>CM022299.1:456424208-457844208 GCA_011799875.1 Thinopyrum elongatum
ATAGTCTGCTTATCACTGATTTTGACAGTAGGAGACCAGTCCATTCAGTACTGCTGAGCTGATCGATTTTTGGTGTCCGGCAGCATGCGTTCGATCACTTGGGCCTTAAATGCAATTGTGCAAATGCTACAGACTAGCCCAAACGTTGCAGCCCAGCCCAAACGCCTCTCTCCCTCACCCAGCCCTTGCCTCACGTACTGCTTCGTGGAAATAGAAAACAAGCCGCCTCCATGAAAACTGCTCGCCGCCGCCATGAAATCAGCTGGCCACCGGACGATAGGTAGGCGGGGGTCGCTGCTCCGCCGGCGGGGACCCGGGGCGGCCGCCCCAGCTCGCCCCAATGGTGGATCCGCCACTGCCTGTGCTGCATACGCTTGTGTATGTGTTACATACGCTTCCTATTTTGATCTTACAGTGTCACTATGCCTGTTTCTGAAACTCTTTAACACTAAACTATATGCCCTGTTGCTCTTAATCAGGCTAAATGCTTCTACTCTGTACTAAATTTTATGCCGTACTGCACTTAATCATGCTAAATCCTTTTGCTTTATCATGGGCAACTAAACGTGCTAAGCTTGCCTACTTGGCACACACGTTTAGGCATAATTGTTAGGACCCGGCACCGCGCGCCATTTATTAGTCTCAAGTGGCGCCTATAAAGTTGATATTAGTATGCTTAGTAGCTATGGCTCCGTAGTTGTCTCTCTTTTATTATGTTCTTGCTCTTATTACTCCTATATTCACACTTTTGGTAACGAACTTCATGGCGAATGGCTGCGCTTTTGGTATTCATGCCGAGTGGCTATCTTCTGTGGTCTTATGAATGCACTTAACTCGATGGTAAATCTGGATTCCTACTAACTTATTAGCATTACCTGCTTGACCAAAATGTTGGGACTGGCACCCTCGCACCAAGGCGCGATCCCGATCTAGTATGCTAATAAAGGTTGGAGTTGGTGGTGAGTACATATGGGTCCAACATCATTTCCAAATAAACAAACACACACATCCCCGCTTGTAGAACTAGCAACCTTTCAAGAGGCATATAAACAAATGTACTTTACTCACATATGGGATTTATCATAAATAAACAAATACACTACTTTCATGTGAGACCACTTTTTTTTCGTAAAAGGCACAAATAACAAACACAAAAGTAGGACTTCAAGTCAAAATCGATCTTAGTTTTAGTTTCTCTTCCAACCTACAATGGTCATTTTGACGCTGCATATCTCTCACCATATTATTACTATCTTCTCTAATCATAAATCACGCAATAGCTACAAGGAAACTAGCGTTTTTTGACCCCCTCCTAAGCCAATGGATATGTGACAACGCATTGGCGTCGTGCTAGTAAACTTAAGAGTTTGACGAACTCGATCAGAAAGTGAGGTGGTGAGTACCGGCTCGGATGGAAGCCATGGCGACGAGATTTTATGGCAATTTGTTTTCTTCAAAGGGAAACCTGCAAATGGGGAAGGTTCTTGATTCGGTCCCATGCAAGATCATGTGGGCGATGAATGCTTTAGTAACTTGCCCGCAAAAAAACACTTTATTAACTAAACGATATACACAAGAGGGGTCAAATGTGCTTTATTTTAGATGTTCCTCCATAAAGTCCCCTGACCCAGATGACTCTCTGGGAAAAAACACCACTAGGATGTGTGTGGTTCAGACGTCACCCAAGCTGTTTTCGCATGTTTGAGCGGACCGAGTCCACGGAGAACATTAGCAACACTATTTTGGTGCTAATTCCTCCAACCTTTCTCAGTTCCGGTCGATTAACTTATGTAATATGCTGTACAAGATTGCTTTGAAGATATTGGCAAACCGTTTGAAGAAAAAAAAACCTCATAATATTTGGAGAGAAAGAGGGGGGAGAGAGAGCTTGTGATTTGTGTATTTAGAGAATAGTGATACACAATTCTTGTTATGAACTTCATAAGGCAAAGTTGACAACAGTGCGATGCAAGACTAAGGCCCCCTTTGTTTGGGCTACTGATTCCTAAGAATCAGGTGTGGCCTGGATTTTTGAGAATCGGCTGGGGCTACAGATTTTGGAAATCAAAAGTTGACTGCTTGTTTTCCTAGCTTTGAAAATCTGAAGTGTTGTGAAATGTTCACAACACCCCTGAATGCACTGGTCAATCATGAAACTTGCATAGCTAATCACACTCATTGGACAGAGCAACTACTCAGCGGCTCAGCGCCAAGACTGTCCACAAGGGAGAAGGTGGAGATATTGATGCAGGAGGCGGTGCAGGAGGAAGCTTGGGCGGCGGGGTTGGTGAGGCCAGACCAGACCATGGAAGGTGCATGAGGAGACGGTTGGCGTGGCTATGTGGGAGGCCCAAAGCCCCAGACGATGGCTAAGCCGGCCGTGTGTGACGTCCCCGGCTCAATCGTGCACTAATCATACACGCAAATGCACACGATCAAGCCTAAGGACTCACGGGAAGATATCACAACACAACTCTAAAACATAAATAAAGTCATACAAGCTTTATATTACAAGCCAGGGGCCTCGAGGGCTCGAATACATAAGCTTGCGTACAAGCGTCAGCGGAAGCATCAGATATCTGAGTGCAGATATGAACCAGAAACAGAAAGGCCTTTAGAAAGGCGTGGCAAAAATAAAACACTACGATCGAAAGGCGCAGGCCTCCTGCCTGGGACCCTCCGATCCTACTCCTGGTCGTCAGTCAACTCGTAGTAGCATCCATCCTCGGGGTAGTAGTAGTAGTCGATCGACGGGGCATCTGTCTCAGGGGGATCCGTCCTCTGGTCGCGACAAACTAATATGGGGAGAAAAGGAAAACAAAGCAACCGTGAGTACTCAGAAGTACTCAGCAAGCAAGGATCTACAATACATATGCAACATTTTCAAAGGGAGGCTGAATATGTGGACTGGGCTGCAGAAATGCCAGAATAGAGAGGAGGCCTAGTCCTATCGAAGACTAGCATCTTCAGAGGTCTTGCAGCATTAGAAGAGTGTAGACAGTACCATATAATGTAGCAGTATCATTAAGTCTCAACCTCACCCAGAGATCCTTTCTCGACTCCCTGCGAGAAAGCAATCCCAGAGCCATACAGTCATCAACCTCGTCCTGAGATCTCTTCTCGACTCCCTGCGAGAAGCAATCCCAGAGCCATAGTATCCAAGTATCCAGTTCTAAATTGTATCAATCAGGATACAACTCCGAGTGTCCTTTACCGTAGGACCGGCTATCGATAGAAGTTTTCTTCCCTGCAGGGGTGCACCAACTTACCCAACACGCTCGATTAACTCCGGCCGGACACACTTTCCTGGGTCATGCCTGGCCTCGGCCAAACGATACATCGCAACCCTACCTACAGCTCAGCAAAGAGGTCCCCGCCGGTCTACATCCTAAGCGCTCAGGGGTCTTGGGCCGTCGCCCTATGCACTCCGGGTCGTTGTGAGCAGGGTGGATACCAGCGCCAACGGCACGATCCGACCCGGCCACAATGCTGAACTGGATGTCTGACAAAGCTTTCGGCTGATGCTACGATGCAGAACGCCCATACTATGCCCATGTGATGGTTAGTGCTATCAGACCAGAGGCCTGCTCGGATCAAATATCCAAATCGTTAGTGGACTAGGGCTTGCGGTAACGAGCAGAGACTCACGAAAGATGTGACCCCGTCGCCCCGTCTCGAGGACTTGCGGCAAGGGCCATGAATGCCCGGCCACGCCTCGTATTCACCACACAGGCACCCGTCTTCACAACACTCGCCTCTCAGGCGCACGCGGGTACCCCTCAGGGTCAACCCGCCTATCCAAGTAACAGTGTAAAGTCCAAGTATCCGTGTGTCCATAACATCAGGGGAATCTGAGGTATCACCCTCATTGAATTCCCACTCGATGTATCCGTCAAGGTGAACTCGGAGGAATTACCCTCGATGGGTTCACACTTGGTGTGTTGCACGACAGCGTCGTTACCGGAAGTGGTGAAGGAGGAATCACCCTCGATGACCACGACCGAATAGCTACTCTACAGAGTTAACATCAGAAGTGCTACACGAGGTATCACCCTCGGCACTCGATAGTAATGCTGCAGTGTCGTTACAACTAAGGGGGGGGGTGATGTGCGGTGTCGGGGCCTGGTCTTCAATCCCGTTGATTGGGTCTTCTTGATAATCCAGCGGGGCAGTCGGGATAAGTGGGGTCACTGATAGGTCTCTACCCAGCCTAAACTAAGCAGTTTAGGATATGCAGGTAATTATCAACAGCAGGTTACAATAAACAGGCTATGCATCAGAATAGGTAAAGCAGCAGCAGCAGCAATTCTAATGCAAGCATGAGAAATAGAATGGGCGATATCGGGATGATAAAAAAGGGGGGCTTGCCTGGTTGCTCGGCGGCAAGGGCAAGGTCGTCAATGTTGTCTTCGGTCTCCGGAGCTGCGTCGGTCTCGGGGACGACGTCGGGGTCTAACGAGAGAGAAGAGGGGGAGGAAACAGTAAATACTAAGCAAACAAGTGCAGCACAAAGCATAACATGGCAATACGCGGTGACAGAGGTGATCTAACGCAGTACTACACGTATCAGACGGAGCGGGAGAATATCTGACGATATTTCCCGGGTCTTTGGAATTATCGGACAGACGATCCGGAGGGGGACGGTTCCATGTTTGGATAGATAGGGACGCGTGACGGACGAACAGACCGCGTATCCAAATTCGTCTCGTCGTTCTGAGAAACTTTCATGTACAAAGTTTTTCGATCAGAGCTACGGATTATTTTATTTGATTTTCTAAAGATTTTATTGATTTTATGGAATTATCAGATTCAATTTAAATCAGAAACAGGATTATGACGTCAGCCTGACGTCATCATGACGTCAGCGGTCAATAGTGCGTTGACTCGTCAAACTGACGACCGGGGCCCACTGTCATTGTCACTTATTAATTAATCAGACTTTAATTAACTAATCAGGTAATTAGGGTTAACTAAACAGAATTAATTAAGTTAACTAACTAATTAATTAATTACTTTATTTATTAATTTATATATTTAGTATATTATTTATATTTTTTAACATTTTTTTAATACATTTTTCTTTCTTTTTGTTCTGGGGGCTGGGCCCCACGTGTCAATGGCCCAGGGGGCTTAACGGGGCGGGTTCAGTGGGCGTGGGCGCCGGGCGCCAGTCCGTTTGGGCGCATGCCCAGGCTACCAGGGGGCGCCGGCCACGGCGGGGTGTCGGAGCAGCACGGCGAAGGGGGAAAGGCCGGTGGCCAGAGGCGAGCGAGGGCCGGCAGCGAGGTGCGGGCGGCGAGCTGCGGCGGCGCGGCGTGGAGCAGAGGACGGTGCGGTGCGGCGGCGACCGGGACAGGCGCGACCCGGCGCGACTGCAGCAGTGCTGCAGAAGGCAGCATGTAGGCGTAGCACCGCGGCGAGAGGCGGGGACCGGCGAGGTGGAGCTGGGCGAGGGGGCGAGGCAGGGCGGAATGCGGCGGGGCGCGAGCTATGGGAGGAGGTGAGGCAGGGGGGAAGCAGCTGCAGGCCGCAACACGCATGGACGGGCAGGAGCGGCGGCTGGAGCGGTCGCGGCCGCGGGCGACGGCGAGCGGCGCAGTGGGCGGCTGCAAGGGGAGGAGCAGCAGCAGGAGCTCGCAGGCGGGGTTGCGCAGGAGGGGAGCGGGAGCGCGCCGGTGTGGGCGAGCGCCGGCCGGAGTCGGGCGATGCGGGGTGCGAGCTAGGGCGACGGAGGCCGGTGGCCTCACCGGCGTTGACGGGGAGAGGTCGAGGAGGTCCGGCGTGGGGAGGAGACGAGGACGGGCGAGGTCGAGGCGGAGGGGCTCCGGTGGCGTCGAGGTGGCTCCAGGGACGGCGAGCGGCAGCGGTGTTGGTGGAGATCCGACGAAGGTGCGACGGCGGCCGCAGGGGAGGGGGGACGACGCGGGCGTCGCGGCGGTGGGGGAGTCCGGCGACGGGGTCAGGGCGCTGGCGATGTGGGGCGATGGGGTCGGGTGTGCCCCGATCTGGATTTCGGGGTGGGTGGGATGGGGAGCGGAGTGGGTAGTGGCTAGGGTTTCGGGGTCCAGGGGAGGGGCATATAGGCCGGGGGGGAATGATGGGCCGGCCTGGTGGTCTAGCTGGGCCGAGGCCTGGGGGGTTTTCTTTTTCTTTTTATTCTTGTCTTGTTTTCTTTTTACTTTTCTTTTCTTTATTCCCATTTTTTGTTTTGTAATTAGCTAGGCCTCAAAATGATTTTTGTAAAACAAAGCATTTGCTCCATTAAATGCTAGGCATTATCTACCACTGTCAAAAATTGGTTAGGAGGCAATTGGAGTCCACACAAATTTTATAATAAATAAAATGTATTAAACCCTGCTGTTTTGGTAATGTCAGTGCCACCTAAATAATTTATTAATTGTTGGTTACAATTTTAGAATAGCCTCTGGAATATTTGCTTTTTATTGAACATTTTAGTTTCTGATTTGAACAACTTTTATTTTCACTTTTAGTTTTGAATTTCCATTTGAATTTGAAAAGCGATATGATACTAATGATGATTAAGCACTGTTGATCATGATGACTTGGCATAATCAAAAGGGTGATTACTGTAGTTAACCACTAGGGGTGTTACAAGTCTCCTCCACTAACAAGAATTCTCGTCCCGAGAATTAAGAGGTAGAAGGAAAAAGTTCGGGGTATTCAGCACGGAGGCTATCCTTGCGTTCCCAAGTGGCTTCATCTTCAGTATGATTTGACCACTGCACTTTGAGGAACTTGGTAACCTTCTGACGGGTCCGACGTTCAGCTTCATCGAGAATGCAGATCGGATGCTCCTTATAAGATAGATCATCTTGCAATTCGAGCATCTCGTGATCCACAGCTCGGTGCGGAAATTCCTTGAAGCATTTACGAAGTTGCGACACATGGAATACGTCGTGGATATGAGAGAATTGCGGCGGCAACTCCAATTTATACGCCACCTGACCACGTCTTGCAACAATGCGGAAAGGACCAATGTAGCGTGGAGCTAGCTTGCCCTTTATTCCAAAACGGTGAGTGCCCTACATAGGAGTGACACGCAGATAAGCTTGATCACCAGGTTGATAAGTCAAACCCCATCGTTTCCGATCATAGTTGCTCTTCTGGCGGTCCTGAGCCGCCTTGAGATTTTCCTGGACAATACAAACTTGTTCTTCGGCGTGTTGAATAATATCCGGACCCACGAGCGGTCGTTCCCCAGTTTCTGATCAATTCAGAGGGGTTCGACACTTACGTCCATAGAGTACTTCGAAGGGGGCCATTTTCAAGCTGGCTTGATAGCTGTTGTTATAAGAGAATTCGGCATACGGGAGAGATTCTTCCCACTTCTTGCCGAAAGAAATAACACAAGCCCGAAGCATGTCTTCAAGCACTTGGTTGACTCGCTCGACTTGGCCTTGGGATTGGGGGTGATAAGCTGAACTCTAGGTAATATGAGTTCCCATAGCTGTTTGGAAACTTTCCCAGAATTTGGAAGTGAAAAGGCCGCCACGGTCCGAACTGATCTCCTTCGGAATACCGTGGAGTGATACAATTCTGGAGATATACAACTCTGCTAACTGGCTAGCAGTGATAGTTTCCTTGACGGGCAAAAAGTGTGCAACTTTAGAAAGTTGGTCGACGACGACAAGAATAGCATCGTGACCCTTCTGTGACCTGGGAAGTCCTGTAATGAAATCCATCTGAACCTTATCCCATTTCCATAGTGGAATGGGAAGTGGTTGCAGAATTCCAGCAGGCTTTTGATGTTTTGCTTTAACGCGACGACACACATCACATTCAGCAACATAACGAGCAATGTCCTGCTTCATTCTAGACCACCAGTACCTTTGACGGAGATCACGATACATCTTTGTGCTACCCGGATGAATAGACAACGGGGTATCATGTGCCTCCTTCATGACCTTGTCAGTCATAAGTTCGAAGCGAGGTACGACAATGCGGTTTCTGAAATACAAGGTTCCATCTTCAGACAGCGAGAAATCCCTGTACTTTACAAGGTGAAGGTCTTTCTTCATCAGATCAATTTCAGCATCTTTAGCTTGCGCATTCTTAACAGCTTTCTCGAGATCTGGTTGTATCACAAGGTTATTAAGAGAACCCTGTGGAACAATACGCAGATTCAGCTTGCACAGTTCTTCATAAAGATGAGGTTGAGCTCGCCTAACCATGAGGTTGTCGCAATAGGACTTGCGGCTTAAGGCATCAGCCATCACGTTAGCCTTGCCAGGGGTATAGGAAATACCCAAATCATAGTCCGCAATGGCCTCCATCCATCTTTGCTGACGGAGGTTTAGAGATGGCTGAGTGAACAAGTACTTCAGACTTTTATGATCCGTGTAGATCTCGCAACGATTACCGAGAAGGTAATGTCGCCACAACTGTAGTGCATAGATGACAGCAGCTAGTTCTAGATCATGTATCGGATAATTCTCTTCATGTGGGCGCAACTGACGAGAGCCATAAGCAATCATCTTACGCTCTTGCATTAGGACACAGCCTAATCCTTCACGGGATGCATCACAATAAATCACAAAGTCTTTGCGGGTATCTGGAGGAGATAGTACTGGGGCAGATGTCAGCTTGTCTTTGAGTGATTGAAAACTTTCCTGACATTTTTCTGTCCATTCAAATTTAACGCCCTTGTGAAGCAGATCAGTCAGGGGCTTAGCAATCTTGGAAAAGTTTTCGACAAATCGACGGCAATAGCTTGCAAGGCCAAGAAAACTTCTCACTTGCTTGACGTTCTTTGGAGGAGTCCAGTCCAGAATAGCCTGAACTCGTTCTGGGTTAACAACAATTCCATCCTTGGAAATCACATGACCAAGGTACGTTACTTCAGAAAGCCAGAATTCACATTTGGAGTATTTGGCATACAGCTGGTGTTCTCGGAGCCTTTCCAGTACAAGATGGAGGTGTTCGGCATGTTCTTCTTTATTCTTTGAATAGACTAGAATATCATCCAGATATACCACGACGAACTTGTCGAGGTAATCCATGAAGATATAATTCATCAGACGGGAGAATGTGGCTGGAGCATTTGTTAAGCCAAATGACATGACAGTGTACTCGTAGGAGCCATAACGAGTAACAAATGCAGTCTTGGGAATATCCTCTTCACGAACACGGATCTGATGATAACCCAACCTCAAATCAAGTTTAGAGAATACCGATGATCGATCAACTTGTTGGATCCTACTCTCTGTGTGCACTCTGATGCAGAATCCGGTCTTATCGAACGACAACTCGGAGTATAATTCAACTCGGAGAGAAAGGTTAAACAAAACAATGGAAAGGAAAATGATTATCAGACTAATCAGATCAAATATCAGGGAAATCGCACAGATATCCAGCTCTCCGGGTGGACGAGAATTACGAGATCCTAAGTGTCGGCGTTAGTAAACTTTATTTAACCCGAATAGAAGAGAGATCAGAGTCCCAGAGTAAAGGTCGAGGAGTAAAAGATCCTAATACCACCCAATTGGCGACGTGGGCCCGTAAGCCACACAGCCAAGTTAGTAAAACAGTTTTCGGTTACTAGACTCAACTTCGGCCAAGGAGTTGGAAAGGGGGTTCCTACATGCAGTCGGCTCTGATACCAACTTGTGACGCCCCCGGCTCAATCGTGCACTAATCATACACGCAAATGCACACGATCAAGCCTAAGGACTCACGGGAAGATATCACAACACAACTCTAAAACATAAATAAAGTCATACAAGCTTTATATTACAAGCCAAGGGCCTCGAGGGCTCGAATACATAAGCTTGCGTACAAGCGTCAGCGGAAGCATCAGATATCTGAGTACAGATATGAAACAGAAACAGAAAGGCCTTTAGAAAGGTGGGGCAAAAATAAAACACTACGATCGAAGGCGCAGGCCTCCTGCCTGGGACCCTCCGATCCTACTCCTGGTCGTCAGTCAACTCGTAGTAGCATCCATCCTCGGGGTAGTAGTAGTAGTCGATCGACGGGGCATCTGTCTCAGGGGGATCCGTCCTCTGGTCGCGACAAACTAATATGGGGAGAAAAGGAAAACAAAGCAACCGTGAGTACTCAGAAGTACTCAGCAAGCAAGGATCTACAATACATATGCAACATTTTCAAAGGGAGGCTGAATATGTGGACTGGGCTGCAGAAATGCCAGAATAGAGAGGAGGCCTAGTCCTATCGAAGACTAGCATCTTCAGAGGTCTTGCAGCATTAGAAGAGTGTAGACAGTACCATATAATGTAGCAGTATCATTAAGTCTCAACCTCACCCAGAGATCCTTTCTCGACTCCCTGCGAGAAAGCAATCCCAGAGCCATACAGTCATCAACCTCGTCCTGAGATCTCTTCTCGACTCCCTGCGAGAAGCAATCCCAGAGCCATAGTATCCAAGTATCCAGTTCTAAATTGTATCAATCAGGATACAACTCCGAGTGTCCTTTACCGTAGGACCGGCTATCGATAGAAGTTTTCTTCCCTGCAGGGGTGCACCAACTTACCCAACACGCTCGATTAACTCCGGCCGGACACACTTTCCTGGGTCATGCCTGGCCTCGGCCAAACGATACATCGCAACCCTACCTACAGCTCAGCAAAGAGGTCCCCGCCGGTCTACATCCTAAGCGCTCAGGGGTCTTGGGCCGTCGCCCTGTGCACTCCGGGTCGTTGTGAGCAGGGTGGATACCAACGCCAACGGCACGATCCGACCCGGCCACAATGCTGAACTGGATGTCTGACAAAGCTTTCGGCTGATGCTACGATGCAGAACGCCCATACTATGCCCACGTGATGGTTAGTGCTATCAGACCAGAGGCCTGCTCGGATCAAATATCCAAATCGTTAGTGGACTAGGGCTTGCGGTAACGAGCAGAGACTCACGAAAGATGTGACCCCGTCGCCCCGTCTCGAGGACTTGCGGCAAGGGCCATGAATGCCCGGCGACGCCTCGTATTCACCACTCGGGCACCACACAGGCACCCGTCTTCACAACACTCGCCTCTCAGGCGCACGCGGGTACCCCTCAGGGTCGACCCGCCTATCCAAGTAACAGTGTAAAGTCCAAGTATCCGTGTGTCTATAACATCAGGGGAATCCGAGGTATCACCCTCATTGAATTCCCACTCGATGTATCCGTCAAGGTGAACTCGGAGGAATCATCCTCGATGGGTTCACACTTGATGTGTTGCACGACAGCGTCGTTACCGGAAGTGGTGAAGGAGGAATCACCCTTGATGACCACGACCGAATAGCTACTCTACAGAGTTAACATCAGAAGTGCTACACGAGGTATCACCCTCGGCACTCGATAGTAACGCTGCAGTGTCGTTACAACTAAGGGGGGGGGGTGATGTGCGGTGTCGGGGCCTGGTCTCCAATCCCGTTGATCGGGTCTTCTTGATAATCCAGCGGGGCAGTCGGGATAAGTAGGGTCACTGATAGGTCTCTACCCAGCCTAAACTAAGCAGTTTAGGATATGCAGGTAATTATCAACAGCAGGTTACAATAAACAGGCTATGCATCAGAATAGGTAAAGCAGCAGCAGCAGCAATTCTAATGCAAGCATGAGAAATAGAATGGGCGATATCGGGATGATCAAAAAGGGGGGCTTGCCTGGTTGCTCGGCGGCAAGGGCAAGGTCGTCAATGGTGTCTTCGGTCTCCGGAGCTGCGTCGGTCTCGGGGACGACGTCGGGGTCTAACGAGAGAGAAGAGGGGGAGGAAACAGTAAATACTAAGCAAACAAGTGCACCACAAAGCATAACATGGCAATACGCGGTGACAGAGGTGATCTAACGCAGTACTACACGTATCAGACGGAGCGGGAGAATATCTGACGATATTTCCCGGGTCTTTGGAATTATCGGACAGACGATCCGGAGGGGGACGGTTCCATGTTCGGATAGATAGGGACGCGTGACGGACGAACGGACCGCGTATCCGAATTCGTCTCATCGTTCTGAGCAACTTTCATGTACAAAGTTTTTCGATCAGAGCTACGGATTATTTTATTTGATTTTCTAAAGATTTTATTGATTTTATGGAATTATCAGATTCAATTTAAATCAGAAACAGGATTATGATGTCATCATGACGTCAGCGGTCAATAGTGCGTTGACTGGTCAAACTGACGACCGGGGCCCACTGTCATTGTCACTTATTAATTAATCAGAATTTAATTAACTAATCAGGTAATTAGGGTTAACTAAACAGAATTAATTAAGTTAACTAACTAATTAATTAATTACTTTATTTATTAATTTATATATTTAGTATATTATTTATATTTTTTAACATTTTTTAATACATTTTTCTTTCTTTTTGTTCTGGGTGCTGGGCCCCACGTGTCAATGGCCCAGGGGGCTTAACGGGGCGGGTTCAGTGGGCGTGGGCGCCGGGCGCCAGTCCGTTTGGGCGCACGCCCAGGCTACCAGGGGGCGCCGGCCACGGCGGGGTGTCGGAGCACCACGGCGAGGGGGGAAAGGCCGGTGGCCAGGGGCGAGCGAGGGCCGGCAGCGAGGTGCGGGCGGCGAGCTGCGGCGGCGCGGCGCGGAGCAGAGGACGGTGCGGTGCGTTGGCGACCGGGACAGGCGCGACCCGGCGCGACTGCAGCAGTGCTGCAGGAGGCAGCAGGTAGGCGTAGCACCGCGGCGAGAGGCGGGGACCGGCGAGGTGGAGCGGGGCGAGGGGGCGAGGCAGGGCGGAGTGCGGCGGGGCGCGAGCGTCGGGCGGAGCTGTGGGAGGAGCTGAGGCAGGGGGGAAGCAGCTGCAGGCCGCAGCGCGCGTGGACGGGCAGGAGCGGCGGCTGGAGCGGTCGTGGCCGCGGGCGACGGCGAGCGGCGCAGTGGGCGGCTGCAAGGGGAGGAGCAGCAGCAGGAGCTCGCAGGCGGAGTTGCGCAGGAGGGGAGCGGGAGCGCGCCGGTGTGGGCGAGCGCCGGCCGGAGTCGGGCGATGCGGGGTGCGAGCTAGGGCGACGGAGGCCGGTGGCCTCACCGGCGTTGACGGGGAGAGGTCGAGGAGGTCCGGTGTGGGGAGGAGACGAGGACGGGCGAGGTCGAGGCGGAGGGGCTCCGGTGGCGTCGAGGTGGCTCCAGGGACGGCGAGCGGCAGCGGTGTTGGTGGAGATCCGACGAAGGTGCGACGGCGGCTGTAGGGGAGGGGGGACGACGCGGGCGTCGCGGCGGTGGGGGAGTCGGCTACGAGGGTCGGGGCGTGGCGATGTGGGGCGATGGGGTCGGTGTTGCCCCGATCTGGATCGGGGGGGGGGGGAATGGGGAGCGGGTGGGTAGTGGCTAGGTTTCGGGGTCCAGGGAGGGGCATATAGGCCGGGGGGGGGGGAATGATGGGCCGGCCTGGTGGTCCAGCTGGGCCGAGCCCTGGGGGGTTTTCTTTTTCTTTTTATTCTTGTCTTGTTTTCTTTTTACTTTACTTTTCTTTATTCCCATTTTCTGTTTTGTAATTAGCTAGGCCTCAAAATGATTTTTGTAAAACATAGCATTTGCTCCATTAAATGCTAGGCATTATCTACCACTGTTAAAAATTGGTTAGGAGGCAATTGGAGTCCACACAAATTTTATAATAAATAAAATGTATTAAACCCTGCTGTTTTGGTAATGTTAGTGCCACCTAAATAATTTATTAATTCACTACTGGAATCTGGGTCTTTGCCATCTGCCAGCTCTTTGCCGTCTGCCAGCTGATGGCAAAGAGGCTCTTTGCCGTCTGTCTTCTCAAAGCAGACGGCAAAGAACCAGCTGATGGCAAACAGGGTCTTTGCCATCTGCGAGCTCTTTGCCGTCCGCCAGCAGACGGCAAAGAGTTCTTTGCCATCCGCCAGTAGACGGCAAAGTCCAAAGTGGACCCCACGGGGGTACTGCACTGGGTAGGTCACACGGGCCACTTCTTTGCCGTCTGCCAGCAGACGGCAAAGATTTCTTTGCCGTCTGCCAGCAGACGGCAAAGAGGTAAGAGGGGCCCACAGTTTCACGGCGGTGGCCGTCTAACGGTCATCCTCTTTGCCGTCTGCTGGCGGACGGCAAAGAATTCTTTGCCGTCCGCCAGCAGACGGCAAAGAGAAAAAAAAACAGACGGCAATGCGGGGGGTTAATTTGGGCCCCCGCCGCGCGCCCTTCCTCCACTCTCTCTTCTCCCGCCTCCCCACCCCTCTGCCTCCGCACTCCGCATGCGGCCCCCCCCGCGCAGCGCCTGCCGCCCCTCCGCGTGCCCCCTCGGTCCAGCACCGGCCGCCCCTCCCGCGCCTCCTCCCGCTCGTCCGTCCTCCCCGTCCCTCCCGCCATGCCTCCTGTCCGATACCCTCATACCTCCATCCATCCTCCTCCCCCCGTCCCTCCCCCCCTCCTACTACCCGTCCGCCTCCACGTCCTGAGCGGACCGTCCCTCCTCCCTCACACCGCCTCCACCTTGCGTCCCTCCCTCCCCCTGCCCGGTTCCTGTCCGGCCCCTCCCTCCACCGGAGTCTTACGCCCCCATCCCTCCATCTCTCCCCTCCCTCCCCGTCGCTCCCTCCTCCCTCTTCCTCCCCCCCTCCGCCCCCCCTCCACCACCCTCGGCCCCCTCCCCCTCTCCCCCCACCACCGCGCCCCCTCCGCGCTCCTCCCCTGCCGCTGCCCCCTCCATCCGTGCTCGCGGCTCCGCGCCTCCGCACTGACGCCGCTCCGCCCGCCGCTCTCCCTCTCTCCGGCTCTCCTCTGCGGCTGCGGCTCTACTGCTCTGCACGCCGGCTCTGCTCCGGCTCCGGCCTCCCTTGCCCTGGTCTCCGCGACTCTGCCGTCCGCCACGCCGTCTGCCGCAGCCGCAGCCGCACTGAAGAGCCGGATTGGTAATGGACAGACTCACTCACTCACAGACAGATAATATGTGCATGTGCATTGTGCTACACTGACTGCTACTGCCTTGCTGTTGTTGTTAATTTTGTAGATTGAACATTTTTTGATCTGCTTGCTATAAGTTAGTATTTGCTACTGCAGTACTGCTTATCGTTGTTGCTACTGACCAAATAATTACTGAGCGAGAAATATTTGCAAAGGTTGATGATGATGCTATTATATCGCTTTCAAGACTATAGATTTCGCAAAGGAACTTTACCTCGTCGTAGTAGCAAGTTTTCAACTTTGTACAATGTTAATTGTTTCACTTGATGTTTATGTCTTCTCTCATGAAATTTCACCCTGACCCTGACCCCGACACCCTGATCGACACCCTGATCGACCCCGACATACGACATCCTGACATCCCGATCGACACC
Source organism: Thinopyrum elongatum (assembly GCA_011799875.1). Classification (NCBI taxonomy): domain Eukaryota; kingdom Viridiplantae; phylum Streptophyta; class Magnoliopsida; order Poales; family Poaceae; genus Thinopyrum; species Thinopyrum elongatum. The sequence goes on from CM022299.1 coordinate 456,439,481, forward strand.
TACACCCTGACACCACACCCCGACCCTGCCCCGACCCCGACCCCGACGGGGTCATATATTTGTGAATTATGAGTTAGGTCGTATATTTTTCGATTTTGTTATGCAAAACATCATATATATTTGTGTTAATCAGGTGGATTTAAAATGTGCAGTTGTTTCGTCGCTGCAAGGGTGTGGTGTTTGACGACCTCCCCGTGCGTTCGACGAGCTCCGCACCTGCTTTCCTTGGTGAGCACAAATGACATCTCCTCCTCCCCCCTACATTTGCTCTATTCCGGTCTTCGTGCCAATGAAACTAGCTAGCTATAGGTGTCCGTCATCAGTATGCGTAACCACTATGCGTCTCCCGTTCGAAAGGGTTACATCTATAAATATGCATGCATTTGCATATTTATAATCGTGATTCTTTCGAATTGTCCAACGTTATCCATGGACAGCCCGAGTATGTGTAGATTGGGTTCGTTTTCCTATATGCTCTGCTCCGGATCCGATGCAGAATTTCGTCAGTGCCTCCCTGTTGTTCTCCGGGTACACATCCTCTCTGCTTATTGCCGAGACGTGTATCAGGAGAACAGCGGGGAGGTGCTGCCGAAATTTTGCGTCGGATCCGGAGCAGAGCATGGGAAAACGAACTCAATCTACACATACTCGGGTGGGATTAGGACCTATCTTTACCTATTAGCATGTAGGTTGCATGGACGTAAGAGAACTGACAAACTCCATTAACTAATGGATATGGTTTGCTTAATGATGTATATATTTATTGTCTGTCTAGTAGGAAGTCAATATGAGTGATCGTGCGTGGATGTACACCGGTTACACTAGTCAGAAAGTTTGGACCGGTGAATGGTTAAAAAACCAAAGAGTTTGTTAGAGCCGCATTTGCTAATGGCCAGAGATTAAGCTGGTGCCCCTGTGTCCGGTGCGACAACTTTAATAAGAGGGACGAGCTTGAAATGAGTAAACACCTGCAGAAGTTTGGTTTTACGCCTGGCTACACGGTCTGGTGTGACGCCCCCGGTTCAATCGTACACTAATCATACACGCAAACGTGTACGATCAAACCCAGGGACTCACGGGAAGATATCACAACACAACTCTAAACACAATTAAACGGAGGTCCACAATATTACAGACCAGGGATCCGAAGATCCGAATACATGAGTCAGTCATACAAATAATATCTGGGTACAGACATAGTTAGACAAGTTCTGCCTTAAGAAGGCTAGCACAAACAGCGACACTAGATCGAAAGGCGTTGGCCTCCTGCCTGGGAGCCTCCGATCCTACTCCTGGTCAGCTGGCTCGATCCAGTAGTACGTGCCCTCTGGACCCGCCTGGTAGTAGGCTCCGGTGGTGGCGTCTGGCTCCTGGACTCCATCGTCTGGTGTATCATCAAGGTGGGGTATATGGGGGAAAAGAGAAAATAAAGCAACCGTGAGTACTCATCCGAAGTACTCAGCAAGCAAGGATCTATACTACATATGCAACATTATCAATGGAGAAAAGGCTGTATATGTGGACTGGGCTGCAGAAATGACAGAATAGAGAGAAAGGCCTAGTCCTATCGAAGACTAGCATCTTCAAACATCTTCTCAAAGCCATCATCTTGCAGCAGTAGAAGAGAGTAGAATAGCATTTTATTTAGCAAACATGTTGAAGTACAGCTCAAAGATCCTTCCTCGACTCCCAGCGAGAAAGTAATCCCGAAGCTTCAATTAAGTAACAAGTATCCAGTTTAAGTAGTAGATCGGGATACACAAACTGAGCGTCCTTTACCGTAGGACCGGCTATCGATAGAAGATTCATCCCTGCAGGGGTGCACTACTGTTACCCAACACGCTCGATCAACTCTGGCCGGACATACTTGATGGGTAATGCCCGTCCTCGGAAGATCAACACGAAGCAGCGCTCTACCTAGGCTCAGCAGAGAGGTCAGCACGCCGGACTAACCTATGCACCCAGGGGTCTCGGGCCATCGCCCTGGGCACCCTGCGCGTTGCGTGGCTGGCCGGGGTGCAGGCGCGACACTGAACTCGCCAGTGAAGTATCCAGCCCAATCCCGACGATCAGCCCGCACGGTGAATCGTGACGTCTGATAAGCTTTCGGCGAAACGTACATCGCAGAGGGCCCCATAACCATTATCCCGCGTGGTGGTAGTGCGTATAGGGCACGTCGACCCACTCAGATTACACACCCAAATCCAATAGGCTCAATTAGTATCAAGCGGAGACAATCAGAGTCTCTGATGCTCCGCCACAATGTCACACTCGAGTGCCCTTCCGGCACACCCGAAATCATAGATCCCCAGCGGGTACCCACCAGGGTGGACCCGCCTGTGAAAAAGGTCAAGTAACTGTGTGGTCATATTCATCAGGGTGAACGTATGAGGTATCACCCTCAAGGTTCACACTGAGGGGTTGCACGACAGAGTCGTATCGGACATGGAGAAGGAGGAATCACCCTCGATGACCACGACCGTACAGCTATGCTGCAGAGTATTCATCAGAAGTGCGTTACGAGGTATCACCCTCGGCACTCGATAGTTACTACGCAGAGTCGTACAACTAAGGGGGGTGTGAAGTGAGGCGTCTGTCTCTGATCGACGATCACGTTGATCGAGTCGTTGATGAACAAGCAGGGGCGACAAAGTAAGGTGGTGGGGTCACAGATGGGTCATACCAACCTATACTAAACAGTTTATCATAGGCAGGTAAGATAGCAATGAACAGGTTACAACAGCAGGCTATGCATCAGAATAGGAGCATACATTAACAGTAGCGAAATCTAATGCAAGCAGGAGAATAGAATGGGCGATATCTGGAATGCTCAAGGGGGGGGGGCTTGCCTGGTTGCTCTGGCAAGAGAGGGAGGTCGTCAACGGGCTGCTCGTCAGTAGCGTAGTCGTACTCGACAGCAGCGACGTCGGTCTCAGCGTCTATCGAGAGAGAAGGAGGGGGAGAGAAACAATAAATTCACGGCAATAATGCAAACAATATGTATGACATGCCTAAATGATATGCCGGGGTGTTCTACTGCCTAACTAAATGATTTAGTTAATTTAGGAATTTATTCGGATTTATTTAATTAAAGTTGGACACTATTCATTTATCGAAATCGGTCTAATTGTTCAACGTTCTTATAGTTGCGGGCATCTGACGGAGATACCGAGGGCGTATCCGGGTTCGTATCGTCGTTCTGAGCAAGTTTCATGTACAAAGTATTTTCATCGGAGTTACGGTTTATTTAATATGATTTTCTAAAGTTTTTATTAATTTCTGAAATTTAATTAATTATTTAATTCAACATTATCCGAAACAGTGATTGATGACGTCAGCATGACATCATGCTGACGTCAGCAGCCACCTGACAGGGTGGGTCCCACCTGTCATAGGCTGTTAGGTTAATTAGGTTTAATTAATTTAATTACTGATTAATTAACACTAATTAGTTAATTAGATTAACCTAATCAGGATTAATTAACTAATTAATTATTTAATTAATTATTTTATTTATTACTATTTTTATTTTCTATTTCTTTTAAATCGTTTTTAGGGGGTGGGCCCCATTTGTCAGCGTCACAGGGGGGGGTTCGGGCCCCACTGGGCAGTGGCCCAGGGGCGGACACGTCCGGGGCGTGCCCCTTTTGGGACCGGACATGTCCGGTGCCCAAAGGGGACGCACGGGCGGGCGCGGGCGGTCGGGGGCGCGGCGAAGCGCGGGCGCAGGCGAGCGCACGCGGGGCCGGAGGCGGGGCGGCGGCGCGGTGGCTGGAGCGGCCGCGGGCGGCAGCGCGGTGGCTGGAGCGGCAGCGGGCGGCGGTCGCGCGGAGGCGAAGCGGGGCAAGATCCGCGAGCAGTAGCGAGGCAGGGCACGCGCGCGCGTGTGCGAGGCCCGGCGAGGCTGCGGTGCGCGCGGGCGCGTGCGCGAGCCGGCGAGCGCGGGCGGAGCGGCGGCACGGGGGCGCGGTGCGCGCGGCGAGGTGCGGGAGCAGAGAGGGGGAGGAGAGGCCCGAGGCCTCACCGTGATCCGTAGGGACGGGGCAGCGGGGGTCGGGGTGGTCGACGGGGACGACGGCGATGGGGAGGCAGGCCGGCGGGGACGAAGCGGCGACGTGCGGCGTCGGCGGCGAGATGGAGACGGGGCTGAGCAGACTTCAAATGTTCACGAACAATACGGACTTGTTCTTCAGCTTGCCGAATAATGTCCGGTCCGACGAGTGAGCGTTCCCCAGTTTCTGACCAATTCAGAGGGGTTCGACACTTACGACCGTATAGAACTTCAAACGGTGCCATCTTCAGACTAGCTTGATAGCTATTGTTGTAAGAGAATTCGGCATACGGGAGAGATTCCTCCCATTTCTTACCGAAGGAGATGACGCAAGCTCGAAGCATATCTTCGAGCACTTGATTCACTCGTTCAACTTGACCCTGTGACTGAGGGTGAAAAGCGGTACTGAACGACAGATGTGTTCCCATAGCTTCTTGGAAACTATTCCAGAATCTGGAGGTGAAGAGGCTGCCACGATCAGAACTGATCTCCAACGGAACACCGTGGAGTGACACAATTCGGGAAACATACAAGTCTGCTAACTGGCTAGCAGTGATTGTCTCCTTAACAGGCAGAAAGTGGGCAACCTTAGAGAATCGGTTAATGACAACAAATATAGCATCATTACCCTTCTGGGATTTGGGAAAACCAGTAATGAAATCCATTTGGACCTTGTCCCATTTCCATTCAGGAATTTCCAGGGGTTGCAGAGTTCCTGCGGGCCTTTGATGTTGGGCTTTAACGCGGCGGCAAACGTCACACTCAGAAACATAACGAGCAATGTCTCGCTTCATATTAGGCCACCAGAATCTTTGACAAATGTCACGGTACATCTTTGTGCTACCAGGGTGAATGGACAAGGGAGTGTCATGAGCTTCCTTCATAACGTTTTCCCTCTCATTCTTGAACTTGGGTACGAAGAGACGGTGTTGGAAAAATAGGATCCCATCTGCATCAAGATGGAATTCCGACGGCTTTCCTTTCTCGAGGTATCGCTTGATCTTTTCAACTTCAGTGTCATACCTTTGCATAACCTTAATGCCGTGTTCTAGATCTGGTTCGACAACCAGGGTATTGAGATAACCCTGTGGAACAATATGGAGGTTCAATTTGCAAAGCTCTTCATGGAGAAGAGGTTGTGTTTCTTGAACCATAAGATTGTTGCTATAGGACTTGCGACTCAAAGCATCGGCCATTACATTAGCCTTGCCGGGGGTATATGAAATATTCATATCATAATCGGCAATTGTTTCGAGCCATCTTTGTTGACGAAGGTTCAGATCTGGTTGAGTATATAGATACTTCAAGCTTTGGTGATCCGTGTATATCTCGCAACGGTTACCGAGAAGGTAATGTCGCCATAGCTTCAAGGCATAGATAACCGCAGAAAGTTCAAGATCATGCACGGGATAATTTTCTTCATGAGGACGCAATTGCCGGGAGGCATAAGCAATCACTTTGCGCTCTTGCATTAGGACACAGCCTAATCCTTGACGAGATGCATCACAGTATATCACGAAATCCTTTTGGGAATCCGGGGGTGCTAGTACTGGGGCAGATGTCAATTTATCTTTTAGTGTCTGAAAGCTTTCTTGACATTTTTCTGTCCACTCAAATTTAACACCTTTGTGAAGCAGATATGTCAATGGTTTTGCAATCTTGGAAAAGTTCTCAACGAATCGACGGCAATAACTAGCGAGTCCGAGAAAACTTCTGACTTGCTTAACATTCTTTGGGGGAGTCCAGTCAAGAATAGCCTGAACTCGTTCGGGGTTAACAGCAACCCCATCCTTGGAAATCACATGCCCAAGGTAAGTTACTTCCGGAAGCCAAAATTCGCATTTGGAATACTTGGCATACAACTGGTGTTCTCGGAGCCTTTCTAGAACAAGGCAGAGATGTTCAGCATGTTCCTCTTTATTCTTAGAATAGACCAGAATATCATCTAGATATACCACGACGAATTTGTCGAGGTAATCCATGAATATATAATTCATCAGGCGGGAGAATGTAGCTGGAGCATTCGTTAGGCCAAATGACATGACGGTGTATTCATAGGAGCCATAACGAGTGACGAATGCAGTCTTGGGAATGTCCTCTTCACGGACACGGATCTGGTGGTAACCCAACCTCAAGTCGAGTTTAGAGAACACCGATGATCCAGCGAGTTGATCATAAAGATCATTGATCCGGGGCAGTGGGTATTTATTCTGGATTGTGGCTTGGTTAATGGGCCGGTAATCCTGAACCAATCGGTTAGTTCCATCCTTCTTCTTAACGAAGAGTGAAGGTGCTCCCCAAGCAGAGGAACTGGGGCGGATGAAACCACTCTTAAGTGACTTGTCGATTTCTTCCTTAAGCTCAAGGAGGTGATGCGGAGGCATCTTATAAGGTCGCTTGGCAATAGGAACGGTGCCAGGCTTCAGGTCGATGACGAACTCGATAGCCCTAGCCGGGGGTATTCCTGGAAGTTCTTCTGGAAAGACGTCTGGGAAATCTCGAATGACAGGAACGTTCTCGATCCCTTCCAGAGGTGAGGCGTTCAAAGCATTCATAACATATATCTCAGCTTCAGCGTCTCGAGTAATACGGGCGGTATAGTTCACTATCTCATCGGTGGGGTGAAGAAGTTGGACGACTTTAGTGGCACAATTGATCGAAGCAATGTGAGCTTTCAACCAATCCATTCCGAGTATGAGGTCTATGGTGGAAGACTTCAGGATAATAGGGGAAGCTAGGAATTCAAATTCCTCGATTTCAACAGGGACATTATGTGCCATCATAGTGGTTTGACATTGGCCTCCAGGGGTACGGACAACTATTTGCAGGTTCATCTTTTCAAATGCAATGTCATGAGATAATGCAAATGCTTCAGACATGAATGAATGCGATGCTCCTGAATCAAATAATACAGAAGCAGGTACTGAGTTAACAAGAAGGGTACCCATCACAGTAGCAGGTTGATCCTGGACTTCTTCAATGTCAATGTTGTAAGCTTGACCACGACCACGTGAAGCAGACCCAGTATTATAGCTGCGGGTCTGATTGTTGCCACGGCCATATCCACGGCCAGCACGAGGAAAATCTAACTGATTCTGAGTCTGGCGGCAGTCTTTAGCCTGGTGGCCTGGTTTGCGGCACTTGAAACACAAACCATCTTCAGGACGAAGAGGGGCATGGTTCTGAATAGCTTGAGCCTTTGACGGCCTCGGTGGTGGAGGAGGCAGACGTAGTGCAGCATTGTTCTTTGGCGCAGAGGCATTGGGACGGAACGCGTTGTTGGGAATCCAAACTCTACGCTTCGGTGCTGAGCCCGAAGATGAGCCAGCATCACGTTAGCGCTTCTGCGAGTCCTTGTGTTCCATCTGAGCGGTCTCAACGAGAATAGCCTTGTTCACTAGAGTTGAGAAGTCATTGATGTCTTGAGCAGCTAGTGCAAGCTTGAGGTCAGGGTGTAGTCCATTACGGAACTTCTCCTGTCTGCGAGCATCTGTGGCGATGTCTTCTTCAGCATAGCGGGAGAGATCAAGAAATTCCCGCTGATAAGCTTCGACGGTTTTATTGCCCTGTGTGAGGTTGCGGAACTGGGTCTTCATGCGTTCCATAATTGCTTGAGGGATGTAACGTGCACGGAAAGCAGCCTGAAACTCATACCAGGTGATGACTGTTCCAACAGGCAGAGTACGCTTGTGTGTGTCCCACCATTGAGCAGCGGGGCCCTTTAAGAAAAAGGCCGCGAAGGTGACAAAGTTGGCGGGGGCGACATTAGCAGACTCCATCTCGTGAGTGATGTCGCGGAGCCAGTCATCGGCATCCAGGGGCTTGTCAGAGTTGCGAAACTGCGTTGGGTTGAGTCGCGTAAACTCTGTCAAAGTTACTGAAGCTGGGTTCCGGTTCTGGTTGTTCTGATGCGGAAACTGAGCCATGATTCCAACCATGAACTGGCGGTTGAGCTCGAACTGTTGCATCATAGCTGCCATATAGTCTGGCGGTGGTGGACGTTCAGGGGTACGACCACGACCACGACCACCTGGTCTAACCATCCTGCTACGTATCAACAGGGGGTAGTTTAGTAAAAGCAATTGCGAGTGTTTGGCGACAAGTATGATGTAACACGACAATACCTTAAGCAGTGTAATAGATACATAACAGTAGTCGATTAAGACATACAGATCCATACACAAAGTCGGGTACATGCGGACAGCATAACAGCGCAAATTAAAAGCTAGACATACTAGGCGGCGCGCAGGCACGCGGTAAGGAAGTACACAACGAGACATAGCAAAGGCTACATCAACGTCGGAGAAAACCACTGTAACGGGGTAACTGCGAGTGCGGACGACGAATATTCGTCGCGGAAGGATCCTGTGCTCCATGTGCACTCTGATGCAGAACCCGGTCTCGAACTGTAAGAAGAGGTCCACGTGTAGGTGTGTGACCTCCAACAGCAGGCCAGTCAATACCAGCATACATCTGAGTCCTGCGCGGGTAAAGGATGTGCTCCGGATGTATCCCTGCACGAACAGCGGGCATCAACTGCGTCATAGCATCGTAAAGACGTGCTCGAGTGGCAACCAACTCGACGGCAAGAGCCCAAACAGTGCGATCCAGAGCCTGAGTGCACTGAATCAGAACGCGGTGGTCATATCGGCGAGGCTCGTACGGGGCACAGATAGCTGTGTAGTATCCGGTAGCATCTCCAGCAGGGGCATACGGAATGTATCGGAACTCAGAGTCATCCAAGATACCACTGAACTGTCCTCGAAGACGTGCGACAGCAGAGTAGGCGGCATCATGTACTGCCATCTCAATCGTCACGCCGATACCGTGGAAAAGGTGCAGCTCGGTGTCTGAGTCATTCTGCCGATCATAGATACGAACATCAGCATGGTACTGCTCCTGATTAAACTCGCGGTAATCCTCGTAAACCATGTACTCAGGGTACCAGCGGTAGCCAAGTCTGGTCATGAGAGCGATCAGGACAGCTAGAAAACCAGGGGCATCACGAGCCCAAGTGCGAAGCACAAGCTGTATCGTAGGACGCGGTGGAAACAAACGGTCCATCTGAAACAGAGGAAATTCAGATTTGTCAAATGACAACGAGAAGTTTAACACAACTCGGAGAGAAAGGTTAAACAAAACAATGGAAAGGAAAATGATTATCAGACTAATCAGATCAACGATAGGGAAATCGCACAGATATCCAGCTCTCCGGGTAGACGGGATTTACGAGATCCTAAGTGTCGGCGTTAGTAAAATTTTATTTAACCCGAATAGAAGAGATATTAGAGTCCCAGAGTATAGACGAGGAATAAAAGATCCTAATACCACCCAGTTGGCGACGTGGGCCCGTAAGCCACACAGCCAAGTTAGTAAATTAGTTTCTCGGTTTCTAGACTCAACTTCGGCCAAGGAATTTGGAGGGGGGCTTCCTACAGGCAGTCGGCTCTGATACCAACTTGTGACGCCCCCGGTTCAATCGTACACTAATCATACACGCAAACGTGTACGATCAAACCCAGGGACTCACGGGAAGATATCACAACACAACTCTAAACACAAATAAACGGAGGTCCACAATATTACAGACCAGGGATCCGAAGATCCGAATACATAAGTCAGTCATACAAATAATATCTGGGTACAGACATAGTTAGACAAGTTTTGCCTTAAGAAGGCTAGCACAAACAGCGACACTAGATCGAAAGGCGTTGGCCTCCTGCCTGGGAGCCTTCGATCCTACTCCTGGTCAGCTGGCTCGATCCAGTAGTACGTGCCCTCTGGACCCGCCTGGTAGTAGGCTCCGGTGGTGGCGTCTGGCTCCTGGACTCCATCGTCTGGTATATCATCAAGGTGGGGTATATGGGGGAAAAGAGAAAATAAAGCAACCGTGAGTACTCATCCGAAGTACTTAGCAAGCAAGGATCTATACTACATATGCAACATTATCAATGGAGTAAAGGCTGTATATGTGGACTGGGCTGCAGAAATGCCAGAATAGAGAGAAAGGCCTAGTCCTATCGAAGACTAGCATCTTCAAACATCTTCTCAAAGCCATCATCTTGCAGCAGTAGAAGAGAGTAGAATAGCATTTTATTTAGCAAACATGTTGAAGTACAGCTCAAAGATTCTTCCTCGACTCCCAGCGAGAAAGTAATCCCGAAGCTTCAATTAAGTAACAAGTATCCAGTTTAAGTAGGTAGATCGGGATACACAAACTGAGCGTCCTTTACCGTAGGACCGGCTATCGATAGAAGATTCATCCCTGCAGGGGTGCACTACTGTTACCCAACACGCTCGATCAACTCTGGCCGGACATACTTGCTGGGTAATGCCCGTCCTCGGAAGATCAACACGAAGCAGCGCTCTACCTAGGCTCAGCAGAGAGGTCAGCACGCCGGACTAACCTATGCACCCAGGGGTCTCGGGCCATCGCCCTGGGCACCCTGCGCGTTGCGTGGCTGGCCGGGGTGCAGGCGCGACACTGAACTCGCCAGTGAAGTATCCAGCCCAATCCCGACGATCAGCCCGCACGGTGAATCGTGACGTCTGATAAGCTTTCGGAGAAACGTACATCGCAGAGGGCCCCATAACCATAATCCCGCGTGGTGGTAGTGCGTATAGGGCACGTCGACCCACTCAGATCACACACCCAAATCCGATCAGCTCATTTAGTAACAAGCGGAAACATTCAGAGTTTCTGAAGCTCCGCCACAGTACCACACTCGAGTGCCCTTCCGGCACACCCGAAATCATAGATCCCCAGCGGGTACCCACCAGGGTGGACCCGCCTGTGAAAAAGGTCAAGTAACCGTGTGGTCATATTCATCAGGGTGAACGTATGAGGTATCACCCTCGAGGTTCACACTCAGGGGTTGCACGACAGAGTCGTATCGGACATGGAGAAGGAGGAATCACCCTCGATGACCACGACCGAACAGCTACGCTGCAGAGTATTCATCAGGAGTGCGTTACGAGGTATCACCCTCGGCACTCGATAGTAACTAAGCAGAGTCGTACAACTAAGGGGGGTTGTGAAGTGAGGCGTCTGTCTCTGATCGACGATCACGTTGATCGAGTCGTCGATGAACAAGCAGGGGCGACAAAGTAAGGTGGTGGGGTCACAGATGGTTCATACCAACCTATACTAAACAGTTTATCATAGGCAGGTAAGGTAGCAATGAACAGGTTACAACAGCAGGCTATGCATCAGAATAGGAGCATACATTAACAGTAGCGAAATCTAATGCAAGCAGGAGAATAGAATGGGCGATATCTGGAATGCTCAAGGGGGGGGCTTGCCTGGTTGCTCTGGCAAGAGAGGGAGGTCGTCAACGGGCTGCTCGTCGGTAGAGTAGTCGTAACCTGGTGCAGCGTCGTCGGTCTCGGCGTCTATCGAGAGAGAAGGAGGGGGAGAGAAACAATAAATTTCACGGCAATAATGCAAACAATATGTATGACATGCCTAAATGATATGCCGGGGTGTTCTACTGCCTAACTAAACGATTTAGTTAATTTAGGAATTTATTTGGATTTATTTAATTAAAGTTGGGCACTATTCATTTACTGAAATCGGTCTAAAAGTTCAATGTTCTTATAGCTGCGGGCGTCTGACGGGAATACGGAGGGCGTATCCGGGTTCGTATCGTCGTTCTGAGCAAGTTTCATGTATAAAATATTTTGATCGGAGTTACGGTTTAAAAGATATGATTTTCTAAAGTTTAAAACAATTTCTGAATTTTCTTTAAATATTTAATTCGAATTATCCAAAACAGTGGCAGAAATCCCTTTTTTTTATACCCAGACTTTGCTAGCCCATAAGAATGACAGGTGGGGCCCAGTGTTGACTCAGCAGCTGACTCAGCAAATCTTATCCAAATGAACAGTGCACTGTGGGTCCCATCTGTCATTTTCAGTAGTTTTAATTAGAGGTTTAATTAGACTAGTTAATTGATTGGGACCCACGTGTCAGTGCCTGGCATTTTATTTAAATGAGTATTTAGGACAGGGGGCCCACATGTCATAGTCTACTTAGCAGGGGGTTAGGTTAGTGACTAATTAGGCTTAGTTAGGATGGGCCCCACTGGTCAGTGGGTCACCCACTGGTTTAAGCGTGCGTGCGTGCGTGCCCGCCGGCGAGCAGAGGACGGTGGCGTGCACGTAGGCAGCGGCTCCGGCGACCATTTAAGCAGCGGTTGGCACGGATCGGTCGAGGGCCTCGCCGCGCACCCACTGGAACAAACCGCAGGTGCTGGGACGGTCGAAGTCGGCCACCATGTTGGCGGCGAGCGACGGCTGAGGCACGGCCTCGTCGGCAAATGGACTACGAGAAGCGGAGGGGGAGGGGGAAAGGTCGCTGAGGACCGGGAGCTCACAGGGAGCTCGGGAGCGCGCTCGACGGAGACGGAGAAGCTGTGGTGGCGGTGGGTCGGCGGTGATGACCGGCGGGGCAGAGAAGGTAGACGCGGCTGATCCGGCGAGGTAGGGGTCCCGGGCTCAATCCCGTGGTCGAAGAAGACGAAGAGGAGGTCGGCGGAGAGGACGGGCATGGTGGATGCGGCGCCAGGAGGCCGGTGGATGCGCGGACGATGACGACACGGGGTGTCCTTGCGGGCGTTCGGGGCGGGCTCGGCGAGCGGGGAGAGGCGAGGAGGCCGGCGGTGCAGCGGGGAGGCGGGGCGGCATGGAGGCGGCATGGACGGTGGGGCGCGCCAGGCGGCGACGGCCGCGTCGGGAGGAGGGGAATCGAATGCGCCCCTCCCCTGTGCGTCTGCGTGTGTGTGTGTGGGTGACGGCGCGAGGAGGGAGTGGATCGGGCTCTGTGGGGGTGTTGGGCTAGCTAGGGTTTGGGTGGGGGTTAAGTAGGCTTAGGTGGGCCGGGGGTAGTTGGGCCGGCGCAGTGGCCTTTTCCATTTCCTTAGTTTGTTTTATTTTAGCTTTTAGTTATTTTTTTTATTATTATTTTCTTTTCTCTGTTTAGTAATAGTCAGGTCACCATTTGAGTTTTGTAAAACATGAGACCTAGTTCATAAATACCAGTGCATTATTCCATAACACCTAAAATTAGTTTGGACAAAACATAATTCCATATTTATTTCAGATTTAATAAATGGTTATTAAATATTATCTTTATCCACTGTTTGAGGTTGTTCGAGTCACTTATCCAATTCCAATGATGTTGGTTTCAATTTTAGAATAGCCTCTGGAATATTTGTTATTTATCTGACATTTTAGCTCCTATGTTGGACAACTTTCATATTCCACTTTCATTTAAATTTGAATTTGACTTAGGAGTTGAAATGCAATGTGATGCTAATGATGATTATGCACTGTTGATCATACTAACATGTCATTATCAAAAGTGATTACTGTTGCTAATCACCGGGGGTGTTACAACTCTCCTCATCTATTAAGAATTCTCGTCCCGAGAATTAAGAGGAAGACTGAAAGAAAGAGGGGTATTCTTCGTGAAGACGATCCTCGCGTTCCCAAGTGGCTTCATCTTCAGAATGATTTGACCACTGAACCTTGAGGAACTTGATTGACTTTTGACGTGTTCGACGCTCAGCTTGATCAAGAATACGGATGGGATATTCTGGATATGACAGATCTTCCCGTAATTCAAGCACTTCATGATCCACAGCTCGAATAGGATCCTTGAAGCAGCGGCGGAGTTGGGATACATGAAAGACGTCATGTACTTGAGAAAGGTTTGGCGGCAATTGCAACTGATATGCCACTTCTCCTCGACGGGCAAGAATACGGAACGGGCCAATGTAGCGAGGGGCTAACTTGCCTTTGATTCCGAACCGATGAGTGCCTTTCAACGGAGTGACGCGGAGGTAAGCTTGCTCGCCAGGTTGATAGACTATTTCCTGGTGCTTTCGGTCATAGTTGCTCTTCTGACGAGACTAAGCAGACTTCAAATGTTCACGAACAATACAGACTTGTTCTTCAGCTTGCCGAATAATGTCCGGTCCGACGAGTGAGCGTTCCCCAGTTTCTGACCAATTCAGAGGGGTTCGACACTTACGACCGTATAGAACTTCAAACGGTGCCATCTTCAGACTAGCTTGATAGCTATTGTTGTAAGAGAATTCGGCATACGGGAGAGATTCCTCCCATTTCTTACCGAAGGAGATGACGCAAGCTCGAAGCATATCTTCGAGCACTTGATTAACTCGTTCAACTTGACCCTGTGACTGAGGGTGAAAAGCGGTGCTGAAAGACAGATGAGTTCCCATAGCTTCTTGGAAACTATTCCAGAATCTGGAGGTGAAGAGGCTGCCACGATCAGAACTGATCTCCAACGGAACACCGTGGAGTGACACAATCCGGGAAACATACAAGTCTGCTAACTGGCTAGCAGTGATTGTCTCTTTAACAGGCAGAAAGTGAGCAACCTTGGAGAATCGGTCAATGACGACAAATATAGCATCATTACCCTTCTGGGATTTGGGAAAACCAGTAATGAAATCCATTTGGACCTTGTCCCATTTCCATTCAGGAATTTCCAGGGGTTGCAGAGTTCCTGCAGGCCTTTGATGTTGAGCTTTAACGCGGCGGCAAACGTCACACTCAGAAACATAACGAGCAATGTCTCGCTTCATATTAGGCCACCAGAATCTTTGACAAATGTCACGGTACATCTTTGTGCTACCAGGGTGAATGGACAAGGGAGTGTCATGAGCTTCCTTCATAACGTTTTCCCTCTCATTCTTGAACTTGGGTACGAAGAGACGGTGTTGGAAAAATAGGATCCCATCTGCATCAAGATGGAATTCCGACGGCTTTCCTTTCTCGAGGTATCGCTTGATCTTTTCAACTTCAGTGTCATACCTTTGCATAACCTTAATGCCGTGTTCTAGATCTGGTTCGACAACCAGGGTATTGAGATAACCCTGTGGGACAATATGGAGGTTCAACTTGCAAAGCTCTTCATGGAGAAGAGGTTGTGTTTCTTGAACCATAAGATTGTTGCTATAGGACTTGCGACTCAAAGCATCGGCCATTACATTAGCCTTGCCGGGGGTGTATGAGATATTCATATCATAATCGGCAATTGTTTCGAGCCATCTTTGTTGACGAAGGTTCAGATCTGGTTGAGTATATAAATACTTCAAGCTTTGGTGATCCGTGTATATCTCGCAATGGTTACCGAGAAGGTAATGTCGCCATAGCTTCAAGGCATAGATAACCGCAGAAAGTTCAAGATCATGCACGGGATAATTTTCTTCATGAGGACGCAATTGTCGGGAGGCATAAGCAATCACTTTGCGCTCTTGCATTAGGACACAGCCTAATCCTTGACGAGATGCATCACAGTATATCACGAAATCCTTTTGGGAATCCGGGGGTGCTAGTACTGGGGCAGATGTCAATTTATCTTTTAGTGTCCGAAAGCTTTCTTGACATTTTTCTGTCCACTCAAATTTAACACCTTTGTGAAGCAGATTTGTCAATGGTTTTGCAATCTTGGAAAAGTTCTCAACGAATCGACGGCAATAACTAGCGAGTCCGAGAAAACTTCTGACTTGCTTAACATTCTTTGGGGGAGTCCAGTCGAGAATAGCCTGAACTCGTTCGGGGTTAACAGCAATCCCATCCTTGGAAATCACATGTCCAAGGTAAGTTACTTCAGGAAGCCAAAATTCGCATTTGGAATACTTGGCATACAACTGGTGTTCTCGGAGCCTTTCTAGAACAAGGCAGAGATGTTCAGCATGTTCCTCTTTATTCTTAGAATAGACCAGAATATCATCTAGATATACCACGACGAATTTGTCGAGGTAATCCATGAATATATAATTCATCAGACGGGAGAACGTAGCTGGGGCATTCGTTAGGCCAAATGACATGACGGTGTATTCATAGGAGCCATAACGAGTGACGAATGCAGTCTTGGGAATGTCCTCTTTACGGACACGGATCTGGTGATAACCCAACCTCAAGTCGAGTTTAGAGAACACCGATGATCCGGCAAGTTGATCATAAAGATCATTGATCCGGGGCAGTGGGTATTTATTCTGGATTGTGGCTTGGTTAATGGGCCGGTAATCCTGAACCAATCGGTTAGTTCCATCCTTCTTCTTAACGAAGAGTGAAGGTGCTCCCCAAGCAGAGGAACTGGGGCGGATGAAACCACTCTTAAGTGACTTGTCGATTTCTTCCTTAAGCTCAAGAAGGTGATGCGGAGGCATCTTATAAGGTCGCTTGGCAATAGGAACGGTGCCAGGCTTCAAGTCGATGACGAACTCGACAGCTCTAGCCGGGGGTATTCCTGGAAGTTCTTCTGGAAAGACGTCTGGAAAATCTCGAACGACAGGAACGTTCTCGATCCCTTCCAGAGGTGAGGCGTTCAAAGCATTCATAACATATATCTTAGCTTCAGCGTCTCGAGTAATGCGGGCGGTATAGTTCACTATCTCATCGGAGGGGTGAAGAAGTTGGACGACTTTAGTGGCACAATTGATCGAAGCAATGTGAGCTTTCAACCAATCCATTCCGAGTATGAGGTCTATGGTGGAAGACTTCAGGATAATAGGGGAAGCTAGGAATTCAAATTCCTCGATTTCAACAGGGACATTATGTGCCATCATAGTGGTTTGACATTGGCCTCCAGGGGTACGGACAACTATTGGCAGGTTCATCTTTTCAAATGCAATGTCATGAGATAATGCAAATGCTTCAGACATGAATGAATGCGATGCTCCTGAATCAAATAATACAGAAGCAGGTACTGAGTTAACAAGAAGGGTACCCATCACAGTAGCAGGTTGATCCTGGACTTCTTCAATGTCAATGTTGTAAGCCTGACCACGACCACGTGAAGCAGACCCAGTATTATAGCTGCGGGTCTGATTGTTGCCACGGCCATATCCACGGCCAGCACGAGGAAAATCTAACTGATTCTGAGTCTGGCGGCAGTCTTTAGCCTGGTGGCCTGGTTTGCGGCACTTGAAACACAAACCATCTTCAGGACGAAGAGGGGCATGGTTCTGGATAGCTTGAGCCTTTGACGGCCTCGGTGGTGGAGGAGGCAGACGTAGTGCAGCATTGTTCTTTGGCGCAGAGGCATTGGGACGGAACGCGTTGTTGGGAATCCAAACTCTACGCTTCGGTGCTGAGCCCGAAGATGAGCCAGCATCACGATAGCGCTTCTGCGAGTCCTTGTGTTCCATCTGAGCGGTCTCAACGAGAATAGCCTTGTTCACTAGAGTTGAGAAGTCATTGATGTCTTGAGCAGCTAGTGCAAGCTTGAGGTCAGGGTGTAGTCCATTACGGAACTTCTCCTGTCTGCGAGCATCTGTGGCGATGTCTTCTTCAGCATAGCGGGAGAGATCAAGAAATTCCCGCTGATAAGCTTCGACGGTTTTATTGCCCTGAGTGAGGTTGCGGAACTGGGTCTTCATGCGTTCCATAATTGCTTGAGGGATGTAACGTGTACGGAAAGTAGCCTGGAACTCATACCAGGTGATGACTGTTCCAACAGGCAGAGTACGCTTGTGTGTGTCCCACCATTGAGCAGCGGGGCCCTTTAAGAAAAAGGCCGCGAAGGTGACAAAGTTGGCGGGGGCGACATTAGCAGACTCCATCTCGTGAGTGATGTCGCGGAGCCAGTCATCGGCATCCAGGGGCTTGTCAGAGTTGCGAAACTGCGTTGGGTTGAGTCGCGTAAACTCTGTCAAAGTTACTGAAGCTGGGTTCCGGTTCTGGTTGTTCTGATGCGGAAACTGAGCCATGATTCCAACCATGAACTGGCGGTTGAGCTCGAACTGTTGCATCATAGCTGCCATATAGTCTGGCGGTGGTGGACGTTCAGGGGTACGACCACGACCACGACCACCTGGTCTAACCATCCTGCTACGTATCAACAGGGGGTAGTTTAGTAAAAGCAATTGCGAGTGTTTAGCGACAAGTATGATGTAACACGACAATACCTTAAGCAGTGTAATAGATACATAACAGTAGTCGATTAAGACATACAGATCCATACACAAAGTCGGTTACATGCAGACAGCATAACGGCGCAAATTATAAGCTAGACATACTAGGCGGCGCGCAGGCACGCGGTAAGGAAGTACACAACGAGACATAGCAAAGGTTACATCAACGTCGGAGAAAACCACTGTAACGGGGTAACTGCGAGTGCGGACGATGAATATTCGTCGCGGAAGGATCCTGTGCTCCATGTGCACTCTGATGCAGAACCCGGTCTCGAACTGTAAGAAGAGGTCCACGTGTAGGTGTGTGACCTCCAACAGCAGGCCAGTCAATACCAGCATACATCTGAGTCCTGCGCGGGTAAAGGATGTGCTCCGGATGTATCCCTGCACGAACAGCGGGCATCAACTGCGTCATAGCATCGTAAAGACGTGCTCGAGTGGCAACCAACTCGACGGCAAGAGCCCGAACAGTGCGATCCAGAGCCTGAGTGCACTGAATCAGAACGCGGTGGTCATATCGGCGAGGCTCGTACGGGGCACAGATAGCTGTGTAGTATCCGGTAGCATCTCCAGCAGGGGCATACGGAATGTATCGGAACTCAGAGTCATTCAAGATATCACTGAACTGTCCTCGAAGACGTGCGACAGCAGAGTAGGCGGCATCATGTACTGCCATCTCAATCGTCACGCCGATACCGTGGAAAAGGTGCAGCTCGGTGTCTGAGTCATTCTGCCGATCATAGATACGAACATCAGCATGGTACTGCTCCTGATTAAACTCGCGGTAATCCTCGTAAACCATGTACTCAGGGTACCAGCGGTAGCCAAGTCTGGTCATGAGAGCGATCAGGACAGCTGGAAAACCAGGGGCATCACGAGCCCAAGTGCGAAGCACAAGCTGTATCGTAGGACGCGGTGGAAACAAACGGTCCATCTGAAACAGAGGAAATTCAGATTTGGCAAATGACAACGAGAAGTTTAACACAACTCGGAGAGACAGGTTAAACAAAACAATGGAAAGGAAAATGATTATCAGACTAATCAGATCAACGACAGGGAAATCGCACAGATATCCAGATCTCCGGGTAGACGGGATTTACGAGATCCTAAGTGTCGGCGTTAGTAAAATTTTATTTAACCCGAATAGAAGAGATATTAGAGTCCCAGAGTATAGACGAGGAATAAAAGATCCTAATACCACCCAGTTGGCGACGTGGGCCCGTAAGCCACACAGCCAAGTTAGTAAATTAGTTTCTCGGTTTCTAGACTCAACTTCAGCCAAGGAATTTGGAGGGGGGCTTCCTACAGGCAGTCGGCTCTGATACCAACTTGTGACGCCCCCGGTTCAATCGTACACTAATCATACACGCAAACGTGTATGATCAAACCCAGGGACTCACGGGAAGATATCACAACACAACTCTAAACACAATTAAACGGAGGTCCACAATATTACAGACCAGGGATCCGAAGATCCGAATACATGAGTCAGTCATACAAATAATATCTGGGTACAGACATAGTTAGACAAGTTCTGCCTTAAGAAGGCTAGCACAAACAGCGACACTAGATCGAAAGGCGTTGGCCTCCTGCCTGGGAGCCTCCGATCCTACTCCTGGTCAGCTGGCTCGATCCAGTAGTACGTGCCCTCTGGACCCGCCTGGTAGTAGGCTCCGGTGGTGGCGTCTGGCTCCTGGACTCCATCGTCTGGTGTATCATCAAGGTGGGGTATATGGGGGAAAAGAGAAAATAAAGCAACCGTGAGTACTCATCCGAAGTACTCAGCAAGCAAGGATCTATACTACATATGCAACATTATCAATGGAGAAAAGGCTGTATATGTGGACTGGGCTGCAGAAATGCCAGAATAGAGAGAAAGGCCTAGTCCTATCGAAGACTAGCATCTTCAAACATCTTCTCAAAGCCATCATCTTGCAGTAGTAGAAGAGAGTAGAACAGCAATTTTATTTAGCAAACATGTTGAAGTACAGCTCAAAGATCCTTCCTCGACTCCCAGCGAGAAAGTAATCCCGAAGCTTCAATTAAGTAACAAGTATCCAGTTTAAGTAGGTAGATCGGGATACACAAACTGAGCGTCCTTTACCGTAGGACCGGCTATCGATAGAAGATTCATCCCTGCAGGGGTGCACTACTGTTACCCAACACGCTCGATCAACTCTGGCCGGACATACTTGCTGGGTAATGCCCGTCCTCGGAAGATCAACACGAAGCAGCGCTCTACCTAGGCTCAGCAGAGAGGTCAGCACGCCGGACTAACCTATGCACCCAGGGGTCTCGGGCCATCGCCCTGGGCACCCTGCGCGTTGCGTGGCTGGCCGGGGTGCAGGCGCGACACTGAACTCGCCAGTGAAGTATCCAGCCCAATCCCGACGATCAGCCCGCACGGTGAATCGTGACGTCTGATAAGCTTTCGGAGAAACGTACATCGCAGAGGGCCCCATAACCATAATCCCGCGTGGTGGTAGTGCGTATAGGGCACGTCGACCCACTCAGATCACACACCCAAATCCGGTCAGCTCATTTAGTAACAAGCGGAAACATTCAGAGTTTCTGAAGCTCCGCCACAGTACCACACTCGAGTGCCCTTCCGGCACACTCGACAACATAGATCCCCAGCGGGTACCCACCAGGGTGGACCCGCCTGTAACAAAGGTCAAGTAGCCGTGTGGTCAAATCATCAGGGTGAACGTATGAGGTATCACCCTCGAGGTTCACACTGAGGGGTCGCACGACAGAGTCGTATCGGAAGTGGAGAAGGAGGAATCACCCTCGATGACCACGACCGAACAGCTATACTGCAGAGTATTCATCGTGAGTGCGTTACGAGGTATCACCCTCGGCACTCGATAGTTACTACGCAGAGTCGTACAACTTAGGGGGTGTGAAGTGAGGTGTCGGTCTCTGGTCGACGATCACGTTGATCGAGTCGTCGATGATCAAGCAGGGGCAACAAGGGTAAGGTGGTGGGGTCACTGATGGTTCATCACCAACCTATACTAAACAGTTTATCATAGGCAGGTAAGGTAGCAATGAACAGGTTACAACAGCAGGCTATGCATCAGAATAGGAGCATACATTAACAGTAGCAAAATCTAATGCAAGCAGGAGAATAGAATGGGCGATATCTGGAATGCTCAAGGGGGGGGCTTGCCTGGTTGCTCTGGCAAGAGGGGAAGGTCGTCAACGGGCTGCTCGTCGGTAGTGTAGTCGTATCCAGGTGCAGCGCCGTCGGTCTCAGCGTCTATCGAGAGAGAGAGAAGGAGGGGGAGAGAAACAATAAATTCACGGCAATAATGCAAACAACATGTATGACATGTCTAAATGATATGCCGGGGTGTTCTACTGCCTAACTAAATGATTTAGTTAATTTAGGAATTTATTCGGATTTATTTAATTAAAGTTGGGCACTATTCATTTACTGAAATCGGTCTAAAAGTTCAATGTTCTTATAGCTGCGGGCGTCTGACGGGAATACGAAGGACGTATTCGGGTTCGTATCGAAATTCTGAGCAAGTTTCATATATAAATTATTTTCATCGGAGTTACGGTTTATTTAATATGATTTTCTAAAGTTTTTATTAATTTCTGGAATTTAATTAATTATTTAATTCAACATTATCCGAAACTGTGCTGATGATGACATCAGCATGACCTCATGCTGATGTCAGCGGTTAATTAAGTTAATTACTAATTACTATTTAATTAACACTAATTAGTTAATTAGATTAACCTAATTAGGATTAATTAATTAATTGTTTTTATCAATTATTTTTTTATTTATTTATTTTTCTTTTTCTAAAACGTTCGGTGGGACCGGACCCCACATGTCATTGGGCCAGGGGGGCACTGGCCCAGTGGTCAGTGGCCCTGGCCACAGCGTGCACGGGCGCGCGGGCGAGCGGGCGCTGGGGCGCTGCGGGGCGCCCGAACTGGACGCGGCCAGTCGGGGCCACGACGAGGGGGGGGGGGGCGCTGGTGTGACGCCCCCGGTTCAATCGTACACTAATCATACACGCAAACGTGTACGATCAAGCCCAGGGACTCACGGGAAGATATCACAACACAACTCTAAACACAAATAAACGGAGGTCCACAATATTACAGACCAGGGATCCGAAGATCCGAATACATAAGTCAGTCATACAAATAATATCTGGGTACAGACATAGTTAGACAAGTTCTGCCTTAAGAAGGCTAGCACAAACAGCGACACTAGATCGAAAGGCGTTGGCCTCCTGCCTGGGAGCCTCCGATCCTACTCCTGGTCAGCTGGCTCGATCCAGTAGTACGTGCCCTCTGGACCCGCCTGGTAGTAGGCTCCGGTGGTGGCGTCTGGCTCCTGGACTCCATCGTCTGGTGTATCATCAAGGCGGGGTATATGGGGGAAAAGAGAAAATAAAGCAACCGTGAGTACTCATCCGAAGTACTCAGCAAGCAAGGATCTATACTACATATGCAACATTATCAATGGAGAAAAGGCTGTATATGTGGACTGGGCTGCAGAAATGCCAGAATAGAGAGAAAGGCCTAGTCCTATCGAAGACTAGCATCTTCAAACATCTTCTCAAAGCCATCATCTTGCAGCAGTAGAAGAGAGTAGAATAGCATTTTATTTAACAAACATGTTGAAGTACAGCTCAAAGATCCTTCCTCGACTCCCAGCGAGAAAGTAATCCCGAAGCTTCAATTAAGTAACAAGTATCCAGTTTAAGTAGTAGATCGGGATACACAAACTGAGCGTCCTTTACCGTAGGACCGGCTATCGATAGAAGATTCATCCCTGCAGGGGTGCACTACTGTTACCCAACACGCTCAATCAACTCTGGTCGGACATACTTGATGGGTAATGCCCGTCCTCGGAAGATCAACACGAAGCAGCGCTCTACCTAGGCTCAGCAGAGAGGTCAGCACGCCGGACTAACCTATGCACCCAGGGGTCTCGGGCCATCGCCCTGGGCACCCTGCGCGTTGCGTGGCTGGCCGGGGTGCAGGCGCGACACTGAACTCGCCAGTGAAGTATCCAGCCCAATCCCGACGATCAGCCCGCACGGTGAATCGTGACGTCTGATAAGCTTTCGGCGAAACGTACATCGCAGAGGGCCCCATAACCATTATCCCGCGTGATGGCAGTGCGTATAGGGCACGTCGACCCACTCAGATCACACACCCAAATCCAATAGGCTCAATTAGTATCAAGCGGAGACAATCAGAGTCTCTGATGCTCCGCCACAATGTCACACTCGAGTGCCCTTCCGGCACACCCGAAATCATAGATCCCCAGCGGGTACCCACCAGGGTGGACCCGCCTGTGAAAAAGGTCAAGTAACCGTGTGGTCATAATCATCAGGGTGAACGTAAGAGGTATCACCCTCGAGGTTCACACTGAGGGGTTGCACGACAGAGTCGTATCAGACATGGAGAAGGAGGAATCACCCTCGATGACCACGACCGTACAGCTATGCTGCAGAGTATTCATCAGGAGTGCGTTACGAGGTATCACCCTCGCATCGATAGTTTACTACGGCAGAGTCGTACACTAAGGGGGTGTGAAGTGAGGCGTCTGTCTCTGTCGACTCACGTTGATCGAGTCGTTGTGAACAAGCATGGGCGACAAAGTAAGGTTGGTGGGGTCACAATGGGTCATACCAACTATACTAAACAGTTTATCATAGGCAGGTAAGTAGCAATGAACAGGTTACAACAGCAGGCTATGCATCAAATAGGAGCATACATTAACAGTAGCGAAATCTAATGCAAGCAGGAGAAGAATGGGCGATATATCTGGAATGCTCAAGGGGGGGGGCTTGCCTGGTCTCTGCAAGAGAGGGAGGTCGTCAACGGGCTGCTCGTCATTAGCGTATCGTACTCGCACAGCGACGTCGGTCTCAAGCGTCTATCGAGAGAGAAGAGGGGAAGAAACCATAAATTCACGGCAATAATGAAACAATATGTTGACATGCCTAAATGAATATGCGGGGTGTCTATGCCTACTAAATGATTTAGTTATTTAGGAATTTATCGTTTATTTAATTAAAGTGGACACTATTCTTATCGAAATGTCTAATTGTTCAACCGTTCTGTATAGTTGCGGGCATCTGACGGAGATACCGAGGGGTATCCCGGGTTCGTATCTGTCGGTTCTGAGCAAGTTTCATGTACAAGTATTTCACGGAGTTAACGGTTTAATTTAATATGATTTTCTAAAGTTTTTTATTAATTTCTGCGAAATTTAATTAATTATTTAATTCAACATTATCCGAAACAGTGATTGATGACGTCAGCATGACTCATGCTGACGTCAGCAAGCCACCTGACCAGGGGTGGGTCCACCTGTCTTAGGCTGTTAGGTTAATTAGGTTTAATTAATTAATTACTGATTAATTAAACTAATTGTTTATTAGATTAACCTATCAGGATTATTAACTAACTTAATTAGCTAATTAATTATTTAATTATTATTTTATTATTCTATTTTGTTTCTTTTCTTTTTAAAATCGTTTTTAAGGGGGTGGGCCCCATTGTCAGCGCACAGGGGGGGCAGGCCCCCGTGCAGTGTCCCATACGCCACACGGGGCGCGTTGGCGCAGCCCTGCGAGGGGTAGGGTTTCCCCCCCCCCCCCAGGTGTTCGCCGGGCGCCAGGCCCGGCTGATGGGGCTGGTGGTGATCGCGGGCCACGGCGCGCGATGCGGACGAGCGCGCGGCGCGGTGTGGTGGCGCGCGCACGCGTGTGGCCGCGGCGAGCGGAGGCAAGGCAGAGGACGAGCGCAGGCGGCGGCTGGAGTGGGCGCTCGAGCGGGCGCTCGCGCAGCGCATTCTGGGCTCGAGCCGGGGCGCGGCACGCGTGAGCATCGCGCAGCGCGTGTGAGCGGCGGTCACGGGGGCGCGGTTGCGCGCGGGCGAGGTGCGGGAGCAAGAGGGGAGGAAGGCCCGAGGCCTCACCGTGATCCGTAGGACGGGGCAATGCGGGGGGTCGGGGTGGTCGACGGGACGACGGCGATGGGAGGCCGCCGGCGGGGAGGCGCGTGCTCCGGCGGCGGCGAGGTCGTCGCGCGTCGGGCGACGGATCGGGGGTTTGTCCCCGATCCGGATCCAGTCGAGGAGGGGCGACCGAGCGCCAGGCGGCTGGTCGGGGAAGAGGAGGACGGGGCGACGTCGGTGTGGCGGCGGCGTCGCGACGGGGCGCGTTCCCACGATCCCGATCCCATCTGGATCGGGAGGTGGGGGCTACGAGGGGTAGGTCGGCGACGGGGCGTCGTCGGCGAGTCTGTAGTCGACGGGGCGGACGGATCCGGGAGATCCCCGATCCAGACTAGGGGGTAGGAGAGAGGCGTAGGGGAATTGGGGAAAATGAGGGGTTGGGGTTAGGTGTTTGTGTCGGCTGGGGCGCAATATAGGCCAGGGGGGGGGCACAGTGGGCCGGCCGGCTTGGCTCGGTCCCATTGGGCCGGGGAGGGGGGGGGTCCTTCTTCTTCTTTTCTGTTTCATTTTTCTTTTATCTTTTTCTTTATTCTCCTTTCTCTACTGTTAAATGTTTAGGCCCCAAATGGCTTTTGTAAAAAGTGTGACCTATTTCATAAATACCAGTGCACCATACCTTAACACCTAAAATTAGCTTGGACCAAACATAATTCCATATTTATTTCAGATTTAATAAATGGTTACTAAATATTATCTTTATCCACGGTTTGAGGTTGTTCGAGTCACTTATCCAATTCCAATGATGTTGGTTTCAATTTTAGAATAGCCTCTGGAATATTTGTTATTTATCTGACATTTTAGCTTCTATGTTGGACAACTTTCATATTCCACTTTCATTTAAATTTGAATTTGACTTAGGAGTTGAAATGCAATATGATGCTAATGATGATTATGCACTGTTGATCATGCTAACATGTCATTATCAAAAGTGATTACTGTTGCTAATCACCGGGGGTGTTACATCTGGACATTTCATGGTGAGTCTGCCCAACGTGCCAGACCTGAGGTGGTTCGTCGTCGCACCGACGAGCATGGTACCGGGATGGAAGACATGGTGCAAGACTTTGACGATGCTCGGGACTCGGACGAGGAGATGGAGGAATCTGCAAAGGCCTTCACTGAAATGTTGGAGTCCTCAAAACGTCCTCTCCACGAGCACACTGAGCTTTGTCAGCTGGATGCCATCTCACAAATCATGGCTTTGAAGGCTCAGTTCAACTTGGGTAGAGAATGCTACGACGCGATGATGACAGTATTCGGACGATTTCTACCCAAAGGCCATGTGCTACCTACAAACCTGTACCAGTCAGACAAAATCCTCCGTGCTCTTAAGATGCCCTATGAGAAGATACATGCCTGTGAGAAAGGATGTGTCTTATTTAGGCACCAGTATGAGGACTTGAACTATTGTCCCATTTGCGAGTCATCCAGGTATGTTGTGGTAGACAATGGTATGGGTGAGAAGACGCAGACCAAAATACCCGTTAATGTTCTTCGGTATTTGCCAATCGTACCAAGACTTCAACGTCTTTTCAGGGTCAAAGAGACGGCCAGACATATGACATGGCACAAAACGGGCAAAAGAACCGAACGTGATGCAGATGGGAATGTGATGATGGTGCACACATCGGATGGTGAAGCGTGGAAGCGCTTCGATGCATTACATAAGGAAAAAACGGCAGATCCAAGGCATCCTCGAGTCGCCGTCAGCACGGATGGGTTCAGTGTGTATGGTCAGACGGCAACCCAATACAGTTGTTGGCCCGTGTTTGTCATTCCACTCAATCTCCCCCCCGGACAGATTATGCAAAGAAAGAACATTTTCCTGACGTTGATAATTCCAGGGCCCAACTATCCGGGGAAGAATATGAATGTGTACATGCAGCCGCTTAAGGACGAATTGCAAGAAGCTTGGGATAATGGGTTCAAGACATACGACGCCTTTAGCAAACAGAACTTCATAATGCGTGCCTGGTACATGTACTCGACGCATGACTTGCCGGCGTATGCGCTATTCGTTGGCTGGTGTGTGCATGGAAGGTTCCCGTGCCGCACATGCAAGGGAGCTCTTGAGTTTCGTTGGCTGACCGCAGGGCACAAGTATAGTTGCTTTGACTTGCATAGACCGTTTCTGGATCCTCACCATAAGTTCAGGAAAGACAAGAAGAACTTCATGAAAGGTAGAGTTGTCAAACACTCTGCACCACCTGCGTTGACAGGCCAACAAACCCTAGATCAGTTAAACGCTCTCGAGCCAGATCCAGTGCGTCCAGGGTATTTCAAGGGGTATAATAAGGAACACGCCTGGACTCACAAGACATGCTTATGGGATCTGCCTTACTTCAAAGACCTCCTTTGCCCACACAACATCGACGTGATGCACACCGAAAAGAACATCGCCGAAGCCATTTTTGGCACATTGTTCGGCATAGAGGGGAAGTCAAAGGATAATCCTAAGGCTAGAGTCGATCAAGAGGAGCTATGTGATAGACCGTTACAAAACATGCAAGATCCGAAAGGAAAGCGGAACTTCACGAAGCCAAAGGCATGGTTCAATCTTGGAAGGCCAGCTATGAGGGAAATTATTCTGTGGGTGAAAATGCAGTTGATGTTCCCCGATGGGTATGTAGCAAATCTAAAGAGGGGAGCGAGTCTTGAAAAATTGAAAATATTTGGTCTAAAAAGTCATGATTGGCACATATGGATTGAGCGGATAATGCCGGTGATGTTGCGTGGCTTCATCCCTGAGGATGAATGGCTAGTACTGGCAGAGCTGAGCTATTTCTTCCGTGTTCTTTGTGCGAAAGAACTATCGCCTGGCCTCCTCGAAGAAATGGAACAGTTGGCACCAGAGTTGATCTGCAAGTTAGAGAAAATCTTTCCGCCGAGCATGTTTAATCCAATGCAGCACTTGATTTTGCATCTCCCGACCGAGGCAAGATTGGGAGGGCCCGTGCAAAATCGTTGGTGCTACTCAACTGAGAGAATGCAGAAGACGCTTCGAGCAAAATGTAAAAACAAACGTAGAATTGAAGCATCGATGGCCGAGGCATTCATCACTGAGGAGGCGGCAAACTTCGTGACAGCACACTACGAAGCCAAAAATCGTCATTTGCATAATCCGAAGCCTCGGTACAATGCTGACGACCCTAAAAAGGGTCAATCCAACCTCAGCCTATTCAAAGGGGATCTCGCACCAGCCAGTGGTTGGAAACCAATACCGTTGGGTGTTGAAGAATGGCAGACCATTTCGCTGTATCTCTTCAACAACCTAACAGAAGTGCGGCCGTACATCGAGTAAGATCTCCGTACATTGTTTCGCAATTTCTAATTCCTTTGAACTGCTCTTATTCCGGGATATTTGATGCAGTCGATACGTCGCCATATTCTTGTATGGTGCAGTGATACAAAAGGATTCCATCGAAGAGTATGAGCTTCTCGCAAAGCAAGGAGGTGCCTATCCTGGTTTCATCTCTTGGTTCAAACAAACGGTAATTTCCATTAGACCATTTCATTTCTTTGGCTAATTTGCGACTAATGCAACAATCCTTTCGTATTAAACTTGTAGGCTAATTCAGAGATTATGGATGCCGAATTGAGACAAGTAGCTAATGGTTTTGACTATAAGGTCCGTTCATTTGACAAATACGACATCAACGGGTATCGCTTTCGTACCTATGGCAAAGAGTTATCTATGGCCGACCGAAAGTCTACAAATTGTTGTGTCTCTGCTATCGGCGAAGGAGGTATTGAGTATTATGGAAGAGTTGAAGCAATTTATGAACTTCAATTCTATGGTGAAAACCCACCAAACGTCGTAGTCTTCAGATGTTATTGGTTCCAGCCGAAGGATACTAGAAGGACTCATGAACATATAGGGCTAGTCGAAATCAAACAAAGCACCCATTTGGATGTTCCCGATGTCTATATTACGGCTCAACAGGCAACCCAAGTTTTCTATCTACCGTGGGCCTATAATTTAGCCTATCTCAGTGGTTGGGATGTCGTTTTCTATCTACCGTTTATGAAGTGGTTGGGATGCCGGTGTCGAGTGCGAGACGGTGGCCGACATTGTGTTCCGTCGGTTCTGGGTAATTTCTCCTTTACAGAATTAAAGATCAACAGTACGTAGTGATTTTACTAATCAGCGTTGTCTTGTTTGACTGCAGACCTTCTACAGGATTTCAGATGGAGAGCAGGAGGCTGCGGCTTCGGTTGTCGAAGTCGAGTGCAAGCGCCTACTTAAGAACTTACGGCACGAGGCTCGGCTGCAGGCCGTTCGAGACTACTACGCCTCGAAGGGTATTAGGAGGGCGAAGAAGAAGTGTCGCGGCAAGTTTCTGACTAAGGAGAAGTACATGCTGGTAATTACCTATTCTTAAGGCCTTGAACTTAGTTCTCTTGATTTGATTCGTAGGCGTAGCGCTGAAATTTCTCTTGACTAACTTAGGTGCCCCCGAGATGGTGTGCGGATAGGATGGACTGTTGGGAGGCGTTGGTGGATGAGTGGTGCTCTCCCAAATGGCTAGTCGAACACCAAAGGGCCAAGGATAAGCGTGCCCAAATGGTTGGTGTGCCACACCATCAAGGGAGCTCCGACCTGTTTGAGTACGGGGGGTCACTGGGTATGTGGTTTGCTTCATGATTCATGCAATTTCATTCTACATGATAGCATTTTTCCTTGGATAGCTCAATAATGCTTACTTAGTTAAAAAATGGCATAACTACCTTGGATAGCTCAATAATGACCTAAACTTAGTTTAGCTCATTCATTTATGACATAATTAGCTCTAAAATGACATAATATGCTTTAGTTAGCTAAAAAATTGCATAACTACCTTTGATAGCTCAATAATGACGTAAAATAATCTTAGCTTGTTAATTTATGACATAATTAGCTCTAAAATGACATAATAACCTAAGATAGCTCTATAAAATGCCTAAATATGCTTTAGTTAGCTAAAAAAAGGCATAACTACCTTGGATAGCTCAATAATGACATAATTAGCATAGTTTGGTCAAAATGGGCATAATAATCTTGGTTACCTCCAAAATGACCTAAACTTAGCTTTTTTTCCTCAAAAATGACATAATAACCTTACTTAGCTCCAAAATGACCTTATTTACATAGCAATTTCAATCTTCATGCTAGCTTGAGCCCTTGACTAATATTTTGTTCCTCTCTCTCAGTCGCACCACAACAAGAAGCCCGTGCCAAGTCTTCTTCTTCTTTTCTTCTTCTTTTCTTATTCTTCTTCTTTTCTTATTCTTCTTCTTCTTCTTCTTCTTTTCCTCCTCTTAATTGTTTTTATTCGTAAATGGCATAATAACCTTGCTAACCTCATAAATGTCATATACTTAGCTTGTTGTCCTCTAAAATGACACAATAAGCTTAGTAATGTCAAAAATGGCCTAATTAGCCAGGTTAGCTCCAAAATGACCAAGTTTACCTATGTTAGCTCCAATATGATCCATTTAACCTACGTTAGCTCCAAAAAGACCAAGTTTACCTAAGTTAGCTACAATATGATCCATTTTACCCGCGTTAGCTCCAAAATGACCTATTTACCTAAGTTAGCTCTAAATTGACCTACACACTTAGCATTTTTACCTAGCATAGCAAAAAATGACATTTTTACGTAGGTTAGCTCAAAAATGACCAAGTTTACCTAGGTTAGCTTCAATATGATCCATTTAACTTAGCTTAGCTCCAAAATGACCAAGTTTACGTAGGTTAGCTCCAATATGATACATTGAACTTAGCTTATCTCCAAAATGACCTGTTTACCTAGCTTAGCTCTAAATTGGCTTTTTTAACTACATTTGTTGGAAAAGAAGAAGATAAAGAAGAGGGGGAGGAGAGAAAGAAAGAGAATATAAAATCTTCTTCTTATTTTCCTCTTCTTCTTTTCTTCTTCTTCTTCTTTTCCTCTTCTTCTTCTTCTTCTAACTTTCATCTTTCCCAATTTGCAGATTTGCTTGAGATGAGGAAGCTTGCATTGATGGACTCATATATTCTCCTTGTGCTTCCTTTTTGTTTATGAAAACATGTTTGGGAACTTGTTTGGATGTGTATGTCACTATGGATATGTTGTTGGAAACTTCTTATGTCATATGGATATATGTTGGACTTGTGGAAATATATTGTTGGATATGCTTGTTGTGTATATATGTATTATCTGTGTATATCTATGAATTTCTGTCAAATTGAATGAATTCAATTAAAAACAGGGGTTATATAGGCTCTTTGCCGTAGCTTTGCCGTCTGCTAGCAGTCGGCAAAGAGCTTTGCCGACAGCTAGCAGTCGGCAAAGAAGGCCACGTGGCAGCTACCTGTGCAACCTGGGAACACTGGGTTGCCTATTTGGGCATTTTGCCGTCAGCTGGCAGACGGCAAAGAGGCTAAGGTCTTTGCCGACTGCTGGCAGACGGCAAAGATTCAAATCCCTTTGCCGACAGCTAGCAGACGGCAAATAAGGCCACGTGGCAGCTTCCCAGTGACTCCTATTTGGGCTCTTTGCCGTCCGCCAGCAGACGGCAAAGACCTTAGCCTCTTTGCCGTCTGCCGGCTGACGGCAAATAAGGCCACGTGGCAGCTTCCCAGTGACTCCTATTTGGGCTCTTTGCCGTCCGCCAGCAGCCGGCAAAGACCTTAGCCTCTTTGCCGTCTGCCGGCTGACGGCAAAGCACGCCGTTAACCCCTAACGGCTCCCACCTCACCTCACTGCCGTCTACGCTCTTTGCCGTCTGCTGGCCGCAAACGGCTGACGGCATAAACCTTTGTCGTCCGCTTCTCTGAAGCAGACGGCAAAGAAGGCCTTTACCGGCAGGAATTGAGCCGGACTGTTTGCCGACAGCTAGCAGTCGGCAAAGAGCTTTGCCGACCGCCATTCATGCCTTTGCCGTCTGCCATGGCAGACGGCAAAGAAGCTGATTCCTGTAGTGATTGTTGGTTACAATTTTAGAATAGCCTCTGGAATATTTGCTTTTTATTGAACATTTTAGTTTCTGATTTGAACAACTTTTATTTTCACTTTTAGTTTTGAATTTCCATTTGAATTTGAATTTGAAAAGCGATATGATACTAATGATGATTAAGCACTGTTGATCATGATGACTTGGCATAATCAAAAGGGTGATTACTGTAGTTAACCACTAGGGGTGTTACACCATGGCTCCTGCAGTCGAGGGCTTTCACCACTTCTACGACGAGGTCATGGCTACTGAGTGAGATCTAGACGGGAAGTTGCCGCCGCTCGCGGATGTCTTGGAGCTCGGCGACATGGGAGGCCCTTGGATAAGACAGGAGAGACGAGCGGAGAGAGTAGTCATGGGTGGAGGACGCGCTGAGCAAGGATGACAGGTGGGTGAGAGCGCGACAGCTAGGGGATAGCTTTGGGGAGACGATATGTGTGGCTGGGACAGTTTCCTCAGATAGGGCTGCGGTGGTAGTTTCGTTGTGATATTGATTGCAAATAGGGGCGAGGGCTGAAAATGAACCGTTTTCTTTTGCGGGGGGATGCAAAAATCGCCAGAATCACCTATATCGCAGCTTCCGGCTTGGCTCGCCTCGCAGTTCATTTTCCAAAATCGATTCTAGGAAGCTATGTAAGAATCTGATGTGTTTGTTTAAGATTCTGATTTTAGAAGTCCTAGAATTTGATAATCAGTAGCTGGAGCCCAAATAAAGGCCACCTAAGACATACTGAGTCAACAGCTATGGCTAGAAGCCTACAACAAGAACTTTCAGGCTCAATGAGGTAGGCCTGACGGCGGCACAAAGTTATGGACACATAGCCGAGTCATTAGTTGCAGCAGTTGAAGTTGCATGTGGCCTTCTAGTGTGGTTTTGATAGTTAATGCCAATCCCCGTGGACTAATGATTTCTTTGAGTCATATATGAAGGAGTATCCCATAGGTGATGCATGAAGGATATTTGGTGGCTTCAAGGATGAATGTCGTCTAAATTGAGATATGCATCAAGATTGTTGATTAAAGAGACGAATATAGTATGATCAAGAAGAAGCAAGCCAACAAAACTTTGAGGCATAAACATTGAGTTCACTTAATGAAGTAAATATGATAAAGATGGCATTCTTTGTGAAGATCAAGATATGACCAAGAATCCAAGATGCGGCGCTATTATCGGATTCTAAATAGTCAACACACAAACGTAAATAACGTATTGTGTGTGATCAAGTGATCAAGTAATATGGTAAGCAATTATGAATTGTGCTTTATGAACTAAGCCTTGTTTTATGCGTTCGGTATTCCTATACGAGGTAGATGCCACTCATGGGCTTCCATCCAAAGGTAGTTTCCAGATAACCCATGTGAAGATGATGTCAAGAGAAAATGGTCATCAAGTTTGAAAAGAGCAAGGGCAAGATACAGATCTCCAGAAGATATATGCTTCAATCTTGCAGACCATTTATAATAATGGACATGTGAAGATGTGCTTAAGTGAGATATTCCCATAGTGGAATGGGGGGGGGGGGGGGGGGGGGGCAAATTGAGAGCCTTCACCAAACGACCACAATCAAGAGAAGGATTTCGACTCAAGACAAGTATGAACAATGTCATCGGGCTCAATTGGAATGCACAAGGCAAAGGAATGCCTCTGCTGCACATTCCTAGTTTTACTATTCTCAAGGTGCTTGGTGGGAGACCAAATTATAGGTTTGATAGCCCAGCTATAAAGATTGTCTATCGTGAGTAGCTTTATCACGTTGTACAGAGTGCTCAAACATTTGAATGTTTTGCATCCTACTTTTTAGTTGATCTTGGATGGTTCTCTATGTGAGGAATTAGAGCTTGTTGTTAGTTTCATAACAAGCCCAAGATCATAAAAATTAGAGTTTGCATGAGAAAGTAGTGTCGTTTTCCATGTCGTCCGTTCTAGGTGTTCCAGGGCCTTCGGGCTTGATTTGTTTTTTGGGAGCTTTTTTGGGCATGCTATAGGAAATACTTCGGTGCTAGTTAGTTGCCTCTAGAGCAGCCGAAAATTATCATGGAAAACGTTTCGATTTTCGGCCTCCAAAGCCTCTGTATGGTTCGAAGACTCCGGGTTAGGCGAAGAAGCCACCAACATGCATAAATAAGTGGGACCTATATATAACCCTCCTTCGCCGAGGGGAAAGGCAACAACGGTATGTAGGTTTTTGTTGCATTGTTTGACATCCAAGTTCATCCCCACAATATTGATTTCCCATCTAAGTGAGGGAAAGTAACCATGGATCTAGGAGTAATTTATTGACCTTCTCCATTGTTTCCCCCCTCTATAATCGATCAATTGCATGAGTTGCATAAGGTAAGAATTGATGGGGTCAGATTTGAGCATAAGTTGCTTTCATTGGATGGACCGATTTGAGCTCCACCAAGCGACTGGTTGGGTGAGAGCCTCAAAGCTTGTTACTCTTAGAGGCCTCCACCTTCTAAATGGTTTGGTCATATTGGCTCGGTGATCTCTTCACGAAGCTTGTGAAAGAGGTCGGGCTCTCTGTGAAGTGATTGTGCAATTTGTTGTCTCCGGAGTGGAGGAAAATACTATCCATAGTGGATCAAGGGGCAATCCAGAGAGAGAGGGAGAGGGAGGGGGGGGGGGGAGAGTGTGTGTGCCCCCCTCAACGGAGAGTAGAATATATGTGGTATTTGAATTCAAGGAAATACATTGGTTGTCTCTTATTCCCTTTATATTCCGCAATTCACACTTGCTATCATTGATATTCCGCAAGTCACACTTGCTACTGGTTCGGTAATAAGAGTTAGGATCATTGGGGCGATGTGGACAGTGGTACGAAGAGATGCGAAGAATCTGTAGCTCTACCAAGTGAACATGTCAAACCATTCAATTGACATATAACCAGGCCACATGCCATATTAAGGGTGTTAGGGTCAACGAGGCGAAGTAGATGGCGGCGGGGAGCGACAAAGGACACATACCCAATCTAGTTGCCACCATATGAGATATGACCATTCTGATCTCGATCTACGTCATGGGGAGAATGGATCTGAGAGGATGTCATCGAGACATCGTGCATCCATCTTACAAGTTATGTTTCAACATGGGCCCAAGGTCATGCCTCAGCAAGAACATCGTGGTTGCTCAGATAACAGCATCGCCGCCACCATGGTGTGGAAATTTGATCTGGAGGTGTTGGAGAAGCACACGACGAATCCCAGTGTGCCGGTTCTTCTGCAGATGAAGAATGATCTCATGGTCAAGTTTAAGAAGAGGGGGGAAGTAATGGTGTAGCATGCTCCAGCTTCATACTAGTATATGGGTAATACATTATGAATCCATCCACCTATGTGCATTTCTATTACCTAACTCTATCTGTCTTTTGAAATCAGAGTAGACAGTTGCAAGACACACAATGCTGTGAAATCGGTAGAAAGAAGGAAAGAACATTATGGAAGCTCACACTCCGTGATGTGCCTGCAAAATGGAAGCAGGGACATACTTCAGTCTTCTGTATGAGTCCAGGGCTAAAGTGCGTGTGGGGTATGACCATTTTCACGTTTAATTATGGGTTGAAAATATACTTAAGCTCGACTCTTAAGATGGTTCTATGTATCTTATGAGAAAATGCAATAGAACTTCTGTAGTTAAACAACAAAGCATCATGTTTATTCGATTCCATTGTTGTTACCTAACAGGAAACCAAAATGGGATATCGTCACTTTGTATTGGCCTTGACATACACACCTGTTCTAGGCCAAAATTTGGGATATGAAAGATTTAGAAAATGACCACTGTGTGTGAAGAAGTGCAGTACCTTTACCCTTATTCTTGTCCGTTGGTAAAAGCTCTTCAGCACCGATTTTCATGTCAGCATTAGATGAGCGCCTCTTTGTCTTTCTGTTTAGTGCCTCAACCTCGAAAATGAAGGTTCCACAGACAGGACGATGATCTGAAAATCGGGACTCTCCACGGTAGTAGGACAACTGTGAAGTGCCGTCTCCTTGCCACAATATTCTATCACACCTGAACAAGTTCAATTACTTAAGACGTATGCAATGGAATGCATCGAGCACCGAATGGTTCACAAGCATAATATCACAAACTGGAACTTTAATACGTTAGCTTATTGTATATCAGAACTACTGTGTGCGGCATTTATTTTACTTGTTTACTTTTGCATGGAAGTACTTAGAGAGCTATTGCCACTTGCAGTGAACGCCAATGGTAATGTTAGACTGCATGCTAGGGCCTCTTTGGTTCGATTTCAAAGAGTTTTTCTAGGATTCTACTCCTTCGGAATTTTTCTTAAGTGGGGTGTTTGATTCGTGGGATTGCAACCAATAGGACTTTTGGACTTTTTTTTTGGTGGGTTCTTTGTGGCTTCCCAGTAGAAGTGTGGAACAATAGCCACTTGTCGAGCCGGTTAGAATATATTGTACATTTGACTCTTGTCAATTCGCATGTTTAACGAAAAGATATGCGAAGCTTTTGTGCACGTTCCCTAAAAAAACCTCTTGGGAAGATTTCTGTGTTTTCCTTATGGTGTAACGAAAAGCCATTCAATCTTTTAGGATTTAAGATGGCATGAAAATAAAAAGGCCTTAAGTTTGTGCCTACAGCAACAGCTGAATGGAATATTATGACATTACACTTTCTCTATTTCCCAGATAGGGCTTCCTTGTTATGGAACTACTTAAAATTGTACATAGTTACATACCATGCAGGAGTTCTCCTCTTTTTGTTTGATGTTGCAGTCTCACCAGCATACGCATCCGAGTTAGAGGAGTACTTGTATGTGGGAGCAAAATATATCTTCCCCTCATTCCATCCCCTGAACACTCGTCCAGCATCTCGTTCAATTTTTAGCTGAAGAATGAACATACTGAATATTAGGGAAGGGAAAATTTGCAGAAGTGGACAACTATGGTTTGAGCGCAATAAGGGAATCATTTGAAAGATTTGATATGACCTTTTCGGATTTCTTTAGTAGTACCAACTTTTTAGCAAACAGATAATAAATGCATTTTTGCTGTCTTTCAGTGAGTAGTTCAAATTTTGATTCATAACTAGATTGATTCAACTAATACAAAGTTACCTGATCCTTTTCGAAAAGGGCATCCCAATTATTTTCCGTCAAAAGCCTTTTCGTATCTTCATAGCTCAGTGCAATACGGTAGTTCAAATCCCCAAACCATATCACCTTACTGAGATAAACAGTGCATTAATTAGTTACAGAAATATTAAACTGACAAGGAACAGATGTACAATCATATATATCACCAGATTCTTACTCATGCTCAAGAATTTTCTCAGGAATTCTTCGCCCAATTCTCCTGCAAAGCCTCGAAAACAGTGTGAGCCGCATTATCTCTAGAACATCAGAGTTTCTTCTGAATTCGTCCCCTTCTTTCTGACCTGAAGCCAAATGGCTGCAGATGAAACAAAAGCTTGTCTGGTGCACTGTCATGCTTACTGATATACATCCCTGCAGTAGAAGTGTATTCAGGATACGGACAATTAGTTACAGCAATACTTCAATCTGATTTAGTCCTGACCTTGTTTCCAAGACAGCCCAGAATTCCTCGCCCTATGCAAGACGTTCTTAGATGGCCGATGTGTTGCACTAGTTCTTTCTTTACCCACACAGTGACAAAAATACCAACCATTTGTTTGCATACTATGAGGTTATATTTTAGCTGATCCCTTGCGGTGGGAGCGGAAGTTACTTCACTTAGCACAGAGCCGCAAGAATCCCTCGTGTTCTCTTTCTCTTCCTCTCCCGAGGAATCAGTCTCGTCAGCATGTTTTTTCGGGCTCCGAAAGCAAGCATCCCTGTACGATGATTTGATCATTTCTGCTGGGCAGTTGCAGGCCTTAAGCCGTTTTCTCTGCATTGGCATGAAAGGTTTTCTAATGGCTTTGAGGGAAGATTTCTGGAAGATTGTGGAACCACTTGCTGTTTTTGTTAATTCAGAGAATGAAGTATCGAGGCTTGAAGAAGCTCGAGATGAAGTAGAATCGACAGATGGAGATGTCGGATGCTGAAAGACATTGGTATCATTATCAGCTGGCCGGTTTAGTGCTTGGTTTATAAGAACAAGCCACCTTGCAGCTGGTTCATTGTCTTCTATCACAAGCACATTACCAGCATTGAGAGGAACAATTTCCTGAAAACTGTTCAAAGATTAAATAGACAGAATTGATGTCATGGAGATCAATGTTAAAGGAAAAAATCCACTAAATACTCTTGAAACTCGAAAGTAAACAAGGAATCCAGGATTAATTGCGCTGAATACAAATACTAAACGTGTTAATGATATTCTACTACCACACCAATCAAGGATTACTTTTAACTTTTTCAGCTATGCATTGAATCTTGTAGATGAGAAAATTAATATTCATGCATTAAACATTATAGGGGGGTATATATATATAACACAGGCAGTGTAATTAGTAATGTCGGCAGGGAATATTCCTGTATCTATTAAAAGATCAGTGCAAGACCTACCCCAACACATAAATATCTGAATGATCATCAGGTGGAACAAAATCATCCATGTTCAGTTCAGCAGTAGGTGCTTTCCCACCGACGTTCCAGGTAGAGACAAAAACTCTGTTCAACGAAAGTAGAGTGGAGAATCTAGTATGTTGGCAAAAAAGGATGGGAAAATGACAGGACATGAAATTTCCATTGTTGTACCTGACGGGCTCAGTTGTTCTATTAATAGAAGAAGGTTGAGCCAGGAAATGGCTGAGACGTATGCTCTTAACTCCTGGTTTGAATGAAAGACAGACAAGAAACCAATTAAAACTAACATTTTACGTCTGTACAATCAGGTAAAAACACATGATTTTACATGTTAAAGTACCTGAAAGTGTTCTCAAGGGGGAAGCTGATACTGTCTTAGAAGGACTTGGTCCAAGCTCATGTGCTGTAATATATAGGAGCATACGACACATTTAATTCCTGCTATTATCTCAAGACAAACTATAGATTTCTGGATAATTGATTAATGGGATTAGATACCTTAAGAACTGCGAGGCTCATTTAATGACTATTGTGGAGCTTCATCTTAATCTCTATATAATTTAAGACTGAAACGATGCCATGTTTTTGTTCTAAAACATGATGTCATGTTTCGAAAATGGAATGGTAGGTGATAGTTTGGATTGCAGGTTTGTCAGTCAATTTTGTCACATCATACTTTTGGGTAAAACTCGCCCCTATAAATTTGTAGTGGTTAAACTTGCTCAATTAGGAAACAATTTGGTGAAAACATTGCTTCACTAAAGTTAGTTTTCAATTGTTAAAGAAGATTATTGTACACTTTTAATTTTGAGCTTTGCAGAATAACGGGCAGGAGTCCTTTTTTTTCCCTAAAAATTCATGATTTAAAGTTTTTTTCAATACTTGGAATATTTACCGAAGGATGAAAACAACGTCCAAAGGTATTTTCATGCGTCACGGGGAAAGTAAAGGACGAAAGGCGACCTGCATTGCAGCCTGGACTGTCGGTCCTCTTTGCAGATTTCTTCTTAGCACGGAAAAGTTTAGGGTGGCAACCCTGGAGTCCAAATGTAGTTTGCTGAAGACAATTTTTTTTTCATCTCTGCATAATGTGGTTGCGGAAATAGAATTACCATCTCACCTTCATCTTTTCCTCACCGGCGGAGGCCATCGCTTGTTGAACCTAGCAAAGGCTTTTCTTCTTTCTGAATTTCAAGACCGAGCACCAAATTCGACAGTCAAATCAAATGTTAAAGAATCTGCAAGCAAATCATTCATAGTGTTCACATAAGTAACATGGAACTAATTAAATTCTTGCTACAATTGCGTTGAGGTAACCAACCAGCCCGCTGACAGAGAATGCAGAGACGCGAGAAGATACGATTTCGGACCGATCTTCCTCGGCACGATCCGACGGACCCCAAATAGGCAATGCCGCAACGTATGTATACACCCACCTTTAGTTAGCCTCGAGGGAACCTCCAGATCCTGGCGCTCCGGCGATCCCAAACCAAAGCCCTCAGCCAACCCAGCCAAGAAGCAGGCAAACCCCCCGTACTACTCCTGCCAGAGCAGCCCACTTGGCGGCGGCCCGCGGGGAGCCCTCGAATCCGGCAATGCGTGGGAGGAGGAGGCCGGCGAGGGACGCAGGGCCATCGGGGGACCGCCTCTCTCCCCTCCGTCCGTGGACCTCCCTCCTTTAAACCGATGCGGGAGAGAAGCGCAGCGGAAGGAGAGAATAAACTATGGGACGAATGCTGTGGCAGGCAGGCCGTGGGTGGGGTGGCCCGACGGGGAGGGGAGGAATGCCTTCGGATTGGACGATCTGCATCTAGTACCAGTATCTCTCTGCTGCTGCATGCGGCGGCGGGTTGACCGGAGCGGCGAGTTAGAGGCGCGCACGTGAGGCGACTGGATGCGTCCGGAGCGGGGGAGACGGGAGGTGGTGGTGGTGGTGGTGGTGGTGGGGAGAAAGTGGGGGAGGAGTCGGACGACACACCGTGTCAGCGGCGGAGTTGCTTTTCCTTGGATTTGGATTGGATTGGACGTGGGTGCTGCTTTGGATTGGTGGGGATCCGTGGAGCGGGCGGGCATCGACGTGAGACCCCATGATTACGTTCCGGAGCCGACAGCAAAGGACAGACGTCGACCCGCTCTCCTTTACATGATCCCGGAATCAGTCGGGCGAGAAGGATATAAATTCAGGCGAAAATGTACTCCCTCTATTCCCATGCTTAGGTTTTTTTTTTTCTTTCAGTTTTCCCGTGGGACTCGCGACAAAAAAAAATCGCGAAAACAAAATTCGGTACAATGAACAAATAACTGGACACAGAACGACCAGCAAAAAAATAGAATCATATTTAAAATCATTCTA
This sequence comes from Thinopyrum elongatum, assembly GCA_011799875.1. Taxonomy (NCBI): domain Eukaryota; kingdom Viridiplantae; phylum Streptophyta; class Magnoliopsida; order Poales; family Poaceae; genus Thinopyrum; species Thinopyrum elongatum. The sequence continues at coordinate 456,480,324 of CM022299.1, forward strand.
GTAGCTTTCTTCTTCCTTTGATTATATGCGTGCGGTCCGACGGAGATTGAAAATTGCATCGAATCAACCGTTTTTTTTCTCGAATACTCACGAGTGTGCGTACTATATATTAAAGAGAGGAGTGGGGTAAACAGCCCATCCACGTTGGTGATACATAATACATGAACCCAACTCCCGTCCATTGGCTAGCCTAACTCCTCGCCGTAGCCCACCGTGATAACACTCCCAAGAAGGAGGCTACGTCTCCTTTGATTACCGCGGGTTGCTTCCATGACCGTCCTTCCTCTTCTATTCTATCGAGGGCACTACCCCCATCGAAAACATTCGCATTTCTGTGTTTCCATACTTCCTATAGGACAAGGAAGAGTATAGCTCTAACGTCTAAAAGAACATGCGGTGCCCCCATGTTTGGTTTTGGTAATTGATGACAATCTCTATGGACTAATGGTTGCCTTGAGTTATATTTGAAGGGTTTGTCCATAGGTTTTTCTTGAAGTCCATTTATTGGTTTCAAGGATAGTATGTGATGACCAAGGTGCTATTCAAGGAATTATCGAAAGATTGGTCATGTGAGTGGTTGATCAAGACTAAGTCAAAGAGTGAATCAAGTTGATCAACACACAAAGCGTACAAGATGTGCCGAGAGGGATCAAGTGATCCCATGGTATGGTAAGCATTGTCCATTACGCGTTGTGTGCTAACCCATGGTCTACGTGAGAGTTCTATATGGGGTTAGGTATGTTTCCATGGGTTTGCATCAAGAGGAAGATCTCATACAACCCATGGAGGATGACATCAAGTGATGATCGTTATCAAGATTGCGGTGTGCAAGTTCAAGTGGTGCATCATGAAGAGATCAAGTGCTTGAATCTTGCCGTCCTTTGTGGTGGCAATGGACTTGTGCAGATGTGCCGAAGAGTGGCTCACCCATAGTACGCAATCAAGAAAGGTGGTCCAACTTGAGGAAGACAAGATCGCCATCATCTAGAACTATGTGCAAGGCAAAGGTTTGCCCTTAATAGGTTTTCTATTTTACCGGTCTCATGGTGGTAGTTGGGAGACCGAGTTATAGGATCGATTGTCGTACTATCAGGGGGGGCTCTCAAATTAGTAGCTTGATCGTATCGTTCGTAGAGAGCTCAAACCATTGCATCGTTGCATCATCTTTCTTAGTTCTTGTTTGGTGTTTCTCTTTGTGAGTTTTAGAGCTTATGTTCATCTTCATGACAAGCTCGAGTTCATCGAAAACGGAGTTCATGTGCATCTTCTATGACGTTTTCGATGTTGGAGTTTTTGCCGGTTCTTCATTCATAGAGGTTTCACATCTCTATATCTTAGGCATACTCCCTCAGCCACTTCTTACTATAACAAGCTTGAGTTTGCTCAATTCGGAGCTCATATGCAGAAGTTATGTCAGTTCTGTTTTTCTTGCTGCATCTGTTTTGCTCAGGGGCTTGCTTGTTGCACCCCTGCGGTAGTACCGCTTTGGCTAGCGGTAGTACCGCTTGTAAGCGGCAGTACCGTTCCCTGTCGGGCGGTAGTACCGCTTGTAAGAGGTAATTCTGCTGTTTCAGTACCGCGCGCACTTCCGCTTCTTCCGGGGGTTCTGTTTTTCGTGTCGGGTTCAGCGGTAGTAGGGCGGCAGTGAGGTGCGGAAGTACTGCCTATAAGCGGTAGTACCGTCTCGGTCGGGCGGTAGTACCACTGCTACGGGATAGCCGTCGTGCTCTGCTCTGCCCTACCTCCTCTGCTCCTGTGTTCTGCATCTCCCGCGGTAGTACCGCTGGGATGAGCGGTAGTACCGCTCCGACTGCTCTTCCGCCCCAAGTTTCCTCGCCTTTGCTCTTTTTCCTGGATCTACCGCCCGAACAGTAGTACAGCTCCATGGAGCGGTAATACCGCTTGTGTGCGGTCTGAGCACATAACGCTTGGATTCGGGAGGTCCTATAGAAGGTTGTTTTCTTCCCCATTGAACCTTATCGTTTGAGCTCGTGTTCTTCCCCCATTGTTGACCTTCTTCGAGCTTGCTATCTCTCAATCCCTTCATGGATTCTTGCTAGTTTTTGAGGGAAAAGAGAAAGGAGATCTAGATCCATATTTCCACCAATCACTTTCTCCTCTATGTGAGGGGAACCCCTTGGATCTAGATCTTAGAGTTATTGGTGTTCTCCTTCTTGTTCTTCCTCTCATTTTCCTCCATAGCTTTCGTTGCTTTGGTGGGATTTGAGAGTGAGGGACTTGGGCACTCCGTATGCCCTTGCCATTGCATTAGTTGCATCGGTTTGAGTTCTCCACGGTGATATGAGTTCTTCACGATGATACGTGGAAGTGAAAAGTTGAGAAGCTTATTACTCTTGGGTGCTTGGTACCCTAGAGCTTGTTCCTCTTGGGTGTTTGGGCGTCCTAGACGGTTGGTGGTGCTTCGTAGCTCAATCATTGTGGTGCAAAGCTCCGGCAAGCGTCGGGGTCTCCAATTAGGTTGTGGAGATTGCCCCGAGCAATTTGTATGGGTTCCCGTGACCACCCCCAAGGGTTGCCAAAGTGTACGGGTTCGGTGACCGCCCCCAAGGGTTGCCATTTGTACGGGTTTGGTGACCGCCCTCAAAGGTCCCTTAGTGAAATCACGACATCTTGCATTGTGCGAGGGCGTGAGGAGGTTACGGTGGCCCTAGTGGCTTCTTGGGGAGCATTGTGCCTCCACACTGCTCCAAACAAAGATTAGCATCTGCAAGGGTGTGATCTTCAGGATACATCGTCGTCTCCGCGTTCCCCGATTATCTCTTACCCAAGCCCTTTACTTATGCACTTTACTTTGTGATAGCCATAGTGTTTCATGTTATATATCTTTCTATCACTTAGTTGTTTGTCTTGCTTAGCATAAGTTGTTGGTGCACATAGGTGAGCCTAGTTGATTTAGGTTTTGTGCCTGACAAATTAAATGCTAGTTTTATTCCGCATTTGTTCAAACCTAAACCGTAATTATTTTAAAGCGCCTATTCACCCCCCCTCTAGGCGACATCCACGATCTTTCAATGTCCTTGTCGTTGCGTACACTGCCCTCCTTGCTTTGGCACCACTCTTGAAGCTTCTCACCCCTCGACGGGATCCAATCTTACTTACAGAGAGCGTGGCAGATAGTCGTCCAAATCTCGCGTGTGAACACACAATATAGCAGGAGGTGGTTTATCGTCTCCTCTTCCTGATCACAGAACGGGCATGTCTCCTGATGATCTAGCCCCCTCCGGGCCAAGCGATCCGAGGTCCAGCACCTGTTCCGGAGAGCCAGCTAAGCGAAGAACCAGCCGTAAAGGAAAAAAGACACCTGCAAATGACATCACCATGCCAAGCTTTGAAAACTGCAATAGTCAAGCGCCCCTTGAGACGAGAACTATAAATCGTTGAAGCAACATCGGTTGGAGCATCACCTCATGCAGTAAAGGCTTACAATCCATCTCCATCGGTTTAGAGGGCATCTCACAAATTATTAACATATCAATTTTAGCACTAGACCCAAAGCAGTCGCAAGTTCACACATTACAAAAAATTGTCTTAAGCAGTCTAGCACCTTACCAAATCTAACCCAAAAAGTATTCAACTTCCCAATAGTGTGACTCTCATGAGACCACTTGGAAACCTTGATCACGGCTCCAGTACCAAGCAAATTAAACTTGTCAAAAATGGTTAGTTTCACTAACTCGACCATATCGGGGAATCTCATAATAAAAGCTTCTCTACCTGTTGCTTTGCTCTCCACTGTCAATTTCAACTAAACATTCTGTTGAACCCTTGCAAAAATCGTGTCTCATTAATCTCATCGGAAGTAACTTCAATTTAAAGCCAAAAGATTGGCATGCTTGGTGTTGTTAATCCCCTTAGTGTTCTGTATAAGCAGGCACCCTAGTCCTCTAGCAGCAAAACCAACATAATTAGCAACATGTTTGATCTGTTTAAGCCAACCACAATCTTCAGTCAGATGTGACTCTTTTCCACACACGATGCAATAAACATATTTTATGCAATCCTTATTGATATGCCCGCCTTCCTTTCATTTGGAGCAAAATAATCTCTGTCCACCAGCACCTCCTTCACCTCCACTCTTAGGCCCAGGTTTTTTTACCCTTCAATTTGATTAAGAAATTGAGGGCTACCAATCATAATAAATTGAGAATTTCCACTGGTACCAGCCCCACTCACCTAGCTCCTGTCTCATCCCCTGATTTGGCTAGCGAGTCATGACCTAGAATTGGCGATCTTCATCATATGTGCCGAAGTTTGAGCCCAGCAACAGAGAAGAACCCTTGCCACTTATGACAGGAATTGTTCTCGGCGCCTATCCTCCACCCACCTAGCTTCATAGAGCCTCTTGTGCGCTGACCTCTTCCGTCGCGCATCATCACTGCCGAAGGTGGATGCTTCTCAGGGACATCTAGGGAGGTGGTACTTCTTGGGGCCTGTCGGCGTTGCAATAGCATGAGTCAATCTTTATCCCCTTCTCCCAGAGGAAAGCAACGAGATAGGAGCCAGCTGGGGACGAGAAGATTGGACGAAGGAGAGAATAGGTATAGGTACATGGTAAAGAGAAGGAAAAGGGTGCGACAGAGGGGAGGATTGAGAGCTTGAGAAATAGGAGAGGATGTAGAGGTCAAGAATACTAAGCAGTAGGCCCAAACACCGTCGGCGGTGAACACCGTACACCGACTTACAAATGGGCCCATCAACGCCCTCCAAAGCCCCAAAAGCACGTGAAATCATTATTTCAAGGGATCTTAGAATCTTATTAGAGGCTAACAAGCGCTTCTTCACTTGTGGGATTGTTTTTTCTCTCTAGCAGGTTATTGCAGTCGGTTGTTTCGTTTTGATTTTATCTATGTTGGCTTGGGTTTTAGTTATGTTCTGGTGGTGTTTTTTCATCTGTATACCATATAGGGATACTGTTGGAGATTGTATTTGCTCTGAGAGGAGAGTGTAGTTTCTTGGTGCATCGTTGTGGTGTCGTTACTTGTTTCAACATCGGCGTTAGCCAATGGTGGTTTGTGTGAGCTCCTTGAAATCTCTTATTCCATGCAAAAAACCATGGAATTATTGCTACAACGCTCATATGAGCCGACCAATGAAGCTCTCAATTGCTCGGCTCGGCTCCCAACTCCGCTCGCTCGCTTAGCTTTTTTCCTGCTCGCTCCACTTCTAGCTAAGAAAAAAAATGGCTATAGCACTTTTTATTTGAAAATTATTGTCAAATAAAAAGATTTTTACATTTTTTTGTAAATTTAAAAATATGATAAAAATCACCTATTTTAAAAATATATGTGAATTTCAAACAATGTTTGCATTTTTGTAAAAGGTTTGAAATTAAAAAATATAGATTATAAAAATATACATGAATTTAAAACATGCTTGTGCATTTAAAAAATATTCATGAATTAAAATGTGAAATAAAATGAAATGAAAACATAAAAGAGAATAAAAAGATAAACTAACAGGAAAAGAGAAAAGGAAAAGGGGGGAAACAAAAGAAAAACTATTAAAAACAATAGAAAGGCACACAAAAAAGAAAAAAAAACCAGGCAATACCTTCTCAAAACCAGGAAAACCGGCCGACCCGTTATGGTTAGGTGTGCGTTACTCTCAACCAACGACACACAACCTTACAAGCGGGGCCCATAGCGATCTCCATAGCCTCTACGCACAGGAGGCTCAAATCTAGGAAGCTTATCCATGAAATAAAATGTGAACAAATAGAACGGGAAGAAAAAACTAAAAAACATATTGAAAAGAAAGCAATAGGAAACTATTAAAGTCGGTTAATCTTTCTTATTTTCTCTTCGGGGCTCCTCATGTTGACTTCTTATTTGATTCTTACCCTTCGAAAGACCGGGGAAGGTCATTCTAAAATAATTAGTAGAAAATAAAGAGTAAAAATAATAAAACCAGACAATATATTCTTAAAACCGACCGGTCCACTACGGCTAAGTGTGCGTTGATGTCAACCAGCGACACACACCCTTATAGGCAAGGTCCATAATGACCCCATAGCCTCCGAAGCACCATGGCGCTTCAAATCTAGGGAGCTCAGTATCTTACTAGAGGCTAACGCGCACTTCATCGCACTGTTCTTCACCCATGGGATTAGCTCTTTTTTAGCAGGTTAATGTGGTTGGTTGTTTCTTTCGATTTTATCTATGCTTGCTGGGGTTTTAATTATGTTATGATGATCTTTTTTCTTACTATATCATGTTGGGCTGATGTTGGATATGATATTTGTTCTGAGACGAGAGTGGAGTTATTAGGTGCGTGCTCGTTGAGTCCTTACACGTTGATGGTGTTATGGCCTAGTGGTGCCTCGCCTTCTTGGTTGTTGGACTAACTAGGCCAGTCCGAGGCACCCTAGGTTGGTTCCGCCCTAGGCCATCATGCCGACCCATAGGTCCTGTAGAAGGAAGACTCTAACTTATCGTTCAAGACAAGGAAGCCAGAGCCGTGGAGGACTCCCCTCCATCGATGCAGCCGACTAGGTTGTGTAACTCTAGGGGGCCAGTATCTTATATAAGCCAGTTGATACAACACATTATAATCTTTTTGTATTACCTATGCTCTGTACATTACAATCGCAATATACAAGAGCAGGAGTAGGGTTTTACCTCGTAAGGAGGGCCTGAACCTGAGTAAATATGTCTCATGTTTTCCCTTTGACATAATCGCCATGATGGGATACCCTACCGAGGGATCTGCCGAAATTACCTCTGACACACGTTTCGATTTCGGTGTCAGTCGATGGTGGTTGTGTGAGTCCCTTGGGAGCTCTTATTCCACGTTGAAGCCGTTTGATTGTTGTTATAACACTCATATGTGCCAGCTCATGAACCTCTCGCTCGCTCAGTATGGCTCTCTGTTCCGCTCGCTCATTTAGTTTTTTTCCCGCTTGCTCCATTGCTAGCTCAGAAAATAACCACCATAGTTTTTATTTGAAAAAGTTCATTCAATCAAAAGAAGTTCTAGTATTTTTTAAATCTTGATTTTTTTAAAAATATGTGAATTAAAAAACAAAAATAGAAAGTATTCGTGGATTTGAAACAATGTTCATGAACTTCAAGTAGTTTTTTAAATTAAAAAATGTTGACATACTTAAAAATGTTCATGAATTTTAAAATATTTATGAAATTTAAAAAATATTAGTGAATTCTAAAACAAGTTATAGTATTTTTAAATATTCATGACTTTTAATAAATATTCATGATTTAGCATGTGAAAAAATAGAAAAGAGAAGGAAAAAAACAAGGAAAGAAAAAAAGAACAAAACACTATGCAATTCCACAGTTTGTCATCCAAACATGATTTTGGTATTGAAACCTCACTGAGGTTCCTCCATGAGCATCCACACAAAAGAATTCGTATTTTTGTCCATTACAATTTCCTCCAATTCACTACGGGGGCCTCCACTACATACATCCAAACATATATAGCATTGTCAGAAGATTAAGTCCATCGAAGAAAAGGAAGATTAAGAGGTTAGAACGGGTCGTGTGCCTCCTACGTGTAGTTGACAAAACAGTCGATGTCACTTAAGGCAGTCCCGCCGTGAGAAAGTGAGCCGACGACCTAGCATTCCCTAGGTAAAAACGCACACGCATGAGAGGCACCGCCCGACGTACACTGCCGCAAAACGCTAGCTCGCCCGTCCTCGATCGGGCAACCATGGAGAATAACAGGGAGGCGGAATGGCTCTTCGGGGCGGCAAACCCGGCGCTGGAGGCGGCTAGCAGGCAGAGCATCCGCTCACTCGTGCGCCGCGTGTATGACTGCCTGGACACGAGCGACCCGCGGCCCGTCGCGCCGTTCGGCCACGGCGACCCCTCGGCGTTCGCGTGCTTTCGCACGGCGGCCGCTGCCGCGGAAGCCGTCGCCGCCGCCGTCCTGTCAGGCAAGCACAGCTGCTACTCCCCTGCCGCCGGCGTGGCCGACGCGGGCAGGTGCGCCGCTGTAGCCTTAGTTTCTTCTCCGTTTCTTCTTTGTTTCAGTCAGTCAAGTCTCGTAGTATGAGGCAGCAAGTCAACGCATATATATGTACTGCTGCAGCGCCGTCGCCGCGTACCTGTCCCGCGAGCTCCCCTACGAGCTGGCCGCAGGCGACGTCGTGCTCACAGCCGGCTGCAACCACGCCATCGAGATCATGATGGCCGTGCTGGCCTCGCCTGGCGCCAACGTGCTGCTGCCGCGGCCGGGGTACCCAACGTACGAGGCGCGCGCGGCCTTGTGCGGCCTCGAGTTCCGGCACTTCGATCTTGTGCCGGAGAAGGGCTGGGAGGTGGACCACGATGGACTAGGCTGTCGCCGACGAGAGGACTCTCGCCATGGTCATCGTTAATCCCAATAACCCCTGTGGGAGCGTCTACTCGTATGACCACTTGGCCAAGGTAGTTTCTACCTTAAACGATTTAGGAGATTTACATTAATTGTTAAGGGAGTAATTGAGAGAGATGTGATGATTGGTGAATGGTGATAGATTAATCAAACAGATTGCAGAGACGGCGAGGAAGCTTGGAGTCATGGTAATCAGTGACGAAGTGTACGGCCATTGCGTCTTTGGGAGCAAGCCGTTCGTGCCCATGGGTGTGTTTGGGGAGACAGCTCCAGTGGTGACCTTGGGAGGCATCTCCAAGCGGTGGATGGTGCCTGGTTGGCGACTTGGCTGGATTGCGGCATCCGATCCAAAGGGAGTCCTCAGGGACAAGAAGGTACGTACAAGCTCTCTGTCAGGAATTAACTGTTGCTGAGATGAGTGTATCTATACACTGAAAGCGCGTCTAGATACACTTATTTCAATGATAATTAGTACGTACGTAACTACGTACCCCGGCTTTCAAGTGAATTAAATGTGGTCATGCATGCCATCTGACAGACAACCTAATTTCTTCCCTGTAACAGGTTATTCAGTCGATAATAAGCTACTGTACTGTGGCATCTCGGTAGACCCCGTAACATTTGTTCAGGTTAGTGCCAAGCAAATGTTCGTGTGGAGTATCAGCTGGAAGTGTTTTCTCTCAGCACCGTGGAAATAACTTGACCAGGGAGCTATACCCCAAATCATCGCCAACACGGATGAAGCTTTCTTCGAGAACGCCATGAACGTGATGAGAGAGGCTGCAGAGATATGCTACCGGAAACTCGACGACATCGACTGCATCACCTGCCCTCACAAACCAGAGGGGTCCATGGTCGTCATGGTGAAGCTGGACCTGTCCTGCTTAGATGGCATAGACGATGATGTCGACTTCTGCACCAAGGTTGCCCGAGAGGAATCCGTGGTCATTTGCCCAGGTACATACATAATCAATCATGCATTGGACTTATCAACTGTACAGTATTACATGCATTGTACTGCTATCTGGTTTTGGTATTGTAACTTAACTTGTTTTGACACCGTTTACATGCATGGCCCATGACTATATTGTAATCAAATTAACTGGGAGGAACAAACCTCTTCCTTCCATAGTCTAAAAATATTCTTGCTACAACTCACGGGGTGGGGATCTGCTGGTTCAGTTAGTAGTATTCTCATTAACACATGCTGATGCACTACAGGGAGTGGACTAGGAATGAAGGATTGGCTCCGTATTACGTTTGCCGTTGACCGACCCCTTCTCGAGGATGGCCTGGAGAGGGTCAAGTTCTTCTGCAAAAGGCATGGCAAAGCTAAGGAGGTGAATTAATATATGCATCTGTGTGGGTCCTCCTAAATCAATTTAGACTGATCATGTGCAACTTGCGTTGCATTTGAGAGAAATCAAACTCGGATGAATGTAATAGCGAAACTACCGCACAATTGTATCTTAAATATGGAAAATATGTCAAACATAAAATCAAGGGGAGTTGGACTAGCTTGCAGACTGCTTATATGTAGAGTTTACGAGTGGCAAGCATTGGAAAATCTGAAGAGACCCCCGACCCCCGCGTCGCTCCCGCAGGAGTGACTCGGGCGGCGCGAACCCTAGTCTGCCGCCGGCCGCCCCTCCCTCTCTCTTCTCCCTCGCCGCCACCGGCGAGGGTCGCCGGAATGCCGCGCGGCCGTCGGGGAAGGTGGTGGCGAGGATCTGTCAGCCCTGCCGCACGCAGGGGGCTTTGGAACCGGGGCGGCGGCCTCAAGTGGTGGTGTGACAGTGCCCTCGGCCAGCAGCTGTCACAGGTGCTGGCCGCCCCCCTTGGTCGCACGGGCGGCAAGATGGCGGCGGGGGGGTGCCTGCGGGGCATGGTGGCCTCGGGGGCGCCCGCCCTGGATCTGACGTCGTCCCAATCCATGCCTCACGATCTGGTCTCCGGCCACCCTTGGTCGCCGGTGCCGCGTCTGAGGAAAGGGATGGGGAAGTGTGCAGCCCGGAGAAATCCACGGCTGGATCCACCGGCCATGACGACGGCGACACCTGCGGGCGCCGTTCCCTACATGTAGGCGCCGTCAAGGTTCTTCATTCCGCCTCTGCCTCCCTCCTTTGCTCGTGTACCGGGGTGAAAACCCAAATCCCTCTGGATTGGGGGGCAGCGACGCTCGTGGCGTCGTCATCTTCATGGTGGTGTCTCCTTCGGTGAGCATGGGAAGGTGGTGGGCCCGTCTTGGTTGGGTGGCGTTAAACGGCAGTCTCAATCAGGATGTTCCGGGGGAAACCCTAGATCTGAGTCTACCGGATCGGACGATGACGACGCCTTCGGTGTCGTTCTCCCTCCTGTGGGCATCGTTTTAGAGCAACCGCTGGCTGGAGGGGACAAGAGGAGGAGCGATGTTACATCTACTGCAAGGTCGATGGCGGATCTCGGTGGCATGGCGCTGCGGAGTTTCGGCGACAGGTGCGTGTGGATGGATACGTGTAGGATGGTGGCATTGTCTGGCACCGTGGTGGTGTCGACGGCAGGCCTGGCAATGGTGATGCGTCAGTTCTTGCTCTGGAGAGGGATCGGTGGAAGATGGAGGCAGTGGCCTCTGAGAGTGCGCCGGACCGGTGTGTGGCTGGGCTGGGGCATCCGGCTTTAGATGTTAGGGTTTGATGCGATGTCTGTTTGGTATTCGGCCTGGATATTCGGCACACCTTCATCAAGGGGATAGGAGTAGCAACAGGTGTTGTCTAGATGGTGGCTTCAGGCTTACTGATATATTACATTGTATGGTCTTTGTGAATAATTAATAAAATGGCTGAATGCATCGTCCAGATGCAGAGACCGAGGTATATCCTTCTTTAAAAAAAAAGAGTGGCAAGCATTTGCACCTGCCATGGGTAATCCGATCACTTACTAGTAGCGGACGCAAAGTCTAACCTGCCACTAATATTTTACATACCAGTGGCAGGTGCCACATTTTAACTGTCACTGATAAGATGCCCCTCGCTTAGCCTTGGACAGAAAATTACAGTGGCCGTTGCACCAGTCGGCCCATCACTCGTACTTGAGGTATTAGTGGCCAGCTAAGCTATCCACCCGCCACTGGTAAGTGACAACCACCGGTTAGACATGCATAACTTACCAGTGGCAAGCTATTTCCGCGGCCCGTGAAAGATAAATTTTTAGGTATTTTCTTGTCTTTTTAGGGTATTTCTAGGTTTTAGGGTTCTATGGTATTGTATAAAAAAAATGAACTTTTTAGGGCTCATTTGCTATATTTTAGGCATTTCATGAATATATATCTATTTAACTCGATATAATTCATATTTGAACTGCAAGTGCATTAAAAAAATCCAGACATTTGGTAGAAAAATCTTATTGAAGGTAGTTAGCATATATTTAGGTCTTAGGACACAAATATTGGAAATTTCAAACATGTAGATGAAAAATATCATACAAAAACCTTTTAGGTAAGTGGTTTTTGAATTTACAAAAAACATAAATAAAGTTTGAAAACGAAGAAACTTTGCATGGTGTCATTACATAAAATGCATAGTATGTGATTAAATTTTGAAAAAGCTTCCAGGTGCGCCGCATATCAAATTAACATGTTGTTTTCTCAAACATTTGTTGCATATGACCTAAATATATACCCAAGCACTTAAATACAATTTTTGTACAAATTTTTGGGCATGTGTTAATGTACATGTACTTGAAATTTCAATTATATCCATTAAATCACTACAAATCCATTAAATTCCCTAAAAATATCAAATTAGCCCAAAAAATGTCCCAAATTTACATGGAATTACAATGGTGAATTTTCAACATATAAAAGTTTCATCAAAAAATGATGATTTTTTTTTGAATTTCCCCTTCAAACCTCACACTTTCCCCTTAAATTTTTTATTGTTCCCTGGAGATGCTTTGGTTCTAAGCAAAGTACTGTTGATTGCTAGGTATATAGTCTAACAACAAGTTGGGCTTCCAAGTGAAGGAGTTTGTAGATAGCAACTAGAATTTCCCTTAGTGAGAAATCAAGATATCAATTCGTAGAGGTACAACATTATGCTCCAATATCAAGTATGCAACACAAATAAAACCACACCTTTTTTCCCCAACAAAACTAACAAGGGTGTCCAACTTGCTAGCCTTACTAGTCGTACAAGATAATTAAAATATAACGTGATAGATAATTGACAGTGCGGGAAACCGCCAGTACCCTTGGTACGATGTCAAGCGTGGCCGGAAGCGCCGGAAGGGAGTTCGCACAAGGGCCCAGATTCGGGCCCTCATGGTGAGGTAATATCCTACGTCCTACTTTGTGTTTTGTGCTGATGATGGAGCACCTTGACGGAGTTACATGATACATGGCGTGAGTGTTGGGGAACGTAGTAATAATTCAAAATTTTCCTACGTGTCACCAAGATCAATCTAGGAGATGCTAGCAACAAGTGAGAGGGAGTGCATCTTCATACCCTTGAAGATCGCTAAGCGGAAGCGTTACAAGAACGCGGTTGATGGAGTCGTACTCGCGGCGATTCAAATCGCGGAAGATCCGATTCAAGCGCCGAACGGACGGCGCCTCCGCATTCAACACACGTACAGCCAGGGGACGTCTCCTCCTTCTTGATCCAGCAAGGGGAGAGGAGAAGTTGAGGGAGAGCTCCGGCAACACGACGGCGTGGTGGTGGTGGAGCTCGTGGTTCTCCGGCAGAGCTTCGCTAAGCACTACGGAGGAGGAGGAGTAGGAGGGGGGAGGGCTGCGCCAGGGGCAAGGGGTGCAGCTCCCATGCACCTCCCCACTATATATAGGGATGGAGGGGGTTGGTTTATTGCCCTCCAAGTCCATTGGGGGCGTTGGCAAAGGTGGGAGGAAAGAAATCCCATCCTTTCCCTTCCCCACCGATTGTTATCCCCCCTTTTTAGGGATCTTGATCTTATCCCTTCGGGATATGATCTTATTCCTTCTAAGGGGGGATCTTGGTGCGCCTTGACCAGGGGTGCGGGGCCTTGCCCCCACTACCCACGTTCATGTGGGTCCCCCCATGCAGGTGGGCCCCACTCCGAAACCTTCTAGAACCTTCCCGGTACAATACCGAAAAATCTCGAACATTTTCCGGTGGCCAAAATAGGACTTCCCATATATAAATCTTTACCTCCGGACCATTCCAGAATTCCTCGTGACGTCCAGGATCTCATCCGAGACTCCGAACAACTTTCGGTAACCACATACAATTCCCATTACAACTCTAGTGTCACCGAACCTCAAGTGTGTAGACCCTATGGGTTCGAGAACCATGCAGACATGACCGAGACACCTCTCCGACCAATAACCAATAGCGGGATCTGGATACCCATATTGGCTCCCACATGTTCCACGATGATCTCATCGGATGAACCACGATGTCGGGGATCCAATTAATCCCATATACAATTCCCTTTGTCCATCGGTATGTTACTTGCCTGAAATTCGATTGTCGGTATCCCTATACCTTGTTCAATCTCGTTACCGGCAAGTCTCTTTACTCGTTCCGTAACGCATGATCCCGTGGCTAACTCCTCAGTCACATTGAGCTCATTATGATGATGCATTACCGAGTGGGCCCAGAGATACCTCTCCGTCATACGGAGTGACAAATCCCAGTCTCGATTCGTGCCAACCCAATAGACACTTTCGGAGATACCTGTAGTGCACCTTTATGGTCACCCAGTTACGTTGTGACGTTTGATACACCCAAAGCATTCCTACGATATCCGGGAGTTGCACAATCTCATGGTCTAAGGAAATGATACTTGACATTAGAAAAGCTCTAGCAAACGAACTACATGATCTTGTGCTATGCTTAGGATTGGGTCTTGTCCATCACATCATTCTCCTAATGATGTGATCCCGTTATCAACGACATCCAATGTCCATGGTCAGGAAACCACAACCATCTATTGATGAACGAGCTAGTCAACTAGAGGCTCACTAGGGAGATGTTGTGGTCTATGTATTCACACATGTATTACGGTTTCCGGTTAATACAATTATAGCATGAACAATAGACAATTATCATGAACAAGGAAATATAATAATAACCATTTTATTATTGCCTCTAGGGCATATTTCCAACAGTCTTCCACTTGCACTAGAGTCAATAATCTAGTTACATTGTGATGAATCGAACACCCATAGAGTTCTGGTGCTGATCATGTTTTGCTCGTGGAAGAGGTTTAGTCAACGGATCTGCGACATTCAGATCCGTATGTACTTTACAAATATCTATGTCTCCATCTTGAATATATTCACGAATGGAGTTGAAGCGGCGCTTGATGTGCTTAGTCTTCCTGTGAAACCTGGGCTCCTTGGCAATGGCAATAGCTCCAGTGTTGTCACAGAAGAGAGTCATCGGGCCCGACGCATTGGGAATCACTCCTACGTCGATGATAAACTCCTTCATCCAGACTCCTTCCTGAGCTGTTTCCGAAGCAGCTATGTACTCCGCTTCACATGTAGATCCCGCCACGACGCTTCGCTTGCAACTGCACCAGCTGACTGCCCCACCATTCAAAATGTACACGTATCCGGTTTGTGACTTGGAGTCATCCAGATCTGTGTCAAAGCTAGCATCGACGTAACCCTTTACGACGAGCTCTTCGGCACCTCCATAAACGAGAAACATATCCTTAGTCCTTTTAAGGTACTTCAGGATATTCTTGATTGCTGTCCAGTGTTCCATTCCGGGATCACTTTGGTACCTCCCTACCAAACTTATGGCAAGGTTCACATCAGGTCTGGTACACAGCATGGCATACATAATAGAGCCTATGGCTGAGGCATAGGGGATGACACTCATCTTTTCTCTTTCTTCTGCTGAGGTCGGGCGTTGAGCTGCGCTCAATCTCACACCTTGCAATACAGGCAAGAACCCCTTCTTGGACTGATCCATATTGAACTTCTTCAATATCTTGTCAAGGTATGTGCTTTGTGAAAGACCAATGAGGCGTCTCGATCTATCTCTATAGATCTTGATGCCTAATATGTAAGCAGCTTCTCCAAGGTCCTTCATTGAAAAACACTTATTCAAGTAGGCCTTTATGCTTTCCAAAAGTTCTATATCATTTCCCATCAACAGTATGCCATCCACATATAATATGAGAAATGCTACAGAGCTCCCACTCACTTTCTTGTAAATACAGGCTTCTCCATAAGTCTGTATAAACCCAAACACTTTGATCATTTCATCAAAGCGAATGTTCCAACTCCGAGATGCTTTCTCTATGGCTTGCCGATCACCGGGCAAGTCCGTCAAAGTCCATACTTTGTTTTCATACATGGATCCTATCTCGGATTTCATGGCTTCAAGCCATTTGTTGGAATCTGGGCCCGCCATCGCTTCTTCATAGTTCGAAGGTTCACCGTTGTCTAACAACATGATTTTCAGGACAGGGTTGCCGTACCACTCTGGTGCGGAACGTGTCCTCGTGGACCTACGAAGTTCAGTAGCAACTTGACCCGAAGTTTCATGATCATCATCATTAACTTCCTCTCTAGTCGGTGCAGGCACCACAGAAACATCTTCCTGAGCTGCACTACTCTCCGGTTCAAGAGGGGGTACCTCGTCAAGTTCTACTTTCCTCCCACTTACTTCTTTCTAGAGAAACTCTTTCTCCAAAAAGGATCAATTCTTGGCAACAAAGATCTTGCCTTCGGATCTGAGGTAGAAGGTATACCCAATAGTTTCCTTAGGGTATCCTATGAAGACGCATTTTTCCGATTTGGGTTCGAGCTTTTCAGGTTGAAGTTTCTTGACATAAGCATCGCATCCCCAAACTTTCAGAAACGACAGCTTAGGTTTCTTCCCAAATCATAATTCATACAGTGTCGTCTCAACGGATTTAGACGGTGCCCTATTTAAAGTGAATGCGGCAGTCTCTAAAGCATAACCCCAAAATGATAGCGGTAGATCTGTAAGAGACATCATAGATCGCACCATATCCAATAGAGTGCGATTACGATGTTCGGACACACCATTACGCTGAGGTGTTCCAGGCGGCGTGAGTTGTGAAACAATTCCACATTTCCTTAAGTGCGTGCCAAACTCGTGACTCAAGTATTCTCCTCCACGATCTGATCGTCAGAACTTTTTTTTCATGCCACGTTGATTCTCTACCTCGCTCTGAAATTCCTTGAACTTTTCAAAGGTGTCAGACTTGTGTTTCATTAAGTAGACATACCCATATCTACTTAAGTCATCAGTGAGGGTGAGAACATAACGATAGCCACCGCAAGCCTCAACGCTCATTGGGCCGCATACATCAGTATGTATTATTTCCAACAAGTTGGTTGCTTGCTCCATTGTTCCAGAACAGAGTCTTGGTCATTTTGCCCATGAGGCATGGTTCGCACGTGTCAAATGATTCATAATCAAGAGACTCCCAAAGTCCATCTGCATGGAGTTTCTTCATGCGTTTGACACCAATGTGACCAAGGCGGCAGTGCCACAAGTATGTGGGACTATCATTATCAACCTTACATCTTTTGGTATTCACACTATGAATATGTGTAACATCACATTCGAGATTCAATAAAAATAAACCATTGACCAGCGGGGCATGACCATAAAACATATCTCTCATATAAATAGAACAACCATTATTCTCGGATTTAAATGAGTAGCCATCTCGCATTAAACGAGATCCAGATACAATGTTCATGCTCAAAGCTGGCACTAAATAACAATTATTGAGGTTTAAAACTAATCCCGAAGGTAAATGTAGAGGTAGCGTGCCGACGGCGATCACATCGACCTTGGAACCATTCCCGACGCGCATCGTCACCTCGTCCTTCGCCAGTCTCCGCTTATTCCGCAGCTCCTGTTTTGAGTTACAAATGTGAGCAACCGCACCGGTATCAAATACCCAGGAGCTACTACGAGCGCTGGTAAGGTACACATCAATAACATGTATATCATATATACCTTTGGCGTTGCCGGCTTTCTTATCCGCTAAGTACTTGGGGCAGTTCCGCTTCCAGTGACCATTTCCCTTGCAATAAAAGCACTCTGTCTCAGGCTTGGGTCCATTCTTTGGCTTCTTCCTGGCAACTGACTTACCGGGTGCGGCAACTCCCTTGCCGTCCTTCTTGAAGTTCTTCTTACCCTTGCCTTTCTTGAAACTAGTGGTCTTATTCACCATCAACACTTGATGTTCCTTTTTGATCTCCACCTCCGCTGATTTCAGCATTGAATATAACTCAGGAATGGACTTCTCCATCCCTTGCATATTGTAGTTCATCACAAAGCTCTTGTAGCTAGGTGGAAGCGACTGGAGGATCCTATCAATGACCGAGTCATCTGAAAGATTAACTCCCAGCTGAGACAAGCGGTTGTGCAACCCAGACATTTTGAGTATATGCTCGCTGACAGAGCTGTTTTCCTCCATCTTACAACTGTAGAACTTGTCAGAGACTTCATATCTCTCGACCCGGGCATGAGCTTGGAAAACCATTTTCAGCTCTTGGAACATCTCATATGCTCCGTGTTGCTCAAAATGCTTTTAGAGCCCCGGTTCTAAGCTGTAACGCTTGCCGCACTGAACCAGGGAGTAATCATCACTACGCGACTGCCAGGCATTCATAACGTCTTGAGTTGCTGGGAAAATGGGTGCGTCACCTAGCGGTGCTTCAAGGACATATGCTTACTTGGCAGCTATGAGGATGATCCTCAAGTTACGGACCCAGTCCGTATAGTTGCTACCATCGTCTTTCAGCTTGGTTTTCTCTAGGAATGCGTTGAAGTTGAGGGCAACATTAGCGTGGGCCATTGGATCTACAAGATAGGTTGTAAAGACAATTTTAGACTAAGTTCATGGTAATTAAGTTCATCTGATCAAATTATTTAATGAACTCCCACTCAGATAGACATCCCTCTTGTCATCTAAGTGATACATGATCCGAATCGACTAGGCCGTGTCCGATCATCACGTGAGACGGACTAGTCATCAACGGTGAACATCTCCATGTTGATCGCATCTACTATACGACTCATGTTCGACCTTTCGGTCTCTCGTGTTCCGAGGCCATGTCTGTACATGCTAGTCTCGTCAAGTCAACCTAAGTGTTTCACATGTGTAAATATGGCTTACACCCGTTGTATGCGAACGTTAGAATCTATCACACCCGATCATCATGTGGTGCTTCGAAACAACGAACCTTCGCAACGGTGCACACTTAGGGGGAACACATTTCTTGAAATTTTTAGTGAGGGATCATCTTATTTATGCTACCGTCGTTCTAAGCAAATAAGATGTAAACATGATAAACATCACATGCAAATCATAAAGTGACATGATATGGCCAATATCATCTTGCGCTTTTTATCTCCATCTTCGAGGCGTGGCATGATCACCATCGTCACCGGCATGACACCATGATCTCCATCATCATGATCTCCATCATCGTGTCTTCATGAAGTTGTCTCGCCAACTATTACTTCTACTACTATGGCTAACGGTTAGCAATAAAGTAAAGTAATTACATGGCGTTTTCATTGACACGCAGGTCATACAATAAATTAAGACAACTCCTATGGCTCCTGCCGGTTGTCATACTCATCGACATGCAAGTCGTGATTCCTATTACAAGAACATGATCAATCTCATACATCACATATATAATTCATCACATCCTTTTGGCCATATCACATCACATAGCATACCCTGCAAAAACAAGTTCGACGTCCTCTAATTGTTGTTGCATGTTTTACGTGGCTGCTATGGGTTTCTAGCAAGAACGTTTCTTACCTACGCAAAAGCCACAACGGTGATATGCCAATTGCTATTTACCCTTCATAAGGACCCTCTTCATCGAATCCGATCCGACTAAAGTGGGAGAGACAGACACCCGCTAGCCACCTTATGCAACAAGTGCATGTCAGTCGGTGGAACCTGTCTCACATAAGCGTACGTGTAAGGTCGGTCCGGGCCGCTTCATCCCACAATGCCGCCGAATCAAGATAGGACTAGTAACAGTAAGCAAATTGAACAAATCATTGCCCACAACTACTTATGTTCTACTCGTGCATAGAACCTACGCATAGACCTAGCTCTGATACCATTGTTGGGGAACGTAGTAATAATTCAAAAAATTTCTATGTGTCACCAAGATCAATCTAGGAGATGCTAGCAACAAGTGAGAGGGAGTGCATCTTCATACCCTTGAAGATCGCTAAGCGGAAGTGTTACAAGAACGCGGTTGATGGAGTCGTACTCGCGGTGATTCAAATCGCGAAAGATCTGATTCAAGCGCCGAACGGACGGCACCTCCGTGTTCAACACACGTAAAGCCCGGGGATGTCTCCTCCTTCTTGATCCAGCAAGGGGAGAGGAGAAGTTGAGGGAGAGCTCCGGCAGCATGACGGGGTGGTGGTGGTGGAGCTCGTGGTTCTCCGGCAGAGCTTCGCTAAGCACTACGGAGGAGGAGGAGTAGGAGGGGGGAGGGCTGCGCCAGGGGCAAGGGGTGCAGCTCCCATGCACCTCCCCACTATATATAGGGGTGGAGGGGGCTGGTTTCTTGCCCTCCAAGTCCATTGGGGCATTGGCAAAGGTGGGGGGAAAGAAATCCCAACCTTTCCCTTCCCCACCGATTGTTATCTCCCCTTTTTAGGGATCTTAATCTTATCCCTTCGGGATATGATCTTATTCCTTCTAAGGGGGGATCTTGGTGCGCCTTGACCAGGGGTGTGGGGCCTTGCCCCCACTACCCACGTTCATGTGGGTCCACCCATGCAGGTGGGCCCCACTCCGAAACCTTCTAGAACCTTCCCGGTACAATACCAAAAAATCCCGAACATTTTCCGGTGGCCAAAATAGGACTTCCCATATATAAATCTTTACCTCCGGACCATTCTGGAACTCCTCGTGATGTCCGGGATCTCATCTGAGACTCCGAACAACTTTTGGTAACCACATACAATTCCCATTACAACTCTAGCGTCACCGAACCTTAAGTGTGTAGACCCTACGGGTTCGGGAACCATGCAGACATGACCGAGACACCTCTCCGACCAATAACCAATAGCGGGATCTAGATACCCATATTGGCTCTCACATGTTCCATGATGATCTCATCGGATGAACCACGATGTCGGGGATCCAATTAATCCCGTATACAATTCCCTTTGTCCATCGGTATGTTACTTGCCCGAAATTCGATCGTCGGTATCCCTATACCTTGTTCAATCTCGTTACCGGCAAGTCTCTTTACTCGTTCCGTAACGCATGATCCTGTGGCTAACTCCTTAGTCACATTGAGCTCATTATGATGATGCATTACCGAGTGGGCCCAGAGATACCTCTCCGTCATACGGAGTGACAAATCCCAGTCTCGATTCGTGCCAACCCAACAGACACTTTCGGAGATACCTGTAGTGCACCTTTATGGTCACCCAGTTATGTTGTGACGTTTGATACACCCAAAGCATTCCTACGGTATTCGGGAGCTGCACAATCTCATGGTCTAAGGAAATGATACTTGACATTAGAAAAGCTCTAGCAAACGAACTACATGATCTTGTGCTATGCTTAGGATTGGGTCTTGTCCATCACATCATTCTCCTAATGATGTGATCCCGTTATCAACGACATCCAATGTCCATGGTCAGGAAACCACAACCATCTATTAATCAACAAGCTAGTCAACTAGAGGCTCACTAGGGAGATGCTGTGGTCTATGTATTCACACATGTATTACGGTTTTCGGTTAATACAATTATAGCATGAACAATAGACAATTATCATGAACAAGGAAATATAATAATAACCATTTTATTAGTGCCTCTAGGGCATATTTTCAACAGTGATTTATTCAGCCCCCACGATTATCTCGGATGGAAAAGCGTTCAACACGAAAAGTATTCGTCTCATTGAGCTGAACAATTCCCTTTCTTGAATCATTTCAATCTGAGGTTGTATGTGGTGTGTGGATTCCAAATACTAGACTACGATTGATGACACTCATTCCGGATTCTAAACTGATGTTGATGGTTTTCATTCCAAAATTGAACCTAGCTCAACTCATTATACTAAGAATGACAACCATCGAGATCCTCGAATAAATTAATGCATTCCATTTTGATCATATCTTGTTCATCACATGGAATACAACTTGATCATATTTGATTCAATCATTAACTCAATCTTGATGCATAAATATATGTAGATGGCATTTATTCCGAACCCATTCAATCTTCTTATTGCATTACCGATGGAACAAACCTTCATATATAACTTGATGCCATTTTTTCTTCATAGGAATTGTCATTCATTATCAAGTCTCAATGCATATGTTTGTGTTGGTGGATTTGATCCTTCAATTCATCCAATATTCTTCATGCATTTCCAATGGATCTTTCCTTCAAATGTATGCCTTAGTGCAAATATTAGACCATAAGGATTGTCATGAATTACCAAAACCACTGATACGTCCCCGTCGTATCTATAATTTTTGATTGTTTCATGCAAATATTCTACAACTTTCATATACTTTTGGCAACATTTTATATCATTTTTGGGACTAATATATTGATCCAGTGCCCAGTGTCAGTTCCAGTGTTGCATGTTTTTTGTTTTGTAGAATACCCATATCAAACGAAGTTCAAACGCGATAAAAATTTATGGAGAATTATTTTGGAATATATGTGATTGTTGGGAAGCAGAATCAACGCGAGACGATGCCCGAGGGGCCCACAAGCCCTAGGGGCGCGCCCCCTACCCAGGGCGCGCCTAGGAGGCTTGTGGCCACCCCATAGGTCGGTTGGAGGTGTCCTTCGGCCGCAAGGAAGATTATATCCAGATAAAAATCGTGTTAAAATTTCATCCCAATCGGAGTTATGGATCTCCGGGAATATAAGAAACGGTCAAAGGCCAGAAAATAGAACGCAGAAACAGAAGGAAACAGAGAGAGAGAGAGATCCAATCTCGGAGGGGCTCTCACCCCTCCGCCGCCATGGAGGCCAAGGACCCAAGGGGAAACCCTCCTCCCATCTAGGGGGGAGGCCAAGCAAGAAGGAGGGGGGCTCTCTCCCCCTCTCTCCCGGTGGCGCCGGAACGCCGTCGGGGCCATCATCGTGACGGCGATCTACACCAACAACTTCGCCGCCGTCATCACCAACTCTCTCCCCCTCTATGTAGCAGTGTAACACCTATTCTCCCCACTATAATCTCTACTTAAACATGGTGCTCAACGCTATATATTATTTTCCAATGATGTATGGCTATCCTACGATGTTTGAGTAGATCTGTTTTGTCCTATGAGTTGATTGATGATCGTGATTGGTTTGAGTTGTATGTTTTATTATTGGTGTTGTCCTATGGTCCTCTCTGTGTCACGCAAGCATGAGGGATGTGACAACCTGGCTTAATCGTGCACTAATCATACATGCAAATGCACACGATCAAGCCTAAGGACTCACTTGAAGATATCACAACACAACTCTAGACACAAATTTAAAATAATACAAGCTTTATATTACAAGCCAGGGGGCCTCGAGGGCTCGAATACATAAACTCGATTACAAGCGTCAGCGGAAGCATTAGATATCTGAGTACAGATATAAAAGATAAAGAGATAAGCCTTTAGTAGGCGAGACAAAAGAAAACCCTATGATCGAAAAGGCGCAGGCCTCCTGCCTGGGACCCTCCAAACCTACTCCTGGTCATCAGCCAACTCATAGTAGTATCCACCCTCAGGGTGGTAGTAGTAGTCGTCGGCGGGGGCAGCTGGCTCCGGGGCTCCGTCATCTGGTTGCGTCATACGGATATGGGGAAAAAGAGGAAGCAAAGCAACCGTGAGTACTCATCCGAAGTACTCAGCAAGCAAGGATCTACACTACATATGCAACATTATCAAAGAAAGGCCGTATATGTGGACTGGGCTGCAGAAATGCCAGAATAGAGAAAAGGCCTAGTCCTATCGAAGACTAGCATCTTCAGCGGTCTTGCAGCATTAGAAGAGTGTAGATTAGTACAGTATAAAGTAGTAGTAGTATTAAGTATCAACCTCGGCCAGAGATCCTTTCTCGACTCCCTGCGAGAAAGCAATCCCAGAGCCCTAGTATCCATTTCTCATCATTAAGTTCTAGTTGTATCGATCGGGATACAACTCCGAGCGTCCGTTACCGAGGATCCGGCTATGCATAGATTAGTTCTTCCCTGCAGGAGTGCACCAACTTACCCACCACGCTCGATTAACTCCGGCCGGACACACTTTTCTGGGTCATGCCCGGCCTCGGCTAAACGATATGCCGCAACCCGACCAAAAACTTAATAGAGAGGTCAGCACGCTGGACTAAACCTATGCCCCCAGGGGTCTTGGGCCATCGCCCCGGGAACTCCTGCACGTTGCGAGGGCGGCTGTGAGCAGACCTAGCAACCCACACTATCAAGGCGGTTGCTTAACGCGGTCCAACCCGGCGCGCGCCGCTCAGTCGCTGACGTCCATTAAGCTTCGGCTGATGCATACGACGCAGAGTGCCCATAACTGTTCCCACATGATGGTTAGTGCTATCGAGCCAGAGGCCCACTCGGATCAAATATCCAAACCGTTAATGTATTGGGGTTGTGCGGTAACGAGCAGAGACTCACGATCGATGTGACCCCGTCACCCCGTCTCGAGGACTTGCGGCAAGGGCTAAGAATGCCCGGCCACGCCTTGTAATTTATCTCACGGGCACCCTCCAGGTCAACCCGTCTCCACAACACTCGCGGGTACCCCTCAGCGCCGACCCGATGTCACCATGGTTCTGGGTTAAGTCAAAGTAACCGTGTGTCCAAAAACCAGGGGGAAACCCAAGGAATCACCCTCGATGGATTTAACCTGATGTAGTCGTCAAGGTGAACTCGGAGGAATCACCCTCGATGGGTTCACACTTGAGGTGTTGCACGACAACGTCATTATCGGGTGTGGTGAAGGAGGAATCACCCTCGATGGCCACGACCAAATAGCTTCTCTACAGAGTTAACATCAGAAGTGCTATACGAGGTATCACCCTCGGCACTCGATAGTAACGCTGCAGTGTCGTAAAACTAAGGGGGTGATGTGCGGTGCTGTGGCCTGGTCGTCGAGTCTTCCGATGATCCAGCGAGGCAACTAGGACAAAGTGGGGTCTCTGGGGTTCACTATCCAGCCTATTCTAAGCAGTTTAGGATAAGCAGGTAATTATCAAAAGCAGGTTACAAAATCAGGTCATGCATCAGAATAGGTAAAGCAGTAACAGCAGCAATTCTAATGCAAGCACAAGAGAGAAGAGAATAGGCGATATAGGCATGCTGGGGGGTGCTTGCCTGGTTGCTCTGCAGCAAAGGCAGGGTCGTCAGTGGTGTCGTCGGTCTCCGAAGCTGCGTCGGTCTCGAGGACTACGTCGGTACCAGGATCTACTGAGAGAGAAGAGGGGGGAGGAAACAAATAAATACACAGCAATCGTATGCAACACAGAGCATGTCATGCTAAGATGCAGTGCAGGGTTGCCTAAAAACATGTCTAAATCATTTTAGTTATTTTAGGATTAAAGTTGGAATTAATAACCGGTATGTATGCACTATTCATCTACCGAAAACAGGCTAAAAGTTATGGGTTCACCTCCGTAGAGGGTCTTGACAAGGAAACAGATGGCACGGTCGGATTCATCTCGTCGTTCTGAGCAACTTTCATATATAAAGTTTTTCGATCCGAGCTACGGTTTAATTTCTATGAATTTTCAAAGTTTTATTAAATTTATGGAATTATTTTAATTAATTAATTCACATTATCCAGAACAGTAGCATGATGACGTCAGCATGAGGTCAGTGTGATGTCAGCAGTCAACTGACCAGTTGACTGGTCAACCTGACAGGTGGGGCCCATATGTCATAGACTAGACCAGTTAAACAGAGGATTAATTTAGCTAATTAACCTAATTATCTAGTGGGACCCACTGTCAGTGACTGTTTAGCTAACTGAATTAATTAACAGATTAATTTGATTTCAAATTAGTTTTAAAAAGTGCGGGGCTAGCATGTCAGTGACACGGGGTGCCCAGTCAGCAGGGTTGGCTGGGTCAACCTAGTTAACTGGGCTCCACGGGCCCACAGTCAGTGGCATAGAGGTGGGGTCCACGCGTCCACGTCAGCGAGCGGCACCGGAGCAACGCCGGCGACCATTTCCGCGGCGGAGCGTCGCCGGACTTGGCCGAAAAAACGCTACGGTGGTCCGTTCGGGGCATGCTTAGGCTCGTTCGACCGGGCGTTCAACGCCGCATCCATCTACGGTGGTGGTGCGGCCATAAACGGCCGGAAACTACGGCGGCGAGCGGCGGAGCGGACGCTGGAGTTCGGCCATCACGCGAACTGCGGCTAGAGGGCACGACGGGCGACAGGATCTAGCGCGTTGGACTCGCGCGGAAGCGCTGAGCACGGCCATGAGCTTGGCGGAGTTCCACGGGCAACGCGGCCACGGCGAGGAGCTCACCGGTGGCGAGGGCTTCGGTCGTCTCAAATGCGGCCTCTACGGCAACGAAAACGCATAGGGAAGAGAGGGGAAAGACGACGACTGCTCACCGGGCCCTGCAGGTGTGCTTAAGTGGGCTCGGGGTAGCGCGTCGTCGCCGGAATCGCTACCGGAGTTCGTCGGGGCCGATGAAGAAGACGACGGGGCAGGGGTCGACGCAAGGGTGCTCGACTCCGCCTAGTGGCACGGGGAGGAGCAGCGGATGGCAACGGAGCTTTAGGGCATCACGGCGAGGTGAGGGGCGGCCGGTGGCCGCGGGATCGACGCGGCGACGGCGATGGCGTCTCGGGCGAGCTTGGGATCGAGCGAGGGAGAGGGGAACTGAGGCTAGGGTTTGCCTGGGGGTGCCCTGGGGTCGATCTTATCCCCCCATGGCAGCGACAGCGCCGAGGGATGGCTGACGGGTGTCCATCGCCGGATCGGGCGCGCGCGGTGGCAACACGCATAGGAGAGAGAGCGGGAGGTCGAAGGAAGCAGTAGCTGGGCTGGGCCGGCTCCTGTAGCCTAGAGGCTTAAGTGCACAGTACGTTTAGCCTTTTTCCCTTTTACTCTTTCTACTCTTCTTAACAGTAATTATTTTGCATTTATTTTAAGCCACCAAATGACTTTGCAAAAATGTGCCACTGGTCAAAACAAATTCAAGGGAATATTGTGCACTGCCACGAATAGTTTGAACCTCAAATGAATTCATTTGATTTTTGTTTGAATTTAAAAATGATGGAAGGGTGCTGTTGGGTCATTCAAAATTAGCTAGGGGCATTTTTGGAGTCTCAATTATTGTTGGTTTTATTTTTATAATTGCTAATGGATTATTTACAAAATTATGAACACTTTTGTTTTACTGTTTGAAGAAATATTAATTTGACTTGAGTTTTGAATTTGAATTTGAAGTTGAATTATTTTCTAGATGCAATTTATTTAGGATGATCATAGTGACATGGCTAATTAATTAGCAAAATGGCAGGGTTAAGATCTAGGGATGTTACAAGGGATCCCTGCTGTAGGGTTTGCAATATGTTCATGATTCGATTATGATGGGTGGCGTGAGTGACAGAAGCACAGACCCGAGTAAGTAGGTTGTTTGCGTATGGGAGTAAAGAGGACTTGATACTTTAATGCTATGGTTGGGTTTTACCTTAATGATCTTTAGTAGTTACGGATGCTTGCTAGAGTTCCAATCATAAGTGCATATGATCCAAGTAGAGAAAGTATGTTAGCTTATGCCTCTCCCTCATATAAAATTACAATAATGATTACCGGTCTAGTTATCGATTGCCTAGGGGCAAATAACTTTCTTGTGACAAAAAGCTCTCTACTAAAACTAACTTAATTGTTTCTTTATCTAAATAGCCCATAACTTTTATTTACGTGTTCTTTATTAGCTTGCAAACCTATCCCTTCACACCTACAAAGTGCTTCTAGTTTCATACTTGTTCTAGGTAAAGCGAACGTTAAGCGTGCGTAGAGTTGTATCGGTGGTCGATAGAACTTGAGGGAATATTTGTTCTACCTTTAGCTCCTCGTTGGGTTCGACACTCTTACTTATTGAGAAAGGCTACAATTGATCCCCTATACTTGTGGGTTATCAACCACGCATGGGGACTACATGTACTTTCAAACTTATATTATGGATACTATCTCGGTACCAAACACAAAATCATTAGTATTATAGTTAACAAAAGTTTGGGAAGTTTGCAACTCCAAATGAACTTTTTATGTGTGCACTTATTGCATAACATGTTGTTGTAGCTGCACAATTTCGGATAAGACCTCACTTAGTTACCATGGTTTACCAAAACCAATTCAAAGGCTCTGCTTGGGAGGTTGTAGGCATGCATTTGCAAACCTTTACCGAGCATTGTGATATGACTCGTATCAAAGATTACGAGTCCGACGCACTCAAGTTGCATTTATTCATTTTTTCCTTGAGAGGAAAAAAAAGAGCACTACTGCAGGATGCTGCTAACGCGACAGTACGATCAGAGACCCTTTGACGAAACTGTGTGTGATGCATTAATCACAAACGGTGATGTAAAAAACCGTAAAAAAAGATGCAAAACGTTTGCGATGGCAGAGACATCAAATACGGTTCAGATTTTAGTTGCGTGTGCGATGCAGGGCACACGGATTATCCATACGAACTGTTTGCGATGAGACAGAACAACAGAAACGGGCAGCCATATCAAGGTGTGTGCGATATACGGCATACAGTTCGCTCAGATGAACTGTTTGCTATTAGGGAGTGCAACAGAAATGGTTAGCCAGATCAAGGTGTGTGTGATATACGGTATACGATTCACTCGGACGAACTGTTTTTGATTAGGGAACACAACAGAAACGGTTTAATTTAACAAGATGTGTGGGATATGCGGCATACAGTTCACATAGATGAACTGTTTGCGATGAGCCAAAAGAACACAAACGAGTCGTGTAAACAAGATGTGTGTGATACGCGGCAAACAGCCCACTCGGATGAACTGTTTGCGATGAGAAATTACAACACAGACGGTTACTACAGTTAATTCGTGTGCGATTCTGTGTGTACAAAAAACTTTGAAAATTGCAAACTAGTTGCTTGCGGTGGCTAGGAGTATCGCACACGATGCGTCTACGAGTACTCGTGTGCGATGATTAGTAAGTTACACATACGTTTCCTTATGTTTACACGTGTGTGAATTTTCAATATGGACAATTAATATGCAAATGCGTTCTGGACATCGGTGCTGATCACCACGTCTAAAACATGGGCGTCCTCTACTCTACCGCTCTACCGGGCACACGCTTAAACTCAATTAACTGTGTACGATACTAATACTTTCCATGAAAATTTAAGAATTTGGCTAACAGCATTTGAGTAACATATATATAGTGGTTACACTATTCGACAAAAGGAAGATCTTCGTAACACGGTTTTGACAACCATATGGTCCATATCAACATACTTAACATAGTAACAACTATCACATTTTAAGAGGCTGAGGGCCAACAACCATATGGTCAATATCTACATACTTAACATAGTAGCAGCTAGCACATTTTAAGAGGCTGAGGGCCAACAACCACAAATATCCGCTGGAAGTAGCTTGATCACGGTGACTCGGCATCTCGTCAATGAAAAGGAAGAGCCCGCCTCTGCCTTGGTAGAGCATGAGTAGAACAGTATCTCCAATTTTTCAATATGGATGCATTGCCACGACAAGCGAGAACTTGTTAATTTGAATGGTTCCATTTCTGCGGGAAATGCAGTACCTTGCAATCACTTTGGCGTTATTAGCAGGCACAAGTCTAATTCGACCACACCGGGAAATCGATCCAGGAACAGCTACAGCGGGCAATTTCTGTTGAAATGTAGAATAAAAACCAATTATAACATATTGTTGAAGATATATATAGTTTATGAGCATCAATATAAAAAATAAGACTTTGTACCAGCGTTTTGTGCACACAATTGGTCTTGTTCAATGTGTGCACCATAGGTATAATTAATCCCATCCAAAATCCAGCGTTCATATGCTGTGCTATCTCTGTCAGATTATCAACAAAGTTTATGACATGCTTCAAGTCCTTCCAGTGAAATTTGGTATGCTTAGTAACATACAGATCGTTCACTATGCATCCAACATATCCTGCTTAAAAGGTGGAAAGGTACTATTTATTCAGAACATGGCAGAAGAATATATAGTGCGCATAAATTGGTAAATAGAATTTGTTACTGCCTAGGAACGGAGTCAGAAAATGAAATCACAATTGGTTGCTTAAATAGTGATCAATTAGTCAGAACAAATACCCCAATTTTGCTAAGTAATATGCCAGCATGGAGAAAGTTGAAAGGACACTAACCTCGATCAGACTTTGATCGGCTGATGACGTTGGGGAAGTAAACATCCATGTTAATTAGACCAGGCTGTGGTGCACGCACTAGAATTTTATTGCCAGCTTTCAGTTCATAACACTTGGACATTTTTCTCCAAAGGTCTGCATCAAAATAGGAGTGACCATCTTTATCAAGTTTTACGCTAACTGTCATTGTAAATCCATGCTGCGTTGTCAATATGACATCCATGGAGTCATCAACAAAGTAAAGCCCAAGATTTTCTTCTACTCCTGTTCTTGCAAAGCAAGGGATGTACTGCTTGAAATGAATTAAGATCGTAAATTAGATATATTGAAATAACAGAGCAAGATGCAAATATGGGAGTAACTGATAGAACAGATCAATATATAGATGAAAGCAAAGTACAAAAATATATAATTAAAAATAGATAATGTAACAAAGATTTGATGCAAATATGAGAGTAACTGAATGAACAATACATCATAAATTTGCCTAATATAGGGGGAAAATCGGGTTCGACATCTAGGCTGCACGTGGCACTGTACCTTTTATCCAAATATAGCAACAGACGGTATATGTTCACAAATTTAGGCCATGCCGACCGTGGTAGGGTGAGATTGAACATACCGAGCGCTCCCTGAAGTCATCCGGAATGGTGAGATAGAACTTCGTTTCCATCTGACCGCGACCACACTTGCCTGATTTGTACTCGCACTGTGGACACATGAATGAAAACCCTTGAATCAGCTAGAAGAAAAATGAATCCATGGCAATT
The DNA here is from genome assembly GCA_011799875.1 of Thinopyrum elongatum. Classification (NCBI taxonomy): domain Eukaryota; kingdom Viridiplantae; phylum Streptophyta; class Magnoliopsida; order Poales; family Poaceae; genus Thinopyrum; species Thinopyrum elongatum. The sequence goes on from CM022299.1 coordinate 456,510,822, forward strand.
TCCGCCGGTTGATTAACAGCGACGGACGGACTGCGATAAGAGACGAGTGAATAATTCGCTAAATTGATTACCTTCTTCTTGAGAAAAATCCCCGGCCCAATCCCGCAGAAAACCCCAATCGACCAAAGTCTAGAATGTAAGTGCAGATAGGCGGCGGAAAGCGGTAGGGGCGAAATCCCGTGCCGTTTGGAGCATGACCTCCGCCCGCCGACGACAGTCGTCGGGTGGCCGCCGCGATAGAAGTTGATGAGGTGCAGAGTTGCGAAGGAGTCCGCGGCGAGTGGGTGGGGACGAAGTGGGCGAGGGTTTTCTTTTTTCCTTTTGCATGTGTGGGTGAACGCACACGGTTCGCAGAGGGGACGGAGATGAATAGTGTGAGATAGTAAATCATCGAGATTGAAGGGGAATCCAAATTTCCTTTGTCCTTTGTCCATGAGTTTTTTTCGACGATGAACAACCTGCAAATCACCGTGTTCAAATTTGGTACTTTTCTGGGTTCATTTACAATACTTAGGGGATTATGTGCATTTTTCTAGGCATTAATGCATATAATTCAAATTCAAACAATCGGTGCATGAAAAGGTGCACGAGAACGGTCTGGAAAACCATGATCGTGCTATTTAGTAAATTCTCATGCCTTTTACAAGGAATGGACAGAGATTTCACGGAAATGTGTGGCAATAGTCAACCACAAACACATCGTTTATTGGTTTTTCAACTGTAGAAAAATGAAATACATGCTTGAAAAACATGATGCCTAGTTTGTCATTCAGTTTCCAAGATTGAAGGGGCCGGGAATCCAAATTTCCTTCCTAGTTTGTCATTCAGTTTTTTCTACAATCAACATACCCCCTCGAATGCAACGTGTTCAAATTTGGCATTTTTCCGGGCTCATTTACCATATTTAGGGGATTATTTGCATTTTCTAGGCATTAATCCACATAATTCAAATTCGAACAATCGATGCATGAAAAGGTGCACAAGAACGGTCTGGAAAACCATACTCGTGGTATTTAGTAAATTCTCATGCCCTTTACAAGGAATGGGCCGAGATTTCAAGGGAATGCGTGGCAATAGTCAACCACAAACGCGTCATTTACTAGGTTATCAACTATAGAAAAATGAAATACGTGCTTGAAAAACATGACGCCTGGCATGGCGCCATGGTATGGCCTCACCGTGCCCTGGTAAAAAGCTGAGAAGGTTTGGTTTATGTCGTCATGCACGCCCTTCATAAATTGAACCATCACCGAGGAAGTTCCATGCTTTCGAGAGGGAAATCACCAAGATTGAAGGGAATCCAAATTTACGTCCTAGTTTGTCATTCAGTTTTTTTCCAACGATCAACATACCCTTTCCAATGCAACTTGTTCAAATTTGACATTTGTCCGGGCTCATTTACCATATTTAAGGGATTATGTGCATTTTCTAGGCATTAATGCACATAATTCAAATTCGAACAATTGGTGCATGAATAGGTGCACAAGAACGGTCTGGAAAACCATGCTCGTGCTATTTAGTAAAATCTCATGCCTTTTACAAGGAATGGGCAGAGATTTCAAGGAAATGTGTGGCAATAGTCAACCACAAACGCGTCGTTTACTGGGTTAACAACTATACAAAAATGAAATACATGCTTGGAAAACATGACGCCTGGCGTGGTGCCATGGTATGGCCTCACCGTGCCCTGGTAAAAATTTGAGAATGTTTGCCTTATGTCATTATGCACGCCTTTCATAAATCGAACCATCACCGAGGAAGTTTCATGGTTTCGAGGGGGAAATCACCAAATTTAAGGGGGATCCAAATTTCCTTTGTCCTTTGTCCATGAGTTTTTTTCTACGATGAACATACCCCCTGCAAATCACCGTGTTCAAATTTGGCACTTTTCCGGATTCATTTACCATATTTAGGGGATTATATGCATTTTCTAGGCATTAATGCACATAAATCAAATTCAAACAATCGGTGCATGAAATGGTGCACAAGAACGTCCTGGAAAACCATGCTCGTGCCATTTAGTAAATTCTCATGCCTTTTAAAAGAAATGGGCAGATATTTCGATGAAATGTGTGACAATAATCAACCACAAACGTTTGTTTATTGGGTTTTGAACTATAGAAAAATGAAATAAATGCTTGAAAACATGACGCCTGGCATGGTGCCATGGTATGGCCTCATCATGCCCTGGTAAAAATTTGAGAAGGTTTGGCTTATGTCATCATGCACGCCCTTCATAAATCGAACCATCACCGAGGAAGTTCCATGCTTTCGAGAGGGAAATCACCAAGATTGAAGGGGAATCCAAATTTGCTTCGTTCTTTGCCCTGGAGTTTTTTTCTACGACGAACATACACCCTGCAAATCACCGTGTTCAAATTTGGCATTTTTTTGGGCTCATTTACCATATTTAGGGGATTATGTGCATTTTCTAGGCATTTAGCGCATATAAATCCAATCCAGCTACAGCTGCATGGGTGTGATGTGAGGAACGTGGATTGCCGTTCGATTGTGGCGCATCCTACGGTGCACACGCGCGATCCGCGTGGCTAGGGTTCCGGCCAATCATAACGCAACACACAATAGGCTCAGCGCACACTGTTTCCGAAGGCGACGGAGATGAACCATGTGCGATAATGAATGAGCAAAATTGTAAGGGAAGCCAAATTTCCTTCGTCGTTCGTCATTGAGCTCTTAAAAACCACCGCACTGTACGGCTGCCTGGCCACTCCGTCCCAGAGCTCTCTCCAAGGGTCGTTCATGGCACCGCGGCACACAGTAACTGGTAAGGAAGCGATGGCATCCCGCCGCGCTGCGTTCCTCGCCGCCCGCGACCGCACACATGGTAAGGAAGCGATGGCATCTCGCCGCGTCGACTTCATCGCCACCGGCGCCACACAGTTACGTGGGCGGACTTTGATGCTGCCATGGCCAAATGGGCAGTGGATCTAGAGGCGGCCAAAGCCGCACAGAAGGAGCGGAAAAGGCAGAAAGCAGTCAAGAAAAGAGAGTCCCGACGCCGCAAGAAAGAAGAGGTCGCACGCCGTGCTGAGGAGAGCTTGGCGGAGATCGAAGCACGGTGGGCTGCCGCCTACAAGGCCGGGAAGGAGAACACCGGCGTCTGGCCAACATGCCCCGATGGCAGCATGTGAGAAGTAGTTAGTGCGTGTGTCGCCCGTAAGTTTGTATAATTAATTACGAGCATCTACCAGTACTACATACGTACTAGTTTTAGAGCAAATTACCAATAGTACTTTAAGTTGGTACTATCTATTATTAACGTACAATGTCGGTAAACGCATCCTTTGAGGGCTTTGAGCATTGATTAGCATGTGTTCACTGAAGTTTTGTAGCCGCACCCCGGCCCTAAATACTCCCGAAACATCTGCCCGCAGCCACCAGAGGAGACTAGAGCTGGCCGCAGCTGGTTTTTAGTCTCACCTCGCCGCGCGAGTTGGCCGCACACCGACTTAAATTGCCGCGCCGGTGGATGGCAGCAAGCTTCTCTCTTATTGCATAGAATCAAATCTGGCTATGCGAGCAAGGCAGGTTGACACTTGCTTGCATTTCATAAACCGATGATTGCTCATCGGGTGTCACTTTGCCTCGTTCATGTACATTGAATAATTCTGATACAATGAAAGAGATTTTTGAAATTAGGTGCGGTTGGAGATGCTGATAGACATAAGAATTATTAGAAGATCACAAAACACACGGTTTCTATGGCGTACCCGTGTGCGTTTTTTGCATTAATGATCCATAAGTCAGTTACCTATGCGATGTTTCCTAATAAACCAGGCGTACCATTGACCGAAAAAATCAACTACACGTGTACATTTTTTTGGAGATGGGATCAGCCAATTTTCTCTTTTCTCGCACATGAGTATTTTACGCGCTTCGTCTGTGTTGTGTGTTTCCCCCGCCCAAGTTTCATGTTTTGCAGCGAAATTTTCATTAGGCGCGCGATTTCAGAATTTATTCCTCCCACCACATCCCCGCCCATCAAATTTCCTCAGTATCTCCCCCCTCCCCCCCCTTACCGGCATCTCAAACCGCCGCCGCCACAACCACAGCTTCAACCACATCTACGTTCTGCCCGAGCATCGTCGATCCAGTCGGGTAACCCACCGATCTCTATCACGGCCCCGGCCTGATTGCTTAATGGCGCCTACGAAATATCTTCATGCCTCCAAATCCCCACCGCCCCTACCTCCAGAGCATCGACGCGCAAGCCCAACCATATATCACGTGGAGGTCGAGGAGCTGATGGCGGTCGATGGCGCGATGGCCGCTGTGCGTGTTGACCCAGAGGAACACCTCGCCTTCGCCGCCGCCGAGTTGGTGCAGGCTCTGGCCCAGATGAAGTGCCCCAGCGACTACCCCCTAGGACTTACCAGGTATGATCTGACCAGCTCAATCTTACCAATACCACTTGCAATGGCTATGTTTTGTACGGTTGATATATTAAGCATGTTCATGCCTTGTTTATTTCAGTACTGCACATTGTGTGATGTTCAAGTATTATCTGTCCAGCTCAATTTCACCAATACCAGCAACAAAGTTACAATACATGACTCAGGATATCACTAGAGATGCTGCCCATTTGCTATTTTTGATGGATGCTAACCCTGTTGTACTTAACATGCCTGTCCATGTACTTATGCAGGGTCATAACAGCCGATGGTGTTGCTTGCCGTCGAGGTTAGCTGCATCCCATGTCTTACAGTATTTCATATCATTTGTGCAATTGTAGTTTAACTTCTAACATTTACTGGTTGCCTGTAGGTACACATGTCAGTGGCACTGATCCACGCTTCGACCCGAAGGAACAGCTCGCCTCCGCCGCCGCTGACTTTGGGCGGGCTCTAGCCAAGATGAAGTGCCCCAGCAACTACCTCTCAGGACTTATCAAGTATGAACTCACCAGTTCAATCTTACCAATACCAGTTGCGATTAATGGCTATGTTTTGTATGGTCGATGTATTAAGCATGTTGTATTAAACATGCCTAACACATTTTAGCTATTTTTCCTACCTTTTTATAGACAACTGGGATATTCTCTGCTCTGGCAGCACCTGCCTTGTGATGTTTAACTTTGCCAATTGCATTTTTATCAGTACCGGTTTCAATGGCTATTAAGCCTGTTGCAATTAATAGTTGTATCTATTTTTAAACAGTTATATTTCAATGGCTACAAACTTACAAAACATGACTTAGGATGTTGTTAAGCCTGTTGCAATTAACAGTTGTATTCATTTTTTAATCTGTCCTTTTGCTACCGTGCTACTCTCCGCAATGAAGATATACTAGAGATGCTGCCCATTTGCTATTTTTGATTGATGCTAACTGTGTTGTACTTAACATGCCTTTCCATGTACTTACACAGGGCCATAACGGGCGATGTTGTTGTTTGCCGTCGAGGTTAGCTTCATCCCATGTCTTACAGTATTTTACATCATTTGTGCAATTGCAGTTTGGCTTCTAACATTTACTTGCTTCTTGTAGGTACACATGTCGGCGGCACTGATCCATGCTTCGACCCGGAGGAAGAGCTCGCCTCCGCCGCCGCTGACTTTGGGCGGGCTCTGGCCAAGATGAAGTGCCCCAGCAACTACCTCTCAGGACTTACCAAGTATGAACTCACCAGTTCAATCTTACCAATACCAGTTGCAATTAATGGCTATGTTTTGTACGGTCGATCTATTAAGCATGTTGTAGTTAACATGCCTAACACGTTTTAGCTATTTTCCCTACCTTTTTATAGACAACTGGGCCATTCTCTGCTCTGGCAGCACCTGCCTTGTGATGTTTAACTCTGCCAATTGCATTTTTATCAGTACCGATTACAATGGCTATTAAGCCTGTTGCAATTAACAGTTGTATCCATTTTTAAACAATTGTATTTCAATGGCTACAAACTTACAAAACATGACTTAGGATGATGTTAAGCCTATTGCAATTAACAGTTGTATCCATTTTTTAATCCGTCCCTTTGCTACCGTGCTACTCTTTCGCAATGAAGATATCACTACAGATGCTGTCATTTTATTATCATTTGCTATTTTTGGTGGATGTTAACCCTGTTGTAGTTAACATTGGCTTTCCATGTACTTACACAGGGCTACAATGGGTGATGCTGTTGTTTGCCGTCCAGGTTAGCTGCATCCCGTGTCTTATACACCATCTGTTCCTAAATATAAGTATTTTTAGATATTCCAATATAGACTACATACGGAGCAAAATGAGTGAATCTAGATTCTAATCTAAACTATATCTATAATTATATATACATTCGTATGTAGTTCATATTGAAATCTCTAAAAATACTTGTACTTAGGAACATAGGTAGTTGTATTTTACATCATTTGTGCAATCTCAGTTTAGCTTCTAACATTTACTGGTTACTTGTAGGTACATATATGAGCGGTACTGAAACACGCTTCGATCCCTTTTGCGTATGGGGCAATGAGATATTCATGAACAAGCGTCAAGTGAGGAAACTAAGAAAGATTATTAGGCGAAAGAAATGGGTGATGGGAATTAAGCTCTTTATTTACACTTTGTCCAAGACAACAGTGAACTTTAGGATGGTAGGTAATGTGTTGCCTTTCCCCCCTGCCCACAACAAGTTACTCTATTAGACCTCGGTATCTGAAATTTTTCTCTTTTCAGTGGTTTCCGAAGCTATTTACTGATGATTACCTTGCAAACTACATGACCGGAGTGGAGGCAACTAAGGTTATAGTATATAATTCATGCTACCATGATAATGCTCTAGAAGTCTTCCTGAAGGCGGTGAAGGATGGGCGGGCAATCGTCACAAGGGGTTGGACAAAAGTTGTTCGTGTCTATGGCATGCAGGAAGGCACATTATGGGCATTCCGCTTCTTCAACACCATCGGCAGTCAAAATGATTTACACTTGTCTCTTCACCTTTACCGCCTCTAAATATTGTGATTCATCATAGTTAATTGCTGTCTAATTCTGTAATTACTGAACATATTGTACTGACAATTTTATTTATGAATTCGTTGTTGAACCATTGTGCTGAGAATTTGAATTCCACGTTTCATTTCAAAATTTCCAATTCGAATAATAAATTATAGGGAAAAATAAAATTATATATGAGCGAATAAAATAATGTGCACACGGTTAGAAAGAAAACAACATGTGCGATGAAAATAGAGAACAGACGGTTCTTTGACGTGAAACATTTGCGATGCCCGACGAACGCACACACGGTTTCGTCTCATATGCGTGTGCGATTCATGGTAATACGGCAAACGTTTCAAACCAGTGTGCGTGTGTGATTGGAATACCAATCGCACACAGTTATGAAAATGGACACGTTGGCGTTAGTAGAGGCACCGCACACATTTTACATTCTTGAACTGTGTGCGATAACGTACCTATCACAAACATATCGGTAGATTGAATGTTGATGTCCACATTTTTCACACGACTATAGCGGTGTAATCGTTTGGGATGTCTCTCGGATCAGAAACGTAACGTCGAGATGTAACGTGTGGGACTGGGGCGACTTCTCATACGTTTATTCTATGGCGATCGTCAGTAGCCGCTCTCCTATCCCCGACGGTTTCTGGGTCATGTGGGAAGGACCCCTCTATCGCAGTCACTCAATTGGCGACGGTTCCAAATGCCGTCGCGGAAAGGGGTTAAAAACCGTTTGTATAGCACCTTACGGTACCAGTGGAGCCATCCCATTTTGAAATATCTGTTGCAGTATGTTTATGACAAAATATTGCTCACCCGCTAAGATCATTTAATTACGGTCTAACATTACAGATTGTAGATAGGAAGATCACGAACCACTATATCTTGCTTGGGGTCGTATCAAAAAAGCTATTGGGAATTTTCCTAATCATTGAATGGAAGAGGCGCGCCTTTTTGGTTGCATGTCTCTGCTCTCCAAATGTATGTTCGGTTGTTTGTTTACGTGTGCACGAATGGTTAATCCCACCTCATGTCCACGTGCTGAACTTAGCTTCCACCACCACGCTTGAAGAACTTTTTCTATGTGATTCAAAATAACAAAAACCTTACAACAAAAGAGTTGTGCAGAACAAAGAGATTAATAAAGCTAGGGGTCAAAGGAATTTTTAAGCGATCCACCATTTGTGATGATTTCGATGAAGTAGATGATCAAGGGGTAGGTGAGAGAGAGGTTGAAGAAAACATGTTCACATAATATACACATGAACGTGCTATAGCACAGTACAACAGGGAGATATAGATCTACTTGTATACGAGCGTCGAAACAGAAAACTTACAATACGAAAGTTAAGTAAAATAGTGAGAGGAGCTACTCAATTGTAATTTCAAATGGCCGACCGTGTGCGATTGACAACAATTCATCTAAAAAGGCTCCAAACATGAACACAAAATTCAAGATTCAGCCAATGAAACTAGGAACCGATTGCCTGAATGGAATCACAATGTTAATGTGCAGCGTATATTTTATCTCAAATCAAAGTACAATTGTGTATATTAGAAGCTTTTAGGTGAAGGGGATTAAGGGAGGTGGGTAGAAAAAACACCTGCAAACCTACTTACCAGTATGCACCAAGCCTGCATCATGACAGCCACCCGACCGCTAATTTTGGCTCACTCAGAGGAAACGATTGATTCGAGAGTTCCTCCTCAGCCAGGCTAGCAACGCTTTAAATTTATGCGGGCTAGAATTTCGATAAAGCATAGGCAACCAAACAGGCCAAAACAAATCCAAATTTGTATCACGCGAGCCTGGCAAGATTGCGTGCAGGCAGCCAAACATGTGCATGATAGTAGGACATGAAACTCACAAATCCATCTTCGACGTCGACGCTCGTACCTCACCTTAAAGCCACACTCCATGATACCAAGGGTTGCATGATAAGCACAATCCCCTATGTCTTAGTTAAGCACAATTCATGTTGTTTTTGTTGCAAATGAATGAAGAGTTAACAAAAATACAAATGGACTATAGAGTTGTGATAGCATATATACTCTAACCTCCAGGGTTTGATTCCAATCTCACATTTGCGGGCATGTCGCGCGACTTTCGTTCCTTTCACAAAAAGACCAAAGCATGTCTTGTAACTTGTGTGGTGTGTGTGCCATTAAAAATTTAAACACAAATAAGTGATCTAAACTGAATATAAATTAAAATAATAGATGAAACAGTGTAATAATATAAAGTGCAATAGCTCCTAACATTTTGCAAACAATCCTCGGCTCTGGATAAATTAAAATGAGTGGCTATCTGTTTATGCTAAACTTTTTTACTTAATAGCAAAATATTTAATATTAAAAATTTAGTAGAATGATTCACAATTTAATTTCGCCAAAATATTAGCCACATAATTACTTGCTATACAATTTTGATGTCTATCACTGCAAAAACACCTCTACTCAATTAGAACTTCATACTACAAAAGTTATTATATTATTTTGTAGATGTTATCTCTTAAAAATTATCCACTAAACCTAGTCGTATATTTGGGGTGATAAAAAAATGGCATGCATGTAGAAATTATGTTTTGTCACTCAAAGAAATTATGATGTATATGTATGTGATAAGGTCCATTTTAGTATCCTTAAATATCCGAAGTAAAAGATATAATAGTTTGTCATCTAACAAACATATTGGCCGGTTTTTAGAGCTTGTACAACTATCTATCATAGTTGTACGCAAGTAGAAAATTCTAGGGTGCGTAATATTAAATAGCGAACATTCTGCCAGGAAAAAAATTCACACATGGTTTATAGAATAAAGCGGCTAAAGCCAAAAGCAATATCCGACAAATAAGCTCATACATGTCATAAAGTTCACATAAACTTGATAAGATCCCAAAGAACACTTGTTCATACATGCCAAAGCACACTTCAAACAAAAAACTTGTTCATACGCACCAAACCAGACTTGCAACTTTGCAAGTTAAACTTGTTCATCACTACATAGTCTTAGCAAAAGATAAGATCCCAAAGCACACTTGCCAAAAGACACTTGCCATTATCACTTACAACCAGCACATCATTTTTTCAGAAGTAAGAATACACACATCACCATGACACTTGCCTTCATCACCACAAGCATTTCTCTCCCTAAACCAACAATGCGGTTGCCCTGTGCTTGGTCATGGTAGCTGCATGCCCAAAATTTCCTCTGATTGGATATCCATTTCCTCTAGTACCTCCATTTTCTTTGTTGCTAGTTGCATTCCCTCCATTCTCATCTCTTGCACGTTGAAGATATTCTCTTATCTTATCTCCTCTGTTGTGCTTGGTGCATCAACCGATCATTACCAACAAGGATCTCGTGATCAACCAGATAACCCACATGCTCCAACTCCTAGTGCCAGAAATCGCATGTGTGCTATCAACCAAAAATTTGAAAATATCAATTTTCCTGCATGAGATGGACCAAATTCCTTCAATTCAAACAAAGCACATAGCCAGGGACTTGCACCGTGTTTGGAAAACTTGTAGAACACCCACCTGACGTGGTTGTCGAGAGTCGAAACGTAGAACTTCACCAGCAATGCCATAGTCAGGGCATCCGTTGAGAGGCACGCCAACTGCTAAAATGGTAGAGACCTGGCCGGATCGAGCTTGAGGTACATATGGTGAGGATGGATGCGGAGAGGTAAGCGATGGCGAGGATGGACACGACGGCCGGCAATGGTGACGATGCAAGCACTTGTGGCCGGCGGTGGGGTATTGGGGAATTTGGGATTTGCGGGAGAGGGTGAGTTGAGGTCTAGTCTCGGTCTGACCGCACCACGTAAGACTTTGTTTAGAGGTCGTTTTGCAAAAAAAAAAGAACAAAAACTTCGTGTGCATGGTCCATACATACACGCTCGCATATGGTGTCCGCCACGTTGTCCGCGCTCGTGGTGCCATGTCGCCCACCATATAACACGTTAGTGAAATACCATAGACAAACGATCCAAGTGACCATATTGAACAACTTGAACCCCCTCTATGACCATATTTAGAGTAATTTGAAGTCCGGTGACCAAAGTGAGAGACAAGCTCATATTCAAGTGGTGTAGATGATTTTTCTCTCATTAATACATTCCCTTGGTAAGAAATATGGACGTGTCTAGATAACGCATACCCCACTTCTATTTCTCTACAAGCAGACGTGGTCCCCATCCTACTTCACATGTTAAAATCAGTAGTGAAGCGAGCGTCCAAATCAAGTGTTCCTTACAATGAGTTTTTGAAAACTAGATCTCACACGAATTTATTCTTATAAACTTTTTTGAAAAGCAATTTTTATCACGTAAAGCAAGCTTATAGTACAAACATGCTTTTCCACCACAACGATATCTATTATGAATCATTCACGATGAAAAAACATGCTTCTGGAACATAGTTGCTTGCATATCATTAAAATTGCTTTTGTGTATTTTTTAAGGCATTACTCTAGTATCTTTAGAGCAACTGTGATACGTCTCCAACGTATCTATATTTTTTTTATTGTTCCATGCTATTATAGTATCAATCTTGGATGTTTTACATGCATTTACAAGCAATTACATATCATTTTTTGGGGACTAACCTATTAACTTAGTGCCTAGTGTCAGTTGCTGTTTGTTTGCTTGTTTTTGGTTTTCCAAAATATGAGTACCAAACGAAGTCCAAATGCCACAAAACTTTTTGGAGATTTTTTCTGGACAAAAGAGACACTAGAAGCTTCGGGAGGAAGTCAGAAGACGAAGGAGTTGGCCACGAGCCACCAGGGCGCGGTGCCTCATGGGCCCACCTTTGCTCTGTTTGACCTAATTACGCCTCTATAAATTCTCTAAAATAGGGAAACCAATAGAGAGCCACCAGAAACCCTTTTTCCGCCGCCTCAAGTTCATGTTCTCGAGAGATCCCATCTGGGGGCCTTTTTCGGCACTCCGCTGGAGGAGGAATCAATCACGGAGGGGCTCTACATCAACCTTGCTGCCCTTCCGATGATGTGTGAGTAGTTTACCACAGACCTACGGGTCCATAGTTAGTAGCTAGATGGCTTCTTCTCTCTATTTGATCTTCAATACAATGTTCTCCTCGATATTCTTGGAGTTCTATTCGATGTAATCACTTTTTGCGGTGTGTTTGTTGGGATCCGATGAATTGTGAGCTTATGATCAGATTGTCCATGAATATTATTTCATTCATCTCTGAACTCTTTTATGCATGATTGTTACAGCTTTGTATTTCTCTCCGATCTATTGATTTGGTTTGGCCAACTAGATTGATTTTTCTTGCAATGGGAGAGGTGCTTTGTGATGGATTCAATCTTGCGGTGCTCAATCCCAGGGACAGAAGGGGACATGACACGTATTTGTATCATTGTCATTAAGGATAAAAAGATGGGGTTTATTTATGCGTGAGTTTACTTTGTCTACATCATGTCATCTTGCTTAAGGCATTACTTTGTTCTTTATGAACTTAATACTCTAGATGCATGCTGGATAGCTGTCGATGTGTGGAGTAATAATAGTAGATCCAGGAAGGAGTCGGTCTACTTGTCTCGGACGTGATGCCTATATACATGATCATTGCCTTGGATATCGTCATGATTATTTGCTTTTCTATCAATTGCCCAATAGTAATTTGTTTACCCACCATATGCTATTTTCAAGAGAGAAGCCTCTAGTGAAAACTATGGCCCCTGCTACTTGTGAGCTGCGTTGGGATTTCCTCGAAGAGGAGAGGATGATGCAGTACAGTAGAGATAAGTATTTCCCTTAGTTATGAAACCAAGGTTATCAATCCAGTACGAGAACTAAGCAACACTATGTAAACATCACATGCACACAAACAACAAATACTTGCGACCCAACGGTAAAGCGGTTGCCAATCCCTCAACGGTTATGAGCAAGATTAAACGGTATAGTTTTTGATTGATAGATCAAACTAAAATACAAAATAAAATAAATAAAAGAAAATTGCAGCAAGTTATTTTTAGGATTTTTATATGATAAGAGATAGACCCGGGGGCCATAGTTTTCACTAGAGGCTTCTCTCGAGAAAATAGCCTACGATGGGTACACAAATTACTGTTGAGCAATTGATAAAAAAGCAAATAATTATGACGATATCCAAGGCAATGATCAAACATATAGGTATCACGTCCAAGATTATAAGACCAAAATGATTATGCATCTACTACTATTACTCCACACATCGACCGCTATTCAGCATGCATCTAGTGTAGTAAGTTCATGGAAAAACAGAGTAATGCATTAAGCAAGATGACATGATGTAGACAAGATAAACTCACGTATGAATAAACCCCATCTTTTTACCCTTAATAGCAACGATACATACGTGTCATGTCCCTTTTTGTCACTGGGATTGAGCACCGCAAGATCGAACCCATCACAAAGCACCTCTTCCCATGGCAAGATAAATCAATCTAGTTTGCCAAACCAAACCAATAAATCAAAGAAGAAATACGAAGCTATCTTAATCATGCATAAAATAGTTCAGAGAAAACTCAAATAATATTCATGGATAGATCTGATCATAAACTCACAATTCATCGGATCTCAACAAACGCACCACAAAAAGTCATTACATTAAATAGATCTCCAAGAACAACAAGGAGAACATTGTATTGAGAAACATCAAGAGAGAAGAAGCCATCTAGCTACTAACTATGGACCCGTAGGTCTGTGGTAAACTACTCACGCATCATCGAAGGGGCAACAAGGTTGATGAAGAACCCCTCCGTGATCGATTCCCCGTCCAGCGGAGTACCGAAGAAGGCCTCCAGATGGGATATCTCGAGAATAGAGGCTTGCGGCGGCGAAAAAAGTATTTCGTGGAATGATAAAAATAGAATTTTTGATGTGGAATGCTACCTAACATGTTCATCACATATTCTTTTCTTTTGTAGCATGGATATTTGGACTTTAAATGATTCAAAGCAATACTCTATAACTTGACATGAAGACATCAATACTCAAGCATATTAACAAGCAACCATGTCTTTCAAAATATCAACACTAAAGAAAGTTATCCCTAGACCATTATGCTCAATCATTGATCCATTCATGAAACACACTCATATATTAGCTACATCCAATGCACAAGTATGACAAAACTGTTCCCTAGTTGGTGCTTTATAAGAGAAGATGGAGACTCAAAATAAAAAAATAAAAAAATCATAAAAGTAAATAGAAAGGCCCTTCGAAGAGGGAAGCATAGATTTGTAGAGGTGTGAGAGCTCAAAGCTTAAATTGAGAGATAAATTTATTTTGAGAGGCATGATTTTCCTGTCAATGAAAACGACCAAGAATTCCCAATATCTTCCTTGCTAGATAAATCATAGGCGGTTCCCAAACATAAAATAAAGTTCATTTCCTTTCCACCATTCTTTCAGAATCCATGGCTAGCCGTATCCATGGGTGCCTTCCATACCAACACTTTCCAAGGAATTTATTATGAACAACATATATAAAAAAATCATTTCGGACTGGGCATCCCTGTTACCTGCCACACTCTCATGCAATGACAAGTGAATAAACACTCATCTTGAGAATAACATACCTAGCATGGAAAAAAATTCCACCCCCTGCCGCTTCATGAGCGGTACAGGCACACAAAACAGAAATTCATTTTGAATATTCGAGTTGGCACATACAAATTTACTTGGAACGACATGGAAATACCGCATATAGGTAGGTACGGTGGACTCATTGGCACAACTTTGGTTTAGGGATTTGGATGCACAAGCAGCATTCCCGCTTAGTTCAAATGAAGGCTAGCAAATAGATTGAGAAGCGAACAACCAAAAAACAAAAACGATCATAAACACGCATTAAACATAACTAACACTGAATAATGCACCACAAGTAGGATGTAACTTTATTGCATAACTATTGACTTTCATGCTTGCATAGGGAATCACAAACCTTAACACCAATATTCTTACTAAAGCATAATTACTCACCAACATGATTCACAAATCACTATCTCCATATCGCAAAACTAATGCAAGGAATCAAGTTTTAATATCCAATGATCTTCATGAAAGTTTTTATTATATCCCTCTTGAATATCTATCACTTTGGAACCAAATTCATATCTTATGCAAATTACCATTGCTATAATCAACTCTCAAAAAGATTTAAGTGAAGCACGAGAGCATATATTTCTTCAAAAAAATCAACTCTCAAAATAATATAAGTGAAGCATGAGAGTGCATATTTCTTCAAAATTTACTAACTCTCAAAATAATCTAAGTGAAGCATGAGAGCATATTTCTTCAAAATTTATACACCACCGTGCTAAAAAAGATTTAAGTGAAGAATTAGAGCAATTGCCTAGCTCAAAAAATTTAAGTGAAGCACATAGAGCGATTCTAACAAATCATGATATCATTATGGCTCTCTCAAATAGGTGTGTCCAACAAGGATGATCGTGACAAACTAAAAAGCAAAACAAGCAAAGACTCATATAATACAAGACCCTCCAAGCAAAACTCATGATATGTGATGAATAAAAATATATCTCCAAGTAAAATTACCGATGGTCGTTAGAAGAAAGAGGGGATGCCTTCCGGGGCATCCCCAAGCTTAGTTGCTTGGGAGTCCTTGAGTATTAGATTGGGGTTCCTTGGGCATCCCCAAGCTTAGGCTCTTGCCACTCCTTATTCCTTCATCCATCTTGATCTCACCCAAAACTTGAAAACTTCAATCACACAAAACTTAACAAAACCTTCATGAAATCCGTTAGTATAGTAAAGCAAATCACCACTTTAAGTACTATTGCAAACTCATTCATATTTTATTATTGAATTATACCTACTGTATTCTAACTTTACCATGGCTTATACCCCCTGATAGAATCCATAGATTCATCAAAATAAGTACACAATGCAACGAAAACAGAATCTGTCAAAAACAGAACAGTCTGTAGTAATCTGAACTTTGACCATACTTCTGTAACTCTAAAACTTCTAAAAAATTAGGACAACATGGGAAATTTGCATATTAATTATGTGTAAAAAATTCAGATCGAAATCACTTTTCTGTGAATTTACAAAATTCCATAACTGGGTGCAAAAGTTTCTGTTTTTCAACAGAATGAAGTCAACTATCACCCAAACCATCCTAAAGGCTTTACTTGGCACAAACACTAATTAAAACATGAAAAACACAATCATAACATTAGAATAATTATTTATTTATTAAATAACAGAAAAGAAACAAAAATTTAAAGGATAGCTATTGGGTTGCCTCCCAACAAGCTCTATTGTTTTATGCCCCTAACTAGGCATAATGCATAGTTTCAAGTGTTGGCATCTTTGGTTTTCAACTCCTAAATCACACATCCATAATTCCCTGGAGATCTAGCATGCATATTCTCAATGGTCACACTCCTAGGGATAACGTTAAGGAATTCATTCTTGCAAGTAGGTTTCTTTATCAACTCAACAAAATCAGGGTGAACACTAATCAATTTAAGATCTTCGTTATTTCTACTAGAAGTGGCACCTTTGGTCTTAGGGACATAGGTAAACTTGCAATTATTACTAGGAGGAGTATTTTCAATAGTTTTAACAGAAGAAAAAGCGAAACTCAAATTATTAAAAAATTCTTCCAACTTATCAATTCGAGCGGGACTTTCTTCTACCCTTTCATGAACTACGGGTTCTTTTTCTTTTAGTATTTTAAGGGTATTCCCTACCTTTGATCCAAATTGAGTGACATGATTGTGGATCTTTTTATCCCGATTTTCAATATGCTCTATGGTAGGAATTTTGTTTTCAATAGCATCTAGTCTTTGCATAACATGTTCCATAGTTAAAACTGTTTCATTAATAGTGATAGGTGATGATTCAACTAAATTTCCCATAGCATTGAAAGCATCCATAGTGGGACAACCCAAGAAATTCCCTCCAGTAATAGTATCAAGAACAAATCTATACCAAGTAGTAATGCCCACATAAAAATTGCGAAGAAGGATAGTGGTAGATCGCTTACGAATAGATCCATTATGAGCATCACAAATTCTATACCAAGCATCTTTTAAATTCTCTCCCCCTCTTTGCTTAAAATTGAGAACTTCATTTTGAGGGGTACTCGAAACAAGAGAGGAACTAGCCATAACGACAAAGCGAAAGGCAAATGGAAAATATTTTTGTAATTTTTTTTAGAAGTGGGGGACATGTAAACGAGAGGCAAATGGAAAATAAAGTAATTGCAAGGAGATGAAAGTTTATGCATAGGTACTTGATAGATGTTGATAATGTCTCCCCGGCAACAGCGCCAGAAATTCTTCCTGGTACTTGTGAGCTGCGTTGGAATTTCCTCGAAGAGGAGAGGATGATGCAGTACAGTAGATATAAGTATTTCCCTCAGTTATGAAACCAAGGTTATCAATCCAGTAGGAGAACCAAGCAACACTATGTAAACAACACCTGCACAAAAACAACAAATACTTGCAACCCAACGCATAAAGGGGTTGCCAATTCCTCAACGGTTATAAGCAAGATTAAACGGTGTAGTTTTTGATAGATAGATCAAACTAAAATACAAAATAAAAATAATAAAATAAAATTGCAGCAAGGTATTTTTAGGATTTTTATATGATAAAAGATAGACCCGGGGGCCATAGTTTTCACTAGAGGCTTCTCTCGAGAAAATAGCATACGGTGGGTAATTTTTTTTACTGTTGAGTAATTGATAGAAAAGCAAATAATTATGACGATATCCAAGGCAATGATCAAACATATAGGCATCACGTCCAAGATTATAAGACCGAAATGATTCTGCATCTACTACTATTACTCCACACATCGACCGCTATCCAGCATGCATCTAGTGTATTAAGTTCATGGAAAAACAGAGTAATGCATTAAGCAAGATGAGATGATGTAGACAAGATAAACTCACATATGAATAAACCCCATCTTTTTACCCTTAATAGCAACGATACATACGTGTCACGTCCCTTTCTGTCAGTGGGATTGAGCACCGCAAGATCGAACCTATCACAAAGCACCTCTTCCCATGGCAAGATAAATCATTCTAGTTGGCCAAACCAAACCAATAAATTGGAGAAGAAATACGAAGCTATCTTAATCATGCATAAAAGAGTTCAGAGAAAACTCAAATAATATTCATGGATAGATCTGATCATAAACTCACAATTTATCAGATCTCAACAAACACATCGCAAAAAGTCATTACATTAAATAGATCTCCAAGAACAACAAGGAGAACATTGTATTGAGAAACATAGAGAGAGAAGAAGCCATCTAGCTACTAACTATAGACCCATAGGTCTGTGGTAAACTACTTATGCGTCATCGGAGGGGCAACAAGGTTGATGAAGAACCCCTCCGTGATCGATTCCCCCTCCGGCGAAGTACCGGAGAAGGCCTCCAGATGGGATCTCTCGAGAACAGAGGCTTGCGGCGGCGGAAAAAGTATTTCGTGGACTCCCCTGAGGGTTTTCTGGTTATAGGGTATTTATAGAGGCAGAGTTAGGTCAAACGGAGCCACGTGGGCCCCACCACCCATCAGGGCACGCCTACCCCCCTGGGCGCGCCCTGGTGGGTGATGGACCCATGCTCCCACGTCTGGTCTTCTCCTGAAGCTTCTAGTGTCCCTTATGTCCAGAAAACAAAATCTCCAAAAAGTTTCGTGGCATTTGGACTTCATTTGGTACTGATATTCTGCGAAACCAAAAACAAGCAAAAAAGGCAACTGGCACAGAGCACTAAGTTAATAGGTTAGTCCCAAAAAATGATATAAAGTTGCTTGTAAATGTATATAAAACATCCAAGATTGATAATATAATAGCATGGAACAATAAAAAAAATTATAGATACGTTGGGGGCGTATCAGCCCCCGGGTCTACTTTTATCATATATTAAAATTCAAAAACACCTTGCTGTGATTTTATTTACTTTTATATATTTTGAGTTCAATCTATCAAAATACCACTACAAAATTTGATCTTGCAAATAACTGCCGAGGGATTGACAACCCCTTGTTCGCGGTGGGTGCAAGTATTTGTTATTTTGTGTGCAGGTACTGCTAAAGAGGTGTTGCGTGATTCTCCTACTGGATTGATAACCTTGGTTCTTAACTGAGGGGGAAAATATTTATCTCTATTGTACTGCATCATCCCCTCCTCTTGGGGGAAATCCCAACGCAGCTCACAAGTAGCAAACCGTAATGCAAAGAAAATACAAGGTTATATTACAAGTTCAACCACTTAAAATTGTATTAAAACATTTTAAAAACCTATATATATACGCCCAAATATTGATAAAGTATTTTCAATATTATGGGCGGGGTAGGGCCATACAAAAAAACTACATCACGAATATTTCTACAAGAAGCAAGCATCATCCGCATCAGGAAAATTTAAGGAGAGGAGTTTAGCTAAACTCCTCAATTAAGACAAGGTCCTTCATCCAAGTTAAAATATTGAGCCATGCATGGATGCCTTATATTATACATTTATACTACATACAATGGTGCATGCAAGGCTTGGAATTAAAAATCATGGCAAGAGCTGTGATGGAGATAAGAGCTTCAGTCTGGACAAAGTTCTCAGTCTGGACAAAAACATCAGTCTTGCATGGGAGTCATGCGTGGCTGATTGTACAAATTTTGAGGCACTTCAGCGGCTGATTGTACAAACTTTGAGGTATTTCAGCGGTGCACTCCACTCCAGACTCCGGCTATGACGTAGAAGAATAAAGAAGGGAGCATCTAGCATCCCTCTCGCACTATAAAAGGAGGAGAATTGAGCGCTGCGAGAACACACACAGAAGAGATGGAGTCCAGAGCCTTGAGCAAGAAGAGCAACCTACAGAGCACTCTCACCTTAGTAGTAGTACCACCATCACTTGTAGAATAGCCACCATATCGAAGGTGTTGTAATCGCCAAGAAGTATAAGGTGTCCTTTTTAGTCTGTGTAATCCCTTCGGGGCCTCCCGAAAGGGAAAACCATATGTATTATGTTCTGGAAATGAAGTAGTTTCGTACTTCACTTGTTATTTTTATTTATGAATTTATGGGACAAGTTCTTATGCTAGGGATCCTATAGGAGAAACCTCTACCGGTAGTTCTCTATTTAGCCTTATGTGGCGTTTGAATGGGAACCTTGTGGCCGTAGAGAAGTGTTCCCTTCGGGTGGAACTGCCTGGGAAGACGATAAGAATTTACCCCATAAGTTTGTATTTAAAAACATCAAGTGAACGAACCTAACTACATCTGAATACAACATAATGAAAAATATAGTGAGTACTGAGCAGAATATCACACCACTGCGCACACCACTAGTTGTACTGTTGGCCTCACCAGCCCTTAATAGATCATGTATTAAAAATAACCAACTTAATAAAGAATAGACTGTGCAACCAGTAACGAAGAATTAAAAATAGACTGTGCAACCAGTAACGAAGAATTAAAAATATTGTAGTGAATAGAATGTTAGCCTAATCACGTATTAGCTTAATTGCATATTAACCTAATCACATATTAGCATAACCGCATATTAAAATAATTAAAATATGCAATTATGCTAATATGCGATTAGGTTAATATGTCATTAGGCCAATATGCAATTAGATTAATATGCAATTAAGCTAATATGCGATTAGGCTAATACGCGATTAGGCTAATATTCTATTCACTACAATATTTAATTCTTGGTTACTGTTTGCACGGTCTATTCTTTATTAAGCTAGTTATTTTTTAATGCGGGGTCTATTAACGGCTGGTGAGGCCAACAGTACAACCGGTGATGTGCGGAGTGGTGTGATATCCTACTCAGTACTCACCATATTTTATATTTTGTTGTATTCAGATGTAGCTAGGTTCGTTCACGTGATATTTTTAAATACAAACTTATGGGATATATTCTTATCGTCTTCCCATGCAGTTCCACCCGAAGGGAACACTTCTCTACGGCCACAAGGTTCTCACTCAAATGCCACACAAAGGCTAAACAGAGAACTACCAGCAGAGGTTTCTCCTATAGGATCCCTAGCATAAGAACTCGTCCCATAAATTCATAAATAAAAATAACAAGTGAAGTACAAAACTACTTCATTTCCACAACATAATTGACATATGGTTTTCCCTTTTGGGAGGCCCGGAAGGGATTACACAGACTAAAAAGGATACCTTATTCTTCTTGGCGATTACAACACCTTTGATATGGTGGCTATTCTATAAGTGTTGGTGGTACTACTACTAAGGTGAGAGTGCTTTGGAGACTACTCTTCTTGCTCGAGGCTCTGGACTCCGTCTCTTCTGTGTGTTTTTCTACTGAAGCCATCTTCTCCTTTTATAGCAGCGTGGGAGGCACTCGGGATCCTTCTCTTCTTTATTCAAATGGCATAGCCTTCTTGCGTGTCCACCAAGAGCGTGGACAAGGATGCCTTCACGAGAGCAGCCGACAGCTTCTCATTACTCACATTGCGGCCTGATGTCGCTTGAACTACGTCGGTATTTCCCCAAAGAGGAAGGGATGATGCAGCACAACTACGGTAGGTATTTCCCTCAGTTATGAAACCAAGGTATCAATCCAGTAGGAGAACCAAGCAACACTATGTAAACGGTACCTGCACATAAAGAACAAATACTTGCAACCCGACGCTTATGAGGGGTTGTCAATCCCTCTATGGGTAACGGCGCCAGAAATTGTTAAGTTGACGGGATAAAATTTGTGTAGATTGGATAAATAGATCTCGATAAAACGCGAAATAAAATAAATAACAAAAAATTGCAGCAAGGTATTTTTTGGTTTTTGGAATAATAGATCTAAAAACAAAAGCAAATAAAAATAGATCTCAAAGCAAATATGATAAAGAATATACCCGGGGGCCGTAGATTTCACTAGTGGCTTCTCTCAAGAAAATAGCATACGGTGGGTAAACAAATTACTGTTGGGCAACTGATAGAAAATCGAATAATTATGACGATATACAAGGCAATGATCAATATATAGGCATCACGTCC
This sequence comes from Thinopyrum elongatum, assembly GCA_011799875.1. Classification (NCBI taxonomy): domain Eukaryota; kingdom Viridiplantae; phylum Streptophyta; class Magnoliopsida; order Poales; family Poaceae; genus Thinopyrum; species Thinopyrum elongatum. The sequence continues at coordinate 456,532,812 of CM022299.1, forward strand.
AAGATTAGTAGACCGACTCCTGCCTACATCTACTACTATTACTCCACACATCGACCGCTATCCAGCATGCATCTAGTGTATTAAGTTCATGGAAATACGGAGTAATGCAATAAGAGCGATGACATGATGTAGACGAGATCTATTCATGTAGGAATAGCCCCCATCTTGTTATCCTTAATAGCAACGATACATGCGTGTCTTGCTGCCCCTTCTGTCGCTGGGAAAGAACACCACACAATCAAACCCATCACAAAGCACCTCTTCCCATGGCAAGAAAAATCGATCTAGTTGGCCTAATTAAAACAAAGATTCGAAGAACAAATACGAGGCTATAAATAATCATGCATATAAGAGATCAAAAGAAAACTCAAATAATATTCATGGATATAGATCTGATCATAAACTCAAAGTTCATCGAATCCCAACAAACACATCGTAAAAAAGAGTTACATCAAATAGATCTCCAAGAGACCATTGTATTGAGAATCAAAAGAGAGAGAGGAAGCCATCTAGCTACTGCCTACGGGCCCGTAGGTCTATGATGAACTATGACTCATGCATCATCGGAGAGGCACTAATGAGGATGATGAACCCCTCCGTGACGGTGTCTAGATTGGATCTCATGGTTCTGGAACTTGCAGTGGCTGGAATTGTGTTTCGTTGACTCTCCTAGGGTTTCTGGAATATTTGGGTACTTATAGGGCAAAGAGGTGGTGCGGGAGGTCACCGAGGGGGGCACAACCCCCCTGGGCGCGCCTGGGCTCCTCGGCACGCCCTGGTGGGTCGTGCCGACCTCGGGCCTCCCCTCTGGTACTTCTTTGGCCCATCTTATGTCTTCTGGTCCATAAAAATTCTCCAAAAAGTTTCGCTGCGTTTGGACTCAGTTTGGTATTGATATTCTGCGAAGTAAAAACAAGCAAAAAACAGCAACTGGCACTGGGCACTATGTCAATAGTTTAGTCCCAAAAATGATATAAAGTTGCTATAGAATGATTGTAAAACATCCAAGAATGATAATATAACAACATGGAATAAGCAAAAATTATAGATATGTTGGAGACGTATCAGCATCCCCAAGCTTAATTCCTACTCGTCCTCGAGTAGGTAAATGATAAAAACAGAATTTTTGATGTGGAATGCTGCCTAACATGTTCATCACATATTCTTTTCTTTTGTAGCATGGACATTTGGACTTTTATATGGTTCAAAGCAATAGTCTAGTTTTGACATGAAGATTTCAATACTCAAGCATATCAACAAGCAACCATGTCTTTCAAAATATCAACACTAAAGAAAGTTATCCCTAGCCCATCATGCTCAATCATTGATCCATTCATGAAACACACACGCATATTAGCTACATCCAATGCTCAAGTATGATCATAGTGCCCCTTAGTTGGTGCTTTATAAGAGAAGATGGAGACTCAAAATAAAAATAAAAATTGCATAAAGTAAATAGATAGGCCCTTCGCAGAGGGAAGTAGGGATTTGTAGAGGTGCCAGAGCTCAAAGCTTAAATTGAGAGATAAAAAATATTTTGAGAGGCATACTTTTCTGTCAACGAAAACGACCGAGTAATTCCCACCACTTTCCATGCTAGATATATCAAAGGCGGTTCCCAAATAGAAAGTAAAGTTTATTCCTTTTTCCACCATACTTTCACATTCCATGACTAGCCGTATCCACGGGTGCCGTCCATACCAACACTTTCCAAGGAATTTATCATTTGACAACATAAAGTAAATTTCTTTTTCATTTCGGGACTGGGCATCCCTATTACCGCCACACTCTCATGCAATGACAAGTGAATAAACACTCATCTTGAGAATAACACATCTAGCATGGAAAATATTGGCCACCCCCTTCCGCTTCATGAGCTGTACGAGCACACAAAAAGGAAATTCATTTTGAAAATTATAGATCGCACATACAAATTTGCTTAGAACGGCATGGAAATACCGCATATAGGTAGGTATGGTGGACTCATATGGTAAAACTGGGTTTAAGGATTTTGGATGCACAAGTAGTATTTCTACTTAGTACAAGTGGAGGCTAGCAAATAGATTGAGAAGCAACCAACCAAAAAACGAAAAATCACATAAGCGAGCATTAAGCGCAACTAACACCGAATAATGCATCACAAGTAGGATGTAATTTCATTGCATAACTATTGACTTTCGTGCTTGCATAGGGAATCACAACCCTTAACAGCAATATTCTTACTAAAGCATAATTACTCACCAACATAACTCACATATCACTATCGTCACATCGCAAAACTATTACAAGGAATCAAGTTTATTTTGTCCAATGATCTTCATGAAAGTTTTTATTATATCCCTCTTGAATATCTATCACTTTGGGACTATTTTCATGTGTTGCTTTTGATAAGCTCAAGCAAATTTAAGTGAAGAACATGAGCATAAAAATTGTCTTCTCTCAAAATAATATAAGTGAAGCATGAGAGAATTTCTTCAAAAATTTACTAACTCTCAAATAGATATAAGTGAAGCATGAGAGCATTTCTTCAAAAATATTAAAGCACACCGTGCTCAAAAAGATATAAGTGAAGCACTAGAGCAATTCCATAGCTAAAAAAAATAAGTGAAGCATAAAGAGCAATGCTAACAAATGATAGCATAATTTTGGCTCTCTCAAATAGGTGTGTCCAGCAAGGATAGATGACACAAACTAAAAATCAAAACAAGCAAAGACTCATATAATACAAGACGCTCCAAGCAAAACTCATGATATGTGACGAATAAAAATATAGCTCCAAGTAAAATACCGATGGTCGTTAGAAGAAAGAGGGGATGCCTTCCGGGGCATCCCCAAGCTTAGTTGCTTGGTTATCCTTGAATATTATCTTGGGGTGCCATGGGGCATCCCCAAGCTTAGGCTCTTTTCACTCCTTATTCCTTCATCCATCGTGATCTCACCCGAAACTTGAAAACTTCAATCACACAAAACTTAACAAAACCTTCTTGAGATCCGTTAGTATAAGAAAGCAAATCACTACTATAAGTATTGTTGCAAACCCATTCATATTTTATTTTTGCATTATATCTACTGTATTCTAACTTTACCATGGCTCATACTGTAGGAGATATGCCCTAGAGGCAATAATAAGTGTTATTGATTATCTCCCTGTTCGTAATTAGGTTTATGTTCCATGCTATAACTGCAATGATTCTCGAGTCTACAAATAAAACGAGGCTTGGAGGGAAACTCATGTGCACGTGTGGGATAATAAACGGTAAAATGTATTCCTAGTCAAGCCTCTATGACTGGCTCAAGTATTGCATGATGATCCTGTTTTCCTGATCATGGGCATGACTATGCCGGCAATTTTGAGGGCACAATTGTTAGCAGAACATTTGTGTTGAATCGACCCAAATTGATGTTATGCTATGAGATTCTTTCGTCACAAGTTAATGGTTAATAACACAGAGATGGTTAATGTTTGCATAATTCCTCAGACCATGAGAGTATCGAGTTTCTTCATGCTTGATTCATGAACTTTGGGGTTTGTTAAACGTCATCCGTAACTGGATGGCTATTACGGCGGCTTACGGGTTCATGGGAAAGTATGTCAATTAACTTGATAGCTCAAGATTGGGATTTGCTCCTCCGACGATGGAGAGATATCTCTGGGCCCTCTCGGTGTTACGGTATCCATCATCGTCTGGCCAGACACAGGGTGATTTGATCACAGGGATGCCGGAACACAGTAACGAGAAAAGAGAACAATACCGGTAACGAGGTAACTAGCATAGTGGACAAGTTGTTGATCCACGGGAATGCCAACATGTCTCACCTCGGGTATTTGTAACATATCGCGAAGCAATAGGAATAGCACACGGCAACTGGAGGTTCACTCGAATATTCATTCGTGTGGGTATAGGGGTCAATATGGGTGTCCATGGCTCCGATGTTGATCATTGATCGGAAGGGGTTCCAGGTCATGTCTATACTTCACCGAACCTATAGGGTCACACGCTTAAGGGTCATCTATCTGCTGAATACTAGACAGGGAGTCTGAGAGAAAATCACCGAAAAAGTTTCGGACAGCGAAAAAGTTCCGCAGAGAGAGGTCACCGGATGAGTTCCGGTGAAACTGAAAAGTTGTTTCAGGGGATACCATTAAGTCAAAATGGTTTCGGCACATGCCTGATAATTCTTGGAGGATGCCAGAATCATTCTGGAAACTTCTGGGAATTTTCTGGAAGAAAAACCGGAAATGTTCCGGGGCTGCCGGAACCGCTTCAGATGCTTTTCGCAGATGAAATCACTAAACTGGAATTGTTCCAGAACGCGTTGAAAATTATTTTAGTGGGTACTGGAAATGTTCTAAGCCCACATAAATATTTTCAGTTCGAACGGACGCTGAAAAATGTCATCGTGAATAGTGAAAGTGCTTTTTGGAATTTTTTGGAAAACCACCTTTTAGGGCTTTTGCTAAAGGCTTCTAGAAGGTGATGTGGATGGATGAGAGCCCCCTTTGGGGGGGACCCCTAGGGGGTGGCCGGCCACATGTGGAGCTCCACATGTCCTTTGGTTTCTCTCTTATGCCCTTGGAAAGAGTTTCCTTCATGGGTATTTTGGTATTTCTTGAATGCCCATCCTACCCCTTGGTTTTCCTATATAAGGAGGAGAGGGGGCTGCTCAATCCTTCATCCCTTCTCACATACAAGTGCCATGCAATGATCTGGCTTCTCTCTCCCTCCCACGAAAAGAGTTTCGTAGAGCCGAAAGGCTGTCTGGGTTCCGGTGGGAACTAGTTCTGGACGGCGAAGCCCTGCCGGATAGATGACACCGTATGTGTGCAACTCTGTAGAGAGGTCGTAGTTTCGATCTTAGTGCCCGAGGGGCTGTTCGAGAGTGCCTCCCGAAGGGCTGTCCAAGTGACGGTCCGAGTTCTGTGAGTCCTCCCGAAGGGCTGTCCGAGTGACCGTTCGAGTTTCGAAGGTCCTCCCGAAGGGCTGTCCGCGACACCGTCCGGGGGACTGTTCGACCGCCTCTCGGAGGGCTGTCTGAAGGGAAGACAAGGGGATACATCCTCGCGGTTGGGAGGTTGTAAATCCTAGCTGCGGGGATCTGCACCGCCGATCGTCATCGACTCTACTTCCGCTGCGCTACGAGTCGGTAACGAAAATGATCAAACCTTATATGCAGTCTCCATAGTGGTCCTGGGCTGGTGCATAGGTCGGAAATTTTTGTTTTCTGCTGCGTTACCCTACACATACCCCCCGATATAATCCATAGAATCATCAAAATAAGCACACAACACAAAGAAAACAGAATCTTCCAAAAAACAGAACAGTCTGTAGCAATCTGAAAACTTCATATACTTTTGTAACTCCAAAAATTCTGAAAAATTAGGAAGATGTAGAAAATTTGTATATCAATCTTGTGTAAAAAATTCAGAAACTTTCTTCACTTCTGTGATTTTACAAAATTATTTTACTGGACACAAAAGTTTCTGTTTTCCAACAAGATCAAATCAACTATCACCAAACATAATCCCAAAGGCTTTACTTGGCACAAACACTAATTAAAACATAAAAACACAATCATAACAGTAGAATAATTGTGTAAACACTCAAGAACAGAAAGAAAAGGACAAAAATAAAATTTATTCATTGGGTTGCCTCCCAACAAACGCTATCGTTTTATGCCCCTAGCTAGGCGTTTTATGCCCCTAGCTAGGCATAATGCATAGATTCAAGTATTGTTATCTTTCTTCTCATTTTCCATAGATGTGTTCTTGTCAGGAGGTTTTGCAAAAATAACTTGAAACACATTATCCATAGAAATTTTAGCATAATCAAGTTGCCCATCTACATATCCCCTTTGATTTCCGGCAACAATACAAGAATATTGTTGATTAACATCATTAAAAACTTGTTGTATTATATCTAAAACGGGGATGTCCTTTTTAAGATTCTCATAAAAAAATTGATTATTACCAAGCAAATGTCTCAACATATAATCACTGTTGTAGAGCATCTCATTTATCACCGGTTTTTCATGGCTCATACCATAAAAATCAAAAATTTCCCTAGCTTCCCGTACTATGTGATCAAATTCATTAATAAGAACTTGGGTAGCTATCTTTTTAGCTTTAGGATCTTTTATAGATGGTAACTCATAAAACAATCTCTGCAAGGTAGGATGGGTGCGGATAAATCTATTTTCAAGTTTCAAGACTAGTGTTGAAATTGCTTCCGCATAAGATTTAGTTCTTTTAAGTATAGAAGTATCATCAAGAGTCAAATTTCCAACACAATTGAAAAATTCTTGGATATGTTCTTTTCCCATAACGTTCCCTTGCCCCAAAACAAAAGCTTTAGGATCCAGATTGCCAGAACGTCCAATTTTAGGAGTTAGGCCATCATCTGTTTCTGCCATACCAAAATCACTCATGATGACAAGTTCAAGCAAATAAGAGATCTGACGAGAAAACGGCGAACGAAAAAGAGGGCGAATAAAACGGCAAAATTTTGTGAAGTCGGGAAGATGAAAACGAGAGGCAAATGGCAAATAATGTAAATTGCAACGAGATGAGATTTGTGATTAGGAACATGATAGATGTTGATGATGTCTCCCCGGCAACGGCGCCAGAAATTCCTTTTGCTGTCGCTTGAACTACGTCGGTATTTCCCCAAAGAGGAAGGGATGATGCAGCACAACTACGATAGGTATTTCTCTTAGTTATGAAACCAAGGTATCAATCCAGTAGGAGAACCAAGCAACACTACGTAAATGGTACCTACACACAAAGAACAAATACTTGCAACCCGACGCTTATGAGGGGTTGTCAATCCCTCTACGGGTAACGGCGCCAGAAATTGTCAAGTTGACGGGATAAAATTTGTGTAGATTGGACAAATAGATCTCGATAAAATGTGAAAGAAAATAAATAACAAAAAATTGCAGCAAGGTATTTTTGGGTTTTTGGAATAATAGATTTGAAAACAAAAGCAAATAAAAATAGATCTCAAAGCAAATATGATAAAGAATAGACCCGGGGGCCGTAGATTTCACTAGTGGCTTCTCTCAAGAAAATAGCAGACGGTGGGTAAACAAATTACTGTTGGGCAACTGATAGAAAATCAAATAATTATGACGATACCCAAGGCAATGATCAATATATAGGCATCACGTCTAAGATTAGTAGACTGACTCCTGCCTGCATCTACTACTATTACTCCACACATCGACCGCTATCCAGCATGCATCTAGTGTATTAAGTTCATGGAAAAATGGAGTAATGCAATAAGAACGATGACATGATGTAGACGAGATCTATTCATGTAGGAATAGCCCCCATCTTGTTATCCTTAATAGCAACGATACATGCGTGTCTTGCTGCCCCTTCTGTCACTGGGAAAGAACACCGCACGATCGAACCCATCACAAAGCACCTCTTCCCATGGCAAGAAAAATCGATCTAGTTGGCCTAATTAAACCAAAGATTCAAAGAAGAAATACGAGGCTATAAATAATCATGCATATAAGAGATCAAAAGAAAACTCAAATAATATTCATGGATATAGATCTGATCATAAACTCAAAGTTCATCGAATCCCAACAAACACACCGCAAAAAAGAGTTACATCAAATAGATCTCCAAGAGACCATTGTATTGAGAATCAAAAGAGAGAGAGAGAGAGAGAGAGAGAGAGAGAGAGAGGAAGCCATCTAGCTACTGCCTACAGACCCGTAGGTCTATGATGAACTACAACTCACGCATCATCGGAGAGGCACCAATGAGGATGATGAACCCCTTCGTGACGGTGTCTAGATTGGATCTCGTGGTTCTGGAACTTGCGATGGCTGGAATTGTGTTTCGTCAACTCTCCTAGGGTTTCTGGAATATTTGGGTATTTATAGGGCGAAGAGGCGGTGCGGGAGGTCACCGAGTGGGGCACAACCCCCCTGGGCGTGCCCTGGTGGGTTGTGCCGACCTCGGGCCTCCCCTCTGGTACTTCTTTGACCCATCTTGTGTCTTCTGGTCCATAAAAATTCTCCAAAAAGTTTCGCTGCGTCTGGACTCCGTTTGGTACTGATATTCTGTGAAGTAAAAAAAAGCAAAAAACAGCAACTAGCACTGGGCACTATGCCAATAGGTTAGTCCCAAAAAATGATATAAAGTTGCTTTAAAATGGTTGTAAAACATCCAAGAATGATAATATAACAACATGGAACAAGCAAAAATTATATATACGTTGGAGACGTATCACGGCCTTCTCAGCTCCTCGTTACTCACATTGTTGTCTTCTCAGCTTCTCGTTACTCACACCGTTAGCTTGACTCATACTTCTGCCTTCTTCTTCAATGCATGTGGCCATGCTTAAGCTTGCTCTTCTTATCTATTCACTTTTTTTATCCCTGATGCGGATGATGCTTGCTTTTTGCAGAAATATTCGTGATGTAGTTTTTTTGGTATGGGCCTACCCCGCCCATATTATTGATAATACCTTCGTATTTTATCAATATTCGGTATTGGTCCTCCGCGCCTGAGTAATTGATAGTAATATCAATTCAGGTATATGGACTTCTATTCAACAGGCTCCCATGCCCAACTATGTCCATGTGATTGTCATCAGACAGATGTAAATCATATTTGCTATTACATTCTTTCTTTATTTATTCAAAATTTTCATCTATTTCTTGTCTTAATTCTTTTAAGATTTCCTCTTTCAATTCTTTCTTTATTATTTTTGACAATTCTTCAAATCTTTTATCCAATTCTTTATCTATGTATTCACTATCTAGAGGGTCAATTCCCATTTGAAGGCATTCTTGATATGTGTGATATTTTGGGGATTCTTCCTTCTTTATATTCTTCGAGCTTGATGCTTCTCCCTTTGTAGGAGTTGCTGAAGTGGGTATATTTTTATCTATGCCTCTTCGCTTCTGGATATATTCTTTAGCATTTGGGTCAATATAATAATCTTGACCTATTATATCCCTTGCCCATTTCAAGGCATCATTGATATTATCATACCTTTTGAATGTTAGCTCTTTGTTTCTTCGCTTTGCTGCAAATTTCTCTATTTGAACTTCTTCCCATGACATATATATTCCTGGTTTACTTCCTTCAAACATATTATATAAAGGTTCTTCTTTTTGTACTTCAATTTTTGCTGACCTTGGAATACTTTTGTTCAACATATTAAAATATTCCGCGGGACTATTGAAATTAGATAACATGTATCCTTACTCTTCTCTCTTCACTGTGTATTGATACCAAAGATTATCCAATAAGCATCTTTGGATCTCATCAATACGGATATGGCTCTTCTGTTTGAAATTGAATTTATTTGGTGGAAATATTTTCAATTTATTATCATCCCCAAATAGAAAACATTCACTTCTACCGCCGAGTGTTCCTTTCTTCATTTCTGTAAAAATTGTGAACGAGAAAATATGTCAGGTAAACTATTATCTTTTCCCTTAATATGCTCAAATATTACTTTATATCCATTCCCGGCTATAGTATCTTCAAATAAGACCCATCTTCTTGTCGAGCTTTTCTTACTATTAATTTTAATGTAAAATCGACATATAGCTTCACAGTCTGCCCTTATTGTGAATTCTTTGAATCCTAGATATAGCCTAAAGGCATTTATTGCATTTACTACTGCAAGGATTTCTCTATCAATATTATTTACTGTCTTTAATTCATAACTTACTGAAGCATAAATGCATATATTTTTTCTTCTACTTTTGGGGAATATTTATTAGGCTTTTGTTTTAGTATAGCTCCCCATCCTACTTAGATGCATCTGTTTCAATTACAAAGTAGTTGTTTTCTAAAGGAAGTTCTAGGGGTTTAAAATTCTTAATTTTTTCCTTGATGGCCTTTACTAGTTTGATATCTTCAGAATTGAAATATCTTTGACCATTTTTTCTTAATTTAGCATATAAAGGTCCGGCTATCTTTACTAAGTTATCTATATAATTTCTTGCATAGTTTACAATTCTTAAGAACTGTTGTAAAATCTTTTTATCACTCATATTGTCAGGAAACTCTAATATTTTCTTTGCAATATGTTCTTGTAAATGTATTTTTCCTTCTCCTATTTCATGACCAAGGAAATTTATTTTTTCCTTGCAAATTTCCATCTTCTTTTTGGATAATATGAGACCATTTTTTCTACCTTCCGAGAGAACAATTCAAGATGGGCTATATGCTCTTTGTATGACTTTGAGAATACTAATAAATCATATACATATACCAATATAAATGCTTGATTCTCATTAAATATATTTTGCATTTTTCTTTGAAATACTGCAGGAGCATTCTTTAGTCCCAATGGCATCACTAGCCATTCATAATGGTCTTGTGGAGAAGTAAATGTTGTCTAACGGATAGATTCTTCGGCCATTTTTACTTACCAAAATCTCACTTTTTAACTCAAATTTAGAGAAATATTTACTTCATTGTATTTTGTTAATCCGCTCCTGCTTATTAGGTATATTAAATGCATCTTCTATCGTATTATCATTAAGCCTTTTAAAATTAATTATCATTTTGAATTACCTCTTACATATTAATAAAGGGGCTATTGCTTCTTATCATCGTAATTTCGTCCGTTTTCATCCATTCACTTTGCCCAAAAAAAATTCTATACCCAAGGTGGTACTAATATCCGTCCGTGTCTTTATAATTTTCGTCCGTCCATCGAGGTTAATTTTCAGCGATTGCCTGCGTCGTGGCCCATCTTATCTTAGCCGGCCCAACGCAAAAATAAGTGCAAGTATGAGGGATCGAACTCCCATCGTCCCGTTTAGGCTGTAAGGCTGCGGCCAGTTGAGCTACAACAAGTTTGTGTTTAAAAAACGTTTCGACCTTTTAAGAAATAGTACCACCTCGACCCCTTACATCCAACAATACCAGTTAATATACGTGTAAAATTTGCACATACACAGAAGCTAGCTGCTGGATGACTACCACCTAGAAGGTGAGATAACGGATGTAGGCATGTTGCCGATTAAGACGCAGCCCCTGAGCGCTAAAGCTAAAGGGTAATTGGAACCATGTGAGTTGCTGCAGCAACTCCAGATTCCAGATCCATCAGTCCACGAGAAAAACCTGTGCGTAACTTTTCATCGGGAGCAAAGAAAAAGGGAATTGAGGGAAGAGCCTCTAGAGGCACTTTGATACAAGGAAGATGCATGTTACGTGCTGAAGATCGCCGCAGTTCGTGCAGAGTCGCAGGCCTATAAGGAGATCAGCGGAACTGACATGTTGGATTACAATTTAGTCTGATATCCTTAATGTATGACACATGACATCTTCACAGCCTGGGGGTGCACATGTGCAAATATACCATTGAACTGCTATGTTGGAATATTCACTTCGGTAAAAGTCTAAAAAATACTATATTTATGAATTTTATGGTTGTGTTTCACTACAAAGAGCTAGAATCACCCGTTGTAAGTTTGTTGGCACATGTTTCTACAAATAGTGGGGAGGCAATTTATACATGGTTCATCTTTCATGTTGAGTAAGGATTTTTGACTCTCAACATGGAGCTAAAATTATGCACAAGTTTTTTTTTTTGCGAGAAAATTTCCAATCTATTTATCAACTGTCAAGGCAGTACAAAATACACTAGAGGTAAAAATTATGCACAAGTTGAAAACAAACCTTTAAGTAAGTTTACAAAATATATGCAAAAATACGCATCTGCATATGGATATATACTACATCTCTATACATTTCATTGATAAAATATGTTTTGAGGTGAGCTACAAAAAAATGAACAGATCATGCTTGCTGCAACTATTACTCCTCTCGATTGGTTTGCTTGCTGCAATTATTATTCTAGGTTAGTTTACTTGCTGTTATTACTTCATATTTATTAATATTGCTACTTTTTCCTGTTTTATTTTTAAATTTCAAGAATGAACAATTAATCTAAAGAATGAATTAACAATCAAAAGTTAGTTGTTCAGATAGATCAATTTACTTGAAATCATAACCCATATCATCATCAAATGATCCATGTTTTTTTAACACCAGCGACCGTCATCCAACGACATGGTCCTTGATCCGACAGATTCATATGAACCATGTCTTCTCCCATTGCAACGCACGGGCATTTGTGCTAGTGTGTGTGTCTATATATATATAGAAACTCTATTAATAACCCAGGGTGAAGAATTAGTAATTCTTCACCCTAGTCGTTTGATCGAGTCACGTCTTACGTCCAGCCTAGCCCGCCGTCCCTTGCTGTAGGATTACGATGGGGTCAAGGTATTTTTACTTTTTACGAGTTACTCGAAGCCAGCCCACCTCCTCGTCTTTCCTAATCTGCTGCAGATGGTTTTTATTTTATTTTAAAATAGAAGAAGCTGCAAATAGTTTGGAGAGTCGATGGCGAACGGCGGCCTCGTGGTTGCCGATTTGGTCATTGGTGGGGGGTGAGGGGGGCGTGCTGCTCGCCAGCGCGGTCTCGATGATGGGGTGGTCGCTGGGGCAATTGGGGCGGCGTGGTGTGCGGCGTCTGCCTAGGTCTTGGGCGGTGCTGTTGCTTGTGATTGCGGCGGCGCTCCAGTGCATGGGTTGCTATGTGACTGCATCTCTGCTGTTGGGTGTGAGTGCGCGGGAGGAGGTGAGCAACCCCAATTCTAGCGATTTCCGTTCTAAAATTCCAATTATCCCCCACTTACGTTTCCCTTCGTCATTATCTTTCCAAACTGATTTCCGTGCATCTGGGCGTTCCCGATCTGCTCACTCCGGTGCCCTGTGCGAGGTCTCGATTTGACTACAAGCCAGTGGATCTGGGTTCTCCCGATGGTGGAGTTGAAGGCGCCCCAATGGATAAGCACATGACAGGCAAGCGGGAGGCCACCACTACCAGCGTCCTCAAGCTTTACCACTAATCATTTATCTAGCACACATCACCACGTCGGTTATGTAGGTATGTCCTATGTAGCCTTCTTTGCCAGCTCAAATAATTTTCATTGGCTTCGCAATCTGGTTCATAGCAGACATACAGTTAGTAGAATCTTGCCTACCGCTTGTAGAATTTTTGGTCGATTCTTGGGCTACTTCATATTGTTAGACCATCAAATAAGTTATGATCCTTCATGGACTGAATTGTTGGATTTTTTTACCCTTCTTGTCGTACATACATCACCATTTGTTTCTGGAACCAAGTCATATTTGTCAGATTTCTAATTTTCAGAGATTGCAAATAGTTATTTCAAGTTTAAAATTTGGTTGTAATTTTTGTTCATCGGCTGCACCATAGGCAAATACACATATATTATTCAGAAAAGTATTTGTTCTGTCAATCAGGGTCATACTCACTGCAACTAGTAGCTGCTCTAAACATTTTTGTAATATTACTACTTAATACTTAATAATGATTGTGGAGGTGCTGCTAACATTTCCTACCAGAGATAAAAAATTATGTGTGGGCTTCAATGATGTAATTGATTTCTATTTACAATGCGTTAGTGTTTCCTATCACCTAGGTTTGGATTTAAAGTAGATATACCTCCTGTTGGAGTTGAAGTAACTATCTCACGTACATGTAGAGAATCTTTTGAGCTGCTTGTGTGCCATCATTAATTTTCATATAAAAACTAGGCAAAAAGTAGAAGTTATATTACCAGAGACATGACCAGGAGTGCCACATTTCAATCCACATAGATAAATGTGCAACAAAATAGCATTGAAGTTTTATACTCCTTTATCGTTACAGATATACTCTTCTTTGTAAGCTTAGGGATGGGTACATGTACGTTTATCCAGTATCATAAGCATGCTTGATCAGCATTATGGTGCTTGTTCTTCTCATATGATAATTCTGTCATTCAAGGCAAATTCCAAATATTTGTTTTTACTATACTAATTCTGGAGATTGGGATAATTAATCGTCCAGTCTTTTTGATGTAATATTTTGATACTTTTTCTCTTATCATGTGATGCACTAGTTGATACCAAGATATAATGCAGGTCAGACACGTTTATTACTGAAAGAAGAAGTATTTATCAAGTTTCTACTATTGACGGGTTTGCTGGAGCATGCAGATTTACCATCTGTTTTGATACATTTCTTGAAGTAAGTGTAAATAAATAAAAGACAATATAGTCGTTATATCCTTGTTATCTTCTTGTGATATTGTGTTTAGAATCTCATTTCTACTTGAGAGACTATATCTAGTCTAAGTGTAGTGACTACAGGAAGAAGTATGTTATCCATCTATACATTAGTGACAATAGGTATTGTCATCACTAACTTTCAACAGAATTTATCCACCACATATTATTGTTCTTATTTTCTTTAGCTAGTGCATTCTGTCATCCTTGGTCCTTATTGTGGTGGTTGAACGCATGGTTTATTGGAACAAATGCTACTTTTGGAAGCAGAGATGTGGTAAAGTTAGTGTCTTCTTTTTATGCCTGAGATATTCCACTCAACATTATGTTGTTCATCTTGGTTTACAGCCAAGCCAGTACTATGTAGTTCCTTCAAGTTCACATTGAAGTATTGATAATGAAAGTTCTGAAATTTCAATATTGTCCGTAATATTACCTCCTATTTCTACGATAAGTTTGATTTCTTCCCTCGAAAGCTATGACATGTAAATTTCCTGGATAGTAATATCGTAGGGAGGCTACCCATAGAGTTATATATAGGACTCTCAAAAAGAATAATGACAAGCTTGCAAGCAAAATTTCTTCGGTAAGTGCAACAAGAAGATATTGAATAGCATCAGTTGTCATTTCATGTTGCTTGCTCTTGGGTGATAAGGGCCACATTTGCATACATTTCTGCCTTGTAGTGATCATTTTGGTGACACCGTTAGATATGTTATCCCAAGAGTGAAGAATCTGTTATCTTTGAAAAGTGAGTAATGATTTTATCCTAATTGCAAGTGTTGTTCACCAATAATCTCACTTGTTCTACTTTTTGTGAATTTGTCAGGAAAATGAGAAACGATGGCTTCTGGTATGTAATCGTGGGAGCGGGAAAATCTGTTTGTGCGATTTGGAGACAGAAGTATGTAGAGGCACCGATGTAGTCGTGTAGATAATACAACACTATACATTTATGCATTACATCGCACGGATTTACACACATTTTTATGGGCTCCCGACACCATGTCAATATTTCTTACATGGTATTATTTAAAGAGTGTGCAAGGTCTTGATGATAATTGTTATGTTGCATGATTTTATACTAACAAGTGCACTTGCACAATAAGCTACACTGCTATACATTAGAACTCTGTCTTAATTTATTTGGACCCACGCATGCATTCCCCCCCCCCCCCCCAAAAAAATATAAAAACTATCTCTCAGGAAAAAAAACTTCTGGAAGTGTTGGTTGGTTTCACGGAGAGTCAAACCATAATCTTACGTTGGCTAACAGTCGTCTTACGGATGGGATGGAAGCACACGTCTGCACGGACTAGTGCCGTAAGTTTACATCACATGAAAAGAAAAATTGCAACGCATGCGTGGGCGTGCGGATGGTTGGGCTCTCTTTGCTTGCCGTAAATTTACGGTTGCTTAGGCCAGTGACGAGTGAGGTTGTTGGTCCGGCGCGTTTGAGAGGTGTGGCGGCTGCTGCACCACGAGGTGGAGCCGGTGGACGTCGACCATGGGGATTGTGTGATGTGCAGTGCATTGGATCTGCTCGGATTCGGAGGTGTGGAGGAGCTCCGGGCAAAAGTCCAGTACTGACTTTGGGTCGGTGCCGGCAACAGCGGCGCCATGGCCATGGTGTTGTTCCCCTTCTTGAAGGTGTTGCCGTGGAGCTCCATTACACGACTCTCCGGGAGAAATCTCTAGCTTCGGATGGTCGAAGCGGGCGATGACGGCGGCTACGTCGTTTCCTTCTTTGAGGCATCGCCTGGGAGAGTCAGCATATTGCAGTTTGCACGCATCTCTTCGTCGGCGGGGACAGTGGACGTCGGGGCGGCGGCTCCGGGTGGTTTCTGATTGTGCGCCGAGATGGCGATCTCGGGAACAATGCGAGTGGCAGCTCTAAGAGGTGGGGCTCTATCTCGACATTGGTTGGGTGGCATCCTTGTCCCGCTTGGGCGGTAGGGGTGTCGGCTCGATCGATGCGCCCCAGAGGGGGCGGTCTGACTTTATGTCGGGGCGGCGGCCCCGGATGTGGTGCGACGTTCGTGGTCTGCGAGCGGTTGCCCTGAGCAGCGTGGGCTGCGGGCAGTTGGGCTGTGCGGCGTTGCTGTTCGAGGGGAGCGGTGGTATGTCGGGGCGGCGGCCCCGGAAGACGGTGCCGGTGGAGTGCGCTGGGCGTGATGGAGCGGTGGATGTCGGGGCGGCGGCCCCGAGAGGATCACTGTGGCGACCAGGCTTCTGGGCAACGATGATGGTGGGAGCGATGTCGACGACGCGGCAATGGTTGCGGTAGTCGGCTCTTCTCCGGCGTGTCCATGGTTTTGCCTCGGTTTGTTTGTTGCTGTGGAGTCGAAGCTGCGGAGGCGGGGCCCTGTGGTATACTATGACTGGCTGCAAGTGGCCTGTTCGGCGATCTTCCGTGGCGCTAGCCGTGCCTGGTTTTGTTCTTCTGAGTTCTCCGTCAGAGTCGGAGCTGCGTTGTCTGGCCGCAGGTCGACATGTCGTCGATAAGGGTGGGCTTTGCCCTGTGTGTTTCAGTCTATGGGTGTAGGCTTGGCCCTTGTTGTTCCGGTTTTTGCCCGGTTTTCCGTAATTAACTGGGCAATTCTCTTCTGCTTAATTAATAGATGAGGCAATCTTTGCCTCCGTTTTGAAAAAAAAGACGTCTAGGTTGGCTGGGGTGAGGAATAAGAATTCCTCGCCCAGGGTGACGAATAGCGCGACCCTATAAATATATAACAGAATTCCTCTGCTTAATTAATAGTTGTTGGTTTGTGACATGTTTATACTAAACACTTGTTTTTTGACACGGTAGTTGCTTTTCAAGAATATCCAACAGAATGTGCGTCTGTGTAGGATCTAGTTTAAAAGAACTCACGACGAGAAACATTCAAAATGCAAGAAACAACATGTGGGATTTAGTTTTTCTCAAAATTTCTCAGCTTATTATTTTGTGCTAGAAAAGCATGTTCATACTAGAAACTTGCATTTCATGGTAGAAAGTTGTTTTCCGGGGAAAGAAAGGTGAAAGCAGAATTTGATTTGGAAGCTCGGTTTGTAAGCAATGTATTTTTGAATTTTAGGAATAGGTTTGCATGTCAATGACGTCATCTCATTTGCATGTATATGATATTATTTACTGCTAATACTATGTGAAAGAATGTATTATCTGTGTGGGCGCTCCAATTGAAAAGCGTGCACGGTGTTTTTAGCATTTGGGAAGAAATATTGGTAGGTTGAAATCGACTCACTAGTGCATTTACCGTGGTTGATAAGATCGTTTTATTTTAATCCCTTCACGTAATTTAGAGAAGGCAATGAAAATTATGTACAATGGATGGGCTCTTAGTCTTATCTCTACTAACCAGATATTTCTAAATATATGATAAGACAAATTACATTGCACCATTGCACTCCCTCCATTTCTTTTTACTCCTCGTATAAATTTGTCTAAAGTCAAACTTCATAAAGTTTGGCCAAAATATATGTAAAACCATCAACATATACAATACTATAATTATAAAGTATGAAAAATAATTTCGTAATGCATCTGAAGATATTGATTTGGTATTCTGAATATTGACATTTATTCAGATAAACAGGGTCAAATTTTACAATGTTTGACTTTAAAAAAGAAATGGAGTACGTGACCCGGACCAACCACACCCTGTGATCAACCACCGGCACAGTCGATCAGCGCAAGCTCACCACGGCGGCGCACCCGCGCCAGCGCCACCGCGTCGCGAGAAGAAAAGAAAAATCTCGCTCGCCCGAAAGAGCGAGCGTTTTCCCCGCATGCATCACCAGCTCAAACCGCACGAGGCCGCCACCCTCCCGCGCCACCTCCTCGAAGACCACGTCGTGTCGCTGATCCGCCAATGCCGCAGCCTCCGCGCGCTCCGCGGCGCCCACGCGCGCCTTCTCAGGCTCCGCCTCCCGCGCCTCACCTACGCCTTCGCGCTCTCCAAGCTTCTCGCCTCCTGGGCCGCGGCCGCCTCGACCGCCGCGGCCGCCTCGTACGCGCGCAGCCTGTTCGACCAAATCCCCGAACCGACCGCCTTCTGCTACAACTCCCTCATCCGCGCGCTCGCCACCCCCACCAACCCCACCGCGGACGCCTTCCTGCTCTACCGCCGCATGCTGCGCGCGGGCTCCCCGTCCCCCAACAGCTTCACGCTCGCGTTCGCGCTCAAGGCGTGCGCCGCCGTGCCGGCTCTCGGCGAGGGCCGGCAGCTGCACTCGCAGGCCTTCCGCCAGGGGCTGGAACCGAGCCCGTACGTGCAGACCGGGCTGCTTAACCTCTATGCCAGGTGTGAGGAAGTTGCGCTGGCGAGGAGCATGTTTGATGGCATGGCCGAGGACAGGAATCTGGTCGCGTGGAGCTCCATGATCGGCGGGTACTCCAGAGCGGGGATGGTTAATGAAGCACTGGACCTGTTTCGGGACATGCAGGCTGCTGGGGTGAACCCGGATGAGGTCACAATGGTTAGCGTAATCTCGGCTTGCGCCAAGGCGGGCGCTCTTGATTTGGGCAGGTGGGTGCATGCTTTTATAGATAGGAAGGGGATCACGGTCGATCTTGAGCTGAGCACCGCGTTGATTGACATGTATGCAAAGTGCGGTTTGATAGAGCGGGCAAGGTTGGTGTTTGATGCGATGGTGGAGAGGGATACCAAGGCATGGAGTGCAATGATAGTTGGACTGGCGATGCATGGGCTTGCAGAGGATGCGTTGGGCCTTTTCTCAAGAATGCTCCAGCTTAAGGTAAATGTTGCACTGATGAGTTTATAGTTCTGTTTACCTGGTCAACTTTTGATGATAAGCTGGTCATATGCACTAATCTGCACGGGAAAAATGCACTGACAGTTCATCTTTGTTTAGCTTCAGATTTGTAATGTGCTACCGTAAACTTGACTCATGACTCTTGATGATTACTGCACTTAAGTAATTCTATACAAGATATTTTCCAAGACTGTAAAATTGTTCCACATGAAGCTTGGTTCATAATAGGGGTCCGTCCATCAATTCTATACAAGATATTTTCCAAGGTTGTGGCATTCTTCCCCTAAAAGGTGTACATCCATCGATTCCCTCATCTAGTGTAGTGCTGTATTCAAAGACCAAGGAAGCTATTAGTTTGAGTTCCTGATTTCGCTGTTGCAGACTAGATTGCTTACCAACTTCCATGATGGAAGAAGATACTGACTTGAGGGAAGGCAGTACAGAGCAGCAACCCAGGGATAAGCAGGAATTCAGGTTAGCTTTTCTGTTTTTCGAATCTTACCCACCTAAGAGTCCTAGTCTCGAAAGGACGCCTTGGCCATCCAGCCTTATTCGAAGAGTTGATCCAAATGTTGTGAGCCGATAGAAGGGGAAAGATAGCAGGTTTCAGAAAGGAAATATTCCAATGGTTAGATTACCTCCATCCGGTTCAACGATGGGGATTTGTGAAGTATCAAACTTAGGCTATCTATAGAATGACAATTTTTTATGTAGTTTCACGTCTACCTGTACCAAAGGGTTTCTACAGTATGCCGAACTAGTGACAGTACCAAATGGTCAATGCGTACCTCAAAGGTTTGCATATATAGAGTTACAAATTGCCTACGGTGAGTGTTCCTTCTGCGGTTCTGCTCCAATGGTCTACCAAAACGGAAATGCCTTCCATAACATGATGAAATCGTTTTTCTACCTTCTGCCTCTGAGGTTTCCCTTCTCTTCCAGCATTCTTGAAACCTGACAATCAAACTATTGCATATGGAGGACAAGTCAAAAGTAGATTCATTCCATCATCAAAACTAGACCAGTAAACAATTGCTTCGAAGGTCAAGTATTGGGAAAGGTACAAGGTGTTTTGGCCACCCCTCAATTCAAGAGAAGGTTACCGACTGGATCAAGAAAAAAAAATCCTCGTTCCTATCATTTTATCCAACTTGAATGATTAAAGGGAAAGCAGTGGCATCCTATTACTCTAAAGGGTAAGTTGTGTTGAAGTCAATCAAAGGCTGAACTGCAGTTGCCATTTCATTCTCCTAGAATTTTGGCTTGCTCTTAGGTGGACCACATCAGAGGTATTAGAACTACGTTTCACGTATCCTTTTTTCTTAGGAAATACCGCGATCTAGTAGCTATAAATAGAAAGCAGAACCTCCTAGTGTCTATACATAGAAAGAAGGAGTCCCAGGACCGAGTCATTGACTGGGCTAACTCCATGCGTAGCGTAGGAGATGGATGGGGGAAAAGGCGTCACACGAAGGAATGATCCAATAAATCCGGATAGCCAAGAAAAGACACTTCTCTCGTTCGGTCTCCGCCCTCCCATACCTCCTAAAACAATGGTAGTTTGCTTCTTTTCGTTCAATTGTACCTGGCCAAGCGCCTATTCTATTTAGTACTTCCGAGTACCGCGCAATAGCTTTCGAGTAAGAAAGCAACTTGATATTATGATCCCTGAGAAGAGGATTCGTATTATAGTAGGTTTGTTTTCCATTTCCAGGTCCCATCTTTTTTTGGGAAAATTCTTTTTTCATTTTCCCATCGGCCTAGAATTGTCTTTTCTTCTCCTTTTGTTTTCGTATCATTATTATTGCTTTGGTTTCTTCGTTGGGGAAACGGGTTATTATTACTTTGTTTGGGGAACGAGTTTCACGATGAATCATCGCCCTATTGAGAAACTGTTGTAAATGGAGCAGCACTAACCTAGGAGCAGAGCAGCCGCCATGAGCCTTGGACTCAGTCGTGGAGAGGAGGAAACGATTCAGCCTTCTTAGGTTTTCCTGTGCAGGAGACCAGCATATATATCAGCTCCAGTTGGGCCACATGGGCCAAGACTCCACAAGGTAAAAGCCCACTACAACACTCCCCCTCAAGAGGGGTGATAGATGTCTATCATTCCCATCTTGTCACATGCTAGATTGCATTCTTTAGCTGCCAATCCTTTTGTTAGACAATCAGCTATCTGTTGACCAGTGTGCACATAATTGATCTTGATTATGCCAGCATCAAGTTTTTCTTTGATAAAGAACCGGTCTATCTCCACATGCTTTGTTCTATCATGCTGAACAGGATTGTTTGCTATGCATATGGCTGATCTGTTGTCACACCATACATTCATATGACCCTCTCTTAGCAGCTTCAATTCACTTAGGAGATTTCTCACCCACAACATCTCACTCAATCCTTGAGACAAGGCTCTGTACTCTGCTTCTGCGGTTGATTTAGACACAACTGACTGCTTCTTACTCCTCCATGACACTAGATTTCCTCCTATGAACACACAATATCCAGAAGTCGATCTCCGGTCATCAAGACAACTAGCCCAGTCTGCATCACTATACCCATCTACTACAAGGTGTCCGTTCCCTTCGAACCACAGACCTTTCCCCGGAGTTCCTTTTAGATATCTTAGGATCCTGTGAACAGCATTTACATGTTCACTCCTCGGTTCATGCATATACCGGCTAACTACACTCACAGCGTAGGCAATATCAGGTCTTGTATGGCATAAGTACAGCAGCCGCCCCACTAATCTTTGATACTTCTCCTTATTTACTAAGTCTCCGGATTGAGCAGTGATCTTGTGATTCTGATCTATGGGTGTTGGAGCTGGGCGGCATTCAAGCATTCCCATGTCGCTGAGGAGGTCCAAGGTATATTTCCTTTGAGATAAAGCAATCCCTCTTGAGGACCTCGCAATTTCTATGCCCAAGAAATACTTGAGCAGGCCAAGATCCTTCACCTCAAAGGTTTTGCCCAGACGGCCTTTTAATCTGATTATTTCAGCGTCATCATCTCCTGTTATAATTATATCATCCACATAAACTGTGAGGATGGTAATCTTCCTATTTGAGTGTCTGTAAAATGCAGTATGATCCCCATTACATTGTTTGTATCCCATCTCACATACTGCCCTCCTGAATCGAGCAAACCACGCTCTCGGGGACTGCTTTAATCCATATAAAGATTTCTTCAGCCTACACACTCTTCCTTTGGTCTTAGATGAATCTAGGCCTGGTGGAACTTCCATATACACTTCCTCCTTTAGATCTCCATGCAAGAAAGCATTCTTCACATCAAGTTGGTGTAATGGCCACCCAAAGTTAGCTGCACACGATATTAGGATTCTCACGGTGTTCATCTTAGCCACTGGAGCAAACGTCTCATCATAATCGATCCCATAAGTTTGACTATATCCCCTCGCTACTAATCTGGCTTTGTATCTCTCAATCTTGCCTTCTGGAGTTTGTTTCACAGAGTATACCCACTTACAACCCACAGCTTTCTTCCCTGCCGGCAATTCAGCTAATTCCCAAGTCTCCTGCTTCCTCAAAGCTTCTAATTCCTCTCTCATGGCTGCACACCACTTGGGATCTTCTTTTGCAGCTTTCCAGTCAGAAGGAATCACCACAGCTTGAAGAGAGGCAATGAAGGTTCTGTGTGATGGAGGAAGTGCATCATAGCTCACATAATTTCCAATGTTGTGCTCAAATCCATATCTATCTATGGGTGTTGTTGCTGCCCCTCTCGTCCCCTTTCTCAGCGCAATTGGCCGATCCACTGATCCTTCTGAGGCTCCTGAACTGCCTTCAGACATGGCACCCATGTTACTTGACGAGGATCCTTGTGCACCTCGCTCTTCCTGCTGTGTCTCCCCCTGCACTTCACTTGCATCATTTTTCTGCCCATCTGGAGTTGGCTCCCCCTGGACAGCAGCCACATTTGTACCTCTCCGAGAATAAACTTGCAGCTTCTTTGGTGGTGCAGCCACATTTGTACCTCTCCGAGAATAAACTTGCAGCTTCTTTGGTGGTGGGTCACGCTGAACAGCGGATTGGGTGGCATCACTTGCCACCATATGCTCCCTTGCTTGCCCCTCTGGTTCATCGAGTTGGACTGTTGGCGGAGGCACAGCTACAACCTCTTCTTGCTGTGATATCAATGGTATAGCACCAACCATCAATGGTGATCTCCCTTCTTTCTCTTCTCCTGTTGACCGAGGCACAGCTACAACCTCTTCCTGCTGTGTCTCCCCCTCTTGACCAGCCACGGGTTGGTCGAGACATTCGAAGATAGAGCTCAAATCTGTTTTCTCACCATAAAATGGGTGAGATTCCCAAAAAGTAACATCTTTACTTACAAATGTGCGCCTGTCGGTGGGACTCCAACACTTGTACCCCATCTGCCCAGAAGGATAACCTATGAATATGCACTTGACAGCTCTCGGATCAAGCTTACTTACACCAGGTCTGTGGTCCCTGACAAAACAAGTGCAACCAAACACTTTTGGGGAAACAGGGAACTTGTTTTCACCAAACAAAAGTTCACAGGGTGACTTCATACCAAGTATCCTTGATGAAGTTCGATTGATTAAGTAAGTTGCTGTCAACACCACCTCACCCCATAGCCATTTTGGCACATTCATTGTGTACATGAGAGATCGTGCCACCTCCAAAATGTGGCGATTTTTCCTCTCTGCCACTCCATTTTGTGGTGGAGTGTCAGGGCAGGATGTTTGATGTAGGATACCCTGCTCAGATAGATATGCTCCAAATTGCCTATTTACATATTCAGTCTCATTATCAGTTCTCATCATTTGCACCTGTACTCTGAACTGAGTTTTCACATAAGCACAGAAATCTTTAAAACACTGAAACACCTCATCTTTATGTCTCATAAGATACATCCATGTCATCCGAGAGTAACAGTCTATGAAGGTAACAAAATATTTCATTCCACTGATTGAAGTCGTTGGGCATGTCCATACATCAGAGTGTACAAGCATAAACGGGACTATACTTCTGAGCCCCCTGCTCACATACGATGTTCTAGTGTGTTTTGCATACTCGCAAGACTCACACTTTAACTTGTTCAAATCTACTCCTTTCATTACATCAGGAAACATATTGTTCATTTTTCCAAAAGGAACATGCCCAAATCTACAATGGTGGATCATAGCTAATGCTTCCTTCTCTGTCGCAGCCGCAGCAAGAGCCATGCCAGCAGTCTTCACATCCTCCTGGCGATCCATGTACCATAGTCCTCTATGCCTGGTTCCTGCCCCAAGCCTCCTCCCAGTTCCCATCTCCTGAATCAAGCAGCGGTACTTGTTAAGAGTTATATCACAATCTATCTGATCAATCAAAGCACTCAATGACACTAGACTAACTGGGAAAGCTGGAACATGCAAAACTGATTCCAACTTAATACTTGCAGTACATTGCACTGCCCCAACCCCCTTAATAGGTTGTGCAGTACCATCTGCAGTTTGAATAGTTCCATTGTACGACTGGGAGTGCTGTTGATAGCATTCAAACTCTCTAATGTTGCCGGTTACATGTTTCGATGCCCCTGAGTCTAAAACCCAATCTACACCAGCCCTATGAACAGCAACAGATGCAGTTTCATTACCTTCATCAGAGTACACAAAATGAGCAAAGCCACCAAACGCTGCCTCTGCCTGCTGTTCGTTCCTCTTGTCCTGACCCTGCTGCTCTTTTCTCATGTCTTGACTGTGAGAAGAACTGGATTGACCCTCACTCATGACAGATACATTCGCTCTGGCCTCTCCTTGGTAGCGATTGTAGCTGTTATAGCTACTTGGAGCACTTCTGCCCCTGTTGTTGCTTCCACGATAGTATCCCCTGCCATCTCCTCTGTAGCTGCCTCTGTAACCTCCTCTGCCTCTGTTGTCTCTCTTCGGTGGGCCTGTACACTGGTAACTGAGATGCCCTTTCAGCCCACACTTGTGGCAGTCTCTTGTCTCAGGCCTATTCATTATGTGATAAGCAGGTCTGGAAGCCACCTTTGACCGCTCCACAGCTTTCAGCCTAGTCTCCTCCTGTGCTATAGCAGCAATGGCATCTCTTAGTGACAACAGCTCAGCTTGTTGCATTAAGATAGCCCTTCTATTCTCAAACATGGAGTCCAGCCCCTTCAGAAACTTGAGAACACGCCTATCCTCAACCCACTTTCTAGCTATCACTGCACACTCAGCATGTGGCAACACAAGAGGTGCAAGATAGTCTAAATCAGCCCACAGATGTTTCAGCTCTTCAACATACATCATTACAGTCCTATCACCTTGAGTGAGATCATGCACAGTGTCTTCAATTTTGGAGACCAACATGACATTTCCCTTCCCTGAGTACATACTAGCTAACGCAGCCCATACCTCAGCAGCAGTAGGCAGGTCTTCAACCGAGGCAGCAACAGAGGATGTCAATGAATTTAGCAGCCAGTTCATCACCACAGAATCAGTCACACTCCACTTCCTCCACTCTTCTCCCTTCTTATCTCCAGGCTCCTGTACTTCCCCAAGCACGTAACCCTCCAGAGACTTGGTTCTGAGGATCAGCCTTCCTCTCCGTGACCACCTCAGGTAGTTCTCCACCCCTTGAAGCTTGACTTCGTTAGGTGATAGTTCAAGCTTCTGCACCATCTCAGCATGAGGCACCACCGCAGTAGCCCTCACAGCAGCATTCTCCTCGACTGCCTTCTCTCCAGCTGCCACCACTCTCGTTGTTATGATGTCAGCGAGCTTGTCCATGGCTTTAGCAAGTTCTTCCGCCATCTTCACACCCAACAACTAGCAG
Source organism: Thinopyrum elongatum (assembly GCA_011799875.1). Lineage (NCBI taxonomy): Eukaryota > Viridiplantae > Streptophyta > Magnoliopsida > Poales > Poaceae > Thinopyrum > Thinopyrum elongatum. The sequence continues at coordinate 456,558,522 of CM022299.1, forward strand.
ACTCCACTTCTCTTCGATACAGGAAAAACGCAACTCAGCAGAAACCAGGAGTACCTTCAGACCGCAGTCCAGCAGCTTGCAAACAACAGCAGCAGTAGCACTAGCAGTTCAGCCAACCTCTCCACTGCCAATCCACAGCAAATTCAGCAGCAGCAGCACAGGCACCAGCAGCCCAACTCCAGCCTGTCCTCTACCTCCGCCAAGCAGCAGCCTCCTCGCAGCTCCATGCACAGCCTCTCCCGCGTGCTCACCCAGTAGCAGCAGCAGACACAACCTCCTTCTCCTCTTCACCACCCGCAGCACCGCAGCCCGCGGAGCAGCAGCCGCAGCACACCCCACTCTCCTCGAGGAGACCAAGCCGCTCCTCAGCTTCCTCCTCCTGCCGCGCAGCACCAGCTCTCCACCTTCTCGCCGCCGGCCGGCGACTAGACCGCCGGCGCCGCCGTCGTCGTCGCCTCCTCCAGTGCCCCTCCGGCCTGGTCTGATACCATGTTGTAAATGGAGCAGCACTAACCTAGGAGCAGAGCAGCCGCCATGAGCCTTGGACTCAGTCGTGGAGAGGAGGAAACGATTCAGCCTTCTTAGGTTTTCCTGTGCAGGAGACCAGCATATATATCAGCTCCAGTTGGGCCACATGGGCCAAGACTCCACAAGGTAAAAGCCCACTACAACAGAAACCAAAGTAATAATAATACGAAAATCAAAAGGAGAAGAAAAGGCAATTCTATGTCGATGGGAAAACGAAAAAAGAATTTCCCGAAAAAAAGGATGGGATCTGGAAATGAAAAACAAACCTACTATAATACAAATCCTCTTCTCGGGGATCATAATGTCAAGTTGCTTTCTTACTTGAAAGTTGTTGCGTGGTACTCGAAAGTACTAAATAGATAAGCGCTTGGGGCAGGTACAATTGAACGAAAAGAAGCAAACTACCGTTGTTTTAGGAGGTATGGGAGGGCGGAGACCGATCGAGAGAAGTCTCTTTTCTTGGCTATCTGGATGTATTGGACCATTCCTTCCTGTGATGCCTTTTCCCCCATCCATCTCCTACGCTTCGCATGGAGTTAGCACAGTCTATGAATCAGTCCTGGGACACCTTCTTTCTATGTATAGACATTAGGAGGTTTTGCTTTCTATTTATAACTACTGGATTGTAGTATTTCCCAAGAAAAAAGGATACACGAAACGTAGTTCCAATACCTATGATGTGGTCCACCCTAAGATTTAGCCAAAATTCTAGGTGAATGAAAGGGCAACTGCAGTTCAGCCTTCGATTGACTTCAACACTACTTACCCTGTAGAGTAATAGGGGGCCACTACTTTCCATTTAATCATTCAAGTTGGATAAAAAGATAAGAACAAGGATTTTTTTTCTTGATCCAATCAGCAATCTTCTCTTGATTTGAGGGGTGGCTAAAACACCTTGTACCTTTCCCAATACTTAACCTTCGATGCAATTGTTTATTGGTCTAGTTTTGACGATATCTACTTTTGACTTGTCCTCCATATGCAATAGTTTGATTGTCAGGTTTCAAGAATGCTGGAAGAGAAGGGAAAGCTCAGAGGCAGAAGGTAGAAAAACGATTTCATCATCTTATGGAAGGCATTTCCATTTTGGTAGACCATTGGGGCAGAAGGAACACTCACCATAGGCAATTCATAACTCTATAGATGCAAACCTTTGAGGTAGGCATTGACCATTTGGTACTATCACTAGTTCGGCACACTATAGAAACCCTTTGGTATAGGTAGACGTGAAGCTACATAAAAAAATCATTCTATAGATAGCTTAAGTTTGATACCTTCACAAATCCCCATCGTTGAGCGGGATGGAGGTAATCTAACCATTGAAATATTTCCTTTCTGAAACCTGCTATCTTTCCCCTTCTATCGGCTCACAACTTTTGGATCAACTCTTCGATAAGGCTAGATGGCCAAGGCGCCCTTTCGAGACTAGGACTCTCAGGTGGGGTAAGATTCGGAAAACAGAAAAGCTAACCTGAATTCCTGCTTATCCCTAGGCTGCTGCTCTGTACTGACTTAAGTTGTTATCTTCTTCCATCATGGAAGTCGGTAAGCAATCTAGTTGGCAACAGGGAAATCAGGAACTCAAACTAATAGCTTCCTTGGTCTCTGAACAGAGCACTACACTAGATGAGGGAATCGATGGATGTGCACCTTTTAGGGGAAGAATGCCACAACCCTTCTCTACTTATCAGCTCGCATGCTCAACTTCATTTCGCAAGAAATCATCATAGCTTTGTAAACCATTATAATAGCCATTTCCTAAATTCTCATGTTTATATTTCAGATTAGACCCAATAATGTCACCTTTATAGGTGTGTTGTCAGCCTGTGCTCACAATGGGTTAGTTGATGATGGGCGGCGATATTGGTCTACTATGCAAGAAATGGGAATTAAAGCTTCAATGGAGAACTATGGTTGCATGGTTGACCTTCTCTGCCGTTCTGGCCTTTTGGATGAAGCTTATTCATTTGTTACAGGCATGCCCATCTTACCAAATTCAGTGATTTGGAGGAATCTTCTTGTGGCGAGTAAAAGCTCGAACAGAACTGATATAGTAGGATTGGCTTCTAAAAAGCTCTTTGAGTTGGAACCGCAGAATCCAGAGAACTATGTTCTCCTCTCCAATTTGTATGCGTTGAACTCCCAGTGGGACAGAGTGAGGTATATGAGGAAAAAGATGAAGGACAACAATGTTACTGTCGTTGCTGGCTGTAGTTCAATTGAAATAAATGGCTATCTGCACAAATTTGTGGTGAGTGATGGTTCACACCCTGAAATAAAGAAGATAAGAGTGGTACTGAGGGAAATAGCTGACCAGGTTCTACGATCTGGCCACAAGCCTTGGACTGCAGCCGTTCTACATGATGTTGGTGAAGAGGAAAAAGAAATTGCACTTTGTGAGCATAGTGAGAGGCTAGCCATCGCATATGGGTTGCTGAAGACAAAGGCACCTCATGTCATTCGGGTGGTAAAGAACTTGAGATTTTGTCCGGATTGCCATGAAGTGACAAAAATAATAAGTAAATCATATGGCCGAGAAATCATTGTCAGGGACCGTGTCCGTTTCCATAGGTTTATTGGAGGAAGTTGTTCTTGCAAGGACTTTTGGTGATTGCTTAACGTACTGAATCACTGACATTTGATTATCCAAAGCCCGGAGATGTGATGCCTTAAAAGAATTTTGCTTAGAAGTGGTGAAAGGGACTTGTGCAGATACCTGGGGTTCTGATGTTACTGGAATAGACTTTATATCATTGAGGTACTTTTTTTTTACCAGAACTAGATGTTGCGTCCTGTCATCTATATTTCCAGTGCTAGTGCATAGTGTTATCTAACCAGAAAACAAGCTACATTAACGATAGAGTGGATGTTGTATCAACCTAAAAGAGAAGGTGACTGCATTGCTGTCATAGCTTTTATAAATGTCTCTGTCCATGCATTATCAAAGATTGGTTGCGTCGCTGATTACACCATCTATACATGTTGGTCAATTTTGAAACTACCATTGGATGCATTAGGCATTTAAAATGTTTGGTTAATGTTTACCTGTTTCTTTATGGTGAGTGATGGTTCACTCCCTGAAATCAAGGAGATAAGACTGGTGCTGAGGGAGCTAACTGGGTGCTACGGTCTGGCCACAAGCCTGATGTTAGTGAAGAGGAAAAGAAGTTGAGCATAATGAAAGAACTTGAGATTTTGCCCGGATTGCCATGAAGTGGCAAAAATAACAAGCAATCATATGACCGAGAAATCATCCTGAGGGACCGTGTTCATTCCCATAGATTTATTGGAGAAAGTTTTTTCTTGCAAGGACTTTTGGTGATTGCGTAACGTACTGAATCACCTATACCTGATTATACAAGGCCCTGGAGATGTGATGCCTTAAAAGGAAAACTGTTCCGGAAATGATGAAAAGGACTTGTGCAGATTACGGTGGCTCCAATGTTACCGAAACATATTTTACATCATCGAGGTACTCCTCTTCTTACCAGAATTTGATCTTGCGTCCCGTCGTCTGTATCTCCAGCGCTAGTGCATTGTATTATCTAACTAGAAAACAAGCTACTACATTTTGTGATAGAGTGGACGTTGTATCAATCTAAAAGAGAAAGAGAAGGCGACGGCATTGCTGTCGTAGCTTGTTTAAATGTCTCTGTCCATGCGTTAACAAAGGCTGGTTGCGTCACTCATTACACCATCCATCTGTAAGTCAATTTTGGAACTACCATTGGATGCACATGCACCTAAATGATTGATTAATGTTTACTTGTTTCTTTATGACAATTTGACCACTTAGGGGCACCGTGATGCTCAGTCCTACACCCTCCACATGGTGTGCTCCCAGCCCCAGCAGGCAACAGGGTCCCAAAGGTCCAACACTGTGCAAGAGCGGGCTTGTCCAGGCTACCCAAGGTCGGCATACTGGAACATGTCGTGTTTGCCAGGCAAAGGTGGCTGAGGAACATGTCGTCGTGTTTGCCAGGCAAAGGTGGCGGAGGAACATGTCGTGGTCCAAAGCTCTCGTGCCGGCGGTTAACCGGAACTGGAAGCAACCATCGTACTTGACTTTGATGGCACGATTGAGCTTTTCGTGTCGATGGAGACTGTCAGAGATGGCAGCTTGGCGCAGCAAGAGCAGACGAGAACCGAAGCTAAGATTACTGAAATGTTGTGTATTTCATTTTACACTGGGGAAGTGGTTACATGCACAGGTACATTGTTACCATTGGTTACATCCCTCCATGTGTTACTTTACTAAAGTCATTATCTGATCCATGAAGGAATCAGTTTTTTTTTTTTTGGCGGGGCATGAAGGAATCAGCTTAACTGATGTAATAATGCCCAAACTCAAAACAGAAAACAGAATGCACACGCATAACATGCTTATTACACACATAACATGCTTATATATTACATAAATAAATGAGCAAAACAGTTTTTATTTTAATAATAAGGAAAGACAGTTAATAATCTCAAGGTCGTGCATACGTCAACCAAAGAATTTTCAAAACCATGTCCACTGATGTCCAAAGAGAAGTTCATAAATCAAACACCATCCAACATGAAAGCCTTGCTGATAACCAGAAGCACGCCTGTGAATAGCGCAGGAGTCTCCGCAATATGCTCAAGAAGTAAGTTGGTTCTGACTCAAGAAAGAAAACATCCCTTTGTACTTCGCAGCCACAAATTGGCGTGATAGCATGCTTATTGGTGGTTCCTTACAGCAGCTGGAGCTACGCTTGATCTGTTCCATGGCCTTCATGCTTATCGGCGGCTCCTTGCAGCAGCTTGAACTACGTTTGATCTGTTCCATGGCCTTCAGTACAGGCACGGGGGGCATGGCTTCTTCCTCGGCGGCACTAGCCGGTGGCTGCCACGGCGATAACTTATGATATTCAGGAACACTAGTGTCAGTTCTGCTGGTTATGCTGCTGCCATATGCCTTCCGATGTTGAGGATCACTAGTGTCAGTTCTGCTGCTGCCGGCATTGCTACTGCGGTAGGAAGGTTTCTTATCTCTTTTGCTGCTGCTGCTGCTGTGGTGAGAATGCTTCTTGTCCTTTTTGCTGCCACTGCTAGTGCGGCTGCTGCTGCTGCTGCCCTTTGGGGGCTTGTATTTGTAGTGACTCTTCCTTGAACTTCTCTGGTGCGGCCTCACTGTGTGTGAGTCAGAAGTAACAGGAGGATCATATACGTCAGGGGCCCATGAAACACTCAACTTTGTCACAATTCCCCGCTTTGCACGGCTTCCTTTCATTGCAGAAACCAACGGTTGAGCCCCCTGCATGTAGAGTATATGTTATTGCAAATCACTATATGGTCATCCAAGTAGAGAATAGAACATTTTACACAAGCAAAAGAACTGGTATTCATACAAGCAATAGCACAATGAGATCATACTCGTTTTCAGAATTCAGATCAACAGTCAGGTAATAATGAACGAAAAAGATATGAAGAAACAAGATAAAAGAACAAACAACAGCATTCTCGGATCAATTCAAACAAATATCAAAGATGACATGACAACTGGTATCAACACAATCAATTTACCAAAACAATGACAAGCTATGATACCTCCTAACAGGTAGAAAAAGGAGCAGCAAACCATAAGAGCAGAATTACATTTAGCTACCCAACATTCTAAATGACAGGTAATAATATGTTCTAAGAAACAAGAGTTGATATTTCAAAAACTAAGTGTCCAACACTTACAGCACATTTTTTATATGAAGAGCCACATAGCTATTGGCCTACTGCCAAAAATTTTGGCACACAGATGACAAGAAGAAACGCTTTGACTAGCAAGATAAGACAGATTAGGAAGAGTCCATGCATGTACTGCAATCAAATACTTACATTGGTTGAAGAATTTCCATCCTCTGATTTTTCAGTTGATGATTCAGACGCATTCCCAGCACTGAAGGCTGACGATGTGACCAGTTCAGTGTCAATATCAACCAAATCATCAGCCGAATCTGATTCTAGAGAAAGTGAATCCTCATTTTCATCAGAGTCTTCACTCGTCCCTTCATCGTCATTGTCATCATAGACATGCATCACCTCAGCAAGAGCCGAACTGATTTCCTTGACAACCAAATCATCTTTCACACATGCTATTCCAGCTTCAAACTTTTCATCTTCAGGGAGAGCACAAGAGCTGTGCTCAAAACCTGCTTTTTCGCAGGTGCTGCGGCTGAGACATGAGCTGCTGCTCACACCTTCGGCACTGCAGTCAACCAAAGGTCCGCCCATCCACAAGCTAAATCCGAAGTTCAGAAGAGAACTTCCTGCTTAGCAGGGAAAAACAAAAATTAGAATAGAACAAGTAAAGGACTACACCCTAGATTACTAGATGAAGTTAATAAGACCGTATGATAGAAATAGGTGCACATATATTGCTCATATTTAAGTTCATTAGATCTAAGGCAACATTTCTGGCAAAATAGGTAAACCAAATATTAATTGTTGTACTAAATCAGCGACAATTAATATGGATCAAGCGAGTAGTATTTTATCAAGCAACTAAAATGTTTAAAGCCTCAAGGGCATTCACTCCATGATATAATTAACTAGTATAACTGCATAAGACAATAAATATTCGAAAGAATCACAATTCCATCATTAATATGTGCACAATTTCATTGCATTTGCAATTCTACAAGAAGAGTAAACTGGCATATTTTCACACATAGAAAAAATGACCTGGCAAAAAAATTCCATACCTCTTTCCTCGGAGAGACAGAGGTCACCACCTCCAACAGACCAAATCTCTTTCAATCGGACCTGCTGATCGAAATCGAACAGAGACACCAAACTTGCGCGAACACAAAAGGCAGAGACAAAGCACCGAACCCTCACAACCAGACAAGCCTCAGGACGAGCACAAGGAGCAGATCGAACCGAAGGTCGTGGGCGACGAGGGGGAGGCAAACGTCAGAGACAATTACTACGATTGCCAATACTACTACTACTAAAACGATGCGAGGAGGAGAGCTTGAGGCGGTGCGAGCAGGGGAAGAAGGAGGCCTCGGAGTTCCCGGACGCGACGGCGCGGAGGCTGGTGGGGTACGCGGCTGGCGCCGCAGACATGGTGTCCGCGCGGTGGGCGCCGCAACGCTGCGGTGCCTCCTAGATATCCAACTTGTCGGGTTCCGGCGACCGGGGACGACGGCGGGCGGAGAAGAGGTGGCGGGGGATACGACGAGAGGGCGCTGTCACGCCCTGCTAACGGGTCGGCCTCACCGGACCTGAGGTTTGGGGCCGGAGGGATGGACGAGGTCGACGGCGAGGGCGGCAAGGGATTTGGGGATCGGATCAGGGCGAGACGGGCGAGGCTTGCGGGACGGGAGAGGGTGTGCGTGGATTGGCTATTGGTGCGGCGAGAGGGCGGAGACGGGTCGGGTCCGGGATTATATACCGTGCCGCCTGACGGGTGGGGCCCGGGGTACGGGCAAAGGGAAGTGGGTGACAGGCTGGGCGCCAGCGCGTGGGGCCCGGGTGCAGCGGGGGGTGGCCGGGTCAACAGGTACAGCGCGGCGGGAAGAAGGTGCGGCACGGAAGGCGCGCCACGTCGGCCGGGCGCCCGGGGAAAATTCAGACGGGGGTGGCGGGAGGGAGGGAGGCGGTTGTCGTACTCCGACTCATCCTGTTCTGGACCGGGCAGGAGAGTGATGAGCCGGCGGGTACGATCGGCACGGCTATTTTGCGATCGGGATCTTTTCCTGCCCCGTTTTGGGGGGTGTCACGTCTGACGCGTGACGAGTGATCATTTCGGCCTTGCTGTGCCTGTTGACAGGTACCACCTGCTCCGTGGCCTTCGGCGTCGCTGCCGGGTGCGTGCTGTGCCATACCCGCCTCGCCGCCTCAACTGGCCTCCGACGCGACCGGCGACCCTTCGTCGCCGCCGCCTCGCTCGAGGACATGTTTTTAATGTTGTACGTGCGCCATCTATTGTTTTTCTAATTAAATTGAAGCTCTTTGGTCAACTGGCTGACACATTTCTAATAACTTCTAAGATGATATCGAAACCAAGACCGAGTGAATGAGCGATCTTAAGAGTAAGTATAATAAGATGACATAAGCGGACTGTAAGAATTTAAATATTATATCGTTGCTGAGTTTGAGAAGAGAGAAGGGGAGAGAGAAGAGAAGTGGGCTGTAGCACGAGCTCCAAGATACTTTGTGAGACTGGAAGGTGAGTAATATGTTGATAAAGTAGTATTTTCTTATAGCTAACTATTATACGTGTTGGCTATTATATTGACTATAGATGACATGGCAACATGATATAGCTAAGCTGGCTGTATTATTAACCATGCTCTTAGTCAAAAATCCAAATTAAGAGTCACAAAAGGTTTACAGAGGCTGCTCGTCACTCGTCATGGACGAGGATGCTTTTAAGAGTGGTTGACCGCTTAGTACTACTAGCATACAAATGAACAGCGGCGTAGCCAGGCCCCAGGCTACACTGGCCATGGCCTGGGGCGTGACAGCAAGTTCCTTTGTTAAGTGCAGATACTGTAGCTACTATTCATCACTGTAGCATGAGCTTGGCCCGGGTCGTCGCTTGATCCTGGCTACGCAACTGCAAATGAATGAGTTGCACTTAACACACATCTCCAAACCCGAAACGCAAGGCAACATGAAGAGCACCGAGCCAACAGTTCCATACAGTACGCTCTCTAGAAACTACTCTTAAAAGCATCCTCGTCAGCTAAAGAAATCCAATCAGATGAGTCGTCCTTCTGCTGTAGAATAGTCGACCGCCCACAATTTCGTGACGGCCAAGCACCAGGGCCGGACTATTCCGCTCTGAAAATAGTTGGCGTCCACACGGACTAGCTGGCGGCTGCACGGTACACATCCGATGGGAATAACATTCTCTCGGCAGCAATTGGTGGGAAAATAGCTTTTTTTGCCGCCAAAAGAATAGGATAAGATTCTTTCGGCAATTGGAAGGAATCAGTTGAGCTTCATTCGTTCATTCTGCCTGGAAAGGAACAATGCCACCTACATCATGTGCACACACATGCCCAAACAAATGAACCGACGAAGAATCCACAGTGCATTTGGACTCTTTTCCCTGAAACGAATATCTTGGCACTTGCTGCACTGCGGATGCCTTTATCTGCACAAAAAGTTGAAAAAAAAAACTGATACCGTGAACAGTTCCGAAAGGCCACGTATCTTCCTCGTTGCCGGTTATCCATTCCAACTATGCTAATAATGAACTATGTATGTGCAAGTGAGACACAATGCTCTTCTATCTTGAAAGCAAAATGTGCCGAGGATGAGTGCGAATGCAGCAAATTCTAATAAGAAATGGCATAAAAGGAAACATAATATGGCCGAGGCTATCAAGAGATATGGAAAGCTATTTAGTGGTACCTTGAGGCAAATGAAGATCCGATGGTGAACAATGGTCTTACTTCAATCTCTTCCTCTTTGCTTGTGGCTCATGTCCAGGTGCGCTTGTATCACTACTATTCTGCATAGGATGATATTTAGCTCGTCTCAATGCTTCCTCATACTCATTCAACTTGAGCTTCTCCTTGTTCTAACAAAAGAACCACAAGCACAACTATAGTGAGGCTAGCCTTGTCAACCATTTGCAATTTTACTAAAATCGAAGATCACATACGTAAGCATTCTTGTAAGTTGCTATTTGTTGCTTACAAACTTTCAGCTCCATGTGTAGAGCACTAAGACGAGAATCAACAGGAACAGTGCATTGCTGAACCAACTGTTTCTGACGCCCATGAACAACTTGTGGTTGCCACACGTTTAATGCCACTGAAGCTCTCCTATCAACATCTCACACAACAATGAATTAGGCTATCAGTATAACATACCAGAACAAGCAAAAATCACGGAAAGGATGTATTCTTATACTGATGTCTAAATCTTCAGTTTCCTTGGCTGAGAAAGATTGCAGAGATTATTTGTTTTTGTCAGGTGAGCAGATAGTGGAGTATAACTTACTGCGAGCTGAACTATAAATAAACCTTGTTTTAACTCTGTACAAGCATGTTAAGACATCAATACTTAAAACAAACCCAATTGCATCCATAAGCATTGTCAATTATCCTAATTTCCAAATGAGCTGCTTAACAAGTTTTTATTTGTCTCCTTCATATGACAGGACTGCAGCTCGACCCACTGAAGCAACACCATTAACAGAAACCTAAATGCATGTAAGAATTGGTGAAAAGGTCACTGCAGTCTACTTTGTCAAATATGGCTGTATTGGACTGAATATCTACATGTTTCTTGGTGTTCTACTTTGTCAGATATGGTTGTATTGGACTGAATGTTGAGTTGTCACGTTCTGTACATGTGTTGTAACTTCACGTCCTAGTCTTCTATGCCTCGCTCTTATGTGTATGTACCATGGCACTCAGTGAATACAAGGTGTGCGTGAATCATTCTTCAACTTGGTAATCAGAGCCATGTCGACCAGCCCCACTCACTCCTCTGAGATCCTTCCCATAACCAGCAAGGGCGGCGAGCTCCCCGCCGCGTACCTTTCCGCTGGCGCTGCTGCTTAGCGCCCTCTCGCTCCAGTACCGATTATCTTCCCCAGATGGCTGGTCTTCCACATTCTGCCCTCCCACTGAAACCCTCCAGCCCGCTTCCTCTTGCGTCGCTCCCTGCTACCACGGGCCCTTCCTCCTCCATCCCCCGTCCATCCACGGGTTGAACATCACCGGACTTCAAACTGGCTCTCGACGGCACCAATTTCTCCCGCTGGCGTTCCTTCATAAACATGATGCTCACCCGCTACCATGCACACAGCCACGTCTAGGGAGACGCTGCTGACCGGCTCCACAATCCGGTCTGGCGCGACGATGACAACACCATAGTGATGTGGTTCTTCGCCACCATGGTCGAGGACCTCCTCGACATCGTCGCCATGGCTAAGTCGACAGAGTACACGATCTTGACTCGCCTCCACGAGTACTTCTTTGACATCAACGCCGGACTAGCCATGCACCTCGAGCAGGAGTGCTGAGCGACCACGCGTGGTGATCTGTCCATCAATGAGTACTGCGAACGCCTACAAGGTATCGCCATGACTCTTTTCGCTTACACTGCAGATGCTCGACGGGCTCGAAAAGAAATTCAAGATGCAGGCCACGATTCTCGAATCGACGGTGCCCCTGTCTACCTTCGCTCAAGCCCATTCACGCCTCGTCCTTGCCGAAATCTCCAACGACGACCATGGCAATGCTCGGCAGGGCAACCGAGCTCCCAACGGCGGCGGTGGTCGTGGTCACGGTGATCACGGCGCTGGGCAGCAACCCTGGCTCGGCTACTTTGTTCATATGGGGATGAACTTCCCTCCGCCCCACGCTCCATGGATACTGCCCAACTCTATCGGGGTCCTCGCCCAAGCATCCAGCACCACGCCTATTCGGTGGTGTACCCCGATGCATCGGCTCCACCTACGCCTGCTCCCTACGAATGGGACCACGCCACCATGTTCCATGCTGCACCAAGCCACGGCTCGGCCTTTCCTCCTCAACCCGAGTGGTTCATGGACAGGGAGCGGCCTCGCACGTCGTCAGCAACTCAGGTATATTGACCTCATCTTATTCTCCTTTAGCTCGCTCTGCTAGTCATATCGCAGTCAGCAATGGGGCACGCCTCCCCCCCCGACCGTTCAATCCTCATCTTTCCCGGTCTTGTCAAAAAACTAATTTTCAGTTTGCAAATTTACTCATGACAATCTACGTTCAATTGAGTTTGATCCTTTTGGCTTTTGTGAGAAGGACCTAGCAACCAGGGCAATTCTTGTAAGGTGCAATAGCCACGGTGAATTATATCCCTTCTTCAGCAATAACGGCGGCGCACCATCGGCAGCACTCACTGTCTCCTCACAAGACCTATGGCATCGGCAGCTTGGCCATCCAGGCGCTGCTACTATGGCTCATTTCCTTCTGAGGTGGGCATTGTTCTTATTACAAGATAAAAATCTGAAGCAAAATGAGCCATAGTAGCAGAACCGAGAAGGCCGAGCTATCGGTGCCATAGGCCCTACGAGGAGATGGTGAGTGCTAATGATGATGTGATGATGTGTCGTTATTATCATTGGAGAAGAAATATAAGTCGCCGTGGCTATTGAAGAATTGCCCTGGTTGGTAAGTCCATCACGCAAAAGCCAAAAGGATCAAACTCAACTGAACATAGATTGTCACTAGTAAATTTGCGAGCGTAAACTAAATTTTTGACAAGATTGGGAGAGATGAGTATATGGGAGAGATGGAACGGTCGGGGGGGGGGGGGGGGGGGTATTGCCGGTAGCAATGATTGGAAGGCGTTTTGCCGAGAACGATATGACTAGCAGAACGAGCTAAAGGGAATAAGACAAGGTCAATATACCTAGGTTGTTGCCGACGTGTGAGACCACCCCCATGTCCATGAACCAATCGAGTTGAGGAGGGAAGGCCAAGCCATGACTTGGTGCAGCATGGAACATGGCGGCGTGGTCCTGTAGGGAGCGAGCGTAGACGGAGCCAGTGCACCAAGGTACATCACCAGATAGGCGTGGTGTTGTACGCCAGGTCGAGGACCGAAGACCCCAGTAGAGTTGGGTTGTATCCAGGGTGCGGTGCGCGAGGTGGAGGGAAGGGCATCCCCATAGGAGCAAAGTAACCAAGCAAGGGCTGATGCGCAGCGCTGCGAATACCGAGAGCATCTCCATGACCATGGCCACCGCCACCGTTGGGAGCCCGGTCGCCCTGTCGAGCACCGCCACAATCGACGCCACGATCGCCGTCGGAGTGGACAAGCAGCCGCCACTCCGACGGCAAGCAGCTGCGAGCCCTCTGCACGGGCGCGCTTGTTGATGGAGATTCCGGCGAGAACAAGGCATGAACAGTCTTGAACAAAGGTAGGCAGGAGCACCGTCGATTGAAGAATCGCGGCCTGCATCTCGAATTTCTTTTCGAGCCCGTCAAGCATCTGCAATGTAAGCGTGCAGTCGCTGACCGGTGACTGGATGTCGGAAAGAGCCATAGAGATGCCATGTAGGCGTCGAAAATACTCGTTGATGGACAAATAGCCACGGATAGTCGCCCGAAACTCCTGCTCAAGGGGCATGGCGAGGCCGGTGTTGTTGTCGAAGAAGTACTCCTGGAGGAGAGTCCAAATCGTGTACGCCGCCGAGTCAGCCAGGGCGACGATGTTGAGGTCCCTGAAAATGGTGGCGAAGAACCACATCACTATGGTGTTGTCGTCGTTGCGCCAGACCGGATTAGAGAGCCGGTCAGCAACGCCCACCTGGACGTGGTTGTGTGCATGGTAGCGGGTGAGTAGCATGTTGATGAAGGAGCGCCATTGGGAGAAATTGGTGCTGTCGAGAGCCAACGTGAAGTCAATAACACCGATGATGTTCAGCCCATGGATGGACGGGATGGAGAAGGAAGGGCCGGCGGCAGCAGAGAGCGTCGGAAGAGGAGGCGGCCTAGGGGGATGGGGAGGGCAGAAAGTGGAAGACCAACCGTCTGGGGAAGATCATCGGTAGCCGGAGCGTGAGGGCGCGCAGCAGCGCCAGTGCAAAGGTCTGCGGCGGGGAGCTCGCCGCCCTCGCTAGTGACAGGAAGGAAGGGTCTCAGAGGAGGAGTGAGTGGGGCTGGTTGACATGGGTCTAATTACCAAGTTGAAGAATGATTGACGCACACCTTATTCACTGAGTGCCATGGTACATATATATGGGAGAGAGACGTGGATCCTGCATGCTTGGATCATGCTCATGCTCAGGATAAGGCCTAAAGACTAGGACGTGAAGTTACAACAGAAACAATGAAAACACATGTGCAGAACGTGACAACTCAACACTACCCGGTATCATTTAACTTTGTTTTCATGTTAATGCACAACCACAACAGCCAGAATGTTGCCAAATAAGGTACAACTGTTCCGCGCACTGCTAGGATTCCGTTAATAAAATTGTAAACAGTGATTTTTTACCCTGATACAACCAAATAAAAAAGATGCTTCTAAATTTAATGGATCGTTCCAAGTTATAACAACCATAGAGCATTGATGTGAGATAATTTTCCTTTTTCAAGTCCAAAGGCAGCAAAAACAGCTGTTTATTGTTGAATGTTTGAGCCAAGAGACTACGTCGGACCAGCTCTTGCACAGATAAGCAGCTCAAATAAACATGGAAGCAATTGCTCTGACTTCAGAGCAAGTCTTGGCAGCTAGACAGGGGTACAAGGGGCTGTTTGATAATGGGTGGCGTATAAGAGGCCTTAAATTGGAAGGGCGGGACAATCTCGGTACAGCTTACTTTTGGGGATAATTGGATAATTGTCATTCCCATCGTGCCAACTTCAGATAATTCCTAGCTTCTTTCTACCCTCTGCATTAGCTAGTCAGGTAATTTGTTGTTTCCAGTTACTACATCGCATATGATTTATAGCATAATTTCATTCTAGAAGAAGAAACACAGGTGAGGAATCAGAACCGACCTGACCCTCTCGAGGCTGTCCAGCTCCTGCGCGGTGGCCTTCATCCTATCCCCCTCGGCGCACATCGACTCCTCCAGCTCCGTCAGCCGCCTCCGGCACGCCAGCACCCGCCCCTCCGCCTCGTACACCGCCCGGCGCCTCGCCTCCGCCATCCGCAGCTTGTGCCTCTCGAACCTGCAGCGGAGCACAAGTCACGCGCTCAGACGGGGGAATAAATAAATAATCTGAACGAAGAGGCAGGGACGGAGAACTACTTGGTCCTGTAGAGGGATTTGGGATCGGGCTGCTGCTGCGAAGAGGAGGAGGGGAAGGAGGAGGGCTGGGATTGGGTGGGGAAGTCGCGGGAGAGGAGGCCCGACCAGAGGGCCGGGTGGAGGGAGAGGCGGCGGAGGCGGCGCGAGGCGATGGCGAGGCAGCAGAGGTCGCGGAAGCCCAGCGCGGCGGAGGCGGCGCCGAGCTCCAGGACGCGCGCCCACAGCTCGTCGGGCAGATCGGACGCCGACATGCTCGGCTCGACCGAATTACCGCTGGAGAGTTGCGGGGCGGATGCGGCAACAGAGGCGGCCGCGCGGCGCGGGTGTAGAAGGTTGGTAGGCTATGCCGTCGCCGGGGCCGGGGCCTTCGCTGCGGTAGTTGCTGACTTTGCTCGCCGCCTCGGCGAGCCAGAGAAATCAGGACGCGCGCCGCCAAATCGGTCCCTGGCAGTGGGTCCCACGAATGAGCGTTTGGGCTTTGGATCTGCAGTACTGCTGGGTTTATATTTGGAAGGCCACTCGTAATCTAGATCGATAGTTTGAAGAACAAAATGCAAGTTATATATCACAAAAATAACACCATTAAATTTTTCAAAAGGACTTTTTATTTTTTTTAATGGCATTACCTTTGTGATATACAGATTCGTACAATCGTACTACAAACCGCAAAGGAGAGAGTATGCAATATCCTCAACTCTCAACCATTTGGGTCTGAACCCAAAAACCTAATCCAGGAGCTTAATCTGAACGAGCCAATCACCAGCTAAAATAGGAGACATTTAGTAAGATCAGTCAAATATCAGATGACAAGTCTGCTTTGTTCCAGGCCCTAGACTACTCAAACAAAGATCCTAAGCGAACTACCGCATCTAACTCTGCATGTTTCACCGAGTTCCAAACGTTCGAGGCAGATAATACAGCATACAACAACTCATGATTTTCCCTTCCCTCGGGTTTTTGTGGAACCAAGTTCATGCAGTCCTGCAGCCCACTCGGCAGCAACTTCCGTCCGTATTTCAAACTTCTATGACCCGTGCCCTTCTGCTGCCGGAGCATTCTACACCTCAGCCCTGCTTGTTGTGTTATGTTTATCATGCTGTGGAAGCCTGTCGGATTCGTCTTTCTTGGAGTGGGTGAAGTTAGTCATCTCTTCCTCATCCTTCGAACGGAGTTGTATATCGGCCGGAACAAAATGCTAGAGATATATCTTTCTCCAAAGCTGGGGAAGATAACCTGCAAATTCATGTCATTAACCATCTGGTGAGTGGGTTACAGGAGGGCATCTATAAACCGGTAGCCATGCCAGAATGGCAACATGTTCAAATAGACAGAAATATCTCACCGCGATCAGCTTTCCAGCATTTTCAGGTCTTTTGGCCACGTTTATAGCAGCGATTGCTGCAGCACCTGACGAAATGCCAACCTGTCAAAACAAACAACCCATGTGAACGCCAATCTGATAACTCGGTGATAATTTATTTGGTTGTGCACTTCCTTACCAGCAAGCCCTCTTTTAGTGCAAGCAGCCTCGCAACATCGACTGCCTCTGCAGTGGTAACCTGCAAGTTCATCATAATCAACATAACAGCTGGCAAGAACTGTGAAGAGTCAACTAAATCTGCAAACATAAACAGAATACTAGGGTTGCATTCCAGACCTTCACAACCTCATCAAGGAGCTGAACGTCTAGTATGCTTGGAATATAACCTGTTATTGTGACATTAGTGTGTCAATTCCAAGGAAGTTGTATTCAATAAACTCATCTCTCAAATACATCCAGTTGCTATGTGCTATTAACTTTACCTGGCTTGTCGCCAGAAATCACACTAGTTTCAGCAGGTTCTACCCCGATGACCTGATAATGACAGGACAACGCAAATGTTAGAACAGATTGACTACAAAATATATGAAAACTATCAAACAGTTTCAGGTTTCAGGTTATGGAATGTTAGGCCATGTGCTAGATCATATGAATCATGGATATATTGATATCAACTGTGTACGTTATGTAAGTTAAATAGTAGCGCATGTAAGTTCTCCTAAAAGCTAAATTACACAAATGGTAGATCGGTGGGTTATTTCTAACTAAGGCGTATGTTTTCCTTCAAAATTCTGCATTTCCCTTTTTGGCAGAGCAATAAACAAACATATTCGACCAGCGGGAAATAGACGGTACCACCTGTGACATTTTTCTTTAGAACAACCATGGGCACCCTGCGGAGACTAGGCCTAGAACATGGGTGGGATGGGTAGGCTTGGGTGCCTCTAGCAATGGAGCAACAATCAGATCTCAAGTGTAGACATATACTAGTTCCATGTATAGGATTGTGTGTATTTCGGCCTGTACTTTATACATTTATACTGGACCTTGGCCTCCAGGAAATGCAAGTTGCATAGCTCCTCACATTAAGCACTTCACAAAGTTAAAGCGTGGGGGTAAACAAGAGCATCCACCAACGACAGCAGAAGAATTAAGATGTAATGCAACAACATTGGAAAGATATGCAGAAAAAGGTTGAAGTTGTTGACACAATAACACAGTCATTTTAATGCAGTTCTCTTAAAACCTGAAACAGCTTGACGAGAGAGTAAGATTGGAAACCTTAATATCTCTATTCATCATTTTTAAGTAGCGCCCAGTGCCGGTGATGGTACCGCCAGTCCCAATGCTCGCAACAAGTATGTCAACAGTACCCAGTGTGTCCTCCCATATTTCTGGGCCTGTGGTTTGAAAGTGGATCTGTAATTACCCAAGTGGCTTCTCAATAGATCATTTAAAGAAGTTGGCAAATGAATTTCACATGTGCCATGCCACAGATAGCATATGAGTAAATGAAATTGGCCTAAAGTCTCAACCTCACTATTGGCTGAATTGTTGAATTGCTGAAACATGTATGCATTTGGTGTCTTCGAAGCTATTTCCTCAGCTTTGTCAACAGCTCCTTTTAGTCCTGTTGTAGGATCAGTTAACACAATATCTGCTCCAAATGCGCGTAGAAGGATGCGTCTCTCAACATCTATCGATGAAGGCATAGTTGCTATCATTTTGTATCCTCTAGCAGCAGCTACTGCAGCTAGTCCTATACCAGTATTCCCAGTAGTTGGTTCTACCAAAATGGTCTGCAAATGTATACAATATCTGCATAATTTAGTACCTTCATGGTGACAATACTCTTAAAATTTAGTATATATGGACAGTCAAACCTTGTTTGGAGAAATTAACCCTTTCTCTTCTGCATCACTAATCATGCTTAATGCAATCCTGGAAAACATGTTGAGTGAGGGCCGGCGCAAACAGCACTCCAATACATAGTGTCATAACGATGTATACCTGTCTTTGACGCTTCGGCAAGGTCCCATGTACTCGAGCTTTGCGGCAATGTTCGCAACACAACCTTCGACGACATTATTTAGGTACACCATTGGGGTCTTTCCAATTAGCTGATCAACAGGATAGACAGAATAAACTGGGATTTAGCCCAATATACCTCACATAGATTGCTTCAGAGAGTAAAAAAAAAGGCCTCTATTGATATTTAAAATCCATGTTTTTGGCGACAGCAGACGATGTTCACAGTCTAATCAAGTACAGAAATGTATCCAAATATTCCATAACAATGCAGCGAACCCCCCCCCCCCCCCCCCCCCCCCCCCCCTGACCATATATAAAATCTTAATGGCTTCAGTGGCCTCCCATACCACTCTGACGAAGCAGGAAACACAATCAGGATGGGACTAGACAGCGCACCTGAGTGACGTCCACCGCAATGTTCACCGCTTCGACATCATCCACGTACTCCTCTGGGATCTCGACGGCGGCGGGCGCCGCGACCTTAGGAGAGGAGGCCGTGGGAAGGGGTCGGTGGGCTGTTACAGCGCGGGGGCAGGTGAGGAACCGGGGTGCTCGTAGGGCACTAGCGTAGGCCGGCGCGAAGGAAATGGCCGGGAGGAGGAGGGAGCAGGCTGGCGGCGACGCCATCGCCGTGGCCGCTGTCTGCGTGAGGGGTTTTACAGAGGGGAAAGAGAGGAGCCGCCTTTGGATAAGGGGAATGGGGAATATGCCGTCGGGTCCTGGCGGTTTTTTTTTTTTTTGCGGGGAGGGTCCTGGCGTTTTTTAGCCCCCATTTCAACCAGTGCTGCACTGCCGCTCGAAATTTCTTTAAACAAAATGCTACTCCCTTCTTTCGGAAATAACTGGCCCGGTTTTAGTACAAAATAGAAACACGTCAGTTATTTTCGAAGTAGAGGAGTAAAACACGTATGTTTTTCTTTATTCAGAAAACAATGATTACCCGGGCCTCTATATCATTTTGATGCATACAGTCCGTGTACGTTTTGTTCTTTGCGAGCAGTCGCAGTGTAGCCATCGGATCGGTCAATTTCACGACTGGAGCTGGACAAACGAGCAAGTGGTGGACATGTGGCATAAGAACTCTTTGTTCAGTCGTGGTGTTTATTCCCCTTTAGAGAAAAACACTCATTTTCTTTTTCTCTCCCCGCCCACGTGTTTAAGGTTTATCAAGACGCAAAATATTTTCCAGGATATTCATACAAATGATAAGTTGTTGGGTTGCACTGCAACCACGGCCAAGGATTCATTAAAGTCAGATTGACATCAGTTCAAGATAATTTTTGAAGTGCTCGATGGCTCTGGCAGCTCTCAGAAGTTTTCAACACAAACTATTACAAGCCACGTATGGGTTATTTCCTCAGTTTTTCCAAACATAAGTTTAAGCTTCAGGGGTCGCTGAGGGTTGACACCCGACGTTTTGATTTGCCGGGTTAGCATCTGGTTGGCCCTCTTGTGCTTCAGTGGCAGCCGGGTTGACCCGAGACGGCTCTTCAGGATTCTCCTGTTGCTCTTGGGCTTCATCATCCGCCTCCTCGCCACCAGTATTTCCTGGCCTGAAAATCTGATGAAGGCTTGAAGTGGTTCTTCATTGGCGGCTTGTGCTGATGCTTGAAGTTGAGCCGGCGTTGAAGAGGTACCTGAGCCGGAGGGTGCTTGTGAGGATGGTGATGCAGTCGGGTTCTGGTTTTTTACTTACTAGTTCAAAGGGAACTGACAACTCAAGGTTGATTTTCTTCTTGTTCTCATCATAGTCCAGCTGATATGTGCTCAAGTCAATTCCCCGCGCAATGGAACACGCGTGATGCCGGGTCTCTTTCACCACAGCCACATAATCTTCCTTAGTAAATTCTGAGCCATCTTCCTTGAACTATAGAAAGCCGCCAGCTAAAAGCTTGGGGTCCAACTCTGGATGATATGCTTTTGCAAGGGTTAGGCCACGAAGCACCCCTTTCCTGCAGGCCGACTCATTGTGGATTTTAATCCAAGCCGGCACAATGGACAGCTCCTTCAATATATCAGCTATGCGCTCCGGCGGCTTGTCCCAGCCTCTCACAGTGGTGATGGCTTCACAGCTCTTAATATACACTTGCTTGATCAGATTGTATAGTGTTCTCAGTTTTCCGTAGGGAGTCCTCGGATTTTCCCCACCACGTTTCTCTGTAAGAACATTGCCGAGTGAAAAGTTATGAGAACATGTCTATTACTATGGAACAAAAGAGCTGGCTCAAAAGTACTTACTGGAGATGAGGACACAAATATCACTCAAGGTTTTTGTCAGAAACCATAAGCTGGTTTCTGCCTGTTTGCTTTTAACCTCAGCTGACTCTACACGTTGTACAAGTGCTCCTTTTTCTTCATCAAAAGCAGTTTTGGCTTTCTCCAAAGCGTTTGTGCTTTTAATCAGGGATTCTTGGAAGTCAGATGATAGTTTTTCACTCGTCTCTCGAAGTTTCTTCTCAGTCTTCACCTGTTTCTTCAACCCAGCAATTTCCGCGTTGGCTTGATTCAACATTTCTTGCATAAGTACAAGTGTTTAATGTTACTTCTAAGTCCCAAGTCACCGCAGGCTAGCGACGCGGCACTTGGGGGCTACGGAATATCTGATTTTACTCTAAAAGTTGACAATCCAGGCTATTTATACAGTGAAAATCCCGAGTCACCGCAGGCAACTGACCCGGCACTTGGGGGCTACATTACCCAGTTCAAGGTTTTACATATTTTATAAAAGTCCCGAGTCACTGTAGGCAATCAACCTGGCACTCGGGGGCTACACTGCTCTGTTTCAGACTCTACAAAATTTCTAAAGTCCCAAGTCGTTGCAGGCGCGCAACTTGGCACTGGGGGGTACAACAGTTAGTTGTTTACACAAGTCATATGATTCACTTGAAGATCCGACCCATCACATCATGATGAGCCGCCCCTTGGGGACTACCGTTTGCTCCTACAAAGATTGACAAATCTTACAAAAACAAGTTCCGGCTCACTATTAATAGTGACCCGGCACTTGGGGGTTACGTACAAGTAGAAGGAAATTATTGATGTGCTAAATGGCAACTCATGAGTAAAGACCCGGATGTTTTAGAAGCTCTAAATTCAGACAATTCTTAAGTTAACACTACATTTATAACCTTAAGACTTGGGGGCTACACATGTATGTATGATAAAAGGCATCAGAAACATACCTCATATTTTTTCTTCAGAAGGTTCACCATGGCACCTTCAGTTTCCTGGCTCTCAGACACCGGGTCAGATAGCTTTGATGGAGCGAATTCACGTCGAAGTTTTCAAAAATTCAAAATAAAGGCCGGCTTTCCTTTGTCCCGGCTGGGCGACTCGTCCTTGGCAACAATTTTAGCCAAGGTGGTTGAAGTTTCAGGAGCAGCGCCATGGCGTTCAACAGTGATCACCACGTCATCATTCGCCATCTCAGTCATTTCCTCCATTGCCGGGTCATTTTTCTTCTCTTCCTCAATAATGGAATCTGGAGGAGCTTATTGATGGTCCATGGCGTCATCATTGCATGATAGCTCACTCTGAGCCACTTGGTCATCCAGGAATGCCGGATCATCTCGAGCCGTTGGGTCATCCTGGGCTATCGGATCATCTTGGGTGGCCGGGTTATCTACTGTTGTAGGATCGAAAGTATGTCTAGAGGGGGGGTGATTAGACTACTTGACCAAATAAAAATCTTTCCTTTTCCCAATTTTAGTCGTGGACAGATTTTAGCAATTATGACAAGTCAAGCAATCAACCTACACATGCAATTCTAAGAGTATAGCAACGGAACATAAAACATTGCACATGAAGGTAAAGGGGAGGGTTTTGAGAAGGCAAACGCAATGGAGAGATTTTTGGCATGGTTCCGATAGGAGGTGCTATCGTCGTCCACGTTGATGGAGACTTCAACCCACGAAGGGTAACGGCTGCGCGAGTCCACGGATGGCTCCATCCACGAAGGGTCCACAAAGAAGCAACCTTGTCTATCCCACCATGGCCATCGCCCACGAAGTACTTGCCTCACTCAGGTAGATCTTCATGAAGTAGGTGATCTCCTTGCCCTTACAAACTTCTTGGTTCAACTCCACATCTTGTCGGAGGCTCCCAAGCGACACCTAACCAATCTAGGAGACACCACTCTCCAAAAGGTAATAGACAATGTGTTGATGATGAACTCCTTGCTCTTGTGCTTCAAATGATAGTCTCCCCAACACTCAACTCTCTCTCACAGATTTGGCTATGGTGGAAGAGGGATTTGAGTGGAAAGCAACTTGGGGAAGGCTAGAAATCAAGGTTCAAATGGTAGGAATGGAATCTCTTGATCTCAACACATGAGTAGGTGGTTCTTTCTCAGAAAATCTGTGGTGGAAGTGTAGGCACGTTCTGATGGCTCTCTCGCTTGGCAAGAGGAGGGTGGAGGGGTATATATAGCCTCCACACAAAATCCAACCGTTACACACTTTTGACCCATCTCGGTGGCACCGATCAGTAAACTCGGTGGCACCGATCTGTACAAAAATATGAACGTTAGGAATCTCGGTGGGACCGACTGGGACAACTCGGTGGGACCGATATGCTAGGGCTTAGGGCAAACCTCAACTCGGTGGCGCCGATTGCATCAACTCGGTGGGACCGAAGTGAAGTAATAAGCAACAGAGAATCAGTCAAGCCAACTCGGTGGGACCGATTGCAACATCTCGGTGAGACCGAAGTGAATGCAACAAGTCACAGAGCGCTAGCAAGGCCATCTCGGTGAGACCGAGATCCGTATTGGTGGAACCGAATTGTTAGGGTTTTGGCAGTGGCTAAGTCCAGATGAACTCGGTGGCTCCAGGTAGGAAATATCGGTGGGGCCGAGTTGGAGTTTAGGTTTTGGACATATGTGGATAGAGAAAGTGGCTCAGGGTTTTGGAGCAATACCACTAAGCACTTGAGCAACAAGATCATTAAGCAACACCTCATCCCCTTTTAATAGTATTGGCTTTCCTATGGACTCAATGTGATCTTGGATCACTTAAACAAAAATTAAGAGTCTTGAGCGTTTGCCAATCCTTGTCCTTATCATTTTGAAGGGTCCACATCTCTAGTCCATGCCATGCCAATCATTGAACATCCTAAAATATTTATCTTGAAGGGATATTAGTTCAATGAGCTATATGTTGTTATGAATTACCAAAACCACCCGGGGATTAGTTGCACTTTCAATCTCCCCCTTTTTGATAATTGATGACAACATATAGATCAAAGCTTCGACAATTGATTTAATGAATGAAATACATCGTCACTTTGAGAAGTATGTGATAAGCAAGAGCTCCTCCTAAATTTGTGCATTATTAAGAATTTGCATTTGAATGCAAATGCACAATCGATTAGGATCATGGGTCACTCTTCCATGTCACCTACACCTTGGTGGAGCACACAAAATGATATGAGTGAAATAACATGCACGCATCACCAAGGACATAAGTGAATGATCATACACAAATAGTGATAAGAATCAAGCATTAAGCACCACATAGAGCATAGTATGATCAATCACACACGATAAACATAGTATCGCACACACATAATGAACAAAGTATCACGAAACAAACAGTCATAGTAGCAAGAAAAACCAACGAGCAAAAGCGAGACACTCTCTCTTGAAGCCTAATGATCTATACAATTTTCTCCCCCTTTGGCAACAAGTACCAAAAAGCTCGAAAAAGGTATAGAGCTATGCGTCTCTCTAGGCATGCTCCTCGGCAACTCCTGAAGGTGACTTCTGGCAGGTGGCTCTGGTGTGCATAGACTGGATCTTTGTGACCTTGACATCAAGATTGTACATTTTGTCCTCAACTATCCACTCTAAGCTTTCCTGATTCTTGGCTAGGTTGGTCAGACTTCACTCAATCCTCAGTGTCGCTTCCAGCAGATATGTCATCTGGTCATTCTTCGTCTTGAGATTTGCTATCAGGGTATTAGGTGCTAAAGCCTCTTTTGCTGCTTTTGATGCTGCAGCTGCCTGGACCTTCTCTTGAGCCTCAACTGGTATGGGATGTGAAGGATCCATCACCACCAAATTATCTTCAAACTCATGCTGAAGTGGAAGGTGCTCACGATCAAGTAGATAAGTGCTCATTCCAACTTGGGAGTTGATGAGCATCTGAATATGTGGAGCATATCCACAAGATCTCTTCTGATGAGCAGCTGTCCTCTTAACTGTTTCAACTATCAAACTCATGACTTTGAACTTCTGTGGAGTGTCAAATAGATGGAGCAAGTTGATGGAGTGGCCACGGATCATCTTATCATCTCTGGACTTGGGCAAAAGAGTGTGCCTCAAGATAGTATTTGTAGTGGCCAAACCAGCAAGCAAATGCTTTACAGAACCAAGCTTATGACTCTCAAGATCTTTGGCAAGGATTTCCTTGTACATGTTAGCCATGGAGTTGTGGTCCATCATGGGCTTCCCGTACACATCAATGTCGTTCTCTTCTTCCTCAGGGGCACCAAGAAGTTCAACCCACTCAGAGATTGTTGACTGGTACCTATGTCCCTCAGTCATCCATACAATCTTCCCATCTGGATAGAAATGAGCTGTGGAATAGAATTGCATGATCATCTCATCATTCTATTTGGTGAGCTTCTTCCCAACAAACTCGTCAACTCCTGCACTCTTGAAGCTCTCATGAATGTGAGGGAAATAGTCTTCATTTGCATCAATATATTTCCAGTCCACCCACTTTATGTCACTTACTATTGGCTTCTTATCTATCAACACAGTTTCATAGAAATCTTGTTGCTCTCTGGTGTGAAAGCGATAGTCACAAGTAGTCCTCCTTCTGATAGAATATGGATCTATCTTCATCCACTCTCGCAGACCCTTGTCTTTCCTAAGCATCATGTTCTCGGCTACTGGATGAGCATTGTCATGATCTGGAATCTTTGGCTTTAGCTTTCTGAGCACTAGTGGCTCCTCATCAACATCAACCTCAGGCACTGGGGCCTTGTTCTTCTAAGCAGCAGAGATGTTCCTGGTGGACCTTTTAGGAGAAGGTGCTTTGGGCTTGGACTTGGGATTGGAGGGAGCAGCAGACTTCATAGCATCTGACATGAGCTTCTGAGTCTTTGCTGGAGGTGCAGTAGGTTCCTCCTCCTCATCATCATCATGATCATCTTCACTCATGGAAGGTTTGCCAATCACACGAGCCGTAGTCTTTCTTGGCCTCTTCTTCTTCTTCTTGCTGGCATCAACTTCTGCATCACTTGGCTCCTCAAGTGTGAAAGTCATAGTTTCTCTTGGAGCAGTGGATTTGTCAGACTTTGACTGAGGAACTTTCCTCACAGCTATCATGTCCTTGGCACCTTGGCCAGGTGCTAGCTGTTGTGCCATACTCTTTCCTCATAGTCTTCTTTGAGGTGGCCTCACTAGCCACAAAGTCTTCATCTTCATCATCAGAATTCTTCTTCTTCCTAGCCCTTGTGGCAGCCTTTAGCAGATCGCTAGGAGTGCTTCTGATGCCTTCATCATAGCTCTCAGCTGGACTAGATCCCTCACTGAGATCAACATTCTGCTCTGACAAATTCTGACTGTCATTGCCACTTGACATCTTGCAAGCTGACCCTGTGAATAAATAGGTATGGGCAGAGTAGATGTGTTATCACAAAAAGCAGATGGTTTTTCAAAAAATTTGAGTTCAAACTTTAGTTCTAGGTTTTCACAGAATGCATTTCAGAGCTACCGAGTTGGTCATTTCGGTGACACTGAAGCAAACACAGAACCAAAACACTCCATTTCGGCCAGACCGAGATGTGGTTCGGTGACTCCGAGTTGCTAGGGTCTCACTGGAATTTTACTTACGGTCTCACCGATTAGCACGTCTCGGTGGCACCGAGATGTACTAGTGCAATGGCCAGGGCCAAATCGGTGGAACCGAAAATTCCTAATCGGTCGGTCCGAGTTGCTTTCGGCGGAAACCTAAACTTAAATTTTTTGCTCGAGTCTATTCTAAGGAACTAATCTGGTGGATAGGGGAATCTCATTCGTGGCAAGATACATGAAAAATCCCTTGTGCATTGAATCAGAAAAGTGAAGCACGAGGGGATCAAATCTCACCCTAACTTGGCGGAGATCCTCTACGGCGGCAACGGCGGGGCAGATTGCCGTTGACGGCGATGGAGTCCTGCGGCGTGGGCGCGCTGGAGACGAGGACGACGATCCGGAGACCAGGGTGACGGCAGCAACGGGGCTCGGGTTCGTGACGTTTGAAGAAATTTTCAACCGTACGGTCCGCTGGATATATACCCGTATGCTGTCGGTGGCACCGAGTGGAACAAATCGGTGGCACCGAGACGTGCAACTGCTTGCAGTTACAGCAACTCGGTGGCGCCGAGTTGGTCTAATCGGTAGCACCGAGATGAAAACCTAGGTCAATCTAAATGATTTTGGTGTGACCGAGTTTGAGGGAGTTGGTCCAACCGAAACGCATGAAGAAGGTTTTGGAAGTCAACCCTTTTAGATCGGTGGCTCTGAGTGCTCCTCACCCAGAGGGTCCGAAAGGAACTTGTTCAATTTTTGTGATATAGCATGAAAAGAATTTGAGACAAGAAAAGCATAGATAGCTAGAGAAGGTTCTTAGGCATTCTTGTACATCCACTTGGCCAATAAAAACCAAGACAATCAAAACAACAAATGGATGTCCTCGAATGGGGAAAATATGCAAACCAACATGCTCATACAATAAAATATGTGTCAAACATGCACAACCAATTCTAGCATCTATCAAGCAAGTGGCGATGACTAGGTCATCTATATATGAGTATATTGACTTAGGAGCCAAATGAGGACATTTGATCATAGGTCATACTCATCGTTTAAGCACAAGTGGGGTTACCACTTTTACATAAAGCATTAATGTGTTCACACCATTAGAGTTGCTTTAGCTCAATTTTTTAGAGCAAAGCTCCCCCTATATGTGATATCCCCCAAAGAGGGATGAACTAACCTTGGGTTTTGTCGATGATGACTTCATGTAGATAGTGAAGATGTGGATGCTCAATGTTGATGTAGTCCATCAAGAATTCAGAGCAATCCTTTGGAGTTTTGCACTTTCAATACCTACATGGGTTAGTCCCACAAGGAACATACAAGGATATCCATAGACATAGAGTGAATTGCACATATGATGGTGTCCATGAAAGCATTAGGTTACCTTGTCCCTTATCTTACCAACAAGAGGGTCTGTGACTCCATGAACTAGTGCAAGATATGAAAGTTGATTGCACAAGTCCTTGCCAAAATGAATATGAGTGAAGTATGTTGGCGGAGTCACCCTCAAGAACACTCTAGTTCTTCTTCTTTGGGATCCACATCAACATGATGGGAATCCTTGGAGTTATAGTTGAACTTGATGAAGTAGAGCTTGACGTAGTCTTGGGAACCCACTTGACCATTGCCTTAGGAGCTTCTTCAAATGAGTCAATCTCTTCTTGAAGCTTGTCCTTGCCTTTTCGCTTGTGGTCTTGTAGTGGAAGATCATCTTGCGCTTGTGTTCCCTCAAAAGAAGTGGGGGCATACTTCTCTTGTTGAGGAACAAACTTCGTCTTGGGGTATTGATCTTCTTCCCATTCAACTCCACTGGCATTGAACTTTCGTTCAAAACCAACACCTTGATTCTTCCGGTGCCTTCCTTGCTTGCGTACAATTACCTCAAATTGCTTACTGATACGTCTCCAATGTATCTATAATTTTTGATTGTTCCATGATATTATATTATCTACCTTGGATATTTTATATGCATTATGGTACTATTTTATATCATTTTTTGGGGCTAACCTATTAACCTAGTGCCCAGTGCCTAGTTGCTGCTTTTTTCCTTGTTTTTGACTTTTTCAGAAAGGAATATCAAACGGAGTCCAAACAGAATAAAACTTTTGCGATGATTTTTCTTGGACCAGAAGACACCCAGAAGACTTGGGGAGGGGGCCAGAAGACTCCCGAGGAGTCCACAAGCCCTCAGGGTGCGCCTTAGGGGGGGCGCCCCCTGGCTTGTGGGCCCCTCGGGAGTCCCCCAACCCTATTCTTTGCACTATAAATTCCCAAATATTCCCAAACCACTAGAAGCATCCACAAAAATACTTTTTCGCCGCTGCAAGCTTCTGTTCTCGTGAGATCCCATCTTGGGGCCTTTTCCAGCGATCTGCCGGAGGGGAATTCGATCACGGAGGGCTTCTACATCAACCTTGCTGCCCTACCGATGATGTGTGAGTAGTTTACCACAGACCTACAGGTCCATAGCTAGTAGCTAGATGGCTTCTGTTGTCCTAATTTTTTAGAATTTTTGGAGTTACAGAAGTATGATTAATGTTCTGGTTACTGCAGACTGTTCTGTTTTTTATGTGTTGTTTGCTTATTTTGATGAATCTATGGGTAGTATCGGGGGGTATGAACCATGGAGAATTTGGAATACAGTAGATATAACACCAATATAAATTAAGAATGAGTTCACAACAGTACCAAAAGTGGTGATTTATTTTATTATACTAACGGATCTTATTAGTTTTCTGTTGAGTTTTGTGTTGTGAATTTTTCAAGTTTTGGGTAGAGATTTGATGGACAATGGAATAAGGAGTGGCAAGAGCCTAAGCTTGGGGATGCCCAAGGCACCCCAAGGTAATATTCAAGGACAACCAAGCATCTAAGCTTGGGGATGCCCTGGATGGCATCCCCTCTTTCGTCTTCAATCCATCGGTAAATTTACTTGAGGCTATATTTTTATTCACCACATGACATGTGTTTTGCTTGGAGTGTCTTGTATGATATGAGTCTTTGCCTTTTAGTTTGCCAGAATCATCCTTGTTGTACACCTTTTGAGAGGGACACACATTAATCATGAATTTATTAGAATACTCTATGTGCTTCACTTATATCTTTTGAGCTAGGCAGTTTGCTCTAGTGCTTCACTTATATCTTTTTAGAGCACGGCGGTGGTTTCATTTTATAGAAATTGATGAACTCTCATGCTTCACTTATATTATTTTGAGAGTCCTTAAACAACATGGTAATTTGCTTAGGTTATGAATTTAGTCCTAATATGATGGGCATCCAAGAGGGATATAATAAAAACTTTCGTATGAAGAGCATTGAATATATGAGAAGTTTGATTCCTTGCATTTGTTTTGAGATATAAAGATGGTGATATTAGAGTCATGCTAGTGAGTAATTGTGGATTGGTATAAATACTTGTGTTAAAGTTTGTGATTCCCGTAGCATGCACGTATGGTGAACCGCTATGTGATGAAGTCGGAGCATGATTTATTTTTTGATTGTCTTCCTTATGAGTGGCGGTCGGGGACGAGCGATGGTCTTTTCCTACCGATCTATCCCCCTAGGAGCATGCGTGTAGTACTTTGTTTCGATGGCTAATAAACTTTTGCAATAAGTATGTGAGTTCTTTATGACTAATGTTGAGTCCATGGATTATACGCACTCTCACCCTTCCACCATTGCTAGCCTCTCTAGTACCGCGCAACTTTCGCCGGTGCATTAAACCCACCATATACCCTTCCTCAAAACAGCCACCATACCTACCTATTATGGCATTTCCATAGCCATTCCGAGATATATTGCCATGCAACTTCCACCGTTCCGTTTATAATGACACGCTCCATCATTTTCATATTGTTCTCATATGCATGAGGCATTCATATAGAGTCATATATTTGTTCTAGCATCGAGTTATAATTCTTGAGCTGTAAGTAAATAAAAGTGTGATGATCATCATTATTAGAGCATTGTCCCATGTGAGGAAAGGATGATGGAAGCTATGATTCCCTCACAAGTTGGGATGAGTCTTCAGACTTTAAAGAAAATAAAAGAGGCCAAAGAAGCCCAAATAAAAAAAAAGAGGCCAAAGAAGCCCAAAGGAAAAAAGAAAAAAGAAGAAAAAAAGAAAAAAAATGAGAGAAAAAGAGAGAAGGGACAATTTACTATCCTTTTTCCACACTTGTGCTTCAAAGTAGCACCATGTTCTTCTTGACAGAGAGTCTCCTATTTTATCACTTTCATATACTAGTGGGAATTTTTCATTACAGAACTTGGCTTGTATATTCCAATGATGGGCTTCCTCAAAGTGCCCTAGGTCTTCATAAGCAAGCAAGTTGGATGCACACCCACTTAGTTTCTTTTTGAGCTTTCATACACTTATAGCTCTAGTGCATCCGTTGCATGGCAATCCCTACTCACTCGCATCGATATCAATTGATGGGCATCTCCATAGCTAATTAATTTGCCTAGTTGATGTGAGACTTTCTCCTTCTTTTTGTCTTCTCCACAACCACCATATTCTATTCCACCTATAGTGTTATATCCATGGCTCACGCTCATATATTGTGTGAAAGCTGAAAAGTTTGAGAACACTAAAAGTATGAAACAATTGCTTGGCTTGTCATCGGGGTTGTGCATGATGAAATACTTTGTGTGATGAAGATGGTGCATAGCCAGACTATATAATTTTGTAGGGATAACTTTCTTTGGCCATGTTATTTTGAGAAGACATGATTGCTTTATTAGTATGCTTGAAGTATTATTGTTTTTATGTCAATATTAAACTTTTGTTTTGAATCTTATGGATCTGAATATTCTTGCCACAATAAAGATGATTGCATTAATAAATATGTTAGGTAGCATTCCACATCAAAAATTCTGTTTTTATCATTTACCTACTCGAGGACGAGCAGGAATTAAGCTTGGGGATGCTTGATACGTCTCCAACGTATCTATAATTTTTGATTGTTACATGCTATTATATTATCTATCTTGGATGTTTTATATGCATTATGGTACTATTTTATATCATTTTTTGGGACTAACCTATTAACCTAGTGCCCAGTGCCAGTTGCTGTTTTTTCCCTTGTTTTTGACTTTTTTAGAAAGGAATACAAATGGAGTCCAAACAGAATAAAACTTTCGCGATGATTTTTCTTGAACCAGAAGACACCCAGAAGACTTTGGGAGGGGGTCAGAAGACTCGCGAGGAGTCCACAAGCCCTCAGGGCATGCCCTAGGGGGGCCCTAGCTTGTGGGCCCCTCGGGAGTCCCCCAACCCTAATCTTTGCACTATAAATTCCCAAATATTCCCAAACCACTAGAAGCGTCCACAAAAATACTTTTATGCTGCTGCAAGCTTCTGTTCTCGTGAGATCCCATCTTGGGGCCTTTTCCGGTGATCTGCCAGAGGGGGATTCGATCACGGAGGGCTTCTACATCAACCTTGCTGCCCTACCGATGATGTGTGAGTAGTTTACCACAGACCTACGGGTCCATAGCTAGTAGCTAGATGGATTCTTCTCTCTCTTTGATCTTCAATACCATGTTCTCCTTGATGTTCTTGGAGTTCTATCCGATGTAATCTTCTTTTGCAGTGTATTTGTTGAGATCCGATGAATTGTGGGTTTATGATCAGATTATCTATGAATATTATTTGAGTCACCTCTGAATTCTTTTATGCATGATTTAAATAGCTTTGTATTTCTCTCCGATCTATTGATTTGGTTTGGCCAACTAGATTGATCTATCTTGCAATGGGAGAGGTGCTTTGTGATGGGTTCAATCTTGCGGTGTCCTCACCCAGTGACATAGTAGGGGTAGCGAGGCACGTATTGTATTGTTGCCATTAAGGATAAAAAGATGGGGTTTATATCATATTGCTTGAGTTTATCCCTCTACATCATGTCATCTTGCTTAATGCGTTACTCTGTTCTCTTGAACTTAATACTCTAGATGCAGACAGGAGTCAGTCGATGTGTGGAGTAATAGTAGTAGATGCAGGCAGGAGTCGGTCTACTTGTCATGGACGTGATGCCTATATTCATGATCATTGCCTTAGATATCGTCATAACTATGCGCTTTTCTATCAATTGCTCAACAGTAATTTGTTTACCCACCGTATGCTTTATTCAAGAGAGAAGCCTCTAGTGAAACCTATGGCCCCGGGGTCTATTTTCCATCATATATTTTCAGATCTATAAAATCAAAAAACCCAAAAATACCTTGCTGCAATTTATTTGTTTTTACTTTGTTTTACCTTTTAGTAATCTTTTATATCTATCTCTATTAGATCTCATCCTTGCAAGTGACCGTGGAGGGATTGACAACCCCTTTATCGCGTTGGGTGCAAGTGTTTGATTGTTTGTGCAGGTGCCTATAATGGAGACTTGCTTGTACCTCCTACTGGATTGATACCTTGGTTCTCAACTGAGGGAAATACTTATCTCTACTTTGCTACATCACCCTTTCTTCTTCAAGGGAAAAACCAACGCAAGCTCAAGAAGTAGCAGGAAGAATTTCTGGCGCCGTTGTCGGGGAGGTTCTACATCAAGCCTACCAAGTACCCATCATAAACTATCATCTCTTGCATTACATTATTTGCCATTTGCCTCTCGTTTTCCTCTCCCCCACTTCTAAAACGTTTTCAGAAAAACACAAAAATATTTGCCTTTTTATTCGCCCTTCTTTCGTTTGTCTTTTTGTTTGCTTTTTATTTGCTTGTGTGCTAGATTGATTGCTTTGTCACGATGTCTCAAGAAAATACCAAGTTGTGTGACTTTTCCAACACTAATAATAATGATTTTATTAGTACTCCGATTGCTCCCGCCACTAGTGACGATGACATGTACCTGGGGTAGGGTAATAGGCCTGACCTAGACACCCTTCCCAAGGACATTACCTTAAAGTCAGGGATATTCAAGGACAATACCATTCACTCGACCATAAGCATTCCACTCGGAAAACCCAATTCCATTCGACCGGAGTGTCCTCACTCGACCACATCAGAAATCACTCGGAAGGCAGAAGATCTAAAGTCACTCAGAACGGCAACGGTCAGGCGTTCACTCCGAAGTCTTAATGGTCATTTATATGCCTTTATTGCTGGCGTTACCAGTAACGTCCCCTCTTTATGTACATTGAATCCTGTGTATCTGAGGGCTGGAGGGGTCTGGCGAACTCTATATAAGCCACCCCCCTCCTCAGGCACAAGGGTTCGCACCCCCTGTAACTTCACGCATAATCCAATCGACCGAGCCTCCGGGCACCGAGACGTAGGGCTGTTACTTCCTCCGAGAAGGGCCTGAACTCGTAAATCTTGCATGCACAACCTCACCGTAGCTAGGATCTTGCCTCCTCATACCTACCCCCTATTCTACTATCAGACTTAGAACCACGATAGTTGGCGCCCTCCGTGGGGCAATCCTGTGTCTTAGCGACTTTCCGGTGAGGTTGCGATTTTTTCCGATTCCCATCATCATGGTTTCTGGTGGAGGTTCGGCTGAGGACTGCGAGATCCGTCTCGGCGCGCTCGTCTTCATCGCCGACGACTCCGCCTGGCTCCAGGAAGCCCCCCTCGACGTCGAGACACTCCCCGTCCGCGGGGCGACGCACTTTCGCGCGTGTGTCCGCGGCGTCCTTCTGCGGCAGCCGTCGACCCAGTATCGGTCGGCTCCCGCAGTAACTTCGTTCCCCGCCGTTCGCCGTCGCAAGCGATCCGGTCGATCACGGCTTCAGCGGTGGGTGAAGCATGCGGTGGCACATCTGTCGGCCACCCCTCAAGTCGCGGCAATCGAGCCCAATGAATCTCTCTACGGCCTGTTCGATCTGTTGACTGGCTCCATCGAGACCCTGTCCGAGTGCGACAGCAGCGACCCTGCAGCAGAGGTCCTGATGGTCGACACACCGCGTAGCCCACCTGTCATGTGTCGCAACGGTGGCGACGGCGGCGGTGGCGATCCGTCGCATGTTCACGAGGAATATCACCCCGAAACCCTCTCTTCGCAGCGGAGGGAGGAACTCCACCGCCGCACCGAGGAGGCACTCCACACGCCCATCGTCGGAGAGACCTCTGAGGCTCGGGCCTTGGAGGCAGCGCGCTTGGCCACTTTGGCTGAACGCACTCGACTGGAGAACCTTCAGCATGCACTCGACAAACATGCTCGGCAGCAGATTCCTGAGTCCTACGGCCGCAGCTCGTATACCGCACTCCTATTCAGAATCTTACGGCCGCAGCTCGTATAGCAGAGTCCATCCAACCATCCCAGTCGGAGGCTGGACGAGGTTTGATGCAGATTCAGGCTCTGCTCCGGGCAGCAGGAGAGCAAAACACTACAGTATCTCAGTCGCGTAACAGAATCCATAGCAGATCTATGGTGGCCGACACAGTCCAATAGGCTCACAGCCCAAGATCGCCTCCGCGGCGTGAGGGACATGGGCATCGCCAAGAGTAGTACTTGGGTCAGAACCACGAGCAGTACGATCATCGGCTTGGCCGAGGTGACCACCGTCGAGTGCCTACGCCCCCTTTGAGAGGCGGATCATATGTGCCCCGGCGTTATGATGACAGGCGCCCATACAGCGAAGAGCGGAGGGTGCCAGTCGACCCAAGAGAGCCAGGGTTTGACACGAGGTCAATTTTGGTGCAAGGTTTGGTCGACAGGAACCGAGCACACAAAGAAGGGCAAGACAGAGATCGCCCAAGTGGAAGCAGAGTACATGTTTCATGCCCCGAGTGTTTTAGCAGAGCCATCAGAGCTGCTGAGATCCCCCCCCCAACTTCAGGTTGGCGACTGTGCGACTGGGGTTAGTAAGTTCACCGGTGAGTCGAAGCCTGACACTTGGCTGGAAGATTACCGGGTAGCTGTTTAGATCGGTGGTGGAAATGATGAGGTAGCTATGAAACATCTTCCTCTCATGTTGGAAGGATCGGCCAAAGCATGGCTGAATCAGTTGGCTCCAGGCAGTATATTCAGCTGGGAAGAGTTAGCTCGAGTGTTTGTCAGGACATTCGAGGGCACATGCAAACGACCTGCAGGGTTGACAGAATTGCAACATTGTGTACAGAAGCCGAATGAAACTCTGAGGGATTACATCCAAAGATGGACCACTTTACATCACACAGTAGAAAATGTATCCCAACACCAAGCAGTTTGCGCCTTCAAGGAGGGCGTTCGGTATCGAGAGCTTAACCTGAAATTCGGTCGGACAGGAGATATGTCTCTGACTCGAATGATGGAAATAGCCACTTGGTACGCTAATGGTGAAGAAGAGGATCAACTCCGCAGTGGAAAGGGCAAGCCAGTCACCCAAGACACCGGAGGAGGTCGGAAGCAGAAACGCAAAGCTGAGCCAGCAGGTCCTGGTGAAGCTGCAGTTGTAACTCAAGGAAAATTCAAGGGGAAGCTCAAAGGGCCCTGGATCCCCAAGAAGGTGAAAGATCAAGCAGGGAATGATGTGTTGGATTTGCCATGTCACATTCACACCAAGAAGGATGAAGAGGGTAATCTGATTTATCCCAAACATACCACTCGACAATGTCGGCTCCTAATCTAGCAGTTCCGAGAGAAACAACCCAATGAGAAGGAAAAAGAGTCTGACAAGGATGAGGACAAGGAAGAAGATGATGACGGTTTTCCTAACGTCAATTCCACTTTGGTGATTTTTGCTGACATTGAAAGCAAAAGTCGACTGAAAGTCATCAATAGAGAAGTAAACATGGTTGCTCCGGCAACGACGACATATTTGAAATGGTCAAAGACTCCCATTACATTCGACCAATCTGACCACCCACCGCACGTTGCCACCCCCGGGAGGCAAGCATTGGTAGTCGACCCAGTCGTTGGGGGCACCCGACTGACCAAAGTCCTGATGGATGGTGGCAGCGGCTTGAACATTTTGTATGCTGAGACCCTCCGTGGGATGGGCATTCCGATGTCCAAGCTCAGTGAGAGCAACATGCGATTCCACGGTGTCATTCCAGGAAAGAAAGCTGATTCACTCGGCCAGATCGCTCTTGACGTGGTTTTCGGTGATTCAAAGAATTACCGTAAGGAGAAGTTGACATTTGAAGTTGTGGATTTTCACAGTGCCTATCATGCTATTCTGGGCAGAACTGCATATGCCCGTTTCATGGCTCGACCGTGTTACGTGTACCTCAAGCTGAAGATGCCTGGCCCCAGGGGTGTGATCACAGTCACTGGTAATCGGCAACGAGCAGAAGAGTGCCTCCAGAAGGGCTCTAAGATAGCCGATGAACAGATGGCAGCAGTAGAAATGGAAGAATATAAGAAGACTGTAGATCCGAGTGATTTGTTGCGTGCTAAGAAGCCTGCTTCAGAGTCTGCATTTCAGTCATCCGGTGAAACAAAGATTGTTCACATTCACCCGACCGATCCCAGTGCTGCTCCGACTCATATCTCAACAACACTCGACAGCAAATAGGAAGAAGCGCTCATCCAGTTCCTCCGTGAGAACTGGGACATCTTCGCATGGAAGCCGTCTGACATGCCGGGTGTACCCAGGGGACTGGCTGAGCACCGTTTTCGAGTCGATCCAAAGGCAAAACCCGTGAAAGAGCATCTCTGTCGGTCCGCTGTGGAGAAGAGAAAGGCAATCGGCGAAGAGGTGGCTCCGCTTCTGGCGGCTGAGTTCATCCGCGAAATTTACCACTCCGAGTGGCTCGCCAATGTTGTCATGGTTCCCAAGAAGGATGATTCACTTCGTATGTGCATTGATTTCAGGCATATCAATCGGGCCTGCCCGAAAGATCATTTCCCTCTCCCCCGCATCGATCAGATAGTCGACTCGACTGCGGGATGTGAGCGATTGTCCTTCCTGGATGCATATTCCGGGTACCATCAGATCCGACTGTATGGACCTGATGAAATAAAAACAGCTTTCATCACCCCATTCGGGTGCTTTTGCTACATCACCATGCCCTTTGGTCTCAAGAATGCTGGTGCCACATTCATGCGCATGATACAGAAGTGCCTGCTAACTCAAATCAGTCGGAATGTGGAAGCATACATGGATGACATCGTGGTTAAGTCGCGTAAAGGTTCCGACCTGCTGACTGACCTTGCTAAAACCTTTGCCAATTTGAGAAGATATGATATCAAGCTTAATCCGTCAAGTGTACATTTGGAGTTCCAGGTGAAAAGTTACTCGGTTTCCTCGTTTCCGAACGTGGGACCGATGCAAACCCAGAGAAAGTTGGTGCAATCCTCCGAATGAAACACCCTGTGCGTGTACACGACGTTCAGAAGCTTACTGGTTGTTTGGCCGCTTTGAGTCGATTCATCTCTCGTCTCGGTGAAAAGGCATTGCCTCTTTACCGACTGATGAAGAAATCTGATAAGTTCGAGTGGACTCCTGAAGCTGACGCAGCGTTTGCAGAGCTCAAAGCCCTGCTTTCCACCCAGCCGGTGCTTGCTGCTCCAATCAGCAAAGAGCCTTTACTGCTTTATATAGCAGCCACTGGACAGGTTGTCAGTACAGTACTCACAGTCGAGCGGGAAGAAGAAGGTAAAACCTACAAGGTTCAACGCCCAGTGTACTATATTTCTGAAGTCTTAACCCCATCCAAGCAGAGATATCCACATTATCAGAAGCTTGTCTATGGAATTTACTTGACCACAAAGAAGGTTGCACATTACTTCTCAGATCATTCGATTACAGTCGTCAGCGACGCTCCGTTGTCAGAAATTTTGAACAACAGAGATGCAACTGGTTGAGTGGCAAAGTGGGCAATTGAACTCCTTCCGCTGGATATCAAGTTTGAGGCAAAGAAAGTGATCAAATCTCAAGCAATAGCAGATTTCCTCGTCGAGTGGATTAAACAGCAGCTACCGACCCAGATACAGTCAGAACATTGGACTATGTTCTTCGACGGGTCCAAGATGTTGAATGGTTCAGGCGCTGGAGTAGTCCTGGTATCTCCACGAGGCGACAACCTCAGATATGTTCTCCAGATTCACTTTGATTCCTCCAACAATGAAGCTGAATATGAGGCACTCCTGTACGGGTTGCGTATGGCCATTTCACTCGGCGTCCGTCGCCTAATGGTTTACGGCGACTCAGATTTAGTGGTTAATCAAGTGATGAAGGAGTGGGACGTCAGGAGCCCAGCTATGACTGGTTATTGCAATGCGGTGAGAAAGTTAGAAAAGAAGTTTGAAGGGCTAGAGCTCCACCATATACCCCGACTGAAGAATCAAGCAGCTGATGACTTGGCGAAAATAGGTTCCAAGCGGGAGCCTATTCCCTGCAATGTGTTTTTGGAGCATATTCATGCACCATCAGTTCAAGAAGATCCCTTCACTGAAGAGCCCCCACAGCCTAAGAGCTCCACTGATCCGACTGAAGTTGAAGTCCCAGCTGTGGTCGACTTGATCATGGAGGTTTTTGTCGTCATTCCCGATTGGACAGTGCCATATATTGCATATATTCTCAGGAAAGAGCTTCCAGAGGATGAAGAAGAGGCTCGTCAGATTGTCTGTCGATCCAAAGCCTTCACGGTAATGGGTGGACAGCTCTACAAAGAGAGTGTTACTGGGGTCGTTCAGAAATGCATCACTCCAGAAGAAGGCCGAATGATCCTCAATGATATCCACTCAGGGACCTGTGGTCACCATGCGTCCTCTCGGACCATCGTGGCCAAAGTATACCGAGCAGGGTTTTACTGGCCATGGGCAAATGAGATGGCAAAAGAAATAGTTGACAAGTGCGAGGGCTGTCAGTTCTACTCCAACATGTCCCACAAACCTGCTTCAGCCTTGAAGACTATTCCACTCGTCTGGCCATTTTCTGTTTGGGAATTAGATATGGTCGGACCTCTGAGGACTGGCAGGAGTGGCTTCACCCATGTGCTTGTAGCAGTCGACAAGTTCACTAAATGGATTGAAGCTAAACCTATCAAAAACCTGGAAGCAAGTACTGTTGTCAGCTTCATCACAGGGTTAACATTTAGATATGGAGTTCCGCACAGCATCATCACGGATAATGGGTCAAACTTTGTCCCCCAGTGGGTGGCTTAGCCGCGAATCCGATTCGCCTAAGTTTAAAAAAATCCTACCGAGTGATGAGCAACCCTCTCACTCGGAGGCTTACCTGCAGTCCTGTACTCGCCTAAGTTTAAAAAATCCTACCGAGTGATGAGCAACCCTCTCACTCAGAGGCTTAGCTGCAGTCCTGTACTCGCCTAAGTTTAAAAAATCCTACCGAGTGATGAGCAACCCTCTCACTCGGGGGCTTAGCTGCAGTCCTGTACTCGCCTAAGTTTGAAAAATCCTACCGAGTGGTAAGCAACCCTCTCACTCGGAGGCTTAGCTGCAGTCCTGTACTCACCTAAGTTTAAAAAATCCTACCGAGTGGTGAGCAACCCTCTCACTCGGGGGCTTAGCTGCAGTCTTGTACTCGCCTAAGTTTGAAAAATCCCACTGAGTGAAGAGCAACCCTCTCACTCGGGGGCTTAGCTGCAGTCCTGTACTTGCCTAAGTTTAAAAAATCCTACCGATGATGAGCAACCCCTCTCACTCGGGGCTTAGCTGCAGTCCTGTACCACCTAAGTTTAAAAAAATCCTACCGAGTGATGAGCAACCTCTCACTCGGGGGCTTAGCTGCAGTCCTGTACTCGCCGAGTTTAAAAAATCCTACCGAGTGATGAGCAACCCTCTCACTCGGACTTGGCTGGCAGTCCTGTACTCGCCTAAGTTTGTAAAATCCTACCGAGTGATGAGCAACCCTCTCACTCGGAGGCTTAGCTGCAGTCCTGTACTCGCCTAAGTTTGTAAAATCCTACCGAGTGATGAGCAACCCACTCACTCGGAGGCTTAGCTGCAGTCCTGTACTCGCCTAAGTTTGTAAAATCCTACCGAGTGATGAGCAACCCTCTCACTCGGGGGCTTAGCTGCAGTCCTGTACTCGCCTAAGTTAAAACACGCTCCATCCTGATCCGTCAGAACAATGAAGTGCAGGTCGACTGCGACCTTCTCTTCAAAGCTACGCCACAAGTACAATGTGTGCTCCATCCTGATCTGCAAGAATGACGAGGTGCAGGTCGTCTGCGATCCTCTCCTCAGAATTGCATCACAAGAACAAAAGTCTGTTCCGAGTGAAGATACAAGTTCCACTCGGAAATAAAAACAAGCATATTTAAGGGAAAACTAAGTTTGGACAAATCCCCATGAGGTTCCGGACCACAGGTTAAAGTACTCGGGCATCAGGCCCGAAGGAGTTTAACGGTTACAAAACCACTCGGCATACCGACGCAAATTTAATCGGATCATAAAAATTTTGTTCACTCCGCAAGAGGGCTGGCAAGCTCGACGAACTCATCCAGGTCAATTCCATCTGCAATTCGAGTAGTAGCACCAATAAAAGTCTCCATGAAGGACTGGAAGTCAAGTTTCTTGGTATTGACAACCTTGATTGCTGCTAGCTTCTCTTCTTTGGCTTCCTTGCAATGAACATGAACCATGGACAGAGCTACGTCGGCACCACATTGAGCAGAGGACTTCTTCCATTCCTGCACTCGACTAGGAATCTCATTGGGTCGAGTCATCAAAGACTCAAGATCATTTTGGAGCGTTTCCCTTGGCCAGAGCACCGTGTCAATCCGCGACACCGCAACCTTCAGTCGAGCAAGGTAATTCATGGCGCTGGCAAGGCGAGACTCCAGTCGGAGCACGTTCATGGTAGCTTCATCTTTAACAAGGGAGTTGATGGGGTCCAAGCTTGTCTCGACTCGTCCAGTCTCTTCCTTGAAGTTTTGACAGAATTCTGCACTCACAGAGAAATAATGAGTCGACAGTTATATGACGAGTCAACGAAAGCAAATCAATCGGACAGGGAAAAGTACCTTCAAGCATGAGGAATAACTTCTTGGCGAGTCCTCCCAGATAATTCTCTAGCTCGTTCCTCTTGCGGGTGATGTCTTCCACTTTGTCAGTCAGGGTCCCTTTATCCTTCTTCAGTCGAGTTACCTCTTTGTTGGCATCATCGAGAGTAGTCTTCAGCTTGGTATTCTCTTCCTCCAACTTTCCGACTGAGGCCAACTTTTGGTCAGCGAGTGCCGTTTTTTCTTCTGCTGTTTTCTTCACAGCCGCAAGGTCAAGGTCCTTCTTCTCCAAAGCCCGTCTCATTGTTTCTAGAAAGAATAACATTTGAATCAGAAAGAAGAGGAGAAAAGATGGCAGGAGAACCAGTCGACAAGCTTTCCTTACCAGCAGCGTCATCCTTAGCCTTCTGCAAGTTATTCTGAGCCAACTCCAGATCAAGATTGAGCTGGATCTGCTTCTGCTCTAAGTCAGCGAACTGGGCTCCAAGATCACAAGATTTCTGTGTTTAGAAGATAGTCAGTCGGCAGACACAAAGATTGGTTGCTTCCGAGCAATAAAGTAACAAGTTCAAAGAGTTCTAAGACTACTGCCGAATCAAACATTCAACAATAGTCTCGGGGACTACACCCAGTGGGTGCACTCAGCGTGCCCCCACTGGTTCGATTTTTCAATTGACTTGGTCCGTCCAGTCAGGAAAAAAAACTCAGACCATAGCCGTTTGCCCGCAGTCGACTACGGTCTCGGGGACTACACCCAGTGGGTGCACTCAGCGTGCCCCCACTGGTCCAGGTTCCAGTCGACATGATCTGCTCAGAACGAGTGGAAAAGTTCTGTTCAAAGACCCCCGGCGAATCAAACATTCGACGGCGGTCTCGGGGACTACACCCAGTGGGTGCACTTAGCGTGCCCCCACTGGTTCAGAGATTCAATCGACACAACCTAGTCGACTCAAGTGGAAAAACTACTCAACAGAAATTAAAACACCCAGTGGGTGTACAGACTGACAATGGGTGTGCAATTAAGGTTCCAAAACGCTCATCCACGGATGTCTTGCAGATAATAAAGCAGCAGTTTCTAAATATCATATCCTAACAGAACAAGCATCAAGATGGAGTTCAGTCAGAAGTAAGTTAACCTGGACATTGGCCTGGAGTGCTGAGCTGGCATCATAGGCAGCTTGACTGACCTCGCGCACCACTTTCATCTGATCCATCATAATGCCTGCCTGGCGTATGGCTTCCTTGGCAGCACTCACTTGGTCCTCTGGGACGTGATGGGCGGTGAAAAGTGGAGACGGTGGATCAGCTGCAGCAGTTTGAGAGCTTGAGGCATGAAGTTGCATAGATGAAGCAGGGGCCTATGCAGTCGACCCTGAAGGACGACCACTCGACAAGGGAATCGCAAAAGTAACAGAAGCACGGTTGAGGTCCCCGGGCTGCTGGATAGTTGGTTCTGCCGTCGGCGTCGACTGAGGCGTCTTGCTAGCTGGTGCCTTTTTGCCCAAGGTCCTGCTCCTCTTTCCCACGAGCTTCTGTGGCACATCCTCATCGTCATCTAGAAGTTCAATAACATTTTGCAGAGCTGCAAAAGAATCGACCACAAGAGTTCAGTCGACTGTAGAAGTGGTTAGCAAAGAAAAGACAAGATAACAGGAGTCATACCCACATTGGATGTGACCGCGTCCTCCATCTCCTCGTCGTCGTCATCTTTGTAAGCAGAAGTCCCAGAGGTAGCAGCACTGCAAATTTCAAGGTTCACTCGGTCAAGCAAGAGAATGGGTCGACAACTGATATAAGATTCTTGGAGCAAAGGGTGAAAATGAAACACTTACGCAGAGGCGACGGGAACATCAACCTTGATCTTGGGCAAGGCCTTCCGTGGCTTTGACGGCGCAGTCTTGAGCTGCTTCGGAGCCTTCTCAGTTGGCACCGGAGAAGATGTCCGAGTGCGCTTCAAAGTTTGTC
The DNA here is from genome assembly GCA_011799875.1 of Thinopyrum elongatum. NCBI lineage: Eukaryota > Viridiplantae > Streptophyta > Magnoliopsida > Poales > Poaceae > Thinopyrum > Thinopyrum elongatum. Next base: position 456,601,741 of record CM022299.1, read on the forward strand.
CAGTCGGTGCCGCCACTTTACCCCGGATACTTGCTGGGTCATGCTTCTGCTTGGAATGCTTTTCCACGCGAGGTGGAGAATCGACCTCCTCACCACTGCTCGAGTCTTCGCGCTTTTCATCACTCTCGTCATCAGAGTTCCAATCGCCGCTGTCGCCTCTGCTCTCCTCTCCTTCCTGGATCTGTTCCCCGTTGGGCATCGAGTACATCTCAGTATATATCTGCAGAGCAAAGAATCATACAAATATCAATCGGATTGAAGCCTAAATAGGAAATCTGAGCAAAGGACATTCGGCACTGAAGATTGTACCTTATCCGGTTCGTTAGTCTTGTCGAATGGTGGGACCCTCTTGGACCCCCTGGGGTTATCTTTATTACCAGTGATGTCTTGCAGCCACTGCTCCACTACCTCCCCGGTGACCTCCTCCGGGTGGATCCGAGTGGTGTCATCAATACCCGAGTACATCCACATGGGATGATCACGAGCCTGGAGTGGCTGGATGCGTCGACTGAGAAATATTTCAAGCAAGTCCATACCAGTCACCCCATCGTGGACTAACTGGACTACTCGGTCAACTAGCATATTCACTTCTACTTTCTCCTCTGGGTTCACTTTCAAAGTAGAGGGCGGCTGGACTCGATCCATGGAAAAGGGAGGAAGCCCAGTCGACTGACCAGGAGTCGGCTGGTCTTTGCAATAGAACCAGGTCGACTGCCACCCTCTAACTGAATCGGGGAGTGTCATAGCCGGAAAAGTGCTCCTACCCCTCATCTGAATTCCCAGACCCCCGCACATCTGGATCACATGTGTTCTCTCATCACTCGGATTGGACTTTTTTACGGTTGAGAGCGGCATGTGAATATATGTTTGAAAAGGCCCCAGTGCGGTCGACAGCCCAAGAAATTCTCACACAGGGAAACATATGCAGCAAGATAGGTGATGGTGTTGGGGGAAAAGTGATGAAGCTGAGCTCCAAAGAAATTCAAGAAAGCCCGGAAAAAGGGATGTGGAGGCAAGGAGAAACCGCGGTCGACATGAGTCGCGAGGAGGATGCACTCACCCTCTTGCGGCTGCGGCTCGGTCTCGTTCCCCGGCAATCGCCAGGACTGGTGGGCAATCAAGCCCCCTTCGACCAGATCCTCCATGTCTTCCTTCCGGATCATAGATCTGATCCAGTCGCCCTGGATCCAGCCAGGCGGCAGGCCGGACCTAGATGACGACCCGCCCCGACTCGTCTTCTTGCCCTTCGCTGCCGCCGTCACCTTCTTCGCTCGCTCCAGGGCCGCCGTTTTCTCCTTTCCCATCGCAGCAGGCTGCGCTTGGACGGGGCGGCGGCGTCGAAGGTGGTGGTAAATGCGGTGGAGAAACAGAGGAAGAAGAAGGGGATAAAGAGCACAGTGCCAAACGCACCGGCCCGGACGCCTTATATGGACTTGTTACCGAGTGACTGACTTGTGGGCCCAAGCAGTCCCATCGAATCCCGCAGCAGTCGCGCACTTGGTACGTGGCGAGAAAGGTGGCATGAGGATCGAGGCGTCCCTGCCAAATCTGTTCCGTTTACTGCGGGCCTCTCCGTCCCGCGCGCTTCTCCAAATTTCGAATCCCGTGAGATCCGGGAACGACAGTGCAGTCAATCGTGCCAAAGATCTCATACCATGTCCACAATTGAAGCTTATCAACAAAATTCACTCGACAATTTAGGAATGGATCAAGGCGACTGAAAATGAAGTCGAAGTCGTTACGTGGTTCATTAATCTAAGCAAAACACTCCCGAAGCGTGAAAACTGGGTCGGAACCATCTTCAACTCCTTTTGTCACTCGAACCCTGAACCATTCTGGGGCTAATGACGATGACATGTACCTGGGGTAGGGTAATAGGCCTGACCTAGACACCCTTCCCAAGGACATTACCTTAAAGTCAGGGATATTCAAGGACAATACCATTCACTCGACCATAAGCATTCCACTCGAAAAACCCAATTCCATTCGACCAGAGTGTCCTCACTCGACCACATCAGAAATCACTCGGAAGACAGAAGATCTAAAGTCACTCAGAACGGCAACGGTCAGGCGTTCACTCCGAAGTCTTAATGGTCATTTATATGCCTTTATTGCTGGCGTTACCAGTAACGTCCCCTCTTTATGTACATTGAATTCTGTGTATCTGAGGGCTGGAGGAGTCTGGCAAACTCTATATAAGCCACCCCCCTCCTCAGGCACAAGGGTTCGCACCCCCTGTAACTTCATGCATAATCCAATCGACCGAGCCTCCGGGCACCGAGACGTAGGGCTGTTACTTCCTCCGAGAAGGGCCTGAACTCGTAAATCTTGCGTGCACAACCTCACCGTAGCTAGGATCTTGCCTCCTCATACCTACCCCCTATTCTACTGTCAGACTTAGAACCACGACAACTAGTGCGGAATCTTATGAAATTAATGCCGCTTTGTTGAATCTTGTTATGAAAGAACAATTTTCCGGTCTTCCTAATGAAGATGCCGCATCCCATCTAAACACTTTCGTTGAATTGTGTGATATGCCGACACTTCCTAAGCCGACAATCTCATTTGTGATGAGAGCAAGCCTAGAGTACATTTCGGTGACTCCTTTACCATCCTTCATCTTGAACTTGTCAAGTTGACTTTGAAGCACATCCAACTTGGATTCCTTGATGGACTTGGTACCTTCATACATATCAACCAAAGTATCCCAAATTTCCTTTGCATTCTCAAGGCGGCTGATTTTGTTGAATTCTTCAGGGCAGAATCCATTAAAGAGAATATCACAAGCTTGAGCATTGTATTGCAACATCTTCAATTCTTCCGCGGTCGCTTCACGATCTGATTCTCTACCATCTTCAAAGAATTCACCTTGCAAGCCAATACGAACAACAACCCAAATGGCGGGGTTATGACCAAGAATATGCATTTTCATCTTATGCTTCCAACTAGCAAAATTCGTACCATCAAAGTAAGGACCTCTAAGGTGATAGTTTCCCTTGCTAGACGTCATACTCTCCTAGGTTGTGAAACCAAGGCTATGATCACCAAAGCAATGGAAATCAAGGCTAATGGAAACCAAAGTTCTGATTCCCCTTGTAGGATCGAAAATATGTCTAGAGGGGGGTGATTAGACTACTTGACCAAATAAAAATCTTTCATTTTCCCAATTTTAGTTGTGGACAGATTTTAGCAATTATGACAAGTCAAGCAATGTCATGGTAATATCACGTCAGATGCTAGGGGGTGGCTTATCATGGGTGGAGCCAAGAGGACGTCGTCGGGCCCTGGAAGCAGGAGTGAGCACGAGCTCGATCGCACACGAGACGTACCCAGGTTCGGGGCTCTCCGGAGAGATAACACCCCTAGTCCTGCTCTGCAGGGTCTCCGCATGATGACTATGATCAAAGAGTGTACAAGGTTGCACCTAGAGCTGTGTTGCTAGAGGAGGAAGTAGGGTAGGGCTTTCCCTCTTCTCCCAGCTATGGTGAGAGTGTGTGTGGAATGCGAGCTCAACCCTTTGCATGGGTGAACCCAGGGGGGTTTTATAGGCCAACCCCCCAGGGGTACAATGGTAATACGGCCGGGTGTAGGACCCGGGCATCAGTGTCTAAGGTCGCCGGGTTCTCCGCCGGCTGCTGGGGCCCACCTCTGGGGGGCCCCGCCGGCTGCCGAGAATCCAGCCGACAGGTAGGGCCCGCCGCCTGCGGGCCATGCTGATTGCCTTTCGCTGTAGCTCTGTCCTTGATGACGGAGGCCGCGTCACGAGTCGTATGGCTACAGTCCTGCGTCAGGCGGGCAGGTGGCCACTTGGTCAGCGCACACTGTAGCCACGCTCCATCTTGCCATAGTGGGTGAGCGCAGACTCCGAGGGGAAGGAGGGGCCGGCTGCTGGAAGCCGGCCCGCCCCCGAGGCCACCTTCGAGGGATGCGTCGTCTTCTGGAAGCCTTTGGGCCACACTGATTGCCTTCTGCCGTAGCACGGTCCTTGCTGACGAGGGCCGCGTCATGGGTCGCATGGCTACAGTCCCTTGCCAGGCGGGTAGGTGGCCGTTGGGTTAGCTCGTACTGTAGCCACGCTCCTCCGAGATTCGGGGGAGCAAGCGGCACTGTTGCCATGCCCCATCCCGTCGTAGTAGGTGAGTGCACACTCGGAGGGGAAGGAGGGGCCGACTGCTGGAAGCCGGCCCGCCCCCAAAGCCGCCTTCTATGGGTGCGCCATCTTCTGGAAGCCGGCCCGCGTGGCCAGCTGGTATGAGGGGCTTCACTAGCCCCGATGTCTTGAAAAGTTATTGGGTCCGGATGAGGCTACCCGGGGTCCATCCCCCCGACAGTAGTCCCCGAAGCTGGTGAGGCGCCATGGCTCAACGTCGGAGTGCCTCAGCAGTTTCCTCCTCCGAGAGACCCTGCGTCTTTGCTTCATCCGGCTGGGAGAAGCCGCGTGCCAGAAGCCGGCAGAGGCGAAGCCAGCCGCTTGGTGAATTTGAATCATCGTGGTGGGGCGCTGGGTGGTACGCCACTGGGTGGCGTGCCTGCCGCCCGTTGTACGCATGCCACGCATCGCCAGCAGGCCAGGCTGGCCTGCCAACCCACGCGCGCGATGGGACACCACCACAAGCCCGGGCCCACCACTACACACCTCGGCGCGCGCGCGGATCTGCTGCGGCCGAGGCAGACGGTTGCCCTTCCGGGGCAAAATGATTACGCGCCATGGCGCGGGATTTGCGGGGGCGTGCGGGACGTGGGCGCAGTTAATCCCACGCCCCCCACGAAGCGTCGCCTCGGCCTCGCCGTCTCGGTCGTATAAATAGGAGGGAGGGGGCGGCCAAACGCACGCGCGCCCCCTCCGCTCACTTCTTCTTCTTCCTCGCTCCTTTGCTTCCTCGTTGCCGCTTCGTCGCCGCGCCGCACGCTGCCGAAGTGCCGCCACAGCTTCGCCACCGTCCAGCTTTGCTGCGCCGCCACCAGGCCACCGCAAGCCATGGCGCGAGGCAAGTGGGACGGCTCCAATGTCCATGTGGGCCACATCGAATTCCTCCTTGCGACGCGAAGGCTTCCTGTCGAGGCATTCATGGGGACGCGGATCCCCAACGAGAGGGAGATCTCGCCGGCGCCGAGGGCCGGCGAATTCGTCATCTTCCGGAGCCATTTCCTCAGTGGATTTGGTTTGCCTGCGAGCGGCTTCCTCCGCCCCTTCCTCAACTTCTTCCGTCTTCAACCTCATCACCTTACTCCCAACACAGTGGTGCTTCTCTCCGCCTTCGTGACCTTCTGCGAAGGCTACCTCGGCATCCTGCCCACGCTCGAACTGTGGGGCAGGTTCTTCTACCTGAAGTTGGGTATCCAGGCCAAGGGCGAGCCGGCCCAGTGCTGATCCTGTGTCACCGTATGGCGCACCGGCTCCAGGACCCGCTTTCCTCCCATCGCTTTGCTGGAGTCGGCGAAGCTGTGGCAGAAGTCGTACTTCTACGTCCGCAACCTCCACCCGACTCATGACTACATCAACCTGCCGGCCTTCGTGATCGGCCCGCCTGGCGAGCCGCGGAACAACTAGGGGCAACAACCCAAGCCGGTGCCGGCTTCCATCACCAACGTCCTTGTCCGGCTTCAGGAGATGATGGACTCGGAGGGCCTCAAGCCGGCTGACTTGCTGGCCGCCTTCGTCTACCACCGGGTTTCGCCCCTCCAAGCCCGGCCGCACCTGATCTGCGACATGAGCGGCCGCCGGGACCCCTGTCGAATGTCCACGAAGGAGCTGCCGATGGTGGAGGTGTTCCGCCATGTCAACTCCTTCTCCGACAGCAAGCTCAGCGAGACCGACTGGCAATTCGACAAGCAGCCATACAGTCGCGCCAACCCGCCACCGCCGGTTAGTATCTGGTCCCCATTCTTTGCTCATGCAGTGCTCTTCATCTGACCTGACCACCCGGACGCGGGGCAGCGCTTCCCTGGTCAGGTAGCAACCGGCGCACCGGCTCCGGGCCATCAATGGATGCCGGACCGCGAGGAGAGCAACGTGGGCGACCCCGAGCTAGGGGCGGCCGTGTTGGAAGACGGAGGCGAGGACAACGCCACCGGGGGCGACGGCGACGGAGGAGACGGAGCCGCAGGAGGCGGCGCGGTAGGAGACGGTGACATCCGGTCCTGGGCGGATGACGATGAGGACGACAAGGGGCAACGCCGCCCCGAAGGTGACGAGGGGGCAGGCGCCGGCCCTTCAACGGCGCAGCCGTCAAGCGGAGCGCCGACTGGTGCACCCGGCGCGCCTAAACGTTGCGGCGAGGGGCTGTTTGGCAGCCGGCCACCCAAGAAAGCCAAGCAAGCGGCCGCGACCAAGCGGCAGGAGGCCGCGAAGGCGGCCGCCATCCGGAGGGCCCCGAAGGATTGCCCAACGGTGTCCGGTTAAGTGCGTTAGGAGCACCGTCTTGGTTGCTTTTCTTTCTCGCAAACTTCTCATCTCTAGTTGCTTTGCTGAGCAGGGCCGCCCTCTCCATATCACGGGCTCCATCCGCCTCGCTGATCGGACCAGCAGGCGGCTCTGAGGAGGCCCGGCGCGTGGACCCGGCCGCTGCCCTTCGAGAGGCGACAGAAAGGAACGCGCGGGAGGCGAGGGAGGAGCGGGAAACTACCGCGACGCGGGCAGACACTGATGCCTAGGCCGCCGCATCAGCGCAGGTGGAGGCCCAAGCCGCAGCGCAGGCGGAGGCGGAGGCGGCGACCAAGGCGCAGGCGGAGGCCGATGCCAAGGCCGCGGAGGATCCGGCTGGCAGCGGGATCCCGGAGGCTGCGAATCTTGAGTAGCCGGAGGTCCCGGTGGTGTTGGCCCGGGTGCCGACTGGGGCAGCCGGAGCCGACCAGACGGCGCCAGAGCTAGAGGTTGCTGACCCCGTCATCCCGGAGGCGGAGGTGACTCAGCGCGCGCCGGGTGCTGGCGAGCGAGGTGACGGCCACCCCGGAGGGCCGAAGATGCCGCTGGCCGGCGCCGGGTTGGCGATGAGCCAGGCCATGACGACACGCACCCCCGCACGCCTGCGCCCGGCGCGGGCAGCTTTAGCGTCGAGGCCGGTTGAAATCGGGGCCGCGAGCTCGCAGGGAGCCGACACCGAGGCCACGAGTTCCGCTCCGCCTGGTTGGACTCCAGGGGCCGGCCCGGCCGCCCTGAACCTCGTGGTGCAGGACGTCCTGGACAAGTTCTCCGCCCACGGCGCCACCCTCCTGAAGGCGAGGAGCGAGATGGTGGCGATGCAGACGTTTGTTCGGGTATGCTCTTGATCTTGCTTTTTATTTTTGCGATCTTCAGTGGGGGCGCGCCAGTGCACCCACTGGGTGTAGCCCCCGAGTTCCAAGCCGGCTGCTGAGCAGGCGGGTTGGAACTTTAAGGCATGTTTCTGAATGCTGAGATGTCGTGCTTGCCGCAGGACTATCACAACCTGCGTGCGGCCGCCTTCAACTCCCAAAACCAGACGCTCGCCAACCGGACCGCCGAGTTGCAGAAGAGCCGAGGTACGTAGGCCGGCTTTCAGTGGGGGCGCGCAAGCGCACCCACTGGGTGTAGCCCCCGAGATTCGGGCCGACTGCTGAGCAGTCGGGCCGGATCTTCCCGGCATCTTCTTGTCTTTGTTGATGCTATTGCTGATGATTCTTCTTTGCCTTTGCAGAGGCCGCCGCCCATCTGCGGAGCTGTGTGCAAGCGCTCGAGGGCCAGCTTCAGGCCAAAGAGCTGGAGCGCAGCCAGGCAGCCACGGAGCGCAACCGGCTCGAGAAGGAGCTGGCTGACCAGGCGGCCCGGCATGCGGAGCAGGTCCAGCAGCTAAAGGACGAGGAGGAGCGCCTCAAGGCCGAGTTCGAGTCCCAGCGCTCGGGCTGGGCCGAAAAGGAGAAGTACCTGTCGGAGGGCTACTCGGTGATTGAGGATCTGCTCGAAGGTAGATCTTCTTTCTTCCTTGATTGGTTAGTTGCCGGCTACCGTGGTCAGCCGGGCTCTAATTATTTTGTCTTCTTTTGGACAGAGTACTTCCCGGATCACTCTGGTGCCATCGGCCAGGCCATTGAGGCACGGCGCGACCAGCAGATGAGTGTGGGTATGGAGATTGCGCCGGACCGGTCCCGGAACTTGGGCGAACAGTTCCTGGCCGTTCGGCTGCATCTTGAGCCGGCGCGCCGTCTGCTCCGCCGGTTTCAGCGCGCCGGGTCGCAGGTCTTGGAAGGGCTCTGCCCGGGTGTGCAGGTCTCCCGGACTCCTAGCCGGACCGCCGACTAGTTGGAGGTGGCGGGGGAGCGGCTCGACGCCTGGAAGGGCGCCGCGGCATGGGCCGGTGCTAAGGCGGCGTTGGAGTTCGTGAAGGCGTGGTACCCGGGCGTGAGCCTGGCGCAGCTGGCAACCTTCCGCCAGGAGGCGGCGCCGGAGCTGGAGGCGGAGTGCGAGGAGATCGCCATTCATGCGTCGGCCCTCACCGAGTACACCGACGGCAGCGTCTTCATCCCGGAGTTGGCAGAAGACGGCACCGAGGTGCCGCCGTCCTGGTTCGAGCTGAACCCGGACGAGGGGGAGGACCCGGCAGAGGAGATAGCCTCCAGCGACGAAGCCACGGAGGAGGACAAGGATGAGGAAGGCGATGGCGTCACGCCAGATGACGGAGCGACCAGCCGGAATCAGCCCGATCCGGCCTTAGCCGCCGACCAGACCGAGACCAACCAGCCTGAGGCCCCGCCAGCCGGTGCTACCGCCACCGCCGACTCGTCCGAGTAGCCCGCAGTGCCTCCGGCCTAGGCGGCCCTTATCTTTTAAGTTTTTCTGTCTTGTGCTCAAGAACGAGTTAGTTATGCGCAGTTCCACCCACTGGGGGTGTATTTTAAACCTTGATGAATGCCAGCCGCTGGCCTTTTGCAATGTAAATGAATTTATTTTTCCCGCATGCTTGTGTGCCTTGCCGAGTTCTGACTCGATTTTGCCTTTGCTTTCTTTGCCTTTTTCTTTTGCCGTGTTCCTTTGGCTGCCGCCCTGCCAGCTGGACAGCCGCACTGCGGTCTGTGGCCGGGTCAGGGACTTGGCAGTTTAGAGTAGGCAAATTACTTCAGCCGCTTAAGGCGTAGCTAGTCAAGCGAGAAGTCGGCCGGCCGGCTGCTGAGCAGCCGGATGGGGTAGGCCAGAGGCCGGCTTAGCCTGAACTGGCGTTCTTCCTTAGTCGTTTTTTGTGTGGACAACGTTTCCGGCCTTTGGCTCTTGCCAGCCGGACAGTCGCACTGCGAGCTGTGGCTGGGGCGAAGAGAGGGCTTTGGCGTCGGCACACTACTGAGCCGACTTCGGATGGTACCAACTTGGGCCAAGTCGGCGAGCCCCCGGGCCGGCTGACCGGACCTGGTCAGGGCGAAAGAAAGAGTACTCATACATAGGCGAAGCTTATCATATAGATAAAAAGGTAGCCCCCGATTGCACCTCGGGGTACCTGTTGTCTTTACTTAGTACAAAAGATAGTGTGGTACATACACTGCATCAACTGTAAAACGGGCGGAGAAGGTTCGCGTTCCATGGGCGCTCCGACTCCTGGCCGGCTGTGTCCCTCTTGCATGCCCTTGGCTTCTGTGCGTCGATGAGGTAGTAGGAGTCGTTGCCACAAGGCCTTGCTGATGATGAAAGGACCCTCCCAAGGAGCCGAGAGCTTGTGCTGGCCGGCTGTTCGCTGGATCAGCTAGAGCACAAGGTCGCCCTCGCGGAAAGCACGCGGCTTGATCTTCTTGTTATGGTAGCGGCGCAGGCTCTGCTGGTAGATGGCGGACCGGCTGAGTGCTAGCAGCCGGGCCTCTTCGAGTAGGTCGACGCCATCTTTGCGGGCCTCCTTTGCTTCCGCCTCCGTGTACAGGGTGACGCAAGGCGAGTCGAACTCGATGTCCGTTGGGATGACGGCCTCGGCCCCGTACACGAGGAAGAAAGGTGTGAAGCCGGTTGATCTGTTTGGCGTGGTCCGGAGACTCCAAAGGACGGCCGGTAGCTCTTCAATCCAGCAGCCGGCCGAGCGCTCCAGCGGCTCGACCAGCCGAGGCTTGATGCCGGAAAGAATGAGGCCGTTTGCCCGCTCCACCTGGCCATTTGACTACGGGTGAGCAACCGACGCGAGGTCCAGTCGGATGCCCTGCATTGTGCAGAAACGAGCCAAGGCACCTTTGGCGAAGTTCGTGCCATTGTCGGTGATGATGCTGTGCGGGATGCCATATCGAACGGTGATATCCGCGTGAATGTAACGGCTGTGGGGTAGTTCGGCTTCTTGATCGGTTTCGCTTCAATCCACTTCATGAACTTGTCCACGGCAACCAGCAGATGGGTCATGCCGTCGCGTGCAGTCTTGAATGGCCCCACCATGTCCAACCCCCATACGGCAAATGGCCAGGTGATGGGAATAGTCTTGAGGGCTAAGGCCAGCTGGTGCTGCTTGGTGCTGAAATGCTGGCACCCCTTGCACTTCCGAACCAACTCCTTGGCGTCGTCCAGAGCAGTCGGCCAGAAGAAGCCATGGCGGAAGGCTTTGGCAACGTGGGCTCTGGAGGCGGCGTGGTGGCCACATTCGCCTTGATGAATGTCCCTGAGGATTGCAATGCCCTTCTCCGGCTCGACGCAGCGCTGGAAGACACCAGTCGCGCTACGCCTGACGAGCTCTCTGTTGATGATCGTGTATGCGGTCGCCCGGTGTTGCACCTGCCGGGCCAAGACTTCGTCGGCTGGGAGCTCGCGGCTCACCAGAAAGTTGAGGATGGGTTGCGCCCAAGACGGCGCTGTCACCACCGTCATGACAGCAACCTGCGTTTGGGTGGCCGGGTTGGGAGGCAGCGGGTTGGAGCCGGCCGCTCCTTGTTGCGTCGTGGAAGTCCCCGGGCCAGCTACAGCAGTCCCCGGGTCGGGTGCTGGAGTCGCCGGGCTGGGTTTAGGTGCTGCAGCCCCCGGGCCGCCTGCAGAAGTCCCTGAGCCGGCTGCTGAAGTCCCTGAGCCGGATCCGGCTGCTCCAGGGTCAGCCGGCACGAAGATGGATTCTGATTTCGGCGAAGGTTGGATAGACGGCTTGCGCAGGCACTCAAGGGAGACGCCGGCTAGAATGGCCTGCCGAGTGGAGCCAATTTGTGCCAGGGCGTAGGTTGCTTCGTTGTCGGCCCGGGGCACATGGATGAACTCGCACCCATCAAAGTGCCCGCTGATCTGCTGGACGAGGAAGCGGTAGTTGGCCATGTTGGCGTCCTTGGCGTCCCAGTCGCCAGAGGACTGTTGGACCACAAGGTCCGAGTCGCCGTAGCACAAGATGCGGCGAATGCCGATCTCCTTGGCCAGTCGGAGCCCGTGAACGAGTGCCTCGTACTCGGCCACGTTGTTGGAGGCGGCAAAGTGGATTTGCAGTGTGTACTTCAGCTTGTCGCCTTTGGGAGAGGTGAGGATGATGCCGGCTCCCAAATCGGTGCACATCTTCGAGCCCTCGAAGTGCATCCGCCAATGCGTGGAATCCGGTGCAGGCGGCAGGTACTGGGTCTCGGCCCAGTCGACAAGGAAGTCGGCCAGCGCTTGGGACTTGATGGCGGTGCGGGGCTGGTAGAGGATGGTGTGGGGAGCCAGCTCGATGGCCCACTTGGCCACCCGGCCCGAGGCATCTCGGTTGCCCATGATCTCGGCAAGGGGGGTGGTAGAGACGACCGTGATGGTGTGCTCTTGGAAGTACTACTTCAGCTTCTTGGCGGCAAAGTACACGCCGTAGCGCATCTTCTGGTAGTGGGGGTAGTTCTGCTTGGAGGCGGACAACACCTCGCTCAGGTAGTAGGCTGGTCTCTGGACCGGCTGTGCCCTGCCGGCTTCTGGGCGCTCGACAGCAATCACCGTGCTGACGACCCGGTTGGTGGCGGTGATGTAGAGGAGCATGGGCTCTTTAGCAGCCGGAGCAGCCAGAACAGGCGGCGTGGATAGCATCCGCTTGAGCTGGAGGAACGCCTCGCCCGCCTAGTCGGTCCACTCGAAGCATGTGGTCTTCTTCATCAGCTGGTACAGAGGGAGGGCCTTCTCGCCCAGCCGACTGACGAACCGGCTGAGAGATGCTAGGCACCCGGTGAACTTCTGTACGTCCCGCAGTCGGGCGATCTCTTTATCCACTCAATGGCCTTGATCTTTACGGGGTTGCACTCTATCCCACGCTCAGAAACAAGGAAGCCAAGGAGCTGGCCGGCTGGTACTCCGAAGACGCACTTCTCCGGGTTGAGCTTGATATGAAAATGGCGCAGGTTGGCGAAGGTCTCCTTGAGATCCTTCAAAAGGGTACCACGCTTCTCCGTCTTCACCACTATGTCATCCACATAGACGTGGGCGTTTCTGCCGAGTTGCTTCAAAAGGCACTTCTGCATGCAGCGCTGAAAGGTGGCGCCGGCATTCCTCAAGCCGAACATCATGATGATGTAGCAGAAGGCGCTGAAAGGGGTGATGAAGGCGGTCTTCAGTCGATCGGCCGGGTCCAGCTTGATCTGGTGGTAGCCGAAGTAGGCGTCCAAAAAGGACAAAAGCTCACAGCCGGACATGGAGTCGATCACTTGATCAATCCGGGGCAAGGCAAACGGATCCTTGGGGCAGGCTTTGTTGAGGCTTGTGTAGTCGATACACATGCGCCACTTGTTGTTTTTCTTCAAAACGAGGACTGGGTTGGCAAGCTAGTCCGCGTAGAACACTTCCATGATGAAGCCGGCTGCCAGAAGCCATACGATTTCTTCACCAACGATCCTTCTCTTCTCTTCTGATAAGCGGCGAACGGGTTGCTTAATCGGCTTAGCATCCGGCCGTACATGCAGCTTGTGCTCGGCGAATTCCTTCGGAACACCCGGCATGTCCTTGGGGGACCATGCAAAGATGTCCCGATTCTCACAGAGGAAGTCGACGATCTCACTTTCCTATTTGCTGTCGAGGTTAGCCCCCACGACAGCGTACTTCTCCGGGTGCGCCGGGTCCAAGATGATCTTCTTGGTTTCCTTGGGCGGCTGGAAGGAGCCCTCGGCCTCAACCTCCTTGGGGTTAGATGGCATGGCCGGCTGCTCGCTGGCCATGGCCATAGCCCGGTCAAGGAGGCGCTTCTCTTCAACGATGACGAGGGACTCGGCTAGCCGGGAGCAGGCCGCGGCGCACGTGAGCGACTTCTTGTAGTCGCCGGCAATGGTGATGATGCCCTTGGGACCTGGCATCTTCATCTTCAGGTATGCATAGTGCGGGGCCGCCATGAATTTGGCTAGTGCTGGCCGGCCCAAGAGCGCGTGGTAGGGCCTGTCCAAGTCGACCACCTCGAACCAGATAGACTCGCGGCGGAAGTGGGTCTTGTCGCTGAACAAGAGGTCGATCTTGATCTTGCCGATTGGAGAGCAGGAAAGCTCGGGGGCCATGGAACACGGTCCGGCTGGGCTGGAGTTGCTTCTCCTTGATACCCAGCTTTTCCATGGTGTCGCGGTAGAGGATGTTGATGCTGCTGCCGCCGTCTATCAGGACTCGAGAGAAGCGGCAAGCCCGCCTCTCTATTGAGAAGGTGGAGTCCAGCACCATGGCATAAGCACCCAGCGAAGGCATCATAGCCGGATGGTCGTCACGGCTCCAGGTGATGGGCCGCTCGGATCAGTGCATGAATTGGGGGACCTCTGGAATAACAGCATTCACCTCGTGGTGCTGCTGACGCCGACTGCGCTTGTCGTCGGCTTCACTCGTGAAGACGACGGAAGTGGCGTTCTTGTTGGGGAACTCATCTTGGAGCATGCTGACAGGGCAGGCCGGCTGCTAAGGAGCCGGGGCCGCCGAGCCGGCCGGAGGAGGCGGCAAGCCCTCACCCTTAGTGATTCGGGTGAGCCAGCTGCACTGCCGGGTTGTATGGTTGGACGGCTTCGCGCCGCTGTGGAACTTGCATGGGGCATCGAGGGTCTGCTCAAAGGAGAAGGCCGGCAGCCAGGCCCCCTTGCCGCCCGCTGACGCTTGGGGCCGGGTTGACATGCCGGCTGCTGGTCCTCGACGGTTGCCACCTGCTGGCTGTTAGAAGCCGGCTGCTGGGCCTTGCGCTTGTTATCGTTCGGCTGCTGACACCGGTTGGAGTCACCAGTCGGCGCCGGAGAAGCCGGCGGGATCACCTTCCCGGACGCGTCGATCCGGATCTCCGACTTCATGGAAGAGTCGGCCGTGGCATATTTGTCCGCAACAACCAGAAGCTCGTCCAAGGTAGCCGGCTCGTCGCACAAAAGTTTGTGCTTGAGCAGGGTGCCGTCTCTGCACCCGGAGGTGAAGTACTCGATGGCCTGCACCTCGTGCACCCCCTCATAGGAGTTGCGCAACTCGGCCCAGCGCGTCAGGTAGTCGCAAGTGGACTCGGTCAGGCCCTAAACGCACATGGAGAGATGGCGAGGCTTGGGAGGCCGCTTGTAGGTGCTATTGAAGTTGCGGATGAAGACATCGCTGAAGTCCAACCAGCTGTTCATGCTGTTGGGCTTGAGGCTGTTCAGCCATGTCCGGGCCGTGCCCTGCAGCATGAGCGGAACATACTTCACGGCAACACGCTTGTTGCCGTTTGCTATGCTGACTGCGGTGGCGTAGTCGGTCAGCCAATCTTCCGGCCTCACGGCGCCGTTGTACTTGGGAGTGTCGCGAGGAAGTGAGAACCCTTTGGGGAAGAGCTCGTCGCGGATGCGGGGGCCGAACCAGGCCGGGCCGACTGTATCCTCATCCTCCATTGCCAGGGACCGAGCTAGCCGCTCGATCCGGCGGCGAGCGTCATTCTCGCCGACTGCTTCGCGGGGCCTAGCCGGCCCCCCAAAGTCGGGTGCTCAACCGGCGTCGGAGAAGCCAACCTCTCCCTGTCGGGGGGGGGGGGGGGGGAGGCGGTCGTTCATCCTGCTGGCACCGGCCCTCCGGGTTCGGGGGAACTTGCCTGCTACCCACAACCGTCTGGTGAGAGCGCTGGCTGCGGCTAGCCGCCGGCTCCGGGTTCCGCTGGCCGCGGCCGCCGCCACTAGGGGACCGGGAGGTCACTCCATTCTCGCGGTGGGGTGGAGGGTTTCATTCCGGGAGCTCGTCCTGCCGGCCGGCTCCCACCACGCGGTTGCACGCGTCTTGCTGCGTGTTCGTAGCGTTGAGGAGTTCCTGGAGGCGGTCTAGCTGGCTGCGCCGTTTGTCGCCCTCCAGGTTATCGAGTTCATCTGCCGCCGCCTGTGCGGCATGCAGGTTCTGCACGGGGGTGTCGTAGATCGGACATCCGACTCCCAGCATGCTGGTGATGGCCGCGCCGCGTTGCCGGATGGCGCCGGCTTGGTTGGGCTCGACCGTAGCTGGCGTGCCGCCAGCTATGCGGTCGATCTCGCGCTGGTTGGCCTCAGCGCGGCGCTTCATGGCTGCTATCTTGGTGGCGTTGTCGAGGAGCTTGACATGGATTTCTTCTAGCGCCACCAAGTCGGCGTTGGCTCCGACGGGAACCGCCAGGTCCTGCATTGCTGCTCGCAATGGGTCCTGGACGGCCCCGCCAGAGTCCTGGCTGTTGCCAGTGACCATCACCTCCACGAAGACGCCAGCGTCGAACGCGCTGGCAGAGGCGACGCTGGAGACGGGAGGGAGCGGGTCGTCGATTAGCACCACGTCGCCGGGGAACCCGTCAATGGCGTCTGCGTCGGAGAGGCTGAACTTCCCGAAGAGGTTGGTGAGGCAGCTCACAGGGCAAATGGCTCCCGCATCGGGCGATGCGCTGGTGCAAGCGCAAGCGAACGTATCGGGCTGGCTGATCAGGCCGGCCGTGACGTGCTCGCCGGAGAGGAAGGCGGTTCCCGTCCAGAACGTGTCTCCGGCCGACGCCGCGAATAGCCCCACAGTGGGCGCCAACTATTGTGGTAATCTCACGTCAGATGCCAGGGGGTGGCTTATCATGGGTTGAGCCAAGAGGACGTCGTCGGGGCCTGGAAGCGGGAGTGAGCACGAGCTCGATTGCACACGAGACGTACCCAGGTTCGGGGCTCTCCGGAGGTGGGCCCCGCCGGCTGCCGAGAATCCAGCCGACAGGTAGGGCCCATCGCCTGCGGGCCACGCCGATTGCCTTTCGCTGTAGCTCTGTCCTTGATGATGGAGGCCGCGTCACGAGTCGTATGGCTACAGTCCCGCGTCAGGCGGGCAGGTGGCCGCTTGGTCAGCGCACACTGTAGCCACGCTCCGTCTTGTCATAGTGGGTGAGTGCAGACTCCGAGGGGAAGGAGGGGCCGGCTTCTGGAAGCCGGCCCGCCCCGAGGCCACCTTCGAGGGATGCACCGTCTTCTGGAAGCATGTGGGCCACGCTGATTGCCTTCTACCGTAGCACGGTCCTTGCTGACGAGGGCCGCGACATCAGTCGCATGGCTACAGTCCCGCGCCAGGCGGGTAGGTGGCCGTTGGGTCAGCTCGTACTGTAGCCACGCTCCTCCGGGATTCGGGGGAGCAGGCGGCACTGTTGCCACGCCCCGTCCCGTCGTAGTAGGTGAGTGCAGACTCCGAGGGGAAGGAGGGGCCGGCTGCTGGAAGCTGGCCTGCCCCCAAAGCCGCCTTCTATGGGTGCGCCGTCTTCTGGAAGTCGGCCCGCATGGCCAGCTGGTATGAGGGGCTACGCTAGCCCCGATGTCTTGAAAAGTTATTGGGTCCGGATGAGGCTACCCGGGGTCCATCCCCCCGACAAGCAATCAACCTACACATGCAATTCTAAGAGTATAGCAGCGGAACATAAAACATTGCACGTGAAGGTAAAGGGGATGGTTTTGAGAAGGCAAACGCAATGGAGACACGAATATTTTTGGCGTGGTTCCGATAGGTGGTGCTATCGTACGTCCATGTTGATGGAGACTTCAACCCATGAAGGGTAACGGCTGTGCGTGTCCACGAAGGGCTCCACCCACGAAGGGTCCACAAAGAAGCAACCTTGTCTATCCCACCATGGCCATCGCCCACGAAGTACTTGCCTCACTCGGGTAGATCTTCACGAAGTAGGCGATCTCCTTACCCTTACAAGCTTCTTGGTTCAACTCCACATCTTGTCGGAGGCTCCCAAGCGACACCTAACCAATCTAGGAGACACCACTCTCCAAGAGGTAATAGACAGTGTGTTGATGATGAATGATGTCTACTACGCAACTTTATTCTTGTAGACTCGTGTTGGGCCTCCAAGCGCAGAGTTTTGTAGGACAGTAGCAATTTTCCCTCAAGTGGATGACCTAAGGTTTATCAATCCATGGGAGGCGTAGGATGAAGATGGTCTCTCTCAAACAACCCTGCAACCAAATAACAAAAAGTCTCTTGTGTCCCCAACACACCAAATACAATGGTAATTTGTATAGGTGCACTAGTTCGGCGAAGAGATGGTGATACAAGCGTAGTAATGATAGTAGATATTGATTTTTGTAATAGGAACAATAAAAAACAGCAAGGTAGCAAGTAACAAAAGTGAGCACAAACGGTATTGCAATGCTTGAAAATGAGGCCTAGGGTCCGTACTTCCGCTAGTGCAATCTCTCAACAATGCTAATATAATTGGATCATATAACCATCCCTCAACGTGCGATGAAGAATCACTCCAAAGTTCATATCTAGCGGAGAACATAAGAAGAAATTGTTTGTAGGGTACAAAACCACCTCAAAGCTATTCTTTCCGATCAATCTATCCTAGAGTTCATACTAAAATAACACCAAGCTATTCTTTCCGATCGATCTAACCAAGAGTTCCTACTAAAATAACACCATATGATACACATCAACCAACTCTAATGTCACCTAGATACATGTCACCGCGAGTATCCGTGAGTCGATTATGCGATATGCATCAAACAATTTCAAATTCATAATACTCAATCAAACACAAAGAACTTCAAAGAGTGCCCCAAGATTTCTACCGGAGAAACAAGGACGAAAACGTGCATCAACCCCTATGCATAGATTACCCCAATGTCACCTCGGGAATCCTTGAGTTGAGTGCCAAGACATAGATCAAGTGCTCTCAAATCCATAAAAATATTCAATCCAATAAAACAAAATCTCAAAGGGAAAACTCAATTCATCACAACAAGATAGAGAGGGGAAAACACCATATGATCCGACTATATTAACAAAGCCCGCGATACATCAAGATCGTGACATCTCAAGAACACGAGAGAGAGAGAGATTAAACACATAGCTACTGGTACAAACCCTCAGCCCCGAGGGTGGACTACTCCCTCCTCATCATGGTGGCCGCCGGGATGATGAAGATGGCCACCGGTGATGATTTCCCCCTCCAGCAGGGTGCCGGAATGGGGTCTAGATTTGTTTTTCGTGGCTACAGAGGCTTGCGGTGGCAGAACTTCTGATCTAGGGTTACCCCCCAGGGTTTTTGGAATATTTGGGAATTTATAGGGCGAAGAGGCAGTGCAGGAGGCCACCGAGGTGGGCACAACCCACCTGGGCGCGCCTGGGCCCCCAGGCGCGCCTTGGTGGGTTGTGCTCTCCTCGGAGCTCCCCTCTGGTACTTCTTTGGCCCACCGGGTGTCTTCTGGTCTAGAAAAAATCTCCAAAAAGTTTCGCTGCGTTTGGACTCCGTTTGGAATTGATTTTCTGTGATGTAAAAAACAAGCAAAAAACAACAACTGGCACTGGGCACTATGTCAATAGGTTAGTCCCAAAAAATGATATAAATTTGCTATAAAATGATTGTAAAACATCCAAGAATGATAATATAATGGCATGAATACTTCATAAATTATAGATACGTTGGAGACGTATCAGCATCCCCAAACTTAATTCCTACTCGTCCTCGAGTAGGTAAATGATAAAAGAAATAATTTATGAAGTGTGAATGCTAGCAAAGTGCACAAGTTTGATCAATGATAATTTCAATCACTTTTCCTAGCATAATAACGGCAACTCTTTCTCATAAAACTTATCATGATAAAGTAGCAATTGAAAATAGAATTTTTGTTGTGGAAAGCTACCTATCATATTCATCATATACTCTTTCTTTTATAGCATGGATATTTGGACTTGAATGATTCAAAGCAAAAGTCTATAATTTGACATGAAGACATCAATACTCAAGCATATCAGCAA
This sequence comes from Thinopyrum elongatum, assembly GCA_011799875.1. Classification (NCBI taxonomy): domain Eukaryota; kingdom Viridiplantae; phylum Streptophyta; class Magnoliopsida; order Poales; family Poaceae; genus Thinopyrum; species Thinopyrum elongatum. Next base: position 456,620,807 of record CM022299.1, read on the forward strand.
GCAACCATGTCTTTCAAAATATCAACACTAAAGAAAGTTATCCCTAGCCCATCATGCTCAATCATTGATCCATTCGCAAAACACACTCGCATATTAGCTACATCCAATGCTCAAGTACGATCATAGTGCCCCTTAGTTGGTGCTTTATAAGGGAAGATGGAGACTCAAATAAAAATAAAAATTTGCATAAAGTAAATAGATAGGCCCTTCGCAGAGGGAAGTAGGGATTTGTAGAGGTGCCAGAGCTCAAAGCTTAAATTGAGAGATAAATTTTTTGAGAGGCATACTTTTCCCGTCAACGAAAACGACCGAGTAATTCTCAACACTTTACATGCTAGATATATCATAGGCGGTTCCCAAACAGAAAATAAAGTTTATTCCTTTTTCCATCATTTCTTTCACTTTCCATGGCTAGCCGTATCCACGGGTGCCCTCCATACCAACACTTTCCAAGGAATTTATTATTTGACAACATAAAGTAAATTTCTTTTTCATTTCGGGACTGGGCATCCCTATTACCGCCGCACTCTCGTGCAATGACAAGTGAATAAACACTCATCTTGAGAATAACACATCTAGCATGGAAAATATTGGCCACCCCCTGCCGCTTCATGAGCGGTACGAGCACACAAAAAGGAATTTTATTTTGAAAATTAGAGATGGCACATACAAATTTGCTTAGAACGACATGGAAATACCGCATATAGGTAGGTATGGTGGACTCATTTGGCACAACTTTGGTTTTAAGAGTTTGGATGCACAAGTAGTATTCCCACTTAGTACAAATGGAGGCTAGTAAATAGATTGAGAAGCAACCAACCAAGAAACGAAAATTCACATAAACGAGCATTGAGCATAACTAACACCGAATAATGCACCACAAGTAGGATGTAATTTCATTGCATAATTATTGACTTTTGTGCTTGCATAGGGAATCACAAACCTTAACACCAATATTCTTACTAAAGCATAATTACTCACCAACATGACTCACATATTATTATCTCCATATCGCAAAACTATTGCAAGAAATCAAACTTATCATATCCAGTGATCTACATGAAAGTTTTTATTATATCCTTCTTGAATATCCATTACTTTGGGACTAAATTTATGTATTACCACTAGGACAATGCCCGTGCGTTGCAACGGGGGGCATATGTATTTTAGTGGTTCAACTTCAATCATGTCTAACATACATTAGGATCTCCATGGACATCACATGTCATTGTCGTCGTCGTGTTCTTCTCCTCGCGCGTCCATCTTCTCTATTCCTTGTTGTGGTCGTCCCTCTCATCCTCGTTGAGTACCTCGATCAACAGCGCACTCTTCTTCTCAAGCAGGCTCTGGTGCTCCAGCAGCTGCCTCATGATTGTGTCATTGTTACCGTTGGTGGTGGCAGCCACGTCGAGCAGGACCTCCTCCATGTGGTCATCTTTGTAGTTCCTGTTCAAGACATCAAATTGCATTTTTTTAGAATGCAAAATGTAAAACGGAAGTTGTATCTTATTATGCATTAGAGCTAATAGCATTATAAACGGTAGAATACTATCTCATTAGGATTTGCATTAATATTTACAGGTGTAGCTAAAATCCTCATGCCTTGCTATGTACAACAAAATTTGTTGAAAAAATACACCTTCATGTGGAGCTACCTCTCATGATATATTGCGATACCGAATACTTTGCATACTTGTGAAACTTAATTTTGTAGGAACATAACTACAAATTTGAATCAAAAGCATATCACACAGAGCAAGAATCACACAAGCAATATCTCCCATTGTTGCAGGAGAAGCCTATTTATCCAAGGTAACACACAAGCAAAAGACAACTCCATGAGTACGCATGCTCTATATTCAATCAACCACTACTACACGCTTATCAAATGGCTGATGCTTGCCTATCAGGAATACCTTTTTTTGAAGCCAAGACAAAATTTGTCTCATTTCATTAATTAAGAAGAGGGTTTTAACAAATTATAAATTAAGCCCGAAGGGTGCAACACCGACAAAATGATTGCTCTCATAGCATGATAGATCTCAAATGTTTCTCCCACACGAGGCCAACCAAATGGCCTCACTTATTATGTTGGCAACGATACATGATTACCTTCCTAAACAGGTGGTTCTCTGTATATTTTTTTTCTAGTTATTATGTAATGCAGCCCCATACTAAAGTACTGAGGTACTAATGCCAACACACTAAGTGTAACACCCATACCTGCAGACTCTCAAGGTCTTTCTTCAGATGAGGAGTGATGCTCGGCATCTGACATGTCTCACCTGAAAAATGACAATGCTCAGTTTAACAGACAATGCATATGCAATGCCTAGTTTAACCAAATTACCAAACATCAACAGACCCGCTGTACACAGGTGACATGTAAGATGTAGCCCTTGGAAGGCATGAAAATTATGGCTCCCACGATCGCAACAAAAAAGAATCTTTGCCGCAGAGTGTTGGCAATTCGAGTTGCAGACCAGATCAAGGTGAAAAATAGAATGGGGAAATTAAGAAAGATGGAGAGGGAAAAGGTGTGCGTTTGATGAGATGAGGAAGCCATTGGGTAGCTGAACATGTGTCGGGGACTCACAATCAATGCAGAGGGTGATGGCTAGACGACGTCGAGCTCCTAGATCGAATGACAACAAGTGCTCATCAAGGTGTGTTCGGTGAATCTTGAAGTCGAAGGAGAGTTGGGTGCCGTACTTGACAGAGCAGCGGGGTACGAGGGCGCGCTCGGGGCAGATCTCAGGGCATTGATGGCGGCGAGCAAGATGAGGGTGGCTCCCAGATTTGTACTGAGGCGGCGGCGGATGGCCTCGAGGCTCCCTGATTTGTAACGGGAACCTCAGAGCACTTGTCCTGCACCACTGCATGTCTCTGATGGCGCAGGCATGATGCGAGTAAATCAGCGAGGCCGCAATTATCCCCGGCTGCGGTGCTCCGGCGTCCGCTCCTCGAGGAGGGTCGTGGCCTCGCGGCATTGTGCGAGCTCGATCCCTGCGGCGGCGTGGGTAGGGTTCGTAGGCGACAGGCGAGAGAGGGAGTGTTTTTTTTATGTGGAGCGGGGCTTTTTTGTTTGTGAGGGGATAGGAAAAAATGATTCGGAACCGACGAGAAAAAACCCGAAGCGGACCGTGAACGGAGAGGCGGACGAAAATTCTGACAGAACGCGGTCCAACAGCAGGAAAAGGAACCTTACTTATTTTTTAGATAGTAGAGATTGCTACTAACAAGCTCTCAAATAAACTTAAGTGAACCACGAGAGCATAAGTATTTCTTCAAAATTTTCAACTCTCAAAATAATCTAAGTGAAGCATGAGAGTGAATGACAAACTACTCCAAAAAGATACAAGTGAAGATCAAATGAGTAGTTAAGTAAATGGGTAGCTAATTGAGGGCTCTCTCTTATTTAAAACTTTTAGATCTAAGTATTTTATTAAAACAGCAAGCAAATAAAATAAAATTACATTCTAAGAATATCACACATCATGTGAAGAAGCAAAAACTTAGGCTCAACCGAGGCTAACCGATAATTGTTGATGAAGAAAGGTGGGATGCCTACCGGGGCATCCCCAAGCTTAGATGCTTGAGACTTCTCGGAATATTAACTTGGGATGCCTTAGGCATCCCAAGCTTGAGCTCTTGTGTCGTCTTCACTCCTCTCAAATCACGGTTTCCCTAATTCTTAAAAACTTCATCCACACAAAACTCAACAAGAACTCGTGAAATAAGTTAGTATAAATCAATACAAAACCTTATCATTCTCTACTGTGGCAAATCACCAAAATTATTATTTAACATTGCATACTAAATGCCTCTGCATATTTAATACCCCTATCCTCAAATAGAATCATTAAACAAGCAAACATATGCAAACAATGCAAACATAACAGCAATCTGTCTAAACAGGACAGTCTGTAAAGAGTGCAATATTCATCATACTTACCTAACTCCAAAAATTCTAAAAAATTACCACACTGTAGAAAATTTATTATAACTTACTATGCAAAAAAATTCAACCTTTTATCACATTCTTACTTTTCTAGAGAATTTTTGCAACAGCGATAAACTTTCTGTTTTGAAACAGCAACTCATATACTTGCAAAATAAGCATGGAAAAGGCTATACTTGACATTTTTATTGAAGTAAAAGATGCAAAACATTATTATAGATAAAAACAAGCAAATACTAATAAAATAAAATTACGCTCCAAGCAAAACACATATCATGTGACGAATGAAAACATAGCTCCAAGTGAGGTTACCGATAATGTTGAAGACGAAAGAGGGGATGCCTTCCGGGGCATCCCCAAGCTTAGTTGCTTGGATCTTCCTTGAATATTGCCTTGGGGGTGCCTTGGGCATCCCCAAGCTTAGGTTCTTGTCACTCTTTATTCTCCTCATATCGATATCTCACCCTAAACTTGAAAACTTCAATCACACAAAACTTAACGGAACTTCGTGAGATGGATTAGTATGATAAAACAAATCATTCACTTAGGTACTGTGAAAGACAAGATTCATAATTGTTCTCACACAATGCCTACTGTACTCTACAATTTCCACAATTTATATTAAGCAATATAAGCCATAGAAACTAGAAAACAAGCAAATTATGCATTGAAAACAGAATCTGCCAAAAACAGAATAGTACGTAAAGATCTGAATTAAGATCATACTTCTGTAACTCAAAAAATTCTGAAAATTTAGGAAAACATAGGAAATTTGTAGACCCCTCAACTGTAAAAAAATCATAATTTTTCCACGTCCAGTAAAATAAAGGAATTTCTGCACTAGACGCAGAAGTTTCTGTTTTTGCACAGAATCAAGTCAACTACCATCCACACTATCCCAAAGGCTTTACTTGGCACTTTATTGAAACAAAAGCTATAAAACAAGATCACTACAGTAGCCTAACCATGTGAACACACAAAAACAGTAGGTAAAAGTTTTGGGTTGTCTCCCAACAAGCGCTTTTCTTTAATGCCTTTTAGCTAGGCATGATGATTTCAATGATGCTCGCTTAAAAGATAAGAATTGAAACATAAAGATAGCATCATGAAGCATATAACTAGAACATTTAAGTCTAACCCACTTCCTATGCATAGGGATTTTGTGAGCTAACAATTTATGGGAACAATAATCAACTAGCATAGGAAGGAAAAACAAGCAAAACTTCATGATTTTCAACACATAAAGAGGAAACTTGATATTATTGCAATATGTATAAGCACATGTTCCTCTCTCATAATAATTTTCAGTAGCGTCATGAATGAACTCAATAATATAGCTATCACATAAATCATTCTTTTCATGATCCACAAGCATAGAAATTTTCTTACTCACCACATAAGAAAATGTATTCTCATGAATAGTAGTGGGAGCAAACTCAACAAAATAGCTATCATGTGATTCTTGATTGGCATAATCATATTGAGCATTAAAATCATGATGACAAGTTTCATGGATATCATTACTCTTTATAGCATACATGTCATCACCATAATCATCATAAATAGGAGGCATGCTTTCATCATAGTAAATATTCTCATCAAAACTTGGGGGACTAAAAATATCATCTTCATCAAACATAGCATCCCCAAGCTTATGGCTTTGCATATCATTAGCATCATGGATATTCACGGAATTCATACTAACAACATTGCAATCATGCTCATCATTTATGCCAAACATTTTATTGAATTCTTCTTCTATCAAATGAGCATAATTTTCCTTTCCATCATTTTCACGAAAGACATGATAAAGATGAATAATATGAGACCACCTCAATTCCATATATTTTTTGTACTTTTCTTTTACGAACCAAACTAGTGATAAAACAAGAAACTAAAAGATTCAATTGCAAGATCTAAAGATACACCTTCATGCACTCACCTCCTCGACAACGGCGCCAGAAAAGAGCTTGATGTCTACTACGCAACTTTATTCTTGTAGACTCGTGTTGGGCCTCCAAGCGTAGAGTTTTGTAGGACAGTAGCAATTTTCCCTCAAGTGGATGACCTAAGGTTTATCAATCTGTGGGAGGCGTTGGATGAAAATGGTCTCTCTCAAACAACCCTGCAACCAAATAACAAAAAGTCTCTTGTGTCGCCAACACACTAAATACAATGGTAATTTGTATAGGTGCAATAGTTCGGCGAAGAGATGGTGATACAAGCATAGTAATGATAGTAGATATTGATTTTTGTAATAGGAACAATAACAAACAGCAAGGTAGCAAGTAACAAAAGTGAGCACAAACGGTATTACAATGCTTGAAAATGAGGCCTAGGGTCCGTACTTTCGCTAGTGCAATCTCTCAACAATGCTAATATAATTGGATCATATAACCATCCCTCAACATGCGATGAAGAATCACTACAAAGTTCATATCTAGCGGAGAACATAAGAAGAAATTGTTTGTAGGGTACAAAACCACCTCAAAGCTATTCTTTCCGATCAATCTATCCTAGAGTTCGTACTAAAATAACACCAAGCTATTCTTTCCGATCGATCTAACCAAGAGTTCATACTAAAATAACACCATATGATACACATCAACCAACTCTAATGTCACCTAGATACTCCAATGTCACCGCGAGTATCCGTGAGTTGATTATGCGATATGCATCAAACAATTTCAAATTCATAATACTCAATCCAACACAAAGAACTTCAAAGAGTGCCCCAAGATTTCTACCGGAGAAACAAGGACGAAAACGTGCATCAACCCCTATGCATAGATTACCCCAATGTCACCTCGGGAATCTGCGAGTTGAGTGCTAAGACATAGATCAAGTGCTCTCAAATCCATAAAAGTATTCAATCCGATAAAACAAAATCTCAAAGGGAAAACTCAATTCATCACAACAAGATAGAGAGGGGAAAACACCATATGATCTGACTATATTAACAAAGCCCGCGATACATCAAGATCGTGACATCTCAAGAACACGAGAGAGAGAGAGAGATTAAACACATAGCTACTGGTACAAACCCTCAGCCCCGAGGGTGGACTACTCCCTCCTCATCATGGTGGCCACCGGGATGATGAAGATGGCCACCGGTGATGATTTCCCCCTCCGACAGGGTGCCAGAACGGGGTCTAGATTGGTTTTTCGTGGCTACAGAGGCTTGCGGCGATGGAACATCTGATCTAGGGTTACCCCCCAGGGTTTTTGGAATATTTGGGAATTTATAGGGTGAAGAGGCGGTGCGGGAGGCCACCGAGGTGGGCACAGCCCACCTGGGCGCGCCTGGGCCCCCAGGCGCTCCCTGGTGGGTTGTGCTCTCCTCGGAGCTCCCCTCTGGTACTTCTTTGGCCCACCGGGTGTCTTTTGGTCCAGAAAAAATCTCCAAAAAGTTTCGCTGCATTTGGACTCCATTTGGTATTGATTTTCTGCGATGTAAAAAACAAGCAAAAAACAACAACTAGCACTGGGCACTATGTCAATAGGTTAGTCCCAAAAAATGATATAAAGTTGCTATAAAATGATTGTAAAACATCCAAGAATGATAATATAATGGCATGAATACTTCATAAATTATAGATACGTTGGAGACGTATCAATGAACTCCTTGCTCTTGTGCTTCAAATGATAGTCTCCCCAACACTCAACTCTCTCTCACAGATTTGGCTATGGTGGAAGAGGGATTTGAGTGGAAAGCAACTTGGGGAAGGCTAGAAATCAAGGTTCAAATGGTAGTAATGGAATCTCTTGATCTCAACACATGAGTAGGTGGTTCTCTCTCAGAGAATGTATGGTGGAAGTGTAGGCACGTTCTGATGGCTCTCTTGCTTGGCAAGAGGAGGGTGGAGGGGTATATGTAGCCTCCACACAAAATCCAACCATTACACACTTTTGACCCATCTCGGTGGCACCGATCTGTACAAAAATATGAGCGTTAGGAATCTCGGTGGGACAGACTGGGACAAATCAGTGGGACTGATGTGCTAGGGCTTAGGGCAAACCTCAACTCGGTGTAGCCGATTGCATCAACTCGGTGGGACCGAAGTGAAGCAATAAGCAACAGAGAATCAGTCAAGCCAACTCGGTGGGGCCGATTGCAATATCTCGGTGAGACCGAAGTGAATGCAACAAGTCACAGAGTGCTGGCAAGGCCATCTCGGTGAGACCGAGATCCGTATCAGTGGAACCGAATTGTTAGGGTTTTGGCAGTGGTTAATTCCAGATGAACTCGGTGGTTCCGGGTAGGAAATATCGGCGGGGTTGAGTTGGAGTTTAGGTTTTGGACATATGTGGATAGAGAAAGTGGCTGAGGGTTTTGGAGCAATACCACTAAGCACTTGAGCAACAAGATCATTAAGCAACACCTCGCCCCCTTTTAATAGTATTGGCTTTCCTATGGACTCAATGTGATCTTGGATCACTTAAACAAAAATGAAGAGTCTTGAGCTTTTGCCCATCCTTGTCCTTATCATTTTGAAGGGTCCACATCTCTAGTCCATGCCATGCCAATCATTGAACATCCTGAAATATTTATCTTGAAGGGATATTAGTTCAATGAGCTATATGTTGTTATGAATTACCAAAACCACCTAGGGATTAGTTGCACTTTCAACTGTAGCATCATGAGATGGGATTTCCACCCCGGTATCTGCCAAGATAAAAGAAACACCAGCTTTCTTTGTTACAAATGCCTTGGCCCTGGATCAATAAATACATGATAATCAATATATGAAGGAAGCACATTATAAATTGAGAAATTTTTAAGGATTACCCTAGGTTGATAGTGAAAGCCGACAATTGGCTAGCACTGGACTCATCAGACGAAGTGAAGTCGTCTAGTAATCCAAGTCCGAATGGCGCAATGGGTTCTTGATTTGACTGGCTCTGGGACACGAAGGCGTGGGGCTAAGCTGTTCTTGGGTACGTGCTCGGCACAGAGACGACATATATGACAAGCCATCAGAAAGCTCGCCAGAGATTCTTCGGCTCGTCCTCTTCAAACTGGCTTCATGTTGCGTTTTCTTCAAAGATAATTTTTTATCCAAATGAGCTGATGGATGTGAGAATGGTACCTTACGGACTGCAAGCCGTGTTCTCCTTTGACCAAGTGTTTCTAAGTCAGAGGTAGATGTATTTACCTCTGCTTCGCTGGCTTTTCTGGTCCCGACTTGTTCCTGAGAAGAGTTGGCGTCAGCAAGTTCATTGTGTAGACGGCCAAGGGAGTCGAATTCTACCTCATTTTCTTCTTCGCCTTCGTCCATAGTGTCGCCTATATATGTGATCATTGCCATGAATAACATCATAACTATGTGCTTTTCTACCAATTGCCCAATAGTAATTTGTTTACCCACCGTATGCTATTGTTTCGAGAGAGAAGCCTCTAGTGAAAACTATGGCCCCTGGTCTACTTTTATCATATTAACTAAAAATACCTTTGCTGCAATTTATTTATGTTTCTTTTACCTTGCAATTTACCTATCTATCACTATCAGATTTAATCCTTGCAAGTAACGAGTTCAAGGGGATTGACAACCCTCTTACCCGCGTTGGGTGCAAGTATTTGCTCTTGTGTGTGTAGATGCTGCTTACTAAGCATTCTTTTGGTTCTCCTATTGGTTCGATAATCTTGGTTCTCACTGAGGGAAATACTGATTGCTACTATATTGCTTCACCCTTCCTCTTCGGGGAAAATCCCAACGCAGCTCACAAGTAGCACTGATCTCAGAGGACTGGGGGTACCAGGGTCTCTGGAGAAAGGTTTGGGGCAACTGTGCGATGCGGAAACCCACATGCTCAAATGCTTTATATTGGACGGTCGCATGATATGATCTGTCTAGGACTACTGTGTGATGCGGTATGTCCAACTTTACTAGAGTAGACTACTATTATGAAAGGTAGGAAAACTATATTCACGCAAAGAAAACCCAGCGCACCAAACTGCATGTTTATATTCCATCAAGCCAATCCTGGTGAAGCTTGCCAATACATTCAATGTGTTGATCCTTGTGGCTGCAACGTATCATGTTGCAGATTTATCGTATCGAGTGGAAGGTATGAAGTAGGGTTACGATGCTATACTCAACTCTTGTTTGTGAGTGATTGGACGCCACAAGACTAGAATATTATCTCCGCTGCATGATTGTAATGTAAGCTAGCCCATGAGCTAATCAGGTGTGTATTGTAAAACACTCGATCTGCGATGTAATACTATGATATGGTATGTTTTTCTTGGTATTTCATCGTCGACTATGCGTGTCAGCTATTGATCTAGGGACTGACACAGTAAGTGCAGAGATTTAGGGCCCCTCTCGGGACTGGGTTGTGACAGACAAACACGTATTATCACATAAGTGTTTTTTTGTAGTGCTTGTCGGTGTTACCGGTGACAGGTGGGGATGCAACGCCCGACATCTCATCAACATCTTCATCCATGTCGGCAGATTCCTCAGATGTGTACACCAACACATCGTCTAAATCCTCGACAGTAGCGACTAGGTGTGTGATGGGTGGGCTTAAAATTCAGACCACTCTGGTCTTTCCCCGATCCGATCATAGATTACAACTTGATCGTCCAAGACTAACAGGCTCTGAATCCGATCTAACATCCCGTTCAGTAGCGTGATATCGGCTTCACCCATCTCTTGACAGTAGGCGGATTTAGTTGAAGTTTCCCCGAGGTCCCACCTGACGTGTCCTTGGGGGTTTCAGTGGTGGGATCTGATAACGCGGTGATGCTCGGGTCTGAGCTTGAGGCTAGATCCAAGATATTCACGCCCCCAAGGTCCTACTCCAAGGTTAAGCCTGGTGCTAGGACAGCGGCGTTGGTGAGATCCTTGGTCTGGTCTGGCACCCAGCCCAAGAAGGAAAGTTCGCCATGGGAGTCCACGTACGACATACTCTAGATTGCAAACCTGATGGTCTGGCCTGGGGCGAGATTCTCGACCTAGCCGAGGTGGCCAGTCGAGTCGGCGTGCAGCACGATGCTGCCGAAGGCAAAAAGCTGTCGGGGCAAGAATGTCTTCCCATAGCCAATGTTGTCATTGATCTGAAGATGAGCCATCACGCCTTTATGGCCACACTGCAGGACCTGCATGGGCTACCAATGTCGGAGCTAACTCTGGCAGATCTCGGGTAGGGGGTCCCGAGCTGGTGATCTTGGCTTAATGGTAACAGGAAGTAGGACACAATATTTACCTAGGTTCGGGCCCTCTCGAAGAGGTAAAACCCTACGCCCCTGCTTCTATTCTATTGATTATGGATGGGGTACAATGTACATGATGATATACCTCGAGATCGTATGAATTAATCTAACCTGCCTATATAGACTAAAACCCTCGGCTTATATAGGGACTGAGGGTATCTAGGGTTACACATGGTTGGTTGCATCTAGAGATAAACATGCCGAATATATTAATATGTCTTGAAGTATACGCCAAGTCTTCGAAGGATTCCATCTTGAGTACGCCGAGGGCCATAGCTTGTGTGGCCCATTCTTCAATTATCGGTGGTCCTTGGCCCGACCCATGAATGATAGGTCGACACGGTGAGTACCCCCTAATATAGGACACCGTGATACGTCCATTTTGCATCATGTTTTTATATCAAAATTTATTGCATCATGGGCTGTTATTTTACATTATGGTACAATACTTATGCCTTTTCTCTCTTATTTTACAAGATTTACATGAAGAGGGAGAATGCCGGCAGCTGGAATTCTGGACCGCTAAGGAGCAAATCTAAGAGACCTATTCTACACAACTCCAAAAGTCCTAAAAATTTACGGGGAATTATTTTGGAATATATAAAAATTATTGGGCAAAGAAAATACCAGAGGGGACCCACCAGGTGGCCACAAGCCTGGGGGGCGCGCCCTACCCCCCTAGGCGCGCCCCTAGGGCTTGTGGGCCCCCTGGCAAGTCTCCGGTGCCCATCTTATGCTATATGGAGGGTTTTGATCTGGAAAAAAAATCAGAAGATAGCTTTCGGGACGAAGTGCCGCCGTCTCGAGGCGGAACCTGGGCAGTAGCAATCTAGAGCTCTGACAGAGCGATTCTGCCGGGGAAACTTCCCTCCCAGAGGCGGAAATTGAAGCCATCGTCATCACCAACGATCCTCTCATCGAGAGGGGGTCAATCTCCATCAACATCTTCACCAGCACCATCTCCTCTCAAACCCTAGTTCATCTCTTGTATTCAATATTTGTCTCAGAACCTCAGATTGGTACCTATGGGTTGCTAGTAGTGTTGATTACTCCTTGTAGTTGATGCTAGTTGGTTTATTTGGTGGAAGATCATATGTTCAGATCCTTAATGATATTCAATACCCCTCTGATCTTGAACCTGAACATGCTTTGTGAGTAGTTACTTTTGTTCCTGAGGACATGGGAGAAGTCTTGTTATAAGTAGTCATGTGAATTTGGTATTCGTTCTATATTTTGATGAGATGTATGTTGTCTTTCCTCTAGTGGTGTTATGTGAACGTCGACTACATGACACTTCACCATGATTTGGGCCTAGGGGAAGGCATTGGGAAGTAGTAAGTAGATGACGGGTTGCTAGAGTGACAGAAGCTTAAACCCTAGTCTATGCGTTGCTTCGTAAGGGGCTGATTTGGATCCACATGTTTCATGCTATGGTTAGATTTATCTTAATTCTTCTTTCGTAGTTGCGGATGCTTGCGAGAGGGGTTAATCATAAGTGGGAGGCTTGTCCAAGTAAGGACAGCACCCAAACACCGGTCTACCCACATATCAAATTATCAAAGTAACGAACGCGGATCATATGAGCATGATGAAAACTAACTTGACAATAATTCCCATGTGTACTCGGGAGCACTTTGCTTTATATAAGAGTTCATCCAGGCTTGTCCTTTGCTATAAAAAGGATTGTCCTTTGCTATAAAGAGGGCTAATATTTTATATAATATTTTCATGTGTACCTCAGATTGGTACATGTAGGTTGCTAGTAGTGTTGATTACTCTCTGTAGTTGATGCTAGTTGGTTTATTTGGTGGAAGATCATATGTTCAGATCCTTAATGATATTTATTAGCCCTCTGATTATGAACGTGAATATGCTTTGTGAGTAGTTATGTTTGTTCCCGAGGACATGTGAGAAGTCTTGTTATAAGTAATCATGTGAATTTGGTATTCGTTTGATATTTTGATGAGATGTATGTTGTCTTTCCTCTAGTGGTGTTATGTGAACGTCGACTGCATGACACTTCACCATGATTTGGGCCTAGGGGCAGGCATTGGGAAGTAATAAGTAGATGATGGGTTGCTAGAGTGACAGAAGCTTAAACCCTAGTTTATGCGTTGCTTCGTAAGGGGCTGATTTGGATCCACATGTTTCATGCTATGGTTAGATTTATCTTAATTCTTCTTTCATAGTTGCGGATGCTTGCGAGAGGGGTTAATCATAAGTGGGTGGCTTGTCCAAGTAAGGACAGCACCCAAGCACCGGTCCACCCACATATCAAATTATCAAAGTAACGAACGCGAATCATACGGGCATGATGAAAACTAGCTTGACAGTAATTCCCATGTGTCCTCGGGAGCGCTTTGCTTTATATAAGAATTTGTCTAGGCTTGTCCTTTGCTATAAAAAGGATCAGGCCACCTTGCTGCACCTTTGTTACACTTGTTACTTGTTACCCGTTATGAATTATCTTATCACAAAACTATCTGTTGCCGATAATTTCAGTGCTTGCAGAAAATACCTTGCTGAAAACCGCTTGTCATTTCCTTCTGCTCCTCGTTGGGTTCGACACTCTTACTTATCGAAAGGACTACGATAGATCCCCTATACTTGTGGGTCATCAGTATACACATATTTTGGTTGCTGTTGATTACGTTACTGAGTGGGTAGAAGCTATTCCAACTAGTAGTGCTGATCACAACACTTCTATTAAAATGCTTAAAGAAGTTATTTCCCGAGGTTTGGAGTCCCTAGATATTTAATGACTAATGGTGGTTCACACTTTATTCATGGTGCTTTCTGTAAATTGCTTGCTAAGTATGATGTTAACCATAGAACTGCATCTCCCTATCATCCTCAATCTAGTGGTCAAGTAGAATTAAGTAATAGGGAAATAAAATTGATCTTGCAAAAGACTGTTAATAGATCTAGAGAGAATTGGTCTAAGAAACTTGATGATGCACTATGGGCTTATAGAACTGCTTATAAAAACCCTATGGGTATGTCTCCATATAAAATGGTTTATGGAAAAGCATGTCACTTACCTCTTGAACTAGAACATAAAGCTTATTGGGCAATTAAAGAGATCAACTATGATTTCAAACTTGCCGATGAGAAAAGGTTATTTGACATTAGCTCACTTGATGAATGGAGAACCCAGGCCTATGAAAATGCCAAGTTGTTTAAAGAAAAGGTTAAAAGATGGCATGACAAAATGATACAAAAGCGGGAATTCAATGTAGGGGACCATGTCTTGCTATAGAACTCTCGTTTAAGATTTTTTTAGGAAAACTTCTCTCTAAATGGGAAGGGCCTTACATTGTCGATGAGGTTTATCGTTCCGGTGCCATCAAGATCAACAACGCCGAGGGCACTAACCCAAAGGTGGTAAATGAGCAAAGAATTAAACATTATATCTCAGGTACTCCCATAAATGTTGAAACCAATATTATTAATACCATAACACCGGAGGAGTACATAAAGGAAACCTACCAGAACACGCCAGAACCCTGAAAAGGAGTAGGTATGTGATACGGTAAGTAAACCAACTTCAAAAGTCTCCTAAAGGCAATTTTACTCCGTTTTGGAATATTTAAAAAATTACAAAAATAAAAAGTAGTCCGAATAGTGCACGAGGAGGCGACAAGCCTTGGGGGCGCGCCTTCGAGGCTTGTGGCCATCTCGTGTGCCCTCTAGACTCATTTTTCTTGCAGAATACTTCTTATAATCAGGAAAAATTCATTATATAATCTCCCGAAGGTTTTGACCACCGTAACACGGCAATATCCCCTATTTTCGTTTTGAGCTATTTTCTACCAGAGTTTTCAAGGCCAGGCATCATGTCTTCCTCCTCCTCCAACAATGTGGACGATGATGCTTGGTTGATGCAGATGGAACTCAAGAGGGCGGAGGCCGAGGAAGTCGCGATGGAAGAAGATGAAGGGGATTCGCTTGAGGTCCACCCTCCGGCTTCGGAGAGAGGCACTCTGGCTGGCATCTCCACTATTCCAAATCCCCATCAAGTAATAGGGACTACAAGCAACCATGAAGGCCAAGAGATAAAAGAAGGACTTCCCCCTAGGAGGCCCTTACACAGGTTACATCGGAACAACTTTCATAATTTGGTTCATAACTACTGAGTGGAGAACACTCCTCGTACACATATACCCTCAAATTGGGATATATCCTGTCCAAGTGAAAGCAATGCAGGGAAAAGTTCTTGGTGGCCTAAAAATAAGCATCTTTTGGAGGAAATTCAGAAGAATGCAAATGTACTCCAACTTGTGCTCCAAGAACTTCAGGATCTGAAGGGTGTCTTATTGAAACTGACAAACACATCATCAACCGCATCACCACCACCACTTCTGAAGAAGGAGACCTACGTACATGGGTATGGGCACTCCCCTTTGCTTGTGACAAGCTTGGGGGAGGTGCCCCAGTATCGTATCACCATCACATCTTTACCTTCATCATTTTTCTTAGTTCGATCCTTTTGGTTATATCTTGGTTTAGTAGAATAAAATTTTCAGTATGATCTAGCTTTGAGTTTTGCTTTGTGTTCCTTCTATGTAATCGAGTCCAAGAGTTATATAATAAAGATTAGTTTTGAGTTGAGGGCTTTGCTTTCTTGCTATGATCTTGAGAAAAAGTAATAAAGAATAAAATAAATAAAAAGATTATATAATGATCTTATGGGAAGTGATGACTTCACATATAAGAAGTATGTCGCATGAAATTTGTTGGGAGTTGACAAACATAGTTTTGGTCATTGTTGCAATTAATAGGAAGTAATAAAGAAAGATATGTCTCACATATAAATACAATATCTTGGACATCTTTTATGATTGTGAGCACTCATTAAAATATTATATGCTAAAAGGTTAATGTTGGACAAGGAAGACAACATAATGGGTTATGTTTCCTTATATCCGAATAGAAGTTATATTGTCATGGATCCTCCAACATGTTGAGCTTGCTTCTCATCCTATGCTAGCCAAATCTTTTGCACCAAGTAGAGATACTACTTGTGCCTCCAAAATCGCTTAACCCAGTTTTGCCATGAGAGTCCACATATCTACCTATGGATTGAGTAAGATCCTTCAAGTAAGTTGTCATCGGTGCAAGCAATAAAAATTGCTCTCTAAATATGTATGATCTTTTAGTGTGAGGAAAATAAGCTTTATACGAACTTGTGATATGGAAGAAATAAAAGCGATGGACTACATAATAAAGTTCTTTATCACAAGCGGCAATATAAAGTGACGTTCTTTTGCATTAAGATTTTGTGCATCAAACCATAAAAGCACATGACAACCTCTGCTTCCCTCTGCGAAGGGCCTATCTTTTACTTTACTTCCTACCCTTATACAAGAGTCATGGTGATCATCACCTCTCCTTTTTATACTTTTTCTTTTTGGCCAGCACTATATGTTGGGGAAGATCCAGATATATATATCCACTCAGATGTAGATATTCATAAACTATTATTGTTGACGTTACCCTAGAGGTAAAAGGTTGGGAGGCGAACTTACAAGCCCCTATCTTTCTCTGTGTCCGATTGAGGCTTTGATCTCATAAGTATCGCGTGAGTGTTAGCAATTGTGAAAGGTTAAATGGTAGTTGAGTATGTGAAACTTGCTAAATAAAAGCTCTTACATAGACTCTTTCCGATGTTATGATAAATTGCAATTGTTTCAATGACCAAGATCATAGTTTGTTGGTTTTCAATAAAGTTTTTGATTAATACTTTACCTTGTGAACGAATTGTTACTTCAGCATAAGAAGTTATGTGACAATATATTGCTATTCTAAAGATGATCATGATGCCCTCATGTCCGTATTTTATTTTATCGACACCTCTATCTCTAAACATGTGGTCATGATTATCAATTTCGGCTTTCGCTTGAGGACAAGCGAGGTCTAAGCTTGGGGGAGTTGATGCGTCCATTTTGCATCATGTTTTTATATCAATATTTATTGCATTATGGGCTGTTATTTTACATTATGGTACAATACTTATGCCTTTTCTCTCTTATTTTACAAGATTTACATGAAGAGGGAGAATGCCGGCAGCTGGAATTCTGGACCGCTAAGGAGCAAATCTGAGAGACCTATTCTACACAACTCCCACTACTGCAGGATGCTGCTAACGCGACACTACGATCAGAGACCCTTTGACGAAACTGTGTGCGATGCATTAATCGCAAACGAGGATGTAAAAAAACCATCAAAAAAGATGCAAAACATTTGTGATGGCGGAGACATCAAACACGGTTCAGATTTTAGTTACGTGTGCGATGCGGGGCATACGGTTGATGCATACGAACTGTTTGCGATTAGACAGAACAACAGAAACGGGCATCCATATCAATGTGTGTGCGATATACGGCATACAGTTCGCTCCGATGAACTATTTGCTATTAGGGAATGCAACAGAAACGGTCAGCCAGATCAAGGTGTGTGTGATATACGGCATACGGTTCACTCGGACGAACTGTTTTCGATTAGGGAAGAGAACAGAAACAGTTCAACTTAACAAGATGTGTGTGATATGTGGCATACAGTTCACATAGATGAACTGTTTGCGATGAGCCAAAAGAACACAAACGATTCGTGTAAACAAGATGTGTGTGATACGCAGCAAACAGCCCACTCAGATAAACTGTTTGCGATGAGAAATTATAACACAGACGCTTACTATAGTTAGTTCGTGTGCGATTCTGTTTGTACAAAAAACGTTGAAAAATGCAAACTAGTTGCTTGTGTTGGCTAGGAGTATCACACACGATGCATCTGCGAGTACTCGTGTGCGATGATTAGTAAGTTACACATATGTTTCCTTATGTTAACACGTGTGTGATAAATAACACGTGGCACCGCATACGGTATTCGGGTTGTGTGTGTGCTCCACTTAGTCTTTCCGCGCTCCAGCGAATGCTTCCTGCGCTCCACATGGGTGAATTGTAAAATCCACGCCTCTTCCCTCATCGGTTTCCCGCCACCAGCTAATGGCTTGCTGCATATAACCCAGGCGACAATGCACCGTCACGACACTCTGCGCATATCTAGTCCTCACCTACCCATCTACCATTAGTTAATCGAAGCATGCCAGGCAACGACCAAAGCTTCGACGTCGACCCCTACCTGCGTTACATCTTCGGTAAGGAGAATGAACCGGAGCAGGTCGGGGAGCAAGAGCTTCATCGGCCGGTGCAGGCACCATGGCCCATTGGGAGCGATATCGGTGTGACAGTCCTTGGGCGCACAATCGACATATTGCAAAGGAGGTGTGATGAGCAGTTTGCCATCCACCGTGCAAAAGATCCAGAGCTGCTCAGTGGCATGATCGACGACCCACCCGAAGAGCCACCGTAAATTTGCCTCAACGGCGAGCAGAGCGCGCGCAGGGACGCCAGAGCAGAGCGCACCGCGGCTATCTCAATGGCGAGCAAAACGCGCGGATGGACGCGAGCAGAGCGTGCCGTGGCCGCCTCAACGAGGAGCAGAACGCACCGCGGCCACCTCAACGGCGAGCAACCACATGGTCAACCTTCTGGCACCCCGTGGGAGGCGCAACGGCGCATCCATCGGACACGATGGTGATATCTTGACCGTGTGTGATAGTGGGCAGACATGTACACGTACATCCAAGAACGCGGGCCCACGTTTCGGGCTTCCGATGCGTGGCATACGGTTGATCCATAAGAACTATTTGTGATGAGCCAGAACAACAGAAACAGGCTTTGTATGCCCAGAACCATCAATAAATTCTGACCTTGTTTCTCGTCACATTGTAGGTTACAACGCAATAAGTAATTGCAAATCTGTTCACACCGATCAAACTAATATGTGTTCACACTTAGCACCGGGCTATAAAAACTACCCACTCAAAAATTACTTCATAGTGCTTCTCCTCATCACCCACAAAACTGGTCTTTCCTGTCAAGTCGTTCCGCCATGACCGGTAGGAGGAGTTTCGGGTGGACATATAACCAGGCAGCAAAGACCAAAGCCGTGGAAGCACTAGAGAGGTCCCGCCGCCAAGCGGCTGCCGCAGCAGAGATGTCCCGGCGCGCCACGGAGCCCTTGAACGAGCTCTCACGGGCACGCGAGGGCTCTCACAAGCGCACTCACCACGTCGGCGATCGCGATGAGCTGGCGTTGCTGCAGTCCTTGGCCGGCGACGACGACATTCTCGCTGGCCTCATTAAGCAGCAGGAGCTGGTCGACGGCTTGATGAAGCTGCTCAAGATCAGCGATGCCTCAGTTGGGAAGGTGACCGGCCTCGTCGAGCAACTCATGCGTGACAATGCGAAGCTCCTCAAGGCGCTCGCCGAGAAGGAGGAGGAGGCCGCCGGCTGGAAGATGCTACATGAGCAGAGCAGTGCCTCAGGGATGACACTGACATCGGTCGTTGAGGAACTGATGGGTGACTTGAGGAAGCTCCGGATCGAGCGCGAGCAGGAGGTGGAGGAATCCGTGGCTGCTTTCAAACAAAGTCATGAGGAATTGAAGAAGGAGCTGGAGGATGTCGTCGCCCGGCGATCCATCGAGGAGTAGAGACAGTAGCGACCCAGATCGTTGTCTGTGATTTCCTTCTTCTCTTGCCCCCGTGTCTTCCGGGTTTTGCCGCATGTGGCATTTTAAATTATCCGGAATATGTAAGACAATTATTATCTACGCCATTGTAAATTTGTCGTCGTATTATCCGTTGCCATTTTATTTGTCGTCGTATTATCCATTGCCCTATGTGGCATTTTAAATTAGGCCGGAATACGAGTTGAAAACACGAACAAAGCAAATGCTAACGTTGAGCGGGGCCATGGGATCACAAGCAAACACCCTCCGTCCAGGTGCTTTAATTAACCGCGTGTTAAATAGCGGCTCAGCCACCATTAATGGAGAAGTTGTGAGCGAGGCAGGCGGCTGGTGGATGGATGTCAAAGAGCTCTCTTCCCGGTGAGCATGGGCGGCCTTGCTGCTCGCACGTGTCCCGTCGAGCCTGCGAGGTGGACATGATTCACGCGTCCCGTCGAGCCTGCGCGGCAGACTGCTCGCATGAGTCCTGTCGAGCCTGCACGGTGGACTTCTCGCGCTCGTCCTGTCTAATCAAACAGGTGCACGGACGCCACCGAGTATGGTTAAATTTTGGCACAAAATACAAAGATGACCAATGAACGAGGACGGAGGTAGTACTATCCCATAAGAAAAGAGGGACGCGTGGTCGCACTTAAATGGTTACGGGAACACACAGTTCATATAATACAACCGTTTATGGTATTAACGTGTCAGCTATTTGTTTCAAAACGACTTCGTTGGCTATTAATGTGTGCGCCTTGTCTCAAACTGGACGATTTTTTTACCACGGCATATATGTGCCATGTTATGAAACCATGCCAAGTTTCATGTTTTTTGGGTGAGTTTTCGATTTACTAGGATTTAAAAACTGAGATTCTCAATGTTTCAGGACGACGATAAGTTTGTAATTCATTCCCATTCCTTCAATGAGACCTAAATATGCACCCAATGACACATGTACGATTTTTCACCCATTTTGCTTCACTGGAGCATGTGCTTGTAGTTCAAATTTGAATTATGGACTACATTAAATGCCTAGAAAACTCAATTAATATATAAAATGGCCAAACGAACCCTGAACAGTTTCAAATTTTAGCACGACACTCCTGTTATTCTATGTTGCCTGTAGAAAACAAAGTTCAAGGCGAGAAGAGGCAGCGATTATTGTTTCGCCCACAAGAGGGGCATGTTTCCCTACCGGAACCACGAGGGTTGCGAGAAGCTTCGGTTTGTAAGAGGCTTGTAATATAGCTTGGCCCAAATTGGACAATTATTTTACCATGACATATATGTGCCATGTAGTGACACCATGCCAAGTTTCATGATTTCCTGGTGAGTTTTGGATTTACAGAGATTTAAAAACCGAGATTCGC
This sequence comes from Thinopyrum elongatum, assembly GCA_011799875.1. NCBI lineage: Eukaryota > Viridiplantae > Streptophyta > Magnoliopsida > Poales > Poaceae > Thinopyrum > Thinopyrum elongatum. Next base: position 456,641,934 of record CM022299.1, read on the forward strand.
AATGTTTGTGGCTGAGCCAGGACGCCAAGACGGTTGAATTCATTCCCATTCCTTCCATGGGACCTAAACATGCACCCCAAGGACACATGTACGTTTTTTCTAGCCATTTTGGTGCACTGGAGCATGTATTTGTAGTTCGGATTTGAATTATGGACATTAAATGCCTAGAAAACTCAATTAATGAATAAAAAAGGTCAGATGAACCCTGAATAATTTCAAAGTTCAGCGCGAATCTCCCGTTGTTCCATGTTGCGTGTAGAAGAAAATACAAGGCTAGAAGAGGGAGCGATTATCGTTTCACCCACAAGGGGACACGTTTCCCTATCGAAACCACGAGGATTCTTGCGACAGGTTCCGGTTTGTAAGAGGTTTGTAATAAAGCTTGGCCCAAATTGGACAATGTTTTTACCACGACATATATGTGCCATGACGTGACACCATGCCAACTTTCATGACTTTCTGGTGAGTTTTGGATTTATGGGGATTTAAAAATCGAGATTCCAAATGTTTGAGGACGAGCCAGGACGCCGGTACGGTTGTAATTCATTCCCATTCCTGGCATGGGACCTAAACATGCACCCAAGGACACATGTATAATTTTTCTAACCATTTTAGTGAATTGGAGCATGTATTTGTAGTTCAGATTTGAATTATGGACATTAAATGCCTAGGAAACTCAATTAGTGTATAAAAAGGCCAAACGAACCCTGAATAAGTTTAAATTTCAGCACGGATATCCTGTCGTTCCATGTTGCCCGTAGAAGAAAATACAAGGCAAAAAGAGGCAGTGATTATCGTTTCGCCCACAAGGGGGACACGTTTCCCTATTGGAACCACTAGGCTTCTTTGAGAGAAGCTCCGGTTTGTAAGAGGCTTGTAATAAAACTTGCGCCAAAATGGACAAAAAAAATTCCTCGACATATATGTGCCATGTCGTGACACCATGCCAAGTTTCACGATTTTCGGGTGAGTTTTGGATTTACGGGGATTCAAAAAACCGAGATTCTTCTCACGAAATGTTTTCAAATAGCACACGGTTCACTCACGAAAGCCGTGTGCCTACCAAACCGTGGCCGATGCCCCCCTGCTGCGCGCGTGATCTGAGTCGTGCGTTCTGATTGGCCAGAACCCAAACCCCACGGATCGTACGTCTGCACCGTTTGATGCTCCCAGATCGAACATCAATCCTCATCCCTTTCGACAACACATGCAGTATATGGGTAAGCACTGTGCGCATGCGTCGTGCTAGCTCACGCTTCCTTCTCTACTAAGTTTTCTATATTAATGTTGTTATATATCCAAACACGCTACCATTTCCCGCCACTCCTCTCATCGGTTTCCCGCCTCTTCTCCCATCATTTTCCCGCTGCCAGTGTTAGTGCTCATTGAAGGCTAGGCGGCGACACACCGGTCATGTAAATATCGCACACAGTTTCTAAAAGCACAAATGTGTGTGATAGGAGGGAGTAGGTCCCATAGGCCAGCGTGAAACGCCTTAAAGGCAAGGAGGCAATTCCTATTAGCAAGGGGCGGCTTCCCATCCGCTAGCCTAGTCGAATAGAATGCAGAAGTTAAGCGTGCTCAGGCTAGAGTAGTCTAAGGATGGGTGACCCGGTGGGAAGTTGCATATCTCAAGCTTCATTTAAACGCTATGACACGGTCATTATAGAGATAAATGTCTCTATAGTGACCTATCATGGCGATTATATAAACCTTGGGGTACTTGTTTTGTTAATTTGTAGACTATGTTTTTATTGGTTATTTTTTGTTCTAAAAAATCAAAGAATGATTGACTCTATAGTGACCTATCATGGTGATTATATAAACCTTGGGATCCTTGTTTTGCTAATTTGCAGACTATGTTTTTATTGGTTATTTTTTGTTCTCAAAAATCAAAGAATGATCGACATCTGTAGGTCCACACAAATTATCCCTTTGACTCAACGCACGAGAAGGGTTTACTCTTTGCTCCGTGTGCTATGTTAGAGCAAATCAAGTTTCAGCACATGCGTTGGACGGCATCCGGCCCCTACACCACCATCCGCCTCGAAATTGCGTTCCCGACATCCTACGTCTTTAACCTGGCCGCGGGGGGTACGATGTTCAGTTTGTAATGAACTGATGTAGTTGGTGCCCCATCGAACTTGTGCTTTCGGGATTTGAACAAATCACACACCAGACCCATACATTTTTTTTAGGTCACATGCGGGGTATAGGGGGCCGGGTGTTCTGATCGAGCATGTCTCCCTTGTGTGGTTTATAGACGCCGCACATATCTGTGGGCTCCCCGAGGTATATATATTATCCTTGACCGATAACAAGGGGGCACTGGTACAACGAGGTGCTATACAAATGGTTTTTAACCCCTTTCCGCGACGGCATTCTGAACCGTCGCCTAGTGAGTGACTGCAATAGGTGGGTCCTTCCCACACGACCCAGAAACCGTCGGGGATATGCCCTCTTGGCACACACGCTCGACAAAATGAGGTCGTGTGCGACCGGCGAGCAATCAAATACGGTTATACGTACAGTTGTGCTAAAAAAATACAATTATGCAGGCCAAATTGTTTCCGGTCGTAAGTACATCCCACACAGTCAGTCCCTGCTAAACGTTTCCATTCGTATGTACATTCCACACAGTCAATCCAAGGAATACGTTTCCGTTAGTATGTACATCCCACACAGTTAATCCAAGAAGTACGTTTCCATTCGTATATACATCCCACACAGTCACTCCAAGGAAAACGTTTCCGTTCGCAGGTACATCACACACAATTTTCCCCATTAAATCGTTTGTGATAGCGTTGCCATTGCACACGATATTAACAATTTTATCGTTTGTGTTATTGAATGCATCACACATGGTGCGTAGAAGAAACTGTGTCGCAAAGGCTGTCCATCACACACACTTTTTATGTGGTAAACGTTTGCGCAAGGTGGCCTAACGCAAACAGTTTTCAAGAGGATGTCGTGTGTGATTGTTCATTGATCCAACACAGTTTATTCCGAGAAACTGTGTGCGTTGCCTGAGGTCATCACCCACGGTGTTTTCTCAATAACCGTTTGCAATAGAAAAACCCAATTAGCAGGCTAATTGCCCTATTATTAATAATCTATTTATTAATCTAATTAACATTTCATATTAAGCACACAATATATTTCATTTCCATATTAAGGAAGCATGATTTCATAATTGAAATACATCAGAGTACAACATCATATAGCTTCAGCACTCAGCTACCCCATTACACAACTGCACCAGCACCAAGTTTCACATGCAATATGTAACACCCCCAGTGGTTAACTACAGTAATCCCCTTTTGATTATGCCATGTCATCATGATCAACAGTGCTTAATCATCATTAGTATCATATCTCTTTTCAAATTCAAATTCAAATGGAAATTCAAACTAAAAGTGAAAATAAAAGTTGTTCAAATTTGAAAACTAATTTGTTCATAATATTGTAAATAATCCAGAGACAATTCTAAAATTATATTCAACATATACTAAATAAATTATGTGACTCTAACAACCACAAAAAAGAGTTATTTAACCCTTATTCTCTTATTTAAAATCCAAATAAAACCATTTGTACTCCAAACCATTTTCTAACAATGTCTAATATTACACTGTGAATATTTGGGCAAGTTTCATAAAATACAAAAGTCATTTGAAATAAGAATAAAAGAGAAAACAGAAAAGAAAATAAATAAAAAGTAAAATCAAGAAAAGGAAAAGAATCCCCACTCCCCCCCAACTGGGCCTCGACCCAGTCGGCCACCCCACCAGGCCGGCCCAACCCCCCTCTACTAACCACCCAGCCGCACCGAACCCTAACCCTATCCCCTCGCTCCTCTTCCCCTTCCCCCTCTCTCTCGCTGGATTGGATCGGGGAGGAGCCCGATCCCGCGCCCCCCGACGCCGGCGCCCCTCCCCAGCACCGCCATCGCCCCGCCGTCGCCGGACTGCCCCCCCCCCCCGCCCCCCATACCCCTCGAGCTCGCACGCGACCCCCCCTGTGAGCCCCGTCTGCCCTCCTCTCTCTCGCCGCCGCCGGATCCCGCCCGCGACCAGCCCACGCGCCCGCTCGGCCTCGCGCGCTCCGGCCACGCCCCGCGCCCTCCCCGCTCGCGCCTCGCAGCTCGCGGGCGTGCCCCGCGCTCCTGCCTCGCTCGCCCGCCTCGGCCCCTGCCTGTTGCCGCCGCCGCTCGCGCCACCGCACCCGCACGCGCTCGCCTCCGTCGTCGCCGGCGCCGCCTCGCCTCCCCGACCGTGCCCCGCCTGGCCACGCCCTCCCCTGGCCTCGCCTCGACCACTCGCCGTCGCCTGTGCCCGCCCCCGCGCGCGCATTTGGTGCACCGGACATGTCCGATGCCCGAACGGGCACAGCCCGGACATGTCCGGCTGTGCCACTGACCAGTGGGCCAGCCGCTGTAAATAAAAAAATAATTAATAATTAATTAATTAATTAGTGAATTAATTAAGTTAATTTACTCGGATTAAGTTAATCTAATTAATTAGTTATTTTAATTAAACTATAATTAGATTAACTAAACCCTAATTAACCTAAACAGAGAATGACAGGTGGGACCCACACATCAGGTTGACCCAGTCAACATACTGTTGACTGCTGACGTCATGCTGATGTCATGATGATGTCAGCCCGCACTATTCTGGATAATGTTGATTTAAATATTTAAATAAATTCCAGAAATTAATAAAAACTTTAGAAAATCTTATAAAATAATCCGTAGCTCAGATCAAAAAACTTTGTACATGAAAGTTGCTCAGAATTTCGAGACGAATCCGAATACGCGGTCCGTTCGTCCGTCACGTGTCCCTAACTATCCGAACATGGAACCGTTCCCCTCCGGTCATCTGTCTGACAACTGCCCGGAACCAGGAAAACATTCCCGGATGGATTCTCCCTTCCTCGTTGTCGTGCAACCATACGTTAAGGCACACCCGGCACTGTGTATTGTCATGTCATGCTCTTGTTTGCTTTATATTTACTGTTTCCTCCCCCTCTTCTCTCTCATTAGACCCCAACGCAGTTCCCGGTACCGACGCAGCTCCGGAGCCCGGCGCCACCGTTGACGACCTTGCCTTTGCCGCAAAGCAACCAGGCAAGCCCCCCCCCCCTTGAGCATACCGATATCGCCCATTCTATTTTCTCATGCTTGCATTAGAATTGCTGCTGCTGCTGCTGCTTTTCCTATTCTGATGCATAGCCTGTTTATTGTAACCTGTTATTGAAACCTTACCTGCTTATCCTAAACTATCTAGTAAAGGCTGGGTAGAGACCTATCAGTGACCCCACTTGTTCCGATTGCCCCGCTGGATTAACATAAGACCCGATCAATGGGATTGAAGATAGGCCACGGCACCGCACATCACCCCCCTTAGTTGTAACGACACTGCAACGTTACTATCGAGTGCCGAGGGTGAAACCTCTTGTAGCACTTCTGATGTTAATTCTGTAGAGTAGCTATTCGGTCATGGTCATCGAGGGTGATTCCTCCTTCACCGCTTCTGATAACGACGCCGTCGTACAACACCTCAAGTGTGAACCCAGCGAGGGTGGTTCCTCCGAGTTCACCTTAACGGATACATCGAGTAGGAATCCAATGAGGGTGATACCTCGGATTCCCTTGATGTTATGGACACACGGATACTTGGACTGTACTATTGTTACTTGGAAAGGCGGGTCGACCCTGAGGGGTACCCGCGTGTGATGTGAAGGCGGGTTGCCTGGATGGTGCCCGAGTGAGAATACGAGGCATGGCCGGGCATTCTTGACCCTTGCCGCAAGTCCTCGAGACGGGGCGACGGGGTCACATCTTTCGTGAGTCTCTGCTCGTTACCGCAACCCCAAGGTACTAACGGTTTGGATATTTGATTCGAGTGGGCCTCTGGCCCGATAGCACTAACCATCACGTGGGCAGAGTATGGGCGTTCTGCATCGTATGCATCAGCCGAAAGCTCTGTCAGACGTCCAGTTCAGCATTGCGGCCGGGACGGACCGGCGCCCCCCTGGTGCCTGGCTTCCCCCTGCACGCAACGACTCGGAGTGCACAGGGCGATGGCCCAAGACCTCTGAGCGCTTAGGATGTAGACCGACGGGGACCTCTCTGCTGAGCTCTAGGTAGGGCTGCGGTGTGTCGTTTGGCCGAGGCCAGGCATGACCCAGAAAGTGTGTCCGGCCGGAGTTTAGCGAGCGTGGTGGGTAAGTTGGTGCATCCCTGTAGGGAAGAACTAAACTATGCATAGCCGGATCGTTGGTAACGGACAATCGGAGTTGTATCCCGATCGATACAGCTAGAATTGGATACTATAGTTCTGGGATTGCTTCTCGCAGGGAGTCGAGAAGGGATATCCGGACGAGGTTGATACTGTATGGCTCTGGGATTGCTTTCTCGCAGGGAGTCGAGAAAGGATCTCTGGGTGAGGTTGATATCATCACTGCTACATTATATTGTACTGTTCTACTCTCTTCTATTGCTGCAAGACCTCTAAAGATGCTAGTCTTCGATAGGACTAGGCCTTCTCTCTATTCTGGCATTTCTGCAGCCCAGTCCACATATACAGCCTCTCTTTGAAAATTTTGCATATGTAGTGTAGATCCTTGCTTGCTGAGTACTTCTGAGTACTCACGGTTGCTTTGCTTTCTTTTCCCCCACATCAGTTTGTCGTGACCAAGATGACGGAGCCCCTGAGATAGCTGCGCACGCCGACGATCGCTACTACTACCCCGAGGATGGATACTACTACGAGTTGACTGACGACCAGGAGTAGGATCGGAGCGTCCCAGGCAGGAGGCCTACGCCTTTCGATCGTAGTGTTTTATTTTGCCCCGCCTTTCTAAAGTCCTTTCTGTTTCCGTTTCATATCTATACTCGGATATCTGATGCTTCCGCTGACGCTTGTACGCAAGCTTATGTATTCAAGCCCTCGAGGCCCCTGGCTTGTAATATAAAGCTTGTATGACTTTATTTATGTTTTAGAGTTGTGTTGTGATATCTTCCCGTGAGTCCTTAGGCTTGATCGTGTGCATTTGCGTGTATGATTAGTGCACGATTGAGCCGGGGGCATCACAAGTTGGTATCAGAGCCGACTGCCTGTAGGAACTCCCCTTTCCAACTCCTTGGCCGAAGTTGAGTCTAGTGGTCCAACATCGTTTTACTAACATGGCTGTGTGGCTTACGGGCCCACGTCGCCAAATGGGTGGTATTAGGATCTTTTACTCCTCGACCTTTACTCTGGGACTCTGATCTCTCATCTATTCAGGTTAAAATTTTACTAACTCCAACATTAGGTTCTCGTGATCACATCCACCCGGTGTTCTGAAATTTCCCCCCTTCCTTCAAGATGGCGGTCCAGGTTCTGCTTGCAGGATCCTTTTACCGAGGGCACCCTATGTTGCCACTTGCAGATTCCTCGCCCCAACAGTTTTCTCCGACGTGGATGTAGCCTTTGCTATGTCATGTTGTTGTAATCCTCACCGCGTGCCTGCGCGTCGCCTAGTTTGTCTAGCTGCGAGCGTTCCCGTGCGCGTACTATCCGTTTGAATCCAACTCTGTGAATGGATTGGTATGTCTTTGACGACCACCATTATATATCTAATGCCTATCCTGTTCTGTCCCGTGTTACATCATGAATAACTTCATACACGTGCAGTTTTACTTGCTAAACTGCCCCTGTCGATTTGGCAGGATGGCTGACGATCCCCCACCTCCACCTTATATTGCCGCAATGATGTAGCAGTTTGAACTGAACCGTCAGGTTATGACCGGGATATTGGCTCAGTTCCCAAACCAGAATACTCAGCAATAGTCTGCTCCAATAACTCTGCCAGAATTCATGCGCCTTAATCCGTCCACTTTTCGCAGCTCGACTGATCCAATGGATGCTGATGATTGGCTCCGTGACATTGCCTTCCAGATGAAGTTGGCCAATGTTATCCCTGACAGTTACGTCACCTATGCGACGTATCACCTGAGGGGATCAGCTGCTCAATGGTGGGAAAGCCACAAGGGTATGTTGCCTGCTGAAGCAGTAACCACTTGACAGGAATTTCAGTCAGCTTTTCGTGCACGGTACATTCCTCAAGGTCTGATGGACCAGAAGAAGCAGGAGTTCCGCAAACTCTCTCAGGGTAAAATGACTGTGGATGAATATCAGAGGAAATTTCTTGAATTGTCCCGCTATGCTGAAGATGACGTCTGCACTGACGCCCGCAAGCAGGAGAAATTCCGTGAAGGACTGCGTACGGATATAAACCTCGCACTTGGTGTCCTTGATTTTACAGATTTCGCAACGCTTGTCAGCCAAACTTTCCGAGTTGAGACTGCTCTGACTAAACACCAGGAGTCGCTCAAACACACTCATGAAGCTGGCTCATCCTCGCGTGAGCCTGTTCAGAAGCGTCAAGTGTGGATCCCGCACAATGTACATCACCGACCTGCCCCTGCACCGAGACCGTCATATGTTGCACCTCGTCTGCCTCCGCCGCCAAGACAGCTTACGATCCAGGGTGGACAGTCCCTAATGATGGTTTATGCCGCAAGTGTGGACAGCCCGGGAACCGTGCTTTCAACTGTCATCAGGGCCAGCCTCAGAATGCATCACGTCATCCTGTTGTTTGTAGGAAGGGCCATCGGACCCATCATTCCAGGAATCGTAATGCCAGACTACCTGCTAATCAGCTTGTTCATGTCAACCAAGTCAACATGGAAGAAGCTCGACAGGACCCCAAAATTGTGATGGGCACCCTTCTAGTGAATTCAATCCCAGCTTCAGTCCTCTTTGATTCTGGAGCATTGCACTCCTTCATGTCCGAAAGTTTTGCGTGAAGCCATGATATACCTTTCGAGGAGATGTCCACCCCATTAGTAATCCAGTCACCTGGGGCTAATTGGCAAACTACCATGGTAAGCCACGGTAACCACATTGTGATCGGAGGATTGATGTTCCCCGTTTCTCTCATTGCTCTCAAGACCTCCAACATAGACATTATTCTAGGAATGGACTGGTTGAAGCCTCATAAAGCTTTGATTGACTGTGCCACTGAAACAGTCCGCCTCACACACTCTTCTGGCCAGACAGTCAAATACTCAGCCCGAATAGCTCAGGATGCTGAGACTCAAATATATGTTCTGAATGCATTGAACGCTTCACCTCTTGAAGGCATCGAGAACGTTCCAGTTGTTCATGATTTTCAAGATGACTTTCCAGAAGAACTTCCAGGAATACCCCCTGCTAGAGCTGTCGAGTTTGTCATCGACTTGAAACCTGGCACAACTCCTATTGCGAAGCATCCTTATAAGATGCCTCCGCATCATCTTCTCGAGCTTAAGGAAGAAATCGACACGTCACTTAAGAAAGGTTTCATCCGCCCCAGTTCCTCTGCTTGGGGAGCACCTTCACTCTTCGTTAAGAAGAAGGATGGAACTAACCGATTGGTTCAGGATTATCGGCCCATTAACCAAGCCACAATTCAGAATAAATATCCGCTTCCTCGGATCAATGATTTGTATGATCAACTTGCTGGATCATCGGTGTTTTCTAAACTCGACTTGAGGTTGGGTTATCATCAGATCCGTGTTCGTGAAGAGGATATTCCAAAGACTGCATTTGTTACTCGCTACAGCTCTTATGAGTACACTGTCATGTCATTTGGTTTAACAAATGCTCCAGCCACATTCTCCCGTCTGATGAATTACATCTTCATGGATTACCTTGACAAATTCGTCGTGGTATATCTGGATGATATCCTGGTTTATTCGAAGGATAAAGAAGAACATGCTGAACACCTCCGTCTTGTACTGGAAAGGCTCCGAGAACACTAGTTGTATGCCAAATACTCCAAATGTGAATTCTGGCTTTCTGAAGTAATGTACCTTGGTCATGTGATTTCCAAGGATGGAATTGCTGTTAACCCAGAACGAGTTCAGGCTATTCTTGACTGGACACCTCCAAAGAACGTCAAGCAAGTGAGAAGTTTTCTCGGCCTTGCAAGCTATTACCGTCGGTTTGTTGAGAATTTTTCTAAGATTGCTAAGCCTTTGACTGATCTGCTTCACAAGGGCGTTAAGTTTGAATGGACAGACAAATGTCAAGAAAGTTTTCACACACTCAAAGACAAGCTAACATCTGCCCCAGTACTTGCTCCTCCAGATTCTCGCAAAGATTTTGTGATTTATTGTGATGCATCCCGTGAAGGATTAGGCTGTATCCTAATGCAAGAGCGTAAGGTGATTCCTTACGGCTCTCGTCAGTTGCGCCCACATGAAGAGAATTATCCGGTACATGATCTAGAACTAGCTGTTGTCATCTATGCACTGCAGTTGTGGCGACATTACCTTCTCGGTAATCGTTGCGAGATATACACGGATCATAAAAGTCTGAAGTACTTGTTCACTCAGCCATCTCTAAACCTCCGTCAGCAAAGATGGATGGAGGCCATTGCGGACTATGATTTGGGTATTTCCTATACCCCTGGCAAGGCTAAGGTGATGGCTGATGCCTTAAGCCGCAAGTCCTATTGCGACAACCTCATGGTTAGGCGGGCTCAACCTCGTCTTTTTGAAGAACTGCGCAAGCTGAATCTCCATATTGTTCCACAGGGTTCTCTTAATAACCTTGTGATACAACTAGATCTTGAGAAAGCTGTTAAGGATGCGCAAGCTAAAGATGCTGAAATTGATCTCATGAAGAAAGATCTTCACCTTGAAAAGTACAGGGATTTCTCGCTGTCTGAAGATGGAACCTTGTATTTCAGAAACCGCATTGTCATACCTCGCTTCGAGCTTATGACCGACAAGGTCATGAAGGAGGCACATGATACCCCGCTGTCTATTCATCCGGGTAGCACCAAGATGTATCGTGATCTCCGTCAAAGGTACTGATGGTCTAAAATGAAGCAGGATATTGCTCGATATGTTGCTGAATGTGATGTGTGTCGTCGTGTTAAAGCAGAACATCAGAAGCCTGCTGGAATTCTGCAACCGTTACCTATTCCTTTATGGAAATGGGATAAGGTTCAGATGGATTTCATTACAGGACTTCCTAGGTCACAGAAGGGTCACGATGCTATTCTTGTTGTCGTCGACCAACTCTCTAAAGTTGCACACTTTCTGCCTATCAAAGAGACTATCACTGCTAGCCAGTTAGCAGAGTTGTATATCTCCAGAATTGTTTCACTCCATGGCATTCCGAAGGAGATCAGTTCGGACCGTGGCGGCCTTTTCACTTCCAAGTTCTGGGAAAGTTTCCAAGAAGCTATGGGAACTCATATTACCTGGAGTTCAGCTTATCACCCCCAATCCCAAGGCCAAGTCGAGCGAGTCAATCAAGTGCTTGAAGACATGCTTCGGGCTTGTGTTATATCGTTTGGCAAGAAGTGGGAAGAATCTCTTCCGTATGCCGAGTTCTCTTATAACAACAGCTATCAAGCCAGTTTGAAAATGGCCCCCTTCGAAGTACTCTATGGACGTAAGTGTCGAACCCCTCTGAATTGGTCAGAAACTGGGGAACGACCGCTCGTGGGTCCGGATATTATTCAACACGCCGAAGAGCAAGTACGTATCGTTCGAGAAAATCTCAAGGCGGCTCAGGACCGCCAAAAGAGCAATTATGATCGCAAACGATGGGGTTTGACTTATCAACCTGGTGATCAAGCTTATCTTCGTGTCACTCCTATGAAAGGCACTCACTATTTTGGAATCAAGGGCAAGCTAGCTCCACGCTACATTGGTCCTTTCCGCATTGTAGCAAGACGTGGTCAGGTGGCATATAAATTGGAGTTGCCGCCTTAATTCTCTCATATCCACGATGTCTTCCATGTGTCGCAACTTCGTCGTTGCTTCAAGGAATCTCCGAACCGAGCAGTGGATCACGAAATGCTCGAATTGCAAGATGATCTTTCTTATAAGGAGCATCCGATCCGCATTCTCGATGAAGCTGAACGTCGGACCCGTCAGAAGGTTACCAAGTTCTTCAAAGTGCAGTGGTCAAATCATACTGAAGATGAAGCCACTTGGGAACGCGAGGATAATCTTCATGCGGAATATCCCGAACTTTTTCCTTCTACCTCTTAATTCTCGGGACGAGAATTCTTGTTAGTGGAGGAGATTTGTAACACCCCCAATGGTTAACTACAGTAATCCCCTTTTGATTATGCCATGTCATCATGATCAACAGTACTTAATCATCATTAGTATCATATCTCTTTTCAAATTCAAATTCAAATGGAAATTCAAACTGAAAGTGAAAATAAAAGTTGTTCAAATTTGAAAACTAATTTGTTCATAATATTGTAAATAATCCAGAGACAATTCTAAAATTATATTCAACATATACTAAATAAATTATGTGACTCTAACAACCACAAAACAGAGTTATTTAACCCTTATTCTCTTATTTAAAATCCAAATAAAATCATTTGTACTCCAAACCATTTTCTAACAATGTCTAATATTGCACTGTGAATATTTGGGCAAGTTTCATAAAATACAAAAGTCATTTGAAATAAGAATAAAAGAGAAAACAGAAAATAAATAAAAAGTAAAAACAAGAAAAGGAAAAGGAAAAGAATCCCCACTCCCCCCCCAACTGGGCCTCGACCCAGCCGACCCAGTCGGCCACCCCACCAGGCCGGCCCAACCCCCCTCTTCTAACCCCCCGCGCACGACCCATAACCCTATCCCTTCGATCCTCTTCCCTTCCCCTCTCTCTCGCAGGATTGGATCGGGGAGGAGCCCGATCCCGGCCCCCGACGCGGCGCCCCTCCCCAGCACCGCCATCGCCCCGCCGTCGCTGGACCCCCCCCCCCCGACACCCCTCGAGCTCGCACCGCGACCCCCCTGTGAGCCCCGTCTGCCCTTCTCTCTCTCCCGCACGCTGGATGTCCACAGACAACGGCCGAAATCTATCAGCCCCTCTCCCTCCTCTAAGACTACACACTCAAAAGATCCTTCCACTCCCTCCCTCCCATTTCTTCTTCCCCTTAGCTGCCACCCGCTCGGCCTCGCACGCTCCGGCCACGCCCCGCGCCCTCCCCGCTCGTGCCTCGCAGCTCGCGGCCGCGCCCCGTGCTCCCGCCTCGCTCGCCCACCTCGGACCCCGCCTGTTGCCGCCGCCGCTCGCGCCACCGCACCCGCACGCGCTCGCCTCCGTCGTCGCTGGCGCCGCCTCACCTCCCCGACCGTGCCCCGCCTGGCCATGCCCTCCCCTGGCCTCGCCTCGACCGCTCGCCGTCGCCTATGCCCGCGCGCGCGCGCGCGCATTTGATGCACCGGACATGTCCGATGCCCGAACGGGCACAACCCGGACATGTCCGGCTGTGCCACTGACCAGTGGGCCAGCCCCTGTAAATAAAAAAATAAATAAAAATGAATTAATAAAATAATTAATTAATTAGTGAATTAATTAAGTTAATTAACTCTGATTAAGTTAATCTAATTAATTAGTTAGTTTAATTAAACTGTAATTAGATTAACTAAACCCTAATTAACCTAAACAGAGAATGATAGGTGGGACCCACACGTCAGGTTGACCCAGTCAACGCACTGTTGACTGCTGACATCATACTGATGTCATGATGACGTCAGCCCGCACGATTCTGGATAATGTTGATTTAAATAATTAAATAAATTCCAGAAATTAATAAAAACTTTAGAAAATCTTATAAAATAATCTGTAGCTCAGATCGAAAAACTTTGTACATGAAAGTTGCTCAGAATTTCGAGACGAATCCGAATACGCGGCCCGTTCGTCCGTCACGCGTCCCTAACTATCCGAACATGGAACCGTTCCCCTCCGGTCATCTGTCTGACAACTGTCCGGAACCGGGAAAACATTCCCGGATGGATTCCCCCTTCCTCGTTGTCGTGCAACCATACGTTAAGGCACACCCGGCACTGCGTATTGTCATGTCATGCTCTTGTTTGCTTTATATTTACTGTTTCCTCCCCCTCTTCTCTCTCGTTAGACCCCGACGCAGTTCCCGGTGGCGACGCAGCTCCGGAGCCCGGCGCCACCGTTGACGACCTTGCCTTTGCCGCAAAGCAACCAGGCAAGCCCCCCCCCCTTGAGCATACCGATATCGCCCATTCTATTTTCTCATGCTTGCATTAGAATTGCTGCTGCTGCTGCTTTACCTATTCTGATGCATAGCCTGTTTATTGTAACCTGTTATTGAAACCTTACCTGCTTATCCTAAACTGTCTAGTATAGGTTGGGTAGAGACCTATCAGTGACCCCACTTGTTCCGATTGCCCCGCTGGATTAACAGAAGACCCGATCAACGGGATTGAAGACAGGCCCCGGCACCGCACATCACCCCCCTTAGTTGTAACGACACTGCAGCGTTACTATCGAGTGCCGAGGGTGAAACCTCTTGTAGCACTTCTGATGTTAATTCTGTAGAGTAGCTATTCGGTCGTGGTCATCGAGGGTGATTCCTCCTTCACCGCTTCTGATAACGACGCCATCGTACAACACCTCAAGTGTGAACCCAGCGAGGGTGGTTCCTCCGAGTTCACCTTAACGGATGCATCGAGTAGGAATCCAACGAGGGTGATACCTCGGATTCCCTTGATGTTATGGACACACGGATACTTGGACTGTACTATTGTTACTTGGAAAGGCGGGTCGACCCTGAGGGGTACCCGCGTGTCATGTGAAGGCGGGTTGCCTGGATGGTGCCCGAGTGAGAATACGAGGCGTGGCCGGGCATTCTTGACCCTTGCCGCAAGTCCTCGAGACGAGGCGACGGGGTCACATCTTTCGTGAGTCTCTGCTCGTTACCGCAACCCCAAGGTACTAACGGTTTGGATATTTGATTCGAGTGGGCCTCTGGCCCAATAGCACTAACCATCACGTGGGCATAGTATGGGCGCTCTGCATCATATGCATCAGCCGAAAGCTCTGTCAGACGTCCAGTTCAGCATTGCGGCCGGGACAGACCGGCGCCCCCCTGGTGCCTGGCTTCCCGCTGCACGCAACGACTCGGAGTGCACAGGGCGATGGCCCAAGACCTCTGAGCGCTTAGGATGTAGACCGACGGGGACCTCTCTGCTGAGCTCTAGGTAGGGCTGCCGTGTGTCGTTTGGCCGAGGCCGGGCATGACCCAGAAAGTGTGTCCGGCCGGAGTTAAGCGAGCGTGGTGGGTAAGTTGGTGCACCCCTGCAGGGAAGAACTAAACTATGCATAGCCGGATCCTCGGTAACGGACAATCGGAGTTGTATCCCGATCGATACAGCTAGAATTGGATACTATGGTTCTGGGATTGCTTCTCGCAGGGAGTCGAGAAGGGATCTCCGGACGAGGTTGATACTGTATGGCTCTGGGATTGCTTTCTCGCAGGGAGTCGAGAAAGGATCTCTTGGTGAGGTTGATATCATTACTGCTGCATTATAGTGTACTATTCTACTCTCTTCTATTGCTGCAAGACCTCTAAATATGCTAGTCTTCGATAGGACTAGGCCTTCTCTCTATTCTGGCATTTCTGCAGCCCAGTCCACATATACAGCCTCTCTTTGAAAATTTTGCATATGTAGTGTAGATCCTTGCTTGCTGAGTACTTATGAGTACTCACGGTTGCTTTGCTTTCTTTTCCGCCACATCAGTTTGTCGTGACCAAGATGACGGAGCCCCTGAGACAGCTGCGCACGCCGAGGATCGCTACTACTACCCCGAGGATGGATACTACTATGAGTTGACTGACGACCAGGAGTAGGATCGGAGAGTCCCAGGCAGGAGGCCTACGCCTTTCGATCGTAGTGTTTTATTTTGCCCCGCCTTTCTAAAGGCCTTTCTGTTTCTTTTTCATATCTGTACTCAGATATCTGATGCTTCCGCTGATGCTTGTACGCAAGCTTATGTATTCGAGCCCTCGAGGCCCCTGGCTTGTAATATAAAGCTTGTATGACTTTATTTATGTTTTAGAGTTGTGTTGTGATATCTTCCCGTGAGTCCTTAGGCTTGATCGTGTGCATTTGCATGTATGATTAGTGCACGATTGAGCCAGGGGCGTCACACAACATCTACAACCTTTCGAAATTAGCATCATAGACGGAAAATAGATAGATGAATCTCATCTGGAAAACTGCTGAAGTGGAAGGCGAATATTGAGCCTTCATTGTTGTTGAAGGTCTTTGCAACTTTAGGCCGGTGCTTGTGGATGATTGACCGTCCATCCTTCGTCCTCTTCAGGAACACTTCAATATTGAACCGTGGGTGTTGTATGAGAACCTTCCTCGCCTCCTGACCATACAGGTGGTTTGAGAGGTAATCATCAGTGAACTGCTTTGAAAAGGCCTGAAAACAAGGATATGCATAAATATCTTCTCCAGATTTGAAATGGCGCAAAGGAATTAAAAAGACAAGGTATAATAGTTAGTACCATCCCGTAGTGAACTGATGTCTTCTTCATTGTGCAGACAAAGATCTTGTTGTTTTTTGTCGCTAATTTCTTTATCGTAACAATCTTTCTGAGTTTCTTGACTTGACTGATATTAATGGACAACTCATTTCCACATATGCAAAAAGGGTCAAAATGTGGGTCAAAACCTCTGACAGCAGGACCTACATGTGCAAGACCAAATTGTTAAAAACCTAATATTTAAAAACAAGAAGTGGAAAGGTGTGTTATTAACTGCAACATGCCTAATATTTAAAAACAAGCAAACATAGTCATTCAAACTTGTATTGTGCAGGTCTAAGTACACTAGTTATTGGCCCTGTTTGGATCCAAGGGTTAGAGTTAGTTTGAGCTAGTTTGGGCTCAAATAGCCCTAAAGTATCCAAACATGAGGGCTAGTTTGAGCTAGTTGCGTCAAACCCACCCAAAACAACTATCCCACCCAAGAGGTGTTGATTGGGGCTAGTTCTCCTAGTGCATTTATTGTCAATCTAACACTATCATCCAAACACCTCTTTGGCTAGAGTTAGTTCAGGGTTAGTCATTGTTTAGTATCATTGTTATTTAGGAAACGTAGGATAGCGTAGGATTTATTCTACCTTGACTTGTACTCCAGGATGACCATGTACTCCTATATATATGCCCACGAGGCTCAAGCAATACAATCAACTATTCCACCAATCTCTCTCTCTCTCTCCCTTTTAACTGTCATGAGCTAGAAACTAACTCTAACCTCTAGCTAAGTTAGAGTATCCAAACAGTGCCATTGTTAAATCAAATGGAAAGGTGTGTTCAATACTCCCTCCGGTCCTTTTTAATCTACATATAAGAATTGTCTGAAGTCAAACTTCATAAAGTTTGACCTTATTTATATGAAAAAATATCAACATCTAGCATGCTAAAGTTATACAATATGAAAATTTAAGTCATGACACATGTACTGATATTTATTTCATATTGTGAATGTTCGTATTTTGTTCTATAAAGTTGGTCAAACTTTACGAGGCTTGACTTTAGACAAATCTTATATGCGAACTAAAAAGATTCGGAGGGAGTACAACATGCTTAACAGCAACCAAATATAGTCATTCATAGAGCTATTGTTAAATTTGGTATTGATGAAATTGAACTACACAGTTCATACTAGCACATATAGAACATCACACTGTTAATAGCTAAAATAAACAAGGCATACTACGAACAACCAAAGATGGCAATTGAAACTGGACATATGCTAACTACAAACAACCGAACAACCATAAACCGTAGAAATAAACAAGGCGTAATGCAAACAACCTAATATAGCAATAATACTGGACAGGTTCTCACTACAAAAGGGGTTCGAGAAAACAAATCATGGGTTTCCTCACTTGTCACAGATTGGCTCCTCCTCGTGGTCGCTGTCGATGAGGTCTGACTTGCCAGCTGAGGATCCCAGGCCAGCGTCGCAGAACATGTCCTTCAAAAATGACAAAAGGGGCTCCATGGCGATGAAGGATGGCAAATTGTTCATAATGAGCCGCAGGAGATCAGCGGCAGGGCCATCGATGAGATCGACGGCTGTCAAACCCGAAGGGTTGGGGATGGGCAACTTAACCTGTGACATAGCCCGCGTCAAGCCGTCGATGTCGATGACCTCGATGTTGTAGCTGGCGTCCGCGACATGCCAGAATACTCTAGCCCGTTGATTGAAAGGCTCAATCCAGGTCCAGTCATCGTCGTCAGCTTCCTTGGCGGCCACCTCGCCGACGTTGGGCGAAGAGGCCGCGGTAAAGCTCTTTTGGGCCATTCGCTCCTCGAGCTCCCCGGGAAGCGTAGCCGGGCTTAGGCTGCGACGCTCTGGAGTGGGGGAGGGGGTGGGGATGGGGATCTCTGGGAAAGGGGCGTTTCGCATGCGTCATCTAAGAAACTCAGGGCGGTGAGGGTATGTATATCGGTGGGTAAACTACACGGGTAGACCGGCAGAGGTTGACGATGGAGGCGGCGCGGCAGCGGCGGCGACGGTGACCTAGCTAGGTTTGGAGCGAGGGAGGGGTGGTGTGTATGTGTGGGAGCGGGGGATTTGGGGTGAGCGAAGGATTTGGGGTGTGTCTGTGGAGGGGGTCCAAGGTGGTGTTTGAGGAAATGCCGCGGGTACTAAAAATTTTACTAGGCGGGAGTAAAATGGTGGGGCTACCGAAAATTTGGATCAAGGGATTGAAGCAGAGCGGGGCGGGAGTAACGAACATCACACACGGTTAAAACATAATAATCGTGTGCTATCAAACAGAAAAACACTCCAGCCGAGCAGATATTTTTGAGATTGCGAGGGATGGAGGTGGGAGTAAAATGCCGGGGCTACTGAAAATTTGGATCTACTGATTGAAGCAGAGCGGGAGTAACAGACATCGCACACGGTCCAGACATACTAATCGTGTGCTATCAAACAGAAAAACCATCTACGCGGGTAGATATTTTCGAGATTGCGAGGGAGTAGATATTTTCGAGAGGGGGAGGGAAGCCTCGTGGAGCCCAATCTACTGTGATCATGTGGGTGACAGGGGCAAGGGTGCGGCACACGGGTAGTCCTAGGGAACCGTGTCTATTTCGTACCCGATAGCAGATGGTTGATGCGTCCGACTCATCTGCTGTTTATAAATTTGGCCAAAAAAATGCGGGAAAGGGTCAGAACATAAACACACTTGCATGTGGACCAAATATATGTATGAAAAGGGTGGTTTGATGTTCAAATACCCAATGCACAACTTTGATGTGGCACTTGTCGCACAAAGCGCATGTTATTATTGCTAGCCCCACCCCCCCCCCCCCCCCCAAACACCACACACACACTTCGTGTTGCCGGGAGGGGAATCCTAGCTATGAATGCATGCCCCCAAATAGCTAGGTCTGACATCTCACCATACCGTAACACAAAACCGAAAGGAGTACATCAACCCCCCTCCCCCCTTTGCTTCCGATCAAATTTGGACCGTGTGCGGGCCCACAGATGTGTTCTTCTGGCGTTAGATGGGTGAGACCACTTACCAACCACACCTGCGGGTGGCCCGATGTGTGTGCGTGCGTGTGTGTGTGTGTGTGTGTGTGAAAACGATGTGCTATGATATTTAAATTACCAAATCACAAATTTGATGTGGCACATGTGCATCGCAAATTAACCGGGCATCCCCAACCGCACGGAGGTTCATCTAGTACGAAGTAGGACTGTGCCCCCCCCCCCCCACACATACACTTTGAGTCAGTGGGAGGGGGCATCTCACCAAGGCGTATTGTAAGACTGACCAAGAAGAATCACCACCTTGGTCGTATAACCTCTCTTGTTTGTTGGGTCAAGGTCATGCATTGACGTTCCACACGCGGCCCCACAAAATAGGCTAGCTTGTCTCCGATAACCACGTGAGGGAGTGCCTGAAGACAACCACTGCGTGCATGTGGCCCAAACATATATATGTATGAAGTTTCATGTGGTGTTTGAATATACCCAATGCACAACTTTGGTGTGGCCGCGTGCTTTTGGAACCGGAAAGTCCACACACAGAGCGAGGGTTCACGACGCATAGTATACTCTATATATATATAGGGATTCATGTGTATGCGAGCCCTCGAACTTAGCTCTCGAATCTCACCATGATCGACGTACGACTATACGGTAACGCGAACCAAGAGAAGAAGAATCCACCCTGGTAACCTCTCTCGCGTTGTTGGTCGAAGTGATGGACGTCCACGCGGGCCCACGAATATATAAGCCGTCGATGATAACCAAGCGAGGGAGAGTGTCCAAAGACAACCACTGCATGTATATATGTGCCCCAAACATATGTATGGACATGCGTGATGCCTGCATATATGTTTGAATACCAAAAGCACAACATTTTGATGTGGCGCATGCATGCGCCAAAAAACGCACAGTCCCCACACAGATCTGGTTCATGATGCGTCGCGTGCTCCCCCCCCCCACTTCGACCCGGTGGGAGGAATTCGTGCGTACACATGCGCGCGAAGTATAGTTGCATGTACTGAACCGTATAAGACGAACCAAAATTTAATCCCCTCCTAATTATAAGTCAAATTAACCTCTATCGCTGTCGGTCGAAGTGATTGACCAAGCGGGCACACAGAGATGGACGAAGCATCTCGCTGATAACCCCATGAGTGAGTGCTAGAGGACAACTGCCATTGCTTGCTTGTGGGCCAAACACATGTATGGAGATGTGTGGTTGTGATGTCTGAATACCTAATATATATGCAGAACTTTGATGTGGCACCTGCCTCGGAAACCTTTAAGTCCCCCACACGAACCGAGGTTCATGACACGTAGTATATATATGTTGCCCCCCTCCCGTCTTCGACGCGTAATATATACTCCTACGTACCGTAACACACCCCGAAAATAATTCTCCTTGTTCGTCAAATTACCTTTCTCGTTGTGTCATATATTAGATGGACGACGACCTCGCGGGCCCATGGAGGGAAGTCGCAGGCGAATGAGTGAAAACCATCATCTGCACGTGGCCCAATGTGTTGGTGATGTTTTTAATACCTAATATGCACAATTTCTTTGCGGCACCTGCCTCGGAAACCGAAAAGTCACCACACGGAGCGAGATCGATTCATGATGTGTGTGTAGTATATATGTGCTGCCCCGGCCCCCTCCTCCCTTCTTCGACGCGTACTATATACTCCTACAGCAACACAACCCAAAAAGAAACCTCCTTGCTGGGTCAAAGTGATGGAGGACAACCTCGCGGGCCCACGGATGGAAGCATCACACGCGAGTGAGTGTCCTATATGACGCGTAGTATTGCCCCTGGCCACCCTCTTCAACGCGTACTATATATATATACTCCTACCGTACGTATAACAAAAACCAAAAAATGACCATCCTTGTTGGTCAAATTAACCTCTCTGATCGCATGTCATAGTGCTGGACGGCGACCTCGCGGGCCCACGCGAGTGAGTGTCCTAGGACCATCGCGTGCATGTGGCCCAAAGATGCATGTCAAACTTTTTCTGCAGCGAACATGCGACCAAAGGAGTTTAGTGTTGAAAATTGAAAAAAATAGATAACATCTATCCATTTTTTATACATTGATTGATTTCCCAGGGATTTAAATGTGCAAAAATCAAATTTGATCTACATGAGACCCGTGATAGTGCACGAAAATGGATTGCAAAATCATATGTGTACGTGTCCCTGGGTGCATGTTTAGTCCCCATGCAAGAAATTTCTAACATCTAGAATCTTGATTTTAAAATCCAATAAGTCCAAAACTAAGTTGAAATTCGTGAAACTTATCGTGGTGTCGTATGGACACCAATAGACTGTGATTTTTTTTTCAAATTTGAGACAAGTTTTGATATAATCTTCTTACATACAGGAAATTATAAATAATTATCAACCAATATCGCAAACGAACTCTTTATTCGAACCGTGTGCTTTAGACCAACAATGTAAGTGCAGTGTTTCGGTTAAGCAATAAAGCGGCAGTATTAATCATCAAAAAGGAAAAATCAATATAATACGTGCCGCACACACGTCCCGTGTGCCGTATGAGAATGCGTGAGTTGACGAGATGTATGCTAGCAGGCAGACCGGGAGGCCGAGGCATGCACGTGTTCGCTACGCACTCATCGTGGGGCGTGCTAGTAGCTGTGTGAAATAACGGTAGGCGTGCCAGCAGTCCACCGCGCAGGCTCACCTGGAGGCGAGCCAACCCTTTGACCGCCGCCCACCTCGCTCCCACTGCTCCATATTAATGGTGCGCCCGATCCGCAGGTCATAAAAGGCGGCCGCACACCCCATCCACAGTTGTCACCGCCGCATGGAGTGTATTAGGATTTTGCCGAAGCGCACCATCGGTGGGAGTGGCGACGCCGGGGCTGGTGAAGCACCCGCGCAACGCATGAAGCTGGGCGCAGAGGTTGCTGTCGCCGCCGACGAGGTCTCGCGCGGGTTAGCGTGCGTGCTAATAATTCGTAGCCAGATCTTGAGAATTGATTTTGACCACCACCCGCCTCGCTCCGTGAAATGATGGTATAGGAATGCCAGAAGTCCGCCGCGCAGGCTCATCGGGAAGCGAGACAGCCTTTGACCACCGCTCGCCTCGCTTTCACTGGTCCGTATTAATGGCGCGCCCGAGCGGCCGCACCCCCCCATCCTCGCCACACACACAATCCTCTCTCTCTGCCCGCATCCTCGAAGTCGCTCTCAGTCCTCAAAGCTGGCACCCCCCCATCCTCGCCACACACACAATCCTCTCTCTCCGCCCGCATCCTCGATGCCGCTCTCAGTCCTCAAAGCCGTCAGTGTATGAGGATGCCGCCGAAGTGCCCCATCGGAGGGAGTGGCGACGCCGGAGCTGCTGAAGCACTGGAGCACGGCATGAATATGGAGACAGAGGTTTCCGTCGCCGCCGACGAGGTGGAGAACGAGGCTGCCAACAAGCGGAGGCGGGTCAAGAAATAACCGCAAGCGACTCCAGCAGGCCTAGACTTCATCAGCAGCCTCCCCGATGATATGTTGACAGCCATCATATCCCTCCTCCCAATCAAATATGGGGCGAGGACAACCGCCCTTTCCCGGCGGTGGCGCCCCCTATGGCTCTCCACCCCTCTTGACATCCTTGATGCCCACGAGCTCTGCCATGGCTATCGCAAAAGCTTGGATGCGTTCTCCCAGATCCTCGGCAGTCACCATGGCCCAATCAGAGGCCTTATCACGGGCATGTTCCGTTCCAATGGCAAGGACCGAGCCAAGATTGATGAGTGGTTCCGATCCCCCGCCCTAGATCAGCTCGAGGAGCTCAGTTTTAATGATGGGCATATGCGCTCGCTGCCAACGTCCGCGCTCCGCTTCACGCCCACGCTGTGCCTCGCCAAGTTCATGAATTGCCATCCCCCCCCCGCTTAATGACACGCCCGCTCTTTTTCTACCACGACTGAAGCACCTCAAGCTCATCGCCGTCTGCATCCCAAAGGATGACATGGAGCGCCTACTCCGCGGCTGTACTGCACTCGAGTTCCTTCGTCTTCAGGCGATGAATTGGTAGAGTAGCTTCCACATCACCTCCAGGACTCTCCGGACTATTTATGTGTGTTGCTGGTGCTGCAACGAGAGATCACAAAAGGTGGACCACAATATGGTCATTGAGGACACACCTTCACTTGAGAGATTACTTGTAGTTGATCAACAAGGTCCAACAAGAATCAATGTCATTTCTGCGCCGAAATTAACAGTGGTGGGCTACTCTTCTGTCAAATACTACTACTTTCAGGTACAACAGTCGCCTTCTACCTCTCCTTCTTGATATCAACATTATTTCTAGTTTTGAAGATGTATGTTCGTCTGTCATCCAGAAAAGCTTCACCCAGATTCTGCGCATAGTGAAGGTCTTGGCACTAGAATCTGTCGGCCCCAACCTGGACCAAGTTGTCAGTTTCCTGAGATGCTTTCCGTGCCTGAAGAAGCTGTATATCGAGGTGATGTTCCTTTCCTGTTAAATGTTAACCATAAGGGAGTTCAATTTTTTGCACCTTTTCCCAAGTTTACAATGATAGTGTACTACGATTTCTGAAGGAATTTTGGAGGATTTCAGGACATACACCCCCACCCCATATTGGTTGCTTGATTCATATGGTTACAATCCATAAGCATTTCTCCTTTGGATTCATCTGTACTAGTTTTCTTAGGAATTTTTCATCCACTCCAACCTCTTGTGAAGAAGGCTACATTTTTCTAGATTGTAATCAAATGCCCATGTTAATCATGTCAGATCGAAGATGGCACGTTGGCGCATTTTACAAATCCTGCAAACCAAATAGGCGTGTAGTAGTGTTCAAAACTGCATGTAGGCACTAACACGTTCTCTTCTTTTGCAGATAATAATAGGCCCGGAGGTGGATAATGTTTATAATGACAATCACATCGAGTGCCTTGATCTGCATCTCTCAAAAATTACTTTGAACTCCTACCGTGGGACCTTACCGGAGATTACATTCGCCAGGTTCTTTGTTGCCAGAGCAAGGGTGCTGAAGGTAATGAGGTTGAACATGCATTTAAATAGGAAATATGAATGGTTTGTTGATCAGAGCCGGCAGCTACTGTAGAATGGAAGAGGCTCCAAAAAAGCTAAACTTCGTATTGGAAGTGCATATGACAGAGTAATTGGAAGTCATTGTGTCAAACCCATACATGACTTGTCAGCGGCTGATCCCTTTACAGAAATGACGTGGTTTCGAAAGCGGCCTTACTATTTTTATTTTTAGTTTGAACCTCTCTTATATCCATGTTCAGCTGATTAGCACGGGCGTTTGCAGCAGAATGAGCTGAATTTCATTTCTAATATCAGTTTGAACCTTGTAATCTTCGAATTTGAGCCATGTAACTCTGGAATTTGAACATTGTAATATTTCAGGCTTTTGTGGTACAATCGTTGAAATGGCATCGTATGAGACTCGTATATTGGTAGTACTATTTTGACCTTAATATGGAATAGACTTAGATTTTATTAACCATTCATGACCAGGGATCCAGCCGGAAGCAAAGCAATGGCAAACATCGTCGCAACAAGATGTAGATGATTAGATGCTCGTTTCTCCTAGTTTAGTATGCATGTAATTGCTTACTTTGGTGTGTGGAAATGTTATGTGTGTAGTCACTTATGTAATTGTATGCTTAATTTGGTCATGCAATGCTGTTCTTATAACTATATATGTCGATGTTCTGTAGACAGACCATATCACATCGCACACGGACCACACTAGGGAACCCGTCGGTCATGAATTCATCAATCGCAGACGGTTGTATACCTGCAAGCGTTTGCCCACAACACACACGGCTTATTTCATCACGAACAGCTCGGATGGATCAACTATATGCCACGTATCGCACACGCAACTCTAATCTGATTCGTGCTTGATGTCTCTGCCATCGCTCGCACAGTTCGTCTTATTTGCCACGTATCACTGTGCCGGCCTCTGCTCATGTCCAACGGCACGCTGTGCTCACCGTTAGGCGCTGCAGTGCGCTGTGCTTGCCATTAGGCACCGCGGCGCGCTCTGCTCGCGTCCGTCGGCGCGCTTTGCTCGCATACCTCCACGCGCTCGGCTTGTGGACAGCTTTTCCTTGCGTGTTCAACTACTATATGCATATATATGGTTGCTCGCCGTTGAGGCGACTACGGAGCGCTCTGCTCGCGTCCCTTCGCGCGCACTCTGCCAGTGGTTGGGCCTGCGCACGATTAAGTCGGGGGCCCCATATGCATGTGGTTGCGCCGCGCACGTCGCCACGATGCAGTTACATGCGGCACGATGGAGTTACGCGCTGCAAATTAGAACTGCCATCCGGGCGTGCCGATATTCCAGGCCGTCCGGCTTCCCCTTTAATTCCCGCGGCCATTATAACCTTAGTCTCTTCAACCTTTCGATCGCGCCCGACAACACAACAAGCACACCCATGACGACACATAGAGAGGGGATGTCTAGCGGCGCTCCAATGGAGTTCGGCGAGCATAAAGTGGAGACCCACGCATGGGAGAAAGATCTCTCGGTAGTGTACACCATCGACCCAGCCATGGTGGACGACTACATCAACACCGTTGAGCAGTTGCTTGCTCGAGACAAGTACAAGGTGGTCGGCATCGACCTCCAGTACACCGGCGGTCGTCCCAACATAGATCAAAAGGTTGTCGTTGCCCAGTTGTGCATGCGCCATCATGTCCTCATCTACCACTACTGCATGGCCATAGAGCCTTGCGACCGTTTCGCCAGGTTTGTCAATAGCACCGACTACAAGTTCGCTACGGTGAAAACCACCGACGATGTAAAAGCGCTCAGGGTTACGGGCTTGGCCTGCAAGAACCTTGTAGAAATCCATGAGCACTACAGGGTCTGGGGCAGCACGAAGGACTCCCTGGTTGAACTCGCCTCGGCCATCATCGACCCATACTACGAAAAGATGAAGCAGGATGCCAACAGAACATGTCCCGTATCCTGGCACGGGGCCTGGATGCGGCAACTGGATGAACCTCACCTTAGGTTCGCGGCCAAGAGCATGTACACATGCTACGAGATGCACAGGCGGATCGTTGACATGAGGAAGTGCCTTATTACCGAAATCGACGAGGCCGGATCGAGCCACAAGCAGAGCAGTAGCGGCAAGCGTCACAAGAAGTAGATGATGATCAGATGATCGTTTATCCTGGTTAATTATGCATGTAATATATAGTTTACTTTGGTGTGTGGAAATGTCATGTGTGTAGTAGCCACCTATGTAATTATGCATGTAATAGTTTACTTTGGTGTGTGCAAATGTCATGTGTGTAGTAGCCACCTATGTAATTGGATGTTTAATTTGGTTATGCAACCATGTCCTTATAAGTGTGTGTGTATATATATATGTTGTTGTTCTGTATGCAATTCCAACGCACAACACACATGTCTTATTAGCAGCAATCGTCTGTGTTATTATTGGTCTTCGCACACATTTCTGATTACATACCTGTTTGCCGCGTATCACACACATCTTGTTAAATTGAACCGTTTCTGTTATCTTGGCTCAACGCAAACAATTCATCCAAGTGAACTGTTTGCCCTCTATCGCACACACCTTGATCTGGTTGACCGTTTCTTTTGTTCCGCCTAATCACAAACAGTTCATCCGGGTGAACCGCATGCCGTATATCACACACACCTTCATCTGGCTGCCCGTTTCTATTCTTCTGCCTCATCGCAAACAGTTCATTGAACTGAACTGTATGCCCCTTATCGCACACGCAACTAAATTCTAAACTGTGTTTGATGCATCCGTCATCGCAAATGTTTTGCATCTTTTTGACGGTTTTTTACATCACCATTTGCGATTATTGCATCGCACACAGTTTCGTCAAAGGGTCTCTGATTGTAGTGTCGCGTTAGCAGCATCCTGCAGTAGTGGGGGCCCACACAATCTATCCCTTTGACCCAACATACGAGAAGGGTTTGACCATGATGGTTTCCTATTGCTATGTGTGCCATGTTAGACCAAATAAAGTTTGAGCGCATGCGTTGGACGACACCCTCCCCCCCGCCACCTCGAAGTTGGGAAACCGACATTGTACGTATTGAACCAGGCTTGTGGTCGGGTACGGTGTTCGGTTTGTAATATAGTTGGTGGCCCATCGAAGTTGTGCATTCGGGATTTAAACACATCACACACCACCGTACCCATACATATTTTCGGGCCGCATGCAGTGTATATGGGGTCTTCTGATCGACCACGTCTCCCTTGTGCGGTTTTTTGTGATGACACGCATATCTGTGGGCTCGACGAGTGTATATATATCATCCCTTTGATCGATAACGAGGGGTATGTGTTGGCCATGAATGGATTCCTCCTAGTTCGTGTTAGGGCCGGTCACTATCACATGTCATTGAACCAAAGCTCGAGCTCATGCGTTGTCAGGATTCCCTCCCACATGCTCGGATTGCTGGGTTCGACCTACACCGTACCATGTGTATCTCGTCCTTAACTACCTAGCCTTCATGGTTGTTGTCTGTATCGAGAGGCAGGCACCACATCTAAATTGTACATTATTCTATATTGAAAACACACATCACCCCTTCCAACGTACATCATTTTGGGCCGCATGCAAGAGGTGCTGGTTTTGTGGTCCCTCTCGTGTGATTTTTTATGATGGTTCAATCTATTGGCCCAAGCGGTTTATCAACAACACCAGTTCTCGTTTGACCAAACGATAGATTCACTGGTCCGTCTTATGGTAGGTCATGGCGACATGCATGTATGACCAAAGTATCATTACGTGCATCCGCCCTGCTGACACGAAGTGGGAGGTGGGTCAAGCACCCTAGCAAGCTACGACATTATGTCATTATAGATATATCCAAGGGTGCTTTCGGGTTTGCGAGGCAGGTGCCACCAAAGTTGTGCATTGTGTATTTAAAGTTTTATACATCACACCCTATATTCCTACATATATTTGGCCACTTCCAGGTGGTTCTTGACTTCTGGCCCCTCTCATCGATCTTCGACGACGCGCCCTGATGTTTGCTTGAACTACGTCAGTATTTCCCCAAAGAGGAAGGGATGATGCAGCACAGCAACGGTAGGTATTTCCCTCAGTGATGAGACCAAGGTTATCGAACCAGTAGGAGAACCACGCAACACCACGTAAACAGCTCCTGCACACAAAGAACAAATACTTG
This sequence comes from Thinopyrum elongatum, assembly GCA_011799875.1. Lineage (NCBI taxonomy): Eukaryota > Viridiplantae > Streptophyta > Magnoliopsida > Poales > Poaceae > Thinopyrum > Thinopyrum elongatum. Next base: position 456,670,557 of record CM022299.1, read on the forward strand.
CAACCCGACGTAAGAGAGGGGTTGTCAATCCCTCACGGGTAAAAGGATAGGTAAAATTATAGTAGATTGGATAAATAGATCTCGCGGGAACACGAGATAAAATAAATAAATAAAAATTGCAGCAAGGTATTTTTGTGTTTTTGGATTAATAGATCTGAAAATAAAAGCAAATAAAAATAGATCTCGAAGGCAAATATATTAAAGAAGAGACCCGGGGGCCGTAGGTTTCACTAGTGGCTTCTCTCGAGAAAAATAGCATACGGTGGGTAAACAAATTACTGTTGGGCAACTGATAGAACTTCAAATAATCATGACGATATCCAGGCAATGATCATTATATAGGCGTCACGTCCAAGATTAGTAGACCGACTCCTGCCTGCATCTACTACTATTACTCCACACATCGACCGCTATCCAGCATGCATCTAGTGTATTAAGTTCATGAAAAAACGGAGTAATGCAATAAGAATGATGACATGATGTAGACAAGATCTATTTTTGTAGAAATAGACCCCATCTTGTTATCCTTAATAGCAACGATATATACGTGTCGGTTCCCCTTCTGTCACTGGGATCAAGCACCGTAAGATCGAACCCATCACAAAGCACCTCTTCCCATTGCAAGATAAATAGATCAAGTTGGCCAAACAAAACCCAAATATCGGAGAAGAAATACGAGGCTATAAGCAATCATGCATATAAGAGATCAAAGAAGACTCAAATAACTTTCATGGATAAAAACATAGATCTGATCATAAACTCAAAGTTCATCGGATCCCAACAAACACACCACAAAAAGAGTTACATCATATGGATCTCCAAGAGATCATTGTATTGAGAATCAAACGAGAGAGAGAAAGCCATCTAGCTACTGCCTACGGACCCGTAGGTCTACAATGAACTACTCACGCATCATCGGAGAGGCACCGATGAGGATGATGAACCCCTCCGTGATGGTGTCTAGATTGGATCTGTGGTTTCTAGAACTTGCGGCGGCTGGAATTGATTTTCGTCGACTCCCCTAGGGTTTCTGGAATATTGGGGTATTTATAGAGCAAAGAGGTGGTGCTGGAGCCACTGAGGTGGGCACAACCCACCTGGGCACGCCCTGGTGGGTTGTGCTCTCCTTGGAGCACCCCTCTGGTACTTCTTTGGCCCAACAGGTGTCTTCTGGTCCAGAAAAAATCCACAAAAAGTTTCGCTGTGTTTGGACTCCGTTTGGTATTGATTTCCTGCGATGTAAAAAACAAGCAAAAAACAACAACTGGCACTGGGCACTATGTCAATAGGTTAGTACCAAAAAATGATATAAAATGATTGTAAAACATCCAAGAATGATAATATAACTGCAGGGAACAATAAAAAATTATAGATACGTTGGAGACGTATCAGCATCCCCAAGCTTAATTCCTGCTCGTCCTCGAGTAGGTAAATGATAAAAACAGAATTTTTGATATGGAATACTGCCTAACTTGTTCATCACATATTCTTTTCTTTGTAGCATGGAAATTTGGACTTTTATATGGTTCAAAGCAATAGTCTTGTTTTGACATAAAGACTTTAATACTCAAGCATATCAACAAGCAACCATGTCTTTCAAAATATCAACACTAAAGCAAGTTATCCCTAGCCCATTATGCTCAATCATTGATCCATTCATGAAACACACTCGAATACTAGCTATACCCAATGCTCAAGTACGATCATAATGCCCCTTAGTTGGTGCTTTATAAGCGAAGATGGAGACTCAAGTAAAAATAAAAATTACATAAAGTAAAAGAAAGGCCCTTCGCGGAGGGAAGTAGGGATTTGTAGAGGTGCCAGAGCTCAAAGCTTAAATTGAGAGAAAAAAACATTTTGAGAGGCATACTTTTCCCACCAACGAAAAAGACTTAGAGTTTCCTATACTTTCCATGCTAGATATATCATAGGCAGTTCCCAAACAGAAATTAAAGTTTATTCCTTTTTCCACCATACTTTCACTTTCCATGGCTAGCCGTATCCACGGGTGCCCTCCATACCAACACTTTCCAAGGAATTTATTATTTGATAACATAAAGTAAATTCATTTTTCATTTCGGGACTGGGCATCCCTAATACCTTTGCCGTACTCTCGTGCAATGACAAGTGACTAAACACTCATCGTGAGAATAACACATCTAGCATGGAAAAATATCGGCCACCCCTCACCGCCTCGCGAGCGGTACGAGCACACAAAAGAGAAATTTATTTTGAAAATTAGAGATGGCACATACAAATTTGCTTAGAACGGCACAGAAATACCGCATATTGGTAGGTATAGTGGACTCATATGGCAAAACTGGTTTAAAGGGTTTTGGATGCACAAGTAGTGATCATACTTAGTGCAAATGAAGGCTAGCAAAAAGATTGAGAAGCGTCCAACCAAGAAACGAAAAATCTCGTAAGCAAGCATTAAGCATAATTAACACCGAATAATGCACCACAAGTAGGATATAATTTCATTGCATAACTATTGACTTTTGTGCTTGCATAGGGAATCACAAACCTTAACACCAATATTCTTACTAAAGCATAATTACTCATCAACATGACTCACATATCATATCGTCATATCTCAAAACTATTTGTTTATTTTGTCCAATGATCTTCATGAAAGTTTTTATTATATCCTCCTTGGATATCTATCACTTTGGAACTAATTTCATATGTTGCTTTTACTAAGCTCAAACAAATATAAGTGAAGAACATGAGCATAATATTTCTTTCTCTCAAAATAATCTAAGTGAAGCAAGAGAGAATTTCTTTAAAATTTCACTACTGAAATCCACTTCTTTGCCGTCTGCCACTTCTTTGCCGTCAGCTAGCGGACGGCAAAGAAAGGCTTTGCCATCAGCCACCAGAAAACTGACGGCAAAGAGGCAGCGGACGGCAACGGATGGCTTTGCCATCAGCATATCTTTGTCGTCCGCTAGCTGACGGCAAAGAGGGTGGGTGGCGGGCGTACGAGGGCGACCTAATGGCCATCTTCTTTGCCGTATGCTGGCTGACGGCAAAACATCTTTGCCGTCCGTTAGCAGACGGCAAAGAAGATGGCCGTTAGTTCGTCCGTTTCCCCCCGGCCCCACCCCACTAGGTACGCTCTTTGCCGTCTGCTGGCAGACGGCAAAGAGCTGTGACCTAGCAGATAAGGGGCCGCGCCCGCGCCCGATCTGTCCATTCCCTCTCTCTCCCTGCCCAAGCCGCCCCGACCCCTCACCCCTGCAGTCGCCCGGCCGCGCCGCCGCTCGCCCCGCCCAGCCGAGCCGTCGCCGCCGGCCGCGCCGCGCCGCCCGCCCGGCCGTGCCTGAGCCGCCCCCGCCCCGCGCCACCCACGTCGTCGGTTCTGTCTGAGCGAACATGCGACCAAAGGAGTTTATGTTGAAAATTGAAAAAAATAAGATACATCTATCCATTTTTTTATACATTGATTGATTTCCCAGGATTTAAATGTGCAAAAATCAAATTTGATCTACCTGAGACCCGTGATAGTGCACGAAAATGGATTGCAAAATCATATGTGTACGTGTCCCTGGGTGCATGTTTAGTCCCCATGCAAGAAATTTCTAACATCTAGAATCTTGATTTAAAATCCAATAATCCAAAACTAAGTTGAATTCGGGAAACTTATCGTGGGTGTCGTTATGGACACCAATAGACTGTGATTTTTTTTTCAAATTTGAGACAAGTTTGATATAATCTTCTTACTACAAAATGGTAATTATAATAGTTATCAACCAATATCGCAAACGAACTCTTTATTCGAACCGTGTGCTTTAGACCAACTGTAGTGCAGTGTTTCGGTTAAGCAATAAAGCGGCAGTATTAATCATCAAAAAGGAAAAATCAATATAATACGTGCCGCACACAGTCCCGTGTGCCGTATGAGAATGCGTGAGTTGAAGATGTATGCTAGCAGGCAGACGGGAGGCCGAGCATCACGTGTTCGCTACGCACTCATCGTGGGGCGTGACTAGTAGCGGTGTGAAATAACGGTAGGCGTGCCAGCAGTCCACCGCGCAGGCTCACCTGGAGGCGAGCCAACCCTTTGACCGCCGCCACCTCGCTCCACTGCTCCATATTATGGTGCGCCCGATCCGCAGGTCATAAAGGCGGCCCACACCCCCATCCACAGTTGTCACCCGCCGCATGGGTGTATTAGGATTTGCCGAAGCGCACCATCGGTGGGAGTGGCGACGCCGGGGCTGGTGAAGCACCCCGCGCACACGCATGAAGCTGGGCGCAGAGGTTGCTGTCGCCGCCGACGAGTCTCGCGCGGGTTAGCGGTGCGTGCTAATAATTCGTAGCCAGATCTTGAGAATTGATTTTGACCCCCACCCGCCTCGCTCCGTGAAATGATGGTATAGGAATGCCAGAAGTCCGCCGCGCAGGCTCATCGGGAAGCGAGACAGCCTTTGACCACCGCTCGCCTCGCTTTCACTGGTCCGTATTATGGCGCGCCCGAGCGGCGCGCACCCCCCATCCCCTCGCCACACACACAATCCTCTCTCTCTTGCCCGCATCCTCGAAGTCGCGCCTCTAGTCCTCAAAGCTGGCAACCCCCCCCCCATCCTCGCCACAACACAATCCCTCTCTCCGCCCGCATCCTCGATGCCGCTCTCAGTCCTCAAGCCGTCAGTGTATGAGGATGCCGCCGAAGTGCCCATCGGAGGGATGGCGACGCCGAGTCTGCTGAAGCACTGGAGCACGGCATGAATATGGAGACAGAGGTTTCCGTCCCGCCGACGAGGTGGAGAACGAGGCTGCCAAAAGCGGAGGCGGTCAAGAAATAACCGCAAGCGACTCCAGCAGGCCTAGACTTCATCAGCAGCCTCCCCGATGATATTTGACAGCCATCATATCCCTCCTCCCAATCAAATATGGGGCGAGGACAACCGCCCTTTCCCGGCGGTGGCGCCCCCTATGGCTCTCCACCATCTTGACATCCTTGATGCCCACGAGCTCTGCCATGGCTATCGCAAAAGCTTGGATCGTTCTCCCGATCCTCGGCAGTCACCATGGCCCAATCAGAGGCCTTATCACGGGCTGTTCCGTTCCATGGCAGGACCGAGCCAAGATTGATGAGTGTTCCGATCCCCGCCCTAGATCAGGCTAGGAGCTCAGTTTTAATGATGGGCATATGCGCTCGCTGCCAACGTCCGCGCTCCGCTTCACGCCCACGCTGCCCTCGCCAAGTTCATGAATTGCCATCCCCACCCCCCCCGCTAATGACACGCCCGCTCTTTTCCCACGACTGAAGCACCTCAAGCTCATCGCCGTCTGCATCCCAAAGGATGACATGGAGCGCCTACTCCGCGGCTGTACTGCACTCGAGTTCCTTCGTCTTCAGGCATGAATTGGTAGAGTAGCTTCCATCACCTCCAGACTCTCCGGACATTTATGTGTGTGCGGTGCTGCAAGAGAGAGATCACAAAAGGTGCGACCACAATAATGGTCATTGAGGACACACCTTCACTTGAAGATTACTTGTAGTTGATCAACAAGGTCCAACAAGAATCAATCTCATTTCTGCGCCGAAATTAACAGGTGGGCTACTCTTCTGTCAATACTACTACTTTCAGTACAACAGTCGCCTTCTACCTCTCCTTCTTGATATCAACATTATTTCTAGTTTTAAGATGTATGTTCGTCTGTCATCCAGAAAAGCTTCACCCAGATTCTTGCCATAGTGAAGGTCATTAGCACTAGAATCTGTCGGCCCCAACCTGGACCAAGTTTGTCAGTTTCTGAGATGCTTTCCGTGTCCGGAAGAAGCTGTATATCGAGGTGATGTTCCTTTCCTGTTAAAATTTAACCATAAGGGAGTTCAATTTTTGCAACCTTTTCCCAGTTTACAATGATAGTGTAACTATTCTGAGGAATTGTTGAGGATTTCAGGACACTACCCCCACCCCATATTGGTTGCTTGATTCATATGGTTACAATCCATAAGCATTTCTCCTTTGGATTCATCTGTACTAGTTTTCTTAGGAATTTTTCATCCACTCCAACCTCTTGTAAGAAGCTACACATTTTTCTAGATTGTAATCAATGCCCATGTTAATCATGTCAGATCGAAGATGGCACGTTGGCGCATTTTACAAATCCATCCGCAAACCAAATTGCGTTAGTTAGTGTTCAAAACTGCATGTAGGCACACACTAACCGTTCTCTTCTTTTTGCAGATAATAATAGGCCGGAGGTGGATAATGTTATAAGACAATCCACATCGAGTGCCTTGATCTGCATCTCTCAAAAATTACTTTGAACTCCTACGTGGGACCTTACCGGAGAGTAACATTCGCCAGGTTCTTTGTTGCCAGAGCAAGGTGCTAAGGTAATGAGGTGAACATGCATTAATAGGAAATAGTGAATGGTTTGTTGATCAGAGCCGGCCAGCTACTGTAGAATGGAAGAGGCTCCAAAAAGCTAAACTTCGTATTGAAGTGCATATGACAGAGTAATTGGAAGTCATTGTGTCAAACCCATACATGACTTGTCAGCGGCTGCTCCCTTTACAGAAATGACGTGGTTGTTCGAAAGCGGCCTTACTATTTTATTTTTAGTTTGAACCTCTCTTATATCCATGTTCAGCTGATTAGCACGGCGCTTTTGCAGCAGAATGGCTGAATTTCATTTCTAATATCAGTTTGAACCTTGTAATCTCGAATTTGAGCCATGTAACTCTGGAATTTGAACATTGTAATATTCAGGCTTTGTGGTACAATCGTTGAAATGGCATCGTATGAGACTCGTATATTGGTAGTACTATTTTGACCTAATATGGAATAGACTTAGATTTTTTAACATTCATGACAGGGATCCAGCCGGAAGCAAAGCAATGGCAAACCATCGTCGCAACAAGATGTAGATTAGTAGATGCTCGTTTCTCCTGTGTTAGTATGCATGTAATTGCTTACTTTGGTGTGTGGAAATGTTATGTGTGTCTCACTTATGTAATTGTATGCTTAATTTGGTCATGCAATGCTGTTCTTAAACTATAATGTCGATGTTCTGTAGACAGACCATATCACATCGCACACGGACCACACTAGGGAACCCGTCGGTCATGAATTCATCAATCGCAGACGGTTGTATACCTGCAAGCGTTTGCCCACAACACACACGGCTTATTTCATCACGAACAGCTCGGATGGATCAACTATATGCCACGTATCGACACGCAACTCTAATCTGATTCGTGCTTGATGTCTCTGCCATCGCGCGCACAGTTCGTCTTATTTGCCACGTATCACTGTGCCGGCCTCTGCTCATGTCCAACGCACGCTGTGCTCACCGTTTAGGCGCTCAGTGCCTGTGCTTGCCATTAGGCACCGCCCGCGGTCTCGCCTGCTCGCTCCGTCGGCGCGCTTTGCTCGCACCTCCACGCGCTCGGCTTGTGGACAGCTTTTCCTTGCGTGTTCAACTACTATATGCATATATATGGTTGCTCGCCGTTGAGGCGACTACGGAGCCTCTGCTCGCGTCCCTTCGCGCGCACTCTGCCAGTGGTTGGGCCTGCGCACGATTAAGTCGGGGGCCCCATATGCAGTGGTTGCGCCGCGCACGTCGCCACGTGCAGTTACATGCGGCACGATGGAGTTACGCGCTGCAAATTGAACTGCCATCCGGCGGTGCCGATATTCCAGGCCGTCCGGCTTCCCTTTAATTCCCGCGCCATTATAACCTTAGTCTCTTCAACCTTTCGATCGCGCCCGACAACACACAAGCACACCCTGACGACACATAGAGAGGGATGTCTAGCGGCGCTCCAATGGAGTTCGGCGAGCATAAAGTGGAGACCCACGCATGGGAGAAAGATCTCTCGGTAGTGTACACCATCACCCGCCATGGTGGACGACTAACAACACCGTTGAGCAGTTGCTTGCTCGAGACAAGTACAAGGTGGTCGGCATCGACCTCAGTACACCGGCGGTCGCTCCCAACATAGATCAAAGGTTGTCGTTGCCCAGTTGTGCATGCGCCATCATGTCCTCATCTACCACTACTGCATGGCCATAGAGCCTTCGACCTTTTCCGCCAGGTTTGTCAATAGCACCGACTACAAGTTCGCTACGGTGAAAACCACCGACGATGTTAAAGCGCTCAGGTTACGGGCTTGGCCTGCAAGAACCTTGTAGAAATCCATGAGCACTACAGGGTCTGGGCAGCACGAAGGACTCCTGGTTGAACTCGCCTCGGCCATCATCGACCCATACTACAAAAGATGAAGCAGGATGCCAACAGAACATGTCCCGTATCCTGGCACGGGGCCTGGATGCGGCAACTGAATGACCTCACCTTAGGTTCGGCCAAGAGCATGTAACACCTGCTAGAGATGCAACAGGCGATCGTTGACATGAGGAAGTGCCTTATTACCGAAATCGACGAGGCCGATCGAGCCACAAGCAGAGCAGTAGCGCAAGCGTCACAAGAAGTAGATGATGATCAGATGATTTTATCCTGGTTAATTATGCATGTAATATATAGTTTTACTTGGGTGTGGAAATGTCATGTGTGTAGTAGCCACCTATGTATATGCATGTAATAGTTTACTTTGTGTTGCAAATGTCATGTGTGTAGTAGCCACCTATTAATTGATGTTTAATTTAGTTCTCAACCATGTCCTTATAAGTGTTGTGTATATTATATGTTGTTGTTCTGTATGCATTCCAACGCACAACCACATGTCTTATTAGCAGCAATTCTGTGTTATTATTGGTCTTCGCAACACATTTCGGATACATACCTGTTTGCCGCGTATCACACACCTTGTTAAATTGAACCGTTCTTTATCTTGGCTCAACACGCAAACAATTCATCCAGTGAACTGTTTGCCCTCTATCGCACACACCTGATCTGGTTGACCGTTCTTTTGTTCCGCCTAATCACAAACAGTTCATCCGGGTGAACGCTGCCGTATATCACACACACCTATCTGGCTGCCCGTTTCTATTCTTGCGCCTCATCGCAAACAGTTCATTGAACGAACTGTATGCCCCTTATCCACACACGCAACTAAATTCTAAACTTGTGTTGATGCATCCTCATCGCAATGTTTTGCATCTTTTTGACGGTTTTTTACATCACCATTTGCGATTATTGCATCGCACACAGTTTCGTCAAAGGGTCTCTGATTGTAGTGTCGCGTTAGCAGCCTCCTGCAGTAGTGGGGGCCCACACAATCTATCCCTTTGACCCAACATACGAGAAGGGTTTGACCATGATGGTTTCCTATTGCTAGTGTGCCATGTTAGACCAAAAGTTTGAGGCGCATGCGTTGGACGACACCCTCCCCCCCGCCACCTCGAAGTTGGAAACCGACATTGTACGTATTGAACCAGCTTGTGGTCGGGTACGGTGTTCGGTTTTGTAATATAGTTGGTGGCCCTCGAAGTTGTGCATTCGGGATTTAAAAAACACATCACACCACCACCCGTACCCTACATATTTTCGGGCCGCATTCAGTGTATTGGGGTCTCTGATCGCGACCACGTCTCCCTTGTGCGGTTTTTTTGTGATGACACGCATTCTGTGGTCTCGACGAGTGTATATAATAATCCCTTTGATCGATAACGAGGGTATGTGTTGGCCATGAATGGATCCTCCTAGTTCGTGTTAGGGCCGGTCACTATCACATGTCATTGAACCAAAGCTCGAGCTCATGCGTTGTCAGGATTCCCTCCACATGCTCGGATTGCGGTTCGACCTACACCGTACCGTGTTCTCGTCCTTACTACCTAGCCTCATGTTGTTGTCTGTATCGAAGGCAGGCACCACATCTAAATGTACATTATTCTATATTGAAAACCACATCACCCCTTCCAACGTACATCATTTTGGGCCGCATGCAAGAGGTGGCTGGTTTTGTGGTCCCTCTCGTGTGATTTTTTATGATGGTTCAATCTATTGGCCCAAGCGGTTTATCAACAACACCAGTTCTCGTTTGAACCAAACGATAGATTCACTGGTCGTCTTATGGTAGGTCATGGCGACATGCATGTATGACCAAAGTATCATTACGTGCATCCGCCCTGCTGACACGAAGTGGGAGGTGGGTCAAGCACCCTAGCAAGCTACGACATTATGTCATTATAGATATACCAAGGTTTTTCGGTTTGCGAGGCAGGTGCCACCAAAGTTGTGCATGTGTATTTAAAGTTTTATACATCACACCCATATTCCTAATATATTTGGCCACTTCCAGTGGTTCTTGACTTCTGGCCCCTCCATCGATCTTCGACGACGCGCCCTGATGTTGCTTGAACTACGTTCAGTATTTCCCCAAAGAGGAAGGGATGATGCAGCACAGCAACGGTAGGTATTTCCCTCGTGATGAGACCAAGGTTATCGAACCAGTAGGAGAACCACGCACCCACGTAAACAGCTCCTGCACACAAAGAACAAATACTTGCAACCCGACGTAAAGGGGGTTGTCAATCCCTCACGGGTAAAAGGATAGGTAAAATTATAGTAGATTGGATAAATAGATCTCGCGGAACAGATATAAAATAAATAAATAAAATTGCAGCAAGGTATTTTGTGTTTTTGGATTAATAGATCTGAAAATAAAAGCAAATAAAATAGATCTCGAAGGCAAAATATATTAAGAAGAGACCCGGGGCCGTAGGTTTCACTAGTGGCTTCTCTCGAGAAAAATAGCATACGGTGGGTAAACAATTACTGTTGGGCAACTGATAGAACTTCAAATATCATGACGATATCCAGGCAATGATCATTATATAGGCGTCACGTCCAAGATTAGTAGACCGACTCTGCCTGCATCTACTCTATTACTCCACACATCGACCGCTATCCAGCATGCATCTAGTGTATTAAGTTCATGAAAAAACGGAGTAATGCAATAAGAATGATGACATGATGTAGACAAGATCTATTTTGTAGAAATAGACCCCACTTGTTATCCTTAATAGCAACGATATATACGTGTCGGTTTCCCCTTCTGTCACTGGGATCAAGCACCGTAATCGAACCCATCACAAAGCACCTCTTCCCATTGCAGATAAATAGATCAAGTTGGCCAAACAAAACCAAATATCGAGAAGAAATACGAGGCTTAGCAATCATGCTATAAGAGATCAAAGAAGACTCAAATAACTTTCATGGATAAAAACATAGATCTGATCATAAACTCAAGTTCATCGGATCCCAACAAACACACCACAAAAAGAGTTACATCATATGGATCTCCAGAGATCATTGGTATGAGAATCAAACGAGAGAAAGAAGCATCTAAGCCTCGTGGAGCCCAATCTACTGTGATCATGTGGTGACAGGGGCAAGGGTGCGGCACACGGGTAGTCCTAGGGAACCGTGTCTATTTCGTACCGATAGCAGATGGTTGATGCGTCCGACTCATCTGCTGTTTATAAATTGGCCAAAAAAATCGCGGGAAAGGGTCAGACATAACACACTGCATGTGGACCAAATATATGTATGAAAAGGTGGTTGTTTGATGTTCAAATACCCAATGCACAACTTTGATGTGGCACTTGTCGCACCAAAGCGCATGTTATTATTGCTAGCCCCCCCCCCCCCCCCCCCCCCCACCCCAACACACACACACACACTTCGTGTTGCCGGGAGGGGAATCCTAGCTATGAATGCATGCCCCCAAATAGCTAGGTCTGACATCTCACCATACCGTAACACAAAACCGAAAGGAGTACATCAACCCCCCTCCCCCCTTTGCTTCCGATCAAATTTGGACCGTGTGCGGGCCCACAGATGTGTTCTTCTGGGTTAGATGGGGTGAGACCACTTACCAACCACACCTGCGGGGTGGCCCGATGTGTGTGCGTGCGTTGTGTGTGTGTGTGGTGTGTTGAAACGATTGTGCTATGATATTAAATTACCAAACACAAATTTGATGGGCACATGTGCATCGCAATTAACCGGGCATCCCACCGCACGGAGGTTCATCTAGTACGAAGTAGGACTTGCCCCCCCCCCCCACACATACACTTTGAGTCAGTGGGAGGGGGGCATCTCACAAGGCGTATTGTAAGACTGACCAAGAAGAATTCACACCACCTTGGTCGTATAACCTCTCTTGTTTGTTGGGTCAAGGTCATGCATTGACGTCCACACGCGGCCCCACAAAATAGGCAGCTTGTCTCCAAACCACGTGAGGGGGCTGTGAAGACAACCACTGCGTGCTGCTGGCCAAACAAATATATATGTATGAAGTTTCATGTGGTGTTTGAATATACCCAATGCACAACTTTGGTGTGGCCGCGTGCTTTTGGAACGAAGTCCACACACAGAGCGAGGGTTCACGACGCATAGTATACTCTATATATATATAGGATTCATGTGTATGCCGAGCCCTCGAACTTAGCTCTCGAATCTCAAAATGATCGACGTACGACTATACGGTAACGCGAACCAAGAGAAGAAGAATCCACCCTGGTAACCTCTCTCGCGTGTTGGTCGAAGTGATGACGTCCACGCGGGCCCACGAATATATAAGCCGTCGATGATAACCAAGCGAGGGAGAGTGTCCAAAGACAACCACTGCATGATATATGTGCCCCAAACATATGTATGGACATGCGTGATGCCTGCATATATGTTGAATACAAAAGCCACAACATTTTGATGTGGCGCATGCATGCGCCAAAAAACGCACAGTCCCCACACAGATCTGGTTCATGATGCGTCGCGTGCTCCCCCCCCACTTCGACCGGTGGAGGAATTCGTCGCGTACACATGCGCCGAAGTATAGTTGCATGTACTGAACCGTATAAGACGAACCAAAATTAATCCCCTCCTAATTAAGTCAAATAACCTCTATCGCTGTCGGTCGAAGTGATTGACCAAGCGGGCACACAGAGATGGACGAAGCATCTCGCTGATAACCCATGAGTGAGTGCTAGAGGACAACTGCCATGCTGGCTTGTGCGCAAAACACATGTATGGAGAGTGTGTGGTTGTGATGTCTGAATACCTAATATATATGCAGAACTTGATGTGGCACCTGCCTCGGAAACCTTTAAGTCCCCCACACGAACCGAGGTTCATGACAAGTAGTATTATATTGTTTGCCCCCTCCCGTCTTCGACGCGTAATATATATCCTACGTACCGTAACACACCCCGAAAATAATTCTCCTTGTTCGTCAAATTACCTTTCTCGTGTGTCATAATTAGATGGACGACGACCTCGCGGGCCCATGGAGGGAAGTCGCAGGCGAATGAGTGAAAACCATCATCTGCACGTGGCCCAATGTGTTGGTGATGTTTTTAATACCTAATATGCACAATTTCTTTTCGGCACCTGCCTCGGAAACCGAAAAGTCACCACACGGAGCGAGATCGATTCATGATGTGTGTGTAGATATGTGCTGCCCCGGCCCCTCCTCCCTTCTTCGACGCGTACTATATACTCCTACAGCAACAAAACAAAAAAGAAACCTCCTTGCTGGTCAAAGTGATGAGGACAACCTCGCGGGCCCACGGATGGAAGCATCACACGGAGTGAGTGTCCTATATGACGCGTAGTATTGCCCCTGGCCACCCTCTTCAACGCGTATATATAATATACTCCTACCGTACGTATAACAAAAACCAAAAAAATGACCATCCTTGTTGGTCAAATTAACCTCTCTGATCGCATGTCATAGTGCTGGACGGCGACTCGCCGCGGCCCACGCGAGTGAGTGTCTAGGACCATCGCGTGCATGTGGCCCAAAGATGCATGTCAAACTTTCTGCAGCGAACATGCGACCAAAGGAGTTTAGTGTTGAAATAATGAAAAAAAATAGATAACATCTATCCATTTTATACTAGATTGATTTCCCAGGGATTTAAATGTGCAAAAATCAAATTTGATCTACCATGAGACCCGTGATAGTGCACGAAAATGGATTGCAAAATCATATGTGTACGTGTCCCTGGGTGCATGTTAGTCCCCATGCAAGAAATTTCTAACATCTAGAATCTTGATTTAAAATCCAATAAGTCCAAAACTAAGTTGAAATTGATGGAACTATCGTGGTGTCGTATGGACACAATAGACTGTGATTTTTTTTTCAAATTTGAGACAAGTTTTGATATAATCTTCTACATACAGGAAATTATAAATAATTATCAACCAATATCGCAAACGAACTCTTTATTCGAACCGTGTGCTTTAAGCCAACAATGAAGTGCAGTGTTTCGGTTAAGCAATAAAGCGGCAGATTAATCATCAAAAGGAAAAATCAATATAATACGTGCCGCACACAGTCCCGTGTGCCGTATGAGAATGCGTGAGTTGACGAGATGTATGCTAGCAGGCAGACGGGAGGCCGAGGATGCACGTGTTCGCTACGCACTACCTGGGGCGTGCTAGTAGCGTGTGATGATAACGGTAGGCGTGCCAGCAGTCCACCGCGCAGGCTCACCTGGAGGCGAGCCAACCCTTTGACCGCCGCCACCTCGCTCCACTGCTCCATATTAATGGTGCGCCCGATCCGCAGGTCATAAAAGGCCGCGCACACCCCATCCACAGTTGTCACCCCCGCATGATGTGTATTAGGATTTTGCCGAAGCGCACCAATCGGTGGGAGTGGCGACGCCGGGGCTGGTGAAGCACCCGCGCAACGCATGAAGCTGGGCGCAGAGGTTGCTGTCGCCGCCGACGACGGTCGCGCGGGTTAGCGGTGCGTGCTAATAATTCGTAGCCAGATCTTGAGAATTGATTTTGACCACCACCCGCCTCGCTCCGTGAAATGATGGTATAGGAATGCCAGAAGTCCGCCGCGCAGGCTATCGGGAAGCGAGACAGCCTTTGACACCGCTCGCCTCGCTTTCACTGGTCCGTATTAATGGCGCGCCCGAGCGGCCGCACCCCCCATCTCGCCCACACACAATCCTCTCTCCTGCCCGCATCCTCGAAGTCGCTCTCAGTCCTCAAAGCTGCGCACCCCCCATCCTCGCCACACACACAATCCTCTCTCTCGCCCGCATCCTCGATGCCGCTCTCAGTCCTCAAAGCCGTCAGTGTATGAGGATGCCCGCGAAGTGCCCCATCGGAGGGAGTGGCGACGCCGGAGCTGCTGAAGCACTGGAGCACGGCATGAATATGGAGACAGAGGTTTCCGTCGCGCCCGCCGACGAGTGCGAGAACGAGGCTGCCAACAAGCGGAAGGCGGGTCAAGAAATAACCGCAAGCGACTCAGCAGGCCTAGACTTCATCAGCAGCCTCCCCGATGATATGTTGACAGCCATCATATCCCCTCCCATCAAAAATGGGGCGAGGACAACCGCCCTTTCCCGGCGGTGGCGCCCCCTATGGCTCTCCACCCCTCTGACATCCTTGATGCCCACGAGCTCTGCCATGGCTATCGCAAAAGTGGATGCGTTCTCCCAGATCCTCGGCAGTCACCATGGCCCAATCAGAGGCCTTATCACGGCATGTTCGTTCCAATGGCAAGGACCGAGCCAAGATTGATGAGTGGTTCCGATCCCCGCCCTAGATCAGCTCGAGGAGCTCAGTTTTAATGATGGGCATATGCGCTCGCTGCCAACGTCCGCGCTCCGCTTCACGCCCACGCTGTGCCTCGCCAAGTTCATGAATTGCCATCCCCCCCCCCGCCTAATGACACGCCCGCTCTTTTTCTACCACGACTGAAGCACCTCAAGCTCATCGCCGTCTGCATCCCAAGGATGAATGGAGCGCCTACTCCGGGCTGTACTGCACTCGAGTTCCTTCGTCTTCAGGCGATGAATTGGTAGAGTAGCTTCCACATCACCTCCAGGACTCTCCGGACTATTTATGTGTGTGCTGGTGCTGCAACGAGAGATCACAAAAGGTGGACCACAATATGGTCATTGAGGACACACCTTCACTTGAGAGATTACTTGTAGTTGATCAACAAGCGCAACAAGAATCAATGTCATTTCTGCGCCGAAATTAACAGTGGTGGGCTACTCTTCTGTCAATACTACTACTTTCAGGTACAACAGTCGCCTTCTACCTCTCCTTCTTGATATCAACATTATTTCTAGTTTTGAAGATGTATGTTCGTCTGTCATCCAGAAAAGCTTCACCCAGATTCTGCGCATAGTGAAGGTCTTGGCACTAGAATCTGTCGGCCCCAACCTGGACCAAGTTGTCAGTTTCCTGAATGCTTTCCGTGCCTGAAGAAGCTGTATATCGAGGTGATGTTCCTTTCCTGTTAAATGTTAACCATAAGGGAGTTCAATTTTTGCAACCTTTTCCCAGTTTACAATGATAGTGTACTACGATTTTGAAGGAATTTTGGAGGATTTCAGGACATACACCCCCACCCCATATTGGTTGCTTGATTCATATGGTTACAATCCATAAGCATTTCTCCTTTGGATCATTGTACTAGTTTTCTTAGGAATTTTCATCCACTCCAACCTCTTGTGAAGAAGGCTACATTTTTCTAGTGTAATCAAATGCCCATGTTAATCATGTCAGATCGAAGATGGCACGTGGCGCATTTTACAAATCCTGCAAACCAAATAGGGTGTAGTAGTGTTCAAACTGCATGAAGCACACACACGTTCTCTTCTTTTGCAGATAATATAGGCCCGGAGGTGGTAATGTTTATAATGACATCACATCGAGTGCCTTGATCTGCATCCTCAAAAATTACTTTGAACTCCTACGTGGGACCTTACCGGAGATTACATTCGCCAGGTTCTTTGTTGCCAGAGCAAGGTGCTGAAGGTAATGAGGTTGAACATGCATTTAATAGGAAATATGAATGGTTTGTTGATCAGAGCCGGCAGCTACTGTAGAATGGAAGAGGCTCCAAAAAGCTAACTTCGTATGGAAGTGCATATGACAGAGTAATTGGAAGTCATTGTGTCAAACCCATACATGACTTGTCAGCGGCTGATCCCTTTACAGAAATGACGTGGTTCGAAAGCGGCCTTACTATTTTTATTTTAGTTGAACTCCCTCTTATATCCATGTTCAGCTGATTAGCACGGGCGTTTGCAGCAGAATGAGCTGAATTTCATTTCTAATACAGTGTTGAATTGTAATCTTCGAATTTGAGCCATGTAACTCTGGAATTTGAACATTGTAATATTCAGGCTTTGTGGTACAATCGTTGAAATGGCATCGTATGAGACTCGTAATTGGTAGTACTATTTTGACCTAATATGGAATAGACTTAGATTTTATTAACATTCATGACCAGGGATCCAGCCGGAAGCAAAGCAATGGCAAACATCGTCGCAACAAGATGTAGATGATTAGATGCTCGTTTCTCCTAGTTTAGTATGCATGTAATTGCTTACTTGGTGTGTGGAAATGTTATGTGTGTAGTCACTTATGTAATTGGATGCTTAATTTGGTCATGCAATGCTGTTCTTATAACTATAATGTCGATGTTCTGTAGACAGACCATATCACATCGCACACGGACCACACTAGGGAACCCGCGTCATGAATCATCAATCGCAGACGGTTGTATACCTGCAAGCGTTTGCCCACCACACACACACGGCTTATTTCATCACGAACAGCTCGGATGGATCAACTATATGCCACGTATCGCACACGCAACTCTAATCTGATTCGTGCTTGATGTCTCTGCCATCGCTCGCACAGTTCGTCTTATTTGCACGTATCACTGTGCCGGCCTCTGCTCATGTCCAACGGCACGCTGTGCTCACCGTTAGGCGCTGCAGTGCGCTGTGCTTGCCATTAGGCACCGCGGCGCGCTCTGCTCGCGTCCGTCGGCGCGCTTTGCTCGATACCTCCACGCGCTCGGCTTGTGGACAGCTTTTCCTGCGTGTTCAACTACTATATGCATATATATGGTTGCTCGCCGTTGAGGCGACTACGGAGCGCTCTGTGCGTCCCTTCGCGCGCACTCTGCCAGTGGTTGGGCCTGGCGCACGATTAAGTCGGGGCCCATATGCATGTGGTTGCGCCGCGCACGTCGCCACGATGCAGTTACATGGGCACGATGGAGTTACGCGCTGGCAAATTAGAACTGCCATCCGGGCGTGCCGATATTCCAGAGCCGTCCGGCTTCCCCTTTAATTCCCGCGGCCATTATAACCTTAGTCTCTTCAACCTTTCGATCGCGCCCGACAACACAACAAGACACACCATGACGACACATAGAGAGGGAGTCTAGCGGCGCTCCAATGGAGTCGGCGAGCATAAAGTGGAGACCACGCATGGGAGAAAGATCCTCGGTAGTGTACACCATCGACCCCGCCATGGTGGACGACTACATCAACACCGTTGAGCAGTTGCTTGCTCGAGACAAGTACAATGGTCGTGCATCGACCCTCAGTACACCGGCGGTCGTCCCAACATAGATCAAAGGTTGTCGTTGCCCAGTTGTGCATGCGCCATCATGCTCTCATCTACCACTACTGGATGGCCATAGAGCCTTGCGACCGTTTCGCCAGGTTTGTCAATAGCACCGACTACAAGTTCGCTACGGTGAAAACCACCGACGATGTAAAAGCGCTCAGGGTTACGGGCTTGCCTGCAAGAACCTTGTAGAAATCCATGAGCACTACAGGGTCTGGGGCAGCACGAAGGACTCCCTGGTTGAACTCGCCTCGGCCATCATCGACCCATACTACGAAAAGATGAAGCAGGATGCCAACAGAACATGTCCCGTATCCTGGCACGGGCCTGGATGCGGCAACTGGATGAACCTCACCTTAGGTTCGGGCCAAGAGCATGTACACATGCTACGAGATGCACAGGCGATCGTTGACATGAGGAAGTGCCTTATTACGAAATCGACGAGGCCCGAACGAGCCACAAGCAGGCAGTAGCGGCAAGCGTCACAAGAAGTAGATGATGATCAGATGATCGTTTATCCTGGTTAATATGCATGTAATATATAGTTACTTGGTGTGTGGAAATGTCATGTGTGTAGTAGCCACCTATGTAATTATGCATGTAATAGTTTACTTGGTGTGTGCAAATGTCATGTGTGTAGTAGCCACCTATGTAATTGGATGTTTAATTGGTTATGCAACCATGTCCTTATAAGTGTGTGTGTATATATATATGTTGTTGTCTGTATGCAATTCCAACGCACAACACACATGTCTTATTACAGCAATCGTCTGTGTTATTATTGGTCTTCGCACACATTCTGATTACATACCTGTTTGCCGCGTATCACACACATCTTGTTAAATTGAACCGTTTGTTATTTGGCTCAACGCAAACAATCATCCAAGTGAACTGTTTGCCCTCTATCGCACACACCTTGATCTGGTTGACCGTTTCTTTTGTTCGCGCATCAATCACAAACAGTTCATCGGGTGAACGCCAGCCGTAATCACACACCTTCATCTGGCTGCCCGTTTCTATTCTTTGCCTCATCGCAAACAGTTCATTGAATGAACTGTATGCCCTTATCGCACACGCAACTAAATTCTAAACTGTGTTTGATGCATCCGTCATCGCCAATGTTTTGCACTTTTTGACGGTTTTTTAACATCACCATTTGCGATTATTGCATCGCACACAGTTTCGTCAAAGGGTCTCTGATTGTAGTGGCGCGTTAGCAGCCTCCTGCAGTAGTGGGGGCCCCACAATCTATCCCTTTGACCCAACATACGAGAAGGGTTTGACCATGATGGTTTCCTATTGCTAGTGGTGCCATGTTAGACCAAATAAAGTTGAGCGCATGCGTTGGACGACAACCCTCCCCCCCGCCACCTCGAAGTTGGGAAACCGACATTGTACGTATTGAACCAGGCTTGTGGTCGGGTACGGTGTTCGGTTTTGTAATTAGTTGGTGGCCCATCGAAGTTGTGCATTCGGGATTTAAACACAATCACACACCACCGTACCCATACATATTTTCGGGCCGCATGCAGTGTATATGGGGTCTTTGCGACCACGTCTCCCTTGTGCGGTTTTTTGTGATGACACGATATCTGTGGGCTCGACGAGTGTATAATATATCCCTTTGATCGATAACGAGGGTATGTGTTGGCATGAATGGATTCCTCCTAGTTCGTGTTAGGGCCGGTCACTATCACATGTCATTGAACCAAAGCTCGAGCTCATGCGTTGTCAGGATTCCCTCCACATGCTCGGATTGCGGGTTCGACCTACACCGTACCATGTGTATCTCGTCCTTAACTACCTAGCCTTCATGGTTGTGTCTGTGTATCGAGAGGCAGGCACCACATCTAATGTACATTATTTATATTGAAAACACACATCACCCCTTCCAACGTACATCATTTTGGGCCGCATGCAAGAGGTGCTGGTTTTGTTGGTCCCTTCGTGTGATTTTTATGATGGTTCAATCTATGGCCCAAGCGGTTTATCAACAACACCAGTTCTCGTTTGACCAACGATAGATTCACTGGTCCGTCTTATGGTAGGTCATGGCGACATGCATGTATGACCAAAGTATCATTACGTGCATCCGCCCTGCTGACACGAAGTGGGAGGTGGGTCAAGCACCCTAGCAAGCTACGACATTATGTCATTATAGATATATCCAAGGGTGCTTTCGGGTTTGCGAGGCAGGTGCCACCAAAGTTGTGCATTGTGTATTTAAAGTTTTATACATCACACCCTATATTCCTAAATATATTTGGCCACTTCCAGGTGGTTCTTGACTTCTGGCCCCCTCATCGATCTTCGACGACGCGCCCTGATGTTTGCTTGAACTACGTCAGTATTTCCCAAAGAGGAAGGGATGATGCAGCACAGCAACGGTAGGTATTTCCCTCAGTGATGAGACCAAGGTTATCGAACCAGTAGGAGAACCACGCAACACCACGTAAACAGCTCCTGCACACAAAGAAAACAATACTTGCAACCCGACGTAAGAGAGGGGTTGTCAATCCCTCACGGGTAAAATAGGTAAAAATTATAGTAGATTGGATAAATAGATCTCGCGGGAACGAGATAAAATAAATAAATAAAAATTGCAGCAAGGTTTTTTGTGTTTTTGGATTAATAGATCTGAAAATAAAAGCAAATAAAAATAGATCTCGAAGGCAAATATATTAAAGAAGAGACCGGGGGCGTAGGTTTCACTAGTGGCTTCTCTCGAGAAAAATAGCATACGGTGGGTAAACAAATTACTGTTGGCAACTGATAGAACTTCAAATAATCATGACGATATCCAGGCAATGATCATTATATAGGCGTCAGTCCAAGATTAGTAGACCGACTCCTGCCTGCCACTACTACTATTACTCCACACATCGACCGCTATCCCGCATCATTAGTGTATTAAGTTCATGAAAAAACGGGTAGTAATGCAATAAGAATGATGACATGATGTAGACAAGATCTATTTTTGTAGAAATAGACCCCATCTTGTTATCCTTAATAGCAACGATATATACGTGTCGGTTCCCCTTCTGTCACTGGGATCAAGCACCGTAAGATCGAACCCATCACAAAGCACCTCTTCCCATTGCAAGATAATAGATCAAGTTGGCCAAACAAAACCAAATATCGGAGAAGAAAACGAGGCTATAAGCAATCATGCATATAAGAGATCAAAGAAGACTCAAATAACTTTCATGGATAAAAACATAGATCTGATCATAAACTCAAAGTTCATCGGATCCCAACAAACACACCACAAAAAGAGTTACCATATGGATCTCCAAGAGATCATTGTATTGAGAATCAAACGAGAGAGAGAAAGCCATCTAGCTACTGCCTACGGACCCGTAGGTCTACAATGAACTACTCACGCATCATCGGAGAGGCACCGATGAGGATATGAACCCCTCCGTGATGGTGTCTAGATTGGATCTGTGGTTTCGAACTTGCGGCTGGATGTGATTGATTTCGTCGACTCCCCTAGGGTTTCTGGAATATTGGGGTATTTATAGAGCAAAGAGGTGGTGCTGGAGCCACTGAGGTGGGCACAACCCACCTGGGCACGCCCTGGTGGGTTGTGCTCTCCTTGGAGCACCCCTCTGGACTTCTTTGGCCCAACAGGTGTCTTCTGGTCCAGAAAAAATCCACAAAAAGTTTCGCTGTGTTTGGACTCCGTTTGGTATTGATTTCCGCGATGTAAAAAACAAGCAAAAAACAACAACTGGCACTGGGGCACTATGTCAATAGGTTAGTACCAAAAAATGATATAAAATGATTGTAAAACATCCAAGAATGATAATATAACTGCAGGGAACAATAAAAAATTATAGATACGTTGGAACGTATCAGCATCCCCAAGCTTAATCTGCTCGTCCTCGAGTAGGTAAATGATAAAAACAGAATTTTTGATATGGAATACTGCCTAACTTGTTCATCACATATTCTTTCTTGTAGCATGGAAATTTGGACTTTATATGGTCAAAGCAATAGTCTTGTTTTACATAAAGACTTTAATACTCAAGCATATCAACAAGCAAAACATGTCTTTCAAAATATCAACACTAAAGCAAGTTATCCCTAGCCCATTATGCTCAATCATTGATCCATTCATGAAACACACTCGAATACTAGCTATACCCAATGCTCAAGTACGATATAATGCCCCTTAGTTGGTGCTTTATAAGCGAAGATGGAGACTCAAGTAAAAATAAAAAATTACATAAAGTAAAAGAAAGGCCCTCGCGGAGGGAAGTAGGGATTTGTAGAGGTGCCAGAGCTCAAAGCTTAAATTGAGAAAAAAAAACATTTGAGAGGCATACTTTTCCCACCAACGAAAAAGACTTAGAGTTTCCTATACTTTCCATGCTAGATAATCATAGGCAGTTCCCAAACAGAAATTAAAGTTTATTCCTTTTTCCACATACTTTCACTTTCCATGGCTAGCCGTATCCACGGGTGCCCTCCATACCAACACTTTCCAAGGAATTTTATTTGATAACATAAAGTAAATTCATTTTTCATTTCGGGACTGGGCATCCCTAATACCTTTGCCGTACTCTCGTGCAATGACAAGTGACTAAACACTCATCGTGAAATAACACATCTAGCATGGAAAAATATCGGCCACCCTCACCGCCTCGCGAGCGGTACGAGCACACAAAAGAGAAATTTATTTTGAAAATTAGAGATGGCACATACAAATTTGCTAGAACGGCACAGAAATACCGCATATTGGTAGGTATAGTGGACTCATATGGCAAAACTGGTTTAAAGGGTTTTGGATGCACAAGTAGTGATCATACTTAGTGCAAATGAAGGCTAGCAAAAAGATTGAGAAGCGTCCAACCAAGAAACGAAAAATCTCGTAAGCAAGCATTAAGCATAATTAACACCGAATAATGCACCACAAGTAGGATATAATTTCATTGCATAACTATTGATTTTGTGCTTGCATAGGGAATCACAAACCTTAACACCAATATTCTTACTAAAGCATAATTCTCATCAACATGACTCACATATCATATCGTCATATCTCAAAACTATTTGTTATTTTGTCAATGATCTTCATGAAAGTTTTATTATATCCTCCTTGGATATCTATCACTTTGGAACTAATTTCATATGTTGCTTTTACTAAGCTCAAACAAATATAAGTGAAGAACATGAGCATAATATTTCTTTCTCTCAAAATAATCTAAGTGAGAAGCAAGAGAGAATTTCTTTAAAATTTCACTACTGAAATCCACTTTTGCGTCGCCACTTTGCCGTCAGCTAGCGGACGGCAAAGAAAGGCTTGCCATCAGCCACCAGAAAACTGACGGCAAAGAGGCAGCGGACGGCAACGGATGGCTTTGCCATCAGCATATCTGTCGTCCGTAGCTGACGGCAAAGAGGGTGGGTGGCGGGCGTTCGAGGGCGACCTAATGGCCATCTTCTTTGCCGTATGCTGGCTGACGGCAAAACATCTTTGCCGTCCGTTAGCAGACGGCAAAGAAGATGGCCGTTAGTTCGTCCGTTTCCCCCCGGCCCCACCCCACTAGGTACGCTCTTTGCCGTCTGCTGGCAGACGGCAAAAGAGCTGTGATACGCCCCCCCCCCCCCCCCGAAAATAGACAGATAAGGGGCAGAGATTAAGAAGACCCGATATGTACACCATCCCTATATCTCAATCGAACAAAAGAAGAAAAGAAAAATACAAAAAAATGGTGAAGGAGAATAACTCCACGGATAGAGACAGAAGATAGAAAAGAACAGACAGAGAAGTAGAAGAGGCAAGAGAAGAGGAAGAAGACAAATGGAACGTGAATAGAAGAAATAAGAAAAGAGAAAAAAAAGGAGGAGGAAGAAAAGGACAAAGTAAGGGCGTAAACAGAAGGAGCAAGGAAAAAAGAATGACAAAGAAGTAAAGGCAGATAAGCACGAAGGAAACCGCAGCCCCGGCCGCGCCGCCCCCGTCCCGAGTCGCCGGCCGCCCCGCACCGCCCCGCCCCCGTCCCGAGCCGCCGCTGCCTGGCCGCACCGCACCACCCGACCGCACCGCCCGGCCCGGCCCTGCCCCGCCGCCGCCCCGCCCCTCATCGTGGTGAGTTTTTTTTCCTGTTTTTTTAGATTTAGTTTATATTTGTTTTGTTTAGGTTAGTTTAGTTTATTTAGTTTAGTTTAGGTTAGTTTAGGTTAATTTAGTTTATTTTAGGTTACATTTAGTTTATTTTAGGTTACATTTAGTTTATAGTTTTGTTTAGGTTTTTTTACTGTTTTTAAGAATAATCAAGAAAGATGAAAAAAAAACAAAAAGAAGAAGAGGAAGAAGAAGAAGAAGAAAAAAGAACAATAAGTAGTAGTAGAAGAAGAAGATGAAAAAAAGAAGTAGAAGTTGAAGATGAAAAAAAGAAGTAGGAAAAGAGGGCGCCCGGGGACGAGCGGGTTAGGGGGTTCCTTGGTGTCGATGGAACCCTAAATAGCAAGTATCGTCGGTGCGAGGTACATGTGGCCGTCGGTGTCGAATACTACATCCACGTCCCACAAGTGACGCCGACGTCCGGCGTCCCAAAGCAATTGTTCTCGGCGTCGATGGCGGTCGAACACCATTGCGAATTTGTCTGGCAGCCTCTGCGATGACGATTAAAAGGCAAGTGTTGAAACTTGAAACACCCAAACTGACTCAAGTCGGTTTGGTTATTTGAAATTTCAAAACTTGGCTTTAATCCTCATCGCAGAGGCTGTCAGACAAATTCGCCAAGGTGTTCGACCGTCATCGGCCACCAGAACTATTGTTGCGGGACGCCGGGCGCCGGCTTCACTTGTGGGATGTGGATCTAGTGTTCAACGCTGACCGCCTCATGTAACTTGCACCGATGGTAGTTGCTATTTAGTTTACCCGGGGACGAGCGGGTTAGGGGGTCGCTATGTTACTCATCTTTGGATTTAAATGTGCAGTTATTTCGTCGCTGCGAGGGTCTAGTGTTCGACGAGCTCCGCCCCTGCGTTCGTTGGTGAGCACAAATGACATCTCCCGATGAAACTTGCTAGCTATAGGTGTCAATCATCAGTATGCGTAACCACTATGTGTCTCCCATTTGAAAGGGTTACATCTATAAATATGCATGCATTTGCATATTTATAATCGTGATTCTTTCGAATTGTCCAACGTTATCCATGGACAACCCGAGTATGTGTAGATTGGGTTCGTTTTCCCATATGCTCAGCTCCGGATCCGATGCAGAATTTCATCAGTGCCTCCCTGTTGTTCTCCGGGTACACATTCTCTCTGCTTATTGCCGAGACGTGTATCAGGAGAACAACGGGGAGGTGCTGCCGAAATTTTGCGTCGGATCCGGAGCAGAGCATGGGAAAACGAACCCGATCTACACATACTCGGGTGGGATTAGGACCTATCTTTACCTATTAGCGTGTAGGTTGCATGGATGTAATAAAACTGACAAACTTCATTAACTGATGGATATGGTTTGCTTAATTATGTATATATTTCTTGTGTGTCCAGTAGGAAGTCAATATGAGTGATTGTGCATGGATGTACACCGGTTACACTAGTCAGAAAGTTTGGACCGAGGAATGGTTAACAAAAACCAAGGGGTTTGTTAGAGCCGCATTTGCAAATGGCCAGGAATTTAGCTGGTGCCCCTGTGCCCGTTGCGACAACTATAAAAAGAGGGACGAGCTTGAAATGAGTAAAGACCTGTAGAAGTTTGGTTTTACGCCTGGTTACACAGTCTGGACATTACATGGTGAGTCTGCCCAACGTGCCAGAGCTGAGGTTCGTCGTCGCACCGACGAGCATGGTACCGGGACCGCAGACATGGTGCAAGACTTTGACGATGCTCGGGACTCGGACGAGGAGATGGAGGAATCTGCAAAGGCCTTCACTAAAATGTTGGAGTTCTCAAAACGTCCTCTCCACGAGCACACTGAGCTTTGTCAGCTGGATGCCATCTCACAAATAATGGATTTGAAGGCTCAATTCAACTTGGGCAGAGAATGCTACGATGCGATGATGACAGTATTCGGACGATTTCTACCCAAAGGCCATGTGCTACCTCCAAACCTGTACCAGTCAGACAAAATCCTCTGTGCTCTTAAGATGCCCTATGAGAAGATACATGCCTATGAGAAAGGATGTGTCTTATTTAGGCTTCAGTATGAGGACTTGAACTATTGTCCCATTTGCAATTCTTCCAGGTATGTTGTGGTAGACAACGGTATGGGTGAGAAGACGCAGACCAAAATACCCATTAATGTTCTTCGGTATATGCCAATCGTACCAAGACTTCAACGTCTTTTCATGGTCGAAGAGACGGCCAGACAGATGACATGGCACAAAACGGGCAAAAGAACCGAACTAGATGCAGATGGGAATGTGATGATGGTGCACACATCGGATGGTGAAGCGTGGAAGCGCTTCGATGCATTACATAAGGAAAAAACGGCAGATCCAAGGCATCCTCGAGTCGCCGTCAGCACAGATGGGTTCAGTGTGTTTGGTCAGATGACAGCCCCATACAGCTGTTGGCCCGTGTTTGTCATTCCACTCAATCTCCCCCCGGGCAGATTATGCAACGAAAGAATATTTTCCTGACGTTGATAATTCCAGGGCCCAACTATCCGAGGAAGAATATGAATGTGTACATGCAGCCGCTTAAGGACGAATTGCAAGAAGCTTGGGATAATGGGTTCAAGACATACGACGCCTTTAGCAAACAGAACTTCATAATGCATGCCTGGTACATGTACTCGACGCATGACTTGCCGGCGTATGCGCTATTCGTTGGCTGGTGTGTGCATGGAAGGTTCCCGTGCCCCACATGCAAGGGAGCTCTTGAGTTTCGTTGGCTGACGGCAGGGCGCAAGTATAGTTGCTTCGACTTGCATAGACCGTTTCTACATCCTGGCCATAAGTTCAGGAAAGACAAGAAGAACTTCATCAAAGGTAGAGTTGTCAAACACTCTGCACCACCTGCGTTGACAGGCCAATAGACCCTAGATCAGTTAAACGCTCTCGAGCCAGATCCAGAGCGTCCAGGGTATTTCAAGGGGTATAATAAGGAACATGCCTGGACTCACAAGACATGCTTCTGGGATCTGCCTTACTTCAAAGACCTCCTTTGCCCACACAACATCGACGTGATGCACACTGAAAAGAATATCGCCGAAGCCATTCTTGGTACATTATTCGGCATAGAGGGGAAATCAAAGGATAATCCTAAGGCTAGAGTCAATCAAGAGAAGCTATGTGATAGACCGTTACAAAACATGAAAGAACCGAAAGGAAAGGTGATCAATTGGACGAAGCGAAAGGCATGGTTCAATCTTGGAAGGCCAGCTATGAAGGAAATTATTTTGTGGGTGAAAATACAGTTGATGTTCCCCGATGGATATGCAGCAAATCTAAAGAGGGGAGCGAGTCTTCAAAAATTGAAAATATTTGGTCTAAAAAGTCATGATTGGCACATATGGATTGAGCGGATAATGCCGGTGATGTTGCGTGGCTTCATCCCTGAGGATGAATGGCTAGTACTGGCAGAGCTGAGCTATTTCTTTCGTGTTCTTTGTGCGAAAGAACTATCACCTGGCCTCCTAGAAGAAATGGAACAGTTGGCGCCGGAGTTGATCTGCAAGTTAGAGAAGATCTTTCCGCCAAGCTTGTTTAATCCAATGCAACACTTGATTTTGCATCTCCCGACCGAGGCACGATTGGGGGGGCCCGTGCAAAATCGTTGGTGCTACTCAACTGAGAGGATGCAGAAGACGGTTCGAGCAAAATGTAAAAATAAACGTAGAATAGAAGCATCGATGGCGGAGGCATTCATCACCGAGGAGGCGGCAAACTTCGTGACCGCACACTACGAAGCCAAAAATTGTCATTTGCATAATCCGAAGCCTCGGTACAATGCTGACGAACCTCAAAAGGGTCAATCCAACCTCAGCCTATTCAAAGGGAATCTTGCACCAGCCGGTGGTTGGAAACCAGTAAGGTTGGATGTTGAAGAATGGCGGACCATTTCGCTGTATCTCTTCAACAACCTAACAGAAGTGCGGCCGTACATCGAGTAAGATCTCGGTACATTGTTTCACAACTTCTAATTCCTTTGAACTTCTCTTATTCCTGGATTTTTGATGAAGTCGATACGTCACCATATTCTCGTATGGAGCGGTGATCCAAAAGGATTCCGTCGAAGAGTATGAGCTTCTGTCAAAACAAGGAGCCGAATTTCCCGGTTTCATCTCTTGGTTCAAAAAAACGGTAATTTCCATTAGACACTTTTTTTCTTTGGCTAATTTGCGACTAATGCAACAATCCTTTCGTATTAAACTTGTAGGCTAATTCAGAGATTATGGATGCCGAATTGAGACAAGTAGCTACTGGTTTTGACTATAAGGTCCGTTCATTTGACAAATACGACATCAACGGGTATCGCTTTCGTACCTATGGCAAAGAGCTATCTATGGCCGACCGAAAGTCTACAAATTGTTGTGTCTCTGCTATCGGCGAAGGAGGTATCAAGTATTATGGAAGAGTTGAAGCAATTTATGAACTTGAATTCTATGGTGAAAACCCACCAAACGTCGTAGTCTTCAGATGTTATTGGTTCCAGCCGAGGGAGACTAGAAGGACTCATGAACATATAGGGCTAGTCGAAATCAAACAAAGCACCCATTTGGATGTTCCCGATGTCTATATTACGGCTCAACAGGCAACCCAAGTTTTCTATCTACCGTGGGCCTGTCAAAGTGATCCAAATCTCAGTGGTTGGGACGTCGTTTATGAAGTGCCGCCACGTGTTAGACCACCTCCCCCCAATGAAAAGGATTATGAACCTCACATTAACCAAGACACATATGACGAAGGAGAATTCTTCCTAGAAACACGTCTTTCCAAAAAATGTTTCAAGAACCGCTCTACTCCACCCCAGAACATTGAAGTAGACAACGATAGTGAATCCGACTTCACCCCTGAGCTGGAACAAGAAGAGCCGGAAGAAGAAGAAGTTACTGCTGCAGATGACCTGTCAATGCTTGAACGATTACGTAAAGGTGGCCTTCCACATGATGATGCATTTATTAATGATGATGATGAGCACGTCATTACCGATAGTGATGATGATGATGCTTTTATTAATGATGATGACGAGCACGTCATTACCGATAATGATTATTAGGTATTCAAATTTTTATGTTGTACTTGATTTATATAGTTATTTGTATGATTTATATAGTTGGTATTTATAATTTTCTTACTTTGTATGATTGTTTCTTATACATAGTGCCATGGTCTTGATTTCCGTCCTGGTCGGCCCTCGCCCGCTTTATGATTCGGATGTGGTAAATTCTCTTTCATAACTATTTTTTGCATTTCGCATTTATGCAAATTATGGCCATCAAGTTGACATAGAGATATTTTAATCTAGGAGGTATGTGAACCGGAATTTGAAATGGACCCTCTTGTCGAGAAGTTAAATTTAGTTGAAAAAGAAAATGAGTATTTGAAAGAAAAAATTAAAAGAATTGAAGAAGAGAAGATGACATTGGAGTTGTATGTTGCCGATGCCATCGATGATCACAAGATGAAGATGAATGCAATGCGCTTGAAGATGGATGCAATGCGCCTGAAGCTTAAGAAGATTAGAAAATATGCCATTGATAATGAGGCTTGGTAACATTATGCCGTTGGATCAATTGTTACCTTAGTTGCGATCTTCATCACATTTGTTGTGATGAGGGTAAGTTTTCTCTAGTGTTTTGCTTTACAAATGGATACTTAGCTTATTTTCCTCCTAAATGGCATAATTACCTAAGTTAGATAAAAAATAAGCTATACTTAGCTTATTCAGTTCATTTATGACATACTTAGCATACTTAGGTAAAAAATGGCATGATAATCTTTGTTAGCTCCAAAATGATATAGACTTAGCTTATTTTCCTCGAAAATGACATAATAACCTTACTAAGCTCCAAAATGACCTATTTACCAACCTTAGCTCTAAAATGACCTACACTTAGCATTTTTACCTAGCTTAGCAATAAAATGACATTTTTACCTACCTTAGTTAGAAGAAGAAGAAGATAAAGAAGAGGAGAGGAGAAAAAGAAAGAGAAGAAAAAAAATCTTCTTCTTCTTCTTCTAACTAGTCTTCTTCTTCTAACTTTCATCTTTCCCAATTTGCAGATTTGCTTTACATGAGGAAGCTTGGATTCATGGAGTGTACTATTCTTGTGGTGCTTCCTTGTTGTTTATGAAAACTTGTTTGGATATGTATGTCTATATGGATATGTTGTTGGAAACTTGTTTCTGGTTATGTATATATGGATATGTTGGACTTTGTTGAACTATGTTGTTGGATTGGATGAAATATGTTGTTGGACATGCTGTTGGATATGTTGGATATGTATGCATGTATATCTGTGTTTGAAACCATGTCTAATTAATGGGATTTAAATAAAAACAGGGGATATATAGCCTCTTTGCCGTCCGCTAGCAGACGGCAAAGAGGACACGTGGCAGTCACCTGTGCAAACTGGGAACACTAGCTGCCTATTTGGTCATTTTGCCGTCTGCTGGCGGACGGCAAAGTGACTATCTATGTCGTCTGCCAGCAGACGGCAATGATTCAAACCTCTTTGCCATCTGCTGGCGGACGGCATATCTGGACACGTGGCAGCTTCCCAGTGCTGCCTAGCTGGGCTCTTTGTCGTCCGCCAGCGGACGGCAAAGAGCGCCGTTAACCCCCTAACGGCTCTCACGCCACCGCACTGCCGTCAGATGTCTTTGCCGTCTGCTGGCCTCGGATGGCGGACGGCGTAATCCTTTGCCGTCCGTTTCTAAGAAGCGGACGGCAAAGAAGGCCTTTGCTGGCAGGCTTTCATCCGGACAGTTTGCCGTCCGCTAGCGGATGGCAAAGCATTTTGCCGTCCGTGATCTATGCCTTTGCCGTCCGGCATGGCGGACGGCAAAGAAGCTGATTCCAGTAGTGTTTTACTAACTCCCAAATAAATCTAAGTGAAGCATAAGAGCATTTCTTCAAAAATAACAAAGCACACCGTGCTCAAAAAGATATAAGTGAAGCACTAGAGCAATTCCATAGCTCATAAAAATTTAAGTGAAGCATAGGAGCAAGCATAATTTTTGGCTCTCTCAAAAAGGTGTGTCCAGCAAGGATTCAAGACTCAAAATAAAAAGCAAAACAAGCAAAGACTCATATCATACAAGACGCTCCAAGCAAAACTCATAATATGTGACAAATAAAAATATAGCTCCAAGTAAAATACCGATGGTCGTTAGAAGAAAGAGGGGATGCCACTCGGGGGCATCCCCAAGCTTAGTTGCTTGATACTTCTTGAATATTATCTTGGGGTGCCTCGGGCATCCCCAAGATTAGCCTTATGCTAATCCTTATTCCTTCATCCATCGTTATATCACCCAAAACTTGAAAACTTCAATCACACAAAACTCAACAAAACCTTCGTGAGATCCGTTAGTATAAGAAAACAAATCTTTACTTTAAGTACTGTAGAAAACCCATTCAAATTTTGTTCTTGCATTATATCTACTGTATTCCAACTTTTCTATGGCAAAAAATCTTCAAAGAAAACCATAGATTCATCAAAATAAGCACACAATGCAAAGAAAACAGAATCTGTCAAAAACAGAACAGTCTGCAAAGATACGAATTGTTCTCACACTTGTTTAATCTAAAAAATCTGAAAAACTAGGGAAACATAGGAAATTTGTATATAAATCTTGTGTAAAAAATTCAGAATTTTTAGTCTCTTCTGTGAATTTTTAAAATTGTTTTACTGGACGCAAAAGTTTCTGTTTTCCAACAAGATCAAATCAACTATCACCCAAATCATCCCAAAGGCTTTGCTTGGCACAAACACTAATTTAAACCACAAAAACACATCTAATCAGAGGCATAATTGGGTATTTTATTGAAAACAGCAAGAAAACCAAAAAGCAAAAAGATACAAGTTGGGTTGCCTCCCAACGAGCGCTATCGTTTTACGCCCCTAGCTAGGCATAATGCAAAGATCTAAGTATTGTCATCTTTGTTCTCCAACTATTCAATCAAACACTTAGAATTCTTCAAGGATCTAGCATATAAATTCTCAACGACAATACTTCTAGGAACGAGATTGAAAAATTCATTCTTGCAAAAAGGGTCTCTTATCACTTCAATAAAATTGGGGTGGATACTAATCATCTTAAGATCTCCTTTATCATTACTAGAAGTTGCACCCTTGTTTTTAGTAACTTGAGTAGTCTTGATAATTTTTATGGGAGTTTTGGTGGAAGCAAAAGCCATACTTAAATTACTAAAGATTTCTTCCAGTTTATCAATCCTAGATGGGCTTTCTTCAATTCTTTCATGAATTACAGTCCCCTTTTCTTTTAACAACTTAAAAACTTCTCCCACTTTTGACCCAAATTTAGTAGCAAAATTATGCATCTTTTTATCCAAGTTTTCAATATGTTCTTCGGTAAGCATTTTCTTTTCAATAGCATCTAGTCTTTCCATAACATGCTCGAGAGTCAAAGTTGTTTCATTGATCATAAGCGGTGGTTAACCCACTAAATTTCCCACAGCATTAAAAGAATCAAGAGAGGGACAATCAAGAAATTTTCACCGGTAATCGTATCAAGGACGAATCTATACCAAGTGGTGATGCCCACATAAAAACAGCGAAGAAGAACAACGGTAGATTGCTTACGGATAGATCTATTATGAGCATTGCAAATCCTATACCAACCATCTTTTAAATTCTCCCCTCCCCTTTGTTTAAAGTTAAGAACTTCGTTCTCGGGGGTGTACGCAATAGAGGAAGAAATATCCATGACGACAAAAAGTGGTCAACAAGATTGCACACAAAAACAGATCTGACGAGAAAACGGCGAACGAAAAAGAGGGCGAATAAAACGGCAAATTTTTGTGAAGTGGGGGAGAGGAAAACGAGAGGCAAATGGCAAATAATGTAAATTGCAAGGAGATGAGATTTGTGATTAGGAACTTGGTAGATGTTGATGATGTCTCCCCGGCAACGGCGCCAGAAATGGCTAGTGGCTGGGAGACTATCTTGACTTGATCCTCCCCGGCAACGTCGCCAGAAATAACTTTTGATGTTTGCTTGAACTACGTCGGTATTTCCCCAAAGAGGAAGGGATGATGCAGCACAGCAACAGTAGGTATTTCCCTCAGTGATGAGACCAAGGTTATCGAACCAGTAGGAGAACCATGCAACACCACGTAAACAGCTCCTGCACACAAAGAACAAATACTTGCAACCCGACGTAAGAGAGGGGTTGTCAATCCCTCACGGGTAAAAGGATAGGTAAAATTGTAGTAGATTGGATAAATAGATCTCGCGGGAACCCGAGATAAAATAAATAAATAAAAATTGCAGCAAGGTATTTTTGTGTTTTTGGATTAATAGATCTGAAAATAAAAGCAAATAAAAATAGATCTCGAAGGCAAATATATTAAAGAAGAGACCCGGGGGCCGTAGGTTTCACTAGTGGCTTCTCTCGAGAAAAATAGCATACGGTGGGTAAACAAATAACTGTTGGGCAATTGATAGAACTTCAAATAATCATGACGATATCCAGGCAATGATCATTATATAGGCATCACGTCCAAGATTAGTAGACCGACTCCTGCCTGCATCTACTACTATTACTCCACACATCGATCGCTATCCAGCATGCATCCAGTGTATTAAGTTCATGGAAAAACGTAGTAATGCAATAAGAACGATGACATGATGTAGACAAGATCTATTTATGTAGCAATAGACCCCATCTTGTTATCCCTAATAGCAACGATACATACGTGTCGGTTCCCCTTCTGTCACTGGGATCAAGCACTGTAAGATCGAACCCATCACAAAGCACCTCTTTCCATTGCAAGATAAATAGATCAAGTTGGCCAAACAAAACCCAAATATCGGAGAAGAAATACGAGGCTATAAGCAATCATGCATATAAGAGATCAAAGAAGACTCAAATAACTTTCATGGATAAAAACATAGATCTGATCATAAACTCAAAGTTCATCGGATTCCAACAAACACACCGCAAAAAGAGTTACATCATATGGATCTCCAAGAGACCATTGTATTGAGAATCAAACGAGAGAGAGAAAGCCATCTAGCTACTGCGTACGGACCCGTAGGTCTACAATGAAGTACTCGCGCATCATCGGAGAGGCACCAATGAGGAAGATGAACCCCTCCGTGATGGTGTCTAGATTAGATCTGTGGTTTCTGGAACTTGCGGTGGCTGGAATTGATTTTCGTCGACTCCCCTAGGGTTTCTGGAATATTGGGGTATTTATAGAGCAAAGAGGTGGTGCGGGAGGCCACCGAGGTGGGCACAACCCACCTGGGTGCGCCTGGGCCCCCAGGCGCGCCCTGGTGGGTTGTGCTCCCCTCGGAGCACCCCTCTGGTACTTCTTTGGCCCAACAGGTGTCTTCTGGTCCAGAAAAAATCCACAAAAAGTTTCACTGCGTTTGGACTCCGTTTGGTATTGATTTCCTGCGATGTAAAAAACGAGCAGAAAACAGCAACTGGCATTGGGCACTATGTCAATAGGTAGTACCAAAAAAATGATATAAAATGATTGTAAAACATCCAAGAATGATAATATAACAGCATGGAACAATAAAAAATTATAGATACGTTGGAGACGTATCACGCCCAACCGTGGGCCCGCACGGTCAAAGTTGTGCATTGGAATTTTGAACATCACAGACCACCCTTTTAACTCATATATATTTGGGCCACATGCTGGTGTAGCTGTCTTCTGACCCTCTCTAACGTTTTTTTGCTGCAAAGACTCTGATGATGCTCAACGGACACGGGTATAATGTCTTAACCGTGTGCGATGCAAGTGCGCTGTGAATCACCATGACTGCGCAAGCGCGAGCAAAGGTGGAGGTACTGGCTCAACCATGTGCGATGCACGTGCGTTGTAAAATCACCATGACTGTGCAAGCGCGAGCAAAGGTGGAGGTACTGGCTTAACTGTGTGTGATGCAAGGGCGCTGTAAAATCACCACCTGCGCAAGCTAAAGGCGGGTAGTTTATTTAGATTGAATTCCACGTCTGCGTCTGAAAATTAGGACGAACCGTGTGCGATAGACCAGCTAGTTAGAAATCTTAAAACAAACTACCCGCCTTGAGCGTTGCAAAAATCGGCGGTCCCGCCACTTTTCCTTATTATCATACACGCATATTCTTATTCGACTGTGCGCGATCTTGGGTACTCCTGCCCCGCATCTATTCCTTTACCCAAATTTTAGTAGCCGCCATACTTCAACCGTCGCCCACACTCCTCCAGCACCGGCCTTATAGTAAAATTGCAGTAGCCGAGGCATTTGAACCGTCGCCCTCCCTCGTCCACCACCATCTCCACCCACCATTACTAAAATTTTCAGTAGCCGTGGCGTATCCTCAAACACCACCACCCCTCCACAGTCCCCCCACCCGGCCCCCTCCCCCCCTCGAACCCTAGCTCGTCGTCGCCGCCGCTGCCGCCGCCGCCATCCCCTGCCAGTCTGCCTGTTCCTCCTAGCTTAGATAATAAAGTTCAGGTTACCCAGCGATTCCCATACCGTTGCCCCACTCCCCTGAGTTTTTAGATGAGGCCTGTGGTGTCCCTCCCCTCCAGATCCACATCCCCTACTCCAGAATGTCGCAGCCTAAGCTCGACCACGTATCCCGGGGAGCCCGATGAGCGTTCGGCCAAGAAGATGTTTATCATGGCCTCTCCAGCGGATGTTGGCGAGGTGGCCGCCATTTGCCCCGACCTGTCGATCCCGGAGCAACACGTCACCGCGTAAGCCGGCGTAGACGTTGACTACGTTGCCATGCCTAAGGCTTCATGTCAGCGGGCTAGCGTATTACTGTACGGGAAAGCCGGCTAGGACATCAAGCTCGTCGATAGCGATGGCTTCACGCGGGCCATGTCACAGGTTAAGTGGTCCATCCCCAACCTCTCTGATTCAACTGCCGTCGATCTCTTTGACGGCCCTACCGCTGATCTGCTCCGCCACGCAGTCAAGGATTTGCGATCCTTGTACGCCATCGAGCCCATTTTGTCATTTCTGAAGGACACGTTCTACGGCGGCGGCTTGGGATCCTCAATTGCCAAGTCAGATCTCATCAACCACGACCACGAGGAGGGCACCCACAAAGGTTCTTCCAAGGTGAAACAGCCCATCTGTGACATCAGAGATCGCACCATGGGTCTGTGCTCTTCCAACTGGAAGGATCCCGTCCATGACATGTGAGGCAACATCCTATCAGCAAATCTTACCTTTTCTAGCTTGCCAACCCGTACCCTTTGTTGTAGTAGCATTTGCCGTGCGGTGTTTTAACCGTGCGGTGTTTAATTATTTCAGTTATGCAAAAATGTATTGTTCAATAGGGCTATGTGATGTTTAAGTATGAATTGTCCACTTTAGTTTCACGAATGGCTATATTTGGTTGTTTATAGTGAGTACATGCTTTGTTTATCTGTATTTGGTTGTTAGGTTGGTTGCAGTGAGCATTTTTTCAGTTATCGAGCAGATGCCTCGTTTATATGTATTTGGTTCTTAGGTTGGTTGCAGTGAGCATTTGTCCAGTTATCAAGCAGATGCCTTGTTTACCTGTATTTGGTTGTTAGGTTGGTTGCAGTGAGCATTTGTCCAGTTTTCAAGCAGATGACTTGTTTATCTGTATTTGCTTGTTAGGTTGGTTGCAGTGAGCATTTGTCCAGTTTTCAAGCATATGCCCTGTTTATCTGTATTTGCTTGTTAGGTTGGTTGCAGTGAGACTCTGTCCAGTTTTCAATGGCGATATTTGGTTGTTATACTGATCATTTATGCCTTGTTTATTTCAGTCATTTACAATGTGATGTTCATTTTGTGCAAGTCGGAACTGTGCCGCTCGACTGCATCAATACCAGTTTGAACGGCTATATTTGGTTCCAGTTATGCCTGGTGTAGTTAACACATGCCCTTTATTTCAGTTTTACACATTTATCCAGTGTGATGTTTAAGCATTACCTACGTTCTATTCATTTTAAACAATACCAGTTTGAATTACAATATTTGATGGTTGTTAAGCCCGTTGTCGGTAACATTGCCTTCCATTTTATATTTGCTTTAACACCATGCTGAAACCAACACATTCAAGCTATCATTTGGAGATGATGTTGTTTACATTTGCTATATTTGTTTTATGTTAAGGTTGTTATACTTATCATGCCTTTCCACTACTTATGCAGGACAACAACGGGAGTGGCCACCATTTTCCGCCGAGGTTAGTTTCATCCCTCGGCTTGTACTCCCCCCGTCATTCATAATGTAGTGCATATAGATCCAGGCCTGGACACTTGTTAGCTTCTAATATTGACTTGTTGCTTGTAGGTACATATGCCCTTGGCAAGGATCCACGCATCGACCCTTTTTGCATATGGGGCAATGAGATATTCATGAATAAGCATCAAGTGAGGAAACTGATAAGGATTATTAGCAAAAAGATACGAATGGTGGCAAGCAAATTATTTGTTTATGCTCTATCCAACACAACAGTGAGCTGTAGGATGGTAACTACAAACTCTACAGCCTTCTCTTTTTACTGCCCATAATGAGTTGTTAGACAACAATGTCTGAATCTTTTTCGTTCGTAGTGGTTCCCGAAGCAGTTCACTCAAGATTACCTCGCAAAGTACATGATTGGTGGACACGCAATGAAGGTTAAAGTATTTCATCCAGACTACAATGAGCATCGAGAAGTCCTAATGAAGACAGTGAAGGATGGATGGGCAGCCATCACAAGGGGTTGGCCTAGAGTCGTGCACGCATTACGCATGGAGGAGGGCACAATATGGGCATTCCGCTTCACCTTCTCCAGCAACCAAAATGTCTTTCGCCTCTCTCTTTACAGTCTTTAGTACAACTGTGGTTCATCATTCTTTACTTGGTGCTTCTGTAGTTCTTCTGTATATGTACCTGTGCATCAAATTATGCATTCGTGGTTGAACCTATATTTGTAATAAACATGGTTGGATATGAAATAAGTGATTGTCTACTTTCAAATTCAAAACATGTGATTTCTAAATTAGGGATAAATTAGGGATTACACTGCACACGGTTTGCGAAAGCGAAGCGTCTGCTATAGACGTGGAGATCAGACACGTTTCTAGGATCCACTACGTGTGTGATCAATCTCTACTTCACACACGATCAGCCAAGAAAAAAAGTGTGCGATTAACAACAGCATCGCACACAGTTCTTTCTTA
Organism: Thinopyrum elongatum; assembly: GCA_011799875.1. Classification (NCBI taxonomy): domain Eukaryota; kingdom Viridiplantae; phylum Streptophyta; class Magnoliopsida; order Poales; family Poaceae; genus Thinopyrum; species Thinopyrum elongatum. The sequence goes on from CM022299.1 coordinate 456,709,202, forward strand.
TTAAATGTTTGCGATTGTCACCTTATCACACACGCTTCGCAATTATGGACTGTTTGTGATGTTGTGCGCATCGCAAACATTTGGTCATAGAAGAACGCGTGCGATAGGTCGATCATCCGACGCGGGTACGATGGATGAATCGTGTGGGATGTATTCAAGCTTCGCATACAGTTTTATAGCGACGACTGTGTGCGCTCTTACATCGAATCGCATACAGTCGAGGAAAAGTAAATGTGTGTGATTGTCTGCTTCTATAATCGTGAACCGTTTGTGATGGGTCACGCATCGTAAATGTAGCACCACAGAATACCGACTGCGATGGCAATCCGAGCACAAACGAGTTGCAAGGATGGTGCGTTTCGGATACTCGAGATATCAGAAACAGTTTAGGAGGGACAACTGTATGCATCAAGGCTCCCTATCCCCGATGGTTTCTGGGTCGTGTTGGAAGGACCCCCCTATCGCAGTCACTCACTTGGCGACGGTTCGAAACACCGTCGCGGAAAGGGGTTAAAAACCGTTTGTATAGCACCTCGCTGTACCAGTGATCCAAAAGTCCTGAAAATTTATGGAGAATTATTTTCAAATATATAAAAAATATTGGGCAAAGAAAATACCAGAGGGGACCCACCAGGTGGCCACAAGCCTGGGGGCGCGCCCCTAGGGCTTGTGGGCCCCCTGGCAAGTCTCCGATGCCCATCTTCTGCTATATGGAGGGTTTTGATCTGGAAAAAAAATTAGAAGATAGCTTTCGGGACGAAGCGCCGCCGTCTCGAGGCAGAACCTGGGCAGGAGCAATCTAGAGCTTTGGTAGAGCGATTATGCCGGGGAAACTTCCCTCCCGAAGGGGGAAATCGAAGCCATCGTCATCACCAACGATCCTTTCATCAAGAGGGGGTCAATCTCCATCAACATCTTCACCAGCATCATCTCCTCTCAAACCCTAATTCATATATTGTATTCAATCTTTGTCTCAGAACCTCAGATTGGTACCTGTGGGTTGCTAGTAGTGTTGATTACTCATTGTAGTTGATGCTAGTTGGTTTATTTGGTGGAAGATCATATGTTCAGATCCTTAATGATATTCAATACCCCTCTGATCTTGAACATGAACATGCTTTGTGAGTAGTTACTTTTGTTCCTGAGGACATGGGAGAAGTCTTGTTATGAGTAATCATGTGAATTTGGTATTCGTTCTATATTTTGATGAGATGTATGTTGTCTTTCCTCTAGTGGTGTTATGTGATCGTCGACTACATGACACTTCACCATGATTTGGGCCTAGGGGAAGGAATTGGGAAGTAATAAGTAGATGATGGGTTGCTAGAGTGATAGAATCTTAAACCCTAGTTTATGCGTTGCTTCGTAAGGGGCTGATTTGGATCCACATGTTTCATGCTATGGTTAGATTTATCTTAATTCTTCTTTCATAGTTGCGGATGCTTGGGAGAGGGGTTAATCATAAGTGGGAGGCTTGTCCAAGTAAGGACAGCACCCAAGCACTGGTCCACCCACATATCAAATTATCAAAGTAACGAACGCGAATCATATGAGCATGATGGAAACTAACTTGACAATAATTCCCATGTGTCCTCGGGAGCGCTTTGCTTTATATAAGAGTTCGTTCAGGCTTGTCCTTTGCTATAAAAAGGATTGGGACACCTTGCTGCACCTTTTTTACACCTGTTACTTGTTACCCGTTATGAATTATCTTATCACAAAACTATCTGTTACCGATAATTTCAGTGCTTGCAGACAATACCTTGCTGAAAACCGCTTGTCATTTCCTTCTGCTCCTCGTTGGGTTTGACACTCTTACTTATCGAAAGGACTGCGATAGATCCCATATACTTGTGGGTCATCAAGACTCTTTTCTGGCGCCGTTGCCGGGGAGTTAAGCGCCTTTGGTGAGTGGAATTTGGTAAGGAAAAATTTATATTATGGCCTTCAAAAAATTTCTACAGTTAACGTGCACTAATACAAATGTCATGTCAAAATTTGGAAAATTCCAGGGGTCATTTGACCTTTTAAAGACATTTAATGACCGTAATTCAAATTTGAACTACATCTACATGCATGGACTTGTGTGTGAGTTAATTCCATGTGCAATAAATTGGAAGGAATTTTCAAACATATTGGTGTCACGGCCTAGACACATGCATGGAGTGTCATGGCATTTAAATTCCAAAAAATTAAAAAATGATCAGAAACACATGAAACCTTGCTTGACGTAATGTCATGCCGCCAAGATGACGTGGTAAAAAAATTGGCATGTTTGACGAAAGTTCGGACACACACCCCTCACAAACCGGAGCAACTCACTAGAAGGCTCGTGGTTCCGAGAGGGAACAATGCATGTTTGATGATGAATCGATGATAGCTTCCTCTTATGGCCTTCAAAATTTTTCTACAGTTAACGTACACTAATACAACTGTCATGTCAAAATTTGGAAAATTTCAGTGTCATTTGACCTTTTTAAGACATTTAAGTGATTTTCTAGCCATTTAATGGCCGTAATCCAAATTTGAACGGGGTCATTCCATGTGTAGTAAATTGGAACAAATTTTCAAACATATTGGTGTCACGGCTTGGACACATGCATGGAGTGCCATGGCATTTAAATTCCAAAAAATTAAAAAATGATCAGACGATGTAAATATCTGGTGTTCAAAAAATAAATTGTAAAGATCTGGCAAGACAACCGGCCCCACACGATTGGCACTATTTCGCGCCTCGGGGTTTGGAAGGTGAGTGGCGCGGATTATTAATTAGACGCGGTTCTGTATTGGAAACCGTCAGCTATTAAGTTCACACACGGCTTTTGCTGCGGGAATCATGTGTAATTCAAACTACAGTACTTGTAAATTCCGGCGACCGGCATGTGTATTGTTCCTGGCGATCTACATTTCGGCCGCCAATAAATACTACCTTGCTCACGTCGTCCCGCTTGCATTCTCATCTACATCCTCCCCTTGCTCGCCCTCTCTCTCTATCTCTCTCTCTCTCTCAAATATCTACCATGGCGCCGCTGATCTGCCCACGCGCCAACGAGGAGGCGCCGCCCCCTGAGGACACTCAGTCGAAGAGCAGCGACGAGGAGGACCCCTACGCGCCACCGGACGAGGTTGCGTCGGATCCCCCAACTTTGGAGTGGTTTTGGGGCTAGTACAATCTTTGTCTGTGGAAGTCGCTGCCGCCGGCTGAGAAAGCCAGGCATCTGGCATTCAAGAAGGAGATGGCGGAGGAGGAAGCCAGGTACCAGGTGGCCTGTAAAGCCCGTGATGCCGCCTGGAAAAAGGAGGCACTGGAGCTTTGGGGGCGGTCGCGTCGTCGTGCGGAGGAGGTGTACGAAGACGGGTACTTCGCGAGGAAGGTCAAAGGCGCTAGGTGCCTCATCGCTGCATGGAGGTGGGCCGATAAGCTCCAGCGTGCCACCGATGAGGAGCTCCAGTGGGCGCCCAACGAAATGGCAAGATCGTTCGCGCTCGTCCGCCAGCAAGAGGCAGATTGGTTCGTCAAGCGCTGCGAGGCGGAGGAGGCGGAGTACTGCCTCCGCGCTGGGAAGACGCCGCACACCAGGGAGCTACTGGCGAGGGGCTGCCGGAATATTGCCCCCTGGAGGGATTATTAGTTTTAGTATTGTTCGTTTTCAATTTTATGCATTGTACCTAGTAGTTAAGTATCAGCACGTATATGTGATGATATTATATATATTCTATGATGAACTAATGAACAATTAATATATATTATGAATTCCATTTTCTACCTGTTTTCGGATACTAATTTGTATCTAGCTGTTATCATCCACATATATACAGAATGGAAAGCATATATACACACATTGAAACAGAACATATAAGAACGGAAAACAAAGTACACACATTGAAACAGAGCAATATTATGATTGCTGTGAATACATAGCGATCAACAAAATAAAACGCGGCCATGAGACCATGACCAGCAGCCCTTGCCTATGGTAGCTCTTGGCTCTGCCTGAACTCTTGCATGCATTCGTCCAAGCGGTCGACACGCTCGCGGTACATCTGGAGCGCGATATCGAGCTCCAAGTTGTCTATTTCATCGAAGATCACCAGCTCGAGGATGCGACGGCCATGTTTCTCTAATGCGCCCAGGTGGACACCTTGGCCAAGGAGGCGCTCAAGCCTAGCGACCAGCGCGTTGGCATCGAGCGGGCCGCGGACAAGGCGAACGGCGTGACCCAGGCTAAGGGCGCGGCGGGCGTCCGGTGCAAGTACGGCGCGATCAGCCTCTGGTGCAAGTATGACACAGACGGCCTCTGCCCACTCCAGGCGAGGAATGGGGGTACTGACGGGATGTGTTCCCAGCTGCGACACCCTGTCGACAACAGGCAAGCACCGATGGATCCGCTCTAGCTGTGCGGCGTGCCGCGCCTCTCGCTCTGCGGCGCTCCAACGGTCTCGCTGTGCGGTAAGCCGCAGCCTATCGGCGCGGACGCGCCGAGCTTGCTCTGCAGTGCACCATCGATCATGTTGTGCGGTGAGCTGCAGCCTCTCGGTGCTGACATGCCTATCTTGATCCATGGTGCTGAAGCGCCATGCGCCAAGGGTCAGCTCAACCCTGGTAATGACGCACATCATGGCGTCATCAATCGCGTTGCCGGGGAGCGCCTCGGCCTCGACGGGCCGTGGCGCCTTCTTGTTTTCCTCGTCGAGGAGGTTGGTGGCAGAGGCGGCGCTTTGGAGGGTTGGCATGCTTGGAAAAGGTGGATGTGCTATAGGCTGTGCTTGTTGCCTCCGTGCGTCGTGCGCTACATAGGTTTATGCGCAATATCGCTGGGTGGCGGCGGGAAATCGGTGAGGAAATGGCGGGAAATGGTGGCGCGTTCATAAAACGCCATCAATTAATGGAAACTTAGCATAGAAGGAACAGCGAGCTAGCACGACGCATGCGGGCACATTGCTCGCCCAAGGCTATGATCCATATACTTGTGTGCCCAACAGAGCACACAATTCACAGTAAAGAATATTGTTCCGTTTATCCTAGTAGAGCAGTGGCGACAAGCGTCACAAGAAGTAGATGATGATCAGATGATCGTTTATCCTAGTTAATTATGCATGTAATAGTTTACTTTGGTGTGTGGAAATGTCATGTGTGTACTAGCCACCTATGTAATTGGATGCTTGTCGTGTATCACACACATCTTGTTTACACGAAACGTTTTTGTTCTCTTGTCTCAACACAAACAGTTTATCGGAATGAACTGTATGCCCTCCATTGCACACACATTGATCTGGCTGAACCGTTTCTGTTGCGTTGCCTAATCAAAAACGGTTCATCCGAGTGAACCGTATGCCGTATATCGCACACACCTTGATCTGGTTGACCGTGTCTTTTGTGTTGCCTAATCACAAACAGTTCATCCGAGTGAATTGTATGCCATATATCGCACACACCTTCATCTGGCTGCCCATTTCTGTTGTTCCGCCTCATCACAAACAGTTTATCCGAGTGAACTGTATGCCGTATTTCGCACACGCCTTCATCTGGCTGCCCATTTCTATTGTTCTGCCTCATCGCAAACAGTTCATTGAACTGAATCATATGCCCCTCATCGAACACACAACTAAAATCTGAACCGTGTTTGATGTATCCATCATCGCAAATGTTTTGCATCTTTTTTGATGGTTTTTGTACATCACCGTTTGCGATTAATGCATCGCACACAGTTTCGTCGAAGGGTCTCTGATTGTAGTGTTGCGTTAGCAGCATCCTGCAGTAGTGCCGGACTGATGTTGTTTTCAGCAGAACTACCGTGGTGTTGTTTTTTGTGCAGAAATAAAAGTTCTCGGAATTGGATGAAACTTTTTGACTTTTTTTGGAAGAAAAGAAAAATACCGGAGCAAAGAACCACTGGAGGGGGGGCCCTACTGCCCACAAGGCACCAGGGCGCGCCACCCCCCTGGCGTGCCCTGTTGGGTAGTGGGCCCCTGAGGCCCGTCTTCGCGTGAAACCGACACCAAAAAATCCTATATATTCAGAAACCTTCGAAAGTTAACCTAGATCAGAAGTTCCGCCGCCGCAAGCCTTTGTAGCCACGAAAAACCAATCTAGACCCTATTTCGGCACCCTGCAGGAGGGGGAAATCATCACCGGAGGCCATCTTCATCATCTCGGCGGCCACCATGATGAGGAGGGAGTAGTCCACCCTCGGGGCTAAGGGTTTGTACCAGTAGCTATGTGTTTAATCTCTCTCTCTCTCTCTCTCTCTCGCGCGCGTGTTCTTGATTTGGCACGATCTTGATGTATCGTGAGCTTTGTTAATATAGTTGGATCATATGGTGTTTTCCCCTCTCTATCTTGTTGTGATGAATTGAGTTTTCCCTTTGAGATTTCGTTATTATCGGATTGAATACTTTTATGGATTAGAGCACTTGATGTATGTCTTGCTATGAATACCCGTGGTGACAATGGGGTATCATATTGATTCACTTAATATATGCTTTGGCACTCAACTCGCGGATTCCCAAGGTGACATTGGGGTAATCTATGCATAGGGGTTGATTCTCCGGTAGAAATCTTGGGGCACTCTTTGAAGTTCTTTGTATTGGATTGAGTATTATGAATCTAAAATTGTTTGATGCATATCGTATAATCAACTCACGGATACTCGTGGTGACATTGGAGTATCTAGGTGATATTAGAGTTGGTTGATGTGTATCATATGGTGTTATTTTAGTACGAACTCTTGGGCTGCTTGTGACACTTATAGGGATAGATCGATCGAAAAGGATAACTTTAAGGTGGATTCGTACCCTACAAACAATTTTGTCTTATGTTCTCCACTAGATAAGAACTTTGGAGTGATTCTTCGTTGCACGTTGAGGGATGGTTATATGATCCAATTATATTAGCATTGTTGAGAGATTGCACTAGCGAAAGTATGAACCCTAGGCCTCATTTTCAAGCATTGCAATACCGTTTGTGCTCACTTTTGTTACTTGCTACCTTGCTGCTTTTTATTGTTCCTATTACCAAAATCAATATCTACTATCATTACTACACTTGTATCACCATCTCCTCGCCGAACTAGTGCACCTATACAATTTACCATTGTATTTGGTGTGTTGGGGACACAAGAGACTCTTCGTTATTTGGTTGCAGGGTTGTTTGAGAGAGACCATCTTCATCCTACGCCTCCCACGGATTGATAAACCTTAGGTCATCCACTTGAGGGAAATTTGCTAATTTCCTACAAAACTCTGCGCTTGGAGGCCCATCACGAGTCTACAAGAACAAGTTGTGTAGTAGACATCAATGGCTATGGTTGCTTTGTGTTTGAGAAAGATCCCAGCTCCATTGGGCCATGTGTATTCAACTGGAGGCGGGTTTACAGCCTCAGCAACCACTCCATGTTCCTCGGGCTCATTTATCCGATCATCCAACCAATCATCGATCATACCACCAGCGATGATTACCGTGCTATGCAACTTCCATTCACCAGGGGGAACTATTTTTACACATCGTACCATGGGTTTCATGAATCACCATATCCAGAGATTCGTCGACACAGCTTGTTGCCAGATGATCTTCAGTGTGTAAAAGGCATCAAGCTTCCAAGCGATGGATGGCTTTTGCAAACCCGACATGCGGCAATGTGGTTTATGCCAACAGCAAATATGCACAACTTGATTCGTAGTGATATCTAGACTGAGCCATGTATCTTGCTGCTGTAGCATGACCCTCTTTTGTTGGATATTATGTATTGTAGTTAGTTTGAAGGATAGATACCTTTCTGGGATCAAGTGCATCCTAACTCACCTGCGTAGCATTTGCTGATAATGATGATTGAGATGCTGTGCAGAAGCCATATATATCAATTAGGCTTCAATTGCGTACTTGTTGGTGAAAGTGTTGTCCAATGGGAATTATATTTTGTATTACTCATGTAGCCTACATAGTCTGACACACAGCCTTGTAATTTCGTACTCCATTTCTAAATTTGTAGTACTAGTAGTCCTCTATACCATATATTGCGCTACTAAATGTTAATGCATGTCAGAAAAAAATATATCGTTGGATTCGTATTTGAACATAGTTTCCAAAGGTATAATTTTCGGTGACATGCATTCACATTTTGTTAGTTAAACCTACGGTCAAAATGTGACACTAATACGAAGGGGACCAATAAACCAGGATGGAGGTAGTAGTAACTAGTAAGTAGTAGTTGTACGACTAGTAAGTAGTACAGTAGTACTAGTATACATCGGTCAAATTATTCATCATGTCCTCACATTGAATTGACGTGACAACATGCTACGCGTGAGGTGACTCAAGAGTCCCAGCGGCGTGTTCGGTTCACCAAAGTGAGCCTCACCCCTCTCGTAGTATAATAGCACTCTCCCATTCTCTACAAAATCACTCTCCCATTCTCTCCCGGTATCCCCGTCTCCCAGCCGCCGCCTTGTTCCGACCAGTTGGTATGATGAGCGATGAGCTACTAGAGCTGCTATACTTCATTGCAAGTAGTCAAAAGGAAGACGCTGAAAAAATTGATGTCAACAAGGATGCTCTTCAAGCTAGCTAGATGAAGGAAGGAACCAACAAGGCCACTCCTGTGAGTATTCGTCCCGTCGCCCTGTATGATGATTTCGATATTTATGGGGGTTTTCAAGTCTTTAGAGTATACATGTAGTAATGAAACCGAGACCCCAATTTGTTCGGGTATTGTGGACTTTAGATTTGGAGTAGCACTTATTTGTCGAAATCTTTCATCCTTTACTTAAACAGTTGATTGACCATACATTGAGTACCATTTAACTGGAATTAACCGATGCAAATCCAAGAAGGATTGGACGGTGCTGCCGGCTGACATCAAGTTCGATCCCACGGATTAGGAGCTAATCGAGCACCTTGAGGCCAAAGTGAGTGCTGACAATGCGAGATCTCACCCTCTCATCGATTTGTTCATACGAACCATTGACAGCGAGCATGACATATGCTACACCCATCTTGAGAAACTTTCAGGTGAGACACTGATCGGCCGTCTAATTGCACAAATATATTCCTTTGTTTATACCTCTATTTTTCTTTTTAGACGCAGCCTAGTGAAGCAATTACAATTTGACAGTTAATAAAAAGTGAAGCAAGTGACTGCAACATGCCAAAGATGTTATGAAATGCCAACTACGTACCCTAAAACTTGTATTCGCCAATACTGCAGGTACCACACTGAGTGGCCTAAGCAAGCATTTCTTCCAGCGCAACTCTAGGGCATTCAAAAGGGGCACGCAGACGCGTCGCAAGATACAGTCAGAGTGTGGCATGCACGCGATGTGGCACAAGACCGGCAATACCTTGCCAGTGATGGTCAACGGCCGGCAGACGGGCAGCAAAAAGGTTTTGGTGCTGCACACCAACAAGAACTTCGACTAGCAGAGGACCAACTGGGTGATGCACCAGTACCACCTCGGGGACCTGGAGCAAGAGAAGGAGCGGGAGCTGGTAGTCTGTAAGATTTTCTACCAGACGAACACTAGGGCCAGGACTATAAAGATTATAAGTTAGTTTGGTATTGGTACTTGTTCTACCTGGTCGTCTGCAAGTTGGTATTGTTGTTAAGGATCTTTCGGTATGAACTTGGCATTTGCTTCCAACCATCATGTCGAGGGTCGACGTGGATATAAAGCTAAATCATTTGTTTCGAAACAAATTTTCAGACACCTGATTTTTTTTATGGGTAGCATAAGCACCTGCCGTTTGAATTCCGAGTTCTCCAATTTTTTTACATCTTCGAGTACGCACAGGATCCATCCGGTTTCATAGGCTGATAGTTGGACGCAGCATGTCGGGACTGGGTTGTGGCATGCCAAGCCCAGCTGCAAATTCTTAAAAGAGAGGAGCGATGGATTTGGGCCTTCCGGAACAGTTAAGTGTCGCGACCTCGATCGCGTGAAGCACCTCCCATGGACACAAAAAAGGCCTAGTCGGTTATTATTAGTTGAAATATGTAAAATGTTCCATAATAAAAAGAAATATGTAAAATGCAATGAATTTAGTCCGATTTAACTAAAAATCATCTGATTTGCATGAAATTCATCCGTGGAACCACAAGACGGCTATCCATACAGAGCCTAACCGTACTGAACCGGCAGGTCCATGGCCATATGCAAGCAAGTGCATGCACTTATTATCAGGATGGAAAAATAATGCTGACGTCTGAGACGGTGAAACCCATGAAATGTTCAACGTAGTCAATAAACGAGAGAATTCTACAAGTACAAACTCATAACTGGGATCCACCAGGTATATTGTTTTTTCAGGTCGAGCAAGTATCAACTGGGTTGTAGACTGTCCAGGCTTGGTTTTTTTTAACAGGCCTAGCCCATGACAACAATGGGGCACAAAGATCCAGCAGGTATCAACTGGCCTCTGGCCCGCCAGCCTTAGTTATATTTTCTCTTAGAACATCCGCACACAGTTTTTTTACTGAAGAAACGCACAACCCAGTTCTATTTTCCTCTAAAAACGACATGTCCAACTTCCGTTTTCTGATCTCTACCTATAGTTTTACTAGTTCATATACATATATTATTATATTGATAATACGTAAAGTTCCCTTTTCATTTTTACATCCTCATTTTTTCCCCTCCCAGCGCTGATTTTTTTACCACTGGTTTTCCCTAAAACCAACTCAATTGTCCCACGTCTTATTAGCTTACAAAAATAAAACAAATATTTTATTTGGCAAATCAACAAGTTCTTAAAAAATAAATGTTTATCATTTCTGGATTAAAATAGTTCGGACTCCACCGAAATATGCAAAATTAGGTTGAACTTTTTGACCGTGGTCCTGGGCAGAAAATGGGCTGCAATAAATTCCTTAAGAATTAGCAAATGGGCTGGAAATTATTAAAAAAAATAGCAAATGGGCTCTATGTCGTCTGCCATAGATTTGGAGCCTGTCATGTGGGCCTACTAATTAAGTTCATGCGTACACAAGGTTTCTCAAAAAAATAAACTTAGTCAACAATCGACTCTACCAGCGCCAGACCTTTAGATGTCAATCCAACGACAATGGTGCTTCTTCAGTCTCTGATCTTCCTGCTCTAGCCGCCCAAACCAGCACCGGTGGAACCGCCTGCTCCTGCCTCCCGTGGCCGGCTATGCTTCCGGGCAGGCCTCACGGGCCCACCCTACTCGCATCCCTGGCCTGGCCATTGTTGGGGAACGTTGCATGGGAAACAAAAATTTTCCTACGCTCACCAAGATCAATCTAGGAGATGAACATCTATGAGAAGAGAGATTGCATCTACATACCCTTGTAGATCACTAAGCGAAAGCGTTAAGAAACGCGGTTGATGTAGTCGAACATCTTCGTGATCCAATCACGATCCGTCCAGCGAACTCCCGATCCAAGTGCCGAACGGACGGCACCTCCGCGTTCAACACACATACGGCTTGATGACGCCTTCACCTCCTCAATCCAGCGAGCGATGGTGAAATAGAAGCTCGAGTCCTCCGGCAGCACGACGCCGTGGTGGCGGCGGTGGTGGTGGAATCTCAGCAGAGCTTCGCTAAGCACTATGAAGAGGAAGAGGGCTACGAGGTAGAGGGAGGGCAGCGCCGTGGCATAGATGGGTGCGGCTGCCCTCCCTCTACCCCTCTATATATAGGGGGAAGGGAGGAGGAGGGGCGCCCTAGGGTTTCCCCTAGGGGGGCCGACGGCCACAAGCAACCCTAGATGGGTTTTGGGTGGCCCCCTAGGTGCCTTGCCCCCCAAGCAAGGGGGAGGCAGCCCTGGGGGGCGCACCAACCCTCCTGGACTCGTAGGATGGGGTGAGGGGGGTGCACAGCCCCTTAGTGGGCTGGTGTGCCCCCTCCTCTAGGCCCATGAGGCCCCCAACACTTGCCAGGGCCCCCCGAAACCCCTTCGGTCATCCTGGTCATAATCCGGTGCCCCTGGAACACTTCCGGACTCCGTTACCCTTCGTCCTATATATCGATCTTCACCTCCGGACCACTCCAGAGTTACTCGTCATGTCTGGGATCTCATCCGGGACTCCGAACAACCTTTGGTAACCACCATAATGACTCAACTATACTTGTATCGTCACCAAACGTTAAGTGTGTAGACCCTGCGGGTTCGAGAACTATGCAGACAGGACCAAGACACCTCTACGGTCAATAACCAATAGTGGGACCTGGATGCCCATATTGGTTCCTACATATTCTATGAAGATCTTATCGGTCGAACCTTGATGTTAAGGATTCAGACAATCCCGTATGCAGTTCCCTTTGTCTATCGGTATGTTACTTGCCCAGATTCGATCGTCGGTATCACCATACCTAGTTCAATCTCGTTACCGGCAAGTCTCTTTACTCGTTCCTTAATACAAGATCTCATGGCTAACCCATTAGTCACATTGCTTGCAAGCTCATTGTGATGTTGTATTATCGAGTGGGCCCTGAGATACCTCTCCGTCATACGGAGTGACAAATCCCAGTCTTGATCCATGCCAACTCAACAGACACCCTCGGAGATACCTGTAGAGCACCTTTATAGTCACCCAGTTACGTTGCGACATTTGGTATTCACAAGGTATCCCTCCGGTGTCAGTGAGTTGCATGATCTCATGGTCATAGGAACATATACTTGACATGCAGAAAACGATAGCAATAAACTTGATACAATCATATGCTACGTTCATAGTTTGGGTCTTGTCCATCACATCATTCTCCCAATGATGTGATCTCGTTATCAAATGACAACTCATGTCTATGACTAGGAAACCATAGCCATCTTTGATCAACGAGCTAGTACAGCAGAGGCTTACTAGGGACATGTTGTTGTCTATGTATCCACACATGCATTTGAGTTTCTAGTCAATACAATTATAGCATGGATAACAAACGATTATCATGAACAAGGAAATATAATAATAACCACTTTATTATTGCCTCTAGGGCATATTTCCAACAGTCTCCCACTTGCACTAGAGTCAATAATCTAGTATTACATGGTAATGAATCTAACACCCATAGAGTTCTGGTGTTGATCATGTTTTGCCCGTGGAAGAGGTTTAGTCAACGGATCTACAACATTCAGATCCGTATGTACTTTGCAAATGTTTATGTCCTCCTCCTTAACTGCATCGCGGATGGAGTTGAAGCGTCGCTTTATGTGTCTGGTCCTCTTGTGAAACCTTGGTTCCTTGGCTAGAGCAATGGCACCAGTGTTATCACAGAACTGAGTCATTGGGTTTAGTACACTAGACACAACTCCAAGATCTGTCATAAACTGCTTCATCCAGACACCTTCCTTCGCTGCCTCCGAGGCAGCTATGTAATCCACTTCGCATGTAGAATCAGCTACCATGCTTTGCTTGGAACTGCACCAGCTTACCGCTCCCCCATTTAGAATATATACGTATCCGGTTTGAGACTTAGAGCCATCCGGATCAGTGCCAAAGCTTGCATCGACGTAACCCTTTACGACGAGCTCTTGATCACCTCCATAAACGAGAAACATTTCCTTAGTCCTTTTCAGGTACTTAAGGATATTCTTCACCGTTGTCCATTAATCCATTCCTGGATTACTTTGAAACCTTCCGGCCATACTTATGGCAAGGCTAACATCCGGTCTTGTGCACAACATCGCATACATGATAGAGCCTATGGTAGAAGCATAGGGGATGACACTCATCTTCTTTCTATCCTCTGTAGTCACTGGGCATTAAGTCTGACTCAACTTCACACCTTGCAAAACAGGCAAGAACCCCTTATTGGACTGATCCATTTTGAACTTCTTCAAAATCTTATCAAGGCATGTGCTTTGTGAAAGTCCTATTAAGCGTCTCGATCTATCTCTATAGATCTTGATGCCTAATACGAAAGCAGCTTCTCCTAGGTCCTTCATTGAAAAACTCTTGTTCAAATATTCCTTCATGTTTTCCAAAAGTTCTATATTGTTTCCAATCAGCAATATGTCATCCACATATAATATTAGAAACGCTATAGAGCTCCCACTCACTTTCTTGTAAATACAAGATTCTCCAAAAACTTGTATAAACCCAAACGCTTTGATCACCTCATCAATCGAAGATTCCAACTCCGAGATGCCTGCACCAGTCCATAAATGGATTGCCGGAGTTTCCACAATTTGTCAGCATTCTCTGGATCGACAAAACCTTCTGGTTGCATCATATACAACTCTTCCTTAAGGAAACCGTTAAGGAACGCTGTTTTGACATCCATCTGCCAGATTTCATAATCGAAAAATGCAGCTATTGCCAACATGATTCTGACGGACTTAAGCATCGCTACGGGTGAGAAAGTCTCATCGTAGTCAACTCCTTGAACTTGTGAAAACCCCTTTGCCACAAGTCGAGCTTTGTAGACGGTGACATTACCGTCCGCGTCCGTCTTCTTCTTGAAGATCCATTTATTCTGAATGGCCTTCCGCCCTTCAGGTAATACTTCCAAAGTCCATACTTTGTTTCATACATGGATCCCATCTCGGATTTCATGGCCTCTAACCATTTGTCGGAATCGGGGCCCACCATCCCTTCTCCATAGCTCGTAGGTTCACCGTTGTCCAACAACATGACCTCTAAGACAGGGTTACCATACCACTCAGGAGCTGTACCTACCCTTGTCGACCTACGAGGTTCGATAGTAACTTGATCCGAAGCTTCATGATCATCATCATTAGCTTCCTCTTCAACTGACGTAGGTGCCACAGAAACATCTTTCCGTACTGCGCTATTTTCTGGTTGAAGTAAAGGTTCAACAACCTCATCAAGTTCTATCTTCCTCCCACTCAATTCTTTCGAGAGAAGCTCTTTCTCGAGAAAGGACCCATTCTTAGCGACAAACACTTTGCCTTCAGATCTGAGATAGAAGGTATACCCAACCGTCTCTTTTGGGTATCCTATGAAGACGCATTTGTCCACTTTGGGTTCGAGCTTTTCCGGCTGAAGCCTTCTGACATAAGCATCATAGCCCCAAACCTTAAGAAACGACAACTTAGATTTCTTGCCAAACCACAGTTCATACGGTGTCGTCTCTATGGACTTAGATGGTGCCCTATTTAAAGTGAATGCAGCTGTCTCTAACGCATAACCCCAAAATGATAATGGCAGATCGGCAAGAGACATCATAGAACGCACCATATCCAATAAGGTACGATTACGACGTTCGGACACACCATTACGCTGTGGTGTTCCAGGTGGTGTCAACTGTGAAACAATTCCACATTGTTTTAATAGATTGCCAAACTCATAACTCAGATACTCTCCCCCTCAATCAGATTGTAGGAATTTGATCTTCTTGTTACGATGATTCTCAACTTCACTCTGAAATTGCTTGAACTTTTCAAATGTCTCAGACTTGTGCTTCATTAAGTAAATATACCCATATCTACTCAAATCATTGGTGAAGGTGAGAAAGTAACGATATCCATTGTGCGCGTCAACGCACATCGGACCGCACACATTAGTATGTATGATTTCGAACAAGTCACTTGCCTGTTCCATTGTTACAGAAAATGGGGTTCTAGTCATCTTGCCCATGAAGCATGGTTCGCATGTGTCAAGTGACTCCAAAAGTCCATCAGCATGGATTTTCTTCATGCGCTTTACACCAATATGACCTAAGCGGCAGTGCCACAAGAAAGTGGTACTATCATTATCAACTCTACATCTTTTGGCATCAATGTTATGAACATGTGTATCATCACGATCGAGATTCAATAAGAATAAACCCCTCACAATGGGTGCATGACCATAAAAGATATTACCCATATAAATATAACAACCATTATTCTCTGATTTAAATGAGTAATCGTCTCGCATTAAACAAGATCCAGATATAATGTTCATGCTCAACGCAGGCACTAAATAACAATTATTCAGGTTCATCACTAATCCTGATGGTAATCGAAGAGCGAGCATGCTGACGGCGATCACATCAACCTTGGAACCATTTCCCACGCGCATCGTCACTTCGTCCTTCGCCAGCCTCCATCTATTCCGTAGTTCCTGCTTTGAGTTGCAAATGTGAGCAACCGAACCGATATCAAATACCCAGGCACTACAACGAGAGTTGGTAAGGTGCACATCAATAACATGTATATCATATATACCTTTGTTGACGTTGACCCCCTTCTTGTCGGCCAGATACTTGGGGCAGTTCCGCTTCCAGTGGCCAGTTCCCTTGCAATAGAAGCACTCAGTCTCTGGCTTGGGTCCAGCCTTGAGTTTCTTCATGGGAGGAGCAACTGCTTTGCCACCTTTCTTGAAGTTTCCCTTCTTTCCCTTCTTGAAACTAGTGGTTTTATTCTCCATCAATACTTGATGCTCCTTCTAGATGTCTGACTCAGCGACTTTCAGCATCGTGAATAGCTCGGAGACTGACTTGTTCATCCCTTGCATGTTATAGTTCAACACAAAGCTCTTGTAGCTAGGTGGTAGCGATTGAAGAACTCTGTCAGTGACAACCTCTGGCGGGAGCTCAACTCCCAACTCAGCCAGACGGTTGTAGTACCCAGACATTCTGAGTATGTGCTCACTGACAGACCCGTTCTCATCCATCTTGCAGGCATAGAACTTATCGGAGGTCTCATACCTCTCGATCCGGGCATTCTTCTCAAAGATAAACTTCAACTCCTGGAACATCTCATATGCTCCATGACATTCAAAACACCTTTGAAGTCCCAGCTCTAAGCTATATAGCATGGCGCACTGAACTATTGAGTAGTCATCAACACGCGACTGCCAGGCGTTCACAACGTCCACAGTCGCTGGAGGGGGTGGCGCACCAAGCGGTGCAT
Source organism: Thinopyrum elongatum (assembly GCA_011799875.1). Lineage (NCBI taxonomy): Eukaryota > Viridiplantae > Streptophyta > Magnoliopsida > Poales > Poaceae > Thinopyrum > Thinopyrum elongatum. The sequence continues at coordinate 456,726,013 of CM022299.1, forward strand.
CAAGGACATAAGCCTTTTGGGCAGCCGTGAGGATAATCCTCAGATTATGGGCCCAGTCCACAAAGTTACTTCCATCATCTTTCAGCTTAACTTTCTCTAGGAACGCATTGAAATTCAGGGGAGCTACTACGCGAGCCATTGATCTACAACATAAATTTGAAAAGGCAACTTTAGACTATTGTTCATGATAAATGAGTTCAATTAATCATATTACCTAAGAACTCCCACTCAAATCAACATCCCTCTGGTTGTCCGAGTGTAACACGATCCAAATTCACCAACCCAAGTCCGATCATCACGTGAGATGAGGTGGTTTCAATGGTGAACATCTCCATGTTGATCATATCTACTATATGACTCATGTTCAACCTTTCGGTCTCTTGTGTTCCGAGGCCATGTCTGTACATGCTAGGCTCATCAAGTTTAACCCAAGTGTTTTGCATGTGCAAAACTGGCTTGCACCCGTTGTATGCGAACATAGAGTCTATCACACCCGATCATCACGTGGTGCTTCGAAATGATGAACTTTTGCAACGGTGCGCACTTGGGGAGAACACAATTTTATCTTGAAATTTTAGTGAGGGATCACCTTATAATGCTACCGTCGTCCTAAGCAAAATAAGATACATAAAAGGATTAACATCACACGCAAATCATAAGTGACATGATATGGCCATCAACTTGTGCTTTTGATCTCCATCTCCAAAGCACCGGCATGATCTCCGTCGTCACCGACATGACACCATGATCTCCATCATCGTGCCGCCATCGGGGTTGTCACACCAACCATGCTTCTACTACTATTGCTACCGCTTAGCGATAAGCATTACATAGCGCTTAATGATTGAGTCGCAGGTCATACAATAATTAAAGACAACCCTATGGCTCCTGCCGGTTGCCGTATGCATCGACATGCAAGTCAATATAAACTATTACAAGCATGATCATGTCATACATCAAATATATTTCATCATGTCTTTGGCCATATCATATCACAACATACCCTGCAAAAACAAGTTAGACGTCCTCTAATTGTTGTTGCATGTTTTACGTGGCTGCTATGAGTATCTAGCAAGAACGATTCTTACCTACGCAAAGCCACAATGGTGATACACAAGTTGCTATTTAACCTTCTACAAGGACCTCCTTTGTCGAATCCGATTCAACTAAGGTGGGAGAGACAGACACCCGCCAGCCATCTTTATGCAACAAAGTCACATGTCAGTCGATGGAACCGGTCTCATGTACGTGGACATGTAAAGTTGGTCCGGGCCGCTTCATCCCACAATACCGCCGAATCAAGAAAAGACCAAGGAAGGAAGCAATCTGAATATCAACGCCCACAAACTCCTTTGTGTTCTACTTGTGATGTCATCTACGCATAGACCTAGCTCATGATGTCACTGTTGGGGAACGTTGCATGGGAAACAAAAATTTTCCTACGCTCACCAAGGTCAATCTAGGAGATGAACATCTACGAGAGGAGAGATTGCATCTACATACCCTTGTAGATCGCTAAGCGAAAGTGTTAAGAAATGCGGTTGATGTAGTCGAACGTCTTCGCGATCCAATCATGATCTGTCCCGCGAACTCCCGATCTAAGTGCCGAACGGAGGGCACCTCCGCGTTCAACACACATATGGCTTGATGATGCCTTCACCTCCTTGATCCAGCGAGTGATGGTGAAGTAAAAGCTCGAGTCCTCCAGCAGCACGACGGCGTGGTGGCGGTGGTGGTGGTGGAATCTCAGCAGAGCTTCGCTAAGCACTAAGGAGAGGAAGAGGGCTACGAGGGAGAGGGAGGGCAGCACCGTGGCATAGATGGGCGCGGCTGCCCTCCCTCTACCCCTCTATATATAGGGGGAAGGGAGGAGGATGGGGCGCCCTAGGGTTTCCCCTAGGGGGGCCGGCGGCCACAAGCAACCCTAGATGGGTTTTGGGTGGCCCCCCTAGGTGCCTTGGCCCCCAAGCAAGGGGGAGGCAGCCCTGGGGGCGCACCAACCCTCCTGGCCTCGTAGGATGGGGTGAGGGGGGTGCACAACCCCTTAGTGGGCTGGTGTGCCCCCTCCTCTAGGCCCATGAGGCCCCCCAACACTTGCCGGGGCCCCCCAAAACCCCTTCGGTCATCCTAGTCATAATCCGGTGCCCCCGGAACACTTCCAGACTCCGTTACCCTTCGTCCTATATATCGATCTTCACCTCCGGACCACTCCAGAGTTACTCATCATGTACGGGATCTCATCCGGGACTCCGAACAAGCTTCGGTAACCACCATACACTACAAAAAAAGACACATCCGTGACATTTGGGCCGAACGTAATTTTTTATGTCATGCTTATGACACTTCTATGATGATAATTATGACAAAACCCAGTATCATCATAGATGTGGTGGGCTCCTACTTCTATGACAAAAAATCATGATAGAAAATGGGCTTTTCATCCTGGGCGGGCCGGAGACACAGCTGCATGACATTCTTTGGGCCGTCCATGACAGAAAAAATCATGGTAGAAGCGAGGGCGAGGAAAATATCGGGGAGTTCCCGGTTACGGTGGGTGGTCGGGGCCGAGTGATGCATGGAGGTTTGCGTGTTTCTCTCGAGTATGCGTGTGTGTGCGAGGCGTTGGCTAACTGAACCCGAGCGATCGCACGTTACTGAACCCGAGCGATCGATCCTTGGCTGTTAACTAAACCCGAGCGATTCATTCGCTGCTGACTGAACCCGAGCGATTCCTTCACTGCTGCTGCTAACTGAACTGAGCGATCACTGCTGCTACTTACACTAAAGCCGATCGAGCCCCCGTGTGAGACGTAGCTAGCTAGCCGGTGTTGGTTGCCTCTCGATGAACAGTGACCGTTGCTACCGTGCGCGCGGTACATAGAACGAGTCGAGACGTGGTGAGTCGAGCCGGTTGGTTGGCTGTGGATGAACAGTTCCCGGTGGGGGTTGGATGAACAGGACCCTGTGGTAGTAGGCTATTGCCGCTGGATGAACAGGACCCCGAGGAGGCCGCCGCACCCCAGCCGGTTGGGGGTGGATGAACATGACCCCGTGGAGGCTGGAGGAGGTCGACGATGGATGAACAGTAGACCATGGATGCTGGAGCGAGGCAGTAGACGGTGGATGAACAGGACCCCATTTCGACCATAGGCACTCCAACACAAGTCCGTTTCCTCCGTTTTGCGGTACGCCACACCCCTCCCGATCAACAGGACCCTGTTTCGACCGTAGGCACTCCAACACAAGTCTGTTTCCTCCGTTTTGCGGTACGCCAGACCCTTCCCGATGAACAGGACCCCGTTTCGACCGTACGTGGTCGAACAGAAGGCCCGTTTCCTCTGTTCTGCGGTACGCCAGACCTCATTTTGGTTGGTCCGTCCAAGCCGGTTGGCTCCCGATGAACACGACGTATTCCATTGCCTACCGATGAACATGACGTTGTTTCCTTCGTTGCGACCCAGCCGGTTGGCTGCCGATGAACAGGACGACATCGCTGTACACGTTCGAGACCCCGCCCATATGTACGTACGTAGCCGTATTCACTTTCTTGCAGCGTGGCTGTACGTACGTGTACACGATATAGACGGGACTACGTGACATGCTACATCCGCGCCTCTACTACGACACGTGCCGCTCCTTACTCGGCCACAGTTCATCGCTGCAGAGAGACTGATCGACCAGTATGTATGTACACGTTCGTGACAACGCGATGTACGATTCGACCGGGTGGGTCCCAGCTGTCAGGGAGGATAAGGACGCACTTCCTTGTGTGCCAAGATATAGCTGGTGGGTCCCAGCTGTTAGGGGGAAGAATCATTTTTTTTTGCCCGTAGTATGGATGCACTTCCTTGCATGCGAAGATGTAGCTGGTGGGTCCCAGCTTTCAGGGGGGAAATGTTTTTTCGCAAAATACAGAGTCCCTTTCGGTGGGTCCCTGCTGTCTGGTGGAGGAATAACTATTTTACATGTAATAGGAGGCACTTCCTTGCTGCAGCCGTGGACCCACCTGTCAGCCTCTCCACGTACAGTCCTCTTTCGATGGAAGTCGTTCCTTGACCAGGTTGACCATGCCGCGCCAAGAGCAACAAGGTGGTGGACGATGGCGAGGCCTAGGAAGGGGACGATGCGGAGCCAGGGAAGATGCGGCAGTGGATGCCCACGCGAAGAGGAGTACGAGGGTTTACTGCTCCGTCTACAGTGTGAGGTTGCCGTAGTCAGAGAATAACAGGAGGTCTGGGTGAGTACAGGGATGGCCAGGCCAGCGATGGTAGTAGGGTGGGGCGGTGAGGCCTGCGCGGCAGCAGAGCCGGCCACAGGAGGCAAGAGCAGGCGGCACGGCCCGCGATGGTTTGGGCGGCTGGAGCAAGAAGACCAGAGGTTGAAGAAGCATGACAGCCGTTGGATGGACATCGTACGGTCACCGCAGCTAGAATCGTTTATATTGACTAAGTTGACAAAGCCCTGCGTCCACGTCAACTTAGTAGGCCCACAAGTCAGCCTTCAAATATGGTGGGTCCCACCTAGCAGCTGGCGTATTCATTTTTTTTTGTGCGTAATAAGGAGGCACTTCCTTGCGTTCGAAGATATAGCTGGTGGGTCCGAGCTGTCAGCGGGGGGAATGTTTTTTTGCGAAATATAGAGGCCCTTCCGGTGGATCCCCGCTGTCAGGTGGAGGAATCATTATTTTGCGCATAATAAGGAGGCACTTCCTTGCTGCAGCCGTGGACCCAGCTGTCAGGCTCTCCACGTATAGTCCTCTTCCGATGGAAGTCGTTCCTTGACCACGTTGACCACGCCGCATCGAGAGCACCAAGGCGGGGACGACGGCGAGGCCTAGGAAGGGAACGACCAGGAGCCGGGGAAGACTTGGCAGTTGTTTCCCACGCGGAGGGGAGTACGAGGGTTTACTACTTCAGCTGCAGTGTGAGGCTGCCATCGCCAGAGAATAACAGAAGGTCTGGGTGAGATGAGGGATGGCTAGACCAGCGATGGGAGTACGGTGGGGCGATGAGGCCTGCGCGGCAGCACAGCCGGCCGCAGGAGGAGGGAGCAGGCAGTCCCGCCGATGCTTGTTTGAGCGGCTGGAGCAGGAAGAGCAGAGATTGAAGAATAACGACGCCCATTGGATGGACATCCAATAGTCACTGCTCTCATGTGTTGACTAAGTTGACACGGCGTTGCGTGTGCGTCAACCTTTTTTTTTAGGAAAGCGTATGCGTCAAGGCGCATAAGTCAGCCTCAAATGTGTGGAAAACAGCATACAGCCCATCTGCCATTATTTCTAATAATTTACAGCCCATTTGCTAATTCTTAAGGATTTTTTTGGAGCCCATATTTTTTTGTTAGCATTATAGCCCATATTGTGGCCACGGTTTAAAAAATTATACGAAATTTTGCATATTTCGGTGCGGTCCCAACTGTTTTTAATCCTGAAATTTCAGGTCATGTTCAAACTAATTTGAAAAATAAATTTATATCAATATAAAATCCAAATAATTGTCCACGCATAAAAATCAATGGAATTTAAAATCTTGAAATGAAAAAAAAAGAAATTTGAAACTAATTGCCGGTTTGATGTGTTTTAAAAATGTACAACCCATTTCTCATTACTGATAGCCCATTTTCTGGGCAAGCCGAATGAAACTCTCCTCGTCTTGAAAGATTTGCAGCCCAGCAGGGCTGACAAAGCAAGTAGGCCTCGGTTGGGTATTCTGCAAAAGAACAAAAAAACTGGGCTAGCCATTTTCAAAAAGAAAAAAACTACTGGGCTGGTCTTGTGGTAAACATAAAATAAAAGGCTAGCTAGACAGGCTAGAGTGCCCCGCACAGCCCAGTTGACACCCTGCTTCCGTCTCAAAAACAAAAAGAACTGGGTGAGCTGCTGGGTCCCTGGTGTCAGCCGCTCGTTGTGCAATTCTCTCATTTATTGACTACGTTGACAATGGCATGGGACCCAGATGTCAGAAATCCATTAGGAGGAACCTTTTTTTTTGGCTTGAGATAAGGAGGCACTTGCTTGCGTACTGCCATGACCCTGGTGGGTCCCTGCTGTCATCCTCTCCACGTACAATCATCTCCTGATTGTGTACGCGTCAACCTAGTAGGCCCACAAGTCAGCCTCTAAACCCGTGGCGGACAAATACAACCCATTTAAAAAAATAACTACCCATTCCATACGTTCAAACGAAAAGTTCAACATTCAGAGCAAAGTAACAGGTCTGATCCAGATATAGAGTACTGAACTTCCACGTTGACAACCATCATAGCCAGGTTAACTATCTACTCCCACTAATACTCTAGTAGTGTACAAGTACTAACTTACTCTTAGCTAACTAGACGATGCCGGCAGCCATGTGCGGTACACGCTAAATGCCAGCACCGACGTCCTCCTCCTTGCCTCGGATTTGCCAGAGCTGCAATAGGGCGCGTTGCTCGCGCGCGTTGGCCCTTTCCATGCCGGCGTGGTCCACCGAAGCTTCGGCTTCTAAGCGGGAAACCCACTTGATGAGCTGGTAGTAAAATTCAGCGTCGCGAAAGCGTGCGTGCCCGACAGCCTCCAGGGCTATTTGCCAGGCGCCGGCCTCCACGTAGTCGGCCCAGTTGTAGGCGCTCTGCTCGCGACTTAGAGCGTCGATGCGCTGCTGCTCCATGCCCCGCTGGTGGCGCAAATCGGCGATACACTGCTCCTCCGCCAGGCGGTCGTGCTCCAACAAGTCCTCATACTCTGCATTGCCATCTAAAGACCGATAGAATGCCTCCTCCCTCCGTCTGCCTTCCGGTGAAACACCGAACACTAGTTCCGGTGGTGACCGCTTCCGGCGTCGCCTATTGCGGACGGGCGAGGGCATGACGGACGTGGCGAAAGCGAGGGCAAGTGGCGAGCGACATCGGGCCGATGGGGGCTTATGAGGATAGGGCGAGTTGGGTGATGGTGCCACCGGAGAACGCCTGGAACCAGTAATTATAGGCGGAAGGTAGGTGAACCAGCGTGTCGCGAGAAACGCGACGGTCATCGCGGTCATCAGAATTCAATGCATAAGCAGGCATGGCTTAGCACGCCAGCTTGCCGTGGAAAACTAGAAAAACTAAAATTATGACTATGTCGTCCCGTCCTGTCCCGTCAGTGGTGCGTCCCGTCCGTGCTGGGTCACACGTCGGCATGACGGTCAAACCAGTGCGCTCGATTCATCCAGATGAGGTACATGCGTGATCCGCTGGTTAATCGCGTAGGATCGAGTTGGTCGGATAGTGTACGTGTAGGATCGCAATAGCTGATGGACGTTCACTGGGAGATAAGGCATTTGCGAACATTTATGCTGGCAGTTTCTTCAGATTCGCATGGCATTTTCTTCAGAACAGCATGTCAGTTTCTTCAGAGGTAGGCATTTTTATTCAAAAAACTGCCACCTTCGGATCTTGCGTCGCAACTCAAACTGCCAGGAGCATATTAGTAGGCTAGCTAGTGATCGATCAGTAACTTCTAAACATTGAGCAAACAGAAATAAGGAACTGCTAATAACTTGTAAACACTGAGCACACAGAAATAAGGATCATGCTGTGCATAGTAGTAAGAGCCAATCCGTTCGAAATGTTCACACGAGACTCACAGGCCTGGCATTGTAATATGTTCACATTAGTAGCCCAAATTCACAACCAACTAGTATGATTCCCATACATAAGATCAACATGTTAATGCATCTCAATGATTCACAGATCATATACAAATATGTAGCTCCAAAAGCAAAGATCTAGAAAAAACATTTGTTCTTGCTACTAACATGGGTGCTTCTCTGGGCCAACATTCAGTACAGAGTGAAAGACAATTTTTTTTTGTGAAGTCTACAATTCCTCTTGCAAACTTAAGTGGTTTCACCAACAGCTGGAACCATGAGAATGAACCACACATGATGGAGGAACATCCACTGCAATATGATTTGGTCTTCTCTCGATCACATGGCGAAACTATTTTCGGAATATAAACTTTAGCTTAGGCAAAATGATGCCCATTCTATATTCAGACCAAAGCAATGAAGCACCTAGTGTTGGCCAATAAATAGTACAATACTACTTTTGTGCAGTCCATGAAGTGACTATCCAATCTTTCTGTGTCTATTTTCAAATGGCACTGCATGCAGTGACTATACTATTCTCTTGTGCAGTTCCACCAAAATTGAGGTCACTTTGTTTGTTTGCCAAATAGCAACGGGCAGACATCTGTCTGCACAAATATCAAGCAGCTAGTAAACATATACCCCACCTTGTATTTTTGGTTTAAACACGTCTCTTCCGCTTAGCATCTGTCATGTTTTGCACTGGACAATTTGATATTGTCATGTTTTGCCCTGGACAATTTCGTACTGAATTGATTTGCTGGTACAGAGCAGAAATATAGCGCCTATTCTTCATCAGACCAAGGATATCCATGTTTGCAGTGATGGAAGAGGTGAAATTGATACAACCAAAATTGAGCATCCAATCATTGAATCATGTCCTGCACCTCCAATGTAAGTCCACCCTGCCAATATATTCACATGCAAAGCACTAATATTACTATCTAATGATAGTACAAAAAGAGTAGCAAGATAGTAGCAAACCATGTACCTTCATAATGAACAGCTCATAGTGCCACCAATTGGATATAATGGTTTGGAAGAAAACATGCTCCAAATGTTGAACCATTTGGACTTTTTGTGCAGTTCCACTAAAATCGAGCATCCCTGTTTGCACAGATATTGAAAGTGTGATTACTGTAAAAGTGGCACTAGTTGAAGCATAGACTCACAAATATAAGCATTCCAATTTCTTAATAGGAAAAGGTAGCAAGACTGTTTCTAACCACCTGTTTGAAGGAATAAATAAGGCAACAGCGACTGATGTCAGGAAGGCATACATAGTATTTTCTTAAAAACTGAACCATTCCTGACCTTTCCTCTTCTTTTAAGCATATTTTGTGTAGTTCAACTAAAATAAAATGCCATCACCGCCTTGACAATTCAGTGACACTGTACAAAAAGAAATGACTTACCATTACATCATGATGTCAGGTATGTGATCGACAGACATTAGAGACAAACATGCAGACCTCCTCCGAAAACATAATGAACATTAATTTTAACAAAGGTGTGACTAGCTTTACCGGCATAATTTGAGTGAACTCTACACCCTCTGTTCCTTAATATAAGACATTTTCGCAGTTCAATTTAAAGTACCCAAACGTCTAGTATTTAGAAAAACAGGTAGTAGTTTTCTTGAGCACATATCTGGGAAAGCTTGCCACACGTTATATATGTCCATACGATAATGCAACACCATTAGAATAGTACAAATATACACTAATCCAGTGGCTAGTGCACCAGCAGAGTAGTTTTTTATTACGGGGTACAGTACAATGGTTTTACTGAACAGATTTCCATAAGCTAGCACTGGAAGATTTCTATAAGCATTAACAATACAAAATGTAAAGGTAGCAAGTTTCAGCATTGGTATACTAGCTGTGCAACAGCATTAAACCAAATACAAAAGTCTGAAGGTAACTAGCATTATTAACTAATGACAGTATAAAAAAATTGCAAACCATGATCTTCAAGGTAAATATCATTTCGAACTCGAGGGGACTTGAAAAATTGCTATCCCAATCTTGATAATCGATCAAACATAAAAACTTGATCAACTGAATCAAGAAAACAGCCGGAGGAGGTGCCCACTCTTGACCTTTCCTCTTCTCTTCATAATTTTTATGCAGTTTAACCATAATAAAATGACATCAGCGCCTTGGCATTTTAGTGACACTGTACAAAAAATTGACTTATCTCATGAAAGTGAGGTATGTAATCTATAAGCATTAACAGTGCAAAAATCTGAAGGTAGTAACAAGTTTCATCGTTGGTGTACTGGCTGTGCAACAACATTAGAATGCCTTAGCTGAAAAATCTTTAATACATCCACAATCAACAGCTAACCCTGAAATAATCCGGTGACATTAAATGGCATTGCTTAAATTTATCGGTGGCATTAGACTGAGTGCGGCATTAGTTAAATGTGGCATCACTTTAGCAGTAGCATTGCTTGACTTTACCGCTGGTGTTATACTAACAGCAAAAAAGTGGCAATAAGAGCATGGGAGGCCTATTCGGACAGTGGGCGCACCAGTACGATGTACCTCCACGGACGCATAGAGTGGTGAGGGAGGGATGGTTGCCCAAAGCAACAAATATCCAGGCAGCATATGTGGATTACATCCCATTTTTGTTCTCTTTAGCCACCTTTTTCCTATGTGAGGACAACAAACCGATCGACCTGGTCATTCTCTATTGCGTTGTCATGCCTTTCTACCCTTTTTCAACCAAGAGACACGAGACTCGTTCCTTAGCTACTGGTTTTCCCCTTTTCAACCTAGATGCGGGTTCGATGCATAGTCTCTTCGATAGTACTTTCTCCCTTCCTTTCCTTATTCAACCCAGACATGGATTAGTCTGCATGAAGTAGGGTTTCCTTTAATAGTGCAAATTAAGGTTTTCGTCTGCGTGACCAGCAGAGCAGAGGATAGAAAATTGGGAAGATGGTGGAGTGGAAAAAGATCCACATGCAGCGATGTGGCAGATGGGGTAATAGAACAAGGGTATGGTTCGAAAAGAGGTAGCATACCTGAGGGTCGGCGGGAAGTGGGTTCGCTCATGGTCGTCGTCCTCCGCACACACTATGGCAGCGAGGTTGGGGACGGAGGCCATCCCGCACGGGCGCTAGGTCTGAGAGGACGACCTTGTCGTCAGTGCATGACCTCGCTCGCTGACGATGAGTGCGTCAACGCTGCACGTCCTTTTCTTCCCCGGCGGATCTATGACCACCTGTGAGGAGGGAGAGAGAGGGGCACCGCTGTCTTTTTTAGATCTAGAGAGAGGGTGATAGTGTGAGAAGCAAGTGGGCAGCCCTTAGCAAGCAAGCGCTGAAGCTCCAGCCTATATATCTTTTTTGATACTAGTACTAGAGGTGGAGTAGTGGTAGAGTAGTTTATATTTTCTCTGCATACAGTACCAGTTAGTCGTGCTTCAAAACTGAACGTCATGCCATTAAAAACATAAAGTCGAGAAATAATGCGGCACCTCGGGCCAATGCGGCCAGATTGCATTTTGCACGAGAAATGACACACCATGTTTCGTTGACATGTGGTCCCGTTCCAACATGTCAGTGAGACGATGGCGAGTCCTTTTGTACAATTTCCGAACAGACGTCTATGTAGGCCGGGGCGCCTCTTCCTGTACCGTGGCAACCGTCCATCGCCTCTTCGCCTTTCCCTCTTGATTTGGAACTGCTGTCGCACGCTCTTCCTCCCTCCATTTGCCTTCACCCTTCCTTCTACCATTGTTCGATCGTCTTCTCCATGGAGGGAACAGGCCGGAAACGACCCCGTTATTCTTGCCTCGATCTGAAAGATTACGTGGTGGAGGAACTCATTGATCGGTGCGACGTCATCACCTCGGCTAGCAAGGCATGTTCGTTCAAGACCATTCTCGACTCAACAAATAACATCATTACAAAGAACCCAAGGGTTCAGGAGCGGTTTGATCTCCCCTATCTTCTTCGCCAGGACCCTGCTCACTGGTGTGGGGACAACGGAAGCCTCGCCTTGTGCAAGTTGATGCTGCTTGATAATGATATGTGTGATGTTAAGATGCCATCGCTTAAGGGTAAGGCCTGGGCAGGCGCAAATGGAGATTGGGTTGTTTATATTGGGTACAACTGCGAGTGGGAACTTGTGAATGTGTACACTCGTCACCGGGTTCCACTTCCAAAAATCTCAGAGTGCCCTGAGGTTGAGCACACAGATGATCTACGTAGGTTCAAATACGATCATGGTGACTATCGTCTACAGAAGATAGCAATTTGTCGAGTTCCCAACCGCTCTTGGGATTACACGAACTATCATGTTGTTGCAATCTTCGACAAGCTTGTTGCCGTCCTTACTTCCACGCCTCGATGGATATTGCTCAAAAATCAATTTCTGTACACGGATGAGTACTGTGATGCAATTCAATACGAGAGTCTTGTGTTTGCTACCACAACTCATGGCACTGTTTTTGCATGGAATCCTTATTGTTTCGGTACATTTGTCTTCCACCGTAATTAGAATTGTTTCATCCACGTGCATGCGAGTTAGTATCCCCGTACTAATTAACCTTCTTGTGTTTCCAAGGTCCTGTGAACATTCCACCACCTATACTTGAAAATTTTTATAACCAGGGGGGAGATGACGATGGTGATGATCACGAGCATGAGGACGAGCAGGACCTACATACTCAGTGGCGCCTGGCAACTTATTCCGATGGATCACCTCTTCTTGTATGTATACAGGGCACTGCTGATGTTACTAAGGAAGCAGGTGTTGTCTCCCATGGTCGCACTCTCCGGACCTATTCTAACATCCGTTGCAGGGTATTCGGGATGGATACTAGTGTGCTAGCCCCAGCACCTTCTGTCTGGTTCTGTATTGATAGTCTTGGAGAAAACTCGCTCTTCCTTGGATAAAACTATCCAATGATGGTGAAAGGCGATCCAGCTGCTGTTGGCACAATGTTACTACCGTTTATGAGAAGCAACTGTATCTATACCTTGGACATTGCTATGGTTCCCTACCCTGGCTATCACAATATGCGTCCTGATATAGGCCGCTTCAGCCAGGATGATGAGTCCTGCGTTGGTCTCGATATTGACAATAGCTTCCTCTTCCCAGAGGCTTACTTATGGTTCAAAGCAAGCGTTTTCAATGCCGAGGATTGGTTGAGCCGAAGTTCATTTCATTGGTTGTTATTTGTTGTGTGATAAAAACTTTAGTATTTACTAGAATGTTTTGTTGGAAATAATCTATAATCCAACATGTATCCTCGTTGTCGTTGTGTGTTGATGACTTGTTGTATGTATTGAATGGTACATTTGCTTATGCATGTCATAAACTCAATTTATGAATGGTTTTCGAGTCACTTCTTGGAGTGTGAGTACCATAGTAGTATAGCCACCATCCGGTTATATGAAGTTGCCACATCACATAGAGCCAACCTAATAGTGGAGTATGCTACTCCCTCCATTCCAAAATATAGTGCGCCCACGCTTCCCGAGGTTCAACTTTGACCATAAATTTAACCAACAAGACCGACTGCGATGGGAGAACAATTATATAATTGAAAACTTCTTTTGAATACGAATTCACTGGTATAAATTTTGCTCCCGCCGCAGTCGGTCTCGTTGGTTAAATTTATGGTCAAAGTTGAAGCACGGGAATAGAGGAAGCACTATATTTTGGAACGGAGGGAGTAGTGCAATAGTTAGTCCTAGTAGTAGTATACCATCAACTAGAGCTAGGGTTCGCACGGAGGCCGAGAAATATGGTGATAGCGTGACTGTGTGAGGTGGGCTTGTACATAGTATGATGTAGGCATAGGGCTTGACATGTTTCCTACTCCTCCAGTCTAGATGTGGAGAAGATTTGGTCGAGTTCTTCCTCCTTTTGCTGACATGTGGGACATCCAGCAACCAGGTCGTGTCATGCAAGAAAATGGAGTGCTAGTTGAAGCCACGTGATGTGCATCTTGGGTTAAACTGTAAATAGAATCTTACTCCTGAGTAACTCCAAAAGCGGCCACCGAAGATCTTTATTGGATTTGTTTTTCATCACCAGCACGTCGAGGTGAAAGATGTGCAGGTTCAGTGGGTCGTCTTTCGTTTTCATTGACATGTGGGACTGCATATGAGCAAACAGAGGGTGGGCACACTCCGCGCGTCTGCTGGCTGGCTGAGAAGAGAGAGAGAGGAGGGCTGAGCACGGACTCCAGGAAATCTCACGACAATGTGAGTAGTACTAGTGGTGTACCGTACACCTAGAGAGATAATGTGTTTGCTCTACGTAACTAGCACCTCGATATAGTGGGGTGGCATGGGCCATAACTAGCATTCACATCTAGTAGTACGGCACATGGCACCCACACGATTTTCTTGGAGTCCGTGCTACAACTATCTCTTCTCCCTCCTATTTTCTCTAACTCAGCAATCGCGCGGTAGGCGGGGTGGGGGTTTGCCGATAGTCGGTTTGCTCAATTGCGGTCCCACTTGTAAGTGAAAATGCAACACAGCATGCATTCCCCCTTGAGCGGCGTGCCGGACCAACCGTGTGGGGGTGCGACGCGAACACGGCAGGCTTTTCCTTTTGAACTTGTAACTTGTAAAATTTGGTTCTCCTCCATGGCGCGACCGATAGATAGAAATAACGATTTTCCCTAGTGTAATGAGAAGTTTGGTTCTGGCGCGGTTCATGCATGGAGTACGTACGAAAATTATGAAGTTGATGCAAAAGTTAAGATAATTAGTAGTACAATATACTACTACATGGAATTGATAGAAAGATAAAGATACATACGGATCCATCAACGACATCCTCATGCCCTAGTGCGCCGGGTCACCAACCGATGTGTGAGGAGCAGTGGCGTTGGCGGCGAGCTCAACGTGCTTCTGAACAATGCCGTCCAAGGTTGCCCTGTGGTCCAAGAAGGCCAGCGTCCTATCGTCCTCCTCTTGCACGTAGTAGTCCTTGTGGACGATTTGCGCGTAGACGTGGGTGATTATGTCGATGGTGTCTTGTTGTGCCAGGCGCTACGCGGCGAGCGCGACCTCGAGGTGGACATTCTCCGGCTCGACAGCGGGCAGTCACAGGGCCACCAGTGCGTCGAAGAGGTTGTCACCATAGTGGCCGTTGAGGGTGGCGGGCATCGCAGAGCCTGGGCGCGTGGGCTGGAGGCTTACGTCAAGGTCATCCGCGAGCTTCTTGACGACGGTGAACTTGTCGAGGAAGCCGACGAGGACCTCGTCGAACAAGGAGACGAAGCTGTCGTCCAAGAGGCCTCTCGCCCTGGCGGCCTCAAGCACGACTTGGAGACGTTCCTCGGTGCCGGGCCGCAGGCCGGCGTCGTGGACCATCTGGCATAGTCGGCTGATGCTCACGCTCATCGCCTCCATGGGTCTAGCTTCTAGTCAACTGATCTTTCGATTGGAGTGATCACTCTTGCCCTTGGTTAGGGTGTGTAGGTGCGTAGGATTTCGTAGATTGGACTGGCGGGGAGCCTTTATATGAGAAGTGCAGACTGCGTTGCATTCACGTGTGTGTTGGCCATCTACTCCTCGGCCCTCCCTCCGTGCCGGTGCAGTATAGTCATCTCACCGAGACCAAGTTGGGGCAAAACGAGAGAACTTTGATGTTTACTGGTTTATTGGTCCCCTTTGCATTTTGCGCCAAGTTTTGACGTTTGATTTAACTAATAAAATGTTAATGCATGTAACCAAAAATAATATCATTGGAAACTATGTTCAAATACGAATCCAATGATACAATTTTTGGTGACATGCATTATTATTATTTTAGTTAAATCTATGGTCAAAATTTGGCACAAAATACTAAGGGGACCAATAAACCAGGTCAGAGGTAGGAGTAGTATTTTGTAATTAATGTCACCCCACGTCTCCTATTGGGATGATTTTTTTTTCGTGGGAAAAAACAGGGACCAAGGTGGGTAGTTAATGCACCGCGCCTAAAAGTTTTGGGATTATTTGGTTTTCGTAACGTGACTAAGGCTGGTCGTAATGGTGAGTATCATATACTAGTATCATGTATATGATACTAGTGTATGATACTACACCCGTAGTGCATCATATCATGTGTTAGTATCATAGATAACTTCATTTATTGCCATGCATGACACATATTAGCACAACATTTAATATGATACGGTATCATGATATGATACTCACCCCACTCTTTCTTAATTTAATTCTATGCCACCTCATCAAATTTGCCTAGTTGGCATGCATGATACTACCTATGATACTCCCATTACGACCAGCCTAATGCACTAGTACGGAGGGAGTACAATAGTAGTCTTTGATTGCAACTTTTTGTTGGTAGCTTACCAAGCTGACCGCTCGGTGAGTACAATAGTAGTCTGATTGATGAGACTTCAGATTTGAGCCATCTACCGGAAGGGAGAGTGTATAATATCATCGGGAACTACGTTCAAAACCGAATAAAACAATACTCCATGTATTTATTTACAGAGGGAGTAGTATATTTTTTGTGACATGCATTACTAGATATTGCTAGTCAAATACTAAATCCAGACGGACATGGTAGTACTACTAAATCCAGACGGTGGTGCTAGACTAGTAGTAGTACTACCAATGTAGTAGTACTGTACTACCCGTTGGTCAAATTATTAAGTGCTGCTCCTCACAGTGAAGTGGCAAGACCCTGCGCCAGAGATGACACCTGAGTGTAGGCACCGTGTTCGGCATACCAAAGTCAGCCTCACCGTGTGCAATCACTATCATCATGGCTGTAGAGCTAGCCTGCTTACAACTAGCCGTGTTTGACATAATTTCCCGTGCGTTGCCATGAGTATCTCTACTCTTTTCTTATAGTATGAGTAAGATTGGGGGTGGACGGCACCGGCAGCGGCCATCGCGCCAGATTGTTCCATGGCCTTCTAGATGTGGTGGGGAAGAGATAAGGCTGATTGTGAGAGACACGGAGTTGTTTGTAAATAAGGAACAAGTGCGGGCATCTTTTTGCAAAACTGCAGCAGTTTGCTTTGTATGCGTCAGATCTAGATCCGATGGCTATTGGTGAATGATGGCAGGCACACCATCATCACCAACTCAGGACCTCTTTGATTCGCAGGATTTTGAAAACGCAGGAATAGGAAAAGTATAGGATTGGAGTGTAATGCCCACTTGAATCCTATAGGATTAGCAAGGAGTGTTTGATTTCACGGGAAAAGCAAAGGAATTGTAAAAAGAGGTTAGAGTGGATGTTAGATTTCCTATGAAATGTAGTACAAAAGATTCCATTGGAAAAATTCCTATGGGATTCAATCCTATGAATCAAAGGACAAACGTAGGAAAAATTTCAAAGGATTTCAATCCTCCAAAAATCCTATAGAATTCCCTTGAATCAAAGGAGCCCTCAGGTTTTTATAGGAGTAGTATGGAGAAATAGAGAAACTTTTTTTCTTATAAAAAACCGAGTTGGTGATGATGGTGTGCCTGCCATCCTGCAATATAGACCTTCCGATCTATATCTGATGGATAGAAAGCAAACTATGGCAATTTTCCAAAAAGATACCCGCACCCCTCTCCACATTTGCAAATAAGGCCTTCCCTCGTTCATCTTCGTCTCCCACAAGATAAACCGCTCGTATAAATGCATCTTGATGTTCCGTGCAACGCATGGGCCTCTTGCTGGTAATAATAAATATTGTACTCGAATAATGGGTATATTGTTGCCGCACCTATGCACGCGAACATTTAACGTAACATAGTACTACCTCGTGCTGGATAGTCATAATATTACAAGTTTCAAACTGATATTACAAATGCTAGGAGTAATGTTGCACCTACGAAGAGGGAATTATTAGGAAGTTTATGTAAGAACTTTCGTTACTTTAGGTGGATGCAGCATTATCGTACAAACTAAAATCCACTACCCTGACAAGCCACTAATGGGCAAATAAATTTTTGAGTCTCTGGCGACTTGATGTTTCAAAAACAAATTCAGCTTCTGCGGAGACTTTGTCATTTAGGCTTAGACGCTTGCGGTGATCAGCACGCCATTCATTGTTGCGCCAGAGAACGCCAAACCTCATTACCTTGAGCACACTTGCCTCCAGAACAAAGAACCTGGCCAATTTAATCTCAGATGTGCTGCCTCGGTAGTCGATCAAATCAATTTATGTAAGATGGAGATCAAGGCATTCGATGAGATTGTTATAGTGCAGCACATTTTTCACTTTCGGGTCTTTTTTTATCTGCAAAAGAAGAGAACATATTAGAGCAGCTGGCTGTATAAGATTGCCATGTCATCAAGAGGTACGAATATCATTCGCTCATATGATAGGGTTGGCTATAGGGTTGGCTCTAAGGCTAGTGATATTTTTTCACTCTCTCTTTCTCTTTCCTCTCATTTACCTAGGAGCACGTGAAGAGCTTGGGCATTTGTTGCCTTCCACTATGTGGCCGATGCCATATTTCTCAAAAGTATGCCACATAATACGCATCGATGTCAAATCAAAAGATTTTGGCACCGCTCTATCGATGTGAGAGAGTTGGCACTGCTGTGCACACAGACCCACATGTATAAACAAATCAATCAAACCAACTACACCAGCCTCTCCCTCTCCCAAACAAGTGTTTTTTTATTGCCTCAGTCCTCTCCCTCTCCCACGCAAGTATTTTTTCATTGCGTGAGTTAATTTGGCACCAGAGCAAAGTAGGTGATCCAGATTGGGGCACCAGGTGAGCAATGGAGGGGCATCGATGCCAAATGCATCACAAGTGAATTTGGCACATGTTTTGGCCTACATAGTGGAGGGCCGTTATAGCCCACTTTTGTACTACCTCGCATTTAGTGTAAAATTTTGACCATAGATTTACCTAAGAAAATGCCAATGCATGTCACCAAAAATTATACCATTTGAAATTATGTTCAAATATGAATCCAACGATATAATTTTTAGTGACATGCATTAACATTTTGTCAGTTAAATCTATGGTCAAATTTTGATACTACAAAATACGAAGAGTAAACCAGGACGGAGGTAGTACTTGCTCTTAGGCTAACCATAGAGTTACTAGTCTAAGTTACTTGCCACTATGACTAGCCTAGGCTACTAGTAGTACAACAAAAAAAACGATGCAGGTGATCACGTGAGAAAAAATACTAAAAACATTTCTTTTGGTGCAGTGCGTAGATGCAGTTTTGAACACTACACTTGTCATCGTAATTTGGGAAAATTGCGAAAGAATTGAGCTACGTTGTGATTATCATTTACTAATAGGAAAGAATTTTCACCTCGATGAGTAGCTTCTCCGTGCACGGAAAGCATGTAAGGAATCCAACAACTTGATCCAGATTGGGGCCGATAGATTTTATTGCCAAGATCTTCACTGTGCGCATAGACTGGGTCAAGCTTGTGGGAATCATTTTCTGGATGACAGTCGTAAATACATCAAGAAGAAATTTAAAAATGTGAATTTCAAGAAGACGGAGAAGAAGATGAGTGTTGTACCTGAACGATTATAGATCCAATAAAGAGTTCGGAGAATTTGGTAGACGAGTACACCAACGCTGTCAATTTCGGCGCGTCAATGACCCTGATTTTTTATGGACCTTCTAGATTAGATACAAGCAATCTCTCAAGGAAAGGCGCATTCTCAATGACCATATAGTGGAACAGCTGGAGTGATCTCTTCCCAATTGATGTCCTGTTGCGGGGCCATCAAGACACATAAATCCATCGGAGATTCGTCGAGGCGATGTGGAGGCTAATGAACCCGTGGATCTGCCGAAGACGAAGGTACTCGAGCGCAGTACAGCTGCGGAGCAGGTGCTCCATAGCCTTCTTCGAGATGCCAACGTCGAAGAGGTCGAGCTGCTTAAGTTGAGGGAGAAGAAGGGCGGGCGCGACATTAATCTGGGGAAAATAGCAGAAGCTGAAGCTGGCGCGGTGCAGCGTTGGCGTGAGGCGGAGCGCGGACGGCGGCAGAGAGCGACATCGTCCAGCTTCAAACCTGAGCTCCTCGAGCTGATCTAGGGCGGGGGATAAGAACCACTCATCGAACTTGGCTTGGACCTTGCAGTTGGTACTGAACATGCGGATGTCAAGGCGTCTGGCTGGCCCAGGGTGTGATGAAAGGATCTTGGAGACTGCGGCCATGCGTTTGCAATCCCCGTCGCAGAGGCAGTTGTCGATGGTGAGGTTGAGGGGGACGCGGCGCCAGAGGGGGCGCCACCGCCGGGAGAGCAGGGTGGTCCGCACGGCAGATTTGGTGGGGAGGAGGTCGATGATGACGAGCAGCATGTCATTGGGGAGGCTGCTGATGAAGTCCAGGCTCGCCGGATGCGGTTTTGGCTCGAGCCGCCTCCTCTTGTTGGCTGCCTCGCCGTCCATCTTAGCCGGCGGCGACGCCGGTGTACACGTGTGCTTGGTGTGTATTGTGTGCTGGGTATGCGCGAGGGCGTCCTTGTGTGCATGCCGCCGCGCAGTGGTGAAGTGTGCGCGAGTGCGTCCTTCACGCGGAAGAAGTGTGCCCTCAATTTACTAGCGTGCGGGGTGCTACCGCGAGTGGTTTCAACTTTGTTTACTTCACCGCGTGTCAGATGGGCCTCTAGTTTACTTATTTTCACCCACTGCCACATGGGCCAGCACACGAAGATAGAGAACACGAGCTGACAAGGCAGCATGTGGACTGGTTGACCGGTCAACTAAACAATATATGGAGCTATACGTTGACACAGTGACCGTATAATCCCTCGGTACAGAGATCGAGTGAGAGGGGAGGCTCATGAGAGATACTCCCTCCGTCCCATAATATAAGAGCGTTTTTCACACTACACTAGTGTGAAAAACGCTCTTATATTATGGGACGGAGGGAGTAGTAGAGAGAGAGAAAGAGCTACTCCCTCCGTTCGATAATGTAGTGCCTATATTTTTTTTAAAGTCAAACTTTTGAAACTTTGACCAAGTCTATAAAGAAATTACTTATGGCCCAGTTCTTTTGGCCGATTCTCTCGTAATCTTGAGAATCGATCCTCCACCCAGCTTCTCCCAGAATCTTGAACCCATATTTTTTTAACAATCCTAGCTATTTAGGATGTGAATAGCTAGGATTGTAACAAAAATATGGATACAAGATTCTGGGAGAAGCTGGGTGGAGGGTCGATTCTCAAGATTCTGGGAGAATCGCCCAAAAGAACTAGGCCTATATCTACAATACCAAAGATAAATGATAGTATGAAATAAGTACATGTTGTGATGAATCTAATGATCGTTCCAGATGTAAATGTTTTTCTCCACATATACCTGGTCAAACTTTTCTGAGGTTTGACTTTTCAAAACATCCATATGTTTATGGACGTGAGAGAGTACCTAACTAGAGAGAGAGAGAGAGTGTGTGTGTGTGAAATAGAAAGAGTGAGTGAAAAAAGTGTCTGTGCGTGTGTGAAAGAGACATGGACAACACACGATAAAGTAGAGAAAAAGCGTGTGTGTCTTATGCAAACATATCACACATGCATCTTCGACAGCAGAAGCGAGGTGAGGAGATAGTGTGTGGTTGTTTGCAACCGAGAGAGAAAGACCCCTAGCACGTGGCCGAGAGAGGTCTGACAAACAAGGGAGAGAGGTCGAGAGAGACGTATGGAGAAAATGCAGACATGGGGAGGAGAGAGTGTATGCTTGTGACAGAGAGATCCCCTAGAGATCGTGATGGGACTGCATGGGTGGGAGATCGAGTGACAAGGTGTGTGCGCGATAGAAGATACCCCGAGAGATATCGAGATAGACATATGGATGGAAGGAGACAATACGTGTGTTCCTGATGGCTAGTGAGAGATAGTCATACTTAGGGGGGGAGTGCGTGTGCCTATGATGGAGTGAGGGATTATGGTACTTAGGGGGGTGCGTGTCACATAGAGAGAGAACAAGGGTGGAGAGTGTTAGACGAGTCTATGTAGCGCGAGTGAGATATGTGTATGTGTGAACCAGGGAGATATAAAGTTTGAGAGAGATAGAGGAGCCCCGATACGACTGAGTGGTGCGTCAGATAGCTGAGAGGGGGAAAGAGATACTCCATCCGTTCGATAATGCAGTGCATATAAATTTTTTAGAAGTCAAACTTTGGAAACTTTGACCAGGTTTACGCAAATATTATTTATATCTACAATACCAAAGATACATCATACGAAACTACATCTCATGATGAATCTAATGATATATGTTTGTCGTTCTAGATGTAAATGTTTTTCTCCACGTACATTGTGAAACTGTGTGATGTTTGACTTTTCAATAAATCTATATGCTATGGACCGAAGAGAGTGCCTAAGTCGAGAGAGATCAAGTGCGTGTGAAGGAGAATGAGTGAGTGTGCAAAAAGAGTGTGTGTGTGTGAAAGAGAGAGGGACAACAAACGATAAAATAGAGAGAGAGAGAGAGTGTGTGTGTGTGTGTGTTCGTTTCTTATGCAAACATATCACACATGCATCTCCGAGATAGAAAAGCGAGGTGAGGAGATACACGAAGATAGCTAGTGCGTGATTGTTTGCAATGGAGAGAGACACCCCTATAGCACATGTCCAATAGAGGTCTGGCCAACAAGGGACAAAGGCCGAGAGGGACGCATGGAGAAGATGGACGCATGGGGAGGGAGAGAGGGTGTGTTTGTCATAGAGAGATCCCCTCGAGATCGTGAGGAGACTATATGGGTGGGAGATCGAGGGACGAGGTGTGTGTGCGATAGAAAGATGCCCTGAGAGAAATCGAGATAGACCAAGTGAGGGAAAGAGACAATGCACATGTTTGTGATGGAGACTAAGTATTAGTCATATACATAGGGAGGACTGCGTGTGCTTACAATTGAGTGAGAGGCAATCATGCTTAGCTAGGCGTGAGATTGTGTGTGTGTGCGTGTGAGATGGAGAGAGAACGAGGGAGAGAGAGAGAGTTTTAGATGGGTCTATAGAGTGCGAGTGAGATATGCATGTGTATGTGTGACCCAGGGAGATGGAGAGTTTAAGAGAGAGAGGGAAGAGCTCTGAGACGGCAGAGTGGTGCGTGAGAGAGTTACGGGCAACGAGCTAGGGAATTTGTGTGCGTACGATGAGTGCACCCAAGATATTTTGCTTGGACTAGAGAATCATACATACCGTGCCAAAGAGACCTATACATGGAGTGTGCATGCGAACTAGAAAGACCCCCTCCCCCCCCCCACAAAGAGAGAGAGAGATAGAGAGAGAGGGAGAGGGACCGACAAAGTTTGTGTTTAGATGCGTGCGATAGAATTGAAGATTGTCGGCGAGGGAGAGAATAGGAGTCCGGGAGAGGGGGAGGTCACGTTTATGCATCAAAGACTGATATAAACCATGTTTCGATATAAAATTGCATTCAAATATTTGAATTGGAGAACATGTTGTCTGCAATCCACACATGAACGGAGATATGCGTATCAAACAAGTTCATTAATTTGACTTTCAACATGTTCATGGAGTACTATAATACAGTACAACATGCTACTCAATTGAGGTGTTCAATTTTGGATTTAGTTAACTATTTTGACCTGGTGAACAAGCTATTTCATTGAATCGAGATATTTCATTTTGGGTTTGATTCCCGTTTTTGAGTGGGTCAGCTATTTGTCATATAGTAAATCGTTAGCAACGAGCATGTAAAAACACATTAGTCCCGAGCATCATCTCACCATCTAAAAAAGAAGTGGCAAGCTAATATTTCAAAATTTGATTCGAATCGACTTGGTAAGGTAGACGTGGATGCTCGTTCTCCCAAAATTTGAACGAACTGCTAAACACCCTCTGCTCGGTGGAATTCGCCCGAGCAAATAAATGGGAGATGCGAAATTACCGGCCTATGTGGGACACACATCAATTGGCCCATTGTACATCGAGGGTAGGTTCGTAACTTCATCCAAGCGCGCGTTCTCCTCGGCCGAAATGACAGGTGCCGAATAATTCATAAACCATGGGCGGCAAAAAACCCTCTCGTCGCCCGAAATCGCTCGCGCCGACTATTTCAAAACATGCCCCTCCTCGCCCGAAATCGCTCGCGCCCACTATTTTGAAACACGCCCTCCTCGCCCGAAATCGCTCGCGCCCACTATTTGGGAGAAGCAAAGTTACTCTACTATCCCCGACCCTCAGTACACTGACCCAAGCCCAGAAGCCTAAAGGCAGGGGTAGAACTGTAACTTCCCCCCACATTTCAGACAAATGCGTCCGTAAGACATGGTTCCCCTCCCAATTCCCCATTCATACATCGTGGGCGCCAAATCACCTTCTCCCCAGAAGCTCCCTTCTCCCCAGCCGCGAAACCTCAGCCCCTCCTCCATGGCTCCCCCCACCGCACCAAATTCACCGCCGCCCTCCTCCCCAATGCCGGAGACGCTGTCTGTTTGCTATCGTGCACTGGGCCGTGTGCCTCTTACTCCATGCTGCCGGAGCTGCCTCGACGACGGCCGTGTGAATCATACCGGAGCCGATTCACCCCCGCCGTTGTGCACGGCGCCGGAGCGGCTCCAACTTCGGAAGCGTCCAGGGCCCTGGCGCCGCTTCCCCGTAGCCATCAACCGTCGTGACGTCTCTGCTTTCTTGCCGCCGGTAGCCACCGCAATCGCGTCGGCCTCACCGACTCGGCAGCTGGAGCTGCCTACTTCACCGGGCCGCAACGTAGGTCGTACACTCATCTTAAATCACTTTATTTAGGCGTCAGTTGTTTGAATTTTTATTTTGGGCCAATCAATTCCCAATGGGAAGTAGCACCCCTCGAGGCGGCGGAGCTCCTAGGCTGCCGGCTGGCTGGTGTCTAACGTAAGGGTGCGGGGGCGCAAGTTCGCCACGGAAGCAGCGCTTAGGTGGCTATCTTAGAGTTGCATGGGCTGAAGGTACTGCCGCCGCCGGATCTGGATGACGGCGAGTCTTTGTGGATTAGCCGGGGCGGTGCAACCACGGCAGTGCGGTGGGGCAGGGAGCGGGGTTTTGGTCGGAGCTCTCGCGGCCGGGGACGGCGGAGGCAGGCTGCTCTGTCGGTGGTCGCTGGCTCTTTTGGGAAGATTCTGAACAGTGTCAGCCGGGAGGCACAAGACGGCCATCAAGCCGTCCGGCATAGATCGAACAGTACCAAAATAAAATAAAATTGTGTGAACCCAATTTAGTTTTCAGTCAACAGACGTGTGAGCACTCTCATACCTTACTGTTGATCTCTTAGGGTATTTCTTCAGATCAGAGATATGTGTCATTCTTAACATTTTGCGTTTTCTGCATCTTCAGCCACACCGTCTTCCTTCTCACCGCAGCTGCTCCAACAAGGGAAGCATACACCAGAAGGGAGCTATAGTCCCCACTCAACAGTTCCCTGCATCGAATGTGCGTGCCCGACATGGACAGCCACAACAACTGCAGGGCCATCAACAAGTCAGCACATGATGCTCACTCCTATGGATGGCGGCCAGATAGGTTGTACCCTCATCTTACTTGTGTGCAACATTTATGGCTTTGTTATTCATCTAAGCATGGAAAATAGATTATCACATTTCACTGTATATTCATGCTGATCTCTTAAGAGTCTTGTTCAGGAGTTAACCCTGTTCCATAGTTTAGATAAGAGACTTGTTCTTTAGGTAACGTTGTTCCATAGTTATCATCCATCAGCCAATGTTATCCCACGGGCTAGTGATTATACCACTTCTATTATTACCTATGTTGTTCTTTAATACTTTTGTGTGCCATCTAGTTAATCTCGAGTACAAACGATACATATTCTGTAGCTTTCATCTGTGTTCTCCCTTTAGTTTTTGAGGTCTGTTGCTGCTAGTTAAGCCCAGTCCTACTATTTATGTCGTCTCCTACAGGCACTCATTACATAAATCTAACTACTAGTTGTCTTCCATGCATGTCAGATATAATTGCACACACTGATATATCCACAAGAGCCTCACGGAGCAATGTAACGGCCAACAAAGTTGACGTCAATGATACCCAATATGATGGAACATGTAAAGGCAGTTCTTCAGAAGACTTGCAGAAAGATGCCGAATCCTATTCACCCCACAAGGTCCTTGCTCTAACTTGACCCGTGATATGGGTACAACATGCATATAATGTCCTAGAGTGCATCTACTCTGTCGCAATGCCATGTGCTTAGCCTGCTGATCATGCATGTAAATATGTCATGCCTTCCTGTTTTTCAGTACCTATTCCATTCATGATAACATGTTTTCAAATTCAAGTACTGTCATTCTACTCTATCGCAATGCCATCTGCTTAGTTTGGACATCATGCTTCTGAATATCTTATGCATTGTTATTCATCAGTATGTACTTCATCTGTCTACCATACCATTTTTTTTACATTGAAGTGATGTTCTAGTGGTCTATTGCAATGCCATCTTAGTTTCCCAATCATACACGCATATGTTGCCTTAGTGTTTTTCTGTATGTATTCCACTATCATACAATTTTACATTCAACTAGTGTTTTTTTTACTCTGTTGTCCTGTCGTATCCCTAGCTCTTACATCATACTCCCTCCGTCCGGATTACATGTCGCAAAAATGGATAAAAATGGATGTATCTAGAACTGAAATACGCCTAGACACATCCATTTATTTCCGGATGGAGGGAATACATGTCAATATGGCATGGCTTTCTATTCTTCAGTACCTATTCCATCTCTCTACCATAGCATGTTTTATAACTAAAGCACCATTCTTCTATATAAGGCATGCAAGGGGAAGACGACTATGTTAGAATCTGAAGGGTTACAAACAAGGTCTTTGCGAAAGATCGAAATGCCAGGAGATAGTAAACCAACTCCAGTGTTCATAGATACTTCTCCAGCACAGAGAAACCCAACTCCTACTGATAATAAGAAGATTCAAGTGGCCAAAGAACTAGTCAACTCCAGTCCAGCAAAAATATGTCAACTCCATTCTAAAAAGCGTGTGCATATCCTCACATCATGTAATTTTATAGCATTCAGATCATATTTTCTACTTGTTTCTTACCCATCTCTCTTTTAGAAAATAAGCTTAAAGGATAGAAGACTTTCTAAACTGGGATCGTGTTCGAGGAAAGTATCTTGCGGGAATTCTCTGTGCTCCAATGCTGATGTAAGTACCTGTTGTATATCACTAAATTTTTACATCAGCATGTATTTTGTTAATCGGCGTGAATCCAACCTTTATCTGATCTAAATTTACTTGTAGCAAAATGTATAATTAAAGGCGACAATATTGATTTTTGTAAGGAAAACTGCCTGGTAGTTTTGCATATGGGCTGCATGAGTGTACTATCTCATATCATGCACATTACTAAATTGTAGTGCTGTTCTGGTTGCCCAATCATTCATTGTGTCAATGTTGCTTTCCTATTACCTTACCTGGCTGATGATAGTTGCGCCATATTGTGTCAATGTTGCTTTCCTATTATCTGACCTGGCCAATGATAGCTATGCTAGTGTGTTAATTTGGTGCAGGCTGCTGAAGATAAGAAGACAAACTCTGAAAACAGCAAGGCAACCCCATTGTTTCTTTCCAATAAATCTAGGCCAGGTAATATGGCAATAACACTTGATTAATCTGTTCGGTTCCCCTCCTAATTTATGTTATGATGCAGTGGTCGAGACACTCGCCACTATCAATAATACAAGCCTGCCAAAATCGCCATCTGAATCTGTTGAGTTTCCTCTGTCTCGAATCCAACGGAAAAAAATGTATGTTTGTGAACGAATTACTGGCTGAAGCAATCATGGAAATTGTGGAGGAATCAGAGGTGCACATTCTTGCGCAACAACAACTGATCAATGTTTTCAGAGACAGTGTAGCAAAGAAGGAAGAACTTGCTCACATGCTTATGGGCATCATCCGCGCTGAGGTTGCAGATTGTGAGGTTGTAGATCGTTAAGTTCTGCTCATTTATCTGCACTGGCATCAATCTTTGATTGCCAAGTGGATGTAATTTCCTGTAATATATGCTGGATGTGCAACGTTTTTCCTTGTATGCCATACGTTTGCTTAGCGCGCCTCGCATTCCAGCTAACTGGTCGCTAGGAAGGGAAAAAAGCAGTGAAATTATTAGTTAGCACGAACAGTCATGGGCCCTATATGAAGGAAGCGGCCCACTGCCCATAATGGGCTTCCCTAATGGGCTCTCATGGGCCAAAATTCTTATAGGCCTTTGATTGATTGGTTTTTGTCCTGTCCATAATTGCTCGTCGTAATGGGCTGAAATTATAGCTGGGCCGGAATCGACGTTATCTAATTGGGCCTACTGACACATTCGAACTTTAGCGGGCCCATCAAGTTAATGGGCCGTAACTAGGCTAAAAGCACTATTGGGCCGCTATAATTGAAACGAGCAAACAGTTAATGCTCAGCCCTGTTACCTCCCGGGTCGTTAACAGGCCGACATCAAAGCGGGCAATAAGTGGCCCATTCGACTTCACGGGCCGTTAACAGGCCGATACTAAGGTCGGGCTATATATGGCCCAACTGTATTTTGGGCCTTTAGCAGGCCGAAAGAGACAGCGGGCTCGTACTGGACCATGAAGAGCATGGGCCGCTAAGAGGCCGAAAGTCAGGTCGGACTTTATATGGCCCAACTGTGTTGTGGGCCTTTAGCAGGCCGAAAGAGAAACCGGGCTGGTATTGGTCATGAAGAGCATGGGCTGTTAAGAGGCCAAAACTCAGGTCCAACTGCAAATGGCCCAACTCATTTATGGGCCGTTAAAGGGCTGAAAGACACACCAGGCTGGAAATTGGCCCAACACTTAAATGGGTCGTTAAAAGGCCGAAAGACGTACATCCTGAAAATTGGCCCATCCCTTGAATGGGCCGTTAACAGGCCGAAACCACATGGGGCCGATATTGAGCCCAAATATATAGCGGGCTATTAACGGGCTTGAACTAACGATGGGCTACAATGGTGTCAAATAGTTAACGGGCAGTTGACGGGCCGAATTGGCACATCTCGTATGGGCCGTGGGCTTAAATGGACCAGACACAAGTAGGCCCTATATGGGCCGGCCTGCTAATTTTGACTGGGCTGGCCTCTTTCACCTAAATGGGCCACTGTTGGGCCTTGCCACGTGCCAACGTATCATAGGCGCCTCCCGTACAATGAGTGGATGACATCTGTCCCAACGCTGAGCCGACACGTGGATCCTCCGGCGAATGAGAATTTTACACGTGGAAAATCCCCATTGGTCGGGGCTCTTAACGGGTTATCGGATCCAAACCAGAACCCGATAGCTTAACGGCGACCCGTTACGGTGGATGCCACGTGTCGGTTACCCTTGACGAAAACACTTCTATGATGCGCCATTTATCGTCATGGAAGTGGACACTTCCGTGATGATAATTTTGGTATTGTCATGGAACACTTCTATGACAGCATAGGTATGACTATCTTGATTCTGTCATAAAATCGTCATGGATGTACATGCATGACAGAAAACGTGACCTACTATGACAAACACGTATCATCACGGAAGTGTATTTTTTTTGTAGTGATAATGACTCAACTATACTTATATCATCACCAAACGTTAAGTGTGTAGACCCTGCGGGTTCGAGAACTATGCAGACATGACCGAGACACCTCTACGGTCAATAACCAATAGCGGGACCTAGATGCCCATATTGGTTCCTACATATTCTACGAAGATCTTATCGGTCGAACCTCGATGCCAAGGATTCAGACAATCCCGTATGCCGTCCCCTTTGTCTATCGGTATGTTACTTGCCCGAGATTCGATCGTCGGTATCACCATACTGATAACCCACAAGTATAGGGGATCAGTTGTAGCCTTTCTCGATAAATAAGAGTGTCGAACCCAATGAGGAGCTAAAGGTAGAAAAAATATTCCCTCAAGTTCTATCGACCACCGATACAACTCTACGCACGTTTAACGTTCGCTTTACCTAGAACAAGTATGAAACTAAAAGTACTTTGTAGGTGTTATAGGATAGGTTTAAAAGATAATAAAGAGCACGTAAATAAAAACTAGGGGTTGTTTAGATAAATAAACAATTAAGTTAGTATAGCGAGTGTGGAAAAGTGGTGGTAGGAGTTGCGGAATTGTCCCTAAGCAATTGACTACGTTACTAGACCGATAGCAAGTTTTATGTGGGAGAGGCGAGTGCTAGCATGTCATCCCTTACTTGGAATTCGATGCACTTATGATTGGAACTATTAGCAAGCATCCGCAACTACTAACGTTCATTAAGGTAAAGCCCAACCATAGCATTAATATATAATTTCTATGCTAGGCTGAAGCTGTTGTCACCCTTGCCCTCCAATACATAGTCCTATCAACATACAACTAACCCTATGGTGTGATCCACACACACGCTCATATGATGGGAACCAAAGGACAGCAACATAACCACAAGCAAATTAAACCAATCATAGCAATTCACCAATCACCGATAGGACAACAAAAATCTACTCAAGCATCATAGGATGGCAACACATCATTGGATAATAATATGAAGCATAAAGCACCATGTTCAAGTAGAGGGTACAGCGGGTTGCAGGAGAGTGGACCGCTGTAGATAGATGGGGGAAGGTGATGGAGGTGTTGGTGAAGATGACGGAGTTGTTGGAGTAGATCGCTGTCACATGATGATTGCCCCGGCGGCGTTCCGGCGCCACCGGGAGAGAGGGAGAGAGATCCCCCCTCCTTCTTCTTCTTCCTTGAACTTCCCCCTAGATGGGAGGAGGGTTTCCCCTCTGGTCCTTGGCCTCCATGGTGGTGGAGGGGCGAGATCCCCTCTGAGATTGGATCTGTCTCTCTGTTTCTCTTCTGTTTCTGCATTCCCAGATTCTGGCCTTTCACCGTTTCTTAATTCCCAGAGATCCGTAACTCCCTTTGGGCTGAAATTTTAACATGATTTTTATCCGGATATTAGCTTTCTTGCGGCCGAAGAAGGGCAGCAACCGCCTTACGGGGTGGCCACAAGCCAGCCAGCGCGCCCTGGGTAGGAGGGCGCGCCCCTAGGGCTTGTGGGCCCCTCGGCCATCGTCTCGCGTTGATTCCAATTCCCAAAAATCACATATATTCCAAAAAAAATCTCCGTAAGTTTTTATCGCGTTTGGACTTCGTTTGGTATGGATATTCTGCTAAACAAAAAACATGCAACAAACAGGAACTAGCACTAGGCACTGGATCAATATGTTAATCCCAAAAATAGTATAAAAAGTTGCCAAAAGTATATGAAAGTTGTAGAATATTGGCATGAAACAATCAAAAATTATAGATACGACGGAGACGTATCAGCATCCCCAAGCTTAATTCCTGCTCGTCCTCGAGTAGGTAAATGATAAAAAAGATAATTTTTGATGTGGAATACTACCTAGCATAATCTTGATCATATAATCTAATCATGGCATGAATATTAAGATACGCGTGATTCAAAGCAATAGTCTATCATTTGACATAAAGACATCAATACTCAGGCAATCCCAACAAGCAATCATGTCTTTCAAAATATCAATGCCAAAGAACGTTATCCCTACAAAATCATATAGTCTGGCTATGCTCCATCTTCATCACACAAAATATTTCATCATGCACAACCCCGATGACAAGCCAAGCAATTGTTTCATACTTTTAATGTTCTCAAGCTTTTTCAATTTTCACGCAATACATGAGCGTGAGCCATGGATATAGCACTATAGTTGGAATAGAATATGGTGGAGGTTGTGAGGAGAAGACAAAAAAGGAGAAAGTCTCACATCAACTAGGCAAATTAATGGGCTATGGAGATGCCCATCAATTGATATCGACGCAAGTGAGTAGGGATTGCCATGCAACGGATGCACTAGAGCTATAAGTGTATGAAAGCTCAAACTAAAAACTAAGTGGGTGTGCATCCAACTTGCTTGCTCATGAATACCTCGGGCATTTGAGGAAGCCCATCATCGGAATATACAAGCCAAGTTCTACAATGAAAAATTCCCACTAGTATATGAAAGTGATAACTCAAGAGACTCTCTATATGAAGAACATGGTGCTACTCTAAAGCACAAGTGTGGTAAAAGGATAGTAACATTGCCCCTTCTCTATTTTTCTCTCATTTTTTTCCTTTTTTTCTTTTTGGGCTCTTTGGCCTCTTTTTTTATTTTTTTATTTTAGGCTCTTTGGACTCTTTTTTTTTATTTTAAGTCCGGAGTCTCATCCCGACTTGTGGGGGAATCATAGTCTCCATCATCCTTTCCTCACTGGGACAATGCTCTAATAATGATGATCGTCACACTTTTATTTACTTACAACTCGATATTACAACTCGATACTAGAACAAAATATGACTCTATATGAATGCTTCTGGCGGTGTACCAGGATGTGCAATGATCTAGCGTAGCAAAGATATAAAAAATTGACAAGCCATGAAAATATCATGCTAGCTATCTTACGATCATGCAAAGCAATATGACAATGAATGCTCAAGTCATGTATATGATGATGATGGAAGTTGCATGGCAATATATTTCGGAATGGCTATGGAAATGCCATAATAGGTAGGTATGGTGGCTGTTTTGAGGAAGATATAATGAGTCTTATGTGTGATAGAGTGTATCGTATCACGGGGTTTGGATGCACCGGTGAAGTTTGCACCAACTCTCGAGGTGAGAAAGGGCAATGCACAGTACCGAAGAGGCTAGCAATGATGGAAGGGTGAGAGTGCGTATAATCCATGGACTCAACATTAGTCATAAAGAACTCACATACTTATTGCAAAAATTTATTAGCCATCGAAGCAAAGTACTAATATGCATGCCCCTAGGGGGGTAGATTGGTAGGAAAAGACCATCGCTCGTCCCCGACCGCCACTCATAAGGAAGACAATCAAAAAATAAATCATGCTCCGACTTCATCACATAACGGTTCACCATACGTGCTTGCTTCGGGAATCACAAACCTTAACACCAATATTCTTACTAAACCACAATCATTCTCTAGTACCTCCCACATATTACCATCTCTATATCGCAAAAATATTGCAAGGAATCAAACATATCATATTCAGTGATCTACAAGTTTTATGTAGGATTTAATGACTAACCATGTGAATGACCAATTTCTGTCAACTCTCTAAATAGATATAAGTGAAGCATGAGAGTTTAATTATTTCTACAAAAGATATGCCCACGCTCTAAAAAATATAAGTGACGCAAAAGAGCATTCTACAATTGGCGGTTTTCTATGTGTAGGGAAACAGGCAATCCAAACTTCAAGTGATATAAGTGAAGCACATGAAGCGTTCTATAAAGCCATACTCAAAAGATATAAATGAAGTGCAAAGAGCATTCTATAAATAAACCAAGGACTATCTCATACCAGCATGGTGCATTACTAAAAGAAAAATAAAAAAGCACATGACGCTCCAAGATTTACGCATATCATGTGACGAATAAAAATATAGCTCCAAGTAAAATTATCGATGGTCGTTAGAAGAAAGTGGGGATGCCTTCCGGGGTATCCCCAAGCTTAGTTGCTTGGGAGTCCTTGAATATTACCTTGGGGTGCCTCGGGCATCCCCAAGCTTAGGCTCTTGCCACTCCTTATTCCTTCATCCATCGTGATCTCACCCAAAACTTGAAAACTTCAATCACACAAAACTTAATAAAACCCTCGTGAGATCCGTTAGTATAATAAAGCAAATCACCACTTTAAGTACTGTTGTAAACCCATTCATATTTTATTTTTGCATTATACCTACTGTATTCTAACTTCTCCATGTCTTATACCATTGATACAATCCAAAGTTCCATCAAAACAACCAAAACAATGCATCAAAAATAGAATCTTTCAAAAACAGGATAGTCTGTAGCAATCTGAACATTTACCATACTTCTGTAACTCTAAAAATTCTGAAACATTAGGAAAAAATAAACAATTTGTATAGCAATAATGTGCAAAAAGTTTCAAAAGCTTTTGACATTCCAGTAAAAAAAGGTAAATTCACGCACTACAGCCAAAGTTTCTATTTTTGCACTGCACATACCAAACAAGCAATCTAATCATCCTAAAGGCAAATCTTGGCACATTATTTTTATAATACAATGTATTTGTACAAGGGGATAATTATTTTTGTTGAAAAGTTTCTGTAATTCAAGATTTGCAAAGTTTCCACGGGCATGAACAAAGTTCAAGGAGCTCCCCCACTTCAACGGTGCTCGTCCTTCTTACTTTCACTTTTCTTTTTGAAAAGTTTTAGGTTCCCCACTTTATTTTTTTGTTTTTAAACTTTTTTAAAAGCACACAATAGAAGTAAATGACTCTATAAAACTTCCAGGTTGTCTCCCTGGCAGCGCTTTCTTTAAAGCCATTAAGCTAGGCATATAGTGCTCAAGTAATTGATCCACCCGGATCCCAAGGTATAGCAAAGCCAATTTTAATTAACAATTATTTGTTATTTAGTAGTGAGCACAAAGCAACATACATCATGCAATGACGAAGTCTAACTCTCTTCATATGCATCGGCATGTCATAAAAGAACAATTCATGCACATCAAGTAAAGGCCAATACATAGCATAAACAGTCAGTTGCAATTTTATCGTATTGGAAACATAGAGAGGTGGAGATGTAGTTCCTCTCTCATAATAATTGCAAGTAGGAGCAGCAAGCACATGCATATTATATCTATCAAAATCATCATCTGTAATGGTAAAAGGCAGCCCATCAATATAATCCTTAATAAGCGTAAACTTCTCCGATATAGTGTAGTTGGGAGAATTCAAAAAGATAATAGGACTATCATGCGTGGGTGCAATACTAACAATTCCATTCTTAACATAAGGAACTATAGCAAGTTCATCTCCATAAGCATAATTCATATTGGCATCATGTCCAAAAGCATAGCAAGCATCAAGTTCATCAAAAAGGGATATTTCAAACGAATCCAAGGGATCATAGCAATCATCATAGCATTCATCCTTCGGTAAGCACGAAGGGAAATTAAACAATGTATGAGTTGAAGAGTTACTCTCATTGGAAGGTGGGCACGGGTGATCAATCCGCTCTTCCTCCCTTTGTTCTTCGCTCTCCTCCTCATCTTTTTCATCTAATGAGCTCACAGGGTCATCAATTTCTTCTTCCATAGTTTCCTGCAAAACTTTAGTCTCTTCTGGGACAGCGGAGACTTTCTCAATAAACTCATTTATATCAGCATTATATTCATACTTCTCATAGCAATATTTAAGTATAACATAATTTTCAGGTCTGTAAACAGCATCATCATAATTTTCACACTTTTTAAACAAAGATTCAATTTCATAAGCACCCTTAAAAGTAGTGAATTCTTCTATTTGTTCCACATCATAGTAATCATATATACCATTAGCATAAGAAGCCAAGGTTTCATTATCATTAAATCCACATGAAAAGGGAAGGTGTCGAGCCTTCATCCTAGAGCAACAAGTATAATCATATCTCCGGCATAAATTCCAAGCATACCAATGCAACATATGAATTTGATCCCATAATAGTTTCCCTTTTTGAGTCAAGCGATAATCCCTAAAGTATTCACGTTGATCCAACGTGTCTCCCATTATCAAGTTGAATGGGGTTTTCTCAGGATTATCAAAGTAGTGTTTAATATTTTCCACATAGCAAGCATCAAGGGTTTTAGGAGGTTCCCCATCTCCATGAGTAGCAAGTACACCAATTTTTTTTTGTATTTCGTGTTCCATATCCATAACTAAAGATAGAGAACAACTTAGAACAGAAAATAAAATCTACTTAGTGATAAAGCAAACAAGCACACACGAGAATATTCACCCCACGCTATTGCTCCCCGGCAACGGCGCCAGAAAAAGGTCTTGATAATCCACAAGTATAGGGGATCAGTTGTAGCCTTTCTCGATAAATAAGAGTGTCGAACCCAACAAGGAGCTAAAGGTAGAACAAATATTCCCTCAAGTTCTATCGACCACCGATACAACTCTACGCACGCTTAACGTTCGCTTTACCTAGAACAAGTATGAAATTAGAAGTACTTTGTAGGTGTTGTAGGATAGGTTTGCAAGATAATAAAGAGCATGTAAATAAAAACTAGGGGCTGTTTAGATAAATAAACAATTAAGTTAGTATAGCGAGTGTGGAAAAGTGGTGGTAGGAGTTGCGGAATTGTCCCTAAGCAATTGACTATGTTACTAGACCGATAGCAAGTTTTATGTGGGAGAGGCCACTGCTAGCATGGCATCCCTTACTTGGAATTCTATGCATTTATGATTGTAACTATTAGCAAGCATCTGCAACTACTAACGGTCATTAAGGTAAAACCCAACCATAGCATTAATATATATATATTGGTCTCCCTTCAATCCCGTATGCATCAATTTCTATGCTAGGCTGAAGCTGCTGTCACCCTTGCCCTCCAATACATAGTCCTATCAACATACAACTAACCCTATGGTGTGATCCACACGCGCGCTTAGATGATGGGCACCAAAGGACAGCAAGATAACCACAAGCAAATTAAACCAATCATAGCAATTCACCAATCACCGATAGGACAACAAAAATCTACTCAAGCATCATAGGATGGCAACACATCATTGGATAATAATATGAAGCATAAAGCACCATGTTCCAGTAGAGGGTACAATGGGTTTTGGGAGAGTGGACCTTTGTAGATAGATGGGGGAAGGTGATGGAGGTGTTGGTGAAGATGACGGAGTTGTTGGAGTAGATTGCCGTCACACGATGATTGCCCCGGTGGCGTTCCAGCGCCATCGGGAGAGAGGGGGAGAGAGCCCCTCTCCTTCTTCTTCTTCCTTGACCTCCCCCCTAGATGGGAGTAGGGTTTCCCCTATGGTCCTTGGCTTCCATGGCGGCGGAGGGGCGAGAGCCCCTCCGAGATTGGATCTGTCTCTCTGTTTCTCTTCTATTTCTGCGTTCCTAGATTCTGGCCTTTCACCGTTTCTTAAATTCCCGCAGATCCGTAACTCCATTTGGGCTGAAATTTTAACACAATTTTTATCTGGATATTAGCTTTCTTGCGGAAGAAGAAGGGCAGAAACCGCCTTACGGGGTGGCCACAAGCCTGCCAGGCGCACCCTGGGTAGGGGGCGCGCTCTGAGGGCTTGTGGGCCCCTCGGGCATCGTCTCACGTTGATTCCAATTCCCAAAAATCACATATATTCCAAAAAAAAACTCCGTAAGTTTTTATCGCGTTTGGACTTCGTTTGGTATGGACATTCTGCGAAACAAAAAACATACAACAAACAGGAACTGGCACTGGGCACTGGATCAATATGTTAGTCCCAAAAATAGTATAAAAAGTTGCCAAAAGTATATGAAAGTTGTAGAATATTGGCATGAAACAATCAAAAATTATAGATACGACGGAGACGTATCACATACCTAGTTCAATCTCGTTACCGGCAAGTCTCTTTACTCGTTCCGTAATACAAGATCTCGTGGCTAACCCATTAGTCACATTGCTTGCAAGCTCGTTGTGATGTTGTATTACCGAGTGGGCCCTGAGATACCTCTCCGTCATACGGAGTGACAAATCCCAGTCTTGATCCATGCCAACTCAACAGACACCCTCGGAGATACCTGTAGAGCACCTTTATAGTCACCCAGTTACGTTGCGACATTTGGTACACACAAGGTATTCTTCCGGTGTCAGTGAGTTGCATGATCTCATGGTCATAGGAACATATACTTGACATGCAGAAAACGATAGCAATAAACATGATACGATCATATGCTACGTTCATAGTTTGGGTCTTGTCCATCACATCATTCTCCTAATGATGTGATCCCATTATCAAATGACAACTCATGTCTATGACTAGGAAACCATAGCCATCTTTGATCAACGAGCTAGTACGGCAGAGGCTTACTAGGGACATGTTGTTGTCTATGTATCCACACATGCATTTGAGTTTCTAGTCAATACAATTATAGCATGGATAATAAATGATTATCATGAACCAGGAAATATAATAATAACCACTTTATTATTGCCTCTAGGGCATATTTCCAGCAGCCATCCCTCTATTCACCCACACCTCCTGTTATTCTCCGGTGATGGCAGCCTCACACTGCAGCTGAACCAGTAAACCCTAGTACCCCCTACGCATGGGAAACAACTGCCGAGTCTTCCTCGGCTCCGGGTCGTTCCCTTACTTGGCCTCGCCGTCGTCCACCGCCATGGTGCTCTCGGCGCGGCGTGGTCAACGTGGTCAATGAACGACATCCATCGGAAGACGACTGTACGTGGAGAGGCTGACAGTTGGGTCCACGGCCGCACGCAAGCAAGTGCCTCCTTATTATGCGCAAAATAATGATTCCTCCACTTGACAGCGGGGACCCACCGAAAGGGCCTCTGTATTTCACGAAAAAAACGTTCCTCGCGCTGACAGCTCGAACACACCAGCTATATCTTTGCACGCAAGGAAGTGCCTCCTTATTACGCCCAAAAAAATGAATACTCCACCTGCTAGCTGGGACCCAGCATAATTGGAGGCTGACTTGTGGGCCTACTAAGTTGACGCAGACGCAAGGCTTTGTCAACTTAGTCAATATAAACGATTCTAGCTGCAGTGACCGCACGATATCCATCCAACGGCCGTCGTGCTTCTTCAACCTTTGGTCTTATTGCTCCAGCCGCCCAAACAAGCGCCGTCCGTGCCGCCTGCTCCTGCCTCCCGTGGCCGGCTGTGCTGCCGTGAAGGCCTCACCGCCCCACCCTACTCCCACCGCTGGCCTGGCCATCCCTGTACTCACCCAGACCTCCTGTTATTCTCCGACGACGGCAGCCTCACACTGCAGCCGAACCAGTAAACCCTCGTACTCCCCTCCGTGTGGGAAACAACTGCCGAGTCTTCCCCAGCTCCAGGTCATTCCCTTCCTAGGCCTGGCCGTCGTCCACCTCCTTGGTGCTCTCGGCGCGGTGTGGTCAACGTGGTCAAGGAACGACTTCCATCGAAAGAGGACTGTACGTGGAGAGGCTGACAGCTGGGTCCACGGCCGCAGCAAGGAAGTGCCTCCTTATTACGCGCAAAATAATGATTCCTCCACCTGACAGCGGGGACCCACCGGATGGGCCTCTGTATTTTGTGAAAAAAATATTTCCCCTCCCTGACAGCTGGGACCCACCAGCTACATCTTCGCACGCAAGGAAGTGTGTCCATATTATGGGAAAAATGATTCTTCCCCCTGACAGCTGGGACCCACCAGCTATATCTTCGCACGCAAGAAAGTGCCTCCTTATCCTCCCTGACAGCTGGGACCCACCCGGTCGAACTGTACATAGGGTTGTTTGTCTGGTCGCGAACGTGTACGTACATACTAGTCGATCGGTCTCTCTGCAGCGATGAACCGTGGCCGAGTAAGGAGGGCATGTGTCGTAGTAGAGCCGCCGATGTAGCATGTCACGTAGTCCCGTCTATATCATGTACATGTACGTACCGCCACGGTGCAAGAAAGTAAATACGGCTATGTACGTACATACGTGCGGGGTCTCGAACACGTACAACGATAGCATCATGTTCATCGGCAGTCAGCCGGCTGGGTCGGAACGGAGGAAACAACGTCGTGTTCATCGGGAGGCAACCGACTGGGTCAGAATACGTCCTGTTCATTGGGAGCCAACCGGCTTGGACAGAACAGCCGAAACGAGGTCTGGCGTACTGCAGAACGGAGGAAACGACCTTCTGTTCAACCGCGTACGGTCGAAAGGGGGTCCTGTTCATCGGGAAGGGTTTGGCGTACCACAAAACGGAGGAAACCAACTTCTGTTTGAGGGCCTACAGTCGAAACGGGGTCCTGTTGATCGGGAGGGGTGTGGCGTACCGCAAAACGGAGGAACCGGACTTCTGTTTGAGCGCCTACGGTCAAAACGGGGTCCTGTTCATCCACCTTCTACTGCCTCGCTCCAGTCTCCACGGGCTACTGTTCATCCACCGGCGACTTCCTCCAGATACTGTTCATCCACGGGCTACTGTTCATCCAGCCTCCACCGGCTACTGTTCATCCAGCCTCCACGGGGTCCTGTTCATCCACCCCCAACCAGCTAGGGTGCGGCGGCCTCCTCGGGGTCCTGTTCATCCAGCGGTAACTGCCTACTACCACGGGGTCCTGTTCATCCAACCCCCAATAGGAACTATTCATCCACAACCAACCAATCGGCTCGACTAGTTCTACGTATCACGCGCGCGGTAGCAACGGTCACTGTTCATCGAGAGGCAACCCAACACATCGGCTGGCTGCGTCTCGCACGGGGGCTCGATCGACTTTAGTAAGCAGCAGCAGCGATCGATCGCTCAGGTTCAGTTAGCAGCAGCAGCAACGAAGGAATTGCTCGGGTTCAGTCAGCAGCGAAGGAATCGCTCGGGTTCAGTTAACAGCCAAGGGATCGATCGCTAAGGTTCAGTAATGTAGCTAGTGCAATCGCTCGGGTTCAGTAACCAAATGCCTCTCCCTCGGGTTCAGTTTGAGCCAATGCCTCGCACACACATGCGCCTACGTACGAGACAAACGCACAAACCACAGTGCATCGCTCGGCCCCGACCACCCACCGTAACCGGGAACTCCGCGAAAATTTCCTCGCCCTCACTTCTACCATGATTTTATATGTCATGGACGGCCCAAACAATGTCATGCAGGTGCGTCCCCAGCCCGCCCAGGACGAAAAGCCCATTTTCTGTCATGATTTTTTGTCATAGAAGTAGGAGCCCATCACAGCTATGATGATACATGGTTTTGTCACAATTATTGTCATAGAAGTGTCATAACCATGACAGATTTTTTTTTTCGTTCGGGCCATAATGTCACGGATGTGTCTTTTTTTTTGTAGTGTAACGTGATTGCACCATCATTTCCTGTGATTCCTTCAATAAAATATTATTTGCTTCAAAAGACGTTACCTGGGAAATACTGACAAAAAGTAGTGCGCAGACATGGTAAAACTCCACAAAGCCTAACATATAGGCACAGAATAATTATCAAAATCATCACATAATTTGGACTCATCATGCGTGCACGGCTCTACGGGAAAGCAGGTTTTTGGAACCCAGTCCTTCACGGTCCTGCATCGGGAGAAGGGCGATTAGGCTTTTGGGGAGCGTCTCCTAGGCCACTGCTTGCCGATGTTCATCTCCGTCCGATACTTTGACTATGTCTTATCTTCTTCAACATCACGATGAGCTATCACCGAGTCCGAGAAGAAGGTTGTCAAGGATATTGCCGCCGCTGCCGCGATGACCTGCCCGACTGGAGGGTATGATTTGTTCATCTCGCTTATGTTTATTATTGTGTTGGTCGTGCTAGACGTTTACGTAGATGTTTGTGCTATATGTCTAGTACGTGCTTGTCAGGACCCTAGTAACAACCTGCTGAAGGACAGAGCACAGGCGGCAAGATTCAGTTAAGTTTTGAATTCAAGTCAATGGCGTGAAGCTCAGGAAGACGTCCATTTGCGATCCGACGCTACACATCGGCTCGTACCGCTTCACTGGGTTATGAAGCCCTGGATCGCGTCCATTCTGCAACGAATGGCTGTGGATGGCTCACATGTCGTTGTTCACCTTTCCGGCAAGAACTACAATGCCGCCCGTTCTTTTTTCTTTCTTCCTTTCTTCCAACTTGTAAGGCTATAAAGCCAGGACTCTAGCTCGATGGAGGACCATCTTCTTGTTTTAGGATTTCCCCCTACCGCCGCCAGTGTTCCTGACAGGCTTAGGTTCCTCTATAATGAGCTAGAACGCACAAATCTTTCCTCTGGAAGTGAATGAAATTGTCAGGTTCAGTCTTAAATATCTGAATCTAGTTCTTTAGACCACTCTGGGTCTGATAAGTGGTAATCAGAGCTCGGGGTCTTCTCCTTGGCGGCACGAGATCTAGTGCCGAGGTGGAGTTGGAGGAACCATAAAATCCTCCACTTCTCACCAGTGATGATTGGGCGGTGGTGGATCCCCCGGCGGCGAGGGCGACGGTGAGAAATTCGGTACAGATTTGGTCCAAGGAAGTGGTTGCGGAACACACTGTGTCTATTCTAAAACCCCCACCCTTCCTCCCAAATCCGGTGTACTTCCGGCGGCGCGGCATTGGCGACGGTGCAGGCGGCGGAAGGATCGACGGCATCGGTTCGGTTGCATCTCTCGTTGTAGTAAAATTCCTTCCTTTGCCAGCTGATCACTTGCAGCGAGGTGACTCGGCACCCTGCCAGTTATAAAACCCTCCCTGTGGTAGTTCTTCATCCAAGATGAT
Organism: Thinopyrum elongatum; assembly: GCA_011799875.1. Classification (NCBI taxonomy): domain Eukaryota; kingdom Viridiplantae; phylum Streptophyta; class Magnoliopsida; order Poales; family Poaceae; genus Thinopyrum; species Thinopyrum elongatum. Next base: position 456,767,837 of record CM022299.1, read on the forward strand.
GTTGGGGAACGTAGTAGTAAATCAAAAAAATTCCTACGTATCACCAAGATCAATCTAGGAGATGCTAGCAACGAGAGAGAGGGAGTGCATCTTCATACCCTTGAAGATCGCTAAGCGGAAGCGTTACAAGGAACGCGGATGATGGAGTCGTACTCGCGGCGATTCAAATCGCGGAAGATCCGATCTAGCGCCGAACGGACGGCGCCTCCGCGTTCAACACACGTACAGCCCGGTGACGTCTCCTCCTTCTTGATCCAGCAAGGGAAGAGGAGAAGTTGAGGAAGAGCTCCGGCAGCACGACGGCGTGGTGGTGGAGGAGCCCGTGGTTCTCCGACAGGGCTTCGCCAAGCACTACGGAGGAGGAGGAGGTGTTGGAGAGGGGGAGGGCTGCGCCAGGGAAGGGGTGCTGCTGCCCTCCCACTCCCCCCCCCCTCTATTTATAGGGAGAAGGGGAGAGGGGGCCGCCCCCCTTAGATCCCATCTAAGGGGAGGGGCGGGGGCCAGGGGGGGGGGGGAAACTTGCCCCCCAAGCAAGGTGGGAGGCGCCCCCACCCCCTAGGGTTTCTAACCCTAGGCGCCTTGGGCCCCTTGGGGAGGGGCGCACCAGCCCACCAGGGGCTGGTTCCCTCCCTTGCTCAGCCCACTTGGCCCACCGGGGCAGGTGGCCCCACCCGATGGACCCCCGGACACCTTCCGGTGGTCCCGGTACTATACCGATAACCCCGAAATTATTCCGGCGGCTGAAACAGGACTTCCCATATATAATTCTTCACCTCCGGACCATTCCGGAACTCCTCGTGACGTCCGAGATCTCATCCGGGACTCCGAACAACCTTCGGTAACCACATACAATTTCCCATAACAACTCTAGCGTCACCGAACCTTAAGTGTGTAGACCCTACGGGTTCGGGAACCATGCAGACATGACCGAGACACCTCTCCGGTCAATAACCAATAGCGGGATCTGGATACCCATATTGGCTCCCACATGTTCCACGATGATCTCATCAGATGAACCACGATGTCAAGGATTCAATCAATCCCGTATACACTTCCCTTTGTCCACCGGTATGTTACTTGCCCGAGATTCGATCGTCGGTATCCCCATACCTCGTTCAATCTCGTTACCGGCAAGTCTCTTTACTCGTTCCGTAACGCATGATCCCGTGGCTAACTCCTTAGTCACATTGAGCTTATTATGATGATGCATTACCGAGTGGGCCCAGAGATACCTCTCCGTCATACGGAGTGACAAATCCCTGTCTCGATTCATGCCAACCCAACAGACACTTTCGGAGATACCTGTAGTGCACCTTTATAGTCACCCAGTTATGTTGTGACGTTTGATACACCCAAAGCATTCCTACGGTATCCGGGAGTTGCACAATCTCATGGTCTAAGGAAATGATACTTGACATTAGAAAAGCTCTAGCGAACGAACTATACGATCTTGTGCTATGCTTAGGATTGGGTCTTGTCCATCACATCATTCTCCTAATGATGTGATCCCGTTATCAATGACATCCAAAATCCATGGTCAGGAAACCATAACCATCTATTGATCAACGAGCCAGTCAACTAGAGGCTTACTAGGGACATGCTGTGATCTATGTATTCACACATGCATTACGGTTTCCGGTTAATACAATTATAGCATGAACAATAGACAATTATCATGAACAAGGAAATATAATAATAACCATTTTATTATTGCCTCTAGGGCATATTTCCAACAGTCTCCCACTTGCACTAGAGTCAATAATCTAGTTACATTGTGATGAATCGAACACCCATAGAGTTCTGGTGCTGATCATGTTTTGCTCGTGGAAGAGGTTTAGTCAACGGATCTGCGACATTTAGATCCGTATGTACTTTACAAATATCTATATCTCCATCTTGAATATATTCACGAATGGAGTTGAAGCGGCGCTTGATGTGCTTGGTCTTCTTGTGAAACCTGGGCTCCTTGGCAATGGCAATAGCTCCAGTGTTGTCACAAAAGAGAGTCATCTGGCCCGACGCATTGGGAACCACTCCTAGGTCGGTGATAAACTCCTTCATCTAGACTCCTTCCTGCGCCGCTTCCGAAGCAGCTATGTACTCCGCTTCACATGTAGATCCCGCCACGACGCTTTGCTTGCAACTGCACCAGCTGATTGCCCCACCATTCAAAATATACACATATCCGGTTTGTGACTTGGAGTCATCCAGATCTGTGTCAAAGCTAGTGTCGACGTAACCCTTTACGACGAGCTCTTCGGCACCTCCATAAACGAGAAACATATCCTTAGTCCTTTTCAGGTACTTCAGGATATTCTTGACCGCTGTCCAGTGTTCCATACCGGGATCACTTTGGTACCTCCCTACCAAACTTATGGCAAGGTTCACATCAGGTCTGGTACACAGCATGGCATACATAATAGAGCCTATGGCCGAGGCATAGGGGATGACACTCATCTTTTCTCTTTCTGCTGCCGAGGTCGGGCGTTGAGCTGTGCTCAATCTCACACCTTGCAATACAGGCAAGAACCCCTTCTTGGACTGATCCATATTGAACTTCTTCAATATCTTGTCAAGGTATGTGCTTTGTGAAAGACCAATGAGGCGTCTCGATCTATCTCTATAGATCTTGATGCCTAATATGTAAGCAGCTTCTCCAAGGTCCTTCATTGAAAAACACTTATTCAAGTAGGCCTTTATGCTTTCCAAAAGTTCTATATCATTTCCCATCAACAATATGTCGTCCACATATAATATGAGAAATGCTACAGAGCTCCCACTCACTTTCTTGTAAATACAGGCTTCTCCATAAGTCTGTATAAACCCAAACACTTTGATCATTTCATCAAAGAGAATGTTCCAACTCTGAGATGCCTGCACCAGCCCATAGATGGAGCGCTGGAGCTTGCATACCTTGTCAGCATTCTTAGGATCGACAAAACCTTCCGGCTGCATCATATACAATTCTTCCTTAAGGAAACCATTAAGGAATGCCGTTTTGACGTCCATTTGCCAGATTTCATAATCATAGAATGCGGCAATTGCTAACATGATTCGAACAGACTTCAGCTTCGCTATGGGTGAGAAGGTCTCATCGTAGTCAACCCCTTGAACTTGTCGATAACCCTTAGCGACAAGCCGAGCCTTATAGACGGTCACATTACCATCCGCGTCAGTATTCTTCTTAAAGATCCATTTATTTTCTATGGCTCGCCGATCATCGAGAAAGTCCACCAAAGTCCATACTTTGTTCTCATACATGGATCCTATCTCGGATTTCATGGCTTCAAGCCATTTGTAGGAATCCGGGCCCGCCATCGCTTCTTCATAGTTCGAAGGTTCACCATTGTCTAACAACATGATTTCCATGACAGGGTTGCCGTACCACTCTGGTGCGGAACGTGTCCTCGTGGACCTACGAAGTTCAGTAGCAACTTGATCCGAAGTTTCATGATCATCATCATTAACTTCCTCTCTAGTCGGTGTAGGCACCACAGAAACATCTTCCTGAGCTGCGCTACTCTCCGGTTCAAGAGGGGGTACCTCATCAAGTTCTACTTTCCTCCCACTTACTTCTTTTGAGAGAAACTCTTTCTCTAGAAAGGATCCATTCTTGGCAACAAAGATCTTGCCTTCGGATCTTAGGTAGAAGGTATACCCAATAGTTTCCTTAGGGTATCCTATGAAGACGCATTTTTCCGATTTGGGTTCGAGCTTTTCAGGTTGAAGTTTCTTGACATAAGCATCGCATCCCCAAACTTTCAGAAATGACAGCTTAGGTTTCTTCCCAAACCATAATTCATACGGTGTCGTCTCAACGGATTTAGACGGTGCCCTATTTAAAGTGAATGCGGCAGTCTCGAAAGCGTAACCCCAAAATGATAGTGGTAGATCGGTAAGAGACATCATAGATCGCACCATATCCAATAGAGTGCGATTACGACGTTCGGACACACCATTTCGCTGAGGTGTTCCAGGTGGCGTGAGTTGTGAAACAATTCCACATTTCCTTAAGTGCGTGCCAAACTCGTGACTCAAATATTCTCCTCCACGATCTGATTGTAAGAACTTTATTTTCCTGTCACGTTGATTCTCTACCTCACTCTGAAATTCCTTGAACTTTTCAAAGGTCTCAGACTTGTCTTTCATTAAGTAGACATACCCATATCTACTTAAGTCATCAGTGAGGGTGAGAACATAACGATAGCCACCGCGAGCCTCAACACTCATTGGACCGCATACATCAGTATGTATTATTTCCAACAAGTTGGTTGCTCGCTCCATTGTTCCGGAGAATGGAGTCTTGGTCATTTTGCCCATAAGGCATGGTTCGCACGTGTCAAATGATTCATAATCAAGAGACACCAAAAGTCCATCTACATGGAGTTTCTTCATGCGTTTGACACCAATGTGACCAAGGCGGCAGTGCCACAAGTATGTGGGACTATCATTATCAACCTTACATTTCTTGGCATTCACACTATGAATATGTGTGACATCACGTTCGAGATTCAATAAAAATAAACCATTGACCAGCGGGGCATGACCATAAAACATATCTCTCATATAAATAGAACAACCATTATTCTCGGATTTAAATGAGTAGCCATCTCACATCAAACGAGATCCTGATACAATGTTCATGCTCAAAGCTGGTACTAAATAACAATTATTGAGGTTTAAAACTAATCCCGAAGGTAGATGTAGAGGTAGCGTGCCGACGGCGATCACATCGACCTTGGAACCATTCCCGACGCGCATCGTCACCTCGTCCTTCGCCAGTCTCCTCTTATTCCGCAGCTCCTGTTTTGAGTTACAAATGTGAGCAACCGCACCGGTATCAAATACCCAGGAGCTACTACGAGCGCTGGTAAGGTACACATCAATAACATGTATATCATATATACCTTTGGTATTGCCGGCCTTCTTATCCGCTAAGTACTTGGGGCAGTTCCGCTTCCAGTGACCATTTCCCTTGCAATAAAAGCACTCAGTCTCAGGCTTGGGTCCATTCTTTGGCTTCTTCCCGGCAACTGGCTTGCCGGGGCGGCAACTCCCTTGCCGTCCTTCTTGAAGTTCTTCTTACCCTTGCCTTTCTTGAAACTAGTGGTCTTATTCACCATCAACACTTGATGTTCCTTCTTGATTTCCACCTCCGCTGATTTCAGCATTGAATATAACTCGAGAATGGACTTCTCCATCCCTTGCATATTGTAGTTCATCACAAAGCTCTTGTAGTTAGGTGGAAGCGACTGGAGGATCCTGTCATTGACCGAATCATCTGGAAGATTAACTCCCAGCTGAGACAAGCGGTTGTGCAACCCAGACATTTTGAGTATATGCTCGCTGACAGAACTGTTTTCCTCCATCTTACAACTGTAGAACTTGTCAGAGACTTCATATCTCTCGACTCGGGCATGAGCTTGGAAAACCATTTTCAGCTCTTGGAACATCTCATATGCTCCGTGCTGCTCAAAACGCTTTTGGAGCCCCGATTCTAAGCTGTAAAGCATGCCGCACTGAACCAGGGAGTAATCATCACTACGCTACTGCCAAGCGTTCATAACGTCTTGAGTTGCTGGGAAAATGGGTGCGTCACCTAGCGGTGCTTCAAGGACATATGCTTTCTTGGCAGCTATGAGGATGATCCTCAAGTTACGGACCCAGTCCGTATAGTTGCTACCATCGTCTTTCAGCTTGGTTTTCTCTAGGAACGCGTTGAAGTTGAGGGCAACATTAGCGTGGGCCATTTGATCTACAGGATAGATTGTAAAGACAATTTTTAGACTAAGTTCATGATAATCAAGTTCATCTAATCAAATTATTTAATGAACTCCCACTCATATAGACATCCCTCTAGTCATCCAAGTGATACATGATCCGAATCGACTAGGCCGTGTCCGATCATCACGTGAGACGGACTAGTCATCAACGGTGAACATCTCCATGTTGATCGCATCTACTATACAACTCATGTTCGACCTTTCGGTCTCTCGTGTTCCGAGGCCATGTCTGTACATGCTAGGCTCGTCAAGTCAACCTAAGTGTTTCGCATGTGTAAATCTGGCTTACACCCGTTGTATGCGAATGTTAGAATCTATCACACCCGATCATCACGTGGTGCTTCGAAACAACGAACCTTCGCAACGGTGCACAGTTAGGGGGAACACATTTCTTGAAATTTTAGTGAGGGATCATCTTATTTATGCTACCGTCGTTCTAAGCAAATAAGATGTAAACATGACAAACATCACATGCAAATCATAAAGTGACATGATATGGCCAATATCATCTTGCGCTTTTGATCTCCATCTTCGAGGCGTGACATGATCACCATCGTCACCGGCATGACAGCATGATCTCCATCATTGTGTCTTCATGAAGTTGTCTCGCCAACTATTACTTATACTACTATGGCTACCGGTTAGCAATAAAGTAAAGTAATTACATGGCATTTTCATTGACACGCAAGTCATAGAATAAATTAAGACAACTCCTATGGCTCCTGCCGGTTGTCATACTCATCGACATGCAAGTCGTGATTCCTATTACAAGAACATGATCAATCTCATACATCACATATATAATTCATCACATCCTTTTTGGCCATATCACATCACATAGCATACCCTGCAAAAACAAGTTAGACGTCCTCTAATTGTTGTTGCATGTTTTACGTGGCTGCTATGGGTTTCTAGCAAGAACGTTTCTTACCTACGCAAAAGCCACAACGGTGATATGCCAATTGCTATTTACCCTTCATAAGGACCCTCTTCATCGAATCCGATCCGACTAAAGTGGGAGAGACAGACACCCGCTAGCCACCTTATGCATCAAGTGCATGTCAGTCGGTGGAACCTGTCTCACGTAAGCGTACGTGTAAGGTCGGTCCGGGCCGCTTCATCCCACAATGCCGCCGAATCAAGATAGGACTAGTAACGGTAAGCAAATTGAACAAATCATCGCCCACAACTACTTGTGTTCTACTCGTGCAAAGAATCTACGCATAGACCTAGCTCATGATGTCACTGTTGGGGAACGTAGTAGTAAATCAAAAAATTTCCTACGTATCACCAAGATCAATCTAGGAGATGCTAGCAACGAGAGAGAGGGAGTGCATCTTCATACCCTTGAAGATCGCTAAGCGGAAGCGTTACAAGGAACGCGGATGATGAAGTCGTACTCGCGGCGATTCAAATCGTGGAAGATCCGATCTAGCGCCGAACGGACGGCGCCTCCACGTTCAACACACGTATAGCCCGGGGACGTATCCTCCTTCTTGATCCAGCAAGGGAAGAGGAGAAGTTGAGGAAGAGCTCCGGCAGCACGACGGCGTGGTGGTGGAGGAGCTCGTGGTTCTCCGACAGGGCTTCGCCAAGCACTACGGAGGAGGAGGTGTTGGAGAGGGGGAGGGCTACGCCAGGGAAGGGGTGCTGCTGCCCTCCCACCCCCCCTCTATTTATAGGGAGAAGGGGAGAGGGGGCCGGCCCCCTTAGATCCCATCTAAGGGAAGGGGCGGCGGCCAGGGGGGGAAACTTGCCCCCCAAGCAAGGTGGGAGGCGCCCCCACCCCCTAGGGTTTCTAACCCTAGGCGCCTTGGACCCCTTGGGGGGGGCGCACCAGCCCACCAGGGGCTGGTTCCCTCCCTTGCTCAGCCCACTTGGCCCACCGGGGCAGGTGGCCCCACCCGATGGACCCCCGAACACCTTCCGGTGGTCCCGGTACTATACCGATAACCCCGAAATTATTCCGGCGGCTGAAACAGGACTTCCCATATATAATTCTTCACCTCCGGACCATTCCGGAACTCCTCGTGACATCCGAGATCTCATCCGGGACTCCGAACAACCTTCGGTAACCACATACAATTTCCCATAACAACTCTAGCATCACCGAACCTTAAGTGTGTAGACCCTACGGGTTCAGGAACCATGCAGACATGACCAAGACACCTCTCCGGTCAATAACCAATAGCGGGATCTGGATACCCATATTGGCTCCCACATGTTCCACGATGATCTCATCGGATGAACCACGATGTCGAGGATTCAATCAATCCCGTATACACTTCCCTTTGTCCACCGGTATGTTACTTGCCCAAGATTCGATCGTCGGTATCCCCATACCTCGTTCAATCTTGTTACCGGCAAGTCTCTTTACTCGTTCCATAACGCATGATCCCGTGGCTAACTCCTTAGTCACATTGAGCTCATTATGATGATGCATTACCGAGTGGGCCCAGAGATACCTCTTCGTCATACGGAGTGACAAATCCCAGTCTCGATTCGTGCCAACCTAACAGACACTTTCGGAGATACCTGTAGTACACCTTTATAGTCACCCAGTTACGTTGTGATGTTTGATACACCCAAAGCATTCCTACGGTATCCGGGAGTTGCACAATCTCATGGTCTAAGGAAATGATACTTGACATTAGAAAAGCTCTAGCGAACGAACTATACGATCTTGTGCTATGCTTAGGATTGGGTCTTGTCCATCACATCATTCTCCTAATGATGTGATCCCGTTATCAATGACATCCAATGTCCATGGTCAGGAAACCATAACCATCTATTGATCAACGAGCCAGTCAACTAGAGGCTTACTAGGGACATGCTGTGATCTATGTATTCACACATGTATTACGGTTTTCGGTTAATACAATTATAGCATGAACAATAGAAAATTATCATGAACAAGGAAATATAATAATAACCATTTTATTATTGCCTCTAGGGAAAATTTCCAACAGATGACTGGTCCTTCAGATTCCTCGTCCATGGATCATTTGGAGATGCAATCCTTGCAACTGGATGTTAAAATGCTGCAACAGCATAAAGAGAGTGACATGCAAGATTTTGAAGATTTCACAGAGCATGTCACCAACAACTTCCAGTCCTTGCAGAAAACCTTGGGGAAACTACATGGCACACTGAACAACTTCATCTCTGTTTTTCCCGAACCAAGAGAAACCCCACCAAATCCCCAGGATGTTGCACAGAACAGTGGCCAACATCATACTCCTCAAAGCCCACTCCACAAACCAGCAGATGTTCTCCAAACACCTCCAACTGTTGGATCTACAGTACTAGTGGACAAAAATACTGGCAAAGAGCTTAACTTGGATGGCAGCAACAACATTCCATATAGACGCCCACACTTTGCTGAAAACAGAAACCCTATTCCTGAAGGAAGAGCTACTATTGCAGGTAACCAAGCACTGAATGCCCATCAGATCATACAGCTGGACCAGGAGCAAGTTAATCAAGCTCCACAGCAAGAAGGAAGAGTGGGAAATGTGCAGAGAGATCAGGTGCAAGACAACAGAAGACCCCTTGTTATTGTCAAGCCAGCAAAATACAACATCCCTGAATTTGATGGCAATGGAACTGATTCATGGGTACAAACTATTGAGCTATATTTTGAAGCTGCTAGAACACCACTAGAGCAAAAAACTAAAATTGTAGTAACATACCTTAAAGGCCCTGTAATTGAATGGCGGAGAGGAACTGGAATTGTTGCCAATACACTACCTTGGTACAGGTTTTGTATACTCCTTGGGGACAGGTTTGCTAAGACCTCTGTCTGTGATAATGTGAGGTCATTTCATGCCCTCACTCAAACATGATTTGTAAATGAGTATGTTCTCAAGTTTGAGTAGGCTATGAATTTAATGAGAAGAGACAATCCTGCTCTGCCTCCAGATTATTAAAAATCCAGTTTTATCTCTGGCCTTAATGACAATATACAGCACCATGTCCAGTGTCATGAGCCTTCATACTTACAAAAAGCTGTTTGTGTTGGGGATCGGTGTAGAAATTAAAAAAATTTCTACGCATCACCAAGATCAATCTATGGAGAGACTAGCAACGAGAGAGAGGGGAGTGCATCTTCATACCCTTGAAGATCGCGATGCGGAAGCGTTGCAAGAACGCGGTTGGAGGAGTCGCACACGCAGCGATTCAGATCGCGGTCGATTCCGATCTAAGCGCCGAACAACGGCGCCTCCGTGTTCAACACACGTGCATCCCGGTGGCGTCTCCCACGCCTTGATCCAGCAAGGAGGAGGGAGAGGTTGGGGAAGACAACTCCGGCAGCACGACGGCGTGGTGGTGGAGCTTGCAGTTCTCCGACAGGGCTTCGCCAAGCTCAACGGAGGAGGAGGGGGAGGGCTGCGCCTTGGATCAGGTCCTGCTGCCCTCCCTCCTCCCCTCTATTTATAGGGCGAAGGGGGAAGGGGGCCGGCCCCTCTAGATGAGATCTAGAGGGGGGCGGCGGCCAAGGGGAGGGGGCTTGCCCCCCAAGCCAAGGGGGGCGCCCCCTTTAGGGTTTCCCCCCAACCCTAGGCGCATGGGCCCTAAGGGGGATGATGCCCAGCCCACTTAGGGGCTGGTTCCCTTCCACATACAGCCCATAGGACCCTCCGGGGCAGGTGGACCCTCCCGGTGGACCCCCGGAACCCCTTCGGTGGTCCCGGTATAATACCGGCAAACCCCCGAATACTTCCGGTGACCGTATGATGACTTCCCATATATAAATCTTCACCTCCGGACCATTCCGGAACTCCTCATGACGTCCGGGATCTCATCCGGGACTCCGAACAACATTCGGTAACCACATACTATTTCCCATAACAACTCTAGCGTCACCGAACCTTAAGTGTGTAGACCCTACGGGTTCGGGAACCATGCAGACATGACCGAGACATCTCTCTGGCCAATAACCAACAGCGGGATCTGGATACCCATGTTGGCTCCCACATGTTCCACGATGATCTCATCGGATGAACCACGATGTCGAGGATTCAATCAATCTCGTACGCAATTCCCTTTGTCCATCGGTATGTTACTTGCCCGAGATTCGATCGTCGGTATCCTTATACCTTGTTCAATCTCGTTACCGGCAAGTCACTTTACTCATTCCGTAATGCATGATCCCGTGGCTAACTCCTTAGTCACATTGAGCTCAATACGATGATGCATTACCGAGTGGGCCCAGAGATACCTCTCCGTCATACGGAGTGACAAATCCCAGTCTCGATTCGTGCCAACTCAACAGACACTTTCGGAGATACCTGTAGTGCACCTTTATAGTCACCCAGTTACGTTGTGACGTTTGATACACCCAAAGCATTCCTACGGTATCCGGGAGTTACACAATCTCATGGTCTAAGGAAATGATACTTGACATTAGAAAAGCTCTAGCGAACGAACTATACGATCTTGTGCTATGCTTAGGATTGGGTCTTGTCCATCACATCATTCTCCTAATGATGTGATCCCGTTATCAACGACATCCAATGTCCATGGTCAGGAAACCGTAACCATCTATTGATCAACGAGCTAGTCAACTAGAGGCTCACTAGGGGCTTGTTGTGGTCTATGTATTCACACATGTATTACGATTTCCGGATAACACAATTATAGCATGAACAATAGACAATTATCACGAACAAGGAAATATAATAATAACCACTTTATTATTGCCTCTAGGGCATATTTCCAACAGTTTGGTTAGCTAGAAGAATGGAACAAGCACAACCACCAAGGAGAACTGTCCAAACAAGTACTAGTTTCCCTCGAGTGAGAAAGCAGATATAGTTTGACCCAGGAAAGCCTGCCCCCACTAATTCTCCTACAATAATACAACAAGCAAGAGTAAAAGGCATCTGCTACAAGGGTAAAGAGCCCTTGTTCCCTGGTCATAAAAAGGTGTATAAATTGGCAAATCAAGCTCAAATTCAAGCACTGCGAGATGCTTACCCTGATGATGTTGAACTGGTCTATTACACTGAAATTTTGAATGAAACAGATGCCCCTCCCCCTGTGGAAACTAATGATACCCCCTGCAAATCTCAATGCATGCTTTAATGGGCATCAGATCATCTAAAAAGCTTAGCTTCACAGTCACAGTTATGTTAGGCAACACTCTAGCTGTTGCACTAATTAATAGTGGCAGTACTGCCACCTTTATAACACCAAAGATTGCTAACCTAGCAAGGTGTGCCCTCATTCCTACAAGGAGGAAAGTGATTGTAGCAAATGGAGGCACTCTCTGGTCTGAGTTTATTGCCCTACAATACCTCGTTTCCCTTCAAGGAACACAATTCTCTACTGATTTCAGAGTCCTACAGTTATAGGGTCAGGATGTGATATTGGGTGCAGATTGGATGATCTCTTTTAGCCCTGTAGAGTTGGACTTTGATGAGATGCATGTGCAAATCACTATGAAAAATGGAGAGAAGAAAATCTTCAAGGATGAAAGTTTACCTACTGTGGCTGTCTAAGAACTGGATAGTGATGACACCTTCCCAGAAGAACCTGCTTGTGGAGCTGTACTACTCCTCAACAGAATTGTTGTCCAAGAACCAGTGGACAATGTTGTACCTGCTCTAGTCCAACAACTCTTGGACAAGTACTCCCCAGTTTTTAGCACTCCTACTGATCTCCCTCCCAAAAGATGAGTGGATCATGCAGTACCTTTTACTCCTGAAGCAAAAATCATTAACCAAAGACCTTACAGACTACCCCACCACCAGAAAGATGCTATGGAAAGTATCATCAAGGACATCATCAAGTCTAAGGTTACAAGGGACAACACAAGCCCCCACTCCTCCCCTGCACTTCTTGTCAAGAAGAAGGACATGACTTGGAGATTGGTTAATGATTTCAGAAAGATCAACCAATAGATAATAAAGAACAAATATCCAATCCCTGTCATAGAAGATCTCCTAAATGAATTAAAAGGAGCTATTGTGTTTACTAAGCTGGATTTAAGAAGGGGCTACCATCAAATAAGAATGCAAGAGGAAGACATTGGCAAAACTGCTTTCAGCACCCATTGTGGCTACTATGAATATTTAGTAATGCCCTTTGGATTAACTAATGCTCCAGCTACCTTCCAACAGCTAATGAACATAGTTCTAGCACTCTACCTGACAAAATTTGATTTGGTTTTCTTTGATGACATCTTAGTTTACAGCAGAAATATGAAGGAACATTTAAAACATCTATAAGTGGTCCTAGAAGTGTTGCAGTCCAACCAACTTTATGCTAAACTCAACAAGTGCACTTTTGCACAACCTTAGGTGGAGTACATGGGACATGTTATCATGGGAGATGGAGTAGCAACTAACCCTACCAAAATTGAGGCAATAGTCCAGTGGCCCACACTTGAAAATGTCACTCAACTGAGAAGTTTCTTGGGCATCACTGGTTACTATAGAAGATTCATACAAAACTATGGGTTTATTTGCAAACCCCTGTTTCAATTTTTGAAGAAGGACAACTTCAAGTGGACAAATGAGAAAATGGAAGCTTTCAACACATTGAAACACAAAATGAGCCAAGCCCTTGTCCTTGCCCTCCCTGATTTTGGTTGGTGTCACATCAGTATGGAATTTGTAGAAGGGCCACCTACTTCTGGCAATAAAGACTTGATATTGGTAGTAGTGGACAGATTCACCAAATACAACCATTTCATTGCTATGAAACACCCAATCACTGTCCAATCGGTTGCCAAGGCCTTTACTGACAATATCTTCAGATTACATGGCCTTCCTTTAGTCATTGTCACTGACAGAGATAGAATTTTCACCAACCATCTCTGGCAGGAGCTATTTAAAAAGTTGGGCATCAAGTTGCACATGAGCACTTCTTACCATCCACAATCTGATGGCCAGACGAAAAGAGTGAATCAATGCTTGGAAAACTATCTAAGATGCATGGCCTTCTTGCAACCCAAGAAATGGATGAACTGGTTATCCCTTGCTGAATGGTGGTACAATACCAGTTACCATACATCACTGAAGATAACCCCTTCCAAGCTTTATACAACAGACCACCTAGCATGCTTTCTGAAGCAACCCTATACCCTGCTGAACAAGTGGAGAATTTCTCTTCTGTCCTTACTGCAGAGCAAACAACAGCCCAAATTAAAGAGAACCTGCTCAAAGCTCAAGCCAGAATGAAACATCATGCAGACAAAAACAGGTGAGAGAGAACTCTGCAAGTGGGTGATATGGTCTACCTCAAGCTCCAACCTTATAGGCATACTACTGATCTGAGTGTTCAAAGATTCCTAAACTGCACTCTAGATACTATGGGCCCTTCAGAGTACTTCAGAAAATTGGAAACGTCTCTTACAGGCTCTTGCCCCCTGAGGACTGCAAATTACACCCCACTTTCCATGTCAGTCAATTGAAGAAACATTTGGGTCCTCAAGCAATCCCTAATCAAAAGCTCCCTCTTCTCAATGTTGATGGTACCATTCTTCTGGAACCAGAGAAACTGCTCAAAAGAAAACTCATTCCTCGAACACAAGGAGATATACAAATCCTTGTGGTACGATGGCTCATCAAATGGAGTATCATGGAGGAAGAAGATGCCACATGGGAAGATGCAACCTTCATACAGAAAGTTTTTCCTGACTTCCAGCCCTGAGGACAGGTCTGGTGTGGAACGGGGGTAGTTGTCAGGACCCTAGTAACAACCTACTGAAGGACAGAGCACAGGCGGCAAGATTCAGTTAAATTTTGAATTCAAGTCAGTGGCGCGAAGCTCAGGAAGATGTCCATCCGCGATCCGACGCTACATAACGGCTCGTACCGCTTCACTAGGTTATGAAGCCCTGGATCGCGTCCATTCCGCATCGGACGGCTGCGGATGGCTCACATGTCACTCTTCACCTTTCCGGCAAGAACTACAGTGCCGCCTGTTCTTTTTTACTTTCTTACTTTCTTCCAACTTGTAAGGCTATAAAGCCAGGACTCCAGCTCGATGGAGAACCATCTTCATGTTTTAGGGTTTCCCCTACCGCCGCCAGTGTTCCTGGTTGGCTTAGGTTCCTCTGCAACGAGCTAGAACGCACAAATCTTTTCATCTGAAAGTGAATGAAATCGTCAAGTTCAGTCTTAAATCTCTGAATCTAGTTCTTTAGACCACTCTGGGTCTGACAGTGCTTACGTGACAAGATATCGGTATGAGTTTAATATATTGTCCTATATTTATAATTTATTTATGAATTAAATTAATCAATCAAAAAATTGCTAATTCACCCAACAAGGCCTTGGCCGTGCAGACCGGGTTAACTTAATTGTTGCGATTCCGTCGAGGTCCCATCTGCGTGGAGTCTGACTGTACAAAGGTTATCTTCTCGCTGGATCCCAAGAGGCAGGATAATTCAGGCCTATACAAGTCATGGCTGACGTGGAAGACTTGCTGGGCAATTTCCAGGAGGTCTCCCTTTGAGGAGGAGGCAGGATTGCGCTGGCCCATGAGCTAGCTATGCATGCAAGGTTGAACGGGGATTTTGTGCCGATTGCCGGTGTTCCCCCTGATCTGAAGCCTCTTCTTCTTCTTTCTTATCTTTCTTATACTAGTATATAAGTAATAAACAATCCGGTGCCAGTTCTAATTATGCACTGTTTCCTTTCTCTAAAAAATCTATAAAAATAAATAAAGTTACGGATGTTTTTTTTTTAAAAGAGAAGGAAAAGCGGGACAGGGCGACGTAAAAATAGGACAGGAGACCTGTGCGGAAAGGCGATGCGGCAAAGCGAATATCCCGGAGGATAAACCCGAGAGCCCGAGCGGCACCCTGGAATATTCCCGCTCCGGCATCACATTCAACTCCGGCGTCCGTCCGTCCGTCCATATATACTCCTTTCCCCGTCCGTTGCAACTCGCCAGCCAGCCAGCCATTGAACCCCTCCCTCCCTCTCCTCTCCTCGCCGAATCCACCCCGGCGTTCGCTGTCCGAAATCCCCACCAATTCGGCACGCCGCACGTGCGTACGAATAACACATCGGTCGCCCGATCAATGGCCCTGCTCAAGGCCGCGCGCGTCGCCGACGTCCCCAGCCTCGACGTCGTCGTGCCGGACCACCTCGCCGCCGCCTCGCGCATCCTCGGTACGCGCCGCTGTTCCTTTCGTCCCTGCGTCTCTACTTTTCGGTTGGTAGTCAATCGGCCGGCAATAACGCGCGCGCGCGCGACCGCAGACGCGGAGTCGGCGGCGACGATGAAGAGGCAGCAGCAGCGCGGCGCGGGGCGGCGGTTCGCGGTGATCGGGCACCGCGGCAAGGGGATGAACGCGCTGGCGTCGCCGGACCGGCGGCTGCAGGAGGTGAAGGAGAACTCGGTCCGGTCGTTCAACGAGGCGGCGCGCTTCGCCGTCGACTACGTCGAGTTCGACGTCCAGGTATGAAGAAGATCTCGATTCCGTCTCCTCCAATCGAATCCCTCCCACCTCCCCTGCGTGCTACGTTCATTAATTAATTTGGAGTTTGTTAGGCCGCTGTTACGCGCTTGCGCGGGTTCCGAGGAAAGGAACGGGTGTATGGGGTCGGTCTACGTGGCTCCCGGGCCTCCGGAACTGGTGTAGCTCTCCTCGGTGTAGTGTGTCCGGTCTAGGGGATCTTTGTTGATGGGGACGTGGCCGTCCGGAGCGGCTCGAGCACGTTTTGCCGTGTCGCCGCTGGGGAAAGGGAAAGGGGAAGCGGCGACCCCACGTACGTCGCGGTGGCCTCCCATGTGGGAGAAGTGGGGCGGCTCATCGAGCTCTCCAGATCTGACCAGCTCATCAGCACAAAATAATATACTAACTTGTACTAATAACACAGTTTAAAACCACAATAGTTTTGCTAAAGCATCTACTCCCTTCGTTCCTAAATATTTGTCTTTCTAGATATTTCAACTAGTGACTACATACGAAGCAAAATAAGTGAATCTACACTCTAAAATATATCTATATATATCCGTACGTGGTAGTTCATTTGAAATATCTAGTTCATTTGAAATATCTAGATAGTTCATTTGAAATATCTAGAAAGACAAATATTTAGGAACGGAGTAAGTAGATGTCAACTCCAATAGCTCCCGTCTCCCTAAAAACACTTCCATTTACGTCTCCCTAAAAACACTTCCATTTACGGGAAGTTAGGAAAAAAAAAAGCCTCCGCAGAATTTTTACGGGATAAAAACACCTCCTCCGTCCTCCAAGTTTACAGGGAGATGATCTTCTGAAATTTCATGGACGCCGCCACCGGAATGTTGGAACACCGCGCCGCCGCCATTGCCACATCGCCGCCTCACTGCTCTGGCCGCCATGGACACACGGTGTATCTGACTTGCGGGCCCCAACGCCTTTTTAATGAAAAATACAAATTTATATATTTTATGGGCAGAAGTTTTACGGGAACTAAAAAAAGTAGGTGTTAGAAAACTTTTCCTAAATTATACAGTCATCCAGTAAGAAGATTTTTACAGGAGCTCTTGGAGTTGCTCTTAAGTATTGCACAATGATTTTTCGGGAAGATTTGTGTAGATATTCTTTTTATTTTCTTTTTCTTTTTATGTTTGATCGAGTCACTTAATATAGATGTGCGTTAGACAAACCCAAACCACAATATTTGAATCAGATATGATACAGTTATAAACGTAATTTGACAGATTTTCCTAGATTGGTTTGTTCAAAATGTTGTTATATTCTTGATGTATCCGATGTTGGTACGATATCACAGTGGACTGTGACGAGGCTGCATCAACGATGTCGTCTATCCAGGGTCGTGTTGGGATCGTACAACTTTTGTCGTACCTGAAGCAGCACTCATGCAAGATGGTACACTAGCTAGTTGTTCGTTTGTCCTGTTGCACTAGTGCGATCTAGTACTTCTGATAACGCCAAACCCCACCTCCGCCTTGTACTTATCAAGATCATAAATCTTGCGTGTCCCATATATCTATCGTTTCAGTCCATCATCGTTTTTCTTCTTCTTCTAAGCACCAAGTAGATGTTTCCATTTCTAATTTGCTTCAAAGCTAAACTTGTTGAAAGTGTTCAAAGAAGATACTGATTTTTTTCACTTCTGGCCCTTCTCTCTTTGTCTCCTAAATAATTCAGTGTGCAAAGATGTTGAGAAGCGAACCATGAATATCAATTTTGTAGGTCACCAAGGACGTCTGCCCAGTCATCTTCCATGACAACTTCATCATTACTGAAGAACATGTAAGTTCATATGTGCCCTCTTGCTCTGTATGCGTATCACTTTCCATCATTTCCTTTTCCCCAGTGAGTGATTGTAGGGGCTGTTTGGATGGGGCCCACCAATTATTTGGCTAACGATTTTGCCGTGTGGGCTAGCCCAGATGTTGGCAATAAAACTGAATAGCTGGCCAAAAGGTTGGCATACACCCGAAATTTCGGCAGCCATGCTGCTATCCAAACAGCCATGTAGAAACCGCCACAAAAAGCACATGCCTAAACAGGCTACTACCTGACATGCTGCCAACTTTGATATTTCCCTGTTTCCATATCACTTGTGTAAGCAACCAACCTAACTCTCATGGGGACTATCTATTTTCAGGGCAAAATTTCAGAGAAGCGTGTCACTGATCTTCTGCTGGTAGATTTCCTCCAGTATGGCCCACAAAACAAGCAAGGGAAGGTACGGATAAAGTGCAAAACACCACTGTGCTCATTTGATCATTAGTAGTGAGTTACATAAAGTTTGACATAATGCATCTGATCATTCATTGCTTACATTTCTTATAATTCAGAATGGGAAGCCTTTGCTGCGGAAAATGAAGGACGGTCGGGTGCTGAATTGGAACGTCCAATCAGATGATCCTCTTTGCACCCTTCAAGAAGCGTTCGAGAAGGTCAATCCAAGATTGGGCTTCAATGTTGAGCTGAAATTCGATGACAATCTTGTGTACCAAGATGAAGAGCTCACTCACATCCTCCAGGCCATCCTCAAGGCATGTATATATCACTCTATTGCTACAAGAGTCAGTTTAGGTTGGTTACAGCTTTGATACCTGTCGTCTAACACATCAGATTTGCAACTCGTGAACAGGTGGTCTTTGAGTGTGCCAAGGATAGGCCTATCATTTTCTCTAGCTTCCAGCCCGATGCTGCGCAGCTTATGCGAAAACTGCAGAGCACATACCCTGTAAGTACAGCATCACCGGACAGATTGCGAGTACCCTGTAAGCACATATCCTGTATCCATAGTATGAGTATCACTGATCACCATCATTATGATGTTTGTCAGGTTTACTTCTTGACAAACGGAGGGACGGAAATCTACGCCGACGTGAGGAGGAACTCGTTGGAAGAGGCGGTGAAGCTGTGCCTTGCCACTGGCATGCAAGGGATCGTGTCCGAGGCCCGCACAATCTTCAGGTTCCCGACCGCTATACCAAAGATCAAGGAGGCTGACCTCTCCCTGCTAACTTACGGGACACTCAAGTAAGTTTTCTAGTTCTTCATAAACTTCTTTAGAAGTTAGAACGACGCCTAACATAGTTGCAAACTATCTGAATTTGAATGCTATAAGGTTTCTGACGCCGTTGTGCAAATGTGCAGTAACGTGCCGGAGGCGGTGTACATGCAGCACCTGATGGGGGTGAACGGGGTCATCGTAGACCTCGTGCCGGAGATCACGGGGGCCGTCTCGGACCTCATCGCTGTCCCGGAGACCGACATGGAGATCAATGATCTGAGCAGCCAGGTAGTGAAAGATGCCACGTCGACGCCGAATTTCACGCAGCGGGAGATTTCATTCCTGCTGAGGCTGATTCCGGAGCTTGTGCAATAACACAGATTGCACCCCGTTCATGGCTTTGGATAATTGGATGTAACTGACTGATTGGCATACAGGAAGAGGAGCCCCTTGTGGAGGGAAGTACAAGTATACGTACTGGGTTGGTGTAATGTCCTTCGGTGAGCCCTGGTCCTGGAGAATTGGGGATTAATTTATACATGTTGTAGCGAGGGTGGTGATTTTTTCTGGATATACAGTGAATGGCACCGTCACAATGGCGCTGTTACTAAACCAATATGCCTTTTATATATTGGATGTGTTAACATCTTATATTATGGGACAGATGTAGTACATGATTCTGAGTCTCGTAACCAGCGTTCTCGTCCCATGTACAACATGGCCTTAAATAAATTCTCTGGAATTTGTGAAAATGACGAGTTTTATGCAGATTTGCTTCAAGAAATCGTAAGCAATCCTAGGAAATGCCAGGAAAATTCCAAAAACCATAGAATCCCTAGAATTTTTTAGAAAAAATGCAATAAAATAGATAAAAAAATCCACACAGCGGAAGGAAACCAGAAACCCTCTGGGACCTACTCTTCCACCCTTTCTGTTGTGAGATAATTTACCAGGGGTCTCACCTAGTTCTATTTAGCAAGTTAATGCAAGTTCAAAGCAGTCAACAAAAATCCAAAGATATTGCTATGGTCAATAAGTCAAAGAAGATGTAAAATGACAAGTCAACAAAGTGGGCAAGAAACAGAAGGAGCCAAAGTTATCTCTATAGCCAAAGTCCATGTTAGTGACCCTCGCGCTAGGGCATCTCTATCCGATCCCTAAAAAACAAAAGAGTAAACTACCAAGTTAGCCTTAGTGAAGTAAATTTACCCCACTATAGTTTGGCCGGACCTAACCAAACTCCTAATTTAGTCGAGTACAAAACAGTGCAAACGAACATAAATTCGATTCAAGCCAGCCAAGAAGTAGAAGTTGGTAAAGATGGCACAAACAAAAGAAGAAAGGAACTTGGTTGGTGATCTTACATACGGGAGGCCTTCTATAGAGTGAGGCAAATAGCGATTTTGCTACAGATAATGGGATCAGAAAATGGTAGTGGATGTGGACGCCGAACAGGTGGCACGAAATGCTCGTTCAACGGACGGAGTCATACCACCGCCTCCTCCTGCAAACGAGCAAGTTCTAAGCTTTATCGATCTTCTTCGGCTCATGAAACTTTGTTCTAATGCCCGCCTTTAGAAAGGACATGTTTCTTCCTATTATTCATATCCGCTAGGGGTACGAAGGAGAAGGAGACCGGATGCGTTAAGCTAGTTGGTAAGAGTTCTTGTCATTATTGATAGTGGCCATAGAGAAAGAGCCTACGCTGATTGTTCTAACTTCATTCATATTTGATTCCGCAACTGAGACCTTTTCCCACATCTGTGCCAGGAGGGCAAGCGGTCAAAGCAGAAAGGGTTATCGCTTCTCCGTCTGGAAGGACACCAAATGGACCAAATCCTATCGATCTTTCCTTATGACTCGACTTAAAAAAATGGCCGCAGAGGGCTAAAGGCAGTATCTTTAGTCTACCCAACTCCCTTGCTGCCTATTTCCTTTTATACGGTCATTCCGTGGGGCCACAAGCACCATCAATTGCATTATCCCCGGTACCACACATCACTCCAATCAGAATAAGCGGGAATGCTGGTTGGAAAGACAGAGAAATAGAATAATGAGAATCATATGGTCTGCTTGGGAAGATAAGCGAAGAAAGCCCTAAGGTTTCCCTTCCTGCATTCAGAGGTTATCAATTCGTCCCACGCTATATAGTGAAGCAAAGCTATTTATAAATCGAGCATATCTTTTATCCAGAAGGTAGTGGACTTTCACCCGTACTCGCCCTTCCACTTCACACTTACTAAATTAGGCTGAGTGTATGCACACATGAAAACAAACAGAAAACGAGTGAGCACTTTCTTTCTATAGACAACTGTCAAGTCTGCGATCCAAACAATGATGAAAAGAATTATCAAATCATTCGCGGATGGACGTGAAAGAAGGAAGAACCAAATGGCACTGCTTCCTCAAAGCGAGCTTCGGGTACCCGATCAAGGGACTAATGAAACACCAGTACATGTCATACAGAAGCTCCACTCATCCCTCCGCCAGCCCAACCTAATTTTCTATCGGACTGAGCTATTCTTCAATCCAGTGCCCTAATCCTTTCGAACTTGGGTCTAGAAAATAGTGCTATTGTACAACCTGGGGAAGTCAAAGCACATTCTAAGTGGGCCGCATGGGTCGGCCCTTTCACCTCATTCTTTTCTGTTTCCACGCTCTGAAACCGGGTTCTTTCACTTCAATCTCTCTCATAATCAAGTTGAGATATGATGCTGTTTCATCCTAGAATTATGAGAAATCCCTTGTTGGCTAGGACGGACCCTTAGTATAAGATAAGTCAGCACAACAGGTTGTGTCAGTTTCTCAAAACACATGGGCTCACCTTTCGGGGTGACTAGCTGCATTCATTGGTTTGCTTTCTTCCACCAACTTCACAACCATCCTTCGTTGATGACACACAAGCTCAACCACAGTTTCCGTAGTTTGGTTCAATTCATTCAGCATTTCCATTTCCAATTGGTAAGTTATATTTTCTCCGACCCAAGGAAGAAGATCACAAAGCGGGAGTCCCCTCTAGGAAGAGATGCTTTCCAAAGGCCGTACGCTATTGTTGAATGGTCAAATAGGGATTGAAACATAGTAAATAACTAGAGTATCCCGTCATAGTGGTAGCTGCATTTACGCGACCGGGTCCGAGCCACGGGACAAGACCAAATTGGATTGGATTTGTCACATCCGCGGATGGAAGACCGTAGATTTCTCACTTTCCCTACTTGGAGAGCACGTGTATGTAGTCCGCCTGTATCTACTTATTTATTCGGAGAGCGCCATTAATAGGATTCAGAAGTCATACAAGCTATGGCGGAGCCGTTTACCAATGCACCTAGTTCTCCTCATATTTGATTCTTTTTTTGGTATCACTAGTTCCATGTACGTCTTTTGGGCGAGCTTTCTTCACTGTCATCAAAACCAATGCTCAAACCGAAGCTTTCCGAACAGTTGTTTATTTCTCACTTTAGTTGCTGTCATTTTCCTCTTCCGAATCAAGCGAGTGAAAAACAAGGGGATCAGAAGAACAAACAATAAGAATGAGGGATTGAAGTCCGTTTCCTTCGTATCGTATTTCAACGGATCAGGTAGCTCTAGTATTTTTTGATTACTCCTTCCTTTTCCCCATCATTTGACATAACATAATTAAGAAACAGTTTGATGGTCAATGGAACGAGTAGAGAAGAAAAATGCCCTTATTCCAAAGGAAGTGAGTGCCAAAGCGAAAATATAGTAAAGAACAAAAGAACGAAATGCAAGGGTTGCATCCGTTGTTTCAAGTCCGGACGGTTCCTCCGCTAGGTTATTGAGTTGGCTCCCCCCGTTATTCTTCATCAGACAACGCACACTTAATGGAAAAATGAGGTATCTTTTAGGAAAACTTCTCTACTTATGACTTTGTCAGCGCTTTGAGGGCTTCACTCTGTTCTCTGAAATCTTGTATAAATAAGAAAGAAGTCTTTCTCAGGAGATGACTTTGCTGATACCGAATTTCAATGCAAAATGGCTCCCGCTTCTTCTGAAAGAAAACTGGGGGGAAATCAATATGGAGCCGTCAGGGGCTTATCTGGCCGATATGACTTCCAGAAATTATGTCCTGATAAAAACCTAAAATGGAGGGGTTGGGGCTTTGGCTCCAGGCTCAAACTCTATCTTGTGGTAGACTGCCCTCCTTGGGAGCGCTTGGGTAACTAACTTATGGGGCATGAAATCCCAAATTCATCATTTACATTAGGAATTTCCTGATAAAAAGTCTTATGTGTATTGGATCCGCTCTTCTGTTAGCATGAACACATGAATGAGATTCTTCTTATTCTTCCTAAATAGCACCTGTTGGAAATATGCCCTAGAGGCAATAATAAAGTGGTTATTATTATATTTCCTTGTTCATGATAATTGTCTATTGTTCATGCTATAATTGTGTTATCCGGAAATCGTAATACATGTGTGAATACATAGACCACAACATGTCCCTAGTGAGCCTCTAGTTGACTAGCTCGTTGATCAATAGATGGTTACGGTTTCCTGACCATGGACATTGGATGTCGTTGATAACGGGATCACATCATTAGGAGAATGATGTGATGGACAAGACCCAATCCTAAGCATAGCACTAGATCGTGTAGTTCGTCTGCTAAAGCTTTTCTAATGTCAAGTATCATTTCCTTAGACCATGAGATTGTGCAACTCCCGGATACCGTAGGAATGCTTTGGGTGTATCAAACGTCACAACGTAACTGGGTGACCATAAAGGTGCACTATAGGTATCTCTGAAAGTGTCTGTTGGGTTGGCACGAATCGAGACTGGGATTTGTCACTCCGTATGACGGAGAGGTATCTCTGGGCCCACTCGGTAATGCATCATCATAATGAGCTCAATGTGACTAAAGAGTTAGCCACGGGATCATGCGTTACGGAACGAGTAAAGAGACTTGCCGGTAACGAGATTGAACAAGGTATAGGGATACCGACGATCGAATCTCGGGCAAGTATCATACCGGTAGACAAAGGGAATTGTGTACGGGATTGATTGAATCCCTGACATCGTGGTTCATCCGATGAGATCATCGTGGAACATGTGGGAGCCAACATGGGTATCCAGATCCCGCTATTGGTTATTGGCCGGAGAGATGTCTCGGTCATGTCTGCATGGTTCCCGAACCCGTAGGGTCTACACACTTAAGGTTCGGTGACGCTAGAGTTGTTATGGGAAATAGTATGTGGTTACCGAATGTTGTTCGGAGTCCCGGATGAGATTTCGGACATCACGAGGAGTTCCGGAATGGTCCGGAGGTGAAGATATATATATGGGAAGTCATCATACGGTCACCGGAAGTGTTCGAGGGTTTGCCGGTATTGTACCGGGACCACCAAAGGGGTTCCGGGGGTCCACTGGGAGGGTCCACCTGCCCCGGAGGGCCCTATGGGCTGTATGTGGAAGGGAACCAGCCCCTAAGTGGGCTGGGCGCCACCCCCTTAGGGCTCATGCGCCTAGGGTTGGGGGGGGGGGGGGAAACCCTAAAGGGGGCGCCCCCCTTGGCTTGGGGGGCAAGCCCCCTCCCCTGGCCGCTGCCCCCCCTCTAGATCTGATCTAGAGGGGCCGGCCCCCTTCCCCCTTGGCCCTATAAATAGAGGGGAGGAGGGAGGGCAGCAGCACCTGATCCAAGGCGCAGCCCTCCCCCTCTCCAACACCCCTCCTCCTCCGTTGAGCTTGGCGAAGCCCTGCCGGAGAACTGCCAACTCCACCACCACGCCGTCGTGCTGCCGGAGTTGTCTTCCCCAACCTCTCCCTCCTCCTTGCTGGATCAAGGCGCGGGAGACGTCACCGGGCTGCACGTGTGTTGAACGCGGAGACGCCGTTGTTCGGCGCTTAGATCAGAATCGACCGCGATCTGAATCGCTACGTGTACGACTCCTCCAACCACGTTCTTGCAAC
Organism: Thinopyrum elongatum; assembly: GCA_011799875.1. Lineage (NCBI taxonomy): Eukaryota > Viridiplantae > Streptophyta > Magnoliopsida > Poales > Poaceae > Thinopyrum > Thinopyrum elongatum. The sequence goes on from CM022299.1 coordinate 456,792,988, forward strand.
GCTTCCGCATCGCGATCTTCAATGGTATGAAGATGCACTCCTCTCTCTCTCGTTGCTAGTCTCTCCATAGATTGATCTTGGTGATGCGTAGGAAATTTTTTGATTTACTACTACGTTTCCCAACAGTGGCATCATGAGCTAGGTCTATGCGTAGTTTCTATGCACGAGTAGAACATAAGTTGTTGTGGGCGTCGATTTTGTCAATTTACTTGCCGTTACTAGTCTTATCTTGATTCGGCGGCATCGTGGGATGAAGCGGCCCGGACCGACCTTACACGTACGCTTACGTGAGATTGGTTCCACCGACTGACATGCACTAGTTGCATAAAGTGGCTAGCGGGTGTCTGTCTCTTCCACTTTAGTCGGATCGGATTCGATGAAAAGGGTCCTTATGAAGGGTAAATAGAAATTGGCATATCATGTTGTGGTTTTGGCGTAGGTAAGAAACGTTCTTGCTAGAAACCTATAGCAGCCACGTAAAAAAATTTGCAACAACAATTAGAGGACGTCTAACTTGTTCTTGCAGCATATGCCGTGTGATGTGATATGGCCAAAAGGATGTGATGAATGATATATGTGATGTATGAGATTGATCATGTTCTTGTAATAGGAATCACGACTTGCATGTCGATGAGTATGACAACCGGCAGGAGCCATAGGAGTTGTCTTAATTTATTGTATGACCTGCGTGTCAATGAAAACGCCATGTAATTACTTTACTTTATTGCTAACCGTTAGCCATAGTAGTAGAAGTAATGGTTGGCGAGACAACTTCATGAAGACACGATGATGGAGATCATGATGATGGAGATCATGGTGTCATGCCGGTGACGATGATGATCATGGTGCCCCGAAGATGGAGATCAAAAGGAGCAAAATGATATTGGCCATATCATGTCACTTTATGATTTGCATGTGACGTTTATCATGTTTACATCTTATTTTCTTAGAACGACGGTAGCATAAATAAGATGATCCCTCGCTAAAATTTCAAGAACGTGTTTCCCCTAACTGTGCACCGTTGCGAAGGTTCGTTGTTTCGAAGCACCACGTGATGATCGGGTGTGATAGATTCTAACGTTCGAATACAACGGGTGTAAGCCAGATTTACACATGCAAAACACTTAGGTTGACTTGACGAGCCTAGCATGTACAAACATGGCCTCGGAACACGGAAGACCGAAAGGTCGAACATGAGTCGTATAGAAGATACGATCAACATAGAGATGTTCACCGTTGATGACTAGTCCGTCTCACGTGATGATCGGAGACGGCCTAGTCGATTCGGATCATGTATCACTTAGATGACTAGAGGGATGTCTATCTGAGTGGGAGTTCATTGAATAATTTGATTAGATGAACTTAATTATCATGAACTTAGTCTAAAATCTTTACAATATGTCTTGTAGATCAAATGGCCCACGCTAATGTTGCCCTCAACTTCAACGCGTTCCTAGAGAAAACCAAACTGAAAGACGATGGTAGCAACTACACGGACTGGGTCCGTAACTTGAGGATCATCCTCATAGCTGCCAAGAAAGCATATGTCCTTGAAGCACCGCTAGGTGACGCACCTGTTTTCCCAGCAACTCAAGACGTTATGAACGCCTGGCAGTCGTGTAGTGATGATTACTCCCTAGTTCAGTGCGGCATGCTTTACAGCTTAGAACCAGGGCTCCAAAAGTGTTTTGAGCAACACGGAGCATATGAGGTGTTCCAAGAGCTGAAAATGGTTTTCCAAGCTCATGCCCGGGTCGAGAGATATGAAGTCTTCGACAAGTTCTACAGTTGTAAGATGGAGGAGAATAGTTCTGTCAGCGAGCATATACTCAAAATGTCTGGGTTGCACAACCGCTTGTCTCAGCTGGGAGTTAATCTCCCGGATGACGCGGTCGTTGACAGAATCCTTCAGTCGCTTCCACCTAGCTACAAGAGCTTTGTGATGAACTTCAATATGCAGGGGATGGAAAAAAACCATTCCTTAGGTATATTCAATGCTGAAATCAGCGGAGGTGGAGATCAAAAAGGAACATCAAGTGTTGATGGTGAATAAAACCACTAAGTTCAAGAAAGGCAAGGGTAAAAAGAACTTCAAGAAGGACGGCAAGGGAGTTGCCGCACCCGGTAAGCAAGCTGCCGGGAAGAAGCCAAAGAATGGTCCCAAGCCTGAGACTGAATGCTTTTATTGCAAGGGAAACGGTCACTGGAAGCGGAACCGCCCCAAGTACTTAGCGGATAAGAAGGCCGGCAATACCAAAGGTATATGTGATATACATGTTATTGATGTGTACCTTACCAGCGCTCGTAGTAGCTCCTGGGTATTTGATACCGGTGCGGTTGCTCATATTTGTAACACAAAACAGGAGCTGCGGAATAAGCGGAGACTGGCGAAGGACGAGGTGACGATGCGCGTCGGGAATGGTTCCAAGGTCGATGTGATCGCCGTCGGCACGCTACCTCTACATCTACCTTCGGGATTAGTTTTAAACCTCAATAATTGTTATTTAGTACCAGCTTCAAGCATGAACATTGTATCAGGATCCCGTTTGATGCGAGATGGCTACTCATTTAAATCCGAGAATAATGGTTGTTCTATTTATATGAGAGATATGTTTTATGGTCATGCCCCGCTGGTCAATGGTTTATTCTTATTGAATCTCGAACGTGATGTTACACATATTCATAGTGTGAATGCCAAAAGATGTAAGGTTGATAATGATAGTCCCACATACTTGTGGCACTGCCGCCTTGGTCACATTGGTGTCAAACGCATGAAGAAACTCCATGCAGATGGATTTTTGGAGTCTCTTGATTATGAATCATTTGACACGTGCGAACCATGCCTCATGGGAAAAATGACCAAGACTCCGTTCTCCGGAACAATGGAGCGAGCAACCAACTTATTGGAAATCATACATACTGATGTGTGCGGTCCAATGAGCGTTGAGGCTCGCGGTGGTTATCATTATGTTCTCACCCTCACTGATGACTTAAGTAGATATGGGTATGTCTACTTAATGAAACACAAGTCTGAGACCTTCGAAAAGTTCAAGGAATTTCAGAGTGAGGTTGAGAATCAACGTGACAGGAAAATAAAGTTCTTACGATCAGATCATGGAGGGGAATATTTGAGTCACGAATTTGGCACGCACTTAAGGAAATGTGGAATTGTTTCACAACTCACGCCGCCTGGAACACCTCAGCGTAATGGTGTGTCCGAACGTCGTAATCGCACTCTATTAGATATGGTGCGATCTATGATGTCTCTTACCGATCTACCGCTATCATTTTGGGGTTATGCTTTAGAGACTGCCGCATTCACTTTAAATAGGGCTCCGTCGAAATCCGTTGAGACTACACCGTATGAATTATGGTTTGGGAAGAAACCTAAGCTGTCGTTTCTGAAAGTTTGGGGATGCGATGCTTATGTCAAGAAACTTCAACCTGAAAAGCTCGAACCCAAATCGGAAAAATGTGTCTTCATAGGATACCCTAAGGAAACTATTGGGTATACCTTCTACCTAAGATCCGAAGGCAAGATCTTCGTTGCCAAGAATGGATCCTTTCTGGAGAAAGAGTTTCTCTCGAAAGAAGTAAGTGGGAGGAAAGTAGAACTTGATGAGGTACCCCCTCTTGAACCGGAGAGTAGCGCAGCTCAGGAAGATGTTTCTGTGGTGCCTGCACCGACTAGAGAGGAAGTTAATGATGATGATCATGAAACTTCGGATCAAGTTGCTACTGAACTTCGTAGGTCCACGAGGACACGTTCCGCACCAGAGTGGTACGACAACCCTGTCCTGGAAGTCATGTTGTTAGACAACGGTGAACCTTCGAACTATGAAGAAGCGATGGCGGGCCCGGATTCCAACAAATGGCTTGAAGCCATGAAATCCGAGATAGGATCCATGTATGAAAATGAAGTATGGACTTTGACAGACTTGCCCGATGATCGGCAAGCCATAGAGAACAAATGGATCTTTAAGAAGAAGACAGACGCGGATGGTAATGTGACCATCTATAAGGCTCGACTTGTCGCTAAGGATTATCGACAAGTTCAAGGGGTTGACTACGATGAGACCTTCTCACCCGTAGCGAAGCTGAAGTCCGTCCGAATCATGTTAGCAATTGCCACATTCTATGATTATGAGATATGGCAAATGGACATCAAAACGGCATTCCTTAATGGTTTCCTTAAGGAAGAATTGTATATGATGCAGCCGGAAGGTTTTGTCGATCCTAATAATGCTGACAAGGTATGCAAGCTCCAGCGCTCAATCTTTGGGCTGGTGCAAGCATCTCGGAGTTGGAACATTCGCTTTGATGAGATGATCAAAGCGTTTGGGTTTACACAGACTTATGGAGAAGCCTGTGTTTACAAGAAAGTGAGTGGGAGCTCTGTAGCATTTCTCATATTATATGTGGATGACAGACTATTAATGGGAAATGATATAGAATTCTTGGAAAGCATAAAGGCCTACTTGAATAAGTGTTTTTCAATGAAGGACCTTGGAGAAGCTGCTTACATATTAGGCATCAAGATCTATAGAGATAGATCGAGATGCCTCATTGGTCTTTCGCAAAGCACATACCTTGACAAGATATTGAAGAAGTTCAATATGGATCAGTCCAAGAAGGGGTTCTTGCCTGTATTGCAAGGTGTGAGATTGAGCACGGCTCAATGCCCGACCTTGGCAGAAGATAGAGAAAAGATGAGTGTCATCCCCTATGCCTCAGCCATAGGGTCTATTATGTATGCCATGCTGTGTACCAGACCTGATGTGAACCTCGCCGTAAGTTTGGTAGGGAGGTACCAAAGTAATCCCGACATGGAACACTGGACAGCGGTCAAGAACATCCTGAAGTACCTGAAAAGGACTAAGGATATGTTTCTCGTTTATGGAGGTGACGAAGAGCTCGTCGTAAAGGGTTACGTCGATGCTAGCTTCGACACAGATCTGGATGACTCCAAGTCACAAACCGGATACGTGTATATTTTGAATGGTGGGGCAGTCAGCTGGTGCAGTTGCAAGCAAAGCGTCGTGGCGGGATCTACATGTGAAGCGGAGTACATAGCAGCCTCGGAGGCAGCACAGGAAGCAGTCTAGATGAAGGAGTTCATCACCGACCTAGGAGTTATTCCCAATGCGTCGGGCCCAATGACTCTCTTCTGTGACAACACTGGAGCTATTGCCCTTGCCAAGGAGCCCAGGTTTCACAAGAAGACCAGGCATATCAAGCGTCGCTTCAACTCCATTCGTGAACATGTTCAAGATGGAGACATAGATATTTGTAAAGTGCATACGGATCTGAATGTCGCAGATCCGTTGACTAAACCTCTTCCACGAGCAAAACATGATCAACACCAAAACTCTATGGGTGTTTGATTCATCACAATGTAACTAGATTATTGACTCTAGTGCAAGTGGGAGACTATTGGAAATATGCCCTAGAGGCAATAATAAAGTGGTTATTATTATATTTCCTTGTTCATGATAATTGTCTATTGTTCATGCTATAATTGTGTTATCCGGAAATCGTAATACATGTGTGAATACATAGACCACAACATGTCCCTAGTGAGCCTCTAGTTGACTAGCTCATTGATCAATAGATGGTTACGGTTTCCTGACCATGGACATTGGATGTCGTTGATAATGGGATCACATCATTAGGAGAATGATGTGATGGACAAGACCCAATCCTAAGCATAGCACTAGATCGTGTAGTTCGTCTGCTAAAGCTTTTCTAATGTAAAGTATCATTTCCTTAGACCATGAGATTGTGCAACTCCCGGATACCGTAGGAATGCTTTGGGTGAATCAAACGTCACAACGTAACTGGGTGACCATAAAGGTGCACTACAGGTATCTCCGAAAGTGTCTGTTGGGTTGGCACGAATCGAGACTGGGATTTGTCACTCCGTATGACGGAGAGGTATCTTTGGGCCCACTCGGTAATGCATCATCATAATGAGCTCAATGTGACTAAAGAGTTAGCCACGGGATCATGCGTTACGGAACGAGTAAAGAGACTTGCCGGTAACGAGATTGAACAAGGTATAGGGATACCGACGATCGAATCTCGGGCAAGTATCATACCGGTAGACAAAGGGAATTGTGTACGGGATTGATTGAATCCCCGACATCGTGGTTCATCCGATGAGATCATCGTGGAACATGTGGGAGCCAACATGGGTATCCAGATCCCGCTGTTGGTTATTGGCCGGAGAGATGTCTCGGTCATGTCTGCATGGTTCCCGAACCCGTAGGGTCTACACACTTAAGGTTCGGTGATGCTAGAGTTGTTATGGGAAATAGTATGTGGTTACCGAATGTTGTTCAGAGTCCCAGATGAGATCCCAGACGTCACGAGGAGTTCCGGAATGGTCCGGAGGTGAAGATTTATATATGGGAAGTCATCATACGGTCACCGGAAGTGTTCGGGGGTTTGCCGGTATTGTACCGGGACCACCGAAGGGGTTCCGGGGGTCCACCGGGAGGGTCCACCTACCCCGGAGGGCCCTATGGGCTGTATGTGGAAGGGAACCAGCCCCTAAGTGGGCTGGGCGCCACCCCCTTAGGGCTCATGCGCCTAGGGTTGGGGGGGGGGGGGGAAACCCTAAAGGGGGCGCCCCCCTTGGCTTGGGGGGCAAGCCCCCTCCCCTGGCCGCCGCCCCCCCTCTAGATCTGATCTAGAGGGGCCAGCCCCCTTCCCCCTTGACCCTATAAATAGAGGGGAGGAGGGAGGGCAGCAGCACCTGATCCAAGGCGCAACCCTCTCCCTCTCCAACACCCGTCCTCCTCCGTTGAGCTTGGCGAAGCCCTGCCGGAGAACTGCCAACTCCACCACCACACCGTCGTGCTGCCGGAGTTGTCTTCCCCAACCTCTCCCTCCTCCTTGCTGGATCAAGGCGCGGGAGACGTCACCGGGCTGCACGTGTGTTGAACGCGGAGGCGCCGTTGTTAGGCGCTTAGATCGGAATCGACCGCGATCTGAATCGCTACGTGTACGACTCCTCCAACCGCGTTCTTGCAACGCTTCCGCATCGCGATCTTCAAGGGTATGAAGATGCACTCCTCTCTCTCTCTCGTTGCTAGTCTCTCCATAGATTGATCTTGGTGATGCGTAGGAAATTTTTTGATTTACTACTACGTTTCCCAACAGCACCCCCCCTCCACCCTCACCTTCCTTAGGACTATCAATCCTTCTCGAATTAGGTCTATGGTAGAAGCTTTGAACATAGACCCGGATACAAATCTTTCACTCACTGAAAAGTGAAAACCTGTGACTATATCGTCCTGAAGACGGATGCGGCGGGAAGAAGTGGCATTTAGAAGTGTTGCTGACTTTACATTTAGGTTTTGGCATAACAAAGCTTGCACTGTCTTTTCGCACTTAGGCGCACAGCGTGCCGTTGGTAATGATTCTGCTACGGTGCTGCAAATTCACAAGCTGATCCTAAGTAATCGTTGTTGTTCATTGGATTCCTCCGAAATTCCTTCGTTAGGATTGAAGAATTGCTGCAATTCTTCCTGAATAGACTCGATTCTCGCGTCGAGAGTTTCTTTGAAAGTCTTACCTAAACTCTTCCGACTGAATATGAGAAAGCCTATAAAACAACGAGCTACTATCATTTCTTCATTGTAGATTGAGATCTTCTTCCGACTTGATGCACAAATAGATGGAATAGCAGCAAATAGCATATTTCTATCCTTCATATCCGTAGAAAGAAATCTCATCTCCAGTAACTCCATCTTTTTCAGCTCTGCTCCCGAAAAGAGAAAGGAGACTGAGATGGGGGTTGTCCTTGGTTTTTCCAAGGAAAGCCTGATTTAGCATGTAACGTAAACATGAGCGGACACCCACACAATCTCGATTTGAAGAAAAAGTACCATACCATTGTCGTTTTTAGGGCTAAAAAGAATGGGTCATCTTTGTCAATTGATAACTGAGTGAGAGAAGACAATCACGTACTTAAAGCTGTCGGTTCGCCGGATTCACAACCTTCCCCTATTGGCCGGCCGCCCGTGAAACACATAGGCTCCTATCGCATTTATCGATCAAGAATGGTCTCATCACAGAAACACTTTCTATATGTTATTTTGAGATTCGAAGAAGCAAGCAAGTTTATAGGGCATATAGTTGTTTTTTTGTAGGGCGAGCCAACGAGATCTTATCTTATTTGCAGGTCGTATAAATGAAATGATTGAAAAAATCATATAGAATTTGGAGGTGTGTAGTGTCTTACGGGGCTGGCTCACAATACAACAATTATCGCTACTGATTCCAGATAGAATGTTGATACCGGTGGAAAAGCACTTCTTTATATGTATAGGGCAGTGAACTAAAAACAAAAGTGTCCTTTCTCGATACATAACATTGCATAAGTCAACCCAAGTCGCTTCTTCATCTCCGGGAATCCAGTAAGGTACTTTTGGAACACCAATGGGCATACTAGATTAATATTATTATATTAAAGTAAGAAAACTACACTTTAATATATAAACATAAGAATGGAAGAGAAAGAAAGAACCTGAGAAGAGCTTAGTTGGAACTCTTTACCGGGATCATAGGGGCTATTCTCCCCTCTCTCTGTCTCAGTCCCAGCCAACGGCATAGCAACACCTACTCTTCCTTCTGATGCAGCCTTCCTGGATCCATAATTTGGCTTCCTCGTTTATTGATTGCTTGTAATTGACACAACACCATTGAGTGAGCATCATAGAATCCTCAAGGCGTGAAGTAGAAGTTCTTCGAACCTTGATTGTGTGTGTTCGTGCCCACTCCAATAGAGCATTTGGCCCTGTGAGCTTTGACGACGAAAGCTACCTATGTCAATCAGTATAGCCACTAGAGGGATTGGAACAGGTATATTCCTTCTCAGACAGTACTTTAAGACAAACACGGCTCACAAGGTGGATTTTCTATCTATTAGTTGACTACGGAGCTTCCTCATCCTGACCTATCTATATGTGAAAAGCTCTCCGCCATAATCTTCGTAGTAGTAAGTTGTGGTGTTACAAGCTGTCCCTTCCTCAAACAACCCCGCAATAGATATAGGGTTTACCAACCTCAGGCATGGACATAGACACCAGATCATTTTGATCGAGGACCCATTTTTGGAATAAAAAGGATAGAGACCAGACGTAGTCTAATCGGAAGGTCGTGCTTTAGAGAAAGACTTGTGTTGTATAGGAACAACTGCCTATGTTCACCTGGCTGCCCTGCCTGTCGCAGAACTGCTGTGAAGCATCCATTCTATTCAATTAGAAATAGCATATATAGCTAGTAGTAGACGGAGGTCTCATAGGTCCTGCTTAAGCAAAAATGTAGTTGTGGAAGTAGTCTTGCCCACTTTGCCTTACGCTCATAGAGATCTATAAGTATCCCTCTTGTCTAAGTAGGTAAGTACGCTCGGCCTAGTACTAAACTTTAGCATTAAAGCCAGAGTCCTTCTTTTCATGAATGTTCAGGAAGAAGAGAATCCCTAAGTTAGAATTGAATGCCATCCCATTTCCTAAAGAAATAGATTTCCAATATACATGAATCACGAAAGAACCAATGCTGTAACTTGCTTAATCCGGCATTATAAGTAACCAATGAGATTTTCTTCCTCGAGAACAAAAAGCTACACGAGGAGAGCCTTGTTTACTGATATGTTACTAAAAGACCAGAGGTGATGGCCTCTGAATTGTAGGGTATGGAAAGTGGGTGTTAATCAACAAGATTATCTACATTTGCGAAAACCACTACTGGAATAAAGTTAGATCTTTATTTCATTTCAAGGAAAAGTTGAAGGGTTTACCCACCACTTAGATAGTAGTGAAAAAAAACTAACTCTAGGCGAAAGTGCATGGAGGATCTTTGATTCCTCCTTCCTTATGAGCCCTTACGAAATGCCATTTTGAATGATGGACAAATCATGGGTGTCGGCGGTCTAGTCAGAGCATTTTGGAGCGCCTGAGGGGGCATGATACGTCTCCAACGCATCTATAATTTTTGATTATTCCATGCTATTATATTATCTATTTTGGATGTTTTATATGCATTAATATGCTATTTTATATTATTTTTGGGACTAATCTATTAACCTAGAGCCCAGTGCCAGTTTCTGTTTTTTCCTTGTTTTTGAGTTTCGCAGAAAAGGAATACCAAACGGAATAAAACTTTTGCGATGATTTTTCTTGGACCAGAAGGAAACCAGGAGACTTGGAGATGAAGTCAGAGGAGCCACGAGGCGGCCACAAGGACGGAGGGCGCCCCCAGGGGGGTAGGGCACACCCCCCACCCTTGTGGGCCCCTCGTGCACCTCCTGACCTAATTCTTTCGCCTATATATACCCATATATCCCCAAACCAACAGGGGCATCCACGAAAAGACTTTTCCACCGCCGCAACCTTCTGTACCCGTGAGATCCCATCTAGGGACCTTTTCTGGCACCCTGCCGGAGGGGGATTCGATCATGGAGGGCTTCTACATCAACACCATTACCCTTCCGATGAAGCGTGAGTAGTTTACCAAAGACCTACGGGTCCATAGCTAGTAGCTAGATGGCTTCTTCTCTCTCTTTGATTCTCAATACCATGTTCTCCTCAATGTTCTTGGAGATCTATTCGATGTAATACTTTTTTGCGGTGTGTTTGCCGAGATCCAATGAATTGTGGATTTATGATCAGCTTATCTATGAATATTATTTGAATCTTCTCTGAATTCTTATATGCATGATTTGATATCTTTGTAATTCTCTTCGAACTATCGGTTTGGTTTGGCCAACTAGATTGGTTTTTCTTGCAATGGGAGAAGTGCTTAGCTTTGGGTTCAATCTTCGGTGTCCTTTCCAAGTGACAGTAGGGGCAGCAAGGCACGTATTGTATTGTTGCCATCGAGGATAAAAAGATGGGGTTTTCATCATATTGCTTGAGTTAATTCCTCTACATCATGTCATCTTACTTAATGCGTTACTCCGTTCTTTATGAACTTAATAATCTAGATGCATGCTAGATAGCGGTCGATGTGTGGAGTAATAGTAGTAGTGTAGAATCGTTTCGGTCTACTTGACACGGACGTGATGCCTATATTCATGATCATTGCCTTAGATATCGTCATAACTTTGCACTTTCTATCAATTGCTCGGCAGTAATTTGTTCACCCACCATATTATTTTCTATCTTGAGAGAAGCCTCTAGTGAAACCTATGGCCCCCGGGTCAATTTTCCATCATATAATCTTCTACTTTTCATCATACAAGTTTCTGATCTACTATTTTGTAATCTTTTACTTTCCGATCTATAAAACAAAAATACCAAAAATATTTACTTTATCGTTTATCTATCTCTATCAGATCTCACTTTTGCAAATAACCGTGAAGGGATTGACAACCCCTTTATCGCGTTGGGTGCAAGTTGTTTGATTGTTTGTGCAGGTATTCGGTGATTTGTGTGTTGTCTCCTACTGGATTGATACCTTGGTTCTCAAACTGAGGGAAATACTTATCTCTACTTTGCTGCATCACCCTTTCCTCTTCAAGGGAAAAACCAACGCAAGCTCCAGACGTAGCAGGAAGAATTTCTGGCGCTGTTGCCGGGGAGATCTACGCCAATTCAAGACATACCAAGTACCCATCATAAACTCTCATCCCTAGCATTACATTATTCGCCATTCGCCTCTCGTTTTCCTCTCCCCCACTTCTAAAATAATTTTTGAAAAGATTTGCCTTTTTATTCGCCCTCTTTTTCGTTTGCCTTTTTCTCGTTAGATCTTTTGTTTGCTTGTGTTACCATGTGCCTTCTTTTTGCTTGCATCTTCGCTTGCTAAAAGTTTATGGATCCTCATCTACTTGCTAATATTTTTAAGAGATCCAATTATGATGAACTAATTTCTAATGATTTGAGTGCACTAGATTATCTTTATGAAGTTTTGCTTGAAATTCGTGAATCTGAAAATTTTGATGAAGTGTTGAAAGAAGGAAATTATAAAGTGATTCACGATAGATCTTTGAATAAAAAGCATGATTGCAATGATGTTATTATAAATTCTATTAATGTCAATTGTGCTAAAAATATGCAAAACCCTAAGGTTGGGGATGCGAATTTTGCTATGTCTACTACTTGTTGCAATGATCATGATTGAGGTGATTCTTCTTATGATCTTGAAAATTTATTTAAGCCCCATGATGAATATGAGATTGATAATAATGTTTGCAATAATATTGAAAGTGGGTTTGGAAGAGTGTGTAACACCCCCAGTGGTTAGCTACAGTAATCACCCTTTTGATTATGCCATGTCATCATGATTAACAGTGCTTAATCATCATTAGCACCATATCTCATTTCAAATTCAAATTCAAACTTAAAGTGGAAATAAAAGTTGTTCGAATTTGAAAAACTAAAATGTTCACTAAATAGAAAATAATCTAGAGGCAATTATAAAATTATAATCAACATTTGTGGAATTAGTTAAATAACTCAAATAGCAAGAAACCGCAATAAAACAGCCACTTTTAATCCTTTTGTATTTAAATAAAATTCAAATGAAATTATATTTCTCCCAAACTTTTTGTGGTAGTGCTAATTAATGCAATGTTAATTATTGGACAAATGACGTATTTTACAAAAGTCATTTACTAGCTAAAGAAATAGGAAGCAGAAACTATAAAAAAAGGAATAAAAAAATGGGAAAAGGCCCTAGCTACTGTGCCCGTGGGATCTAGTCGCTACAGGCGCCGGCCTGACCCACCAGGTGGTTATCCCCAACCTCCTGTTCACTCCTCTCGCTGTCGACCGCAGACGCACCCGCGCGCACTGGCCCCCCCTCCTCGCCGCTCGACACCGCGCCCCGCCGCTCGCCCCGGTGGTTAAGGCCCCCCCAGCCCAGCTGAACCCTAGGCCTCGCCACTTCTCCCCCGCTCATCCCTTCCCCCCTCTGTTTATGCTAGCCCGAGCAAGCTCGTCGCGCGCCACCACGAACCACCGTGGCCACCGACCACTGCTCGCTGTTCTGAGATGTCCAGAAGCGGCGCAGTGGTCGACTCCTTCGACTAGGCCAACGGGATCGACCGGAGAAGCCTTACAACACCGCCATCGCCGTCTTCCCCAACCCCGGTCGTCGTCGCCAAACCACTTCGATCCGCCGCCTCAGACCTCCTCACGCCTCCCCGAGCCCTTCTCTGCATTCGCTGTGAGCCGCCGCCCATTTTCCCCCTCTCTCCTTACTGCCCCGTGCACCGTAGCCACCCCCCTGCTCGAGGCCGACGCCACCGTCCGCCATGGCCGCGAACCTCGCGCTCCCATGCTTCTCTCCGTGCGCCAGTGTTGCCATCGTGCTCAGGGAGGCCTCCTGGTGCTCCCTGTAGGTTTAGTTCACGTGCAATTGGACCGGAACGATGTTTGTGTCGAACCCCGATTTCGGCCGCCGCCTGGCTCGTCATCCGGCCGACTCTGGCGAGCTCTCGCCTGCCCGACACCTCCACTGGATGCGCGACTCCGCGCCCGACCGAACGGTCCTAGCCGCACCCCAAACGGCGGCTCGTAGCGCACTTCGGTGGGACGCCACCATGTTCTGTGGCGCCGGCGTTTAGACGTCGGCCGGCACTGTTCATGGGCCCGCACGTCAATTAGTTAATTAGGGCGCTAATCACTGTTTAAACACTAACCTAACTACTAACAGTCACTGACATGTGGCCCCACTTACTAAATAACCCTTCGGTTAGTATGAGCCTATGACATGTGGGGCCCAATCACTGTAGCGGTTAATTTAGCACTAATACACTCTTGTGACACTGACTGTTGGGTCCCACCACTAATTAAACCAGTTTAATTAATCTGTTAATCTAAACACTCACTGACCACTGGGACCCACGGCACTGTTCACCCTCTGACCAGTCAACCGTTGACTGCTGACTCAGCAGTCAACGGGGCCCACACGTCAGCCACTGCTGACTGGGCGGTGACTTGGTCAACCTGGCCCACTGGTCAGCCACTGTGTGCACTCTGTGTACACAGAGCTGGGTACCCGTAGCATTTTCCAATTTAATTTTGAATTTAAATTAATTCCAGGAAATTAATAAAACTTTAGAAAATCATATCTTTTAAACCGTAACTCCGATGAAAATAATTTATATATGAAAAATGACCAGAAAAATGAGACGAATCTGAATACGCTACCCACATACCTGTTAGATGCCTCTAACTATCTGAACATGCAACTTTTTGCCTGTTTTAGTAAATGAATAGTGCATGACTTTTATAAAATAAATCCAAATAAATTCCTAATTTAACTAAATCGTTTAGTTAGGCAGTAGAACGCCTCTGCACATCATTTAGACGTGTCTTGCATATTGTTTGCATCTTTGCCGTGAATTTATTGTTTCCTCCCCCTCCTTCTCTCTCGATAGACGCCGAGACCAACGCCGTTGCAGCTAGGTACGACTACGCTCCAGACGAGCAACCCGTTGACGACCCCTCCTTCTTGCCAGAGCAACCAGGCAAGCCCCCCCCCTTGAGCATACCGATATCGCCTATTTTTTCTCTCCCATGCTTGCATTAGAATTGCTGCTACTACTGCTTTACCTATTCTGATGCATAGCCTGTTTATTGTAACCTGCTGTTGATAATTACCTGCATATCCTAAACTGCTAATTAGTATAGGCTGGGTAGAGACCTATCAGTGACCCCCACTTTTCCCGACTGCCCCGCTGGATTATCAGAAGACCCGATCAACGGGATTGAAGACCAGGTCCCGGCACCGCACATCACCCCCTTAGTTGTACGCCGCTACTGGGTTACTATCGAGTGCCGAGGGTGATACCTCGTGTAGCACTTCTGATGTTAACTCTGTAGAGTAGCTATTCGGTCGTGGTCATCGAGGGTGATTCCTCCTTCACCACTTCCGATAACGACGCCGTCGTACAACACCTCAAGTGTGAACCCAACGAGGGTGATTCCTTCGAGTTCACCTTGACGGATACATCGAGTAGGAATCCAACGAGGGTGATATCTCGGATTCCCCTGATGTTATGGACACACGGATACTTGGACTGTACTATTGTTACTTGGAAAGGCGGGTCGACCCTGAGGGGTACCCGCCTGTAGGGGTGGGCACGGTTAAACCAAAAACCGAAAAACCAAACCGAACCGAACCATATTAACCGATATGTCGGTTAATTCGGTGGTTTGGTTTTTGGTTCGGTGGGAAATTTTAAGGTTGTTCGGTGTTTGGTTTGTGTTCGGTTTTCAGTGCCCAGAAACCGAATAGACTGAACAAACCGATATGTAGGATGCCCCGTGTAAATACCATGTTCACTCCATCAGGCGGAGGTCTCTCCAAAAAGTAAATTAGGCGGCGACCTCTTCAGCCATTGGCAAACAATTAAACATCCGGCCTGACTCCGGCGAGCTAGCAATCACCGGCAAATCCTTGTTAGTTGTGGCGGACATCCGGCTAGCCGCTAGATCACATGTACTTTTACAACTGCTCTGAGTTTCTAATCTCCCAATCAAACTAATAATGTCCATGTATATCTGGTATGTATGCTTGCCTCTTGGTCGTGCAAGTAACTACTAGTGTATCATTTAGTGCATGAGTTGCTCAGTTTGGAGGCATCACACGTGTTCTTCCGTACATAATACATGGCACGTTTCATGTGATTTTTCCACTTAATTATGTTCACTTTTTTGCTTGACCGAATAAAGCATTGCCTGATGTTAAGGTTGCTAGCTCTTGTGACTATTTTATGCATTCTATACAATGCAAATCAGTGCTCATGAATCATTACACTTACACTGACGAGTGCATGTATTTCGGTTTTTCGGTTAACCGAAGAAACCGAACCGATATGTTATGGTTAATATGGTTCGGTTTCTTAACTTTGTGTGCTTGTTTCGGTTTCCATTTCTTCAAAACCGATATTATAAAAAACCGAATAAACCTAACCATATTAACCATATAAACCGAACGCCCAGCCCTACCCGCGTGTGATGTGAAGACGGGTTGACCTGGATGGTGCCCGAGTGAGAATACAAGGCGTGGCCGGGCATTCTTAGCCCTTGCCGCAAGTCCTCGAGACGGGGCGACGGGGTCACATCGATCGTGAGTCTCTGCTCGTTACCGCAACCCTAAGGTGCTAACGGTTTGGATATGTGATCTGAGTGGGCCTCTGGCCCGATAGCACTAACCATCACGCGGGAATAAATATGGGTACTCTACATCATATGCATTAGCCGAAAGCTTTGTCAGACGTCTAGTTCAGCATGGCGGCATGGACGGACCGGCGCCATCCTGTAGTGTTGGTGCCTGTCTTCACCGTGTGCGCAACGACCCGGAGGGCGAGGGGCGATGGCCAAGACCCCCTTGCGCTTAGGATGTAGACCAGCGGGGACCTCTCTGCTGAGCTGTAGGTAGGGTTGCGGTGTGTCGTTTGGCCGAGGCCGGGCATGACCCGGAAAAGTGTGTCCGGCCAGAGTTAAGCGAGCGTGGTGGGTAAGTTGGTGCACCCCTGCAGGGAAGAACTAATCTATGCATAGCCGGATCCTCGGTAACGGACACTCGGAGTTGTATCCCGATCGATACAACTAGAACTGGATACTATGGCTCTGGGACTGCTTCTCGCAGGGAGTCGAGAAGGGATCTCATGACGAGGTTGATGACTGTATGGCTCTGGGATTGCTTTCTCGCAAGGAGTCGAGAAAGGATCTCTGGGTGAGGTTGAGACTTAATGTTACTGCTACATTATATTGTACTGTTCTACTCTCATCTATTGCTGCAAGACCGCTGAAGATGCTAGTCTTCGATAGGACTAGGCCTTCTCTCTATTCTGGCATTTCTGCAACCCAGTCCACATATACAACCACTCTTTGATAATGTTGCATATGTAGTGTAGATCCTTGCTTGCTGAGTACTTCGGATGAGTACTCACGGTTGCTTTGCTTTCTTTTTCCCCCATATCCGTTTGATGCGACCAGATGACGGAGCCCCTGAGACAGCTGCCCCCACCGACGATCGCTACTACTTCTACCCCGAGGGTGGATACTACTACGAGTTGGCCGACGACCAGGAGTAGGATCGGAGGGTCCCAGGCAGGAGGCCTACGCCTTTCGATCGTAGCTTTTGTTTTGCCCCGCCTTTCTAAAGGCTCATCTGTTTCTGTTTCATATCTGTACTCAGATATCTGATGCTTCCGCGGACACTTGTACGCAAGTTGATGTATTCGAGCCCTCGAGGCCCCTGGCTTGTAATATAAAGCTTGTATGACTTTATTTATGTTTTAGAGTTGTGTTGTGATATCTTCCCGTGAGTCCTTAGGTTTGATCGTGTGCATTTGCGTGTATGATTAGTGCACGATTGAGCTGAGGGCGTCACAAGTTTGGTATCAGAGCCGACTGCCTGTAGGAACCCCCCTGTCCAACTCCTTGGCCGAAGTTGAGTCTAGTGGTCCAAAACCGTTTTACTAACATGGCTGTGTGGCTTACGGGCCCACGTCGCCAATCGGGTGGTATTAGGATCTTTTATTCCTCTTCCTTACTCTGGGGTTCTGATCTCTCTTCTACTCGGGTTAAAGATTTTACTAACTCTGAAATTAGGATCTCGTAACCACTTCATCCTGGAGAGCCCCTTCACTACAGATGATCGCTTGCTTCGTCAGAAGATTCTGCAGATACTCCTCGATGTTTCCCGAGACCCTGTGCCCACTGCTTTGCAGTTCCTGACCATCGATAAACTTCGATGGATAACTACTTACACTCGTCATTCTTATATTCATTTCAGTTACTCCCGGATTCCATCCGACATATCGAAATACTATCTGACATTTCGGGAATTCTCTGAACCTACTGCCTTGCAGTTCCTTTCCACCTGAACACACCTACGTATAAATCCTAATACTTATACGGGGTCTGTTCATCCCCAGTTATTCAAGTGCTTTCCAGAACACATTGAATTGCTATTTGATCTCCTGAATATCCTCTGCAGCCTAGTGCTCCCGAAAGTCTTGTCTGCCTGCATTATGGTTAAATCCATATGTCTCGCAATATTCATTAACATTCTTTGTCATTGTCATTCCGAGTCTATTGATTCAATATGAATGAGGATAATCCCTATCATTTGTCGATTCCTAGAATTCATTCCTTCGGCTTAGACGTCATTCTGGACATGAGATGATTCTTGGCAAATTACACCTTGATAGATTGTCCATCTAGTTCTAATTAACTTACTCGTCTTTCGATCAGAGTTCTGCTTCTGATCGTTCATTCTGAAAGTCATGATTTCTCTGTATTTAAACATCAAATTATTCAGTTGTTTTACAATCTGATGCCTTTGGCAAATGGTATCCTCTGCTTACTTTCGAGCTTGTGATTATTTACTTCTGGAGTTTGCGGTATAGGTTCCTAAGTTGTCCCGATGGGTTGAACCTATGCTTTCCCTAATCCGTGTGAACTCGAAAGTTATGCGAGTCATACTCTTCTGGTACTTCGCCAGATAATTCTTCCGCACTACAATTTCTTCGAAAACAAGGAGTGAATGAAAGGTTATGCATGGAAGAAGTGGGAGTCGACCTTGAACTTTGCGTTCATGCCCATAGACCCGATGTAGAACTTATCATGGAAGCTGCTCGTAAAAATAATTATTTCCTTGGTACTAATTCATCTTGTACCGGTAAATTGATCCTTTGCAATCGTGGTTCTGACAATATTTCTCCTCGATTCCATTTCCCAGACAAGTTCAAATATTTGTCTTCTGCAGGTCATTCCACCTGCCCAACCTCGATCTTGATCTACCTTCACGTATTACCCCTCCCCTACCGTCTTGAGGATATCATCCTATATTACTACGTCCTATAAATTCTCCGATGGAGTGATACCTTTTCCCTGTCATAGTCACTCCACGGGTTCTGGGTTGTCGTCAACCGAGACCACCGAACAATGAATCGATTCCGCCCTGTGATTTAGTATTCCTAGTACTTGTTGCTGGGAAGTTTACTACTCCATCATGCCATCCCTAGCCTGACCGGCTACATATTTATCGAGCTAATTTTAACTGTACTACCTGGTCCTTATGCACGGGGCAATTTCCGACGATGAGCTAAGCTTACGTCGATCTTCGTCATCTTATCATTCACCTCGAACAACAAGCTTGACCTCGAGTTTGTGTCGTAACCGTGGATCCAATAACCTTTCGCTTCATCATTCCTTTGACTTGATGTCATCACCGACCAATTACATCTTCATGAAATCTCTCGACAATAGTGTCGTGATCATCATCAACATTCCGAGCTCTTCTAGGATATCAATAGAATTCATGGTGAGAAATATTATCCTTGCCCCCTCAATGAATTGTTGTTGAGCCCGCGGGCCCTATCCTCATCTTTTCCTGGCTGAAATTGTATGACTTATTTTATAAGTTGTTCCGATGGATCCTTTGTGTATCCAAAGGCTGACCTTTACTTGATGACCATGTCTATACTATCTCGAAGCATGACTATTGTACTCCGATCTTCAATAAGAACATTTGAAGCATAATGGCAAAAATTTCTTTTACAATTATCCAAACACCATTGTATGGGTAATGTCATGGAATTTCTCTCCCCTTACCTAAAGCGTTTTCTACTTTCTATCCTGCCATGGATATCATGCTCTGCTTGTCCTTGCGAGGGATATACCCCTGGAATATGTGCTTAGACACATTTTCAATTCCATTGTTCTGTTTAATCTGATGATCACGTTTTCCTTTCCATTGTTTTGTTTAACCTTTCTTGTGATCTATATGATCTAAGCAGTAATAATTCACTGCTTATGTAAACACCTCGGTGCACAACTCTGCCAGTAAGACCCTGTTTCTACTGTTGATGACATTCCGGTAACCGCCGATGGACGAGAACTTTGCCTATTGGTCTGCCTCGTTCAACGTGCAGGAAAATGGTTCTCTTCCTCCCTCGCCCTTGGTACCGATGTTGTTGCCGACATAACCGACAGACTATCCTCTGACATGCCTTGCTTACATGATTGTGCGAGACGTCACCGCCTTTTCCTACTTTTAACCCACATGGTGGGCCATAACCCACAGTTCCACAGGATCGAAACCTGACTCTCCTGTACACCCCCTGTTCCCAAAGTTATTCCTCACGCGTGGCCTCGTATGTAATTCACGAGTCACCTTCCGATGGGATCATCAATTCTGGTATCAGACACAATACTTATTCCCGTTGCTATGAACCCCTTTCACGCCCTGTTTCAGGCACCGAACGATTGCCTGCCCGCTCGAAACTTCTCATGATTACCTCCTTACTTTGCTCTTGATATTTTCTAAACTTTCAATTCGAGAGTTACTTTCCGCCACCTTCCCTGTTGTTATCGACCAGATAGTCAACCATGCAGAGGTCCGTTCTCCCTGAATACCCACCCTTTATTCTTTCGTAAGTACGATGGCGATCCTGAAGAAAAGAAGGACGACTTCACCATGATGACCTAAAGCAGAGAAATGAAGACGTCAACAGAAGGGATCGACTTCTTCGAGAAGGGCAACCCAGAACCAAAGAATCCGTTAGAATTTCGTACCCTGAACTTTCCCCTTACTCCACCTCTTAATTCTCGGGACGAGAATTCTTATTAGTGGAGGAGATTTGTAACACCCCTAGTGGTTAGCTACAGTAATCACCCTTTTGATTATGCCATGTCATCATGATTAACAGTGCTTAATCATCATTAGCACCATATCTCATTTCAAATTCAAATTCAAACTTAAAGTGGAAATAAAAGTTGTTCAAATTTGAAAAACTAAAATGTTCACTAAATAGAAAATAATCCAGAGGCAATTATAAAATTATAATCAACATTTGTGGAATTAGTTAAATAACTCAAATAGCAAGAATCCGCAATAAAACAGCCACTTTTAATCCTTTTGTATTTAAATAAAATTCAAATGAAATTATATTTCTCCCAAACTTTTTGTGGCAGTGCTAATTAATGCATTGTTAATTATTGGACAAGTGACATATTTTACAAAAGTCATTTACTAGCTAAAGAAATAGGAAGCAGAAACTATATAAAAAAAAGGAATAAAAAAAGAAAATGGGAAAAGGCCCTAGCTACTGTGCCCGTGGGGTCTAGTCGCTACAGGCGCCGGCCCGACCCACCAGGTGGTTATCCCCAACCTCCTGTTCACTCCTCTCGCTGTCGACCGCAGACGCACCCGCGCGCACTGCCCCCCCTCCTCGCCGCTCGACACCGCGCCCCGCCGCTCGCCCCGGTGGTTAAGGCCCCTCCCCTGAGCCCAGCCAAACCCTAGGCCTCGCCACTTCTCCCCCGCTCATCCCTTCCCCCCTCTATTTCTGCTAGCCCGAGCAAGCTCGTCGCGCGCCATCACGAACCACCGTGGCCACCGACCACTGCTCGCCGTTCTGAGATGTCCAGAAGCGGCGCAGCGGTCGACTCCTTCGACTAGGCCAACGGGATCGACCGGAGAAGCCTTACAACGCCGCCATCGCCGTCTTCCCCAACCCCGGTCGTCGTCGCCAAACCGCTTCGATCCGCCGCCTCAGACCTCCTCACGCCTCCCCGAGCCCTCCTCTGCATTCGCTGTGACCCGCCGCCCATTTTCCTCCTCTCTCCTTACTGCCCCGTGCACCGTAGCCGCCCCCCTGCTCGAGGCCGATGCCACCGTCCGCCATGGCCGCGAACCTCGCGCTCCCGTGCTTCTCTCCGTGCGCCAGTGTTGCCATCGTGCTCAGGGAGGCCTCCTGGTGCTCCCTGTAGGTTTAGCTCACGTGCAATTGGACCGGAACGACGTTTGCATCGAACCCCGATTCCGGCCGCCGCCTGGCTCATCGTTCGGCCAACTCCGGCGAGCTCTCGCCTGCCCGACACCTCCACTGGATGCGCGACTCCACGCCCGACCGAACGGTCCTAGCCGCGCCCCAAACGGCGGCTTGTAGCGCACTCCGGCGGGACGCCGCCATGTTCTATGGCGCCGGCGTTTAGACGTCGACCGACACTGTTCACGGGCCCGCGCGTCAATTAGTTAATTAGGGCGCTAATCGTTGTTTAAACACTAACCTAACCACTAACAGTCACTGACATGTGGCCCCACTTACTAAATAACCCTTCGGTTAGTATGAGCCTATGACGTGTGGGGCCCAATCACTGTAGCGGTTAATTTAGCACTAATACACTCTTGTGACACTGAATGTTGGGTCCCACCACTAATTAAACCAGTTTAATTAATCTGTTAATCTAAACACTCACTGACCACCGGGACCCACGGCACTGTTCACCCTCTGACCAGTCAACCTTTGACTGCTGACTCAGCAGTCAACGGGGCCCACACGTCAGCCACTGCTGACTGGGTGGTGACTTGGTCAACCTGGCCCACTGGTCAGCCACTGTGTGCACTCTGTGTACACAGAGCTGGGTACCCGTAGCATTTTCCAATTTAATTTCGAATTTAAATTAATTCCAGGAAATTAATAAAACTTTAGAAAATCATATCTTTTAAACCGTAACTCCGATGAAAATAATTTATATATGAAAAATGACCAGAAAAATGAGACGAATTCGAATACGCTACCCACATATCTGTTAGATGCCTCTAACTATCTGAACATGCAACTTTTTGCCTATTTCAGTAAATGAATAGTGCATGGCTTTTATAAAATAAATCCAAATAAATTCCTAATTTAACTAAATCGTTTAGTTAGGCAGTAGAACGCTGCTGCACATCATTTAGACGTGTCTTGCATATTGTTTGCATCTTTGCCGTGAATTTATTGTTTCCTCCCTCTCCTTCTCTCTCGATAGACGCCGAGACCGACGCCGTTGCAGCTAGGTACGACTACGCTCCAGACGAGCAGCCCGTTGACGACCCCTCCTTCTTGCCAGAGCAACCAGGCAAGCCCCCCCCCCCTGAGCATACCGATATCGCCTATTCTTTCTCTCCCATGCTTGCATTAGAATTGTTGCTACTACTGCTTTACCTATTCTGATGCATAGCCTGTTTATTGTAACCTGCTATTGATAATTACTTGCATATCCTAAACTACTTAGTATAGGCTGGGTAGAGACCTATCAGTGACCCCCACTTTTCCCGACTGCCCCGCTGGATTATCAGAAGACCCGATCAACGGGATTGAAGACCAGGTCCCGGCACCGCACATCACCCCCTTAGTTGTACGCCGCTACTGGGGTACTATCGAGTGCCGAGGGTGATACCTCGTGTAGCACTTCTGATGTTAACTCTGTAGAGTAGCTATTCGGTCGTGGTCATCGAGGGTGATTCCTCCTTCACCACTTCTGATAACGATGCCATCGTACAACACCTCAAGTGTGAACCCAACGAGGGTGATTCCTCCGAGTTCACCTTGACGGATACATCGAGTAGGAATCCAACAAGGGTGATACCTCGGATTCCCCTAATGTTATGGACACACGGATACTTGGACTATACTATTGTTACTTGGAAAGGCGGGTCGACCCTGAGGGGTACCCGCGTGTGATGTGAAGACGGGTTGACCTGGATGGTGCCCGAGTGAGAATACAAGGCGTGGCGGGGCATTCTTAGCCCATGCCGCAAGTCCTCGAGATGGGGCGACGGGGTCACATCGATCGTGAGTCTCTGCTCGTTACTGCAACCCCAAGGTACTAACGGTTTGGATATGTGATCTGAGTGGGCCTCTGGCCCGATAGCACTAACCATCACGCGGGAATAAATATGGGTACTCTGCATCGTATGCATCAGCCGAAAGCTTTGTCAGACGTCTAGTTCAGCATGGCGGCATGGACGGACCGGCGCCATCCTGTAGTGTTGGTGCCTGGCTTCACCGTGTGCGCAACGACCCGGAGGGCGAGGGGCGATAGCCAAGACCCCCTTGCGCTTAGGATGTAGACCGGCGGGGACCTCTCTGCTAAGCTGTAGGTAGGGTTGTGGTGTGTCGTTTGGCCGAGGCCGGGCATGACCCGGAAAAGTTAGTCTGGCCGGAGTTAAGCGAGCGTGGTGGGTAAGTGGGTGCACCCCTGCAGGGAAGAACTAATCTATGCATAGCCGGACCCTCGGTAACGGACACTCGGAGTTGTATCCCGATCGATACAACTAGAACTGGATACTATGGCTCTGGGACTACTTCTCGCAGGGAGTCGAGAAGGGATCTCAGGACGAGGTTGATGACTGTATGGCTCTGGGATTGCTTTCTCGGAGGGAGTCGAGAAAGGATCTCTGGGTGAGATTGAGACTTAATGTTACTGCTACATTATATTGTACTGTTCTACTCTCTTCTATTGCTGCAAGACCGCTGAAGATGCTAGTCTTCGATAGGACTAGGCCTTCTCTCTATTCTGGCATTTCTGTAGCCCAGTCCACATATACAACCACTCTTTGATAATGTTGCATATGTAGGGTAGATCCTTGCTTGCTGAGTACTTCGGATGAGTACTCACGGTTGCTTTGCTTTCTTTTTCCCCCATATCCATTTGATGCGACCAGATGACGGAGCCCCTGAGACAGCTGCCCCCGCCGACGATCGCTACTACTTCTACCCCGAGGGTGGATACTACTACGAGTTGGCCGACGACCAGGAGTAGGATTCGAGGGTCCCAGGCAGGAGGCCTACGCCTTTCGATCGTAGCTTTTGTTTTGCCCCGCCTTTCTAAAGGCTCATATGTTTCTATTTCATATCTGTACTCAGATATCTGATGCTTCCGCGGACGCTTGTACGCAAGCTGATGTATTCGAGCCCTCAAGGCCCCTGGCTTGTAATATAAAGCTTGTATGACTTTATTTATGTTTTAGTGTTGTGTTGTGATATCTTCCCGTGAGTCCTTAGGCTTGATCGTGTGCATTTGCGTGTATGATTAGTGCACGATTGAGCTGGGGGCGTCACAGAGTGTCAACTTTAGATCCCACATATTTGGAGAATATTCAATCTTATGAAATTTTTGATAAAAGTGGGTTTGGAGAGGTTATGACTTTAGTTAATGATAATCCCACTATTTTGGAAGAGTGTCAACTTTGCATGCATGTGGATCATGTAGAGAATATTTTATGTGATAGCTATATTGTTGAATTTGATTATGATCCTACATGTAATTATTATGAGAGAGGAAAATATGGATGTAGAAATTTTCATGTCACTAAATTGCCTCTCGTTATGTTGAGATTGCTATTGTTTCTTTCTACTTCCTTGCATATGCTAGTTTTTACCGAAAAAGGCTTTCGCCCCGCTTTATATATAAAGCACCAATCAACAAGCACCCAGTACAAACACACGCCACGCTACCGCAACACATGCACACACCCAGGGCAGGATACAAAGGCGCTGAGCGCAGCAACACCACCCCTAGCACTACCACCACGCAGAGATGAAGCTACATATGACGAACCATGCGCTCCAAGGCGGCGCCTTCAAGAAGGGAACGACACCGGCGCGCCGCCATCGCTCGATCCAAGGATCAGAGTTTCCCCCGGAGCCGCATGACGAGCAATGAGAGCCGCGACGACGCCTTCAAGAAGGGAACGATCTTCACCGCCGCCGGTCCGTTCGAAGATAGAACAGGTTTTCACCTCGGCCAAAACTCACCGCCACCGAACGCCACACCCCGACAACCACGCCGCCCACACGGCCATGTTGACCAGGCAGCACCAAGGCAAGGGCTCTGCCCACGAGCACCGCGCTACCACCACCAGGGTCGCCGCCCCAACATCCAAGACCTCGACACCACCTCACCCGAGACCCGTTGCACCCCAACGAAAGAGACGAGCGGAAAGGTCCCACCTTTCGCACCCCTGGGCGACCCCCAGCGTCGAGACCCAATAGGTCGGCCAAAAATTGCATCCACCGACCCGTCCTGCTGCCCCGAGCGCGAGACGAGCTCGGTCCTACAGCATCGAGAGGGGGACGAGGTCAGTCCTACTGCACCATGCGCGAGACGAGCTCGGTCCTGCTGCATCGGGAGTGGGACGAACTTGGTCCTGTAGCACCGGGGCGCGAGCCGAGCGGTGGACCGCAGCTGGGAGAGGACCAGCCCATTGATGGGATTATCGCCCGGGCGACGAGGAGATGGGGTGAAGGTCGAGACGGCCCGACCGCAGATGAGCCAACGCCGGAGAAGCCGGTCGCTGCCGCGGACAGATCCGTCGAGCTACCGTGGAGCCGCCACGACACCAGGAGGCCACCACCGAGACCTCCCCACGCCGCCGCCCACGGCCGCTGCCCTACCTGAGCCGCCCATCGAGCTCCAAGCGCCGGAGCCGCCGGGCACGCACCACCGGAGCCACGCCCCGCCGTGCGGCCCCCAATGCCAGATCCGGCCGGATCTGGCAAGATACCGGCCGCGCGCCACCTCCCGGGACGGGAGCATCGCAGCCGCCCCGCCGCGCGTGGAACGAAGGGAGCCGGTGCGCCGCCACCAGCAGGCCACCCCGCCGCCCCGCAAGACCGCCGCCTCGCAACTAGACCCCGCGGACGTCCAGCGCCGCCACTCGAAGGGGCCGCCCCGCGCTGGCGCCCACAAGCGGAGGGGGAAGAAGGGCCCCGCCGCCGCCGTGCCCACCAGGCTTTGCCCGACGGAGCTCGTCGGTGGCGGCGGGGGGGAGGGAAGTGGGGCAAGGGACACGGCGGCTGGAGATCCCCCCGGGTGCGCGCGGGTGCGCCGCGGGAGGGGAGGGGAGGAGAGGGGGGAGGGGGGAGCGGGTTGGGCCGGGAGGCGCGTGCCCGGCGGCCGGCGGCGGCGGCGGGGGAGGGAACCCTAGCGGGGGTTGCGGGCGAGCGGGGGGAGCCTGGAGGTTTTCTAGGATAGTTGAACTACTCGCTCCTGATGCTAGTTTTTGCTTTCCTTGATAATTTGTTTGCCTATAAGATGCCTATGCATAGGAAGTATGTTAGACTTAGATGTGTTTTTCACATGCTACATGATGCTCTTTTCGTGTTTCAATTGCTATCATGAGCATCATCAAAATTATCAATGCCTAGCTAAAAGGCTTTAAAGAATAGCGCTTGTTGGGAGGCAACCCAATTTTATTTTTGTTTTTAATTTTTTTGGTTCTGTTTTGGAATAAATAATTCATCTAGCCTCTGGTTAGATGTGGTTTTATGTTTTAATTAGTGTTTGTGCCAAGTAAGACCTTTGGGATGGCTTACGGTGATAGTTGATTTGATCTTGCTGAAAAACAGAAACTTTTGCGTCCAGTCTCAGAATTTTAATAATTCACTGGAGCGTTGAAAAGCCCTGAATTTTTTATACGAGATTGATATACAAATTTCTTCTGTTTTCCTACTTTTTCAGAAAATTTTAAGTTACATAAGTATTAGAACAATTCGGATCTTTGCAGACTGTTCTGTTTTTGACAGATTCTGTTTTCTATGTGTTGTTTGCTTATTTTGATGAATCTATGGGTTGTATCGGGGGGTATGAACCATGGAAAAGTTGGAATACAGTAGATATTACACCAATATAAATAAAGAATGAGTTCACAACAGTACCAAAGTGGTGATTTATTTTCTTATACTAACGGAGCTTATGAGATTTTCTGTTGAGTTTTGTGTTGTGAAGTTTTCAAGTTTTGGGTAAGGATTTGATGGATTATGGAATAAGGAGTGGCAAGAGCCTAAGCTTGGGGATGCCCAAGGCACCCCAAGGTAATATTCAAGGACAACCAAGAGCCTAAGCTTGGGGGTGCCCCGGAAGGCATCCCCTCTTTCGTCTTCGCCTGTCGGTAACTTTACTTGAGGCTATATTTTTATTCACCACATGATATGTGTTTTGCTTGGAGCGTCTTGTATAATTTGAGTCTTTGCTTTTTAGTTTGCCACAATCATCCTTGATGTACACACCTTTTGAGAGGGACACACATGAATCGTGATTTATTAGAATACTCTTTGTGCTTCACTTATATCTTTTGAGCTAGGCAATTTTGCTCTAGAGCTTCACTTATATCTTTTTAGAGCACGGCGGTGGCTTTATTTTATAGAAATTATTGAACTCTCCTACTTCACTTATATTATTTTGAGAGTCTTTAAACAGCATGGTAATTTGCTTTGGTTATAAATTTAGTCCTAATATGATAGGCATCCAAGAGGGATATAATAAAAACTTTCATATAAAGTGCATTGAATACTATGAGAAGTTTGATTCCTTATGATTGTTTTGAGATATAAAGATGGTGATATTAGAGTCATGCTAGTGAGTAATTGTGGATTTGAGAAATACTTGTGCTAAGGTTTATCATTCCCGTAGCATGCACGTATGGTGAACCGTTATGTGATGAAGTCGGAGCATGATTTATTTATTGATTGAATTCCTTATGAGTGGCGGTCGGGGACGAGCGATGGTCTTTTCCTACCAATCTATCCCCCTAGGAGCATGCGCGTAGTACTTTGTTTTTATAACTAATAGATTTTTGCAATAAGTATGTGAGTTCTTTATGACTAATGTTGAGTCCATGGATTATACGCACTCTCACCCTTCCACCATTGCTAGCCTCTCTTGTACCGCGCAACTTTCGCCGGTACCATACACCCACCATATACCTTCCTCAAAACAGCCACCATACCTACCTATTATGGCATTTCCATAGCCATTCCGAGATATATTGCCATGCAACTTTCCACCGTTCCGTTTTATTATGACACACTTCATCATTGTCATATTACTTTGCATGATCATGTAGTTGACATCGTATTTGTGGCAAAGACACCATTCATAATTCTTTCATACATGTCACTCTTGATTCATTGCACATCCCAGTACACCGCCGGAGGCATTCATATAGAGTCATATTTTGTTCTAAGAATCGAGTGGTAATTTTTGAGTTGTAAGTAAATAAAAGTGTGATGATCTTCATTATTAGAGCATTGTCCCATGTGAGGAAAGGATGATGGAGACTATGATTCCCCCACAAGTCGGGATGAGACTCCGGATGAAAAATAAAAAAAAAAGAGGACAAAAAAATGAGAGAAGGCCCAAAAAAATGAGAGAAAAGAGAGAAGGGGCAATGTTACTATCCTTTTACCACACTTGTGCTTCAGAGTAGCACCGTGATCTTCATGATAGAGAGTCTCCTATGTTGTCACTTTCATAAACTAGTGGGAATTTTTCATTATACAACTTGGCTTGTATATTCCAATGATGGGCTTCCTCAAATTGCCCTAGGTCTTCGTGAGCAAGCGAGTTGGATGCACACCCACTTAGTTTCTTTTTGAGCTTTCATAAACTTATAGCTCTAGTGCATCCGTTGCATGGCAATCCCTACTCACTCACATTGATATCTATTGATGGGCATCTCCATAGCCCGTTGATACGCCTAGTTGATGTGAGACTATCTCCCTCTTTTTGTCTTCTCCACAACCACCTTCTATTCCACCTATAGTGCTATGTCCATGGCTCACGCTCATGTATTGCGTGAAAGTTGAAAAGGTTTGAGAACATCAAAAGTATGAAACAATTGCTTGGCTTGTCATCGGGGTTGTGCATGATTTGAATATTTTGTGTGATAAAGATGGAGCATAGCCAGACTATATGATTTTGTAGGGATAAGCTTTCTTTGGCCATGTTATTTTGAGAAGACATAATTGCCTTGTTAGTATGCTTGAAGTATTATTGTTTTTATGTCAATATTAAACTTTTGTTTTGAATTTTACGGATCTAAACATTCATGCCACAATAAAGAAAATTACATGGATAAATATGTTAGGTAGCATTCCACATCAAAAAAATTGTTTTTATCATTTACCTACTCGAGGACGAGCAGGAATTAAGCTTGGGGATGCTTGATACGTCTCCAACGTATCTATAATTTTTTATTGTTCCATGCTATTATATTATCTGTTTTGGATGTTTTATATGCATTAATATGCTATTTTATATTATTTTTGGGACTAATCTATTAACCTAGAGCCTAGTGCCAGTTTCTATTTTTTCCTTGTTTTTGAGTTTCGCAGAAAAGGAATACCAAACGGAGTCCAAACGGAATAAAACTTTCACGATGATTTTTCTTGGACCAGAAGGAAACCAGGAGACTTGGAGATGAAGTCGGAGGAGCCACGAGGCGGCCACAAGGACGGAGGGCGCGTCCAGGGGGTAGGGCGTGCCCCCCACCCTTGTGGGCCCCTCGTGCACCTCCTGACCTAATTCTTTCGCCTATATATACCCATATATCCCCAAACCAACAGGGGAATCCACGAAAAGACTTTTCCACCGCCGCAACCTTCTGTACCCGTGAGATCCCATCTAGGGACCTTTTCCGGCATCCTGTCGGAGGGGGATTCGATCACGGAGGGCTTCTACATCAACACCATTGCCCTTCCGATGAAGTGTGAGTAGTTTACCAAAGACCTACGGGTCCATAGCTAGTAGCTAGATGGCTTCTTCTCTCTCTTTGATTCTCAATACCATGTTCTCCTCGATGTTCTTGGAGATCTATTCGATGTAATACTTTTTTGCGGTGTGTTTGCCGAGATCCGATGAATTGTGAATTTATGATCAGCTTATCTATGAATATTATTTGAATCTTCTCTGAATTCTTATATGCATGATTTGATATCTTTGTAATTCTCTTCGAACTATCGGTTTGGTTTGGCCAACTAGATTGGTTTTTCTTGCAATGGGAGAAGTGCTTAGCTTTGGGTTCAATCTTGCGGTGTCCTTTCCCAGTGATAGTAGGGGCAGCAAGGCACGTGTTGTATTGTTGCCATCGAGGATAAAAAGATGGGGTTTTCATCATATTGCTTGAGTTAATTCCGCTACATCATGTCATCTTACTTAATGCGTTACTCCGTTCTTTATGAACTTTATAATCTAGATGCATGCTGGATAGCGGTCGATGTGTGGAGTAATAGTAGTAGATGTAGAATCGTTTCGGTCTACTTGACACGGAGGTGATGCCTATATTCATGATCATTGCCTTAGCTATCGTCTTAACTTTGCGCTTTTCTATCAATTGCTCGGCAGTAATTTGTTCACCCACCGTATTATTTTCTATCTTGAGAGAAGCCTCTAGTGAAACCTATGGCCCCCGGGTCTATTTTCCATCATATAATCTTCTACTTTTCATCATACAAGTTTCCGATCTACTATTTTGCAATCTTTTACTTTCCGATCTATAAAACAAAAATACCAAAAATATTTACTTTATCATTTATCTATCTCTATCAGATCTCACTTTTGCAAATAACCGTGAAGGGATTGACAACCCCTTTATTGTGTTGGGTGCAAGTTGTTTGATTGTTTATGCAGGTATTCGGTGATTTGTGCGTTGTCTCCTATTGGATTGATACCTTGGTTCTCAAACTGAGGGAAATACTTATCTCTACTTTGCTGCATCACCCTTTCCTCTTCAATGGAAAAACCAACGCAAGCTCAAGAAGTAGCAGGGCAAAGTAGGTTGACCCGTCCCGAGGGGGAGGGAACAAACGAGCAATTGAACACCATAGGGCACAAACAAATCGCCAGTAACGACCTGTATATATCAGGCAAGAGGTGCTACTCCGACCCGGAATCCTGCATGATGGTTGGTCACCTTTCCAATAGTCTTCTTAATATTGGAGAAAATGAGGATCATTGACATAATTTGGAATTGATACCTAGACTACTTGGTTCTAGCTTGCCACCCCAGAAGGCAACATATACACAAGTATAGACTATAGGTAACACTGTAGGGTATAGCCTTGGGTAGTCTTAGGGTTTTCGAAGATATGGTATGATCGGGTTATTTATTAGAATTGGAAATAGCTAGACGAATAAGTAGGCTTTAAAATGACGAATAAAGTAGGCCTTCTAACTCAAAGTACTCCAGCTTAAGGAAAGACATGCAACATTAGTGATCAACGTATGGATTTTCCGCTATTCCGTTCTGGGAAAACACTTAGTTTGGCTCGAGTGAAAAAAGAGAAAGACTATTGTCGTCCATCATTTCACACCCTATTGACATTATGACTAAGAATAGGGTTGCCCATTCCTGCCGTGGTCCATGGGATCTTCGAGTTGCAAGTTAGCTTAGAGTTAGTTTAAGAATCACAAGGGAAGGTAGATAATCTGGTTCCACCTCTTTACTAGAGAGCAATAAGCAAGATTTCTATAAGTGACCATTAAGATAACTAGCATAACCAGAAGTATAGAACCTTCCTTTTACAAGAAGGATGGACTTGTGATTGGTTTTCTACAGGGAAGAGAGATACCAAGCCGGGCAACTTCCCCTACTAACTACTGAACACAAAAGCCAAGGTGACCCATAACAGTTATTTCACTTATTTCTAGTTTAAGAAGGACCTTGTGCGCGGTTCATGACTCCCGATGCTTAGAGATGCGGTTCACTACAGCAGTGGTAAGAAAAGCAAGAAAATATGTATCAAGAGATGGAAGTGAAAGAAGAACTATTGATCGACCGGTGGTTTGGGTCTTGCCTTTTAGGATTCGGATTCCTATTGAATTGACTTTGCCTTTGCCGAGGAGCAGAAACCGAGCCCTTTGATTTGATCCAGTGAGTGACGTTACGAGCAGAAGCCTCGACAAGTTGAATCCGGTACCGAAACAAGGATGACATTATTAAATATATTCTCCTTTCCTGTGCTTTGCCTTTCTGGTTCCGTACCTTTTGTAGTAGTTACTCGCCACTAGAAACAAGATTCTAGAATTCAAACTAAAAGCAAAGGTATCGCTAATTAGATTTCAGTGGAAATATAAGGATGAAAGTTTCTCTCCTACTGATTTCGATTGCACATCTAATGAAAATATATGCACATGAATGTGCAAAAGCAAGGCTATCCCCTTTGCCGTTACCGAGGATCTATCTTTGTCCCTTGATTCAAAACCGAGGAAAGCGTGCGCTCGACCTCCTGGAAGGAATGCAATTATTCGCTTCATAGTCCTTGTATGAATTCGCTTTCGCGCCGAATCGTGGGAACTGTTGAGTTCGGAGATACCATTGTAGGAAAACAAACAAGTGAAAGAAGCCCTCATTCCCACTCTTCTTCCCCCCCTACCCGGTAGGTAAGTAGGGGCCTCGGTTTCTCTATTTGCTATGAGAAACCTACACAAGTAAATTTCTATTTCATGCGTGATCCCAATCGTGGACTTTCACAATTAAGTCGATATGGGGTTTATCGTTTATCCTTCATGTTATTTACAAAATAAAGGCGTCGCCTTGAAATGCCCTCGAGGACCTGGTTTATTTTTACCCGTTTTTCCTCGCTCGCATTTTCCAGGTTAAGATACCTGTTAATTTATTCCAATTTGATTTCGGGCAGCTTACGATTTCGACAGGATCTCAGAACATTCTTTATTTGCTTTTTCAACAACGAAATGGAGGATACTTCTGGGTTGGGCGGGGTGCGGCTTGCGGATAGCTCTGACCGAAACCCATCTTTTCCACCGGCATCTTGACATCCCACTTTGTTTTTTCATGGATCATCATCTCCTGGCATAGCAGAAGCACTCGACGAGGCCTCTAGGACAGAAGAGATTCTTCCCCGTTTCTGCCTGGACGATTCCATCAAATAAATAAAAATAAAAGTGAAGAGGAAAACGCATAACCAGAAGATAAAGAGATCGTGATGTAAAATGATCATGGGGACACATTGTTTTTAGGACCGACAATTTCCTGCACAGTGCCTGTAGTGATTTCAGAATTCGGCAACTTCGCCTACTAAAAGATCAGTTACAAGAGCACAATGCTTTTTGTGGCTTCCTGCTCGTCAGAGAAGCCACGCTGCCGGGGTTCTCCAGTTACCCAAAGAAGTTCTCTTTGTCTCCGAGCTTTTATTCCTCAATCCACTTATTCATTCCCTTCTTTCATATACCTCCCCACCAATAATAGATAAAGACAAATGGGAATAATCGAACCACGACTACAAAATGCCAGTACCATGCAACTTCTTCAAAGCCAACGTGATGCTTCTTGGTCAGATGACCAAGATATTGGCGAATACCACATACGATCAACAAAAAAAGTACCTATAATCACATGAAAACCATGAAAGCCAGTTGCTAAGAAAAAGGTAGAACCATATATACTATCCGAACAGGCCCGGTCCTGAGATTTCGGGGGCCCGGGGCGAAAGTAGAACACATGGCCCTTTAAATAGTTGTAATATTCTACGATAATACGAGACCACTAACAATATTTAAAAAGGAGAATTTCTGACATTATTTGTTTGAACGCTCGATGTGGTGCATTCTTCTCTTAGAGACTCGCCTCTCGACAGGGTAGCGTGGGGCCACTGATGTTGTGTTTCTGGCCAAACCACACTGAAGATCAATCGTTGGTCGTAGGCAGCTGCGCATGGGATGATGCATGGAACATCAAGCCAATTTGCCTTAAGCATCAATTAAGCCAAATTGCGATCGCCGGCTCTGGTGAAGGATGAGCTAAATTTTCTTGGTATAGTAAAGTCGATGGAATCAAGATAACTATGTGACAAAAAAAGTTATAACCAACCAGATAACGACTACAATCAGCCTATATGAAAATATTAAGACCAAAGTGTGATAAGAAAGTAGGTAGAATAATCGGCTATCAATTTATCACTTCAAATCAAACTTCCAAAAAATATTTGTTGGCAGTCTGGAAACAACACTTGGAATCAAGCTTTCAAAAATATGCCAACAAAACCGGATCAGTTAGCACTTTTTTTTTGAAAACTGGATCAGTCAGCACATGCATAGTAGTACAAAACAGCAAGAGAATCCTCCTCTACTTTTTTTAGAAGATAATCCTCCTCTACTTTTTTAGGAAGAATATGATTAATTGTACAAAACAGCATGTTGAAGACTATGAAGAGAATAGAACCATATCTGAGGTCCTAATTGTACAGCTTTTGTATGATGCCCTTCCAACGTGGATTCACTAGAACATCCCGCCACCATACGAACATGGTATAAAAGAGAAATATTAGGCCCAAACTGAGAAGTGTTGCACCCGCTTGAAATGAGTGCATGTACATCACACCTCCTACGGTGGTTGCCAAAGCTCCGAGTGAACCCAAAATAGGCCATGGACTTGGATCTACCAAATGATAAGAATGCCTCTGAGATTCAATCATAAACTACTATGCCCCGGTTGTATGTAAACCCCCCTTCACCCCCATCCTCTAAAGTGGTAAAGAAGGTGTCTCTTTTTTGTCTCATTAGGACAAACAAGTAGGAAGGGATAGTTCTTTCATTGCATTGATAGAAGTGAGACTATCAAAAGATCTCTCTATTATTTAGAGAAAAGTGTTGGTGTGGGTTCTACCAACAAAACGAAGAAGTTTTTGATTGGTCTTTGTCATTCGGAACCCTCTCCGTATTAGTAACAAAAACACACTCGGACTCTGACTTCAATGGTGGGAACAACCTCAACACTTCGGCGTGAACATGAACAATCATTTTATGCAAAATTTCATGTATGATAGTGGTCGATCCCTCGGGAGTGACATTCGTTACTTTGGATTTTGTTCACGCGGTAATCTTCTCTCTTTCCAAGAGTACTACCATGTACGTAGTCTATGTCTGGGGAGACAGGTGCGGTAGAGAGGTCCCCCACTTCGATTCCTGTCCCGTTAGTATCTTCGATCCGAGAGTTGGGATGACTCCGTTAGTTTCGGTCGGGAGCCGGACGGTAATGGACCTACAACCCTTGCTTGTGGACTAGCTGCAGAGCTAACCTTTGTTCTATTGGTTTGGTGGTTGCTACCAAGACGATTTCTTTATGCCCATCAAAGAACCTCGAGATGCTAATCCATGAAAAACGATACGAGAAATGCGAAAGAACTCAACTACGGAACGAGGGCGACCCGTGAAAATACCTCAGTTTCTTACTCGTGCCATTGAACTCTTTCTTGGCAACTTGGACAACTTATAACGACGTTTGTCCCGCATATCAGATGGAAGACCGGGTTACAAAATTCGAGAGCTTTCATCTCAATTCATATTTAGCCGCAAGCAATCTACGTTTGTGATCTAGTATATTTCGTCGCTTCTCCGGCATCTTACTTAATTTCCCCCTCATCTTTTAGCAAAAGCCTCTACACAGTAGTAAAGTCTCATCTTTTGTATTGGCCGAAGTGACAATAGTCACATTGAACCCTCGAATATGCTCGAAGATCTCGAAATGATCTTCCAGTTCCGAGAAGAATTCGCAAAACTCCATTTCCATAAAGAATTTGATGGAGTTTTCCTGTATTTCGACCGAAGAATCTAACATAGACATTACTGTAAAGATTCTAACCAAAAAAAGGTACATTCCATGCCCTCGGAGAACACTTTGTTGTGCAAAGTCACTGACATATCCAGTGTCTTTTTCAGACCCCAAGAATGGCTTGGATCGAAACAACTTTCCTTCTTGAAAATAGGGCCCCTTTGTGTCTGTATGAATCCCTGACCACACAAAATCTCCATAGCCAATGTTCCAAATTGGATTCTGAAATCAAAGGCAGATTTTGGTACTAATCTTATTTCAAACAATCCAGGAACTTCCATAACATTGGCGTGATTCAGTTTGAGCAACAGATCCTGACGTAATACATGTTCATAATGAAAATGGAGTGGAAACATCATGGCTTTTCCGATTTTTTGAGAATGAGCACTGTGAACTATCCGCTTCAAAAAGGATAGTTGATCGAACCGAAACCAACGTCAAGTACTAGTTATTAAGTGCCGAATCCAAAAAAGTGTACTTCCTTTACGCTTGATGTAGGATTTACCTATTAATATGAAGTTCACTCTTCTACTAACTTGAGTCCAGAAGGTAAGCGACTGATTTCCAATTCTTCTTTGCTAGCGCTTGACTCCTGTGGAATTCCATTAACAAGCTTAAAAGAAAGCCTTTTATTTGGTTTTTGAGATACTAGTTATTTATAGGTTAAGTTCAACATTTCACTCCGTGGGCCAGCTAATTAATTCAAGTAATTCCTGGAGGGGAATCAATCGAAGAGATTGCCTGCCCATGCTAGAATTCCTTACTCAAAAGGACTAGAGTGCTAAGCTGCCTTCCCAGCACCACCACTATAATGAATGGCTCAAACAAATAGGAGATGAGAATATAATTGATCCTTTCTAGAATAGAATATAAAGAGAAGCTTGTTCTACCCATCTATCTAGAGAATGAAAAGGAACTAATGCCACTCATAGGAAATACATAGACCGTACGCCCACTTACCACTCTACCACTTCAATTCAATGACGGACTTCACCGATACCGATACCAAACCTAGCTTGAGAGAGATCGATCACATGCATGTGGTGAACGACACTGAGAGAAAGAGCACTAAAATGAACCATATCGAGCACATGTCTCACTCTACAAGTCAAGTTCGATGAGCTCTTAGCGGACCTGTGCCTACTATCTACTAAGTGTGTGCTAGGGAAAGAAAGCAAGATGAGCAGTTCTCATTCTGTCCGGTGACCAAGAAAGCTTAAAGAATACCGTAAAGTGATCACTGAAACCTCATACCGATTCGCCACGTGAAAGCGGGATTAAGGTAAGGCAAGAAAGACTGACGCCGAAAGATATATATGTTTTGGAGAGAGAGATCCGTAGGAAAAAATCTTGAAGGAAGGACTGACTGAAGGAAGGAACATACCGTAGCAAAAGCCGAAGAAGATGCGAATCAGGAAAAGGGAGATGAGTTCCAGTTGTTAGAAAGACCAGTGCCCGGAAAAGCAAGTTGGAAGGGGATCCGGATGTTTAGTGCTTAAAGAAAAAATATAGGTGTTGCTCTGTTGTTTGCTTTGAGGTTTCCCCTAGTTGGGGAGACCGAGAAGAAAACCAGTTGGAAGGCGATCCGAAGTCTAGTGTTAAAAGAGATAGTTGCCCGCCTCTTGATGGAGAATTGAAAACATCCCAACGTATCTTTCACTAATTAAGTAGTAGTGAGTCGTCGGTACGTCAGCTGGAGAAGAATGCTTGCTTTTCGTATCACTGGTGTAGTGATTGACACGGTCTTCGCATATTGAACAACATAAGAGTGGAAACACCTTAATCACTTCTCTCAGTTTATCTATATATATTTATCGATGGAAGCGGAAGGAAAGGCTTAAAGAAGGTGACAAGAAGAGAAGCTTATTAGTTCGTCGTAGCCAACTTATCATTCCAATGAGAGGTCGAAGTACGATAGAAGTTATTGATACCGATTTAGGCGAGCAGCATAGCCTGGCAGAGCTAGAGGAAGAAGTCCGTCTTGTTAGCGAGTTAGCGAGTAGTTTCCTTTAGACGATTTCCGCGAGCTTACTAGCTTTTCACGAACGCAGGGGAGAAAGAAAACCAACAACCAATAGGGTGAGGCAACTAACTACCAATCCTTTTATTGAATAGCCGCGGCGTGGGTAAACATAAAGAAGCCACAGAAGAAATCAAGATAAAGGCTTCTCACTTTCTAAAGTAGTTAAAAGTGGATCCCCGCTTCGAGGCGCTTGGCGTATATCTTTGAAAATCGTTAATCGGGTGAGCCAGCTATTATTGAGGGAGGCCAGGTCTACATATGTAATATCAAGTTGCTCTAGTTGCGTGTCTTTAGTACGGAAAGATGGGTGTTTTTATCCAAGCAAGGGAATAGAATAGGTAACAACCCGCCTCACATGAAGCCTGTACACTAGCTACCAACATATACTATGGAGTCCATGGCTACCTCCGTGGATGGAAGACCGTAGATTTTTCACTTTCGCTGAAGAGTTGAACTCTGACTGAAAGGACTTGACACATTGCCAAGGTGATTTTATTAGCCA
Organism: Thinopyrum elongatum; assembly: GCA_011799875.1. NCBI lineage: Eukaryota > Viridiplantae > Streptophyta > Magnoliopsida > Poales > Poaceae > Thinopyrum > Thinopyrum elongatum. Next base: position 456,831,660 of record CM022299.1, read on the forward strand.
GCTGTGGGATAGAGATATGCGGTAAACGAGCGATAGCCTCTAAAGAGTGCCGAAATAGGATTCGTTCCCTTTTTCTAAAGATCCGAGACTGGTGAACGTATTGCATAATTTAAAGAAGCCCATTTCATTAGAGGGAGGGAGCCCTTCCTACCTTTCTTTATTTAAGTGCTAGTGTCAAATGAGACAGTTGCCCACCTTGGAGGGGTTATAGCGAAAGCTCCGAAGTCCACTTCTTTACCAACTTGAATTCTTAAGGAGACCGAACTCTATTCATGCTCAAGTGAACCACGGGTGATGATATTCCGCTGTTCTGAAATCAAATAGGAAACAGATGGCGCTTGAGTTTTTGATCTCGGCATGAGAAACTATTCCTCCTCCTTTTGCTTACAATCACCTCACTTCCCTTATAATAATATAATAGTGCTTGTATCCTGGGTCATGAGGTTCCCTTCTTCAATTTGATAAGAAGAAGTCAAGGCCTCAGTTCTGTATTAAGTAAAGATAAGGAACCCGCCTAGAGGATTTCTTCGGCTTCGGTAGGGAAGCCACTGGTTCGTATCACGCTATTGTTGAGGGACCTTCTCGGTTCAAAGCTAACAAATAGGTCTCATGTTGGCACTCAATCACTAAGAGCATCCAACAACTTAACTTGCAGGCTTTAAAACCTTCTCATATGGTAATGGCGAGGGGTTTTGCGGATCCCTTTCTCTATGAGTTTCGGTTGATAATGACTTAAGGTGAGCAACGAACCTCCAATCACTTTTTCAGGAATACACAGAGAGAACCATCCGGCTGCACTCAACTGCAAACTAAAGGAACTCCTAACAAGCAGGGGAATTTCTCCTTTGTTACTGGTCGGGACGACCTAAATCTTGTGGTCAGTTCGGACAGGGGCATTACAAACGAGCTATGCTCTATGATTTCGCTTTGTTTACACGGGTGAGTGACCTACACCTTCCAATCTATGGTTTCACCCGCGAGGTAGAACTTTCTCTAAAGCTTCTTCGTTCCGTAATACACTTGCGCCTTCCTTTATAACCATGCACTCCCACTACTTCTTTAGGACATGGCTGACTTGCTTATCACAAGTCGTCTCCCGAAAAGGCAAATATCGAGACTGAGATGCTGCTTGGAGTCTTCATTCTCTAGGGCAGAGCTCACTACCACTCATTTTCTGAGGGAGACGTAATAATACTAAGCTATTCTTTGATTTCCTTGCTTGCGAGATCAAAAGCTGGGTATCGAACAAAGAAATCTGCTCACGGTACCTCTTACCTCAAAACTTCTATTGGATCTGGGATGGCCATCGTCTGGACGAGGGCTCCTCTCCCTCTGCTCTGCTGCCCGGAAAGGTATATATATACTGAATTACCCACCTCGAGTCCGGTCGAGTTGGGCGCCAATACCAATCCCATTTCAGAAGAATTCCAATTTCAATGTGCTCATATCCAACTACCCGAAGGGACGATATCAGGAAAAGCAAAAGGTGCATGGGCGGTTTCAAGTTGTTTTGGTTGCGCAGCTTTCGATCATTATGTCAGCCAAGTTCTAATGCTTCTATAAAGTGAGAAATCATGGTACCTTCATGTCTACCTTTCCCAAGGGCTAGTTCAATTCCAGAGAAATGCAAGCAATCGTACTGGACTCCCGCTGCCTGCTAGGCTCACTATACCAAGTTAAGTTCCTCCAAAGTATTTTCATCATCGGTATCAGCAGAGTCACAAGATAAGGGATAAAGATAGTAGTCCATAGTTGAACACTCTAACCGAAGTTCGGTGTCATATTCATAATATTTTACAATGCCATTAACCAAAACTTAGTTGAACTTACTAATTTAACCAAAAATAATCCTAAAACTTACTAATTTCAATCGCTACGTCGGATTCTTCTTTGACAGCTTTTCAATCGGCTCTGAACAAACCACCAATCATGGGGTCAGGCCCGGTGTCGTCGTCTGGGTCGTTGAAGATGTTCTTTCGGGGCGGCAGTGGGAGGATGGGGAACCCCGGCGCGGCACGGGAGGAGGTGGACGCTGTTGACGCTCAAAAGTCGCACAATCATAAAGAGTAGCTTTAAGTTATATCAAGACTAATTCAAACTTATGATTGGAGGTCACCTCTGGATGGCTCTCTTTAAGAAGATCGAGATGGATATGAACATGGTATAAAACGGAGCTCTTATGCAATAGTTATGACAAGTTCAGAGATGCTCATGTTAACACTAGATTAAATAATGGCACGAAACTCAATTAAGATGGCCTCCGATGGAAAATATTTCAACACGAAAGTTGTGCGTCTCGTCGAAACGGTCGATTTTGATATAAAAATCTTCACAATTTGAGTTTGTATGCAAAAATTAGAGTCATCGGAATGCAGCCCTGTCAGGAGGCAAAATATGGCGCGCCCCACCAGACACGTGTGTGATGGGTAGCGCCACCAATCATCTGTTTTGCGTGAGAAATTCGGCTCTGAAGATGGCCTCAAATCGAAAAACATTCAACACGAAAGTTGTTCGTCTCGTCGAAACGGTCAAATTTGCTTTTGGGCTCATGTTCATCCGAGGTCGGTTGTGGCCTGTGGGACCTAAAAACCGAACTGATGTTCTAGACTTACCTAAATCCGAGTTCGGTTAATTTTGGAAAGATTTGGACGTGATTTGGAGTCCTTTTATTGTACGGGAAGTCCATCCGCCTCTTATATACATAAGGGGTGACAGCCGATTGAACAACACACAATCGAACAATCATCTACCACTTTTACCTTTACTTTTATCTCTCTCCCTTGTTCTTCTTCTTCCGCGTTCTTAGTTTGTTCTTCTTCTTGCAGGGCGGCAAATCTCGAGGCCCTAGGGGCGACCAGGTCGACCTAGGGCAGCCCATAGCCTCCGCGCGCCCTGACGGGGTCCCTCCCGGGCGTGTGGGGTTTCGGGTCTACAAAAGCGCCCGCCGGATTGCTTGCGTACCGCGCTTTCGGACGGGTCTCCTTCGACGTGAGCTGCGGTGCATCACCCCCGGCGTCGAGGGTACACGGTGACGTGTTCGTGTGCGAACACACTTTTTGGGGACTCCGCTGGGGACGAAGCTTTGAACGGTCTCCAGCCCGTTCTTGCTACGAAGAGATCGTCATCTAGGGTTTGCAATCTACGAAGGTAATATGTATACCCAATTAACTTCTGTAGATGCAAATAATGCATATGTTGTTGCTAGATTGTTTAATGAGCATAATGCATCGGCGAGCCCTAGTTTTATCAATCGTGCATCTAATTATGTGCAACAACCAATTCAGAATAATGTCCATGCTTCTAGTTACAATTTTAGCAATATGACACATATGTATCCCAACCCTCATGCATCGGCAACCCCACAAATCCATATGCCGATGAACAACATGATGAGTTTGGTTAATCAAGTTGAAACACCCCATGTAGGAACTTTCAATAGCATGCAACAAAGTGTTTCACCTTTTTATTCATCGGCAACTAACTTGCAACTTGTTAATTGAAACATGCCGGTGGATAGGGGAATTGGCCAGGCTACTACTAGTTATTCGGCCAGTTACTCTCAACCATCATATGCTACTCCTCTGGTTAGTAATTTTGCAACACCGTACGCAACTGTAGATGTTCATAATTTGGCCCCGCATCTTCATGGTCATAGACGAATAAATGAAAATTTTACAGGAACGCACGTGCCATCATCTAATACTGTAGCATATAATGCATGCTCTATGCAATTCGAGAACTTCGGCAACACTCACGAATCATTGCCGAAAGAATCTGAAAGGGGTTGTGGCTGCATTAAAAAAGAGCTTGGCGCAAAACAAGAGGATTAGTGCTCTTTGCCTTGAACAATATGAAAAGGGGTTGTTTCCTGATTATGCTGCAATAAAGGCTAGAGTTTTGCAAGAAGATGAAACTTCATCAATTCATAGAATTGGCGAGAGAGCATATGGTTATACAGAAGTGCATACACCTCCACCTAGTACCGCAACATATTATACACCCTCTACACAGTTGCAAAATTTTGGCAACACTAACAGTTCATTGCCGAAATATCCTAAAAGCATTGGGGGACAAACTGATCTAGAGCGGGCTGAAATTGAGAGGGGAGTTAAAGCTTTGCGCGATAGGGTGCAAGTACTTTGCCAAGAGAGAATTGATAGGGAATTGGCTCAAATAAAAGAAGTCTTGCCAATTGATATAACCGGTGAAAAGAATGATGATTCGGATACTAAAAGTGCTTCGGTTGAAAAAGCCGAATCAAGTAGTATATATTCCGAATCCATCAAATCCAAAGAGGCAAAGATCACTGAGAAAGGGCATGGTAAGCATAGGAAAACAACGGTGCTTGATTTTTCTGAAGTTAATGGAACCTACATCTTGCCCTATGAGTTCCGTGCCTTAGAAATTGACAAGCCTCAAGGATAAGAGCAAGTAGCTGAACAAAGTTTGGCTGACAAGGATCTTCAAAGTAATGATGCACGGAATAAAGAAGATGATGACAAGGCGTTTGAAAGTATATGTAGTCCCCATGTGTGGTTTTGGTAATTGATGACAATCCTTATGGACTAATGTTTGCATTGAGATATACATTTGAAGGTTAGTCCCATTGGAAAATGATTGAAGAATAATGGAAGACAACTCCTTTGAAGCAACAATTACATTGAGATGATCAAAATGAAGTTCATTGGAGTATCTTAAGGGTTGCCATGCTTAGAGCTATGGTTTGAGCCATAATGGATCAAGATCTTAAAAGGATGATTTGAATGATGAATTCTATGAGTGGCTCAAAGATATGATCATAATGGACTCATGTGTTGAGTCATGATTGATCAAGTATTCAAGCAAGCTATTCAAGTGAAGAATTCAATATACCCTTCAAGACGTCAAGATTAAACATGGAGTAGAGATATAGGTTGACCAAGATGAAGCTCAAAGATCGAACTCTAAATGGTCAACACACGAGCGCAAATGATGCACCACATAGGATCTTGTGGTATGATAAGAAATTATCAATTGCACTCTGTGTACTAACCCATACTATGTGTTGTCTATGTTTTTGAGGGTTAGGTGATTCTCATGGGCTCGCATCGAGAGAGAGATTTCAAGTGGCTATGAGAGGATGACATCAAGTGTTGGTGATCATGGTTGACAAGGGCAAGTTCAAGATAACCATCCCGAAGGATTACATGCTTGAAGCTTGTGGATGATCATATGATGGACAAGTGAAGATGAATACAAAGCAAAGCTTCCCACACTGTGTATGGGGGAGCGACTTGAAGACTTCACCAATGTCTTGCCTTCATCTTGAGCCAAGAAGAAACATCAACATCAAGCTCAAGTGAACGGTTCGTGTCAAAGGTATTAGTTCCTTTGACGTTAGTGTTGTGGAGTGACGACCACCAAAGAAACATATACACTCAAGAATGGATTCTCAATAGCTATGTAGTGTAGCTCTTTTTTGATTCTTGAGTTATAGGGATCCCGCACTATTAAGAGGGGATCAAAGGGGTTCGTGATGGATTTGCTCAAGTCAACATCTTCTATACACAATTCCACTCATATCCTATATACCAAAGAAAATCCAAAGCCAAATAGTTTCCCAAAATATATGATCTAACCTTTGCATACTTTGCACCCTCCATTTTGGTTTAACTTGGGTGGTCCTCTATGTGAGGACCTGGAGTTTTTCCATAGCTTCAAAACGAGCCCAAGATCATCAAAATCGGAGTCCGTATGAAAAAAGTTGTGCATGTTTTAGTTTTGGGGTTCCTGCTGTTTTTTTATTGGCCGGACGTCCGGTAGGATCCAGAAATCCGGTGGCCATATCCAGCAGCAAACGGGTGGATTTCCGGTACTTACCGGACATCCGGAAAGTGTCGGATGTCCGTCAAACCTGTTTCGCAAATACCCTGCTACATTCGTCTGATGGCGTGCTACAGCCGTCGGACATCCGGTGTTCCACCGGACGTCCAGTGCCTGTTTTGCCACTGGACGTCCGGTAATCCACCGGCCGTCCGACACTTTCCTGGGCAGAATTCCCCCCAACAGCCAGATTTGTGCCCATACTATAAATACCCCTTCACCACTTCGTGGAGGGGTTGAGCAACACAAATATCCTCACCCACATTTCAGAAAAGCTCCCTCTCCTTCTCCTATGTCAAATCTTAGATCCCGGAGAGATTTGTGAGAGTTCTTGAGAGATATTTCACCCATTGATAGATCCACTCCCTCTCCCTCTCTTGACCAAAGGAATTATTGATTTGAGCAAGTCTTGAGCATTTCCCCTTTGTTCTTATTACTCTTGGAGGTTGGAGACTCCTAGGCGGTAGGAGTGCTCCGGTGAGGAATCAACTTGTGATTTGTCCCCCGGAAAGTTTGTGAAGGTTTGGAGGCCGCCTCAAGGTCTACCAGTAGTGGTTGGGAATCGCCTTCGTGGTGACATCTCAAGGAGAATAGGGTGAGCCTTCGTGGCATTGGTGTGCCTTCGTGGTAACATCCACCTCTCTAACGGTGACTAGCTTCCCTCCAAGGAAGTGAACATCGGGATACATCATCGTCTCCGTGACTTCGGTTATCCCTAACCCTCACTCCTTACTTGTGGTTTATCTTGGTTACTTGACCGTGCATTCACTATTCTTGTTGTCCTCATTATATTGTGTTGGTTACCATATCGTAGAGATTATTTAGGCCAACACTTTATAGTCCACAATTCATACTTCCTACTATTGTTCTATCTTGTGTTTAGTGTGTATTGCTAGCTTGTAACATTCATTTCCATATCTCGTGATATACATTGAGTAGGTTTGTGTAACTTACTTGTGCTTACTCATATCCTCGTTGTTCTCATCTTGTTTATGCTAAGTTGTTGGTGCACTTAGTGAGCCTAGTATATTTAGGATTTGTGCTTGAAAAGTATCCGCTTAGTTTATTTCCGCATTAGGATATAGCCAAATCCGTAAAAGATTTTAAAACACCTATTCACCCCCCCTCTAGGCGACATCGTGGTCCTTTCAATTGGCATCAGAGCTAGGTCTCTCCTTATTAGGCTTAACCGCCTAGAGAGTAACAATGTCGACTAGTGAACTAGTGCACGATGACACATTTTGTTTTAATGGCACAAATTACATTATGTGGAGATTACGCATGCTTTGTCACTTTCGGGCCATGGGTCCAAATGCTTTGCGGATTGTGGTTGTAGGGAATTCAAATCTAAAGGATGGACAATCTCCGTCACTTGATGATATGCATCTTGATTGTGAAGCTTTAAGTGTCATTCACCAAGCTATAACCTTCGAGGTGTTCAAGTCAATCTCGTCTTGTTCTTTGGCTCATGAGGCTTGGACCAAAATTGAAGATATATATGGTGGGTCCAATCTTGATGAAGACAATATTATTTTCGAGGAGTTAATGGAGGAGTTCTCTACATTTTTAAATCATGAAGAGCTCTTTATTGCTTCCACCTCCGATTACTTGCATACCTCAACATCTTTCACTTCACCAACATGTGGCTTACCACAAGGTAATGACATGGTGAGTGAAGAAATATCTCGTGATGATGGTATTAAGCTCATCATTGATGATCTTGCTTATGTTGATACTAGTGATGTATCTTCTATGGACACGAGCATATCTAACACCGAAAACATTGTACACTCTTGTGTAGAGAGTCCATGCATATCATCTAATGATGCACTCATAAATTCTTGTGATGATATGCTTGGTCGTTTGTGTTGCCATATTCAAAATGCTGTGATTCCCTCTAGTTCTCTTTGTGAAACTAACCATGTAGAGGAAATCAAGAAAAATGAGGCACGCTTGGTTGATGAAGAACCCTCTTCTCCAAAAGAATCATCATCAACCCCCTGTGTTCACATGTGCCTCATGGCAAGAGGTAATGACGAGGTATCATCTTCTCTTAGTGATAATGATGATAGTTGTAATGAGAAAGATGATGAAGTCTTGACTCAAAATCTCTATGAGATTGGGAAAACTCTTCGTAGAGCTAAAAATAACACTTATAAAAGGCTCCAAGATGTTCTTGCTTGCTTTCAAAAATGTAATGACTTATTTCTTTACGAGCAAGCAAAAAGTGAACAACTTGAACATGAACTTGCTATGGCTCATCAATGTCTTAGTGACTTGAGGTCTTTAAAAGAAGAGATTGAAGTTACTCATTGTAAACTTAAAGAGGATTTTGAGCACCTTGACCTTGACTACAAGAAGGTCAAAGGAGAGCTCACCAAACTCTCTAAGTCTCATGAGGAACTTCAAGCTACTCATGCGGAGTCTCTAGCTTCTACATGCTCCTCTCATATTGATAATGATGCTTGTGCTACTAACTCTATCTTGTGTGAAGCATCGATATTAAAAGAAAATGTTGAGCTAAGGACTCAACTTGATTTGCTAACTAGCAATTATGGGAAATTGGGAGAAAGTCATAAAAAGCTCTCAGGCACTCATGAGGATCTTCTAATCTCTCATGATGAGTTAAAGTTAGCTCATGAGGCTATGGTCACCAAGGTAAAATCATGTGAGTCTCATGTGGATATTAGCACATCTTCTACTCGAAATGCCTGATTGCCATGTGCTAGTCCTTGCAATTCCTCTCTACATGATATTGGTACATCTTGTAATGAATTGCTCACCATGTCTTGTTGCTCTAACAATGAAGCTTCTACTTCCTCTAGTTCTTTTGTTAATACTAACCTTGTAGAGGAAAATAAAGAGCTCAAGGCCCAAGTCACTAGTTTGAAGAAAGACTTGGAAAAATGTTGTGATAATATCTTGAGTGTGCAAAAGGACCCTTAAGACAAAATAGGACTTGATTTCATCTCCAACAACAAGAAGTCCAAGAACAAGAAGAAGGGACAAGATCAAGTCAAGAATTCGGCCAACATTACTTGCTTTAAGTGCAAAAATGTTGGACACCATGTGAGATCTTGTCCACTAAAGAAGAAGGCTTCAAATAAGAAGCAACATGGGAAGTGGCCTCAAGCTCAATCTCAAGATGTAGAAAGGCCTCCACCCATGATGAACCATGATGATGCTTCTCAAATTGAGAAAATAAAGAAGAAAAGAAAAGGGGGCACATGTTGCTATGTTTGTCGTGAGAAGGGACACATAGCTTCATCTTGTCCCAACGGTAACATATCTAAGCCTCCTATAGTCAATAATCATTATTCGCTAAGGAAGGATATTGTTGGCAATGTGTTTGCCAAGTTTGTGGGTTCCCAAAGAAGTTTGAAAGTGGACAAGACCATTTGGGTTGCCAAGCCTATTGTTACTAACTTCTTAGGACCCAACTTGGTTGGGGACCATAAAGCTAAAACTTGATCAATAGGTGTGTGGAGGGCATTGGAGACTTGGCTACTTCATGAAGAAAAACTATTTTCACCATATGTTATGGTTAATGCCAAGTCAAGTGGATTATCATCATATCTATCAATCCAATGCTCCTCTTTGCGGTAACTTGTACTTGCATTGTTTACATTAAAAGTTACTAAGTCCCTTGCATGTTTAGGTTTTGTACCTAGCATGTGCTTGTATATGTTGTGCTTCCTAGTATGCTTGATTTGTGTTATCTAGCATGTGTAGGTCGCAATGCACTTCATATATTTGTGTGTGTGGTTTTGAGCCTTTATTGCTTCTTTAGTTGAATCTTCCTTGGCTCTTTTGAGATATTAATGGATCATCACATTATGGGGGAGTGCTATGTTTTACACATATCACAAACCTTAAATGTGTATATATGTGGGATACCACCTAGTATTGTTAGTGCAATATTATCTAGTTACTATGTGGTATGTAAAGCTCATTTGAAACTCAAATTCTCATCCATTAATTATCCTTAGTTGGGTTTCATTTGCTTCTTGTGGATAATACATGGATCATCATATTATGGGGGAGTGATATACTTTGTGCATATCACAATCCTTGTTAATATGAACAATTGAGGGATGCCACTTAGAATTTATATTTGAGATTATCTTATATCTCCGTGGCATGCAATGCCTTGTTTACGTATGGCATTCTTGTGCGGTTTTGCCCATGGTTATCTTTAAAATCATATTTGGAAAATCGTTTGATTAAAGCTATTCCAATTGTTGCTTTGCATGATGATCTATCTAGTTGGAATGTTAATAATATGCTATCCAAGCATTGTGTTTATTTCTAAACTCTCATGTTATGCTTGTGTTAGTATAGATGATCATGTACTTATTTGGTTTCTACACCGAATGATAACCCGAAATACCATTTTGTTCAAATTCATCTTATTGCTCTATATGAGAGTTTGTTATCTCATTGTTTATAGTGTCCTATATCTATTTGAGTGAGATATTCCTATGAGTATGTGTGCAATGCATATCTTATATGCTCATTGGTTTTTTTTCCTTGGTTCATATGTTGAACTTTGTGTGCTATCATATGATGATTTGTCACTTTGATTCATTTTGGACAACATGAATGACTAGTGATGTTATTGGAAGTATTAACGGTTATGTGTTCATTTGTCCAATTTGTATCTCCCTGGATTTTGGTAGGCTTGTGCATGCATATTTACTATGTGTAAATTCACATGCCTTGTTTGCTTTATTTGATCCAATATATATATATGGTAAATCCATCAAATTCTTAATAGCTAAGATGTGCATGAAATTCAAATTCATATCAATATGCACATATTTAAGTGGTTTTACCCTATGTGTTGTAGTTATGCTAACTACTTCGGACCCAATAAGTTTGGGGACCATATTGTACTTAAAATGTTTTAGGTACATTTGAGAAGCATTGGGTGCTTGGCTTATTCATGAAGGTGGTGGAACTATGAGGAAATTAGAGCCAAGCTTGGACATTTTATTGATCTACGACTTCATACCAATGCTATCTTGGTAACAAGTATTTACTTCATGCATATATATAGAAATGGGGTCAACCTTGTGTAGGTTGCATCATGGCATGAATTTCTTGACTAGTTCCTGTGGTACTTGTTTCCTTTCTCAAAGCATCCCAACAATGATCTCTTGTTGCTAGTTGTGATGTCTTTTATGGTTGTGTGTTTGGAGTTCATTAATATACAATAAGATTATATTAAGCCACGTGCTATGCTTTCAAGCAAAGATCTCATTGGTATATTTTATGACTCCCATTTGGATATCTTATTCTTTCCTTTTGTAACTATTTTATGTGTACATCCTTCTTTGTGGATATCATCTACCTAGAATCTTATACACGTGAGAGAAGTTACATCTCTAGTCGATATCCCTACTCTTTCATGTCCACCATTTCATTCACTTTTTATATCTTTGGTGGCTCCATGGAAGCAGTTGTTGTATGAGTGCATGTCTTACCTCGTTGCATCTTAGTGCACTCATGTTTGGTGAAGATTGTTGTCCTCATGCTTGTCTTGACAAGCCTATTATTTCCTATCTTCATCATGGGTTGTCACAAGCTTTGATTTTTAATTTTCTATTAGTGAGCTTGTGAACCCATTTGCTTGATGTGTGTGTGACCTTCTTAACTTCGTGTGTGTGGGAAGGACATGTCTTGCACCTTGTATCTCATTTACTCAAGACTATGTTGATGCTTAATTCTCATCCTTATACTAGTCTTCTCAAGTGCTTTGACGTGACTCACACACACCATTTTGGTTGTGCCTATTCTTAGGTTGCCTCATTTACATGTTGCTCAACCATATGTTTGTTGCAAATGCTAGGCTTCTTTTCTTATCTATGCCTGCTTGCAATTGCTTTGTGTTCCTATTGATTTTGGGGGAGTGATGATCCTATTTTGTGCATCCAAATACAAAAATTCTAAATAGTGCACAAATCATGGGGAGCTTCTCTATTTTCCTTAGAACACTCCTTTACCCAAATCATAATATTCTTTTATCCTTTTGGCTCGTCGGATCTTTTGATTGCTTGCTTCACTTTGTGTTATGCAAATGAGATCAATTTGTGCCATGTGCTTTGTGCCATGTGCCTTGCTATTATGACTAGGTTTCAGTTGTATAATAATGGATTCACTTGTGTATATCATGTTCTTATCAATTGCGTCTATTTTGTGTATGCAAAGTTTCTTTGTGGATACATATCATGATTATGATTGGCCACTCAGAAATTTTTATACATGAGAAAGTTCATATCTTTCCTTGATATCATTTATTCCTTGTCGGCCACTTTGTTTGTTTCCTCTTATTCTTATGGTGGCTTCGGTAAGAGGTTGTGTCGTGAGTGCTTGTATGTTTGGCATATAATCTTGCGCACTCATGTGTTTTGACTGTTTTCCTCACATGTCTAATGCTTGTTTTCATATCTGGTTGCATTCTATAGATTCTGAGCTCCTCAAATTGTTCATTATTGAATATGTGCATTTGCGTTCACTCACATTTTGTGATATGCACACATCAAGGAGGATCTCATACTATATTGGTCTTCTAGATGTTTTGTCTTCCATTTTGGCATTTGTTGCCAATGGGGGAGAAGTTTAGAGGGTTTAAGATAAATATCTTTTGAAGTTCTTGTTGTCATTTATGCATATCCACCCTAGTTATATATGCTTGTTGCATGAATGAATATATAGAGAAATCTCCAACTAGTTTATATCAACCAATATATGCAATGAAATTCAAAGTTCATTCACACATGCGTATATTGTGGGGGAGCTTGCTCTATATATTGCGGTCTTACTAACATCAAATGCTTGTGTAGTGTTTTTATGTTAGTACAACCAGTTTTGATAAACATCAAGTTTCTTTGTGATAATTGATGCTATCAAAATCACCGCAAGTATACAATTTATCCTCGAAAAAAATTGCATGCTTGTGTAAAAATTCATTATATAAACCCTCTTGTTGAGATTGTCATCAATTACCAAAATGGGGGGAGATTGAAAGTACATGTAGTCCCCATGTGTGGTTTTGGTAATTGATGACAATCCTTATGGACTAATGTTTGCATTGAGATATACATTTGAAGGTTAGTCCCATTGGAAAATGATTGAAGAATAATGGAAGACAACTCCTTTGAAGCAACAATTACATTGAGATGATCAAAATGAAGTTCATTGGAGTATCTTAAGGGTTGCCATGCTTAGAGCTATGGTTTGAGCCATAATGGATCAAGATCTTAAAAGGATGATTTGAATGATGAATTCTAGGAGTGGCTCAAAGATATGATCATAATGGACTCATGTGTTGAGTCATGATTGATCAAGTATTCAAGCAAGCTATTCAAGTGAAGAATTCAATATACCCTTCAAGACGTCAAGATTAAACATGGAGTAGAGATATAGGTTGACCAAGATGAAGCTCAAAGATCGAACTCTAAATGGTCAACACACGAGCGCAAATGATGCACCACATAGGATCTTGTGGTATGATAAGAAATTATCAATTGCACTCTGTGTACTAACCCATACTATGTGTTGTCTATGTTTTTGAGGGTTAGGTGATTCTCATGGGCTCGCATCGAGAGAGAGATTTCAAGTGTCTATGAGAGGATGACATCAAGTGTTGGTGATCATGGTTGACAAGGGCAAGTTCAAGATAACCATCCCGAAGGATTACATGCTTGAAGCTTGCGGATGATCACATGATGGACAAGTGAAGATGAATACAAAGCAAAGCTTCCCACACTGTGTATGGGGGAGCGACTTGAAGACTTCACCAATGTCTTTCCTTCATCTTGAGCCAAGAAGAAACATCAACGTCAAGCTCAAGTGAACGGTTCGTGTCAAAGGTATTAGTTCCTTTGACGTTAGTGTTGTGGAGTGACGACCACCAAAGAAACATATACACTCAAGAATGGATTCTCAATAGCTATGTAGTGTAGCTCTTTTATGATTCTTGAGTTATAGGGATCCCGCACTATTAAGAGGGGATCAAAGGGGTTCGTGATGGATTTGCTCAAGTCAACATCTTCTATACACAATTCCACTCATATCCTATATACCAAAGAAAATCCAAAGCCAAATAGTTTCCCAAAATATATGACCTAACCTTTGCATACTTTGCACCCTCCATTTTGGTTTATCTTTGGGTGGTTCTCTATGTGAGGACCTGGAGTTTTTCCATAGCTTCAAAACGAGCCCAAGATCATCAAAATCGGAGTCCGTATGAAAAAAGTTGTGCATGTTTTAGTCTTGGGGTTCCTGCTGTTTTTTTATTGGCTGGACGTCCGGTAGCATCCGGAAATCCGGTGGCCATATCTAGCAGCAAACGAGCGGATTTCCGGTACTTACCGGGCGTCCGGAAAGTGTCGGATGTCCGTCAAACCTATTTCGCAAATATCCTGCTACATTCGTCTGATGGCGTGCTACAGCCGTCGGACGTCCGGTGTTCCACCGGACGTCCGGTGCCTGTTTTGCCACCAGACGTCCGGTAATCCACCGGCCGTCCGACACTTTCCTGGGCAGAATTCCCCCCAACGGCCAGATTTGTGCCCATACTATAAATACCCCTTCACCACTTCGTGGAGGGGTTGAGCAACACAAATATCCTCACCCACATTTCAGAAAAGCTCCCTCTCCTTCTCCTACCTCAAATCTTAGATCCCGGAGAGATTTGTGAGAGTTCTTGAGAGAGATTTCACCCATTGATAGATCCACTCCCTCTCCCTCTCTTGACCAAAGGAATTTGTGATTTGAGCAAGTCTTGAGCATTTCCCCTTTGTTCTTATTACTCTTGGAGGTTGGAGACTCCTAGGCGGTAGGAGTGCTCCGGTGAGGAATCAACTTGTGATTTGTCCCCCGGAAAGTTTGTGAAGGTTTGGAGGCCGCCTCAAGGTCTACCACTAGTGGTTGGGAATCGCCTTCATGGTGATATCTCAAGGAGAATAGGGTGAGCCTTCGTGGTAACATCCACCTCCCTAACGGTGACTAGCTTCCCTCCAAGGAAGTGAACATCGGGATACATCGTCTCCATGACTTCGGTTATCCCTAACCCTAACTGCTTACTTATGGTTTATCTTGGTTACTTGACCGTGCATTCACTATTCTTGTTGTCCTCATTATATTGTGTTGGTTACCATATCGTAGAGATTATTTAGGCCAACACTTTATAGTCCACAATTCATACTTCCTACTATTGTTCTATCTTGTGTTTAGTGTGTATTGCTAGCTTGTAACATTCATTTCCATATCTCGTGATATACATTGAGTAGGTTTGTGTAACTTACTTGTGCTTACTCATATCCTCGTTGTTCTCATCTTGTTTATGCTAAGTTGTTGGTGCACTTAGTGAGCCTAGTATATTTAGGATTTGTGCTTGAAAAGTATCCGCTTAGTTTATTTCCGCATTAGGATATAGCCAAATCCGTAAAAGATGAAAGACCAATGAAGAAAACTTTATTGTTGATGCATCTATTAGAAAAACTCTCATAAATAATTTTGAAAGACCAATGAAGAAGGGTAATTTACTTGTTAGCAATAAAATTGTTATAGAACATATCGGTCAACCCATTGCACCATTTATAATGACTGATACTGACTTATTGTTGCAATCAAGGCTTTCCTCGTTGCTTTATTTAAAGTTCGTATCTACATGGGTAGCTTTGCTTGTTTCATACTTGGCTTACTCTTAGTCTCAATTGAGGCATGCATGTTCTAACTATTTTTGTTTCAGAAACATAAAGCCAAGGTTAGATTCTTTTCAGAAAACCGATGCTAGTATAATATCTTATCAAATGACATCGGTAAAATAATGCAAAATAAAAATCATAGCCGAATGGGGTGATACAAAATCTGAACCATTCGTTTGCTTAACTCCAAAGCCATTCTCACAACAAGATAGGCTAGAAAATAAAAAAATTACCATCAATTCAAACATGTGTGATCAAATCTTTGATTTATTGTTGAGAAATAATTATATTAGAATTCTTGATCACCATGTTGAGCCATCTATCCAGGGACAAATGTATTGTAAGTTGCATGATTCGTCCAAGCATAATTTTGAGGATTGCAACATGTTTCGTCAAATAGTTAAATCGGCCATTGATAAAGGACGATTGAAATTTGTTGAGACACCAAGAGATGACCAGTCTATTTCGATTGGTCCTGATGGCAAACGGTTTTTGCATCGGCTGCTTCAAGATGATCCATTTAAACATGAGAAGGTAAAAACTATAGATATTGGGATCAAGCTTTCAAGTAAGGAAGTTGTTCAAGAGCACAATGATAATATTTTCGAGGGCGAAAATTCCATCAAAGTTGCAATGAAGACGCCAAGTACTAGGGGGCAGCAAGCAAATCCAATGATCTATGAAAGCAAACCAAAAGAAAGCAAAGGCCGAGGTAGGCACAAAGGTAAAAGGCCGAAAGTCACTTTCGCACAACTATTGGAAAAATATTAGAAGATAAGTGAGGAGAACAGTGCTTATCGGCCAAGTAATTCAAGAGCATCAAGACCACCCCCTAGGCGCAAACCCGAGGATCGGTATTGGCAAAATGAGAACTCTAATGCAGTATATTCATATCCATATTTTGTGCCGCCAATGTCAATGCCATGGATGCCTTCCTATAATCATGTAAATCCATATCCATCATGGGACAGGTATGATACAAGGGCGCATTCTTCATCATATTTTAGACCATCTCACAAACATTATGCGGCTCCAAAAAGATCAACATTCGAACAATCACATGTTAAAGACCGTTTCAATCATAAGGAATCGGTCCGGAGCTCAAAGAAGAAGAAAGAGGTGGTCAAACAAGTTTATCACGTTAAAAGAGATGGTCGTAAGAGTGCTACTTCAGATTTGATCTCAAGTGAAAAAGAGCCAATGAAAGCGTTGACATTGGCTACTAAAGGCAATGAGATGAAGCAATCAATAGTTGAGAGTCAAAGTGCCAAATCTGAAGAAAAGAAGTTGAGGGTGCATAAGGCCAAAAAAGAGTTTCCATTGGTTGAAACAGAATCACAGCCGAGGTGCCCACTCGGCTTATCGTATTGGCAAAAGAAGGAATTACAAAAGCTTAGTGCACAAGAGCTGAAAAAGAAGAACATGGCATGGGTTCCCAAGAGGAGCAGTCAAAATAAAAATGATGTGCAACCTTCTATTACAACAAGTGTTACAAAAGTGAAGAAAGAGAAGGATGGAAGCCAAAAACAATTAAGCCGAAGGTTTGCATCACCCCATCAAAATCTTCGGTTAGCACATCATCCATATTCGCCAAACATGCCATTGATGTCTTTGCCATGGAATTCATCCCCAAGTATGATTAGTCACCCTCCATGAGCTTATCTAGATCCATGGATGCAATATAATTTCTTATATCATGAAAGGGTATTACCAAATCACGATATACATGATTAGCTACAAGTTTACTGCTGATCCAAAGGGCCAAAATATTTGATTTGTCATTTCATTTGTTTATTTCGGCTATACTTGCTTTGATGGATGAAGTTTACATGGACCTTATGTTAATGGCCGATAGTTATCTATCGTCCTAAGAATATGTCAAAGCATGGCCGGTGTAGTATCCGAACATCGTCCTTAGTTCGATTGGAAAGCGAGACAAGCCTTTGGTTGCCATAGGTGCTACACATATTGAGGCGTTCGGTGATTCGTTATGAGAAGTGCAACAAATATCCAAGGGTTATCAATGTTTTGACAAATCACTTATAATTTATTTTGAGGAATGTCTAGATGTAAAATTTACCTTGGATTATTTTAGCATTGCTCATATATCTAGACGTAACAATTGGAGAGAAAATGAGTTGGCACAACAAGCATCCGGCTACATGTTGATCATGGTATATTACATATCTATCAATAGCCGATGCTTAGTCTCATTGACATAGGTATGGCCGAACCAAAACCCACTGCTTCGGCTACTAATGAAATTTTTATGCAGGCAAAAGCAAGGATTCGAGAAAGTTCATTGTTGATTGTCTGCAAGATCCTAGCAGAAGGGTGGACAATATGGTTGATGGATGGTTTTGACATGCATATCTATGGAACTTTATAGTCGGATTAATGAAGTTGAGAAAGTTTCACCCAAGCTTGCATCAGAATATTCACACAAGCAATGGCCAATATAAATGTATCATCCTAAGAACATGCAAAATGGCCGATGGAGTGTTGACAGCGTCCTTAGAACAAGCTATATGCAAGTTATTTTTCGGCACACAAGCTTTGCCGAAAAACAGGGGGGCATGTGTTGACACCAGATTTTGGCACGGTCAAGAATTTATTTAAGATGGCCTCAAATGGAGAAGTGATCTACATGAAATAGTTCCGTATTGTCGATATGAACATCTTTGAAGTTTGGGCCATCACCATCCGATCTCATCTCAAGGGCCGAAACTATGCTCAAAGTAGTAAGATTTTGTGTTCAGAGTATTGTTCGGCCAATTACGCCTCAAGGACAGCCTCAAATGAGAAAATTTTCTACATGAATTGTCTTCGTCTCATCAAAATGGTCAATTTTGATATAAAAATCGTCTCAATCCGAGATCGTATGTAAAAGTTAGAGCCACCTGAGTGCGGCCCTGTGTCGGTGTACTAAGTATTGGGCCACTAGTACCCCTTACTTGTGCACGGGCAGTTGTAGCCGTCCTCACGGCAAGCCTTGCCGGGATCAGCTCGAGGTCGATTGAAGTCATCAAGGAAATCATCAAGTCAGAGATCTGAGGATCAGCAGATAAGCAAAGCTGGAAATCGAAGGCCAGCTTCCCCGGAAAGATCCTTGCCGGGATGGCCCGTGGAGCCCGGCAAGCCTCGGCGCCCGGCAAGGCTTGGTTCCCAGCAAAGCTCGGCGCCCGGCAAGGGTTGGTGCCCGGCAAGGATCGACGCCCGGCAAGATTCTGCCGCTGTGGCACCGCTTCGGCACAGTAACGAGTCTGACATTCTGGCTCCTTCCATGGATGCGTGGCGGCATGCCAGTGGAGGAGAGCTTAAGCGGTGCTGATGGGATGGCCCCTTTTTCCATCCCCAAGAAAGTGAGGACACCTAAACGGACACCTCACGGTGCATTAAATGCGCTTGTCCTAATCCGTCAGGGGTTAGGTATGATACCCTGTAGCTACTTTACACCTCAATGTATGTACATTGAGCCACTGTGGAGACCCCTTTGAGCATATAAAAAGGAGGCCCAAGGCAACTGCTACAGGGAGGAGAACTTCTGGCCCATTCTGCATGCGTAGCTGCTCTTTGAACGCACTGTTCATTGCGAGCGCTCCGGAAGGCTGGGCTCAAGAACATCAATAAGAACATAAAGCAGGAGTAGGGTTTTACGCTGATCAGCGGCCCGAACCTGGGTAAAAACTTCCCGCATCGATCACCGGTTCTGCTCTTTGCGTATACCTCTCCCCCCGCCGAATCGTAAAGGGATCTCTCGGGATCCCATAGGTGTTGTGCCCCGACATCTTTGGCGCGCCAGGTAGGGGGATTGAGGTTTGCGTGAACCTGATCTGGTGGTCGACGCCCTAGTTCCTTCATCATCTTCACCGTCATGCCGCCCAAGAAGAAGAACATTGCGGCAGCACAACCGTCCGGGTCCGTTTTGCCCGTGCCTTCATAGACAGGCGATGGTGTGGGTGCAGAAGGAAGAGGACTGGAACCCCCACGGCGTTCTGGTGACCCAAGCCAAGCGAGCGGTATCGTTCGCAGTGGCAGTGGTAACTTGCGCGCCACTGGATCTAGAGATGGTGTTGTGTTGCCTATGGGCGGCACAACAAACTCTAGAGGTCGAAGAGCGCCTGCTGGAGCTCCCGCGCCGGCGCGAGCCTCGCAACCTGCTCAAGTCGTGCGAGATGAGCGACATCATGGCGCTGGTGGTTCGGGGCGTCCTCACGAAAAGGTTTCTGCGCATAGATCCCAAGATGCGCGGGACCAGCATGCACACCGAGCTGCCGGCGAAGGTGGCGCGCGGTCGCGTGACCGTGGCAGTGCTCCTTCTAACTTGGTTAGGAGTCAGAGCACCTCACGCACCTCGCACTTGTCGCCGCCACCTACGCCAGCGGAAGCCTTGGCACGTGCACAGCTGCTCCTCGATTTTCCTCCCGCTCCGGAGAAGATGGAGGAGTGGCGAGCTACTATCCAGAGCCTTATCGGCTTCGCTAACAAGGATGGACCGCAAGAGGCAGGGCCCTCTCAGCGGAGGCCCATCGATCCGACGCGAGCCGGTGCAGAGAAAACCGGAGGTGGTGCAACTACCGTGCACTCTCCTTCGCGGCATCAGCAGTGGCCGACGACTCAGCAAGTCGACCGTCATGAAGAAGTTTCCATGGCGTCGTCCGATCCACGGATGCGCCGTGATCAGCGTCTGGTTCTCCAGGAACGAGGCAAGGAGGACGCTCGAACAACCATCGAGCAGCGATGGGAAGCGCGCTATCAGTCTGATAAGCGCGCGGGGCCGGTTGTCGACGAGCCCGCGCCAGGGAACGTAGGAGACTTGCCTTACGAGGTAGGACCTCCACCGTTTACCCGTGAGCTGCGGCAAGTCCAGTGGCCCAATCTCCGAACCTTCAAGCCAGAGGTCCCGGAGAAATATGACGGCAAGACCCATCCCTCGGAGTTCCTGAGCATCTACACCATTGCGGTGCAAGCTGCCGGGGGCCGAGATGACAAGATACTTGCCAACTACTTCCCGTTGGTGCTCAAACCCAACGTTAGGTCGTGGTTGATGCATCTGCCGGAGGATTCTATTTCTTGCTGGTCAGATCTGTGCCATCAGTTTGTTGGCGCCTTTGTTGGAGGCCACCAAGCTCCTGGCCAAGAAAGTGATTTGCACATCATCCCTCAGAAGGAGGGCGAGTCCCTGCGCAAGTTTATGCAGAGGTTCAGCCGGGTGCAATATAATATTCCTGACGTTCATCCTGCCGCTGTCATTAGCGCGTTCCATCAGAACGTGCGTAACCGCAGGATGCGGGAAGAGCTGGCAATGAACAAAGTTAGGAGTATCACCGAGCTTTACACTTTGGCCGACAAGTGTGCTCGAGCTGAAGAAGGGAGGAAACTCCCCGGTGAAGTTGTTGGTGCGACAGGCGACTCAGAAGAAGAAGATGCCGCGGCTCCATCAAGGAAAGGCCGGCGGCGGAATATGAAGCGCGGAGGCAAGGCCGTGCTTGCCGTCGAGGAATCCGGCAACCCTGGCGCCGCCAAGAAGGCCAAGGTTGGTGGCCCCGGCAAGGATCTTGCCGGGTGCCCTTCCTGTCAGGCCTTGGCAGCTGCCGACAAGTCGGAGAACTCCGGCAAGCAGTACTGCAAGATCCATCGCACTAAGGGCCACGATCTCCAGGACTGCCGGCAAGTTGAGCAGCTTGCCGAGAAGCAGAAGGCCGAATACGAGAGGCGAGACAAGGAGAAGGCCCAAGATGGTGCTGAGGGGTCCGGCAAGAAACGCGGTGGCCGAGGGGGTCGCCGCGGCAAGGCCAAACAGCAGAAGGATCGGCCCGCTCGGGGCCGAGATAAAGAAGGAGATGATGAAGAAGATGACGAATCCAGTGAGCAGGAATTCCAGAAGGCTACGGAGGCTATGTGCATTGATGGGGGTGCCTCACTGCATTCTTCCCACCGCCAACTTAAACAGTGGGTGCGGGAGGTTAATGCGGCAGAGCCATCCCCCGATGCATGTAGGCCTCTGAAGTGGTCCAGCACGCCTATCATCTTCGACGCCGAGGATCACCCTGATCGCACAACTGCGGTCGGGTGTTTGCCATTGTTGGTTTCCCCGACAATTCGCAACCTCAAGGTGACGAAGATGTTAGTTGACGGCGGGGCCGGCCTAAACTTAATCTCACCAGATGTGCTCACAAAGCTTCAGATTCCCGACGAAGACCTCGAGGAAACGGGTACGTTTCAAGGGGTCAACCCGGGAAGAACCCAGCCTAAGGGCAAGATCACGCTGCCGGTAACATTTGGCAGCGAGCTTAACTTCAGGACCGAAAAGGTGGTGTTTGATGTCGCCAAGATCCCCATGTCATACAATGGGATCCTTGGTCGGCCAGCGCTGGCTAAGTTTATGGCGGCATCACACTACACATACAACGTCTTGAAGATGCCTGGGCCGTTGAGCATCATCACTATCCATTCCGATAAGAAGGATGCGCTCATCTGTGCCGACCAACTTTACCGGGAAGCAGTTGCAGCACCTGCCATCAAGGCATCTGCTCCTGCCGCTGGAACTCCCGGGGGGAAGAAGAAGGCCGGCGGGAACCTTGGCGCGAACTCCGGCCGGAACCTTGGCACGAACTCCGGCAAGCGCACCTCCTCGGAGTGCTGCGCTTCCGTCAAGGACGTACCAGAGAGTTCCACCGGCAAGAACAAAAAGTCCAAGGCTGCCCCGCCGGAAACCAAGACGGTGCCTGCCAGGGAGGACGGAACGGGGGGAACTTTCACCATAAGTTCCACCCTAGATGACAAATAGGAAAGCGCGCTCGTTGCTTTCCTGCGGGCGAATGTTGACGTGTTTGCATGGCAACCGTCTGACATCCCCGGCGTTCCCAGGAAAGTAATTGAGCACCACCTTGCTGTCTGTCCTCATGCGCGACCCGTCAAGCAAAGGGTGAGGAAACAGGCTTTGGAGCGGCAAGAATTCATTGCCGAAGAGATTAAAAAGCTGGAGGCGGCAGGACTGGTCAAAGGAGTGCTTCATCCAACCTGGTTGGCCAATCCGGTTGTAGTGCGGAAAGCGAACGGGAAATGGAGGCTTTGTATCGATTATACAGATATCAATAAAGCTTGTCCAAAAGATCCTTTTCCCTTGCCGCGCATCGACCAGATTGTGGACGCCACCGCTGGTTGTGATCTCCTGTCCTTCCTTGATGCCTATTCAGGGTATCATCATATTTTTATGGCAAAGGAAGATGAAGAGAAGACCGCCTTTATCACCCCATGTGGTACGTATTGTTTTATACGGATGCCTTTCGGGTTGAAAAGTGCTGGTTCAACATTCGCCAGAGCAATCCAGATTGGTTTTGAGCCACAACTCCATAGAAATATGGAGGCATATATGGATGATATAGTGGTCAAAACTAAGGATAAAGCAACGCTCATTCAAGACTTAGAAGAAACATTTGCAAACTTGCGCAAGATCAACTTGAAGCTCAATCCTGAGAAGTGCATGTTCGGTGTTCCTTCCGGCAAGCTCCTCGGATTCTTTGTATCTTGCCGGGGAATCGAAGCTAACCCCGACAAGATCAGAGCCATTGAGCAAATTGAAGCGCCGAGACGCGTCAAGGATGTGCGTCGTCTTGCCGGCTGTGTTGCTGCTCTAAGCAGGTTTATTTCCAAATCTGCTGAGCGCGCCCTGCCCTTCTTCAAAATTTTGAAGAAGGCAGATCCAATGAAATGGACTCCGGAAGCGGAGGCGGCGCTGCAAGATTTGAAGGAATACCTTTCTTCTCCACCGACGCTAGTCGCACCTAAACCACAAGAGCCGTTGCTGCTGTATCTGGCGGCAACAAATCAAGTGGTTAGTGCTGCACTGGTGGCGCAGAGAGAAGCTGATGAGGAAGCAACACCAGCGGCAAGACCGCCAAGTGACGCGGCAAGATCTTCCCCGGCAAGGGTTGATCCCGGCAAGACAGGATCTGCGCAAACAGAAGAGCCCGTGCAGAAGAAAAAGGTGGTGCAGCGCCCAGTTTATTTTGTTAGCTCCCTCTTACAAGGGGCTAGGTCAAGATATTCTGGTGTGCAGAAGTTGCTTTTCGGCCTCCTTATGGCCTCGAGAAAGCTGCGCCATTATTTTCAAGCACATGAAATCACCGTCGCCACTCGCTTTCCGTTGCAACGGATTTTGCAAAATCCGGAGGCAACCGGCAGGATCGTGGAGTGGGCGTTGGAGCTGTCCAGCTTTGGTCTTAAGTTTGAGAGTACTTCCACAATTCAAAGCAGGGCCTTGGCGGAGTTCATTGCAGAATGGACCCCGATGCCAGACGAAGAAGTTCAAGAAACAAGTCTCCCAGGCAAGGAAATCGATCAGCAATGGGTTATGTACTTTGACGGGGCTTTTTCGCTGCAAGGCGCCGGTGCTGGTGTGCTGCTTGTCGCACCCACCGGAGAGCACCTCAAGTATGTAGTCCAAATGCATTTTCCCCAGGAGAGTTCAATAAACAACACTGCAGAGTACGAAGGTTTGCTTGCCGGTCTCAGGATTGCGGCAGACCTTGGTATCAAAAAGCTCATTATCAAAGGTGATTCACAGCTTGTCGTCAGGCAGGTCAACAAGAACTATCAAAGCCCATTGATGCAGGCCTACGTAGATGAAGTGAGGAAATTGGAAGAGCGCTTTGACGGTCTCCAAATGGAGCATGTCCCTCGTGCCGAGAACAGCGTTGCCGACGACCTGTCAAAGCGTGCTGCCCTCAAGTTGCCTGTGGAACCAGGAACTTTTGTGCTCCAATTGACTCGACCGTCCGTGGCGCCATCGATGCGGCAAGAAAAGAGAAGAAAGTTGAACTCTGGCCAGTACTTCCCGGCAGAGCTCCCCGGAGCCGCCGGCAAGGAAGTTGCTGGGATCGACACGCCTGCCGGGGAACAACAGGCTCCGGCAGGGCCTCAGGCCCTTGCTGTCGAGACAAATGTTCCCCCGGCGGACGAGATGCCTTTAGTCCTAGTTGTCGAAACCTCAGGCTCCAGCATGGGCGCAGCACATTGTCCATTTCCTTCAGACAGGTGAACTCCCTGAGGAACAAGAAGAAGCGGAGAGAGTAGCCCGTCGGTCTGTTATGTACAAGTTCGTCGATGACGTCCTGTACAGAAAGAGACCAAACGGTGTGAAATTGAAGTGCATTTCTCGGGAGGATGGACTACAGCTGTTGGCAGAGATTCATGGGGGCATATGTGGTTCTCACATAGGGTCAAGAGCGCTTGCCGGAAAAGCATTCCAGCAAGGTTTCTTTTGGCCCACCGCCCTCCAGGATGCGACTGCACTAGTAACCAGGTGTGAAGCATGCCAGTTTCATTCGAAGAAATTACATCAGCCAGCTCAAGCTCTTCAAACAATCCCTCTCTCCTGGCCATTTTCGGTCTGGGGGCTCGACATACTGGGCCCCTTCCCCCGTGCTGCCGGGGGCTTTGAGTACTTGTACGTTGCTATCGACAAGTTCACAAAGTGGCCGGAGGTGGAAGCAGTGAGGAAGGTGACAGCGCAGTCGGCTGTCAAGTTCTTCAAAGGAATTGTTTGCCGTTTCGGTGTGCCTAACAGGATCATCACCGACAACGGCACGCAGTTCACAAGTCGCACCTTCATGCAGTACGTCCAAGACCTTGGCGGCAAGATTTGTTTTGCCTCTGTTGCTCACCCGAGAAGCAACGGCCAAGCGGAGAGGGCCAATGCTGAAGTGCTGCGCGGTCTCAGGACCAGAACTTTTGACAGGCTGAAAAAGTGCGGAAGACGCTGGATTGATGAGTTGCCGGCGGTTCTTTGGTCAATCAGAACGGCACCAAATCGAGCCACCGGCCAGACGCCCTTCGCTCTAGTGTATGGAGCGGAAGCAGTTCTCCCCACGGAACTCATATACGGATCTCCTCGAGTGCTCGCTTATGATGAGCTTGAGCAAGAGCAACTGCGGCAAGATAACGTTGTGCTCCTTGAGGAGAATCATCTTCAGGCTGCTGTGCGAGCTGCACGCTACCAGCAAGCTTTGCGCCGCTATCATAGCCGCAAAGTTCATGCCCGAAGCCTTGAGGAAGGCGACCTTGTTCTTCGACGGATTCAGTCCGCCAAGAATTCAAACAAGTTGACGCCAAAGTGGGAAGGCCCTTATCGGGTAGTACGAGTCACCAGGCCTGGCGCTGTCCGCCTGGAGACCGAGGATGGCGTTCCAGTGAGTAATTCCTGGAATATCGAACATCTTCGCAAGTTCTATCCATAAGGCGCGATTGCCGGGGGCTCCCGGCAACCACCTTTTTGTACAAGTCTTGCCGGCAAGGCATGTGATCCTTTGTACAGAGCCAGGCGCAGACCCTGAGCACAGATGAATAAATTTAAGTGTTGTACATTTCCTTATTGATTCTCATGTTCACATTCATATATGCATGTTTGTCTAAGATGATGTATAACACCTGATCCCGGTAAGTTCTAACGAACCGCCAAGGTTTCATCTCTTCATTTTCTCTTCTTTCTTTTTCTTAAAGACAGAAGGATTCCTCGCGTGCACATTTGCCGGGGGGGAAGGGAGACATGAATACCAGTTGGTGACGTTCGGAATCGTATGCTTGCCGAAGGAAGGACAAAGACAGAAAGCTAAGTCCTAAAAACTCAGAGCAAGTTTTTCTTTTATTACCAAGTTATTTCCTTGGACGATTCCGACCCTTGTATGGAAAATCTGCACGCGAAGGAACCCTTGTTGTAATCAGTTACGCCCTTATTTTGTTTCGAGTCCGCTCAACGACTTAAGTGGCTGCACTGAGAACGCCAAGGAGTCTTGCCGGCCGCTGCGCCTCCGGCAGGCTGCTGAAGTCCCGCACCCAGCGCTCGCGGCAGGTTGCGCGCCGGCAAGTTTTTCCAGTAAGCGTAGGATGAACTCCATACATAAAGGAATCAGACAAGGAAAGTAGCTAGCATGAGCCTAAACATAGTTAAATTATATTACATCCATGAGTTGCCGCAGTCCTAACTCGAGACTTAACTGTCTTTTACATGAGATGACGGCGGCAAGAATAAAAAGGAAGCACTCAATCCCTGCGCTGGCCTTCGATCCTTTTGATGGAGTCCACCTTCTCAAGGATCGGCGCGATGCACTTCTCAAGCGCCTCAACATTTGCATCCTTGGGCAGGTGGCCGAGTGCGCTGGAGAGGCCGATGCCGGGATTGCTGTGCACCACCTTGAGGAGCACCTTGCGAAGGACGGCCCGGCAAAGCCGGCGAGTCTCGTTCGCCAGTTGGGTCGCCCGGCTGGACTGGAGCGCCCTCAACGCGTTGATGATGCTTTCAAAGAACATCGTCAACCTGGCGCTTGGAGATATTCTTTCCTCGGAAGAATATCTGAAGTTCGACAAGCCCATGGTTGACAGTTCTGCGGTAAGCTTCTCCGCGGCAGCGATGAGACGACCAGTCCAGATCTCCACTCCCTTCTCGTACTCGTTCTGGGCAGCGGCGGCGCTCTTGAGCAGGTTCCTCTCTCCTTGGAGATCCTTGAGTAGAGCCTTCTCACGGGCCCTGCCGGCCTCGAGAGATTTCTGCAGCGTGGTCAGCTTCAGCTCCAGAACCGCAATATCATCAGTCGCAGAGGAGAGCTGCTTGGTCTTGTCGGACAGGGCGACTTGCATCTCCGCCAAGGAGTGGAGGGTTTTTTCCCTGTCCCCCTTGAGCGTCGAGAGCTCCTTGCCATGCTCGTCAAGATCTGTCTCCAGCCTCTTTACTTTGTCGCTCAACTCGTTCTTGGCGGCCTCTGCAGCTTCGGCAGCATCGACGGCCTCTTTGAGCTTGCCGGCATGACTTGCAGTTAGAGCTTCGAGCGCCTCCTTGTGCTTCTGCTCCAGCTCCTGGGTCCGCCGCGCGACAAGATTTTCAATGTCTTCATCCTTGCTGCGAAGCTTGGCGGCGAGCGCCTGCTCACGAGCAGTGAGATCTTCCTCATGGGCATCAAGAGCAACGCGGCGCCCCGTCAGGAGGGCATCTTCGGCAGCAATCCTTTGAACAGCTTCATCATGCGCCTTCTCCATGTCTGATTGCTTCAGGAGGATCTCATTCCACTGCTGGCTCACTTGTTCCCGGCCGGCAACCAACTCTTGGAGGGCCTCGGTGTGCCAGATCTGCATTTGTGCGACGCGCCTTTGGAAATCTGCTTCGGCCGCCTCAACAACTGCCATTCTGGAGTCCGCCTTGTCTCTCCGGGCACGATGGAGAGCCTGGAGTTTGCGGAAGTTCTCGCCCATGGCCTGAAGGAGCTGATCCTCTTCAGATTTGCCGCTGCTAGTACTGGGATTGTCGACAACTTCAAGCCCGGCAGCAGTGATGATTTCTTCGAAAATTTCTCCTTCAGCTGATGCCTCGGCGCTTGCCGTCCCTGGCAAGTTGATGAATAGGTTTTCGCCAACTTTGAGATACTTGCTGGATGAGGGCTCGTCAGATGTTGATGGCTGGTCTTCAGTGGCCGCCTCACCAGTGGCAGGGGGCTCCGCGGCCGATGCAGCGCCTGGCGCTCCTGCGGCAGGAATGCCGTCAGTATGGTCTCCAGCTTCCCTGTCGCCCTCTTCAGCAGGTTCTTCCGTGATTTCCTTTTGTGCTGTCTTGGCGGCCTCCCCGTCAAGAGCATCACCGGCCCCGGCAACATCATCCTTGGTGGCCTCGCTGGCAGTGATCCTGTCCGCTTCGGCAGCAGCATCCCTGGCGGTCTCCTCGATGACGGCGTTGACGTCCATATGTTCCATCTCAGAGAACTCTGAAGGGCGAAGGAGGAAAACAGAATAAGATCAAGGTTGAAGTTTGAAGTGATCAAAGATAGAGAAGTAAGGGAAAAAGAATAACTAGCACTCTGAGGCGATCGAGTACCTGCGTTGGGCTATCGAGAGGTGGCTTCGCCTCTCCCGGCAACTCCGGTTGCCGGGGGTGGGTTGCCGGAGTCCGTGCTTGACGGCTCCTCCTCAATCCGGACAGGCTCGTCGGCAGGATCTCTTGCCGGAGATGTGCTTGTGGGCGGAGCAGTCGATGAAGGAGGCACAATGGGGCAATCTTCTCCTTGTTGCCATTCTTCTCCTGCGAACCCAAAGATATCAGCGACAAGAATGGAAGCCTCGGCACCAGCCAACAGAAAAAGGGACAATGAACTTACGCTGGGGGCTGCGTTGAGGACTAGGCTCCGGGCTCACGATGACGGTCTCTGGCACGCTAGTGGAGCCTGCCAGGGGCTCGTCGCCCGTAGAAGTCCTTGACCTCTTCGCCATCCTCTCCAGCAAGGTTTCTGTGTCACTGCAGAAACAATACAAGTGAGTCCGTATGACTGATGCAGATTGGAAGGTGAAGGTTGTGACAGGTACTCACTCTTCTTCCTCTCGCTCCGGACTGAAGCCGGAGATGTCGAAGTCGACCTCCGTTGCGATGTCTGAGTGGGGAGGCGGAGGAGGGGTCCTGGGCCGCTTGGCTGTGGCAGGCGCCGGGGCAGCCTTTGGCACGGTTGCACAAGACCCTCCCGCCGCTCCGGCGGTGGCCGCTAGTGTGGGTCTCGCGCGCCGCGCGGGCTGTTGACGGACCCCTTGCCGTGGTCCGGTCTTGCCGGCCACTTTCTTGCCGGGGGATTCGCCGCTCGATGTAGGCTGGCTTGCCGGGACGCCCGATGCGGCTTTCCGAAGGACACGCTTTGTCTTCTTCGGGGGCAAGGGCTCTTCTTGCGTCTCCTCCTCGGCCGTGTCGTCGCCGGATGAGCTTTCGGCAACTGCGCCGCCTTCTTCCCCGGCAACCTTGCTCTCCTCGGCAGGTTTTGCCTCCACCACCACCTCTGCATCGCTGGCTTCCCACTCTGTGAAGCCAACGCTACCGGCCTCGGCGGCAAAATTCGCTTCCTCCACTCTGGTAGCAATGTATCCTCCCTCCTGATCTGTGGTGGTGCGAATAAGATCTGACTCTTGCCGGACAGGCTTCTCCGTCAGATTGTCGAAGAATTTCTGCGCTTCTTCCTCGCTTGGCTCGACCCAGGTCAGGTCAAGGCCATGGGCGTTGAACATCGGCAAGAAGGCAATGATCGACCCCAGTGCAGAGTTGTTGCACAAGGGGACGATCCTTGCCGGCAGCCGGTGCTTGTCTTCACGCTGGAATAACTTCTGGCGGAGAGCGCCAAGCTGCATAAAGTCAAGTTGTTGTTTAGCCCGGGGTGCAGCCTCATGACATCCGCTGCGTTCTTATACTCCCAGGCTGGCCTCCCCCTATTCTGCAGAGGGGCGATGCGGCGGCGGAGGAAGTCGAAGCCGATCATCTCCATTGTCAGCCCGGCAGCCTTCAAGCGGAGGATTCTGGTAGTGGCGATTGTGAGCTTCTCGTCTTCTGCGGCGAGATCGCCCCAATCCTTGCCGCGGACCACCTTCTGTCGCCGGGGATGGCAAAAAGGATGAGGATCTGCTTCCTGGATCCAGCACCATTCGGCCCGCCACTCGTCCCATTTTTCACGGTAAACTCCATCTGGGTATATCTCTTTGTTCCAGGCCCTTGGAATCCAAGCAATAGATCCAGAGAGAGCCTCTCCTTTTTGGATTCGAGGATAGAAATAGTGGCGGAAAAGAGCAGAATTGGGGATCACGCCGGCGAAATTTTCACAAAGATGGGCAAAGATTGACATGCAAAATACGGCATTCGGCGTGAAGTCAAGAAGGCGGAAGCCGTATGTATACATGATGTCGTTGAAGAAATCGGAAAAAGGTGGACAGAGCCCGCAATAAAAGTACGCAGTGAAGAAGGGGTATCTGTCCGATCCGCCTTTGGAATTAGCACCTGGGATTACGCGTGTGGCGGGGTGAGCTTGTGTTCCCTTCGCCCACATGCATTGGTATCGTCCCTTCAAGGTTTCGGCGTCGAGCGTCGGAGGGAAGACGACGAGCCTCTTCCGCATCTTCACCAGCTCGCTTTCCGGAACTTCAGCCTTCGGTTCCTTGTCCGTGCCCTTGCCTTTGCTGGCCTTGGGCGGCATGGCGACCGTGGAGGTGGAAGCCGGAGGACGGAACGAGCGCGGGAGCGGCGAGCGGAAGGGAAAGAAGGTTTCGCTCTGAGCTCGAGCAGAGGAAGGCGATGGCGATGGCCAGATTGGGAAGAAGAGGGGGATGAATGGGTTTGCGCCTCCATGACTTCTCCTTTTTATGGGGAAGGAGCGGGGCCACCTTGTTTATCCCCCAATATGAATGCGCCTCTGTGGGCGCGAAACAGTTTGCAGCCTTTTTGGCACACTTCCCACATCGCGCGCTCCGTGCGCGTAGTGGGGGCACAGTAAAACAAGATCTTTACGAGCAGCTAATTCCCTGCCACCCGTGCCCGTGCACTGTCTGGGCCTAGCCCAACAACGCCTCGCACTCGTGTATGGCCCAGGCCCGGGGGCTCCTATCGGTGTACTAAGTATTGGGCCACTAGTACCCCTTACTTGTGCACAGGCAGTTGTAGCCGTCCTCGTGGCAAGCCTTGCCGGGATCAGCTCGAGGTCGATTGAAGTCATCAAGGAAATCATCAAGTCAGAGATCTGAGGATCAGCAGATAAGCAAAGCTGGAAATCGAAGGCCAGCTTCCCCGGAAAGATCCTTGCCGGGATGGCCCGTGGAGCCCGGCAAGCCTCGGCGCCCGGCAAGGCTTGGTTCCCAGCAAAGCTCGGCGCCCGGCAAGCCCTGGCGCCCGGCAAGGGTTGGTGCCCGGCAAGGATCGGCGCCCGGCAAGATTCTGCCACTGTGCCACCGCTTCGGCACAGTAACGAGTCTGACATTCTGGCTCCTTCCATGGATGCGTGGCGGCATGCCAGTGGAGGAGAGCTTAAGCGGTGCTGATGGGATGGCCCCTTTTTCCATCCCCAAGAAAGTGAGGACACCTAAACGGACACCTCACGGTGCATTAAATGCGCTTGTCCTAATCCGTCAGGGGTTAGGTATGATACCCTGTAGCTACTTTACATCTCAATGTATGTACATTGAGCCACTGTGGAGACCCCTTTGAGCATATAAAAAGGAGGCCCAAGGCAACTGCTACAGGGAGGAGAACTTCTGGCTCATTCTGCATGCGTAGCTGCTCTTTGAACGCACTGTTCATTGCGAGCGCTCCGGAAGGCTGGGCTCAAGAACATCAATAAGAACATAAAGCAGGAGTAGGGTTTTACGCTGATCAGCGGCCCGAACCTGGGTAAAAACTTCCCGCGTCGATCACCGGTTCTCATCTTTGCGTATACCTCTCCCCCCGCCGAATCATAAAGGGATCTCTCGGGATCCCATAGGTGTCGTGCCCCGACACCCTGTCGCGATCCAAAAGAGCCGCGCCCCATCAGACACGATGCCTGATGGGTAGCGCGAGTAATAGTATGTCTTGCGCGAGTGATTCGGCCCTGAAGATGGCCTCTAATCGAAAAACATTCAACATGAAATTTGTTCGTCTCGTCGAAACAGTTAAATTTGCTTTTGGGCGCATCTTCATCCGAGCTCGTTTGTGGCCTGTGTGAGTCAAAACTGAACTAATATCTCAGACTTGCCTAAATCCGAGTTCGGTTAATTTTGGAAAGATTTGGACGGGATTTGAAGTCCTTTTCTTGTACGGGAAGTCCAGCCGCCTCATAAATAGATGAGAGGTGATGGCCGATTGAACAACACACAATCGAACAATCCATCTACCACTTTTACCTTTACTTTTATCTTCTCCCTTTGTTCTTCTTCTTCTTCCTTGTTCTTCGTTCCTTCTTCTTGTTGCAGGGCGGCGAACCTCGAAGCCTTAGGGGCGATCAGGTCGACCTAGGGCAGCCCATAGCCTCCGCGTATCCAGACGAGGTCCCCCCCCCCCCGGGCGCGTGGGGTTTCGGGTCTTCAAAAACGCCCGTCGGATTGCTTGCGTACCGCGCTTCCGGACGGGTCTCCTTCGACGCGAGTTGTGGTGCATCACCCTCGGCGTTGGAGGTACACGGTGACGTGTTCGTGTGCGAACAGACGTGCGGGGTCGATCTGCGGTGAGGCGCTGCGGATGCGTGGTGGCGAGCAGCGCCGGCCGGATCTAGCCATAGGAGGAGACGCGCGGTGGTGGATTTGGGCGGCGGAGGAGGATTTGGGCGGACGGATGGAGAGAGTGTCGGCTGCGGTTTAGTCGGCGACTGAGCGGCCGAGTATTTTTTACTCCTCGGCGGCCGCGCAGAGTATTTTTTTACTCCTTTATATGGTTGTTTAGGGGTTCGGCTATGTTCCGGTTAGAGAAATAAACCAGATTTTTTACTCCTCTAATTGGTTTTAGGAGATCGGCTAGACATGCTCTAACAGACACAAATTTTATCAACATACCCCTTGTCGGTGTATAAAACATGGGTATTTTATACCCTGACCTATGCACAGACAAGTAGCAGCTCCCCCTGCCAAACAAGGCTTGCCGAAGATTCCCAAGCCAATAGAGCCACTCTTTGAGAGATCAAGGAGCGCATCAAGAAGACCAAGGTTCAAGACCAAGTAGATCAACTTGGCCAAGGAGAAGAACAAGACAAGTCCTCAAGATCAACACTAGAAGCAGCCCTTGCCGGCAAGACCGAGCTAGCAAGGTGAAGGCCCGGCAAGCTCCGTAGCCGGCAGGCTCCCGCCAGCTGCCAGCGCTCCACCTCATCGAGTAGCTAGTCGCTGATCGGTGAGTGTCGAGCCTGCGGGAAGTTAGGTGAGGCTTGCCGGACACGTGTCAGCACGCCTGAAGGATTTTTACCTTTATTGACACCCGTCCAAATGGCGTGTCAAGCTAATAGGAGTTACCAAGGCAAGCAGCGTAGCAACCTTGCTGGGTCTCCTCCTCCTCACGACACCTAACGATGCATTTAATGTTTTTCATCCTAACTAACAGAGTTACATATGATAGTACAGTTGGCTATCTAGTCACTAGATAATGACTATTTTGCCACTGTGGTAACCCCTTTGAGCTATAAAAGGAGGGCCAGGGCAACATTTACAAGGGTTAGCAAGTTAGCAAATCTACCTTAGCACAACTACATGTGTGGCTGCCCTCCTCTCGCATTCTTGTCGGGAGAGCGCTCCTTGTATTTCTGTTCCAACATATGCACCCAATATAGAAAGCAGGAGTAGGGTTTTACACCTCTCGGTGGCCCGAACCTGGGTAAAGATCCCTGCATCCTCTGTTGTTTTTGCTCTTTGCGTCTTGTGCATTACCCTAGCCAAACCACAAGGGGCTTGATGGCCCCATTGATTGTCATTCTACATCGACATCTTTGGTGTGCCAGGTAGGGGGATTACTGGCATGAACTTGAATCAGCAGACAGCGCGTTGATTTCATCGAGCTTCATTACCATCTTCATCATCAATGGCGCCCAAGAAGAAGGGCACCATGGCGACGAAGCCTTCTGCCTCCAGAGTTCCATCGCACTTGTCCGCGGGCAGTGCAGGCGGTGCCACCACTGCGGACGGTGCAGACACCGTGGCTGGCACGGCCGGTGCATGTGGTGCGGTCACCGTGCCACCCATAGCGAGAACAGGCGGTGGAGGCGCAGGAGGTAGCCAACTTCCTCGACATTCTGGCGAGACCAACCATGACGGCGCGGGCGGTGCGAATGGACAAAACCCGCCCCCTCGTCGCGCCCGTGAGCATAGCCACCGGAGCAATGTTGCACGGTCGAGCGCGAGCCAGGATCCTCCTGCTGCAATGACGCAGAGTGACACTGCTAGACACAGATATCCGCGCCCGCATGGCAAAACACCTATTGATCAAGTCCAAGATCCTCAGGCATCGCTCCTGCCTCGCCAACCCGCTACTGCGCATGAGCCGCGGAGGCAAGATCGCAATAGCGCTCCTGCTGGCTTTGCCAGGAGTCGAGCGACATCGCGTTCTTCGCCCCGGGCCCTGCCGTCAACAGCAATGAGGTGATGGCGCGAGCCTAGATGCTGTTGAACTTCCCTCCGACAGCAAACAAGATGGACGAGTGGAGAGCCACTATCCAGAGCTTGATTGGATTTGCCGAGTTGAACAAGTCACAGCAGGCGGAGCCCTCACGGCACACGCGAACAGCACCAGTAGCTCAAACTGGCGGCCACGTTGTGGGTGGTGCACCAATTGTGCAGTCTCCTCCGCGACAACAACTTCAACACCAACAGCAATGCCAGTAGCCACGGCGAACCCAGCGAACTGCAGAGCCCGACGAAATGTTGATGGCCTCCTTAGATCCGGAGACGCAGCGAGATCAGTGACAAGTGTTGCGGGACTGACGGGTAGAAGATGCCCGCACCACCATTGAACGACGCCAGGAAACGCGCCATCGATCTGACGAGCGCAATGGTCCAATTTTCAATGAGCATGCGCATGTTGTTGGCGGGTATCTACCTTACGAGGTTGGGTGCCCTACTTTCACACATGAGCTGCGGCAAGTCTGCTAGCCGTCTGTCCGGGCATTCAAGCCTGAAGTACCAGAGAAGTACAACGGCAAGCTTAACCCGGTAGAATTTCTGGGCATCTACATGATTGTCGTGCAAGCTGCTGGGGGAACGGATGAAAAGATTCTTGCCAACTAATTTCCATTGGTGCTCAAGCCCAATGTGAGGTCTTGGCTGATGAATTTGTCAGAGAACTCCATCTCCTCATGGTCAGATCTATGCAACGAGTTTGTTGGTGCCTTTACCGGAGGTCAAAAAGGCCTGGGACGACCCAGTGACTTGCAAGCGATCCTACAAAGAGAAGGTGAGAATCTGCACAGGTATATACAGAGGTTCAACCGTGTGCATCACAGCACACCTGATGTTCACCCGGTAGATGTGATTGTCGCGTTCCAGACGAATGTGCGCAATCACAAAATGTGGGAAAAGATGAACATACGGTTACCCAAGACCGTCAACGAGCTCTATACATTGGCGGACAAATGCGCACGGGCTGAAGAGGGGAGAAGGCTTCCCGGGTAAGATGTTGGCGTTGAAGTTGACTCTGAGGATGAAGACGTCACCACCCCAAAAAAGAAAGGCCGGAAGCGCAGTAGAAAGCGCAAAGGCAAAGTAGTCATGGCCGTGGAAGGCTCCGTCAATGAAGCTGCTCCATGCATTGATTGCTAGGTAGCCGCAGTGGGCGAGAAGGTCGGCAAGTCTGACGGGCCGTACTGCAAGATTCACCGTACCAAGGGTCACGACCTCCAAGAGTGCCGGCAAGTTGAGCAACTGGTCGAGAAGCAGAAAGCTGAGTATGAGAAGCACGACAAGGGGAAGGGTCAAGATGGTACTGGTGGGTCCGGCAAGAAAGGCTGCGGTGGTCGAGGAGGGCGCCGTCGCAAGGCCAATCAACATAAAGAGGATGATAAGAGTGAGGAGGAAGATTAAAATGAGTCTAGTGAGCATGAATCCCAAAAGGCAACAGAAGCCATGTGCATTTACGGGGGTGCATCCTTGCATTCTTCTCACCGCCAGCTCAAGCAGTGGGCGCGTGAGGTCAACACAGCGGAGCCGGTAGCAGACGCTCAAAAACCCCTCAACTGGTCACACACGCCTATCATTTTCGATGTCGAGGACCACCCTGATTGCACAACAGCGGTCGGGTGCTTGCCGTTGTTGGTTTCACCAACAATTTGCAACCTCAAGGTCATGAAAGTGCTAGTTGATGGTGGGGCTTGCTTGAACTTGATCTCTCCATAAGTAATCGAAAGGTTACAAATTTCTGACAAAGAGCTCGAGAAAACTGGGACATTCCAAGGGATCAATCCGGGAAGGAGCCAACCCAAGGGGAAGATCACACTGCTGGTGATGTTTGGCGGGGAACTGAACTACAGAACTGAAAAGATAGTGTTTGATGTTGTCAAAATCCCTTTGCCATTTAATGGAATTCTCGGTCGTCCAGCTCTGGCTAAGTTTATGGCAGCATCTCATTATGCCTATAACACGTTGAAGATGCCAGGGCCAATGGGCATCATCTCCATCAACTCCAACAAGAAAGACACGGTCATATGCGTGGACAAGCTTTATAGGGATGTAGTCACAGCAGAGGCCACCAAGGCAGCAGCCCTCACCAAGGGAAGAAAGAGAAAGAAGCACGGCAAGACATCTGGTGAGAATTCTGGGAAGCGCACCTCCTCGGAGTGTTGCGCGCCTATTGAAGACATACCAGAAAGCTCTGCCGACAAGAAATCCAAAGCCACTCCACCTGTGACAAAGAAGGTGCCAGCAAAGGAGGATGGCACTGGTGGTACTTTAACCGTCAATGCCACCCTTGACAGTAAATAGGAAAGCGCGCTTGTTACCTTCCTGTGGGAGAATGTCAACGTGTTTGCATGGCAATCGTCTGACATCCCAGACATTCCCAGGGAGGTAATCGAGCACCACCTTGCTGTCTGTCCCCATGCTCGGCCCGTCAAGCAAAAGGTCAAGAAGCAAGCTTTGGAATGGCAGCAGTTCATTGCAGAAAAAATCAAGAAACTTGAAGCAACTGGTTTGGTTAGAGGAGTGCTACATCCCACTTGGCTAGCAAACCCCGACAAGATCAAGGCTATTGAGTAGATTCAAGAGCCTAAGACCATCAAGGATGTGTGGCGCCTTGCCGGCTATGTTGCTACTTTAAGTAGGTTCATTTCAAGATCTGCTGAGCGCGCCCTATCATTTTTCAAGACATTGAAAAGGAAGGTCCAATGAAATGGACTTCGGAAGCGGAGGCTGCGCTGCAGGATCTGAAAAGGTACCTATCCTCCGCGCCAATACTAGTTGCACCTAAACCCTAGGAACCGTTGCTGCTATACTTAGCAGCAACGAACCAGGTGGTCAGTGTCGCTCTAGTGGCGTAGAGGGGAGTTGTTGACGAAGAAGCAATGACGGCAAGCCCATCCCTCGACAAACCTGAATCCTCTCCGGCAGGATCCGATGTCAACAGATCAGAAACAACAAATGAAGTTGATCAACAGATAGTGCTGAAGAAGAAGTTGGTGCAGCGACCAGTATACTTTGTCAGCTCCCTTCTATAGGGGGCTAGATCAAGGTATTCTGGGGTGTAGAAATTGATTTTTGGCCTTGATACGTCTCCGTCGAATCTATAATTTTTTATTGTTTCATGCCAATATTATACAACTTTCACATACTTCTGGCAACAATTTATATGATTTATTGGACTAACATATTGACCCAGTGCCTAGTGCTAGTTCCTGTTTGTTGCATTTTTTTGTTTCGCAGAATATTCATATCAAATGAAGTCCAAACGCGATAAAAATTTACGGAGATTTATTTTGGAATATATGTGATTTTTGGGAGTTGGAATTAACACAAACGGAGGCCCACGGCCTCCACCACCCACTAGGGCGTGCCGGGCACCCCCTAGCATGCCCAGGTGTCTTGTGCGCTCACCTTAAGTCGGTTGGGGCTCTTCTTCGGACGCAAGAAAGATAATTTTTGGAAAAAAATCATGTAAAATTTTCAGCGCAATCGGAGTTACGGATATCTGCGAATTTAAGAAACGGTGAAGGGTCAGAAAACAGGAACGCAAAACAGAAGAGAACAGAGAGGGAGATCCAATATCGGAGGGGCTCCTGCCCCTCCACCGCCATGGAGGCCATGGACCAGAGGGGGAACTCTCCTCCCATCTAGGGGGAGGCCAAGGAAGAAGAAGAAGGAGGGGGCTCTCTCCCCCTCTCTCCCTGTGACGCCGTAGCGCTGCCGGGGAAATCATCATGACGGCGATCTACACCAACAATTTCGCCGCCGTCAACACCCACTCTCCCCCCTCTATGCAGCGGTGTAACACCTATTCTCCCTGCTGTAATCTCTACTTAAACATGGTGCTCAATGCTATATATTATTTCCCAATGATATGTGGTTATCCTATGATGTTTGAGTAGATCCGTTTTGTCCTATTGGTTGATAGATGATCATGATTGGTTTGAGTTGTATATTTTTTTTGGTGTTGTCCTACGGTGGCCTCCGTGTCGCGCAAACGTGAGGGATCCCCTCTGTAGGGTGTTGCAATATGTTCATGATTCGCTTATGGTGGGTGGCGTAAGTGACAGAAGCACAGACCCGAGTAAGGGGGTTGTTGCGTATGGGAGTAATCAGGACTTGATACTTAATGTTATGGTTGGGTTTTACCTTAATGATCTTTGGTAGTTGCGGATGCTTGCTAGAGTTCCAATCATAAGTGCATATGATCCAAGTAGAGAAAATATGTTAGCTCATGCCTCTCCCTCATATAAAATTGCAACAATGATTACCGGTTTAGTTATCGATCACCTAGGGACAAATAACTTTCTTGTGTGACAAAAGCTTTCTACTAAACAATGAACTTTTATTATCTTGCAAAGTACTCCTAGTTTTATTCTTGCAAAGTAGTTCTAGCATCACACCTACAAAATAGTTTCATACTTGTTCTAGGTAAAGCAAACGTTTAAGTGTGCGTAGAGTTGTATCGGTGGTCAATAGAACTTAAGGGAATATTTGTTCTACCTTTAGCTCCTTGTTGGGTTCGACAGTCTTATTTATAGAAAAAGGCTACAAACGATCCCCTATACTTGTGGGTTATCAAGACCTTTTTCTGGCGCCGTTGCCTGGGGAGCAATAGCGTGGGTTGAATATTCTCGTGTGTGCTTGTTTGCTTTATGACTAAGTAGTTTTTATTTTTTGTTCTAAGTTGTTCACTATCTTTAGTTATGGATATGGAACATGAAATACCAAAAAATTAGTTGTACTTGCTACTCATGGAGATGGGGAACCTCCTAAAACCCTCGATGCTCGTTATGTGAAAAACATTAAACACTACTTTGATAATCCTGAGAAAAGCCCATTCAGCTTGATAATGGGAGACACGTTGGATCAACGTGAATACTTTAGGGATTATTGCTTGACTCAAAAAGAAAAAACTCTTATGGGATCAAATTGAAATGTTGCAATGGTATGCTTATGCTCGAGATATGATTATACTTGTTGCTCTAGGATGAAGGTTCGACACCTTCCCTTTTCATGTGAATTTAATGATAATGAAACCTTGGCTTCTTATGCTAATGGTAGATATGATTACTATGATGTGGAACAAATAGAAGAATTTGTTGCTTTTAAGGGTGCTTATGAAATTGAATCTCTATTTGAAAAGTATGAAGATTACGATGATGTTGTTTATAGACCTGAAAATTTTGCTATACTTAAATATTGCTATGAGAATAATAAATACAATTTCAATATTGATGTATTTATTGAGAAAGTCTCTGCTGTCCAAGAAGAGACTAATATCTTGCAGGAATCTATGGAAAAAGAAATTGATGAAACTGTGAGCTCATTGGATGAAAAAGATGATGAGGAGAGCAAAGAACAAAAGGAGGAAGAGCGGATTAGCTACCCGTGCCCACCTTCTAATGAGAGTAACTCTTCAACTCATACATTGTTTAATTTCCCTTCGTGCTTACCGAAGGATGAATGCTATGATAATTGCTATGATCCCGTTGATTCATTTGAAATATCCCTTTTTGATGAACTTGATGCTTACTATGCGTGTGGCCATGATGCCAATATGAATGATGCTTATGGAGATGAACTCGCTATAGTTCCCTATGTTAAGAATGAAATTGTTGCTATTGCACCCACACATGATAATCCTATTATCATTTTGAATTCTCCCAACTACACTATATCGGAGAAGTTTGCACTTATTAAGTACTATATTGATGGGTTACATTTTACTACCACACATGATGATTTTGATGGATATAAAATGCATGTGCTTGCTGCTCCTACTTGCAATTATTATGAGAGAGGAACTACATCTCTGCCTCTCTATGTTTCCAATATGATAAAATTGCAAGAAATTGTTTGTGCTATGTATCGGCCTTTACTTTGTGTGCATAAATTGTTCTTTTATGACTTGCCGATGCATAGGAAGAGAGTTAGACTTCATAATTGCATGATATATGTTGCTTTGTGCTCACTACTAAATTACAAATCATTGTTGATTCAAATTGGCTTTGATATACCTTGGGATCCGGGTGGATCCATTACTTGAGCACTTTATGCCTAGCTTAATGGCTTTAAAGAAAGCGCTGCCAGGGAGACAACCCGGAAGTTTTAGAGAGTCATTTTATTCTGTTGTGTGCTTTTATAAAGTTCAATAACAACAACTATATAGAGGGGAACTTAAAACTTCACAAAAAGAAAAGTGAAAGTGAGAAAGACGAGCACCGTGGAAGCGGGAGCATGCCTTGAACTTTGTTCATGCCCATGGAAACTTTTTGAATCTTGAATTACAGAAACTTTTCAACAAAAATAATTATCCCCTTGTAAAAATCCATTGTATTATAAAAATAATGTGCCATGATTTGCCTTTAGGGTGATTAGATTGCTTGTTGGTATGTGCGGTGCAAAAACAGAAACTTTGGCTGTAGTGCGTGAATTTACATTTTTTACTGGAATGTCAAAAGTGTCTGAAATTTTTACACAGTAATGCTATGACTTTTTTTATTTTTTCCTAATGTTTCAGAATTTTTAGATTACATAAGTATGGTGAATGTTCAGATTGCTATAGACTATCTTGTTTTTGATAGATTCTGTTTTTGATGCATTGTTTTGCTCGTTTTGATGAAACTATCGATTGTATCGGTGGTATAAGCCATGGAGAAGTTATAATACAGTAGCTATAATGCAAAAACAAAATATGAATGGGTTTGCAACAGTACTTAAAGTAGTAATTTGCATTATTATACTAACGGATCTCACGAGTTTTCTGTTAAGTTTTGTGTGGATGAAGTGTTCAAAGATCGAGGAGGTCTCGATATGAGGAGAAGGAGGAGAGGCAAGAGTTCAAGCTTGGGTATGCCCAAGGCACCCCAAGTAAATATCCAAGGAGACTCAAGCGTCTAAGCTTGGGGAAGCCCCGGAAGGCATCCCATCTTTCTTCAACAAGTATCGGTATGTTTTCGTTTTAGTTTCATTCATGTGATATGTGTAAATCTTGGAGCGTCTTTTATGTTTAGTTTTCACTTTTGTTTTATGCGCCATGCTGGTATGAGATAGTCCATGGTTGATTTATAGAATGCTTCATGTGCTTCACTTATATCATTTGAAGTTTGGATTGCCTGTTTCTCTTCATATAGAAAACAGTTACTTATAGAATGCTCTTTTGCTTCACTTATATTTATTAGAGCATGGTCTTTTATAGAAAGAATTAAACTTTGTTCTTCATTTATATCTTTTAGAGAGTCAACAAGAATTGGTCATTTGCATGGTTAGTCATGAAATCCTACATAAAACTTATGGATCAATGAATATGATATGTTTGATTCCTTGCAATAGTTTTGCGATATAGAGATGATAATATGTGGGAGGTACTAGTAAACGGTTGTGGTTAGTAAGAATATTGGTGTTAAGGTTTGTGATTCCCGAAGCATGCACGTATAGTCTCTCGTTATGCTATGAAGTTGGAGCATGATTTATTA
Source organism: Thinopyrum elongatum (assembly GCA_011799875.1). Classification (NCBI taxonomy): domain Eukaryota; kingdom Viridiplantae; phylum Streptophyta; class Magnoliopsida; order Poales; family Poaceae; genus Thinopyrum; species Thinopyrum elongatum. Next base: position 456,873,625 of record CM022299.1, read on the forward strand.
TTGATTGTCTTCCTTATGAGTGGTGGTCGGGGACGAGCGATGGTCTTTTCCTACTAATCTATCCTCCTAGGGGCATGCGTAGTAGTACTTTGCTTCGAAGGCTAATAAACTTTTGCAATAAGTTTATGAGTTCTTTATGACTAATGTGCGTCCATGGATTATACGCACTCTCACCTTTCCGCAATTTGCTAGCCTCTATGGTACCGTGCATTGCCCATTCTCACCTCGAGATGTGGTGCAAACTTCGCAGGTGCATCCAAACCCCGTGATATGATACGCTCTATCACACATAAGCCTTATTATATCTTCCTCAAAACAGCCACCATACATACCTATTATGGCATTTCCATAACCATTCTGAGATATATTGCCATGCAACTTCCAGCGCTTCCATTTTGATGACTTGAGCATTCATTGTCATATTGCTTTGCATGATCGTAAGATAGCTAGCATGATATTTCCATGGCTTGTCCGTTTTTTATGTCCTTGCTACGCTAGATCATTGCACATCCTGGTACACTGCCAGAGGCATTCATATAGAGTCATACTTTGTTCTAGGTATCGAGTTGTAATATTGACTTGTAAGTAAATAGAAGTGTGATGATCATCATTATTCATTATTAGAGCATGTCCCAGTGAGGTAAGGATGATGGAGACTAAGATTCCCCCACAAGTGGGGATGAGACTCCAGACAAAAAGAAAAAAAAAGAAAAAGAAAAAAGGGGAAAATAGAAGAAAAGAAAAAAATGATGAGAGACAAAGAGAGAAGGGGCATGTTAATTCCACACTTGTACTTCAAAGTAGCACCATGTTTTTCATATAGAGAGTCTCCTATGTTGTCACTTTCATATACTAGTGGGAATTTTTCATCAGAGTTAGATGCACACCAACTTAGTTTTCAGTTTGAGCTTTCATACACTTATAGCTCTTAGTGCATCTGTTGCATGGCAATCGCTACTCCTCGCATTGATATCAATTGATGGGCATCTCCATAGCCCGTTGATTAGCCGCGTCGATGTGAGACTTTCTTACTTTTTTGTCTTCTCTATGTTTACCTCTATCATCATACTCTATTCCACCCATAGTGCTACATCCATGGCTTGCGCTCATGTATTGCGTGGGGGTTGAAAAAGCTGAAGCGCGTTAAAAAGTATGAACCAATTGCTTGGCTTGTCATCGGGGTTGTGCATGATAAATACTTTGTGTTAAGAAGACAGAGCATGACAAGACTATATGATTTTGTAGGGATAGCTTTCTTTAGCGTTGATATTTTGAAAGACATGATTGTTTGTTGGGATGTCTGAGTATTAATGTCTTTATGTCAAATTATAGACTATTGCTTTGAATCACTCGTGTCTTAATATTCATGCCATCATTAAATATATGATCAAGATTATGCTAGGTAGCATTCCACATCAAAAATTATCTTTTTTATCATTTACCTACTCGAGGATGAGCAGGAATTAAGCTTGGGGATGCTGATACGTCTCCATCGTATCTATAATTTTTGATTGTTTCATGCCAATATTATACAACTTTCACATAATTTTGGCATTAATTTATATGATTTATTGGACTAACATATTGATCCAGTGCCCAGTGCCAGTTCCTGTTTGTTGCATGTTTTTTGTTTCGCAGAATATCCATATCAAATGAAGTCCAAACACGATAAAAATTTACGGAGATTTATTTTGGAACATGTGTGATTTTTGGGAGTTGGAATTAATGCAAACGGAGGCCCACGGCCTCCACCACCCACTAGGGTGCACCGGGCACCCCCTGGCGCGCCCAGGTGTCTTGTGGGCTCGCCTTAAGTTGGTTGGGGATCTTCTTTGGACACAAGAAAGATAATTTATGGGAAAAAATTGTGTAAAAATTTCAGCGCAATCGGAGTTACGGATCTAAGAGAATTTACGAAACGGTGAAGGGCCAGAAAATAGGAACGCAAAACAGAAGAGAACAGAGAGGGAGATCCAATCTCGGAGGGGCTCCTGCCCCTCCGCCGCCATGGAGGCCATGGACCAGAGGGGGAACTCTCCTCCCATCTAGGGGGGAGGCCAAGGAAGAAGAAGAAGGAGGGGGCTCTCTCCCCCTCTCTCCCGGTGGCACCGGAGTGCCGCCAGGGCAATCATCGTGGCAGCGATCTACACCAACAACTTCGCCTCCGTCAACACCAACTCTCTCGCCCTCTATGCAGCGGTGTAAGACCTCTTCTCCCTGCTGTAATCTCTACTTAAACATGGTGCTCAACGCTATATATTATTTCCCAATATATGTGGTTATCCTATGATGTTTGAGTAGATCCATTTTGTCCTATGGGTTGATAGATGATCATGATTGGTTTGAGTTGTATATTTTATTTTGGTGCTGTCCTACGGTGCCCTCCATGTCACGCAAACATGAGGGATCCCCGCTATAGGGTGTTGCAATACGTTCATGATTCACTTATGGTGGGTGGCGTGAGTGACAGAAGCACAGACCCGAGTAAGGGGATTGTGGCGTATGGGAGTAAAGAGGACTTGATACTTAATGCTATGGTTGGGTTTTACCTTAATGATCTTTGGTAGTTGCGGATGCTTGCTAGAGTTCCAATCATAACTGCATATGATCCAAGTAGAGAAAGTATGTTAGCTCATGCCTCTCCCTCATATAAAATTGCAACAATGATTACCGGTTTAGTTATCGATCACCTAGGGACAAATAAATTTCTTGTGTGACAAAAGCTTTCTACTAAACAACGAACTTTTATTTTCTTGCAAAGTACTCCTAGTTTTATTCTTGCAAAGTAGTTCTAGCATCACACCTACAAAATAGTTTCATACTTGTTCTAGGTAAAGCAAACGTTTAAGTGTGCGTAGAGTTGTATCGGTGGTCGATACAACTTGAGGGAATATTTGTTCTGCCTTTAGCTCCTCGTTGGGTTTGACACTCTTATTTATCAAAAAAGGCTAGAAACGATCCCCTATACTTGTGGGTTATCAGGCCTCCTCATGGCCTCGAGAAAGCTGCGCCACTACTTCCAAGCACATGAGTTCATCGTCGTCACTCGCTTCCCTTTGGAGCGCATTTTGAGAAATCCAGAAGCAACTGGCATGATAGTGGAGTGGGCGTTGGAACTGTCAAGCTTTGCACTTAAGTTTGAAAGTACTTCGATTATCCAAAGCAGAGCCTTAGCGGAGTTCATCGCAGAGTGGACGCCAACGCAAGATGAAGAAATTCAGGAATCATCTCTCCCCGGCAAAGAGATCGAGAAAGAATGGATCATGTACTTTGACGGGGCCTTCTTGCTGCAAGGCGCCAGTGCTGGAGTGCTGCTTGTCGCACCAACCGGAGAGCACCTTGAGTATGTAGTACAAATGCACTTTCCCAGGGAGAAAGCAACCAACAACACTGCAGAATATGAAGGACTCCTTGCCGGCCTCAGAGTTGCAGTAGAGTTGGGAATCAGAAAGTTGATCATTCGTGGAGATTTGCAGCTTGTTGTGAAACAGGTGAATAAAGACTATCAAAGCCCTTTGATGGAGGCATACGTGGAAGAAGTGAGGAAATTGGAGGAACACTGTGACGGATTACAAACAGAGCATATCCCCCGTGCGGAGAACAACATTGCTAATCACCTGTCAAAGTGTGTTGCTCAAAAGCTTCCTATGGAACCAGGAACTTTTGTGCTCCATTTGAATCAACCATCAGTTGCTCCGTCAACGCAGGCCAACAAGAGGAGAAAGTTAAATACTGGCAAATATTTTCTGGCAGAACTCCCACGAGCCGCCAGCAAGAACCTTGCTGGGAACAAAGACACAACTGTTGGTGAGCTGCGTTCTCATGCAGAACCTCAGGTTCTTGCCGCTGAAGCAAGCGCTCCCACAGTCGAAGAAATGTCTTTAGCTCTTGTCGTAGAGCCATAAGCTCCGGCATGGGCACAACACATAGTCCAATTTCTCCAAACAGGAGAGCTTCCTGATGAGCAAGAAGAAGCTAAAAAAGTAGTCCGCCAGTCAAGTACATACCAGTTTGTGGATAACATTCAGTACAGAAAAAGACCAACGGTGTGAAATTGAAGTGCATCTGCCGGGAAGATGGGCTAAAGTTGTTGGCAGAGATACATGGAGGCATATGTGGCTCTCACATAGGATCAAGAGCACTTGTTGGAAAAGCCTTCCAGCAAGGCTTCTATTGGCCCACTGCTCTCCAGGATGCAACTGAGCTAGTAACCAAGTGTGAAGCATGCTAGTACCATTTGAAGAATATACATCAACCAGCTCAAGCTCTCCAGAATATCCCTCTCTCCTAGCCTTTTTCGGTCTGGGGGCTCGATATCTTGGGCCCCTTCCCTGTGCTATCGGGGGCTTTGAGTTCTTGTACATTGCCATCGACAAGTTCACAAAGTGGCCCGAAGTGGAGCCAGTGAGAAAGGTGAAAGCACAGTCAGCTGTCAAGTTCTTCAAAGGGTTGGTTTGTCATTTTCGGGTTCCTACAGAATCATCACCGACAATGGCACCTAGTTCACGAGTTGCACCTGTATATCCAAAGCCTTAAAAGCAAAGTGTGTTTCACCTCAGTTGCTCACCCTAGAAGCAACGGGCAAGTAGAACGGATAAATGCTGAAGTGCTACGTGGTCTCAAGACAAGAACCTTTAATAGGCTGCACATGTGTGGGAGACACTGGCTTGATGAGTTGCCGGTGGTTCTTTGGTCACTCAGAACGACACCAAATCGAGCTACTGGCCAGACACCCTTCTCCCTTGTTTATGGTGCAGACGTGGTGCTCCCCACGGAAATCATATACGGGTCACCTCGAGTGCTTCCCTATGATGAGACAGAGCAAGAGCAGCTGCGGCAAGTTGACGCAACGCTCCTTGAGGAAGATCGTCTTCGGGCGGCTGTGCGAGCTGCATGCTACTAGCAAGCTTTGCGTCGCTATCATAGCCGCAAAGTTCATGCCCGAAGCTTTGAGGAAGGCGGCCTTGTTCTTCAGCGCGTTTAGTCCGCCAAAGGATTAAACAAGTTGACGCCAAAGTGGGAAGGCCCTTATCGGGTAGTATGAGTCACCAGACGCGGAGCAGTCCGTCTGGAGACCAAATATGGCATCTGAGTGCAGAACTCGTGGAATATTGAGCATCTTCACAAGTTCTACCCATGAGGCGCAGTTGCCGGGCCCTGTCCCCGGCAACCCCTTTTGTACAAGCTTTGTCTCCAAGACTTGTAACCCTTTGTACAAAGCCAGGCGCAGACCCTGTGCATATGTCAATAAAGCTAAGTGTTTCACAACCTTTTATGCATATTCACTTATGTATTAATGCATGCAATGTTGTGATTATGTTTTGGCTTGTATGAAAACTACTGACGAACCGACGAGGTTCTGAAACCAGTTTTTTCTCTTCTTTCTTTTTCTTAAGAGACGGAAGAATTACTCGCGTGCAAGTTTCCCGGGGGAGAGTGACAAAGGGAATACCACCTAAATGGCGTTGGTGACGGTGTACCTTTGATACGACAAGAAGTACATCAAAGAAAGCTAAGTATTAAAAAATTCAACTAAAAATTTCTTTGTTACGTTATAGTTCCCCTTGCACGGACCAATGTTATATGAGAAACCTGCACGCAGAGGAATCTTGTCGTGACCATTCACGCTCTAATCTCCCCTCGAGTCCACTCGGCAAGGTTCTTGTAGTTGCATTGAGATCGGCAAGATATCTTGCCGGTGCCAGCAGGCTGCTAAGGACCCGTTCCTCGAAGCGCTCATAGCAAGAGCACTCACCGACAAGTTTCCAAACCGCGTAGGGTGAGGGATTGGAATCATATGAAGGCACATACAAGCAAGAGGGATGACAAGCGTTCATCTGAGCATTATAAAAAGCAAATATTTATTAAAGGATGCTCAATAACATTTTTTTGGCCCTTTTTTCCCTAGGGTTTACATCAAGTGCAATGGAGGGTAAAAGGGGCGCCTAGGTGAAGCCTGGTTCGCTCCCAACAAACCAGATGATGGTGTTGTGAGCATTCAGCCGGAGTCCGAGTCGTCGTCTTCGGTCTTGACGCTCGAGGACTTGCCGTCGTCGTCTTCACCCTCGTCCTCCTCGTCGCTTTCGCTCGAGGAGGAGCTTTCGCTATTACTCGAGCTCTCCGCGCAACACTCCATGCGAGCTCCTGAAGCGCCGAAGAACCTCACGGCAAGGGTATCAGATTCAGCTAGCTGGAAATGAAGAAGATGCCCCTGCCCAGATAACGGGCGCGGACAAAGGATTTCCACCCGCGTTTGAGGTACATGGTGTTGGGAAACATTGCATGGAAAATTAAAAAAAATCTACGCACACGCAAGATCTATCCATGGAGATGCATAGCTATGAGAGGGGGAGAGCACCTACATATCCTTGTAGATCACTAAGCGGAAGCGTTTATCAACGCGGTTGATGTAGTCGTACACCTTCATGATCCGTTCCGATCAAGCACCGAACATACGGCACCTCCATGTTCAGCACACGTTCAGCTCGATGACGCCTTCGCCTTCTTGATCCAGAAAGAGGGGCGAAGTAGCAGATGAGTTTTGGCAGCACAACGTCGTGGTGACGATGGTGGTTAAACTATTTTGCAGGGCTTCGCCAAGCACAACTGATTTAGAGCGGAGGATGAACTAGAGGGAGAGGGGGCGCCGGCACACGACTTGGTGAATCGTGGTGTGTGGCGCCCCCTCCCCTCCTCTCATATATATAGGTGGAGGGGAGGGAAGGCAGCCTAGGGTGTGCCCCAAGGGGGGCAACGGCTGTCCTAGGGCGCCTGCCAAGGTGCCCCCCCCCCTTCCATACGTTGCGCATGGGGGGGGGGAAAGGGGGGCTGGCGGCCCCTAGGGCGCCTCCCCTTCCATCTTCCTTGCATGGAGAAAGGCAGGAGGGGGCCGGCCCCTCCTCCTTCCTTCCTAGGGCCGGCGGCCAGGAGGTGGGGCGCGCCATCCCCTTTGTGGGCTGGCGTGCTCCCCTCCTTTTGGCCTGTTAGGCCCAACAACTCCCCGTGGCCTTCCAGATCCCCTTCTAGTGATCCGATAATTATCCGGTGTATTCCGAAACTCTTCCGAAGACTGAATACTATCATCCTATATATGAATCTTTACCTTCGGACCATTTCGGAGCTCCTCGTCATGTTCGTGATCTCATTCGGGACTCCGAACAATATTCAGTCACCAACATACATAACTCATATAGTACTATATCGTCAATGAACGTTAAGCGTGCGGACCCTACGGGTTAGAGAATGATGTAGACATGACCGAGATGCTTCTCCGGTCAATAACCAATAGCGGGACCTGGAAGCCCATATTGGTTCCTACATATTCTATGAAGATCTTTATCGGTCGAACCTTTATGACAACATACGTAGTTCCCTTTGTCCGTCGGTATGTTACTTGCCTGAGATTCGATCGTCGATATCTCCATACCTAGTTCAATCTCGTTACCGGCAAGTCTCTTTACTTGTTTCGTGATACATCATCTTGTAACTAACTGCTTAGTCACTTTGCTTGCAAGCTTCTTGTGATGTTGTATTACCAAGAGGGCCTAGAGATACCTTTCCATCATACGGAGCGACAAATCCCAATCTCGATCCATGCCAACTTAACAGACACCTCTGGAGATACCTGCAGAGCACCTTTATGATCACCCAGTTACAAAGTGACGTTTGATACACACAAGGCATTCTTCCGGAGTCCGGGAGTTGCATGATCTCATGGTCGAAGGAACATGTATTTGACATTAAGAAAGCAGTAGCAACAAACTGAATGATCATATGTTATGCTAACGGATGGGTCTTGTCCATCACATAATTCTCATAGTGATGTGATCCCGTTATCAAATGACAACTCATGTCTATGGTCAGGAAACCTAAACCATGTTTTGATCAACGAGCTAGTCTAGTAGAGGCTTACTAGGGACTTGGTATTTGTTTATGTATTCACACATGTATTTAAGTTTCCGATCAATACAAGTATAGCATGAATAATAAACCTTTATCATGATTAAGGAAATATAATAATAACCACTTTATTATTGCCTCTAGGGCATATTTCCAACAGTCTCCCACTTGCACTAGAGTCAATAATCTAGATTACATTGTAATAAATCTAACACCCATGGAGTCTTGGTGCTGATCATGTTTTACCCGTGGAAAAGGTTTAGTCAATGGGTCTGCCACATTCAGATCCGTATGTACTTTGCAAATTTCTATGTCTCCATCCTTGAGTTTTTCACGAATGGAGTTGAAGTGTCGCTTGATGTGTTTGGTTCTCTTGTGAAACCTGGGCTACTTGGCTATGGCAATTGCTCTAGTGTTGTCACAAAAGATTATCATTGGACCCGATGCACTGGGTATTACACCCAGATCGGATATATGAACTCCTTCATCCAGACTTCTTCATGTCATTCTGAAGCAGCTATGTACTCCGCTTCACATGTAGATCCCGCCATGATGCTCTGCTTAGAACTGCACCAACTGACAGCTCCACCATTCAATATAAATACGTATCCGGTTTGTGACTTAGAGTCATCTGGATCTGTGTTGAAGCTAGCACCGACGTAACCCTTTACGACGAGCTCTTCGTCACCTCCATAAACGAGAAACATATCCTTGGTCCTTTCCAGGTACTTCAGCATATTCTTGACCACTGTCTAGTGATCCACTCCTGGATTACTTTGGTACCTCCCAGCCAAACTAATGGCAAGGCACACATCAGGTCTGGTACACAGCATGGCATACATTATAGAACCTATGGCTAAGGCATAGGGAATGACTTTCATTCTCTCTCTATCTTCTGCCGTGGTCGAACTTTGAGTCTGACTCAATTTTGCACCTTGCAACACAGGCAAGAACCCTTTCTTTGACTGGTACATTTTGAACTTCTTTAGAACTTTGTCAAGGTATGTGCTTTGTGAAAGTCCTATTAAGCGTCTCGATCTATCCCTGTAGATCCTGATGCCCAATATGTAAGTAGCTTCACCGAGGTCTTTCATTGAAAAATTCTTATTCAAATATCCTTTTACGCTATCCAGAAATTATATATCATTTCCAATCAGCAATATGTCATCCACATATAATATCAGAAATGCTGCAGAGCTCCCACTCACTTTCTTGTAAATACAGGCTTCACCGTAAGTCTGTATAAAACCAAATGCTTTGATCACCTCATCAAAGCGTATATTCCAACTCCGAGATGCTTGCACCAGTCCATAGATGGATCGCTGGAGCTTGCACACTTTGTTAGCACCCTTAGGATCGACAAAACCTTCTGGTTGCGTCATATACAACTCTTCTTTAAGAAACCCGTTAAGGAATGCAGTTTCGACGTCCATTTGCCAGATTTCATAATCATAAAATGCGGCAATTGCTAATATGATTCCGACAGACTTAAGCATCGCTACGGGTGAGAAAGTCTCATTGTAGTCAACCCCTTGAACTTGTCGAAAACCTTTTGCGACAAGTCGAGCTTTGTAGACAGTGATATTACCATCAACGTCCGTCTTCTTCTTGAAGATCCATTTATTCTCAATGGCTTGCCGATCATTGGGCAAGTCCACCAAAGTCCACACTTTGTTCTCATACATGGATCCTATCTCAAATTTCATGGCCTCAAGCCGTTTGTCGGAATCTGGGCTCATCATAATCTTCTTCATAGTTTGTAGGTTTGCCGTTGTCTAACAACATGACTTCCAGGACAGGATTACCGTACCACTCTGGCGCGGTACGTGTTCTGGTCGACCTACGAGGTTCAGTAGAAACTTGATTCGAAGTTTCATGATCATCATTTGCTTCCTCTCTGGTTGGTGTAGGCATCACGGGAACGGTTTTCTCTGATGTGCTACTTTCCAATTCAAGAGAAGGTACAACTACCTCATCAAGTTCTACTTTCTTCCCACTCACTTCTTTCGAGAGAAACTCCTTCTCTAGAAATGACCCATTCTTAGCAACAAAGATCTTGCCTTCGGATTTGTGGTAGAAGGTATACCCAATAGTTTCTTTAGGGTATCTTATGAAGATGCACTTCTCCGCTTTGGGTTCGAGCTTATCAGGCTGAAGCCTTTTGACATAAGCGTCGCATCCCCAAACTTTAAGAAATGACAGCTTAGGTTTCTTGCCAAACCATAGTTCATACGGTCATCTCAAAGGATTTAAACGGTGCACTATTTAACGTGAATGCGGCTGTCTCTAATGCATAACCCCAAAACGATAGCGGCAAATCGGTAAGAGACATTATAGAACACACCATATCTAATAAAGTACGGTTACGACGTTCGGACACACTATTACGTTGTGGTGTTCTAGGTGGCGTGAGTTGTGAAACAATTCCACATTGTCTTAAATGAAGGCCAAACTCGTAACTCAAATATTCACCTCCGCGATCAGATCATAGAAACTTTATTTTCTTGTTACGATGATTCTCCACTTCACTCTGAAATTCTTTGAACTTTTCAAATGTTTCATACTTGTGTTTCATCAAGTAGATATACCCATACCTACTCAAATCATCTGTGAAGGTTAGAAAATAACGATACCCACCGCGTGCTTCAACACTCATCGGACCGCATACATCGGTATGTATTATTTCCAATAAGTCACTAGCTCGCTCCATTGTTCCGGAGAATGGAGTTTTAGTCATCTTACCCATGAGGCATGGTTCGCAAGTATCAAATGATTCATAATCAAGTGATTCCAAAAGTCCATCCGCATGGAGTTTCTTCATGCGCTTTACACCGATATGACCTAAACGGCAGTGCCACAAGTATGTTGCACTATCATTATCAACTTTGCACCTTTTGGCATCAATATTATGAATATGTGTATCACTAATCAAGATTCAACAAGAATAGACCATTCACTAAGGGTACATGACCATAAAAGATGTTACTCATATAAATAGAACAACCATTATTCTCTGACTTAAATGAATAACCGTCTCGCAATAAACAAGATCCAGATATAATGTTCATGCTCAACGTTGGCACCAAATAACAATTATTGAGGTCTAAAACTAATGCCGAAGGTAGATGTACAGGTAGCGTGCCGACGGCGATCACATCAACCTTGGAACCATTCCAGACGTGCATCGTCACCTCGTCCTTAGCCAATCTTCGTTTATTCCGCAGCTCCTGTTTCGAGTTACAAATATGAGCAATCAAACCAGTATCAAATACCTAGGCGCTACTATGAGCACTAGTAAGGAACACATCAATAACATGTATATCAAATATACCTTTGTTCACTTTGCCATCCTTCTTATCTGCCAAGTATTTGGGGTAGTTCTGCTTCCAGTAACCATTTCCCTTGCAGTAGAAGCACTCAGTTTCCGACTTGGGTCCAACTTTGGTCTTCTTTATGGGAGCAGCAACTTGCTTGCCAGTCTTCTTGAAGTTCCCTTTCTTTCCCTTGCCCTTTTTCTTGAAACTGGTGGTCTTGTTAACCATCAACACTTGATGCTCTTTCTTGATTTCTACCTTCGCCGATTTCAGCATCGCGAAGAGCTCGGGAATTGTTTTTGTCATCCCTTGCATATTATAGTTCATCACAAAGCCTTTGTAGCTTGGTGGTAGTGACTGAAGAACTCTATCAATAACACTCTCAACTGGAAGATCCATTCCCAGCTGAGTCAAGTGGTTGTGGTACCCAGACATTCTGAGTATGTGTTCACTGACAGAACTGTTCTCCTCCTTCTTACAGCTAAAGAACTTGTTGGAGACTTCATATCTCTCAACCCGGGCATTTGCTTGAAATATCAACTTCAGCTCTCGGAACATCTCATATGCTCCGTGGCGTTCAAAATGCTTTTGAAGTCCCGGTTCCAAGCCGTAAAGCATGGCACATGATACGTCTCCAACGTATCTATAATTTATGAAGTATTCATGCCATGTTTACAACAATTTTATATGGTTTTGGTATGATTTTATTAGAACTAACCCGGACTGACGCTGTTTTCAGTAGAACTACTATGGTGTTGTTTTTTGTGCAGAAATAAAAGTTCTCGGAATGGGCTGAAAATTTACGGTGATTTTTTGTGGACCAAAAGAGACCCCCAAAGCTTCATGGGAGGACCAGAGGACCCACGAGGACACCACAAGCTCGCTAGGCACGCCCTACCCCCCCCCCCCCCCCCCCCCCCCGGAAGGGGCGATCGAGCTTGTCACTGCCTCGTGGACCCCCTTGATGTGAGATCGACGCCAAAAATTCCTATAAATACCCAAACCCCCAGAAAGAACCCTAGATGAGAAGTTTCGCCGCCGCAAGCCTCTGTAGTCATGAAAAACCAATCGGGACCCCGTTCCGGCACCGTGCCTGAGGGGGAAATCATCACCAGAGGCTATCTTCATCATCCCGGCGGCCACCATGATAAGGAGGGAGTAGTCCACCCTCAGGGCTGAGGGTATGTACTAGTAGCTATGTGTTTGATCTCTCTCTCTCGTGTTCTAGATTTGGCATGATCTTGATGTACCACGAGCTTTGTTAATATATTTGGATCTTATGGTGTTCTTCCCTCTCTACTGTCTTGTGATGAATTGAATCTTTTCCTTTGAGGTTTTGTTATGTCGGATTGAATCTTTTGGGTGTGAGAGCACTTGATGTATGTCTTGCAATGGGATATCCATGGTGACAATGGGATGTTCTATTGATTCACTTGATGTATGTTTTGGTTATCAACTTGCGGATTCCCATGGTGACATTGGGGTAATCTATGCATAGGGGTTGATACAGGTTTTCATATTCCTTTCTCCGATAGAAATCTTGGGGTACTCTTTGAAGTTCTTTGTGTTGGATTGAATATTATGAATCCGAAGTTGTTTGATACATATCGTATAATCAACTCATGGATACTTGTGGTAACATTGGAGTATCTAGGTGACATTAGAGTTTGTTGATGTGTATCATATGGTGTTATTTTAGTACGAACTCTAGGGCTGTTTGTGACACTTATAGGAATAACTCAATGGATTGATCGGAAAGAATAACTTTGAGGTGGTTTCGTACCCTACAAACAATTTCATCTTATGTTCTCCGCGATAGGAACTTTGGAGTGATTCTTTGTTGCACATTGAGGGATTGTTATATGATCCAATTATGCTATCATTGTTGAGAGATTTTGCACTAGTGAAAGTATGAACCCTAGGCCTTGTTTTCAAGCATTGCAATACCATTTTTGCTCAATTTTGTTACTAGTTACCTTGTCGTTTTTATATTTTCAGCTACAAAAACCTATATCTACTATCCATATTACACTTGTATCACCATCACTTCGCGGAACTAGTGCACCTATACAATTTACCATTGTATTGGGTGTGTTAGGGACACAAGAAACTCTTTGTTATTTGGTTGCAGGGTTGTTTGAGAGAGACCATCTTCATCCTACGCCTCCCACAGATTGATAAACCTTAGGTCACCCACTTGGGGGAAATTTTCTACTGTCCTACAAAACTCTACGCTTGGAGGCCCAACATGAGTCTACAAGAATAAAGTTGCATAGTAGACATCAAGCTCTTTTCTGGCGCCGTTGCCGGGAAGGTGAGTGCTTGAAGGTATATCTTTAGATCTTGCAATTGAATCTTTTAGTTTCTTGTTTTATCACTAGTTTGGTTTATAAAAGAAACTACAAAAAAATGGAATTGAAGTTGCCTCATATTATTCATCTTTATCATGTCTTTCTTGAAAATGATGGAGCAAAAAATTGTGCTCAATTGATAAGAGAAGAATTCAATAAAATGTTTGGCATAAAATCTTTGAATGATGAGCATGATTGCAATGTTGTTAGTATGAATCCTTTGAATATCCATGTTGCTAATGACATGCAAATCCACAAGCTTGGGGATGCTATGTTTGATGAAGATGATATTTTTAGTCCCCCAAGTTTTGATGTGCAAATTTGTTATAATGATTGCATGCTTCCTATTTATGATGATTATATTGATGAAAGTGGGTTTGGAAGAGTGTCAACTCTAGGTAATGATCCCACTATTTTGGAGGGTGTTGAATCATATTACAATATTGATAAAAGTGGATTTGGAGAGGTCATGACTTTATTTAGTAATGAATCCACTATTTTGGAAGAGGTTCCAATTGATTATGAGAACAAAGTTGCTATCTATGATGATTATTGTGATGACATGTATGCTATAAAGAATAATGATAACCATGAACTTTGTCATCATGATTTTAATGCTCAAATTGATTATGTGAATCAAGTATCATGTGATAGTTATTTCATTGAGTTTTCTCCCACTACTATTCATGAGAATAAATTTGCTTCTGTGGAGAGTAATAAAATTTCTATGCTTGTGGATCATGAAAATAATGCTTTATGTGATAGCTATATTGTTGAATTCATTCATAATGCTACTGAAAATTACTATGAGAGAGGAACATATGCTTGTAGGTATTGCAATAATATCAAGTTTCCTCTCTATGTGTTGAAAATTTTGAAGTTATGCTTGTTTTGCCTTCCTATGCTAATTGATTCTTCTTCCCATAATTTGTTTGCTCACAAAATTCTTATGCATAGGAAGTGGGTTAGGCTTAAATGTGCTAGTCATATGCTTCATGATGCTCCCGTTATGTTTCAATTCTAATCTTTTATGTGAGCATCATTGAAATCATCATGCCTAGCTAAAAAAGCGTTAAAGAAAAGTGCTTGTTGGGAGACAACCCAACATTTACACCTACTGTTTTTGTGTGTTCACATGATTAATCTAATGTAGTAATCATTTTTTATAGATTTTGTTTCAATAAAGTGCCAAGTAAAGCCTTTGGGATAGCGTGGATGATAGTTGATTTGATTCTGTGCAAAAACAGAAACTCTTGCATCCAGTAACAGAATTATTAAAAAGCACTGGACTGTCAAAAAATTCTGCATTTTTTTACAGATGATTGATATACAAATTTCCTACGTTTTTTTAAATTTTCAGAATTTTTGGACAAAAATAATTGTAGCCAATATTCAGATCTGTACAGACTGTTCTGTTTTTGACGGATTCCATTTGCAATGCATAGTTTGCTTGTTTTATGGTTTCTATGGCTTATATAGCTTAATATAAATTGTGGAAATTATAGAGTACAGTAGGCATTATGTGGAAACAATTATGAATCTTGTCTTTGACAGTACCCAAGTGAATGATTTGTTTTACTATACTAACCCATCTCACAAAGTTCTGTTAAGTTTTGTGTGATTGAAGTTTTGGGTGAGATATCGATAGGAGAAGAATGAAGAGTGGCAAGAACCTAATCTTGGGGATTCCCAAGGCACCCCAAGGTAATATTCAAGGAAGGCCCAAGAAACTAAGCTTGGGGATGCCCCGGAAAGCATCCCCTCTTTCGTCTCCAACATTATCGGTAACCTCACTTGGAGCTATATTTGTATTCATCATATGATATGAGTTTTGCTTGGAGGGTCATTTTATTTTATTAGTACTTGCTTGATGTTATTTAGATTAATGTTTTACATCTTTTATTTCAAAAAAATGTCAAGTATAGCCTTTACCATGCTTATTTTGCAAGTTTGTATGTTGTTGTTTGAAAACAGAAAGTTTGTTCATGTTTTGAATATTTGTGAATAGTCAAAACATGATAAAATCTTGAAATTTTTACACGGTGAGCCATAAATTTTTTTCTACAATTTCATAATTTTTCAGCATTTTTGTAGTTAGAGAAGTATGGATCTTATTGCACTCTTTACAGACCGTCCTGTTTAGACAGATTGTTGTTATGTTTGCATTGTTTGCATATGTGTGCTTCTTTAATGATTCTATTTTGAGGATAGGAGTATTAAATATGCAGAGGCATTTAGTATGCAATGTTAAATTATAATTTTAGTGATTTTCTACAGTAGAGAATGATAAGGTTTTCCATTGATTTATACTAACTTATCTCATGAGTTCTTGTTGAGTTTTGTGTGGATGAAGTTTTTAAGAATTAGGGAACCGTAATATGAGAGGAATTAAGGAGAAACAAGAGCTCAATCTTGGGGATGCCCAAGGCATCCCTAGTTAATATTTGAAGAAGTCTCAAGCATCTAAGCTTGGGGATGCCCCGATTGGCACCCCACCTTTCTTCTTCAACAACGGTCGGTCAGTTTTGGTTGAGCCTAAGTTTTTGCTTCTTCACATGATATGTGCTATCCTTGGAATGTCATTTTATTTTGTTTTGCTTGCTGTTTGAATAAAATACTTAAGATATCAAATTCTTAGATGAGAGAGAGTCTTCACATAGCTACTTAATTATTTGACTACTCATTGATCTTCACTTATATCTTCTTGGTGCAGTTTGTCATTTACTCTCGTGCTTCACTTATATCCTATGAGTAAATGGTTGAATGAATTGAATATCATAAATCTGAAATTATATATGTTTCATATGCTTATCCCATGGGGAGTAATGACTTCACATATAAGAAGTATAGGTGGTAAATTTATTGAAAGTTAGCAAACACAGCATTGGTCACTTGAACAATTCATGAAAGAATATTGAAGGAAGATAGATTTCAGATATAAATATACTATCTTGGACATCTTCTATGATTGTGAGACCCATTAATTATTTTAAAACTTGAGAAATTAGTTTAAATTGGACAAGGAAGACAACGTAATGAGTTATGTTTGGGTATATTTGTATAGAAGTTATATTGTTATGGACCTCCACATGTGGTGCTTGCTTAGGATCTTTTGCTAGCCAAAAATTCGTACTAAGTAGAGATAATACTAGTGCATCCAAGTTTCTTGCCATAAGTGTCCACCATATCTACCTATGGATTGAATAAGATCCTTCAAGTAAGTTGTCATCGGTGCAAAAAACAATAAAAATTGCACCTAAATATGTATGATCTTTTATTGTAAGGGAAAATAAGCGTTGTACGAACTTGTGATGGTAAAGAAATAAAAGCGACGGCCTGCATAATAAAGGTTGCTATCACAAAGGGCAATATAACGTGACGTTCCTTTGCATTAAGGGTTTGCACATCCAAAAATAAAAAGCGCACGACAACCACTGCTTCCCTCTGTGAATGGCCTATCTTTTATGTATTTACTTTTATGCAAGAGTCAATAGTATTCCTTCTCATTTCAACCTCAATTATTCTCTAGTTGGCAAGTATCATGTGGTGGGGAAAGATCCAAACATATATGGCCATTCAAATATATTTGATAATGAATTATTATTGTTAACCATTATCTATATGATAAATAAGTTGGGAGGCGAAACATTAAGCCCCTAGCTTTCTCTGTGTTCGATGGATGCTATTTGTTCTAAAAATATGCTTTGAGTGTTAGCAATCATGGAAGACTATATGATAGTTGAGTATGTCGAATTTGCTAAATCCAAGCTCTTACATAGACCCTTCCTGAAAATAAGATGAATTGTTTGATGACTGAGAACATAGTTTGTTAGTTTTCAAGAAAGTTTATGGTCTATACTTTAACATGTGAATAGCTTGTTACTTGATCATGAGAAGTTTTATGAGATGAGCTACTATTTATGATATATAATGATGCTAGAAAAAGTGATTGGAATTATCATTGATCAAACTTGTGCACTTGCTAGCATTCACACTTCATAAATTATTTCTTTTATGATTTACCTACTCGAGGACGAGTAGGAATTAAGCTTGGGGATGCTGATACGTCTCCAACGTATCTATAATTTATGAAGTATTCATGCCATGTTTACAACAGTTTTATATGGTTTTGGTATGATTTTATTAGAACTAACCCGGACTGACGCTATTTTTAGCAGAACTATCGTGGTGTAGTTTTTTGTGCAGAAATAGAAGTTCTCGGAATGGGCTGAAAATTTACGGTGATTTTTTGTGGATCAGAAGAGACTCCCGAAGCTTCGTGGGAGGATCAGAAGACCCACGAGGACACCACAAGCTCGCTAGGCATGCCCTACCCCCCAGGGAGGGGCGACCGAGCTTGCCGCTGCCTCGTGGACTGATACGTCTCCAACGTATCTATAATTTATGAAGTATTCATGCCATGTTTACAACAGTTTTATATGGTTTTGGTATGATTTTATTAGAACTAACCCGGACTGACGCTATTTTTAGCAGAACTATCGTGGTGTAGTTTTTTGTGCAGAAATAGAAATTCTCGGAATGGGCTAAAAATTTACGGTGATTTTTTGTGGATCAAAAGAGACTCCCAAAGCTTCGTGGGAGGATCAGAAGACCCACGAGGACACCACAAGCTCGCTAGGCACGCCCTACCCCCCAGGGAGGGGCGACCGAGCTTGTCGCTGCCTCGTGGACTGATACGTCTCCAACGTATCTATAATTTTTTATTGTTCCATGCTATTATATTATCCATCTTGGATGTTTTATATGCATTTATATGCTATTTTATATGATTTTTGGGACTAACCTATTAACCTAGAGCCCAGTGCCAGTTTCTATTTTTTTCCTTGCTTTTCAGTTTCGCAGAAAAGGAATATCAAACGGAGTCCAAATGAGCTGAAAATTTATGGTGATTTTTTATGGACCAGAAGAAGCCCCCGTAGCAAAGGAGTTGGGCTAGAAGAGCCACGAGGCCTCCACAAGGGTGGAGGGCGCCCCCCTAGGGCGCACCCTCCGGTCTTGTGGGCTCCTCATGGACCCCCCCCCTGACTTGTTCTCGACGCCAAAAATTCCTATAAATACAGAAACCCCCAGAAATAAACCTAGATCGGGAGTTCCGCCGCCACAAGCCTCTGTAGCCACGAAAAACCAATCGGGAGCCTGTTCCGGCACCTTGCCGGAGGGGGAAACCATCACCGGTGGCCATCTTCATCATTCCGGCAGTCTCCATGACAAGGAGGGAGTAGTTCACCCTCGGGGCTGAGGGTATGTACCAGTAGCTATGTGTTTGATCTCTCTCTCTCTCTCTCATGTTCTTGATTTGGCACGATCTTGATGTACCGCGAGCTTTGCTATTATAGTTGGATCTTATGATGTTTCTCCCCCTCTACCTTCTTGTAATGAATTGAGTTTTCCCTTTGAAGTTATCTTATCAGATTGAGTCTTTAAGGATTTGAGAACACTTGATGTATGTCTTGCATGTGTTTATCTGTGGTGAGAATGGGATATTCACATGATCCACTTGATGTATGTTTTGGTGATCAACTTGCGGGTTATGTGACCTTGTGAACTTATGCATAGGGGTTGGCACACGTTTTCGTCTTGACTCTCCAGTAGAAACTTTGGGGCACTCTTTGAAGTTCTTTGTGTTGGTTTGAATAGATGAGTCTGAGATTGTGTGATGCCTATCGTATAATCAAACTCGCGGATACTTGTGGTGACATTGGAGTATCTAGGTGACATTAGGGTTTTGGTTGATGTGTGCCTTAAGGTGTTATTTTAGTACGAACTCTAGGGCTGTTTGTGACACTTATAGGAATAGCCCAATAGATCGATCAGAAAGAATAACTTTGAGGTGGTTTCGTACCCTACAATAATCTCTTCGTTTATTATCCGCTATTAGTGACTTTGGAGTGACTCTTTGTTGCACGTTGAGGGATTGTTATATGATCTAATTATGTTATCTTTGTTGAGAGAACTTGCACTAGTGAAAGTATGAACCCTAGGCCTTGTTTCCAAGCATTGCAATACCGTTTTTGCTCACTTTTGTTACTTGCTACCTTGCTGTTTTTATATTTTCAGATTACAAAAACCTATATCTACTATCCATATTGCACTTGTATCACCATCTCTTCGCCGAACTAGTGCACCTATACAATTTACCATTGTATTGGGTATGTTGGGGACACAAGAGACTCTTTGTTATTTGGTTGCAGGGTTGTTTGAGAGAGACCATCTTCATCCTACGCCTCCCACGGATTGATAAACCTTAGGTCATCCACTTGAGGGAAATTTGCTACTGTCCTACAAAACTCTGCACTTGGAGGCCCAACACGAGTCTACAAGAAGAAGGTTGCGTAGTAGACATCAAGCTCTTTTCTGGCGCTGTTGCCGGGGAGATGAGTGCTTGAAGGTATATCTTTAGATCTTGCAATCGAATCTTTTAGTTTCTTGTTTTATCACTAGTTTAGTCTATAAAAGAAAACTACAAAAAAATGGAATTGAGGTTGCCTCATTTGCTTCATCTTTATAATGTCTTCCGTGAAAATGATGGAAAGGAAAATTGTGCTCAAGTGCTAGAAGAAGAATTCAATAAAATGTTTGGCATACAATCTTTGAATGATGAGCATGATTGCAATGTTGTTAGTATGAATTCTTTGAATATCCATAGTACTAATGATGATTTCACTAGTCATGATAAAAATGTCTCCTATAAGAATGTCAATTTTTGTGGAGTGCATAGAGTTTGCAATTACACACCAAAAAGGGAAGATAGATTTTGCAAGAGGCATGAGTATTTAGAAACTAAATGGTTGCAAGAGAGGCTAGATGTTTGTGCTGAAAGATTTAATTTTTCTCGCCATCCTTGTGAACTTTGTAATGAACGTGGTCATTTTAATTTCCAATGTGAATTTTTTCCTGATCGAATTGTGTCCAAAAATTGTGATAACCTCATTACCCTTGAGCATCATAATGAACTTAGTCTATTTTTGGGGTATGAAGAAATGAATAATAAAACTAACAATGTTCCAGATTGGGTTCTCATGAAAATGATTGATTTTGATGTAAATGAAATTTATATGTATTGTGCGGTGAATTGCATTGAGAATCATTATATTGCCAATTACTTTAAGACAAGAAAACAAATAGAAGATGAAGAGAATACTAATGAAGGGGAAGAGGTTTCCCAATATCCTCCTTTTTTTTGATGAATCAGGTAACGAGGAGGAGCTTTTTATTCAACCAATCTCATCAATAAGGAGCTCCAAAAAGGTGATTAAACCCACACATGATGTGGAGAAGAAAAACAAAAGACGGAGAAGCAAAGGTAAAAAGGTATCCCTCCCAAATGATGTTGATCCTATTATTGTTATGCCTATTACTCATTGTGATGATAATAATTGCTATACTATTGGTGCCATTCGTACTATTAATGATGAAAGTGATTATGCTTATGATATGCAAAGGCACAAGCTTGGGGATGCTATGTTTGATGAGAATGACATGCTTGAGAATTTATTTGCTGCAATTAATGTTTTTCCCAAGCTTGGGGATGCTATGTTTAGTGAAGATGATATTTTTAGTCCCCCAAGTTTTGATGTGCAAATTTATCATGATGATAGCATGCCTCCTATTTACGATGATTATATTGATGAAAGTGGGTTTGGAAGAGTGTCAACTTTAGGAAGTATTGATCCCACTATTTTGGAGGGTGTTGAATCTTATTATAATGATAAAAGTGGATTTGGAGAGGTCATGACTTTATTTACTAATGATTCCACTATTTCGAAAGAGGTATCAATTGACTATGATGAGAACAAAGTGGCTACTTATGATGATTATTGTGAGGATACTTATGTTATAAAAAGTAGTGACAATTATTGTCATAATTTTGAATATCCTTTTACTGAACATTACTCTTTTAATGAGGAAACAATTTATAGTATTCAAGTTTCATATGATGCTCCCACTACTATTCATGAGAAGAAATTTGCTTATGTGGAGAGTAATAAAAATTCTATGCTTATGCATCATGAAAAGAGTGCTTTATGTGATGGTTATATTGTTGAATTCATTCATGATGCTACTGAAAATTATTATGATGGAGGAGTATATGCTTGTAGGAATTGCAATAATATCAAGTTTCCTCTCTATGTGCTTAAAATCTTGAAGTTTTGCTTGTTTTACCTTCCTATGCTAGTTGATTCTTGTTCCCATAAATTTTTTTCTCACAAAATCCCTATGCATAGGAAGTGGATTAGACTTAAATGTGCTAGTCATATTCTTCATGATGCTCTCTTTGTGTTTCAATTCTTATCTTTTATGTGAGCATCATTGAAATCATCATGCCTAGCTAGAAAGGCATTAAAGAAAAGCGCTTGTTGGGAGACAACCCAACATTTACCCCTACTTTTTTTGTGTGTTCACATGATTATGTTACTGTAGTAATCATGTTTTATAGCTTTTGTTTCAATAAAGTGCCAAGTAAAGCCTTTGGGATAGTGTGGATGATAGTTGACTTGATTCTGTGCAAAAACAGAAACTTTTGCACCCAGTCCAGGAATTTCTAAAATTCACTGGAACGTGATTTTGATATGCATTTTTGAAACATGATTTATATACAAATTTTCTACGTTGTCCTAATTTTTCAGAATTTTTGGAGTTACAGAAGTATGTAAAGTTTCCAGATTACTACAGACTGTTCTGTTTTTGACAGATTCTGTTTTCATTGTGTTGTTTGCTTATTTTGATGAATCTATGAGTAGTATCGGAGGGTATAAACCATGGAGAAGTTGGAATACAGTAGATATAACACCAATATGAATTTAGAATGAGTTCACAACAGTACCTAAGTGGTGATTTATTTTCTTATACTAACGGAGCTCATAAGATTTTCTGTTGAGTTTTGTGTTGTGAAGTTTTCAAGTTTTGGGTGAAGTTTCGATGGACTACGGAATAAGGAGTGGCAAGAGCCTAAGCTTGGGGATGCCCAAGGCACCCCAAGGTAATATTTAAGGAATACCCAAGCAACTAAGCTTGGGGATGCCCCGGATGGCATCCCCTCTTTCGTCTTCGTTCATCGGTAACCTTACTTGGAGCTATATTTTTATTCACCACATGATATGTGTTTTGCTTGGAGCATCATTTTCTTTTTTTTATATTTGCTTGCTGTTTTAATAATATTCCAAGATCTGAAATTCTTAAATGTTAGAGAGTCTTCACATAGTTACACAATTATTCGACTACTCATTGATCTTCACTTATATCTTTTGGAGTAGTTTGTCATTTGCTCTAGTGCTTCACTTATATCCTTTTAGAGCATGGCGGTGGTTTTATTTTGAAGAAATTGATGAACTCTCATGCTTCACTTATATTATTTTGAGAGTCTTAAACATCATGGTAATTTGCTTAGGTTATGAATTTAGTCCTAATTTGATGGGCATCCAAGAGGCATATAATAAAAACTTTCATATAAAGTGCATTGAATACTATGAGAAGTTTGATTCCTTATGATTGTTTTGAGATATGAGGATGGTGATATTAGAGTCATGCTAGTGAGTAATTGTGGATTGTAGAAATACATGTGTTAAAGTTTGTGATTCCCGTAGCATGCACGTATGGTGAACCGTTATGTGATGAAGTCGGAGCATGATTTATTTATTGATTGTCTTCCTTATGAGTGGCGGTCGAGGACGAGCGATGGTCTTTTCCTACCAATCTATCCCCCTAGGAGCATGCGTCTAGTACTTTGTTTCGATAGCTAATAGACTTTTGCCATAAGTATGTGAGTTCTTTATGACTAATGTTGAGTCCATGGATTATACGCACTCTAACCCTTCCACCATTGCTAGCCTCTCTAGTACCGCGCATACCATATACCTTCCTCAAAACAGCCACCATACCTACCTATTATGGCATTTCCATAGCCATTCCGAGATATATTGCCATGCAACTTTCCACCGTTCCGTTTATTATGACACGCTTCATCATTGTCATATTGCCTTGCATGATCATGTAGTTGACATCGTATTTGTGGCAAAGCCACCGCTCATAATTCTTTCATACATGTCACTCTTGATTCATTGCACATCCCGGTACACCGCCGGAGGCATTCATATAGAGTCATATCTTTGTTCTAGTATCGAGTTGTAATTCTTGAGTTGTAAGTAAATAAAAGTGTGATGATCATCATTATTAGAGCATTGTCCTAGTGAGGAAAGGATGATGGAGACTATGATTCCCCCACAAGTCGGGATGAGACTCCGGACGAAAAAAAAAAAAAAAGAGGCCAAAAAAAAGGGAGAGAGCCCAAAAAAAGAGAGAAAAAGAGAGAAGGGGCAATGCTACTATCCTTTTACCACACTTGTGCTTCAAAGTAGCACCATGATCTTCATGATAGAGAGTCTCCTATGTTGTCACTTTCATATACTAGTGGGAATTTTTCATTATAGAACTTGGCTTGTATATTCCAATGATGGGCTTCCTCAAATGCCCTAGGTCTTCCTGAGCAAGCAAGTTGGATGCACACCCACTTAGTTTCTTTTTGATCTTTCATAAACTTATAGCTCTAGTGCATCCGTTGCATGGCAATCCCTACTCACTCACATTGATATCTATTGATGGGCATCTCCATAGCCCGTTGATACGCCTAGTTGATGTGAGACTATCTCCTTCTTTTTGTCTTCTCCACAACCACCATATTCTATTCCACCTATAGTGCTATATCCATGGCTCACGCACATGTATTGCGTGAAAGTTGAAAAGGTTTGAGAACACCAAAAGTATGAAACAATTGCTTGGCTTGTCATCGGGGTTGTGCATGATTTGAATATTTTGTGTGATGAAGATGGAGCATAGCCAGACTATATGATTTTGTAGGGATAGCTTTCTTTGGCCATGTTATTTTGAGAAGACATAATTGCCTTGTTAGTATGCTTGAAGTATTATTGTTTTTATGTGAATATTAAACTTTTGTTTTGAATCTTATGGATCTGAACATTCATGCCACAATAAAGAAAATTACATGGATAAATATGTTAGGTAGCATTCCACATCAAAAATTCTGTTTTTATCATTTACCTACTCGAGGACGAGCAGGAATTAAGCTTGGGGATGCTTGATATGTCTCCAACGTATCTATAATTTTTTATTGTTCCATGCTATTATATTATCCATCTTGGATGTTTTATATGCATTTATATGCTATTTTATATGATTTTTGGGACTAACCTATAAACCTAGAGCCCAGTGCCAGTTTCTGTTTTTTTCCTTGTTTTTGAGTTTTGCAGAAAAGGAATATCAAACGGAGTCCAAATGAGCTAAAAATTTATGGAGATTTTTTATGGACCAGAAGAATCCCCCGAAGCAAACGAGTTGGGCCAGAAGAGCCACGAGGCCGCCACAAGGGTGGAGGGCGCCCCCCCCTAGGGCGCGCCCTCCGGTCTTGTGGGCTCCTCGTGGACCCCCCTGACTTGTTCTCGATGCCAAAAATTCCTATAAATACAGAAACCCCCAGAAATAAACCTAGATTGGGAGTTCCGCCGCCGTAAGCCTCTGTACCACAAAAAACCAATCCGGAGCCCGTTCCGGCACCCTGCCGGAGGGGGAAACCATCACCGGTGGCCATCTTCATCATCTCGGCGGTCTCCATGACAAGGAGGGAGTAGTTCACCCTCGGGGCTGAGGGTATGTACCAGTAGCTATGTGTTTGATCTCTCTCTCTCTCTCGTGTTCTTGATTTGGCACGATCTTGATGTACCGCGAGCTTTGCTATTATAGTTGGATCTTATGATGTTTCTCCCCCTCTACCTTCTTGTAATGAATTGAGTTTTCCCTTTGAAGTTATATTATCGGATTGAGTCTTTAAGGATTTGAGAACACTTGATGTATGTCTTGCATGTGTTTATCTGCGGTGACAATGGGATATTCACGTGATCCACTTGATGTATGTTGTGACGCCCCCGGTTCAATCGTACACTAATCATACACGCAAACGTGTACGATCAAGCCCAGGGACTCACGGGAAGATATCACAACACAACTCTAAACACAAATAAACGGAGGTCCACAATATTACAGACCAGGGATCCGAAGATCCGAATACATAAGTCAGTCATACAAATAATATCTGGGTACAGACATAGTTAGACAAGTTCTGCCTTAAGAAGGCTAGCACAAACAGCGACACTAGATCGAAAGGCGTTGGCCTCCTGCCTGGGAGCCTCCGATCCTACTCCTGGTCAGCTGGCTCGATCCAGTAGTACGTGCCCTCTGGACCCGCCTGGTAGTAGGCTCCGGTGGTGGCGTCTGGCTCCTGGACTCCATCGTCTGGTGTATCATCAAGGTGGGGTATATGGGGAAAAAGAGAAAATAAAGCAACCGTGAGTACTCATCCGAAGTACTCAGCAAGCAAGGATCTATACTACATATGCAACATTATCAATGGAGAAAAGGCTGTATATGTGGACTGGGCTGCAGAAATGCCAGAATAGAGAGAAAGGCCTAGTCCTATCGAAGTCTAGCATCTTCAAACATCTTCTCAAAGCCATCATCTTGCAGCAGTAGGAGAGAGTAGAATAGCATTTTATTTAGCAAACATGTTGAAGTACAGCTCAAAGATCCTTCCTCGACTCCCAGCGAGAAAGTAATCCCGAAGCTTCAATTAAGTAACAAGTATCCAGTTTAAGTAGTAGATCGGGATACACAAACTGAGCGTCCTTTACCGTAGGACCGGCTATCGATAGAAGATTCATCCCTGCAGGGGTGCACTACTGTTACCCAACACGCTCGATCAACTCTGGCCGGACATACTTGCTGGGTAATGCCCGTCCTCGGAAGATCAACACGAAGCAGCGCTCTACCTAGGCTCAGCAGAGAGGTCAGCACGCCGGACTAACCTATGCACCCAGGGGTCTCGGGCCATCGCCCTGGGCACCCTGCGCGTTGCGTGGCTGGCCGGGGTGCAGGCGCGACACTGAACTCGCCAGTGAAGTATCCATCCCAATCCCGACGATCAGCCCGCACGGTGAATCGTGACGTCTGATAAGCTTTCGGCGAAACGTACATCGCAGAGGGCCCCATAACCATTATCCCGCGTGGTGGCAGTGCGTATAGGGCACGTCGACCCACTCAGATCACACACCCAAATCCAATAGGCTCAATTAGTATCAAGCGGAGACAATCAGAGTCTCTGATGCTCCGCCACAATGTCACACTCGAGTGCCCTTCCGGCACACCCGAAATCATAGATCCCCAGCGGGTACCCACCAGGGTGGACCCGCCTGTGAAAAAGGTCAAGTAACCGTGTGGTCATAATCATCAGGGTGAACGTAAGAGGTATCACCCTCGAGGTTCACACTGAGGGGTTGCACGACAGAGTCGTATCGGACATGGAGAAGGAGGAATCACCCTCGATGACCACGACCGTACAGCTATGCTGCAGAGTATTCATCAGGAGTGCGTTACGTGGTATCACCCTCGGCACTCGATAGTTACTACGCAGAGTCGTACAACTAAGGGGGGGGTGTGAAGTGAGGCGTCTGTCTCTGATCGACGATCACGTTGATCGAGTCGTCGATGAACAAGCAGGGGCGACGAAGTAAGGTGGTGGGGTCACAGATGGTTCATACCAACCTATACTAAACAGTTTATCATAGGCAGGTAAGGTAGCAATGAACAGGTTACAACAGCAGGCTATGCATCAGAATAGGAGCATACATTAACAGTAGCGAAATCTAATGCAAGCAGGAGAATAGAATGGGCGATATCTGGAATGCTCAAGGGGGGGGGCTTGCCTGGTTGCTCTGGCAAGAGAGGGAGGTCGTCAACGGGCTGCTCGTCGGTAGAGTAGTCGTATCCTGGTGCAGCGTCGTCGGTCTCGGCGTCTATCGAGAGAGAAGGAGGGGGAGAGAAACAATAAATTCCACGGCAAATATGCAAACAATATGTATGACATGTCTAAATGATATGCCGGGGTGTTCTGCTGCCTAACTAAATGATTTAGTTAATTTAGGAATTTATTCGGATTTATTTAATTAAAGTTGGGCACTATTCATTTACTGAAATCGGTCTAAAAGTTCAATGTTCTTATAGCTGCGGGCGTCTGACGGGAATACGGAGGGCGTATCCGGGCTCGTATCGTCGTTCTGAGCAAGTTTCATGTATAAAATATTTTCATCGGAGATACGGTTTAAAAGATATGATTTTCTAAAGTTTTTATTAATTTCTGAAATTTAGTTAATTATTTAATTCAACATTATCCGAAACAGTGATTGATGACGTCAGCATGACATCATGCTGACGTCAGCAGCCACCTGACAGGGTGGGTCCCACCTGTCATAGGCTGTTAGGTTAATTAGGTATTAACTAATTAAATTACTGTTTAATTAACACTAACTACTTAATTAAATTAACCTAATCAGGATTAATTAACTAATTAATTAATTATTTATTTTAATTATTTATTTTTATTTTCATTATTTTTCCTAAAACGTTTCTGGGCCGTGGGCCCCATTCGTCAGCGTCACAGGGGGTTTGGGCCCCACTGGGCAGTGGCCCAGGGGGGGGGGTCACAGGCGTGCGGGCGCGGCGCCCCGTCGGGCGAACCCGGGGCACGGGCGAGCGGGCGCTGGGCGCGGCCGGGGCCGGAGCGCGGCGGAGCAGAGTAGCAGCGGCAGCGGGGTGGCCGGAGCAGCAGCGAGGGGCGGCGCGGCACAGCGGGCACGGCGGGGCGAAGCGGGGCAAGATCCGCGAGCAGTAGCGAGGCAGGGCAAGCGCGCGAGTGGCGAGCCAGGCGAGGTGCGGTTGGCGCGCGGGCGCGTGCGCGAGCGGCGAGCGCGGGAGGGCGGCACGGGGGCGCGGTGCGCGCGGCGAGGTGGGGAGCAGAGGGGGAGGCCTGGGGCCTCACCGTGCTCGTAGGGACGGGCAGGGCGGGGGGTCGGGGCGGTGACGGGGACGACGGCGACGGAGACGAGGTGCAGGCCGGCGGGGAGGCGCGGGTCCGGGCGGCGGCGAGGTCGTCGCGGCGTCGGGCGACGGGATCGGGGGTTTGCCCCGATCCAGATCCAGTCGAGGGAGGGGGCGACGAGCGATAGGCGGCTGGTGGGGAAGAGGAGAGGACAGGGCGACGTCGGCGTGGGCGGCGGCGTCGGCGCTGGCCGATGCGCGGGCGGTGACGGGTGGCGTCGGCGAGCGGCGTCGGCCCGATCCAGTTTCTGGATGGGGGGGGGGGGGGGCGAACGAGTAGGAGGGGTGTCGGTGAGGCTGGGTTTGGCCGGGGGCCTATAGGCCAGGGGCGACGCAGGTGGCCGGCCGGCTGGGCTTGCCCAGTTGGGCCGGGGGGGGGGGTGTTGCTCTTTTTTTCTTTTCTGTTTCTTTTTCCTTTTCTTTATTCTCTTTCTCCACTGTTAAATGTTTAGGCCCAAATGGTTTTGTAAAACGTGGACCTATTTCATAAATACCAGTGCATTATTCCCTAACACCTAAAATTAGTTTGGGCAAAACATAATTCCATATTTATTTCAGATTTAATAAATGGTTACTAAATATTATCTTTATCCACTGTTTGAGGTTGTTCGAGTCACTTATCCAATTTCAATGATGTTGGTTTCAATTTTAGAATAGCCTCTGGAATATTTGTTATTTATCTGACATTTTAGCTCCTATGTTGGACAACTTTTATATTCCACTTTCATTTAAATTTGAATTTGACTTAGGAGTTGAAATGCAATATGATGCTAATGATGATTATGCACTGTTGATCATGCTAACATGTCATTATCAAAAGTGATTACTGTTGCTAATCACCGGGGGTGTTACATATGTTTTGGTGATCAACTTGCGGGTTCTGTGACCTTGTGAACTTATGCATAGGGGTTGGCACACGTTTTCGTCTTGACTCTCCAGTAGAAACTTTGGGGCACTCTTTGAAGTTCTTTGTGTTGGTTTGATTAGATGAATCTGAGATTGTGTGATGCATATCATATAATCAAACCCGCGGATACTTGTGGTGACATTGGAGTATCTAGGTGACATTAGGGTTTTGGTTGATGTGTGTCTTAAGGTGCTATTTTAGTACAAACTCTAGGGCTGTTTGTGACACTTATAGGAATAGCTCAATAGATCGATCAGAAAGAATAACTTTGAGGTGGTTTCGTACCCTACAATAATCTCTTCGTTTATTCTCCGCTATTAGTGACTTTGGAGTGACTCTTTGTTGCATGTTGAGGGATTGTTATATGATCTAATTATGTTATGGTTGTTGAGAGAACTTGCACTAGTGAAAGTATGAACCCTAGGCCTTGTTTCCAAGCATTGCAATACCGTTTTTGCTCACTTTTGTTACTTGCTACCTTGCTGTTTTTATATTTTCATATTACAAAAACCTATATCTACTATCCATATTGCACTTGTATCACCATCTCTTCGCCGAACTAGTGCACATATACAATTTACCATTATATTGGGTGTGTTGGGGACACAAGAGACTCTTTGTTATTTGGTTGCAGGGTTGTTTGAGAGAGACCATCTTCATCCTATGCCTCCCACGGATTGACAAACCTTAGGTCATCCACTTGAGGGAAATTTGCTACTGTCCTACAAAACTCTGCACTTGGAGGCCCAACACGAGTCTACAAGAAGAAGGTTGCATAGTAGACATCATGGACCCCCTTGACGTGAGACCGACGCCAAAAATTCCTACAAATACCCAAACCCCCAGAAAGAACCCTAGATGAGAAGTTTCGTCGCCACAAGCCTTTGTAGTCATGAAAAACCAATCGGGACCCCGTTCCGGCACCCTGCTGGAGGGGGAAATCATCACTAGAGGCCATCTTCAACATCCCGGCGGCCACCATGATAAGGAGGGAGTAGTCCACCCTCAGGGCTGAGGGTATGTACTGGTAGCTATGTATTTGATCTCTCTCTCATGTTCTTGATTTGGCATGATCTTGATGTACCGCGAGCTTCGTTAATATATTTGGATCTTATGGTGTTCTTCCCTCTCTACCGTCTTGTGATGAATTGAATCTTTTCCTTTGAGGTTTTTTTTATGTCAGATTGAATCTTTTGGGTGTGAGAGCACTTAATGTATGCCTGGCGATGGGATATCTGTGGTGACAATGGCATGTTCTATTGATTCACTTGATGTATGTTTCGGTTATCAACTTGCGGATTCCCGTGGTGACTTTGGGGTAATCTATGCATAGGGGTTGATACAGGTTTTCATATTCCTTTCTCTGATAGAAATCTTGGGGTACTCTTTGAAGTTCTTTGTGTTGGATTGAATATTATGAATCTGAAGTTGTTTGATGCATATCGTATAATCAACTCATGGATACTTGTGGTGACATTGAAGTATCTAGTTGACATTAGAGTTGGTTGATGTGTATCATATGGTGTTATCTTAGTACGAACTCTAGGGCTGTTTGTGACACTTATAGGAATAACTCAATGGATTGATCGGAAAGAATAACTTTGAGGTGGTTTTGTACCCTACAAACAATTTCATCTTATGTTCCCTGCGATAGGAACTTTGGAGTGATTCTTTGTTGCACGTTGAGGGATTGTTATATGATCCAATTATGTTATCATTGTTGAGGATTTTGCACTAGTGAAAGTATGAACCCTAGGCCTTGTTTTCAAGCATTGCAATACCATTTTTGCTCAATTTTGTTACTAGTTACCCTGCCGTTTTTATATTTTCAAATACAAAAACCTATACCTACTATCCATATTACACTTGTATCACCATCTCTTCGCCGAACTAGTGCACCTATACAATTTACCATTGTATTGGGTGTGTTGGGGACACAAGAAACTCTTTGTTATTTGGTTGCAGGGTTGTTTGAGAGAGACCATCTTCATCCTATGCCTCACACGGATTGATAAACCTTAGGTCATCCACTTGAGGGAAATTTGCTACTGGCCTACAAAACTCTATGCTTGGAGGCCTAACATGTGACGACCCCGGCTTAATCGTGCACTAATCATACACGCAAATGCGCACGATCAAGCCTAAGGACTCACTCGAAGATATCACAACACAACTCTAAAACATAAATAAAGTCATACAAGCTTAATATTACAAGCCAGGGCCTCGAGGGCTCGAATACATAGCTCGATGGCATACAAGCGTCAGCGGAAGCATTAGATATCTGGGTACAGATATATTACATAGAGAGAATTAGGCCTTCACAGAGGCGGGGTAAAATAAAATACTACGATCGAAAGGCGTAGGCCTCCTGCCCTGGACCCTCCGATCCTACTCCTGGTCGTCAAACGGCTCCTCGTAGTAGTAGTACTCGCCAGGCGGGTAGTAGTACTGGCCGTCGGCTGGGGCGTCTGACTCGGGGGCTCCGTCGTCTGGTGGCATCAAATTGAATATGGGGAAAAAGAAAATAAAGCAAACGTGAGTACTCATCCGAAGTACTCAGCAAGCAAGGATCTACACTACATATGCATCATTTTCAAAGGGGGCTGTATGTGTGGACTGGGCTGCAGAAATGCCAGAATAGAGGGGGAAAGCCTAGTCCTATCGAAGACTAGCATCTTCAACAATCTTCGACAGTCTTGCAGCATCAGGAAAGAGCAGATGAACATAATGTAAAGTAGTAGTAGTAGTATCATCAACCTCGACCTGAGATCCTTTCTCGACTCCCTGCGAGAAAGCAATCCCAGAGCCGTACTATCCAGTTCTCATCACATGTTCTAGTTGTACCGATCGGGATACAACTCCGAGTGTCCGTTACCGTAGGACAGGCTATCGATAGAAGTTTCTTCCCTGCAGGGGTGCACCAACTTACCCACCACGCTCGCTTAACTCTGGCCGGACACACTTTTCTGAGTCATGCCCGGCCTCGGCTAAGCAACACGCCGCAACCCGACCGAATACCTAATAGAGAGGTCAGCACGCCGGACTAAACCTATGCGCCCAGGGGTCTTGGGCCTTCGCCCCGGGAACTCCTGCACGTTGCGTACGCGGCTGAAAGCAGACCTAGCAACCCCTTATACAAGCGCGATTGCGTTCCCAGTCCAATTCAGCGCGCGCCGCTCAGTCGCTGACGTCCATTAAGCTCCGGCTGAAGTATACAACGCAGAACGCCCATACTATGCCCACGTGATGGTTAGTGCTATCGGGCCAGAGGCCCCTCGGATCAAATATCCAAACCGTAGTGGATTAGGAGCGCGCGGAAACGAGTAGAGACTCACGATCGATGTGACCCCGTCGCCCCGTCTCGAGGACTTGCGGCAAGGGCTAAGAATGCCCGGCCACGCCTCGTAGTTATCTCGCGGGCACCATCCAGGTCAACCCGACTCCACATCACTTCGCGTTAAGCTCGCGCGGGTACCCCTCAGGGCCAACCCGTCTTTAGTATCATGGTTTAGTGCAAGTCCACTCATCAATAGTAACTGTGTGTCTGACACTGAAGGGAACCCTGAGGAATCACCCTCGATGGAATTCCCGCTCGATGTTATCATCAAGGTGAACGAAGGAGGAATCACCCTCGAGGTCCACCTTGAGGAGTTGCGCGACGACGTCGTTATCGGGGGTGGTGTAGGAGGAATCACCCTCGCTTACCACGACCGAGTAACTAACCTACAAGGTTAACATCAGAAGTGCTGACGAGGTATCACCCTCGGCACTCATTGTTAACCCAGCAGTGTCGGCAACTAAGGGGAAGTGATGTGCGTTGCCAGGGTCTGGTCTTCAATGCCGATGATCAGGTCTTCTGATATCCAGCAGGGCAGTCGGGATCAAGTGGGGGTCTCTGTCGTGTCTCTACCCAGCCTAAACTAAGCAGTCTAGGATAACTAGTAAGGTAACAAGGCAGGGTACAATAATCAGGCTATGCAGCAGATATAGGAAAACAGTAGCAGTAGCAGTTCTAATGCAAGCATAAGAGAGAAGAGAATAGGCGATATAGGCATGCTCAAAATGGGGGTGCTTGCCTGTTTGCTCGGGGGCAAGGGCAAGGTCTTCAGTGGTATCGTCGGGGACGTAGTCGTACTCCTGTGCGGCGTCTGCCTCGGGAGCTACGTCAATGTCCGGGTCTACCGAGAGAGAAGAGGGGGAAGAAACAGGTAAACATAATGCAAACAAATGCAATACGGTGCGTGTGATGCTATGATGCAGTGCAGGGTTGCCTAATTATGCATCTAAGTCATTTTAGTTATTTTTAGAATTATTCTGGGATTTATTATCCGATGGGTGTGCACTATTCATCTGCCGGATTCGGGCCCGGAGTTACGAGTTCTTCTACGTAGGGGGTTCCGATGGAGAAACAGACGGCACGATCAGACTCGGCTCGTCGTTCTGAGCAACTTTCATGTTTTAACTTTTTCGATCCGAGCTACGGTTTAAAAGTTATTAATTTTTAAAGTTTATTTGAATTTTTGGAATTTATTTATTTATCAGAAAATGATTTATGATGTCAGCATTGCGTCACAGTGACGTCAGCAGGTCAGCTGTGGTTGACCAGGGTCAAACCTGACATGTGGGTCCAGTGGGACCCACATGTCAGTCTCTGTTTAGTCTAACAGTGGATTAACTTAAACCACAGGGTTAATTAGGGGGCGGGCCCCACTTGTCAGTGAGACATTAGGTTAATCTAATTAATTTTATTTAATTAACTATTCAATTAGTCTAATTAATCGCGGGGGCCCACATGTCAGTGAGAGGGGATGAACAGTAACCACGGTTGACCGTGGTCAACGTGGTCAAAATGGCCAGGGGGCCCACTGGTCAGCGTCACTGGGCGGGCCCCACGCCTTGCCAGGTCAGCGGAGTCGCCGGAGTAGCTCCGGCGAGCCTCCCGCGGCGGCGAACTCGCCGGAGGGCGTCGGATTTCCTCTAGGAGGCACCAAATCGCGCGGGGTTTGCGGTGTTCGAACGGGCGCTCTGAGCCGCGTCGAGTGGTGGCATTTGCTCGGCCTGAAACGGCGTAAATTGACGGCGGCGAGCTGCGCGGCGGCCGCCGGAGTTCGGCTAACGACGGATTGGGCAATGTGGGGCACGGTAGGTGTCGTGGATGGGCTTGCCCGACTCGCTGGGGTGCGGTGAGTGTAGTAGCGAGCTCAGATGCGAGCTTGCGCGGCCGTGGCCACGGTGGTGCCATGGCCGGCGGCGGGGAGCTCTCGGGTTCGGCGGGAATGACGTCTATGGCGACGGAATCAAGCGGGGTAGAGAGGGGAACGGCGCGCACGCTCACCTAGGGGGCACACGGGGGCCCGTTGGAAGCTTAGGAGCTGCAGATCGACGGCAGTTGCCGGCGAAGCTCCGGCGACCGAAAATGGGGAGCAGCTCGATCCGCGAGTCGTGGTGGCGTAGAGCTCGAGCTAGTAGCTGGTGAAGATGCAGAGGAGCAGGGCGGAGCGGATGCGCTCGTTCTCAGGCGGTGACGACGACGACAGCGACGACCTCGAGCTCGACCATGGTGACGGCGGCTCAGCTGGTTGCGGTGGGGAAGAAGACGATGGGGAGAGGGGGAACTGGAGGCTAGGGTTCGCGGGTACGGCGAGAGGCGCTCGGGCTTATCCATATAGACGCCGGGGACCGCGGGATCACCGACACGGCGACGAGCGCCGGTCAGATGCGCGCGCGCGCCGACGCGTTCACGAGGAGGGAGACGGCTTGGTTGCTGGGCTGGGCCGGGCACTGTAGCGCAGGCTTAAGTGCACAGTAGACCTTTAGGCCCTTTTCTATTTTCCATTTTCTGTTTCTGATTTCTTTTATTCCTCTCTGTTTGGGAAATAGTTAGGGCTTGCACGTAGTTTAGTAAAATATGGAACTTAGTCCAAATATTACAATGCAATATTAGCTCTTACCAAAAAGTGGTTTGGGCAGAATTGAAGTTGGTTTGAATTTAATATGATTTTAAATATATCAAATATTGCTGTTTTGGTGCTGTTTCAACTTGTTTGAGTCACTTGTTCAACTCCATTTGTTCTGATGTTGATTTTAGAAATGTTCCTGGATTATTTGCCATTTAATGAACATTTTCCCAACAGTGTTTGATCAACTTTATAATTCACTTTTGAATTTGAGTTGATTTTCAGATGTGGATTTGAATTGGATCATTAACCCATATGACTTAGCACTCCAAATGATCATGACTTGGCAGTTTTAACAGGGTGTCACAGAGCTTATTACAAGGGGGTGTTACAAGTTCTCCTCCTCTAAAAGAAATTCTCGTCCCGAGAATTTAGGAGGTAGAAGGAAAGAGTCCGGGATATTCTTCCCGAAGATGATCCTCGCGTTCCCAAGTGGCTTCATCTTCAGTGTGATTCGACCACTGCACTTTTAGGAACTTGGTCGTCTTCTGACGAGTTCGACGTTCAGCTTCGTCGAGGATGCGGATCGGATGCTCCTTATAGGAAAGATCATCTTGTAGTTCGAGCATCTCATGATCCACTGCACGGTGCGGGGATTCCTTGAAGCACTTACGGAGTTGCGACACGTGGAAGACATCATGGATATGGGAGAATTGCGGTGGCAACTCCAATTGATATGCCACCTGTCCACGTCTAGCCACGATGCGGAAAGGACCAATATAGCGAGGAGCTAGCTTGCCCTTAATTCCGAAATGACGGGTGCCCTTCATTGGAGTGACACGAAGATAAGCTTGATCACCAGGTTGATAGATCACACCCCATCGCTTGCGATCATAATTGCTCTTCTGGCGGTCTTGAGCTGCTTTGAGATTCCCCCGGACAATTCGGACTTGTTCTTCGGCATGTTGAATGATGTACGGTCCAACAAGAGGTCGTTCCCCAGTTTCTGACCAATTCAGAGGGGTTCGACATTTACGACCATAAAGAACCTCAAAGGGGGCCATTTTCAAGCTGGCTTGATAGCTGTTGTTATAGGAGAACTCGGCATACGGAAGAGATTCCTCCCATTTCTTACCGAAAGATATAACACAGGCTCGAAGCATGTCTTCAAGCACTTGATTAACGCGCTCAACTTGGCCTTGGGATTGGGGATGATAAGCTGAACTCCAGGTAATATGAGTTCCCATTGCTTTCTGGAAACTTTCCCAGAAATGGCCAGTGAAAATGCTGCCACGGTCTGAACTGATTTCTTTGGGAATACCATGGAGTGAAACAATTCTGGAGATATATAACTCTGCTAACTGACTAGCAGTAATAGTCTCCTTAACTGGCAGAAAGTGCGCAACCTTGGAGAGTTGATCGACGACGACAAGAATAGCATCGTGACCCTTCTGAGACTTGGGAAGACCAGTAATGAAGTCCATTTGCACTTTATCCCACTTCCATAGAGGAATAGGGAGCGGTTGCAGAATTCCAGCAGGTTTCTGATGTTCTGCCTTCACGCGACGACAAACGTCACACTCGGCAACATAACAAGCAATATCTTGCTTCATTCTAGACCACCAGTACCTTTGACGAAGATCACGATACATCTTGGTACTACCCGGATGGATAGATAGCGGTGTATCATGGGCCTCCTTCATGACTTTGTCAGTCATCAGCTCGAAACGAGGTACTACAATGCGGTCTCGGAAGTACAAGGTTCCATCTTCAGCAATCGAGAAATCCCTGTACTTTTGAAGGTGAAGCTCTTTCTTCATTAGATCAATTTCAGCATCCTTGGCTTGCGCAATCTTGACAGCTTTCTCAAGATCTGGCTGTATCACAAGGTTATTAAGAGAACCTCGCGGAATGATGCAGAGATTCAGCTTGCGCAATTCTTCATATAGCTGGGGTTGAGCTTGCTTTACCATAAGGTTACTGCAATACGACTTGCGGCTCAAGGCATCAGCCATTACATTAGCTTTGCCGGGAGTGTATGAAATTCCACAGTCATAATCGGTGATTGTTTCCAACCAACGCTGCTGACGAAGATTAAGTTCCGGTTGAGTGAATAAGTACTTCAAGCTCTGATGATCGGTGTAAATCTCACACCGATTACCAAGGAGGTAATGACGCCACTACTTCAAAGCATAAATGACAGCAGCAAGTTCGAGGTCATGCACTGGGTAATTCTCTTCATGTGGACGCAGTTGTCGCGAAGCATAAGCAATAACTCTTCGCTCTTGCATTAGGACACAACCTAGTCCTTGGCGAGATGCGTCGCAGAAGATCACGAAATCTTTGCGGGAGTCTGGAGGAGCAAGGACTGGAGCAGAAGTCAGCTTGTCCTTGAGGGTCTGGAAGCTTTCCTGACATTTGTCTGTCCACTCAAACTTAACGCCTTTGTGAAGCAGATTAGTCAGGGGCTTGGCAATCTTGGAGAAATTTTCGATGAAT
Source organism: Thinopyrum elongatum (assembly GCA_011799875.1). NCBI lineage: Eukaryota > Viridiplantae > Streptophyta > Magnoliopsida > Poales > Poaceae > Thinopyrum > Thinopyrum elongatum. The sequence continues at coordinate 456,911,453 of CM022299.1, forward strand.
CGGCGACAATAACTTGCAAGCCCGAGGAAACTTCTGACTTGTTTGACATTCTTCGGAGGGGTCCAGTCAAGAATAGCCTGAACTCGCTCCAGGTTAACTGCGATACCATCCTTGGAGATGACATGTCCAAGGTAGGTTACTTCAGAAAGCCAGAATTCGCACTTAGAGTACTTGGCATATAATTGGTGCTCTCGAAGCCTCTCCAGAACTAGTCGAAGGTACTCAGCATGTTCCTCTTTGTTCTTCGAATAAACCAGAATATCATCCAGATATACCACGACAAATTTGTCGAGGTAATCCATGAATATGTAATTCATTAGGCGGGAGAATGTAGCTGGAGCGTTTGTTAAGCCAAACGACATGACTGTGTACTCGTAAGAGCCATAACGAGTAACGAATGCAGTCTTCGGAATATCCTCTTCGCGGACACGGATCTGGTGATAACCCAACCTCAAGTCGAGTTTAGAAAACACCAAAGATCAATCAACTTGCAGGATCCTACTCTCCGTGTGCACTCTGATGCAGAATCCGGTCTTATCGAATGACAACTCGGAGTATAATACAACTCGGAGAGAAGGGTTAAACAAAACAATGGAAAGAAAAATGATTATTAGACTAATCAGATCAACGTCAGGGAAATCGCACTGAATCCAGCTCTCCGGATGGATAGAATTAACGAGAACCTAAATGTCGGTGTTAGTAAATTTTATTAAACCCGAATAGATGAGAGATTAGAATCCCAGAGTAAAGACGAGGAATAAAAGATCCTAATACCACCCAGTTGGCGACGTGGGCCCGTAAGCCACACAGCCAAGTTAGTAAAATCAGTTATTGACTTCTAGACTCAACTTCGGCCAAGGAATTGGGAAGGGGGACTCCTAGAGGCAGTCGGCTCTGATACCAACCTGTGACGACCCCGGCTTAATCGTGCACTAATCATACACGCAAATGCGCACGATCAAGCCTAAGGACTCACTCGAAGATATCACAACACAACTCTAAAACATAAATAAAGTCATACAAGCTTAATATTACAAGCCAGGGCCTCGAGGGCTCGAATACATAGCTCGATGGCATACAAGCGTCAGCGGAAGCATTAGATATCTGGGTACAGATATATTACATAGAGAGAATTAGGCCTTCACAGAGGCGGGGTAAAGTAAAATACTACGATCGAAAGGCGTAGGCCTCCTGCCCTGGACCCTCCGATCCTACTCCTGGTCGTCAAACGGCTCCTCATAGTAGTAGTACTCGCCAGGCGGGTAGTAGTACTGGTCGTCGGCTGGGGCGTCTGACTCGGGGGCTCCGTCGTCTGGTGGCATCAAATTGAATATGGGGAAAAAGAAAATAAAGCAAACGTGAGTACTCATCCGAAGTACTCAGCAAGCAAGGATCTACACTACATATGCATCATTTTCAAAGGGGGCTGTATGTGTGGACTGGGCTGCAGAAATGCCAGAATAGAGGGGGAAAGCCTAGTCCTATCGAAGACTAGCATCTTCAACAATCTTCGACAGTCTTGCAGCATCAGGAAAGAGCAGATGAACATAATGTAAAGTAGTAGTAGTAGTAGTAGTAGTATCATCAACCTCGACCTGAGATCCTTTCTCGACTCCCTACGAGAAAGCAATCCCAGAGCCGTACTATCCAGTTCTCATCACATGTTCTAGTTGTACTGATCGGGATACAACTCCGTGTGTCCGTTACCGTAGGACAGGCTATCGATAGAAGTTTCTTCCCTGCAGGGGTGCACCAACTTACCCACCACGCTCGCTTAACTCTGGCCGAACACACTTTTCTGAGTCATGCCCGGCCTCGGCTAAGCAACACGCCGCAACCCGACCGAATACCTAACAGAGAGGTCAGCACGCCGGACTAAACCTATGCGCCCAGGGGTCTTGGGCCTTCGCCCCGGGAACTCCTGCACGTTGCGTACGCAGCTGAAAGCAGACCTAGCAACCCCTTATACAAGCGCGATTGCGTTCCCAGTCCAATTCAGCGCGCGCCGCTCAGTCGCTGACGTCCATTAAGCTCCGGCTGAAGTATACAACGCAGAACGCCCATACTATGCCCACGTGATGGTTAGTGCTATCGGGCCAGAGGCCCCTCGGATCAAATATCCAAACCGTAGTGGATTAGGAGCGCGCGGAAACGAGCAGAGACTCACGATCGATGTGACCCCATCGCCCCGTCTCGAGGACTTGCGGCAAGGGCTAAGAATGCCCGGCCACGCCTCATAGTTATCTCGCGGGCACCATCTAGGTCAACCCGACTCCACATCACTTCGCGTTAAGCTCGCGCGGGTACCCCTCAGGGCCAACCCGTCTTTAGTATCATGGTTTAGTGCAAGTCCACTCATCAATAGTAACTGTGTGTCTGACACCGAAGGGAACCCTGAGGAATCACCCTCGATGGAATTCTCGCTCGATGTTATCATCAAGGTGAACGAAGGAGGAATCACCCTCGAGGTCCACCTTGAGGAGTTGCGCGACGACGTCGTTATCGGGGGTGGTGTAGGAGGAATCACCCTCGCTTACCACGATCGAGTAACTAACCTACAAGGTTAACATCAGAAGTGCTGACGAGGTATCACCCTCGGCACTCATTGTTAACCCAGCAGTGTCGGCAACTAAGGGGAAGTGATGTGCGTTGCCAGGGTCTGGTCTTCAATCCTGATGATCGGGTCTTCTGATATCCAGCAGGGCAGTCGGGATCAAGTGGGGGTCTCTGTCGTGTCTCTACCCAGCCTAAACTAAGCAGTCTAGGATAACCAGTAAGGTAACAAGGCAGGGTACAATAATCAGGCTATGCAGCAGATATAGGAAAACAGTAGCAGTAGCAGTTCTAATGCAAGCATAAGAGAGAAGAGAATAGGCGATATAGGCATGCTCAAAATGGGGGTGCTTGCCTGTTTGCTCGGGGGCAAGGGCAAGGTCTTCAGTGGTATCGTCGGGGACGTAGTCGTACTCCTGTGCGGCGTCTGCCTCGGGAGCTACGTCAACGTCCGGGTCTACCGAGAGAGAAGAGGGGGAAGAAACAGGTAAACATAATGCAAACAAATGCAATACGGTGCGTGTGATGCTATGATGCAGTGCAGGGTTGCCTAATTATGCATCTAAGTCATTTTAGTTATTTTTAGAATTATTCTGGGATTTATTATCCGATGGGTGTGCACTATTCATCTGCCGGATTCGGGCCCGGAGTTACGAGTTCTTCTACGTAGGGGGTTCCGATGGAGAAACAGATGGCACAATCAGACTCGGCTCGTCGTTCTGAGCAACTTTCATGTTTTAACTTTTTCGATCCGAGCTACGGTTTAAAAGTTATTAATTTTTAAAGTTTATTTGAATTTCTGGAATTTATTTATTTATCAGAAAATGATTTATGACGTCAGCATTGCATCACAGTGACGTCAGCAGGTCAGCTGCGGTTGACCAGTGTCAAACCTGAGATGTGGGTCTAGTGGGACCCACATGTCAGTCTCTGTTTAGTCTAACAGTGGATTAACTTAAACCACAGGGTTAATTAGGGGGCGGGCCCCACTTGTCAGTGAGACATTAGATTAATCTAATTAATTTTATTTAATTAACTATTCAATTAGTCTAATTAATCGCGGGGGCCCACATGTCAGTGAGATGGGATGAACAGTAACCACGGTTGACTGTGGTCAACGTGGTCAAAATGGCCAGGGGACCCACTGGTCAGCGTCACTGGGCGGGCCCCACGCCTTGCCAGGTCAGCGGAGTCGCCGGAGTAGCTCCGGCGAGCCTCCCGCGGCGGCGAACTCGCCGGAGGGCGTCGGATTTCCTCTAGGAGGCACCAAATCGCGCGGGGTTTGCGGTGTTCGAACGGGCGCTCTGAGCCGCGTCGAGTGGTGGCATTTGCTCGGCCTGAAATGGCGTAAATTGACGGCGGCGAGCTGCGCGGCGGCCGCCGGAGTTCGGCTAACGACGGATTGGGCAATGCGGGGCACGGTAGGTGTCGTGGATGGGCTTGCCCGACTCGCTGGGGTGCGGTGAGTGTAGTAGCGAGCTCGGATGCGAGCTTGCGCGGCCGTGGCCACGGTGGTGCCATGGCCGGCGGCGGGGAGCTCTCGGGTTCGGCGGGAATGACGTCTATGGCGACGGAATCAAGCGGGGCAGAGAGGGGAACGGCGCAGACGCTCACCTAGGGGGCACACGGGGGCCCGTTGGAAGCTTAGGAGCTGCAGATCGACGGCAGTTGCCGGCGAAGCTCCGGCGACCGAGAACGGGGAGCAGCTCGATCCGCGAGTCGTGGTGGCGTAGAGCTCGAGCTAGTAGCCGGTGAAGATGCAGAGGAGCAGGGCGGAGCGGATGCGCTCGTTCTCAGGCGGTGACGACGACGACAGCGATGACCTCGATCTCGACCATGGCGACGGCGGCTCGGCTGGTTGCAGTGGGGAAGAAGACGAGGGGAAGAGGGGGAACTGGAGGCTAGGGTTCGCGGGTACGGCGAGAGGCGCTCGGGCTTATCCATATAGACGCCGGGGACCGCGGGATCACCGACACGGCGACGAGCGCCGGTCGGATGCGCGCGCGCGCCGACGCATGCACGAGGAGGGAGACGGCCTGGTTGCTGGGCTGGGCCGGGCACTGTAGCGCAGGCTTAAGTGCACAGTAGACCTTTAGGCCCTTTTCTATTTTCCATTTTCTGTTTCTGATTTCTTTTATTCCTCTCTGTTTGGGAAATAGTTAGGGCTTGCACGTAGTTTAGTAAAATATGGAACTTAGTCCAAATATTACAATGCAATATTAGCTCTTACCAAAAAGTGGTTTGGGCAGAATTGAAGTTGGTTTGAATTTAATATGATTTTAAATATATCAAATATTGTTGTTTTGGTGCTGTTTCAACTTGTTTGAGTCACTTGTTCAACTCCATTTGTTCTGATGTTGATTTTAGAAATGTTCCTGGATTATTTACCATTTAATGAACATTTTCCCAACAGTGTTTGATCAACTTTATAATTCACTTTTGAATTTGAGTTGATTTTCAGATGTGGATTTGAATTGGATCATTAACCCATATGACTTGGCACTGCAAATGATCATGACTTGGCAGTTTTAACAGGGTGTCACAGAGCTTATTACAAGGGGGTGTTACATAACACGAGTCTACAAGAATAAAGTTGCGTAGTAGACATCAGCACACTAAACTATCGAGTAGTCATCAGATCGAGCCTGCCAGATGTTCATAACTTCTGCATCAGCTCCTGCAGTAGGTCTGTCACCTAACGGTGCATCAAGGACATAATTCTTCTATGCAGCAATGAGGATAATCCTCAAGTTACGGACCCAGTCCGTGTAGTTGCTACCATCATCTTTCAACTTAGCTTTCTCTAGGAATGCATTAAAATTCAAGGGAACAGTAGCACGGGCCATTGATCTACAACATAGATTTGCAAAGACTATTAGGACTAAGTTCATGATAAATTTTAGTTCAAAAAATCAAATTACTAATGAACTCCCACTTAAATAAACATCCCTCAAGTTGAATAAGTGATACATGATCCAAATCAACTAACCCATGTCCGATCATCACGAGAGATGGGGTAGCCTTCAATGGTGAACATCTCCATGTTGATCATATCTACTATATGACTCATGTTCGACCTTTCGGTCTCTAGTGTTCCGAGACCATATCTGTATATGCTAGGTGATACGTCTCCAATGTATCTATAATTTATGAAGTATTCATGCCATGTTTACAACAATTTTATATGATTTTGGTATGATTTGATTAGAACTAACCCGGACTGACGTTGTTTTCAGCAGAAATACCGTGGTGTCGTTTTTTGTGCAGAAATAAAAGTTCTCGGAATGGGCTGAAAATTTACGGTGATTTTTTATGGACCAAAAGAGACCCCCGAAGCATCGGAGTTGGGCCAGATGAGTCCCGAGGCAACCACAAGGGTGGGGGCGCGCCCTACCCCCCGGGAGGGTGCTCCTGTCTTGCCGCTGCCTCGTGGACCCCCTTGACGTGAGACCGACGCCAAAAATTCCTATAAATACCAAAACCCCCAAAAAGAAACCTAGATCCGAAGTTCCGCCGCCGCAAGCTTCTGTAGCCACGAAAAATCAATCTAGGCCCTCTCTGGCACCCTGCCAGAGGGGGCCATCATCACCGGAGGCCATGGAGGAGGAAGCCGGAGGGGGCCATCATCACCATGGAGGCCAAGGACCAGAGGGAGAACCTCTCCCCATCTAGGGGGGAGGCCATGGAGGAGGAAGCACAAGGGGGAGACTCTCTCCCCCTCTCTCTCGGTGTCGCCGGAGTGCCACCGGGGGGAATCATCGTCGCGGTGATCGTCTTCATCAACATCACCATCTTCATCACCTTCCTCATCTCTCATAGGCGGTCCACTCTCCCGCACCCACTGTAATCCCCTACTTGAACATGGTGCTTTATGCCACATATTATGATCCAATGATGTGTTGCCATCCTATTATGTTTTGAGTAGATTTCTTTTGTCTTTTCGGTTGATTGATGATCTAAATTGGTTTGAGTTGTATGTTTTATTTTGGTGCTGTCCTATGGTGCCTTCCGTGCCACGCACACATGAAGGATTTCCGCTGTAGGGTGTTGCAATACGTTCATGATTCGCTTATAGTGGGTTGCTAGAGTGACAGAAGCTTAAACCCGAGTAAGGGGGTTGTTGCGTATGGGATAAAGGGGACTTGGTACTTTAATGCTATGGTTGGGTTTTACCTTAATGATCTTTAGTAGTTACGGATGCTTGCTAGAGTTCCAATCATAAGTGAATATGATCCAAGTAGAGAAAGTATGTTAGCTTATGCCTCTCCCTCATATGAAATTGCAATAATGATTACCGATCTTGTTAACAATTGCCTAGGACAATTCCGCACACCGACCCATCATTATTCCACACTCGCTATTTATAATATATAGTAATATATTCTAAATTTATGTTAACAACACCTATTTTTATATTTTAGTTCTCCGATATCATGCAAAGCTATCCTCTTCATACCCACAACGTAGTTTTATTTCTCATTTCTAGATGGAAGCAAACGTTCGGTGTACGTAGAGTTGTATCAGTGGCAGATAGGACTTGAGAGAATATTGATCTTACCTTTAGCTCCTTTTGGGTTTGACACTCCATACTTATCACTTCCACCTTTGGAAATTGCTACGATGATTCCTTGCACTTGGGGATTATCAAGCTCTTTTCTGGCGCCGTTGTCGGGGAGCAATAGCGTGGGGTTGATATTCTCGTGTGTGCTTGTTTGCTTTCTTCACTAAGTAGATTTTTGTTTTCCCTTTTGCTTTTATTTTATTTAGTTGTGGGTGAAACAAACAAAAAAAATTAAAAGAATGAAAATACAAAAAATTTACTTGCCTCTTATGCCTAAAAACTTTTTCAAAAAGAGAAGTGATTGGAAGGTTATGCATTGGAGAATTGAGGGTCGACCTTGAATACTTGTGTTCATGCTCATGGAAACAATGTAGAATTTTTCATGGAAGTTTCTCAAAAATAATTATCCCCTTGTATATATCCATTTTATTATAAAAATGATGTGCCAAGATTTGCCTTTAGGATGATTAGATTGATTGTTTGGTTTGTGAAGTGCAAAAACAGAAACTTTGGCTGTAGTGCGTGAATTTATATTTTTTACTAGAACGTCAAAAGTTTCTGAAATTTTTACATGGTACTTATATGCAATTTTTTTATTTTTTCCTAATGTTTTAGAATTTTTGGAGTTACAGAAGTATACGAAGTTTCCAGATTGCTACAGACTATCCTGTTCTTGACAGATTCTGTTTTCTATGTGTTGTTCGCTTACTTTGATGAACCTATGGGTTGTATCGGGGGGTATGAACCATGGTTAAGTTGGAATACAGTAGATATAATGCTACTATGAAATTGGAATGAGTTTACAACAGTACCTAAAAGTAGTGATTTGCTCTATTATACTAACGGATCTCACAAGTTTTTTTTTGTTAAGTTTTGTGTGGATGAAGTGTTCGAAGATCGAGGAGTTATCGATATGAGAAGAATAAGGCGAGGAAAGAGTTCAAGATTGGGGATTCCCAAGGAACCCCAAGTAAATATTTCAAGGTACTCAAGCATGTAAGCTTGGGGATGCCCCGGTTGGCATCCCATCTTTCTTCTTCAACAATTATCGGTATACCTCGGTTTTTGTTTTGTTCACATGATATGCGTATTTTGTGTTTATTTTTAATTCCTTTTACTTTATGCACCATGCTAGTATGAGATAGTCCTTCATTTATTTATATGCTTCATGTGCTTCACTTAAATCTTTTGAGTATGGCTTTATAGAATGCTCTTTGTGCTTCACTTAAATCTTTTGAGTATGGCTTTATAGAATGCTTCGTGTGCTTCACTTATATATTTTGAGCATGGGTATTGGTAAGTATATATTAATTGAAGAATGCTCTATGAACTTCACTTATATCTTTTGGAGTATGAATAAAATTATCATCGAAATTGGGCTTGGAAGAGTATCATTAAAATATCATGCCTAGCTAAAAAGGCATTAAAGAAAAGCGCTTGCTGGGAGACAACCCAATATTTACCCCTACTGGTTTTGTGTGTTCTCATGATTATGATACTGTAGTAATCATGTTTTATAGCTTTTATTTCAATAAAGTGCCAAGTAAGACCTTTGGGATGATCTATGGTGATAGTTGATTTGATCTTGCTGAAAAACAGAAACTTTTGCGCTCACTGCCAGAATTTTAAAAAATCACATAAGTGTGATTTTGATCTGAAGTTTCTAAAAAATATTGATATACAAATTTCCTAGGTTTTCCTAATTTTTCAGAATTTTTGGAGTAACAGAAGTATGGTTGTTGTTCAGATCATTACAGACTGTTCTGTTTTTGACAGATTCTGTTTTCAATGCATAGTTTGCTTGTTTTCTAGTTTCTATGGCCTATATTGCTCAATATAAATTGTAGAAATGATATGGTACAGTAGGCATTGTGTGAGAACAATTATGAATCTTATCTTGACAGTACCCAAGTGAATGATTTAAACTTTATCATACTAACCCATCTCACGAAGTCCCGTTAAGTTTTGTGTGATTGAAGTTTTCTAGTTTTGGGTGAGATGTCGATATGAGGAGAATAAGGAGTGGAAAGACCCTAAGCTTGGGGATGACCAAGGCACCCCAAGGTAATATTAAAGGAAGACTCAAGTGCCTAATCTTGGGGATGCCCCGGAAGGCATCCCCTTGTTCGTCTTCAAAACTATCGGTATACCTTACTCGGAGCTATATTTTTATTCGTCACATGATATGTGTTTTGCTTCGAGCGTATTTTCAATTTACTTGCTGTTTAAATAAAATCATTGGATCTGAAATCTTTAATGTGAGAGAGTCCTCCCATGGCTATTTAACTATTTGACTACTCATTGATCTTCACTTATATCTTTCTGGAGTAGTTTTGTCATTTACTCTCGTGCTTCACTTATATCCTATGAGTAAATGGTTGAATGAATTGAATATCATAAATCTGAAATTATATATGCTTCATATGCTTATCCCATGGGGAGTAATGAATTCACATATAATAAGTATAGGTGGTAAAATTTATTGAAAGTTAGCAAACACAACATTGGTCACTTGAACAATTCATGAAAGAATATTGAAGGAAGAGAGATTTCACATATAAATATACTATCTTGGACATATTATATGATTGTGAGCCCCATTAATTATTTTAAAACTTGAGCAAATTAGTTCAAGTTGGACAAGGAAGACAACGTAATGAGTTATGTTTGGGTATATTTGTATAGAAGTTATATTGTTATGGATCCTCCAACATGTGGTGCTTGCTTAGGATCTTTTGCTAGCCAAAATTTTGTACTAAGTAGAGATACTACTTGTGCATCCAAAAACCCTTAAACCCCATTTCATGCCATGAGTGTCCACCATATCTACCTATGGATTGAATAAGATCCTTCAAGTAAGTTGTCATCGTTGCAAAAAGCAATAAAAATTGTTCCTAAATATGTATGATCTTTTATTGTAAGGGAAAATAAGTGTTGTACGAACTTGTGATGGTAAAGAAATAAAAGCGATGGACTGCATAATAAAGGTTGCTATCACAAAGGGCAATACAACGTGACGTTCCTTTGCATTAAGGGTTTGCACATCCAAAATTAAAAAGCGCATGACAACCTCTGCTTCCCTCTGCGAAGGGCCCATCTTTTACTTTCATGTATTTACTTTTATGCAAGAGTCAGTAGTATTACTTCTTAGTTCAAACTCATTTATTCTTTAGTTGGCAAGCATCATGTGGTGGGGAAAGATCCAAGCATATATGGCCATTCAAATATATTTGATCATGAATTATTATTGTTGACAATTATCTATATGATAAATAAGTTGGGAGGCGAAACATTAAGCCCCTATCTTTCTCTGTGTTCGACAGATGCTATTTGTTCTAAAAATAAGCTTTGAGTGTTAGCAATCATGGAAGACTATATGATAGTTGAGTATGTGGAATTTGCTAAATCAAAGCTATTATATAGACCCTTCCTGAAAATAAGATGAATTGCAATTGTTTGGCGACTGAAAGCATAGTTTGTTAGTTTTCAATAAACTTTATGGTCTATACTTTAACATGTGAACAACTTGTTACTTGATCATGAGAAGTTTTATGAGATGAGCTAATGTTTATGATATATAATGATGCTAGAAAAAGTGTTTGGAACTATCATTGATCAAATTTATGCACTATGCTAGCATTCACACTTCATAAACTATTTCTTTTATCATTTACCTACTCGAGGACGAGCATGAATTAAGCTTGGGGATGCTGATACGTCTCCAACGTATCTATAATTTATGAAGTATTCATGCCATGTTTACAACAATTTTATATGATTTTGGTATGATTTGATTAGAACTAACCCAGACTGACGCTGTTTTCAGCAGAACTACCGTGGTGTCATTTTTTGTGCAGAAATAAAAGTTCTCGAAATGGGCTAAAAATTTAGGGTGATTATTTATGAACCAAAAGAGACCCCCGAAGCATCGGAGTTGGGCCAGAAGAGTTCCGAGGCAACCACAAGGGTGGGGGGCGCGCCCTACCCTCCCGGGAGGGTGCTCCTGTCTTGCCGCTGCCTCGTGGACCCCCTTGACGTAAAACCGACGCCAAAATTCCTATAAATACCAAAACCCCCAAAAAGAAACCTAGATCGGAAGTTTCGCCGCCGCAAACCTCTGTAGCCACGAAAAAACAATCTAGGCCCTCTCGGGCACCCTGCCAGAGGGGGCCATCATCACCGGAGGCCATGGAGGAGGAAGCCGGAGGGGGCCATCATCACCATGGAGGCCAAGGACCAGAGGGAGAACCTCTCCCCATCTAGGGGGGAGGCCATGGAGGAGGAAGCACAAGGGGGAGACTCTCTCCCCCTCTCTCTCGGTGTCGCCGGAGTGCCACCGGGGGGAATCATCGCCGCGGTGATCGTCTTCATCAACATCACCATCTTCATCACCTTCCTCATCTCTTTTCGGCGGTCCACTCTCCCACACCCCACTGTAATCCCCTACTTGAACATGGTGCTTTATGCCACATATTATGATCCAATGATGTGTTGCCATCCTATGATGTTTTGAGTAGATTTCTTTTGTCTTTTTGGTTGATTGATGATCTAGATTGGTTTGAGTTGTATGTTTTATTTTGGTGCTGTCCTATGGTGCCTTTCGTGCCGCGCACACGTGAAGGATTCCCGCTGTAGGGTGTTGCAATACGTTCATGATTCGCTTATAGTGGGTTGCTAGAGTGACATGAGCTTAAACCCGAGTAAGGGGGTTGTTGCGTATGGGATAAAGGGGACTTGATACTTTAATGCTATGGTTGGGTTTTACCTTAATGATCTTTAGTAGTTGCGGATGCTTGCTAGAGTTCCAATCATAAGTGCATCTGATCCAAGTAGAGAAAGTATGTTAGCTTATGCCTCTCCCTCATATGAAATTGCAATAATGATTACCGATCTTGTTAACAATTGCCTAGGACAATTCCGCACACCGACCCATCATTATTCCACACTCGCTATTTATAATATATAGTAATATATTCTAACTTTATGTTAACAGCACCTATTTTTATATTTTAGTTCTCCGATATCATGCAAAGCTATCCTCTTCATACCCACAACGTAGTTTTATTTCTCGTTTCTAGATGGAAGCAAACGTTCGGTGTACGTAGAGTCGTATCAGTGGCAGATAGGACTTGAGAGAATATTGATCTTACCCTTAGCTCCTTGTGGGTTCGACACTCCATACTTATCACTTCCACCTTTGGAAATTGCTACGATGATTCCTTGCACTTGGGGATTATCACTAGGCTCGTCAAGTTTAACCCAAGTATTCTGCATGTGCAAAACTGGCTTACACCCGTTGTATGTGAACGTAGAGTCTATCACACCCGATCATCACGAGGTACTTCAAAACGATGAACTTTAGCAACAGTGCATACTCGGGGAGAACACTTTTATCTTGAAATTAAGTGAAGGGATCATCTTATAATGCTACCGTCGTTCTAAGCAAAATAAGATGCATAAAGGATAAACAGCACATGCAATCAAAATATGTGACATGATATGACCATCATCATCATCTTGTGATTTTGATCTCCATCTCCAAATCAACGGCATGATCTCCATCGTCACCAGTGTGACACCTTGATCTCCATCGTTGCGTCGGGGTCATCTCACCAACTATTGCTAATGCATAGCGATAAAGTAAAGCAATTACATGGAGCTTAGTGATTGACACGCATGTCATACAATAATTAAAGACAACCCTAAGGCTCCTACCGGTTGTTGTACTCATCGACATGCAAGTCGTGAACTTATTACAAAACATGATCATCTCATACATCAATATATATCATATCATGTCTTGACCATATCACATCACAACATGACCTGCAAAAACAAGTTAGACGTCCTCTACTTTGTTGTTGCAAGTTTTACGTGGCTGCTACGGGCAACTAGCAAGAACCGTTCTTACCTACGCAAAACCACAATGGTGATTATCAAGTTGCTATTTAACCTTCTGCAGGACCGCCATAGTCAAATTAGATTCAACTAAAGTGGGAGAAAAAGACACCCGCCAGCCACCTTTATGCAAAACTAGTTGCATGTTAGTCGGTGGAACCGGTCTCATGTACGTGGACATGTAAGGTTGGTCCGAGCCGCTTCATCCCAATATCGCCGAATCAAAATAAGACATAGGTGGTAAGAAATATGAACATCACCGCCCACAACTCTTTGTGTTCTACTCGTGCATATCATCTACGCATAGACCTGGCTCTGATACCACTGTTGGGAAACGTTGCATGGAAAACAAAAAAAAATCTACGCACAGGCAAGATCTATCCATGGAGATGCATAGCTACGAGAGGGGGAGAGCATCTACATACCCTTGTAGATCGCTAAGCGGAAGCGTTTATCAAGGCGTTTGAAGTAGTCGTACACCTTCACGGTCCGTTCCGATCAAGCACCAAACGTTCGGCACCTCCGCGTTTAGCACACGTTCAGCTCGATGCCGTCCTCGCCTTCTTGATCCAGAAAGAGGGGCGAAGTAGTAGATGAGTTCTGGCAGCACGACGGCGTGGTGACGATGGTGGTGAAACTATTACGCAGGGCTTCGCCAAGCACAATGGATTTAGAGCGGAAGATGAACTAGAGGGAGAGGGGGCGCCGGCACACGGCTTGGTGAATCGTGGTGTGTGGCGCCCCCTCCCCTCCTCTCATATATATAGGTGGAGGGGGAGGGGAGGCAGCCTAAGGCGCACCCCAAGGGGGCCGGCGGCTGCCCTAGGGCGCCTGCCAAGGCGCGCCCCCCTTCCATACTTGGCGCGTGGGGGGAGGAAAGGGGTAGGGTGCCTCCCATTCCATCTTCCTTGCGTGGAGAAAGGCAGGAGGGGGCCGGCCCCTCCTCCTTTCTCCCTAGGGCCGGCGGTTAGGCCCAACAACTCCCCGTGGCCTTCCGGAACCCCTTCTGGTGATCCGATAATTATCCAGTGTATTCCGAAACTCTTTCGGAAACCGAATACTATCATCCTATATATCAATATTTACCTCCGGACCATTCCAAAGCTCCTCGTCATGTCCGTGATCTCATCTGGGACTCCGAACAATATTCAGTCACCAACATACATAACTCATATAGTACTATATCGTCAACGAACATTAAGCGTGCGGACCCTGTGGGTTTGAGAATGATGTAGACATGACCGAGACGCTTCTCCGGTCAATAACCAATAGCGGGACTTGGATGCCCATATTAGTTCCTACATATTCTACGAAGATCTTTATCGGTCAAACCTTTATGACAACATACGTAGTTCCCTTTGTCCGTCAGTATGTTACTTGCCCGAGATTCGATCATCGGTATCTCCATACCTAGTTTTAATCTCGTTACCAGCAAGTCTCGTTTTACTCGTTCCGTAAAACATCATCTTGTAACTAACTCCTTAGTCACTTTGCTTGCAAGCTTCTTGTGATGTTGTATTACCGAGAGGGCCCAGAGATACCTTTCCGTCATATGGAATGACAAATCCCAATCTTGATCCATGCCAACTCAACAGACACCTTCAGAGATACCTGTAGAGCACCTTTATGATCACCCAGTTACGAAGTGACGTTTGATACACACAAGGCATTCTTCCGGAGTCTGGGAGTTGCATGATCTCATGGTCGAAGGAACATGTATTTGACATTAAGAAAGTAGTAGCAACAAACTGAACGATCATATGTTGTGCTAACGGATGGGTCTTGTCCATCACATCAATCTCATAATGACATGATCCTGTTATCAAACAACAACTCATGTCTATGGTCAAGAAACTTTAACCATCTTTTGATCAACGAGCTAGTCTAGTAGAGCCTTACTAGGGACTTGGTATTTGTTTATGTATTCACACATGTATTTAAGTTTCCAATCAATACTATTATAGCATGAATAGTAAACCTTTATCATGATTAATGAAATATAATAATACCCACTTTATTATTGCCTCTCGGGCATATTTCCAACACATGGTGCCGTTGGCGGAGAACTCAACATTCACCCAGACGGAGGCGTTGCAGCAGTCGCCTACGCGCAGCCACAAGCCTCTCCATCACCCTAGCAAAGGGACGGGGGAGCCACAGCCGGCTTCGTTGCCGGTTGCGCAGCTCCATGACAAAATCAAGTGATGTATCCTCCGTGTGGCCGTCTGTCGGAGGTGGAGCGACCGGAGGCGAGACGACAAGCGCTCCACTGTGGCCACCCCGGCCCCGAGCGCCGCGTCTTCCATGACTTTGAGCTGCAGCCCCTCCTCGAGCATTGGATCCAGTCTCTGCAGCTGTGGCTGAAGCGGAGGCATGATGCCGGGAAGAAGTTCTCGTGCCGACAACGGAAGCATGAGCTCAACCTCTCCCCCTCGCCATGGCGGTGATGGATATGAGGGATGAGAGAAGAAGAAGATAGCCGATACTAGGAGATTGGAATGAGGGGAAGTGGATGAGCATCGCCTGCCCTGACCCCCCTTTTTATAGGAGGGGGCGCGGGGGGCTGGCTCTTCACCATCCTAGGGCAACCGCCCCGTTCCGCCAATTCCGTGCCCCGCATTTCTGGCCGGCGCGTTACTCCACCAACCGCCCGGTTTCACCAATCTGATGCCCTGACTCCCCGACTTGGGACACCACTACCACGACCGCCTCTCTGCGCCAATCCCATGTCCCGCGCACAACACACGTCGTGGGGAGGCTACAATAAAGGGGGAAGTGATGAAAAAAATGGTAGTTATCCTTGGCCGCACCTAATCGTGGGCCCGTCCGGGCTGAGTCCAGCGGCAACCCACGCGCGCGCTCACTCTTAGTTTCTATCAAAAGCAGTAGATGCCCGCCCGTGCGACAAGATTGCCGGGGGACGATCGGGGGCTAGCTCAAGATCAAGGTTAATGAAGAAGCAAGGAAGATCTCAGAAGACAGACATTGCCGTGGCAAGATGTTATATCAGTCTTTGTCGCACGTCTGTGCATTAATTGGGCCTAGCCCAACGACGCCCGGCAACGTGTGTGGCCTAGGCCCGGGGGCTCCTGTCGGTGTATAAAACATGGGTATTTTATACCTTGACCTATGCACAGACAAGTAGCAACTCCCCCTGCCAAACAAGGCTTGCTGAAGATTCTCAAGCCAATAGAGCCGCTCTTTGAGAGATCAAGGAGCGCATCAAGAAGACCAAGGTTCAAGACCAAGTAGAACAACTTGGCCAAGGAGAAGAACAAGACAAGTCCTCAAGATCAACACTAGAAGCACCCTTGCCAGCAAGGCCGAGCTAGCAAGGCGAAGGCCCGACAAGCTCTATAGCCGGTAGGCTCCCGCCAGCTGCCAGCGCTCCACCTCATCAACCAGCTAGTCACTGATCGGTGAGGTGTCGAGCCCGCACGCAGTTAGGTGAGGCTTGTCGGACACGTGTTAGCACGCTGGAAGGATTTTTACCTTTATTGACACCCGTCCAAATGGCGTGTCAAGCTAATAGGAGTTAGCTAGGAAAGCGGCGCAACAACCTTGTCGGGGCTCCTCCTCCTCACGACACCTAACAGTGCATTTAATGCTTTTCATCCTAACTAGCAGAGTTAGGTATGATAGCACTATTTGTTATCTAGTCACTAGATAATGACTATTTTGCCACTGTGGTAACCCCTTTGAGCTATAAAAGGAGGGTCAGGGCAACATTTACAAGGGTTAGCAAGTTAGCAAATCTACCTTTAGCACAACTACACGCGTAGCTGCCCTCCTCTCGCATTCTTGCCGGGAGAGCGCTCCTTGTATTTGTGTTCCAACATATACACCCAATATAGCAAGCAAGAGTAGGGTTTTACACCTCTCGGTGGCTCAAACCTGGGTAAAGATCCCTGCTTTCTCTGTTGTTTTTGCTCTTTGCGTCTTGTGCATCACCCTACCCGAACCACAAGGGGTTTGATGGCCCCATAGATGGTCGTTCCACATCGACACCCCTCTAGACACTGCACCCGACGGGCGTAAGTACAATGGGAAACGTTTCGGTACGACAGACCAGCGAAGGTTTCGGCCGGCTGCACCCGAGCCACCCGATCCTTTTCTATCGTGCGTCTGGCAGTACCCCTGCAACCTCCCCCACGTGCCATGTGTGTCCCATGGCCCACCCCCACCACCCACCGCTTTCCTCTCTTCTATCTTTATCTTCATCGTGGGTTGGATCTGTTTTCATCGCATTCACCATCCTCTCTCTCTCCTGATCATTCATGACCAGCTACCACCGCCGCATTCACTGTCCCCCCGCTACTTGCTTGTGCCCCCCCCCGGCGCCCTCCTGGTAGCTGCTGCACGGCCGTGCTCCAAGAAGCCCCTCCGTCGTCGCGTGCGCCGATGTTGTGAGCGTCGTCGTGGAGCTACACCCAGCACAAAAAATGCTCCAACCGGCATCGTCAATGCTGGAACGAAAGCGACAGCCAGCAGCTCACCGGTCGTGTGTGATACCACGGCGCGTCCCTCTTTTCGTGTGTGTTGCAACCGGCCGTGTAAAAGGTTGCATCCGGATGACGGAAAAGCTGCTACCAGCACTTGAAGAAGCTGCGACGACGGCGACGCACGAGATGGCGACAAGTTGGAACCGTGGCAGCGGGATGCTGGAACCACCGGTGTTTTTTTTTGCTGCAACCGATGGTAATTATTGCTGGAACCAATGGTGCTTTCGCTGGCACCCGCGTGAATTTTTGCTGCAACCGGGATTGAATTTTGCTGGAATCGATGTTTGTTTTTGCTGGAACCAGCAATGGCGGGCTACAGGATGTTGGGGTGATGGTTTTGCTGGACAGGTCGCGGTGTTTTTTTCTGGATCGTTGTTTTTGTTTTGCTGGAACCAGCAACAGAGCGGTTGTTGTGATGCTGGGGGTGACACATGGCGAGTACTACCGGCGATAACCACTTCTGCGACTGCCGCGGCGTCGACCTTTTATTGCCGCAACCAGCAAACATAGTGCTGGAACCGGTAATGACTGGTGCTACAACCGGCACCCAATGGTACTGGGATCGACGCCCGGCGCGCGGCGGTGCTCCAACCTCGGCCATCGGCGGCGAGAACTGGTTGGTGCAATTTTTTTGCTGCAACCCAGCTGAAAAAAGCTTCCAACGTCCACGACAGAAGCTGCTACGAACGGGAGGGCGAATGGAACTGCGAATGGGGGGTGACGGTTTGCTGCACACGACAGAGGGTGTTGCGGCCACGGCCAAAGATGCGTGCGTGGCTGGAGGTGCGGGCGCCCAGATTAGAGCATGGTTAATAGTATAGCCAGCTGATGGCTAGAAGAAACGGTCATGTCATGTATAGCCATCATCTATAGTCACTCATATAGCAGTGTGGGCTACAAGGTTGGCTATAACATTACCACGTTTTTTAACCTTCTCTCTTCTCTTTCTTCATATTTATTATATCTGTCTAGGAATATGCATATAGCTAGGCTCTTGCATGAGAGCCCACTCCCCTTACTTTTTCATCTCTCTCCTCCACATAGGCAAAAATGCCATGTAAGAGCATCTACAACCGGACTTTGCAAATCTAGCCCCTCAAACGTCTGCGGACGCGACCGGGCGCGTCCGCGAACAGTGACCGGTCACGCCTCAAATTAGCCACTTTGCATCCGACTCTCTCATATTTCATCCCCTAGATCCATACAAAGCATGCAAAAAAAATCCTGCATACTACATCTACATACTACCCTAGCTACTCTTCGTCGTCGGAGGTGTCCACGACGATGGTGCCAGGCGGCGGCTGGACGGGCGGGTAGGAGGGCTCCGGCTCATCCTCCTCCTGCTCGACCTCATCCATGTAGGCGAGCATCTCCGCCTCCTCCGTGGCCTGTTGCGCCTCCATCTCCTGCTGGCGACGCGTCTGGCCTCCGCAGCCGACTCCGACCGGAGGGAATCGAGGATGGCCTGCTGCTCCGCCTACAGATCCCCGTCGCCAGCGTCCCCCACATCCTCCTCCTCCTCCGGCTCATCCTCCTTCTCGTCGTCCTCGCCCTCCTCCACCTCCTCCTCCAACTCCTCCAGATCCACTGCATCCAGAGGTAGCCCCGCGGCGATCCGGGCTTCGCGCCTAGCTCGGATCTGCTCAAGGAGCTCGAGCCGGCGCTCCGGCGTCAGAAATGGCTCGCTCCAAACCCGGCGGAGTGGGGACATGGCTAATAGGCGGACGGGTGGAGTGAAAAGTAGCGGCGGCGGCGAACAAGAGGAAGAAAATGTGGATGGATGTTAGGGTCTCGATGCCGCCGGTGTACTTAAATAGCCGGACTAGGCACTACGTGGCCCGCCGGAGCTGCACCACGCGGTGCCACCGGTCCGACGGAGGAAACGAGCTTCGGACCGTCGAGTTTCAGGGCGTTTCCGGCTGGGACCCCTTTGTCAGTCCGACGTGGTGGGCATGCCCGGGTGCGCCCGAGCGCCCCCATATCTGCCCCATATTTGGGCTGAATATGAGGGGTGCCGTCAGCCCGGGCGTTTGAAGCCCGTTTGAGGCGTCCGTCTGGATAAAAAAACGTGACCGATCGGTGACCGGGTGACCTGCCCAGGCATTTAAGGAAGGTTTAAGACGCCCGGATGTAGATGCTCTAAGCGGGCTATAAGCCCACTATTATAGTTGCTCTTACAGAGCGCCTGGGAGAACGACGACCTACTAAGAGAGAGTTGACTCGGGGCTGGGGAAAGGATTTTAAATCTGACGTTTGTCCAATCGGATGGTAACTAATGCTTCCGCCGGTCGACCGGCGCAGAGCGTCGCCCAAATACAATTCACTATTTCTGTTGTCTTTGATATTACGACTTCTTGTTTCACCAGCTTCCCCCCCCCCCCCCCCCCCCCCCCCCCCCCCCAACACCCCCCGCGCGGTGATTTTCGCTTTTTTATCTCTATATGGTGCTCTGTGCATCTCTGCAAAGGCTGAAAGGGTGTATCCATAGCATCGTGTGCACGTACCACGCCCTAGCGGCGTGTTAATACCAATAGCAACACAAAAATTACAGTACGAACTTTTACCAATGTGAGTGATGTCGTTCGCCAAAACAAAAAAGGTGATGCGGTCGACTGTTGGGACTCACCCTATGCTCATTTTTCAAACCAATAATAGAAGTGGAGTCGAGCGAAATGTGGGCCTCTGCCTAGCTATGCAGCTAACATTTGGGCGCGAAAAAGGAGGTACAAGACTAAAAATGCATCGCTTCTGGAAGATATAATCAAGAGGGGCCGGACAGTCTCCATGCTGGATAATGTAGGGCGTGGGCGCCTATTTTGGAGCTCCGGAAACTTAGAACTGGAACTGCATCTCCTTTGTGTATCCGAGCTCCTCAAGGTGCGCAGCCATCGCCTTGTTCATCGGAGGAGGGCCGCATCTCAAGATCTGGAGTATAGTAAAGAAAACATGGATTATCTCGGGGACGTGGTACAGATCGGAGTTTCCACGAAATCGAACACTTAGCACTTGCTTGTAAACAAAGTTCCAAGGGATGAAGACTTGAGTTTTACCTGGATATCCTCAGCAGGTGCAGGACAGTGGGTCTTGATCATGTCCTGGGACACAAAGCCAACGCCACCATTCCAGACTTCAGGAGGCTGCAAATGCAAACGACAGTATGAGAATCTGTTGCAAATGCCTTTACAGTGCAATGGAAGTCCTGACTCTCGATGTAACTCCGTACCATTGGACTAGGGTTATGAGAGCACCCAGTTGTTTTTAGCAGATATAAAAGACAAATCCATGCGGATTTATTTCAGAACATGGTATTCAGCCAATCAAAATATGTTTAGCACATACTATCTTCAGTCATTTTAAGTATTCCAACGCTATTCAAAACCTATCTGTGTGACCGATTTTATACATACAGCTCTGTCCTGCAATTATATAGCAGCCCTACATTACCATGTGTTCAACGATCAACAGCCTGTCCGATGTTATTGCCATGAGAGCCATAACAGAAATTCTGCACCTACTTATGCTAGTTCCCAATAAATGGAAAAGTCCTGGATCCATTGTCTCCGAACAGAACTACTGACGGGCTTCCGCATAATAAATGCAGTGTACTGATTTGATATGCACATCTAGTTAAAACATGAGAAGAACATAGGGTGCACCTGATTCAACACGTAGAAGATCTTGAAGCGGTCAGGATATTCTTCGGCCAGGCTGTCCAGCTCTTCCTGCACAGATTAAACAGACCTATAAAGTCGGTACCAAGCAAAATAGCACAGTAGGAGTACTAGTGAAGCCCATCCATCATACAAGAACATCCCTTAGCTGAAGCCCATGCTGCTTTCATGATTTGAGTAACTTTGTAATTCATGTATTCAGTTATAGATGGTTTAATATTTATAATAAAAAAGAAAGCAAGGGAAGTTGTATGTAAGTTTCAGTTACAAATTACTCTGTGTGACTAGTTCCCTTTTACTGCAGTACAAGTTGTGCACAAGTTCTGAATCCCCTTAGACATTCTAGATATTTTACACTAAAATATCCTAAAGGGAATAAGGGGAAACAATACTTGGCATAGTGTTATATCATCAACAGCTATACGGAATAGATACATCGCTGATAACAACCTTATAAAGTTCTAGTAAATGTGTCATATATGCTCACAGTAACTCTGGTCTAATGGGTCAACAGTTGCAAAGTATATATGTCTTGGATATGGTTTCTGTATCAGATGACAGCACGAAAACCAAAAAAGGGTTTCTACAGAAAAAAGGATGGTGATTCCACCTTCAGAAGAATGTCTTCAGGTGTGACATTTGCATAGACTAGATGAACCTTCGTTTTGTCATTAGGGTTCTCGAGAATTGCCCTTGCAACCTGTGAGAACAGAAGAAAGATTGTTAGTGGTGGACACCAAAGAAAGCGGTTTGTAGCATCATTGACTGCAATATAGAACTTTCAACTTTTTTTTACTTGGAACATCGGAGTAATGCCAGATCCACCAGCCAGCATTCCAAAAGCTCTCACTTGTCCTACTTGGTACTTGAAACGACCCTAGATCAGAGAACAAATTATGTTAAACTTATAATTAGATGGCAAATAAGCATGACATTGTGAATATGGACTATAAATAACAACACCTGTGCTGACTAAACCAGAGCAAAAGGAAATTTTCAGGCTTAGCAAGCAGCTATTTCTTATGAACCTAACACAGGTTGCTCATGATAAAAAAGAGTGTTACCTTAGGTCCCTTCACAGACATATAATCACCAACTTTCATTTCACGGAAGTGATGCGACATTCTACCTTGAGGGTACATCTGCATTTTGGGGAAAATGAAATATTAAAAAAAGAAAAGGTGAAGAAACTACAGCTGAACACACAATCATGTGGAGCAAAAAGATAAGATTGTTAATCAATATTATTGTAGTATAAAGAAATGAACGCATACCTTTATAACAAGCTGAAAATTTCCGAGATCAGAATCCAATGTAGTAGGTGTGTAAGGCTTGATTACTTCTTCACCGGTACCATCTTGACCTCTGAATAAAAGGAGGGAACATTAACATGATTTAAATTTGAAAAAAAGTACTCCCTCTGTAAAGAAATATAAGAGCATTTAGATCACTACTTTAGTGACCTAAACGCTCTTATATTTCTTTATGGAGGGGGTACATTATAGAAGCAAACTTCAGAACTCAGAAGCAGCACATAATTCAAACCTGCAACTGATATGTTGACCAATTGGAAGGCCTAACACAGAGGTAGGGGTTGGAAGAGCAAATCGGAATTTGGCAACATTATGGCTTATTTGTGTCTTTTCCACAAGTTTAAACTTCCTGAAGTTCTCGGGATCCAAGCAGCCTGATGAGAGCAAAAAGAGCACCAAGAATGACATTAAGCTACAGCATACCCTCCAACAGCAGAAAGAATGCTCGAGCAATTTTTTTATTTGGTTGATGAAACAAAGAATGAAAGAAGTAATGAATGCTAGAATGAGGTGTGAAATTCCACAAGCAATTACTTAAAGATTCTACAGAACCACGCAACAAACCAAACAAAAAAAGATATTGCAGAATAACAGGTGCACAGTTATTAAACTCGCATCAGTAACCCATCTAAATCCATAATCTCACATTCCGCAAAAAAAAAAAAACCATAATCTCACAACAAGCGTAATACTAGATATTAGCCACTAGGCAACGATTCTTTTCAAATACTACTCATGATAACATGGCAAGACTAAATCAACCAAGACAAATGGGGAAAATCTGCCCGCAGCATGGCTCTGCTTAGGCGGTTAGGCCCTCATTAAAAATAACCGCGGTTCATATCTTGTAGTCGTTCAACAGACTTGTCTAAACACGAACAATACTTGGCTGGTTCAGTTTAGTAAGGAAAACAAACACTTCATTGGTTTATCGTATCCATAATATAGTGAGCGGCATCGACACTGCACATGGCCACTCCCCAGACCAAGCCCAGCAAGTAGTGTCTGTCACCACCAAAAGGCACCAGCTCACAAACCAATTCAGCAATTCACAGTACAATGGCCGAATTCGCGGCTCCACGGCCTCTCAGCGAGAAATAACTGAAAGCTGTTGGGACTCCGGCCCACCAGAACACCAGATCGCATGCGAAATCACAGACATCTCATGTAAGCATGCGTCTATCTACTGAAACATGCACAACAATACGCGCAACCATACATACATACATACATACCCTTGGGCCTCTTGGATCGGCGGAGGAGGAGTGCGCCGCCCACGGCGACGGCGACGACCGCGATGGCGACGGCCACCATGGTCTCGACGCTCCGCCCCTGCAGGAAATCCATGGCCCCCTTCCTCCCGCGCGGCTGTCTGTCTCCCTCGCGACGCTCGGGGTGGGGGTTGGTTGGGTACCTCGGGTTGCGGTGTCTGGTGCGGGATTTAGCTGGGTTTGGAATTAGAAGACGGGGCGAGGGGTTGGCTGCCGGAGCGGGGGTAGGTGGGGTGCGGTGGGGGCGGCAAGAGCAACTACATCAGCTATCAGCTGGCTATAAGAAATAAACAAGTACTCCCTCCGTTCGGAATTACTTGTCAGCTCGGAGGGAGTATATTCTTGCTTAGTTGGAGAAAAAAAAAGAGAAAAGAGAAGGTAAACGGGTTTTTGATGAAGAGTCAACTTTAGCACGTGCTTCTAGACATTTGTGAGAGTAAAAAATGAGTCATAATAAAAAAATAGTACATTCTTCTAATCAACTATTGTACATATTGATTATAAGATGGGCTATAGATGACATGACAATGTCTTGTAGCCAGCAGTTGTTGGCTACATGGTCTAAGACGGAAACCACCGGTGGTGACTGGTGAGACCTGTGGGCGGGGCGCGGTGGCGGAGATCGCGAGGTCGTTTTCGCCCTTTTGCCCTCGCCACAGTTCAAAACACGGACAGAAGAGTCTGAATTTCAGATGCTCTTCTCGTCTCGGTTACTACAGTGCAGAAGCACCTTCAGAAACTGTGAATACACTGCAAAAACACCTTCAGAACCCCAAACAGAGTCTGAATTTCAGATGCGTCTCGGTGAGTACACTGCCAAAGTAGCTTGAGAAATGCGATTTCCGGCGTGTCATTCGAGAATCACGAACTGAAGCTAAGCCTGTAGAGAAACTCATTCTGAGGGCTGTAAACCGTAATGGTAATGCATGGTTATGTCACACCCTTGCCGGAGAACGGTCAGTTCGCCAGATTTGGGGTGGGAGAGTAATTTCGTGCTCGCATCAATCGCTGTCTGGGTATGGGACGCTGGGCCCAGCTCTGTGATCGACCGGAGTGGCTCCCTCGTCCCAACGTGGATTGATTGGTAGATAGATAGATAGATGCCCTGGTCAGTTTTTCAATTGGCATCGGCGGGCTTGGTCACTTGTTTAGACCGCTCTCTACCGCCACTTGTGCGTCTCCATTTCCGGCGATCGGGTCGGACCATCGGCTCGGCTGATTGCTGTACGATTAGACTTGGTCGCCTATGGACTACGGAGGCGGAGCAACAGCCGCACACTTGACACTTTCCACCATATTGGAAGGGATAAATTGAAAGGAATATCGGCGCTGTTCGTCGGATCAGGGCAGATCCTTTACAAAAACAAACAGGGCAGAGCCTTTGCAGCTGCGAGTTGTTGCCCAACTAACACTAGTTTTCCTCAAAAAAAAAAGTAAGACTAGTTCTTGGGCCTTAAACAGTTCACCAGCACTAGGCCCTCCCAAGCAACGGCCTTCTGGGGCTGGTGAGAATGCGGTGAATTAGGCCCTCTCAAGCAATGGCCGCCTCTCAGCAGCCAGCATCACCTGAAATTCTGAACAACAGTGTAGGCGTGGCGACTGAGCTTAAGCTGAACCTGGACAGGCAGCAAAATACACACATAACCGGCCTACCGAGGGTGGCCATCGAAAATGCTTGACTAGCTGAAGAATCTCCTACCCTGGGAAAAGAAACTGTATGAACCCCCTGACCTCTCCGATGAAGGTCGTGTCAGATCTCCTCAAGTGTAAGACAAAGCACTAGACAAGTTTTCAGCAGGTGCAGGCAACTGTGTGTGACAAAAAGGGATGTGGAACATGACATGATTGCACAGCTTAGAGCATGATCTTACTTGCACCAGTGAAGCTAATCCGAAAGTCTGACAAGGTAAAGTAGAAGAAATCAAAATGCACTGACTGACGACAGAAATCAACTGATTCTCAAATGCTCAACAAATCAATTGCTTCCCAGCACCTCCGAAGAACTGCTACTCGCCTCTACTTTTGTCTACCCGTTGATTTCTTCCATGGCACGGGAGCATGCATTTTTTCTACACGCTTGCTATTCTTCGGGTGCCTGAAATTTTTGGTCGATTCAGGAGCACGTGGATCGAGACCGAGAGCGAGAGAAGTGGCTCGATGAGCCCGCATTGCCGACAAAGAGCGAGGCACAGGCTTGACGGGTGCAGTTGTGAGGGAGGGGGTGTCGCCAGTGATGGGAAGAGGGCGGAGCTTAGAGGGATGGCTGGGGGCGGTGGCGGAGGAAATGGCTGGAGGAGGGCGTCGGACGGACGCCGGACGCTGACGGCATCAGGCGGTTTGCCAGCAGCAGAGGGCAGGTCACTGTGGCGTTGAATTCAGAATGGAGGGAGGAAGACTGCCGAAAAAACGAAAGTGACTGAAGCCAGATTTTTTTTTCAGGCGACTGTTGTAAAGGACTGAAAATAGTTGCCCCGTTCCATTTCTATACGTAATTGGCCACTATTCAACAATCACCACTTTTGATAGGAAGAAAAGGTTATCATGCCTTGTCATATACTCCCTCCGTCCCAAAATAAGTGACTCAACTTTGTACTAACATTGTACTAAAGTTAGTGCAAAGTCGAGTCACTTAATTTGAGACGTACTAGAAGAATGCCAGAGGAACAAAAACTGTTGTAATTACTTACTCTAATCCAAAACCATAGGCAAAATGTAAAAGGACATCTAAAAACTCTGCATAAGAGGGCCTAGGGATACCTAAATACAGTTCCTGGGACTTAGCAAGCACAAGTGATCCCTGGGAAAATAAATGGGTTCCACGAGCCCAGAAGAGGCACAAAAATGCCAAAACTATCAGATGCAGACTCACAGGTATATAGTCAACGAAGAGCATTCAAGTATCCATGATCATGCCACAAACCAAATTCAGTCTGTTGCTGGGTCCATGAATACCTGACCATTACTGAAGAAGCAAGAAGTGAACACAAACCACCTAAACCAGGGCGGACCAAAAGAATGCCATGATCAGAAGGATAAAATTTCTCATCTGTGAAAGTATATCAGTTTCCCCTGAACAGAACCTTATGTGATGACAGATTTATCGTCTGCCAGCGTGAAATATACACGGTGCAAACTTTTGAACTGAAAGCCAATACCAATATTGAAGCCTACTATGTGACTCAAAAGGATCTACGAGCTAGCAGTTTCTATCAGACAAATGCAGCGAAATACATGTGATGGAGCTTTATCTCAATACCGGACCATAAGAAGGAACTAGTTGAACACCAACATTAACCAACAATATAAGTCTTCCTAGAGATTCCAGTATAGACTACATACGGAGCAAAATGAGTGAATCTATACTCTAGAAGACGTCTATATACATCCAAATGTAGTCTTTATAGTGGAATCTCTAAAAGACTTGTACTTAGGAACGGACGGAGTACAAGATTTTAACTCGAATAGCTTCAGCTAGAACTGAAAATATACAAGATGATCTAGATAGGAAAACATTAACTGAAAAATGATTTCCTATTAGCTAGAATTCTTTCATAGAGTGCAAAAGCAGCAACTGCTGTTTGTTTATAATGCTGAAACAGTAATTCATGAACACGCCATACAAATGAGAACCAAAGAAAAAGGGCAAACATGGTAATGAACGAACCATCGCTTAGGATGTGTTAAGATACACCGTATGACAATAATAACATACACAGGCATTCCATGAGAAATACAGTAATTTTACACTTAGGCTCCTGATGAGGTATTCTTCTGATAATGATGAAACTGAAGTGACTAAAAGAAAGTTTAGGTTGGGAAGTGACAACCTATGACTCAAGTGGCAAGTTGCCAAACAAACAAATAAAGAAAATAACAAGATAGAGAACAGGTCAGGAAAAAAAATGAACGATCATGTCAGTTTGTTACCTTTATTACAAGGGAATGGAATGACATGGTAAAAGAAGCACACTACCATACTGAATCATTTTTCAGAGAAAATAATGAATGAAGAAAGCAAAATTAACCAGGATGCCGACACATGAGGATTGTGTCTCCATAACTGGTCAATATGGCACAAGCATAGCATATGATAAACAAAAGATACATTTGAGCATATAAATTCTAGAAGTTTGATTCCTATATTGAGGAACATATTTAATTTAAACTTCAGCTAAGCAATGATTTTTCAGAACTCACTGAAGCCAAACGAATTTCAAAGCGGCCACCTTAATATTTACAGAGTATACTGGTGTACAAAATGACACAGTGGGTCAATATCAAAGAAGATTGCAACCTCAACTAGTACTTCACGTCGATACAGTGAAAGACCAGCTACCATCCATGTCCTGAAGGAGTTGGGATTTTACCCCAAGACAGCAAGAATCAAGCAAGGAAACATTTCATTTAGGCAAATAAACACAAACT
This sequence comes from Thinopyrum elongatum, assembly GCA_011799875.1. Lineage (NCBI taxonomy): Eukaryota > Viridiplantae > Streptophyta > Magnoliopsida > Poales > Poaceae > Thinopyrum > Thinopyrum elongatum. The sequence continues at coordinate 456,939,647 of CM022299.1, forward strand.
ACTGTCAGGAGGAAAATGCAAACACAGTGGCATCAAATAAACTCATCCCAGCAGTATCAAAGGAATATACTATCCAAAAAGTAGACCAATAATTTTAAAACATGAGAAACAAAAGATACATTGGGCATATAAATTCTAGAAGTTTGTTTCCTTATATTGAAGAACATATTTAATTTAAACTTCAGCTAACCAATAATTTTTCAAACCCCACTGAAGCCAAGCGAATTTCAAAGTGGCCATCTTAATATTCAACAGATCAAAGAAGATTGCAACCTCAACTAGTACTTCACCCAAATACAATGAAAGATCAGTGATCATCCATATCTGAAGGAGTTAAAATTTTACCCCAGGACAGCAAATAATCAGGCAAGGAAACATTTCATCTAGGCAAATAAACACAAACTACTGTTAGGAGGAAAATGCAAACACAGTGGCATCAAAGAAACTTATCCCAGCAGCATCAAAGGAATATACTATCCAAAAAATAGACCAGGAGAGAATCAAACAGACATTCAAAAAGCACCTGGCAAGAACAGCAACCAAGTACGGCAGTATGTGCGCTAGGATTCAGAATCTCATGAAAAACAGAGAATGAACAAGCATCGATATATATTTATGTCCAAAAATCCTCTGCATGGTAACACACAATCTATAGTCTATCATAAGTTAGGCTCCTAATGAAGTATTCATCTGATTATGACGAACCTGAAGTGACTAAAAGAATGTTTAGGTTGGGAAGTGACAACCCAGGACGCAAGTGACAAGTTGCCAAACAAACTAATAAAGAAAATAATAAGATAGAAGACAGCCAAGAAAAAAAAAACGACCACGTCAGTTTGTTATTACCTTGGGATAATTAACTTTATGCCCCTAGTTGGGTCCCACTCGTCTGTTTTACCCCTAGTTTCAGAAACTCACCTGTTCAGTCCAAGCCACTTTGCAATTCTTATGCTTTTGCCCTTTGACCCTTTGACCGTCACTTTGAAAAATTCATAACAAATTCATACTAACTCAGAAAAATTCAAATAAGATATCAAAATGTTCGGAAAAACATCACCTATATGGGCATGTCATTTTCATTCTTGATAAAAGTGTTGGAAAGTCCCCATCTCAGTTTTAGCTCATATGCTCTTAGCATGAACAGTAAAATCTAAAAAAATTTGGTGGAAAACATTGACCAATGTTTTGAGTGCTTGCCAAGTTTCATAATGGAATGACATTCGTGGAGGTCGTGGCAAAAAAAAGAAAATAAATTCAAAAAAATCTAAAAAAAATTCAGATTTCTTTTTTTTGCCACGACCTCCACGAATGTCATTCCATTATGAAACTTGGCAAGCACTCAAAACATTGGTCAATGTTTTCCACCAAAAATTTTTAGATTTTTTTGAATTTTTTTAGATTTTACTGTTCATGCTAAGAGCATATGAGCTAAAACTGAGATGGGGACTTTCCAACACTTTTGTCAAGAATGAAAATGACATGCGCATATAGGTGATGTTTTTCCGAACATTTTGATATCTTATTTGAATTTTTCTGAGTTAGTATGAATTTGTTATGAATTTTTCAAAGTGACGGTCAAAGGGTCAAAGGGCAAAAGCATAAGAATTGCAAAGTGGCTTGGACTGAACAGGTGAGTTTCTGAAACTAGGGGTAAAACAGACGAGTGGGACCCAACTAGGGGCATAAAGTTAATTATCCCTATTACCTTCTACAAGGCACACCACCATGCTGAATCATCTTTTTAACTGGGATGCGAGGATTGTGCCTCTACAGCTTGTCATTCTGAATGGCACAAGCATGTAATGATGTAATGCGAGAAACAACAGATACATTTGAGCATAGAAATTCCAGAACTTGATTTCTTATATTGAGGAACGTATTTAATTTAAACTTCAGCTAAGCAATATATTTGCAGAAATCACTGAAGCCAAACGAATTTCAAAGTGGTCATCTTAATATTCAACAGAGTATACTGGAGTACAAAATTAGGACACACTGGATCAATATCAAAGAAGATTGCAACCTCAACTAGTACTTCACGTCAATACAATGAAAGATCAGTTATCACCCATGGCCTCAAGGAGTTAAATTTTTACCCCAGGACAGCAAGAATCAAGCAAGGAAACATTTCATTTGGGCAAATAAACACAAGCCACTTCCAAGAGGAAAATGCAAACACAGTGGCATCAAAGAAACTTATCCCAGCAGCATCAAAGGAATATACTATCCAAAACATAGACCAAGAGAGATCAAACAGACATTCAGAAAGCACCTGGCAAGAACATCAACGAACCTAGGATTCAGAATCTCATAAGAAACAGGGAATGAACAAGCATCGATATATATTTATGTTCAAACATCCTCTGCATGGTAACACATGATCTATAGTCTATCATCTGATATTTTGATATAACTATTTGTATGGTCTCTTTATTCTCTCTCGCTATACTTATTACCAAGGAGGTAACCTGTATTTCAGCTACTGTTTATTACTGCTACTCTGCTAGTAAAGAAGGAACTATCTGACCCTTCATCTTGTGTCTGTCTACTTCTTGATCCGGCGGACCTTCTTGGCGCCCCAGACCTCCATGCGGCCCTTGGGGCAGCCGCAGGGCGCGCAGAAGATGAGCACGGTGCGGCCATTGGGCGGCGCCATCTTGCGGAGCTCGGCCTCGAGCTCGCGGTGCGCGTCGCCGAGATCGACGGGGCGCGCCCCGGCGGCGGCGAGCAGCGCCGATCGCGCGGCGGGGGTGGGGCGGCCGCGCACGCACTCCTCCGTCTCGAGCTGGATGTCGAACTCGACGGCCTTCTTGAGGCCCCTGCAGCGCGGCTTGCCGCACTTGCGCGCGTGGTGGCCCAGCAGCGCCCAGCCGAGCGCGGCCCCGGCCACGGCCGCGGCGGCCCCCGCGAGCGGCGCGGCCGAGAGGCAGGAGGCCGCCGGGTGGAGCAGCGCGCGCGCCTCGAGGAGGAGGAGCCTGGCGTGCGGGGCCACGAGGAAGCCCAGCGCGGCGAGGACGGCGAGCAGCACGAGCGCGTCCACCATGGCCATCGGCGAGTGGTCGCAGAGGGCGGTGAGGTGGCGCCTGGAGGAGGGCGGGGATGACGCGCGCTTGGATCGGGCGCCGCATGAGGAATCCGCCGCCCTGCGGTGGTGCTCGAAGGCGCGCAGGAACTCGATGAGGCTGCGGCACTCCGCCATGGCTCGCGGCGCGCTCCGGGACGGCCCGGCGGGTAAAATTCGCCCGTTTCGGCCTGGTGCGGTGCGGTGCGGTGCCTGGCTGCGCGAGTTTTGGAAGGGAGGGGGGTGGGGTGGGGTGGGACGGTGTGGTGGGGGCTTCGGGATCTGTGGGGAGCGAACCTGCTTGGGACTTGCCGATCGGATCGGTGGGGCTGGCTCGGCTCGGTCGACGCGCCGTACCGGGCTCGCCGTGGTAACGGAACGTCGGGGGCGTCTTTCCGTTTCGTTCACGCCGCCAGTACGCCACCAAAAGCCGTTACTGGCACAGAGGAAACGATGACGCAGCGCACGCCGGGGCTGTGCCGCACCGTCAAGATGTCAACGCGTCGGCCGCACACGTTACGGTCGCCGGACGTACGTGGCACCGGGAGGGCCTCTGGTCGTGCGGCCGGCTCTAGTCGCAGTAGCGCCGTACGCCACCAGCCGCTCTATCTCTATCTATCTACGCTAGTGTGCGTTTCTGGACCAAAAGCTTCCGTGCACACAAGTGCACTGCGTTATCAGGAAAAAATAAAAGGGGGGGGGGGGGGGGGGGGGGGGGGGGGGGGGGGGCTTCGTGCGTGGTGGCGCACGTCTCTGCCACCGCCACCACGGAGAATTTCGGCAATAAAGCATGGGTAGCGACTCCCGTGGCATGCACGGTGCTCCGCTTTCCCAATCTTTCCGGCAGTAGAAGAAGCTTGTCGCTCTGGGGCATTCTGTTCAGGGAATGTCCCGTCTGACCAGCGTGCCGTACGCCAGTCTGCGATCGATGTGCCGCGCACTGGCCTAGCCGCCGAGGAGGGCTACTCCGTCTCGGTGAAACTCAAGTTTTTTTAGAAGGAAAAAAGACCTGCGATGATGCTCCACGGCCACGTACGTTGCCAGCCTCGGCTCTCTGCCGGTCTGGGCACCTGCTTTGTCAAACCACGACGACGTCAGTGGTGCTGGTGTTTTTTGTGGGGGAGAAAACTTGTTGCGTGTGATCGATGGGCTCTGGCTGGCTCTGGGTAATGGCATATGGAAGCATGGTCAAGCAGGTGCGTGGAGGGCAGTGTCATTTGTCAACACCGTGACAGCAGACAGTGTTCCGTCTGAGACTCTTCAAATTGACCGAGTTTTCCTCGGACTCACATAGTCACATGGGATAAGACCGCCACTGAATTAGCGATCGATTGCCTGTATTATTTTATTATTGTGCTTCCATCCTTACGACCGTAATCGTAGCAATACGTTCAACGGTGTGATTGGTTGCCGAAATTTGGACTCTTCGATAATCACCTAGCCATTGTTATACAAATATGAATACTCCATGGATCAACCAATAACGGTCCATATACAAGAACAACACTACAAATGCTTTTGGACAACATGATATGCACACGTGATAGCCCAATCAGCATATACAAGAACACCTCACACATGATAGCCCAGATGAATACCTTCGCTGCAAAGGGGCCTAAACCTATATACTACATCCGTCCCGGTTTATTGGTCACGTTCTTATTTCGTGCCCAGCTTTGACCTTAAATTTAACTAACAAAATGTAAATGCATGTTATAAAAAAATAATATCATTGAAACTATGTTTAAATACGAATTCAATGATATATTTTTTGTGACATGCATTAACATTTGTTAGTTAAATCTCTAGTCAAAATTTGGCATAAAGTACAAAAAAGGGTCCAATAAACTAGGACGGAGGTAGTACATCCTTGTGTCATCCATTTGCACCTCGGTAGTTCTACGCTCCATACATTTAGAAACTATTTTTTGACCATGAGTTACTTCCTTCCCCCATCCAGGTTTATTATTCATCACAATATTTTAGGTCAAAATTTGATAATTTATTTGATTAATAAATGAAAAAATATATGTAGGAAAAACGTACCATCGAAAACTTATTTCGAATATGAATCCAAAATATATTTCTTATGACATATAACTTAGAGTCAGTTACACCACTGGTGCTTTCGCAAAAAAAAAAAGTTACACCACTGGTGCCTAAACTTGGCAAGAAAAGTCACTTTGGTGCAAAAACTTGTAGCAAACATCGAAGTGGAGCCACAAATTGGCCCGGACATGCATGTATGATGAAAATCGTGTCCATATACGAACACGGTGATAACTAGGCATGCTAGGATGGTGTGGGACCCGTTGTCAGCGACTGGACAACATGGAGGAGGGTGTGGCCTTTTTTATTGTTATTTTGCGGAAAATCACCTAAATTATTGTTTTTCTTACAAAAAGGCCCTCAGAGAGAAATTAAGGTTGTTGAACCCATCACTATTGCTGTCATGTAAGGATTCATAAAATTTATATGCATAAGGCTAAACAACATAAATTAAGATTAAGAAATTTATTCCAATAAAAATAGTGTTGGGTCGATGATTCAAACCAACAACCTGAGGTTATACAACGGCCACATGTACTACTCCTGACTTCTCATGTTAAAATGGATAAATTTCCATTTATAAAATATGCACTCGTGTGGCAAAAACGGACGTAGTCCGGCCCATTTTCAACATGTTAATTTTTTTGTTTTTAAAAATTTGTAAAAATATATAAATTATATTTGCATGTAATAAATAATATACATATAACTAAAATAAATACATTAAAAATTATCATAAAATATCTAAAAGTAAAAAATACATATAAATAAATTATGAAAATATTTTTATAATTTCAATTAAAAGGTGTTCGCATATTCAATAAAGTATTAAAGTAATTTTTAGAAAGGTTTGTGTATTTAAATAAATTTTCATGTAAGTTTGAGATTTTCCACGTATTTAATTAAATATTGATGTGTCTATACATAAGTGTTCATGCTATAAGATTTTTTTATGTTATCTTAAACAGTTTATATAGTATATAAAAGTCTGTGTGCTTTCTAGAAAAATAAATACGAGCATAGTATGCCCTCACATGTCAAATCCTCACATGAATATTATTTTAATCATGTAAACATTTTTTTTATAATTCACTAATATTTTAAATTTTTTAATATGTTTTAAAATAACATGTGAATTATTTTTAAAATGACATGACCATTTTTAAATTATGTTTTGTTAACAAACATAAAGAGTAATTATACTTTTATAAACATGAGACCTCGTTGGTTGGTGTGGTATCTGTTGTCGCTCTATAACGTTCGGTCATAGTTTCGAGATCACAGACTAGTTTTCTTTTTTTTATTCTACAATTTGTGATGTTTATCTCCGAGGGCCTTTTTGCAAGAAAAATAGTAATTTCAGCGGGTATATGCAAAAACCAGCCCACACGCCCTCGTCCTTGTCGCCCAGTCTCTAACAATGGGTCCACGCCACATTGGCACGCATAGTCAACGCCATGTCCGTACCATACATGCACGCCCGATCCAAGTTGTGCTACCAGTTCAATGTATGCCGCAAGTTTTGGCACTAAAGTAACTTTTCTCTTCAAGTTTAAACACCAAGCTGTAATTGACTTCTCTTTTTTATGAAAATGCTGTAATTGACTCCGCAACTTATAATTTGCTAACTAAATACATGGTCAACATTTAACGTAAAACACATGGTCAAAATTTAACTTAGAATACAAGGGGGGCTTATAAAAGCAAACATGGGAAGTACTCCCCCCGTTCTATAATATAAGAACGTCTTTTAAGTTTTTTTTTTTAATTATGGGATGGAAGGAGTAATTGCCTTGAATCGCCAAATACAACTTTGGACGTGCATGCGGTAGTGTGTTTGGTCTCGTGATGTCTGTTTGTCTCGTACGTATGGTCGGTACACATGGCATGTGCAGTTCCAAATGGAAGAGCCGAAAAGGTGGACACGGCCAAACAAATCGTTTCCCTGGCTATATATTCTGCTTCGGATTTCGTAGGGAAACCGACTCCCCTATGGAATGAGTCTGAAAGCGGTAAACTTGATTCGGACCTGCCATCAAGATTGACAGTGAAGTTCCCGCCAAAAAAAAAAGATTGATAGTGAAGTTGACGAATGTTACACGGCCATAGCCAATAACTGTTGACTGATCGTCTGCGTGGTTAGAAGCTGAAGATTCTCTTTCAGTCTGGTTGTAATGGGGAGTATCATATACTAGTATCATGTATATGATACTAGTGTATGATATTACCTTCCTAATGCATACTCCCTCCTTTTCGGTTTATAGGGCTTATCTTAAAATTTTAGTTTTTTCATTTTGAGTAGTATTATATACTAGTACCATGTAGTACTTTATTTATTGCCATACATGACTCATAGTAGCATAGCATTTATTATGATACGGTATCATAATATGATACTCAACCATCTTTTTCTTCATTTAATTCTATGACATCTCTGTTAGGATAATCTCCACCGTGTGGGCCCAACGGCCCACCGGGCCCTTAGATCCGTGCCCTGATCGGGGGCGCTCAACCCACTATGGTTGATGGGCCCCTGTCACCTGCACTATATAAAGAGGTGGGGGCCGGCGGCTCGCAAGATGAGGTTCGTCGCGACGTCGTACACCCCACCTACATCCCCTACCGATCTAGGGTTAGTGCAGTGCTGACGGGAAGCACCGCCACCGCTACTCTCTGCCATCACCGGCCACCGTCACCATGGCCGGTACCGGGAACTCCTCGAGCCACAAGTGAAGGTAGGACCACCGATCTAATCTAGCCTAGTGATCCACAGCATCTATCAATGGTATCAGAGCGGCTAGGATCTAGATTATTTTCGGTACAAAGAAATCACAGAGAAAAATCCCCCCACCCCAAAAGAACCCTAAACAGGGCAAAGAAATCGTCATAGGCAAAGAGCGCCGCCGCACCGGCCGCGCCGTTCCTCTCGATCCCGAATCGCATCGGCATGCCGAGGATTCGGGAAGAAGAACACCACCCCGAGAGGGGCAAAGGGCGCCGCTCGCCAAACCGCTCGACGGCGGCGCGCTCACCACGAGGGGAACGCGCCACCGGCGAAGGGGATGGCAACGGACGCCGCCGCATCGGGTGCTCTACCGTCGAACGCACAGAGGGAGCGGAGTTTGACTCTGCTCGCGGCTCTCTCTCTAACAGGAGGAGTGGGGTGGAAGGAGAAAGGGAGGAAAGGAAAGGGGCTCGCACGCCGCGGTGGTTCGTCGCCATCGCCGGCGGCCGGCGAAGCCCGAAACCCCACTGCGGGACAGAGACGACGCAGGGGAAAAGAGCGGGCGCAGCTGGGCCTCGTTCTTTCTGCCACAGTAGGTGGGGGATGGAGGGAGAAAAGGAAAGGAGAAGCTCTCCGCGTCGGGGAGCCTCGCCGTCGGCGACTGGGCGCAGCGCGGTCGCCCGGCGACCAGGACACAGACGAGGAGGAGAGAACGAAGGCGAGCGGCGCGCGAGGGGAAGAATGATTTAGGGTTTCCCCTCGGCCTCGCTGACGAGCTGTTTTGACCGAGCGAAATCGACGCTCGGCCGTCTGATCGCATCGGACGACCACGAAAGAAACCCTAGCGCCCCGCTGGGCCTTTGGGCCGAAAGGGGGAGCCGACTGGGCCCAGGCCACCAGCCGACTGGGCTCTGCTGCAGCTATTTTCTCTTTTTTGATTGTTCAGAAAATAGAAAAGTTTCTGAAAAGTAAAATAAAAGTTTCTTAAAATGAAAATATAAATTTTTCAGAAAAAGAAATGTTCATGAATTTTACAAAGAAAATAATAATGTTCATGAATTTTATTTGGTCAAAGAAAAGTTTCTGTAAAGAATAAAAAGTTCATAATTTTTTTTATTCATGTTTTTCCGCTGCAAATAAAAAAAAAGGTGATCTTTTAAAAGTGAATAGAACTAAAGTAAAAGATTAAATTGTTGCTTCTCTAATGCATTTTTTAACCAACCGGTTAAAATTCCTTAGAGAGTAAAAAAGTACAGAATTGTTTCTGAATAGAATATTATAAAGTTTCCGCTGCAAAGTAAAAGTTTTATCCTCCAATTAAATTGGAACCAACGGGAAAGTTTAATTGGAAGAACTGTTCTTAGCAATGTTTTTCCCCTGTGGGTGAAATCAGATTCAGATAGTTTCCGCTATGACAAAAAGAAAGATAATTGTTTTAAAGTTAAAATATGGTATTGTTATTTTCTGACCAACGTTGATGATAATAGTATTATAATTCTATGAGTCTTATATTCAAAGCTTAAATCTCTGATAAATTTTGTATCAAAGTGATCAATTTTCAGAGAACAGATAAAGATCAAGAAGTGCTCTTGAACTAGAGAAATGTATATTTCTATTCCCACTGCAATAAAGTTGATGATGATTATTATTTCTTAGTAAAGCTGTTTAATAGAAATACTATCATCACATTGTTTATGAGTTATATGCATTATTTCCATTTCCGCCCAACGGTGATATGAAATTAATGTAGAAGGATGATGTTTTATTCTAATTCTGCCCAACGGTGATTTAGAATATAAAAGAAAGTTTTAAAAGTTTAATGTGCATATTTTTAACCAGACCAACGTAGAGTTATTTTTTATGCTCATTATTATTGATTATTGGATAATTTTTCTCAGACTACAAGTTTTCCATGCTTTCATTCATGAAAGCGAATGGCTGGGTACTTGTGACCCGAAAGATGACCAAGAAAGGTCATAACGTGAGGGAGTATGTTCTCTCTAAAGAATGGCTTCAAAAGAAAAGAGATAGATCATTGAGAGTCTTGGTTGATGAATGTCTTTCATGTACTCTCTATGAAGATGATTTTTCAGTCAACATGATTTGAGATGAAACAAGCAACATGCATGTTAATTTGACCAACGTCGGATCAAGCATGTGTGTCAAAGAGAATTCGGATTTATTTCTGAATTTGATGATGCAATCAAAAGAGCCAATTCTGGCATTTATGTCCCTTACAGGGAATTACCCTCATAGCGGGAAAAGATGATTATGATAAAACCCGTATGGCGGGAAAAGTCTGGGAAAATACCTGCGTAACTGGGTAAAGTTGACATAGTATTATGTCAAAAATCCTGTATGACAGGAGAAAGATATGATGACTCATGTGCGTTTTAATGTGTCCCACTCTGGGAGAAAAGTATGGAGTAGCTCTTATGCTTTCCTAGTATCGACCATACACCTTATGTGTAACGGTCATTAAGCACTCAATAAATCCAAAGAGAATAAAAGTTACAGACGAACCTAAAGATAAGAATGATATGCAAGTGTGACCTGCAAAAGTACTAATGATAAAGAACTCTGTTGAGTTTCTGAAATGGAATGAGGAAAAAGTACTCCCATACCAGTTAACAGATAACTTCATTTCGTATGAAGTAATCAGATAAATGAAGTAGATAATCGAAGTTTCCTCAATTCACAAGAGTCATAAATGGTTTTTCGAAATTGTGGCAGAAAAGTTCCTTGCCACATTTCGAGGGGGAGAAAGAAATATGAGATAAATTAAGAATGATGAAACTCCCCTATACTTTAGATAATGTGATCGTCTAGGGGAGTACGACGGTCATAATAATACCCCTAAAGAATAATACCCCTAAAGAAAAGAAATAGATGTATTCCTGGATCTTTTACAGTTCCGAAAGCAGACTAAGGAATACTAAGACGGTGCTTAAAGTGCCATAAAGAAGAAAGTTTTAGCAGAATAAACCCAAATAATAAAGTTTAAAGATACGCCATTTTTAGTGAAGATGGAGTAATCTAGGGGAGCATGTTGTATGACCTATACAACACCTGTTGTTAGCTCTATAAAGGAGGAATGGGTAAACATGGATCTTGTGATACAGGTCCCTGTAAAACCTATTGCCTCTTGGAAATGAAAGACTATAGAATTAATTTGCCTCTTGGCAATGACAGAGCAACAACAACCCCATATGAAAGAAGTGCCAGTACCTGAGACACAGATGGTCTCAAGGAATGAGAAAATTAGATACTTCTGATTACTATAAAGTCTATGTTAGTGAAATTCAAATGGAGGTTGATCCCACCTCATTTAAAGCGCTCAATCGAGTTTTGAGAAGTGTTTGTTTGTCTAAATGATAAGAGACTATGTGAGATGAAATAAAATTGGTGAATCCCGACGATGTTTGGGACTCATACGTAATTTCCAATGGAGCCAAAACAGTAGGCTGTAAAGGGTCTACAAGGTCAATGTGACTCCAAAGGAAATATGTAAAGGTGTAAAGCGCGACTTAAATCGAAACATTTTATGCAAAGAGAATGAATAGATTACAATGAGGTTTAGTGGCACATCATGATCGACATCATGATCTGAGTTACATCAAATGAAAGTAAAGAACACAAGGGATACTACTTCAAGAAGTCTTTTATGGACTAGAGCAAGTCTCTAGACAGTGACATTTAAAGTTAAAAGAATCAGATGTTATTTTGGGTTAAAGAAAATGAGAGGACAATTGTATTCATGCAAAGTTATAGAATGGGAAATACATTATTTTCCTGTGCATGTGGATGACGTCCTACTTGATAGTGGTGATGTCAATCTACTACAGGAGGAGAAAAGAAGTTCTTGTCCTCAAAGTTCAAAAGAATGTTCTCGGTAGAGTGTCTCTCGTTATAAGTATCGAGATTCACCAAGAAAAGAATAAAAGGGGGTATTAGGAATGTCGCATGAACATGCTAAGAAAGGTCTCTAAAGTATACATGCGAGAAAACCTACGCCTGTTCTTATAGTCAAGGGTAATGGAACTGGAAACTATGGTGTTCCAAAAGTTGATGAGAAAAGATTGAAAACGGATATGGTGCCATATGCTTCAGCTGTTGGAAGCTCAATATATTACCCTGACACAGTTCACATATCTGGGTTGTTTTGGCAATGTCCAGTCCATATATAGATCACTGGAATGGAGTCAAAGATATCGGCCTCATGCTGAAAGAAATAAATGCTCTAAAAAAATTGTGAGTACAAAGACAAGACTTGTGAAATGTATAGCGAAATCCACAATTGTCGTTAACTTTCACACTTGAAGTTTTTGCGTGGAAAAGCTCCAAAGAATGAAACAATTATCATCAATGTGATGCAAAGATATGTTATAGCTTGATATGAGGCTGAGGGACAGGCAAAATGGTTAAGGAGACCTGTACCCGGAGTTGATAATGGTTGACAACAGCGATAACCATTTTAAGTTTTTCGCTCCTATGACAACGAGTCAAGTGTTGATGCCAAACACACTGACACAGAGTTATGTGTTGTAAAGGAGAAAGTCCGGAATTATGTAGAAATGCTTGAAGCATAAAAAACAACAGACAAGTGTTTGCAGATCTGCTTATTAAAGGCTTACCGCCCAGTGTGTTCGGAGAACACACAGTCGACATGGGTTTTATGGTATAGTCTAAGATTTCCGGACAATAAAGGGCCCAAGGTTAAAGAATTTGTTTCAAAACAGAGAGGTACGTTGTGGCTGTCTGATTCTATCGGCAATTGAGCTGTGACGATGAAACATGTTCTATGTATTGATCTGTTATGAAACGAGTAAAGTAAAAATATAAGGTCAAAAGTAAAAGTTGAGATCAAGGGGGAGAATGTTAGGATGATCTCCACCGTGTGGGCCCAACGGCCCACCGGGCCCTTAGATCCGCGCCCTGATCGGGGGCGCTCAACCCACTATGGTTGACGGGCCCCTGTCACCTGCACTATATAAAGAGGTGGGGGCCGGCGGCTCGCAAGATGAGGTTCGTCGCGACGCCGTACACCCCACCTACATCCCCTACCGATCTAGGGTTAGTGCAGTGCTGACGGGAAGCACCGCCACCGCTACTCTCTGCCATCACCGGCCACCGTCACCATGGCCGGCACCGGGAACTCCTCGAGCCACAAGTGAAGGTAGGACCACCGATCTAATCTAGCCTAGTGATCCACAGCATCTATCAACCTCATCAAAATTGCCTAGTTGGCATGTATGATACTAGTTATGATACTCTCATTACGACCAGCCTCACAACAGTAAGCCACAGTTGACACGCTATGCTGACGCGTTTGCCACCTTTACAAGGGACTTCATTACAGCATGTACGTCACTATTAAATATATTTTTCTTTGGCTCGAAAAAGAGTCAGAGGATTATTATTTTTGACTGATGAAGAGACGGTTGTCGAGGTAGAATTGAAGCGACGACTGAACTGAAGTTCTATCCTATCAACCTGGCACAACATCCTCCTCTTTTATTTCTCTGTAGCTGCACAGTGAAAGAAAATAAGAGACTGCTAACCACTTCATTAAGGACCGCTCTCTAGCTTGTGTAGGCATCGACGAGGCCAAGTCGCAACTGCTCCGGCCCGGCCTGATCAATCCCTTCGTTGCCAACAGACAAAAGAGTTCCATCCAACGCGAAAGCATGCTTAGCATAAGCAACAAAGAGAAGCGGTGCAACTTGGCCATCATGACAGTCCTTGTACACCGCCTTGATGGCCAGCCGCACCTTGATTTGCAAGGTGGCGAAATTAGACCCGAAAAGTCGTCCTGATCCGTCCCCGCCAACCCATGTGGTTAACCAAATCCATAGCCGTTTGGCCATACTGGAGCACACGGTACGCCGCGACCTCGGTTAGTTCGGCAGTACTGTTCATGGGCATGTGAGGTCACATGCATGGGCGTGGACAAATGGAGCGCTAATCAAAGGCTATGGCTGTGTGATCTCATGGTACTCCTGCAGGTCCAAGCAATTACTATTGCAAGTTTGACCCTTGCGAGAGCAGGCTGGCCACGCGTTGGACGGCGGCGTGCGTGTGGTTCAGGGCCCAACTGTTGCCGATTTTTGTGGTAACGCGCGGGGAGATTTGGTCCGGGGTGATGCCCGAGAAGTTGACGTGCGTGTGCGGGCGGGATGGAACGGTTGGGCACGGCCGCACTGAGCGGCTTCAGTGCTTCGCCATGGATGGATTGGTCGAGCTCGACCGCTGGAGCTAGAGTCTGACCGAGTCTGAACTCTGGATGAAGCAGCGAGCACAGCGAGTTGCGATGTTCGCCTTGATGATTGCGAGACGGACGCGCACACTCCAGAATTATTATGTTTAGTTTGTATAAAAAGTGCTTACCGTATGTTAAAAAAGGTTCATCCTACATTAATAAAAGTTCACTGTACATATAGAAAATGGTCAGCGTATATTTAAAAACAGTCCATCCTACATTACAGAATGTTTATTTTGTATTGAAAAATGTTCATCGTTTATTAAAATAAAAATTTGTATAAAAATATTTAGTGTGCATTAAAAAATGTTCATTATATATTAAAAAATTGTTCACCATGTATTAAAAAACAAAAAGGAGAAAAAAGAAAACCAAAACTAAAAACCGGAAGGAAAAGCTGATCATGTCACGCGTATTTTGATACGGCTTTTTTCTCTCTCGTTTTTCTCGCTCTCTTTTATGGTTGATCAAGGTGCGGTCGGCAATACAAAACAGTTTGGTCGTGTTTGCTTCAAATGGTAACTATGTAAAGTGTTGATATGCATAGGATTTTGGGGCAGTTCTCTGTTTTTTTTGGTTCTTGGGATAGTTTTGTGTAAGGACACGTGGTTTGTTAATCTTCTCAAAAACATGGTTTCGACAATGAAATCAGGGAGGAATCCTTTATTTTTTTATAAATGGTAACTATATGCAGGCTCATCCAGGAAATTAGAAATATACATGTAGTCAAATATTCCCTTTGTGCCATTTGGCTATGTTTAAAATTTAAATTCAAAATAAATGACACCAATTGATTATGAACTTGGCATGCATGCACACTTTAACACGAGAACTTGGTTGTGGCTAGACCCAACTCTTCGGCTCCATCAAATTTTGCGAAGGATCCTCCCTAGTCCCTAGTTCTGAAATTTTATTTTGCAATCCTTGTCCCTTTCTTTTTCCTATGGTGATAATCGGTGTTTGATGTAGCTAAAGCATCTGTCGGGGTGGCCATTGGTGCCTCGCATTCCGCCGGTGGGGGGGGGGGGGGGGGGAGGGGTCGTTGATGATTTTTTTGACCCTCTGGACTGTTAGAGATACAACACATGATAACAACAGCGAAGAACAAAATCAATCATAGATGACACAAGCTTTTAACGTGGAAAACCCCTCCAATGCTAAGGGGGGGAAACCATGGGCGCTAGCCAATGAAACTTCACTATATTGGGAGAGGTTACAAAAGCCAGAGATTTACAACCGATCAACTTATCTCGTGCGGCGGCTTACAAGAGGTATATATAACAGTTGTGACATAGGTCGATATTGATCCGTTCCAAGCCTCCGGGCGACGGCCTTCGCCCCGCTCCGCTCATCAGAAGTTGTCCTTTATACTTATATATGAATTTGGATCACACCATAACATGGACCTATTGAAATCTCGGAAAGGGCTGATATCATTGCTAATGGACCACCACTATGGCTACCAAAGGTTATCACCATTGCATCAAACAAGATGAAAGGGATAAAGGCAAAATAAGAGGAGGTGCAATATACATTGAACAAGCTCTTAATAATTTGTACTGGAACAAAAAAGAAGAGGAGGGTACATTAGAAGAAGATCATTTTAGTGGTATAGGAGTAAAACCCTTACTCGTGCGATTCTAGATACACATTGTAATTATTCCACCACATCAGAAAATTGCAGCCATTTGGATCGTCGTACCACGAAAAACCAAACTAAGATCAAACGAAATCTCGAATATTTCAAAGTGACACAAAAAAACTAAAATAAGAGGATTTAGCACTAGTTGGGCTGCGATTCGGACACTGATTGAGGTTCTGGAGGAAGTTACCACCTGCTAGTGAAATAACCACCTTCGCCACTATCCACTTGTAGCCGTGGAAGTTCACACAATGTATGTGAGGGCCTGCCCGCCGTTGCCTGCTGCTCAATCCTGATGAACGGACGCCTGAATCAACTGTATAATCGATGGAGATGAGATTCATGGTGATCAGCTTGGGTGAGCAATGAGCTCGTTGAGAGATTTAGGGGAGAGAAACCCATGTAGGGTTCGGGCAAGTGGACGATGGCTAGGAGTTTCAGGAGAGAGGAATGCTTTTGAACTTTGGGAAGAATGCCGAAGAGAATGTAATTGGATCATATAATTTAGGAGGCCACTGTATTTTCAGAACATTTTTTGAGGTAAAAAACACACCTTTATTTCATATAACAATGTCAAAAGGGATGCCATGGTTGTGAGGAAGATTGGATAGTCAAATATGACGTACAAGATTTAAGGGAGTCGCCACACGGGCGAGTCTATGAGCCCCCTCATTACAAGTGTTCTGCTCATGGCCAAATCCACAAGCTTAAAAAACATCAAGCAAGTAAGGATCTTCTTTAGAATCATGCAATTGTCTCCTAGCTGCTTCGTGGCGCAAATATCTTGAATTACTCTCGGATAGTCAAAAAGTAATTCTCACCTTACTCAACAAAATATTATCTGGAAGCACAAGTAAGGGTTTGGGTCTGTCACCCCTTCATACACAACTGCCGATGCACCAATGTAGGAACCCTACGCATCACCACAGACCACCCTATAGCTCCATTGTTTATGGACTAGGCAACAGTTCCATCGATATTCATCTTGGCCACTTCAGCCTCAGGTAGGACAGGCTCTACCGTAAGATTTTCAGCGAGACCATATACCCCTGTGAAGAAAGAAAAAAGCCCAGGCCAACTCCCATCTGCCTAACCTATCAAATCGGGCTAGATCCAGGGACCTCCTATTTGACGCCCGTTGTGTCAAATAGGTTGACGCTCCTTTCATGAAATAGGAGGATGGTTGGGGGTCCTGGTGGGCCGTCCCATTGCATACAGAGCGGGAGAGAGATGTGCACAGTCTGGTGAACGGTAGTGGCTAGGCACTGGAGTTGTTGAGCTTTGGTGTCTATTAAGCAGCACGGTGATATAAGAACTATTAACAGGGACAAAGCTAAAACATTTTTTGAAATTCAATCGTGTTATTTTAAAAGTGAAATATTTTTTGAAACTTGAACGTTTCCAAAACCGTGAACAATTGTTTCAAACACTCAGTCATTTTTTTGGAAACCTCGAACATTTTTGAATCCATGATTTTTTTAAAAAAAATGGGTTTTTCGAATTTATGAACAAAATTTAAAAATACGAACATTTTTTGAAAAAGGGGACATTTTTTTAGACTCTGAACAATATTTGAAAAACCGAACATTTTTTGGATCTGTTAACAATTTTTGAAAATGGGACCATTTTTTGGAACTCTGAACAATATTTGACAACGTGAACATTTATTTTCAAATTTTGGTTTTTTATAAACACATTTTCCTGAAATTGTGATCATTTTTTAAAAACGCGAACACATTTTGAATTTTTCTAAGATTTTCTATATAACCTGAACAAATTTTGAATATTTTTTAAAATATTGAATTTACTAAAAAATAAAAGGAAAAACGAAAATAAAATAAAATAAAATGGTGAAAAAAATAATTTTTAAAAAAAAGAAAGTAATGAAAACCCAGTGAAGAAAAAAACCCTGAAAAACTGTGGAAAGAAAAACAGATCCTAGCTACTTGGGCCAGGCCGTCTCCGGTTTACTAGCTGCTCCCCTGTGCGAAGCAGGACCAATGTGCCGCATTTAGCGGCATATAGGAACTCTCTCTCAAAAAAAAAAACAGCGGCATATAGGGTTTTCCCTATATCCGTACGTCCATGCTTATGGCTCTGCTTATCTCCATTGAAAGGAACGCACGCCAGCGATCCAGAATTTTAGCTTCTAATCGGCCGATCCCTCTGCTCGCATATCAATCCGCACGTCCCTTTCAGACCTGTTGATATATGTTGACACCGCACTACTGTTCATTCTTAACTTCATTAGCTATCGGCCGACTTGTGCCATGTTGAACTCTGCACCCGTGGTTGCACAGTTTGCAGTCCTTGTTGAACTGTTGATCACTACAGTTGAGAAGGTGCTTCAAGCACGCAACGGAATTCACTGCGGAAGTCGACGTCGGGTGCATGAGAAATGGGGACCGACGCCTGCAATTTTATTTTAAATAAGTCAATTTTCTGGGCCATTAGATTATCTTCTTTCTTTTTCCTTCAGCTCATTTCTCCTCCCATAAAATCAATTTCTCCAAATGCAAATTCAGTGGACTTACATATAGGTAATGTGTCACTTTTGAGGAGCATAGAATTCTCCCGAACTGAAATAGGTAGCCAATAATGAGAGCAGCGATGCGGCGGACGAGCTCGCATGCTCCTGGTTTGTGGACCAATGGTACAAGGTCACGTGGAGGATGCAATTATGGACGGAGAGAAATACGGCTTCGTATAGGAGGCAGAAAGGGTGGGATACAGGTGTGGGCCAGGAGGGACGTCGTGACGGAGCTGGCTCTCGCCGTGACGGCTGCATGGATGGTGTGTGATTTGGCAGACCGCTAAGGTGATGGGATAGCTAGCTAGGAGCAGCATGAAGCAGTTCAGAGTGAGTAGCTTCGGTCTCCCTATGCCTAATTCGTTTGCATGCGAACTAATTAAATGTTGTTTCCCTGAATATGGTTAAGATTGACATCTAGCGAGGAGCAGCGCGCTGATCCGTCCCTACGAAAAAGAGGCTCACAATTTGTTAGGCACAAATATGACATCCCCACTTGCTTGGCTTGGGTGAGCCAAGAATACCATTTTTCTGTTATTAGGGCAACTTCATCGCGGATCATCAAATCTCTCGCAAATGTTCCAATCGAATGGTCTGAACATTTTTTGTTATTACATCACATAGGTTTTTGAAAATGATTCTTGCCATGGGAACTTTCGTCACACTGCATATTTTTTGAAGATGAGTTTTGCCATGGCAACTATATGTTACAACATGTTATGTCTTGAAACGAATATTTCCATGGCAACTTTTGTTAGAAGCGTATGCTTCAAAAAATTAATATTTCCATGGCAACTTTCTATTACTTTGGATATTTTTCAAAATAAAAAAAATCATGGATACATCACATATGTTTTATAGATGAATTTTTGACAGGACACAGATTTTGTGAACATGGTTCCACGCCACGCGCACCCCTTATGAATAGTTAATTTGAAAAAATACTAGAAAAAAACCAAAAAGTCTGATTTTTTAATATACATAGTCAACTGCTACACTCGTGTATAAAGTTTCACAAAGAAATCACAACTGTGGTAATATAATCTGGGAAAAAAATAAAAAATCAAAGCTATATTAAAAAACATTGTTGATGAATAGTATGATCCAATTGCATTTTCTTCACTCGGAATACCATGGGGTTCAATACTTTACGAAACTTCACACATGAGTAGAATAGTCGACTAGGTTTGATACACCACAATTTCAGAATTTTTATGTTTTTCTAGTGTTTTTTGTTGCATTTTCTATTCACGTGGGTGCGCGTGTAACCATGTTCACCTTTATATTTTCATTTTTGCCATGGTTAATTAATATATACACACATGGCAAATTATCATATTTTTCAACATGAATTTTTGCCAAGTCAACATAAGATCTTTGCACATGGAAACTTATAAATGTTATTTCTGTGTTGGCAAATTAAGAACTTTGCACATGGAAAATATCATGAGAACTGACGAATTGACCATAGCTCGGATGGTTAGGTTCCTAGTGGTAGAACCAACCCATCAGGATTGAAGTCCTAGACTTGGGACTAGTGCTCACATTTTTCTGGATTTATTTTAGACTTTTCGACGATGTGCGTTCAGTGGGAGGAAACGTTCTAGTCAACCATGATGCGCCTATGGTGTGTTTGTCAATCTCAAGATGTTGTACCGACTCAGTATCTTAAAGGTGCTTTTTTTTAAACATCAGTACAGACACAAGCGCTCATATACACGCGCATACACTCACCCCTATGAACGCACACACGCACACCCTATCCCTATGAGCACCTCCGAAAGACTGAGCAGGCATATCATCTTAAAATTTACGAAGTCACCGTAGACGCCTCGTCGTCGACAGAAACGTCTCCTCTCACTGAATGCGCATCGCTGGAAATCCTGAAATAAATCCAGGAATAAATGCGAGCACCAGGATTTGAACCCTGGTGGGCTGGGGATACCACAGTCCCTCTAATCATCCAACCACAGGTTGGTTCGCTATCTTAAAGATGCTCATAGGAGTAGGAATGTGCATGCGTCTGTATATGGGTGAATGTATTTACTTGTATGTGAGCATCCATACCATGTTAAAAAAAATCATGACAACTATTATAGATGTTCGTTTACATATGTTTTACCTTAGAAATGTAAGCTCTTTCTTTTTCTTTTTCTTTTTTTGAGGGGAGAAATTTAAGATCTTTCTACATGGCAAATACCATGGCAACTTAAATACGCTTCAACCTGGCAAATTGAGAACTTCACACATGGCAAATATTAGGTCAACTATTGTAGATGTTAACATAGGTTTATAACTTGGTAATTTTTTATACTAGAAGAAAAACTTGGTAATTTTTGCACATATCAAAATACCATTGCAACTTAGATAAGCTTTTCTCTTGGAAAATTAATATCTTTCCACATGGCAAATATCTCCTCAATTTAAAATTTGTTTTGTGTGTGTGTGTGTTTAGGTTACTTTTCACATGTCTTTTTCTTCGCAATTTAAGATGTTTGCCATGTCAATGGAGGAAAGAGGTGGGTGGCGAAGACATGTATCTAGGGTAGGGTAATAGGCCTGACCTAGACACCCTTACCCGAGGACACTGCCCTAAGGCCAAGGACATTCAAAGGATAGCACCATCTACCGACTGAAATCGCCACAGGGTGCAACTCACTCGACCAACAGTTCACTCGGATAACCCAATTCCATTCGACCGGGGTGTACTCACTCGACCACACCAGAAACCACTCGGAAGACAGAAGATCTAAGGGCACTCAGGATGGCAAGAGTCAGGCGTTCACCCCGTAGTCTTAATGATCATTTATTTGCCTTTATTGCTGGCGTTATCAGTAACGTCCTGTCTTTATAGACGTTAAAACCCTTGTAACGTGGGACGGTTGGGGTCCTGGCGCACTCTATATAAGCCACCCCCTCCTCAAGCACAAGGGTTCGCACCCCCTGTAACTTCACGCATAAGTCAATCGACCGAGCCTCCGGGCACCGAGACGTAGGGCTGTTACTTCCTCCGAGAAGGGCCTGAACTTGTAAATCTTGCGTGCACAACCTCACCGTAGCTAGGATCTTGCCTCCTCATACCTACCCCCCCATTCTACTGTCAGACTTAGAACCACGACAGTTGGCGCCCACCGTGGGGCTGGTGTCTTAGCGACTTTCCGGTGAGGTTGCGATTTTTTTCGATTCCCATCATCATGGTTTCGGGTGGAGGTTTGGCTGAAGGCCACGAGATCCGTCTCGGCGCGCTCGTCTTCATCGCCGACGACTCCGCCTGGCTCCAGGAGGCCCCCCTCGACGTCGAGACGTTCCCCGTCCGCGGGGCGACGCACTTTCGCGCATGTGTCCCCGGCGTCCTTCTGCGGCAGCCGTCGACCCAATATCGGTCGTTTCCTACGGCGTCTTCGTTCCCCGCTGTTCGCCGTCGCAAGCGATCTGGTCGATCGCGGCTTCAGCGGTGGGTGAAGCATGCAGTGGCACATCAATCGGCCACTCCTCAAGTCGCGGCAATCGAGCCCGATGAATCTCTCTACGGCCTGTTCGATCTGTCGACTGGCTCCGTCGAG
Source organism: Thinopyrum elongatum (assembly GCA_011799875.1). Lineage (NCBI taxonomy): Eukaryota > Viridiplantae > Streptophyta > Magnoliopsida > Poales > Poaceae > Thinopyrum > Thinopyrum elongatum. The sequence continues at coordinate 456,961,476 of CM022299.1, forward strand.
ACTCTGTCCGAGTGCGACAGCAGCGATCCTGTGGCGGAGGTCCTGATGGTCGACACGCCACGTAGCCCACCCGGCATGCGTCGCAACGGAGGCGGCGACGGCGGTGGCGATCCGTCGCGTGTTCACGAGGAATATCACCCCGAAACCCTCTCTTCACAGCGGAGGGAAGAACTTCACCGCCGTAACGAGGAAGCACTCCACACGCCCATCGTCGGAGAGACCTCCGAGGCTCGGGCCTTGGAGGCAGCGCGCTTGGCCACTTTGGCTGAATGCACTCGACTGGAAAATCTTCAGCATGCACTCGACGAACGTGCTCGGCAGCGGATTCCTGAGTCCAGTCGACGGCGGCAATTATTCCCTCCTGAACCTCAGGTATACCGCACTCCGATTCAGAATCTTGCAGCCGCAGCTCGTATAGCAGAATCCATCCAGCCATCCCAGTCAGAAGCTGGACGAGGTTTGATGCAGATCCGGGCTCTGCTCCGGGCGGCAGGAGACCAAAACACTGCAGTATCACAGTCGCGTGACAGAATCCATAGCAGATCTGTGGTGGCTGACACAGTTCAGTCGGCTCACAGCCCAAGATCGCCTCCGCGGCGTGAAGGGCGGGTGCATCGCCAGGATCAGCACTTGGGTCGGATCCACGAGCAGTACGATCATCGACTCGGCCGTGGTGACCGCCGTCGAGTGCCTACACCCCCTCCGAGAAGCGGATCATATGTGCCCCGGCACTATGATGACAGGCGCCCATACAGCGGAGGGCGGAGGACGCCGGTCGACCCAAGAGAGCCAGGGTTTGATGCGAGGTTAATTTTAGTGCAAGGTTTGGTCGACAGGAACCGAGCACACAGAGAGGGGCAAGGCAGGAATCGCCTGAGTGGAAGCAGGATTCATGTTTCGGGTCCCGAGTGTTTTAGCAGAGCTATCAGAGCCGCTGAGATCCCCCCCAACTTCAGGTTGGCGACTGGGGTTAGTAAGTTCACCGGTGAGTCGAAGCCTGACACTTGGCTGGAAGATTACCGAGTGGCTGTCCAGATCGGTGGTGGAAATGATGAGGTAGCTATGAAACACCTTCCTCTCATGTTGGAAGGGTCGGCCAGGGCATGGCTGAATCAGTTGGCTCCAGGCAGCATATTCAGCTGGGAAGAGTTAGCCCGAGTGTTTGTCAGGACATTTGAGGGCACATGCAAACGACCTGCGGGGTTGACAGAATTGCAACATTGTGTACAGAAGCCGAATGAAACTCTGAGGGATTACATCCAAAGATGGACCACATTACACCACACAGTAGAGAATGTATCCCAACACCAAGCAGTTTGTGCCTTCAAGGAAGGCGTTCGGTATCGGGAGCTTAACTTGAAAATAGGTCGGACAGGAGATATGTCTCTGACCCGAATGATGGAAATAGCCACCCGGTACGCTAATGGTGAAGAAGAGGACCGACTCTGCAGTGGGAAGGGCAAGCCAGTCGCCCAAGACACCGGAGTGGGTCGGAAGCAGAAACGCAAAGCCGAGCCAGCAGGTCCAGGTGAAGCTGCAGTTGTAACTCAAGGGAAATTCAAAGGAAAGCCCAAGGGACCCTGGATCCCCAAGAAGGTGAAAGATCAGGCTGGGAACGATGTGTTAGACTTGCCATGTCACATTCACACCAAGAAGGATGAAGAGGGAAATCTGATTTATCCCAAACACACCACTCGACAGTGTCGGCTCCTGATCCAGCAGTTCTGAGAGAAACAGCCCAATGAAAAGGAAAAAGAGTCTGACAAGGATGGTGATCAGGAAGAAGGTGATGCCGGTTTCCCTAACGTCAATTCCACTTTGATGATTTTTGCTAACATTGAGAGTAAAAGTCGACTGAAAGTCATCAACAGAGAGGTAAACATGGTTGCTCCGGCAACGACGACATACTTGAAATGGTCAAAGACTCCCATCACATTCGACCAATCTGACCACCCACCGCACGTCGCCACCCCCGGGAGGCAAGCGTTGGTGGTCGACCCGGTCGTTGGGGGCACCCGACTGACCAAAGTCTTGATGGATGGTGGCAGCGGCTTGAACATTTTGTATGCAGAGACTCTTCGTGGGATGGGCATTCCGATGTCCAGGCTCAGTGAGAGCAACATGCGGTTCCATGGTGTCATTCCAGGGAAGAAAGCTGATTCACTCGGACAGATCACTCTTGACGTGGTTTTCGGTGACTCAAAGAATTACCGCAAGGAGAAGCTGACATTTGAAGTTGTGGATTTTCACAGTGCCTATCATGCTATTCTGGGCAGAACTGCATATGCCCGTTTCATGGCTCGACCATGTTACGTGTACCTCAAGCTGAAGATGCCTGGCCCCAAGGGCGTGATCACGGTCACTGGCAATCGGCAACGAGCAGAAGAGTGCCTCCAGAAGGGCTCTAAGATTGCCAATGAACAGATGGCAGCGATTGAAATGGAAGAGTATAAGAAGACTGCAGATCCGAGTGATTTGTTGCGCACTAAGAAGCCTGCTTCCGAGTCTGCATTTCAGTCGTCCGGTGAAACAAAGCCTGTTCACATTCACCCGACCGATCCCAGTGCTACACCGACTCATATCTCAACAACACTCGACAGCAAATAGGAAGAAGCGCTCATCCAGTTCCTCCGTGAGAACTGGGACATCTTCGCATGGAAGCCATCTGACATGCCGGGTGTACCCAGGGGGCTGGCTGAGCACCGTTTGCGAGTCGATCCAAAGGCACAACCCGTGAAAGAGCACCTCCGTCGGTCCGCTGCGGAGAAGAGAAAGGCAATCGGCGAGGAGGTGGCTCGGCTTTTGGCAGCTGAGTTCATCCGCGAGATTTACCACTCCGAGTGGCTCGCCAATGTTGTCATGGTTCCCAAGAAGGACGATTCACTCCGTATGTGCATTGATTTCAAGCATATCAATCGGGCCTGCCCGAAAGATCATTTTCCTCTCCCCGCATCGATCAGATAGTCAACTTGACTGCGGGATGTGAGCGATTGTCCTTCCTGGATGCATATTCCGGGTACCATCAGATCCGACTGTATGGACCTGATGAAATAAAAACAGCTTTTATCACCCCATTCGGGTGCTTTTGCTATGTCACCATGCCCTTTGGTCTCAAGAATGCTGGTGCCACATTCATGCGCATGATACAGAAGTGCCTGCTAACTCAAATCAGTCAGAATGTGGAAGCATACATGGATGACATCGTGGTTAAGTCGCGCAAAGGTTCCGACCTGCTGACTGACCTTGCTAAAACCTTTGCCAATTTGAGAAGATATGATATCAAGCTTAATCCGTCGAAGTGTACATTTGGAGTTCCAGGTGAAAAGCTACTCGGTTTCCTCATTTCCGAACGTGGGATCGATGCAAATCCAGAGAAAGTTGGTGCAATCCTCCGAATGAAACGCCCTGTGCGTGTACACGACGTTCAGAAGCTTACTGGTTGTTTGGCCGCTTTGAGTCGATTCATCTCTCGCCTCGGTGAAAAGGCATTGCCTCTTTACCGACTGATGAAGAAATCTGATAAGTTTGAGTGGACTCCTGAAGCTGACACAGCGTTTGCAGAGCTCAAAGCCCTGCTTTCCACCCAGCCGGTGCTTGCTGCTCCAATCAGCAAAGAGCCTTTACTGCTTTATATAGCAGCCACTGGACAGGTTGTCAGTACAGTACTCACGGTCGAGCGGGAAGAAGAAGGCAAAACTTACAAGGTTCAACGCCCAGTATACTATATTTCTGAAGTCTTAACTCCATCCAAGCAGAGATATCCACATTATCAGAAGCTTGTCTATGGAATCTACTTGACCACGAAGAAGGTTGCACATTACTTCTCAGATCATTCAATTACAGTCATCAGCGACGCTCCGTTGTCAGAAATTCTGAACAACAGAGATGCAACTGGCCGAGTGGCAAAGTGGGCGATTGAACTCCTTCCGCTGGATATCAAGTTCGAGGCAAAGAAAGCGATCAAGTCTCAAGCGATAGCAGATTTCCTCGTCGAGTGGATTGAACAAAAGTTACCGACCCAGATACAGTCGGAACATTGGACTATGTTCTTCGGCGGGTCCAAGATGTTGAATGGTTCAGGCGCTGGAGTGGTCCTGGTATCTCCACGAGGCGACAACCTCAGATATGTTCTCCAGATTCACTTTGATTCCTCCAACAATGAAGCTGAATATGAGGCACTCTTGTATGGGTTGCGTATGGCCATTTCACTCAGCGTCCGCCGCCTAATGGTTTACGGTGACTCAGATTTAGTGGTTAATCAAGTGATGAAGGAGTGGGACGTCAGGAGCCAAGCTATGACTGGTTATTGCAATGCGGTGAGAAAGTTAGAAAAGAAGTTTGAAGGGCTAGAGCTCCACCATATACCCCGACTGAAGAATCAAGCAGCCGATGACTTGGCGAAGATAGGATCCAAGCGGGAGCCTATTCCCAGCAATGTGTTTTTGGAGCATATTCATGTACCATCAGTTCAAGAAGATCCCTTCACAGAAGAGCCCCCACAGCCTAAAAGTTCCACTGATCCGACTGAAGTTGAAATCCCAGCTGTGGTCGACTTGATCATGGAAGTTTTGATTGTTATTCCAGATTGGACAGTGCCGTATATCGCATATATTCTCAGGAAAGAGCTTCCAGAGGATGAAGAAGAGGCTCGCCAGATTGTCCGTCGATCCAAAGCCTTCACAGTAATGGGGGAGCAACTCTATAGAGAAAGTGTCACTGGGGTCGTTCAGAAATGCATCACTCCGGAAGAAGGCCGAATGATCCTCGATGATATTCACTCGGGAACCTGTGGTCACCATGCGTCTTCTCGGGCCATCGTGGCCAAAGCGTATCGAGCAGGGTTTTATTGGCCGCGGGCAAATGAGATGGCAAAGGAGATAATTGACAAATGTGAGGGCTGTCAGTTCTACTCCAACATATCCCACAAACGCGCTTCAGCCCTGAAGACCATTCCACTCGTCTGGCCATTCGCTGTTTGGGGTTTGGATATGGTGGGACCTCTGAAGACTGGCAGGAGTGGTTTCACCCATGTGCTTGTAGCAGTCGACAAGTTCACCAAGTGGATCGAAGCTAAACCTGTCAAAAACCTGGATGCAAGTACTGCGGTCAGCTTCATCAGAGGGTTAACATTTAGATATGGAGTCCCACACAGCATCATTACGGATAATGGGTCGAACTTTGATTCTGATGAGTTTCGAGCTTTTTGTGCATGCCAAGGTACTCGGGTCGACTATGCTTCAGTCATCCACCCTCAGTCGAATGGACAGGCAGAAAGAGCAAACGGTTTGATTCTCAAAGGTCTGAAACCTCGATTGATGCGCGACCTCAAACATGCGGCCGGCGCTTGGGTAGATGAGCTACCGTCAGTCCTTTGGGGATTAAGAACAACACCAAATCGGTCGACTGGTCGAACCCCCTTCTTCATGGTCTATGGGGCTGAGGCTGTGCTGCAGAGTGACTTGCTTCACAATGCGCCCCGAGTAGAACTTTTTTCAGAAGCTGAAGCAGAACGAGCTCGAGAAGATGCTGTTGATCTTCTGGAAGAAGAAAGAGAGATGGCCTTGATCCGATCGACCATTTATCAGCAAGACCTTCGTCGATTATATGCCAGAAATGTGAAGGGTCGAGCATTTCAGGAAGGGGACCTTGTGCTCCGAGTGGACCAGCAACGGCCTCACAAACTTGCCCCCACTTGGGAAGGTCCCTTCATCGTCACCAAGGTGCTCCACAACGGAGTGTATCACCTCTACAATGTGGAGCATAATAAAGACGAGCCACGCGCTTGGAATGCGGAGCTACTCCGCCGTTTTTATACTTAAGTGTTCAGACTGATGAGATGTAATAAAGAGTACCTTTCAGTTCGTTTATCAAAGACATGGTTTTACAGTCTCCTAAATGATTGTTGTTACTAATACATGTGTCCAAAATCCCCTAGTGGGTGGCTTAGCTGCAGTCCTGTACTCGCCTAAGTTTGTAAAATCCTACCGAGTGATGAGCAACCCTCTCACTCGGGGGCTTAGCTGCAGTCATGTACTCGCCTAAGTTTGTAAAATCCTACCGAGTGATGAGCAACCCTCTCACTCGGGGGCTTAGCTGCAGTCCTGTACTCGCCTAAGTTTGTAAAATCCTACCGAGTGATGAGCAACCCTCTCACTCGGGGGCTCAGCTGCAGTCCTGTACTCGCCTAAGTTTGTAAAATCCTACCGAGTGATGAGCAACCCTCTCACTCGGGGGCTTAGCTGCAGTCCTGTACTCGCCTAAGTTGTAAAATCCTACCGAGTGGTGAGCAACCCTCTCACTCGGGGCTTAGCTGCAGTCCTGTACTCGCCTAAGTTTTAAAATCCTACCGAGTGATGAGCAACCCCTCGCGGGCTTAGCTGCAGTCCTGTACTCGCCTAAGTTTGTAAAATCCTACTAAGTGATGAGCAACCCTCTCACTCGGGGGCTTAGCTACAGTCCTGTACTCGCCTAAGTTTGTAAAATCCTACTGAGTGATGAGCAACCCTCTCACTCGGGGGCTTAGCTGCAGTCCTGTACTCGCCTAAGTTTGTAAAATCCTACCGAGTGGTGAGCAACCCTCTCACTCGTGTAACACCCCCTTGTAATAAGCTCTGTGACACTCTGTTAAACTTGCCAAGTCATGATCATTTGCAGTGCCAAGTCATATGGGTTAATGATCCAATTCAAATTCACATCTGAAAATCAACTCAAATTCAAAAGTGAAATATAAAGTTGGTCAAACTCTGTTGGGAAAGTGTTCATTAAATGGCAAATAATCCAGGAACATTTCTAAAACCAATATCAAAATATTTGGAGTTGGACAAGTGACTCAAACAAGGTGAAACAGCACCCAAAACAGCAATATTAATTCATTTAAAATCATTACAAATTCAAATGGCTTCCAAATCTGTCCAAACCACTTTTGGTGGAAGGGAATAATTGCATTGCAATATTTGGGACAACTCTCACATTTTACAAAAATGCAGAAGAGCCCTATCTATTTCTAAATAGAAAAGAATAAAAGAAAAGGAAGAAGAGAAATAAGAAAAAGGAAAACGCTACTGTTGGCTGGGCCTAAGTGCACAGTGTGCAGGCCCAGTCCAACAGCAGCCCACGACGTCTCCCTCCTCCCCGTGTCGGCCGCGCCCTGGCCGCACGCGCGTGCGCCAGCCGGGCAGCGACACGACGACGGTGCCGACGCCACCGACAGCCGGAGGGGATAAGGGCGAAGTCGAGCCGTTCCCCCTGGCCACCCCGTTCACTCTCCCCTCTCCTCCCTCGCTCGCTCCGCCCCTCGCTCCCTCCCAGATCCGGCCACCGAGCGCCGTCGTCGCCGCACTTCGCCATTTGCCGTGGCCACCGGCGACCCCGTGCTCGTCCACCGTGCCGGCCAGCTCCGCCGTCGTCTTCCTCATCTACTGGAGGCCTCAGCTGGAGCTGGGGAGCACGGAGCCACTGGATCCCCTTCGATCTCAACTGCGTTCACCGCCGTTCGTCTTCGTCTTCGGCGACGCCTCTGCAGCTCCTAAGCTGACACCGGGCCACCTTGTGCCTCACCGGTGAGCTCCTCGTCCTTCCCTACTCCCTGCTGGTCCTGTCGCGTAGTCTAGCTACCTCTCCCACGCGCGCCCGAACGCAGCGCCGCGGAGCTCGTCGACGGCGAGTCTCCGGTGACCAAATGGTCACGGGGTCGCGCCCATTGTGCTCAGTGCGTCGAGTAGAGCTCCGCTGGCCCAGCCGTTCGCCCGTTTGCGTGCTAGAACCCCGAACCCATCGGCACCCGAACTCCGGCGTCCGCCGCGATGCTCGCCGCTGTCGCTGCACGCCGTCTCCGGCCACGCCACCGCCCGGGATCGACGCGGCGTTGCACGCACGTTCGAACGCGACCAAGAACACGCGAAACGGGGCACTACAGAGGATTTCCGACGCCTGCCGGCGTTCGGCCGCCGCGCAATTGGTCGCCGGCGCAACTCCGGCGCCGGCGCCGACGTGGCTGGCCGGCCCCACCGGTCAGCGACACTGGCCGTGGGCCCAGGGGCCCCGTTGACTGGTTTGACCAGTCAACGCGCTGACGTGGCAGCACAGTGCCACTGACGTGTGGGCCCCGACGGCTAATTAGACTAATTAAACAGTTACTTAATTAAAATTAATTAGATTAGCCTAATGTCTCACTGACAAGTGGGGCCCGCCCCCTAATTAACCCTGTGGATTAAGTTAATTCACTGTTAAGATAAACAGAGACTGACATGTGGGCCCCACATGTCATATTTGACTCTAGTCAGCGCCTGTTGACCGCTGACGTCACAATGACGTCATGCTGACATCATAATTCATTTTCTGTAATTAAAGTAATTCCAGAAATTCAAATAAACTTCAAAAAATCATAACTTTTAAACCGTAGCTCGGATCGAAAAAGTTAAAACATGAAACTTGCTCAGAACGACGAGCCGAGTCTGATCGTGCCGTCTGTTTCTTCATCGGAACCCCCTACATAGAAGAACTCGTAACTCCGGACCCGTATCCGGTAGATGAATAGTGCACACACCCTGGTTATTAAATCCCAGAATAATTCTAAAAATAACTAAAATGACTTAGATGCATAATTAGGCAACCCTGCACTGCATCATAGCATCACATGGACCGTATTGCATTTGTTTGCATTATGTTTACCTGTTTCTTCCCCCTCTTCTCTCTCGGTAGACCCCGACATTGACGTAGCTCCCGAGGCAGACGCAGCTTAGGAGTACGACTACGTCCCCGACGACACCACCGACGACCTTGCCCTTGCCCCAGAGCAAACAGGCAAGCACCCCCTTTTTGAGCATGCCTATATAGCCTATTCTCTTCTCTCTAATGCTTGCATTAGAACTGCTACTGCTACTATTTTCCTATATCTGCTGCATAGCCTGATTATTGTAACCTGCCTTGCTACCTTTCTGGTTATCCTAGACTGATTAGTATAGGCTGGGTAGAGACACGACAGAGACCCCCACTTGATCCCGACTGCCCTGCTGGATATCAGAAGACCCGATCATCGGGATTGAAGATTAGATCCTGGCACCGCACATCACTTCTCCCTATGTTGCTCGACACTGCTGGGTTACTATCGAGTGCCGAGGGTGATACCTCGTCAGCACTTCTGATGTTAACCTTGTAGGTTAGTTACTCGGTCGTGGTAAGCGAGGGTGATTCCTCCTACACCACCCCCGATAACAGTGTCGTCGTGCAACTTCTCAAGTGTGGACCTCGAGGGTGATTCCTCCTTCGTTCACCTTGACTCTAACATCAGGTGGGGTTCCATCGAGGGTGATTCCTCAGGGCTCCCCTGGTGTCAGACACACAGTTACTGTTGATGAGTTGACTTGCACTAAACCATGATACTAAAGACGGGTCGGCCCTGAGGGGTACCCGCGCGAGCTTAACGCGAAGTGATGTGGAGTCGGGTTGACCTGGATGGTGCCCGCGAGATAACTACAAGGCGTGGCCGGGCATTCCTAGCCCTTGCCGCAAGTCCTCGAGACGGGGCGACGGGGTCACATCGATCGTGAGTCTCTGCTCGTTACCGCGCGCTCCTAAAACACTTAACGGTTTGGATATTTGATCCGAGGGGCCTCTGGCCCGATAGCACTAACCATCACGTGGGCATAGTATGGGCGTTCTGCGTCGTATACTTCAGCCGGAGCTTAATGGACGTCAGCGACTGAGCGGCGCGCGCTGAATTGGACTGGGAACGCAATCGCGCTTGTATAAGGGGTTGCTAGGTCTGCTTTCAGCCGCGTACGCAACGTGCAGGAGTTCCCGGGGCGAAGGCCCAAGACCCCTGGGCGCATAGGTTTAGTCCGGCGTGCTGACCTCTCTGTTAGGTATTCGGTCGGGTTGCGGCGTGTTGTTTAGCCGAGGCCGGGCATGACCCAGAAAAGTGTGTCCGGCCGGAGTTAAGCGAGCGTGGTGGGTAAGTTGGTGCACCCCTGCAGGGAAGAAACTTCTATCGATAGCCTGTCCTACGGTAACGGACACTCGGAGTTGTATCCCGATCGGTACAACTAGAACATGTGATGATAACTGGATATTACGGCTCTGGGATTGCTTTCTCGCAGGGAGTCGAGAAAGGATCTCAGGTCGAGGTTGATGATACTACTACTACTTTACATTATGATCATCTGTTCTCTTCTATTGCTGCAAGACTGTCGAAGATTGATGAAGATGCTAGTCTTCGATAGGACTAGGCTTTTCCCCTCTATTCTGGCATTTCTGCAGCCCAGTCCACAGATACAGCCATTCCTTTGACAATGTTGCATATGTAGTGTAGATCCTTGCTTGCTGAGTACTTCGGATGAGTACTCACGTTTGCTTTATTTTCTTTTTCCCCCATATTCCATTTGATGCCACCAGACGACGGAGCCCCTGAGCCAGTCGCCCCAGCCGACGACCAGTACTACTACCCGCCTGGTAAGTACTACTACTACGAGGAGCCGTTTGACGACCAGGAGTAGGATCGGAGGGTCCAGGGTAGGAGGCCTACGCCTTTCGATCGTAGTATTTTATTTTACCCCGCCTCTGTGAAGGCTTATCTCTCTCTCTCTCTCTGTAATATATCTGTACTCAGATATCTGATGCTTTCGCTGACGCTTGTATGCCATCGAGCTATGTATTCGAGCCCTCGAGGCCCTGGCTTGCAATATAAAGCTTGTATGACTTTATTTATGTTTTAGAGTTGTGTTGTGATATCTTCAAGTGAGTCCTTAGGCTTGATCGTGCGCATTTGCGTGTATGATTAGTGCACGATTAAGCCGGGGTCGTCACAACTCGGAGGCTTAGCTGCAGTCCTGTACTCGCCTAAGTTTAAAAAATCCTACCGAGTGACGAGCAACCCTCACACTCGGAGGCTTAGCTGCAGTCCTGTACTCGCCTAAGTGTAAAACATGCTCCATCCTGATCTGCAAGGACGACGAGGTGCAGGTCGTCCGCGATCCTCTCCTCAGAACTGCGTCTGTTCCAAGTGAAGATACAAGTTCCACTCGGAAATAAGAACAAGCATATTTAAGGGCAAATTAAGTTCGGACGAAGGAGCTTAAAAGTACTCGGGCATCAGGCCCGAAGGAGTTTTACGGTTACAAAATCACTCGGCATACCGAGGCAAATTGAACTGGATCATAAAAGTTCGGACGAAGGAGCTCAAAGTACTCGGGCATCAGGCCCGAAGGAGTTTTACGGTTACATAATCACTCGGCATACCGAGGCAAATTGAATCAGATCATAAAAGTTTCATTCACTCCGCAGAGGGGCTGGCAGGCTCGACAAACTCGTCCAGGTCGATTCCATCTGCGATTCGAGTAGCAGCAGCAATGAAGGTCTCCATGAAAGACTGGAAGTCGAGTTTCTTGGTGTTGGCGACCTTGATTGCCGCTAGCTTCTCTTCTCTGGCTTCCTTGCAGTGGACGCGAACCAGGGACAAAGCTACGTCAGCACCGCATCGAGCAGCGGACTTCTTCCACTCCTGCACTCGACCAGGAATCTCGTTAAGTCGAGTCATCAGAGACTCGAGATCGTTTCGGAGCGTGTCCCCTGGCCAGAGCGCTGTGTCGATCCGCGAAACTGCAACCTTGAGTCGAGCAAGATATTCCAAGGCACTGGCGAGGCGAGATTCCAGTCGGAGCACATTCATGGCTGCTTCATCTTTGACAGGGGAGTTGATAGGGTCCAAGTTCGTCTCGACTCGCCCAGTTTCTTCCTCGAAGTCTTGACAGAATTCTGCACTCGCAGAGAAATAATGAGTCGACTGCGGTATGATGAGTCGACGAAAGCAAACCAATCACACAGAGAAAAGTACCTTCAAGCATGAGGAATAATTTTTTGGCGAGTCCTCCCAGGTAGTTCTCTAGCTCGTCCCTCCTGCGGGTGATGTCTTCTACTTTGTCGTTCAGGGTTCGCTTGTCCTTCTTCAGATGAGTCACTTCTTTGTTGGCTTCGTCAAGAGCAGCCTTCAGCTTGGCATTCTCTCCCTCCAGCTGTCCGACTGAAGCCATCTTTTGGTCGGCAAGCGCCAGTTTGTCTTCGGCGGTTTTCTTCGCAACCGCAAGGTCAAGGTCCTTCTTCTCCAAAGCTTGTCTCATTGTTTCTAGAAAGAATAACATTCAAATCAGAAAAAGGAGGAGAAAAGGTGGCAAGAGAACCGGTCGACAAACTTTCCTTACCAGCAGCGTCATCCTTAGCCTTCTGCAAGTTGTTTCGAGCCAACTCCAGGTCAAGATTGAGCTGAGTTTGCTTCTTCTCCAAGTCGGCAAACCGGGCTCCAAGATCACAAGATTTCTGTGTTCAGAAGATAGTCAATCGGCAGACACAAAGACTACTACCGAATCAAACATTCGCCAATAGTCTCGGGGACTACACCCAGTGGGTGCACTCAGCGTGCCCCCACTGGTCCGACTCTTTCAATCGACTTGGTCCGTCCAGTAAAAAAAAAACTCAGACCATAGCCGACTGCCTGCAGTCGACTACGGTCTCGGGGACTACACCCAGTGGGTGCACTCAGCGTGCCCCCACTGGTAAAGGTTCCACTCGGCATGATCTGCCCAGCCCGAGTGGAAAAGATCTGTTAAAAGACCCCCGCCGAATCAAACATTCGACGGTGGTCTCGGGGACTACACCCAGTGGGTGCACTCAGCGTGCCCCCACTGGTTCAGAGATTCGATCAGCACAACCTAGTCGACTCAAGTGGAAAAACTACTCAACAGAAATTAAAACACCCACTGGGTGTGCAGACTGACAATGGGTGTGCAATTAAGGTTCCAAAACGCTCATCCACGGACGTCTTGCGGATAAAGCAGCAGTTCCTAAATATCATATCCCAACAGAACAAGCGTCAAGATGGAGTTCAGTCGAAAGAAAGCTAACCTGGACATTGGCCTGAAGTGCTGAGCTGGCATCATAGGCAGCTTGACTGGCCTCGCGCACCACCTTCTTCTGCTCCATCATAACGCCAGCCTGGCGTATAGCCTCCTTGGCAGCACTCACTTGGTCTTCTGGGACGTGATGGGCGGTGGGAGGTGCAGTCGGTGTATCAGTTGCAGTAGCTTGAGAGCTTGAGGCATGAAGTTGGACAGACGGAGGAAGGGCCCGCACAGTCGACGACGAAGGACGAAACTCGACAAGGGATTCGCAAAAGTAACGGAGGCACGGTTGAAGTCCCCGGATTGCTGGATAGCTGGTTCCGTCGCCGGCGTCGACTGGGGCGTCTTGCTAGCTGGTACCTTCTTGACTGAGGTCCTGCTCCTCCTACCCACGAGTTCCTGTGGCTCATCTTCATCATCGTCTTGAAGTTCAATAAAATCTCGCGGAGTTGCAAAAGAATCGACCACAAGAGTTCAGTCGACTGTAGAATTGGCTAGCAAAGAAAAGATGAGATAACAGGGGTCATACCCGCTTTGGAGGTGACCGCGTCCTCCATCTCCTCGTCACCATCATCTTGGTAAGTAGAAGTCCCGGAGGTAGCAGCGCTGTAAATCTCAAGGTTCACTCGGTCAAGCAAGTGGATGGGTCGGCAACTGATATAAGATTCTTCAAACAAAGGGTGAAAACGGAACGCTTACGCAGAGGCGACGGGAACGTCAATCTTGATCTTGGGCAAAGCCTTCCGTGGCTTGGACGGCATGGCCTTGAGCTGCTTTGGAGCCTTCTCAGTCGGCACCGGAGAAGATGTCCGAGTGCGCTTCGAAGTCTGTCCAGTCGGTGCTGCCACCTTGCCCCGGATACTTGCTGGGTCGTGCTTGTGCTTGGAACGCTTTTCTGTGCGAGGTGGAGAATCAACCTCCTCCTCACTGCTCGAGTTTTCCTGCTCTTCATCACTCTCTCCATCGGAGTTCCAGTCGCCGCTGTCGCCTCCGCTCTCTTCTCCTTCCTGGATTTGCTCCCCGTTGGGCATTGAGTACATCTCAGTATATATCTGCGAAGCAAAGAATCGAACAAGCATCAGTCGGTTCCAAAGACAGTTTACAAATTAGAGTAAAAGTCACTCGACATCGAAGGTCTGACCTTGTCTGGTTCGTTATCAGCGCCGAGTGGCAGAATTCTCCTAGACCCCCTGGGGTTGTCTCTGTTTCCGGTAATGCTCTGCAGCCACCGCGCCACCGTCTCCTCGGCAACTTCCTCCAGGTGGATCCGAGCAGAATCATCGGCGCCCGAATACATCCACATAGGATGATCGCGGGCCTGGAGCGGCTGGATGCGGCGAGTGAGAAATACCTCTAGAAAATCCATACCGGTCACGCCATCGCGGACAAGTTGGATTACGCGGTCAACCAACATGTTCACCTCCGCTTTTTCTTCTGGAGTCACTTTCAAGGAAGAGGGCTTTTCAATTCGCCCCATGGTAAAGGGAGGAAGGCCAGTCGACTGACCAGGAGTTGGTTTGTCCTTACAATAAAACCAGGTCGACTGCCACCCTCTGACTGAATCGGGAAGAGTCATAGGTGGAAATGTGCTTTTGCCTCTCATCTGGATCCCTAGACCTCCGCACATCTGAATCACGTGCGTCCTCTCATCACTCGGATTGGCCTTTTTCACAGACTGTGAGCGGCAGGTGAAGATGTGTTTGAAGAGACCCCAATGCGGTCGACAACCCAGGAAATTCTCACACATGGAGACAAACGCAACAAGGTATGTGATGGTGTTCGGAGAAAAGTGATGAAGTTGGGCCCCGAAAAAGTTCAGAAAACCTCGGAAAAAAGGATGAGGGGGCAGAGAAAAACCACGGTCGACGTGGGTCGCGAGGAGGACGCACTCACCCTCCTGCGGCTGCGGCTCGGTCTCATCACCTGCCAGCCTCCAGGACCCATGGTCGATCAAGCCCCCCTCGACCAGATCCTCCATATCTTCTTGCTGAATCATGGAGCGAATCCAATCGCCCTGGATCCAGCCGGGCAGCAGGCCAGATCTCGACGACGAGCCACCCCGACTCGTCTTCTTGCCCTTCGCTGCCGCCGTCGCTTTCTTCGCACGCTCCAAGGCCGCCGTCTTCTCCTTCCCCATCGTGGCAGGCTGCGCTCGGGCGGGGCGGCGGCGTCGAAGGTGGCGGCGAATGCGTTGGTGAAACAGGAGAGGAGGAAGGAGATAGGGAGCACAGTACCGGGCTCATCGACCCCGACGCCTTATATGGGCCCGCTCCCGAGTGGCTGACTAGTGGGCCCAGGCAATCCAGCCAAATCCCGCAACAGTCGCGCGCTGGATACGTGGCGAAAAAGGTGGCATGAGAATCGAGGCGTCCCTGCCTAACCCGCTCCGTCTACTGCGGTCCTCTCCATCCCGCGCGCTTCTCCAAATTTCGAATCCCGTGAGATCTGGAAAGCGGCAGCGTGACCAATCGCGCCAAGGATCTTATACCATTTCAACACTCGGAGCTTATCAGAAAAAATCACTCGACGACCTCTGAATGGACCTAGGTGACTGAAAATGAAGTTGAAGTTTTTACAAAGATCACCGGCCCGGTTAGGATGCCTCTGAAGCATATAAATCGGGTCGGAACCATCTTCAACCCCTTATCCACTCGAACCCAGATCCATTCGGGGGCTAATGACGAAGACATGTACCTAGGGTAGGGTAATAGGCCTGACCTAGACACCCTTACCCGAGGACACTGCCCTAAGGCCAAGGACATTCAAAGGATAGCACCATCTACCGACTGAAATCACCACAGGGTGCAACTCACTCGACCAACAGTTCACTCGGATAACCCAATTCCATTCGACCGGGGTGTACTCACTCGACCACACCAGAAACCACTCGGAAGACAGAAGATCTAAGGGCACTCAGGATGGCAAGAGTCAGGCGTTCACCCCGTAGTCTTAATGATCATTTATTTGCCTTTATTGCTGGCGTTATCAGTAACGTCCTGTCTTTATAGACGTTGAAACCCTTGTAACGTGGGACGGTTGGGGTCCTGGCGCACTCTATATAAGCCACCCCCCTCCTCAGGCACAAGGGTTCGCACCCCCTGTAACTTCACGCATAAGTCAATCGACCGAGCCTCCGGGCACCGAGACGTAGGGCTGTTACTTCCTCCGAGAAGGGCCTGAACTCGTAAATCTTGCGTGCACAACCTCACCGTAGTTAGGATCTTGCCTCCTCATACCTACCCCCCCATTCTACTGTCAGACTTAGAACCACGACAGTGGGGGGGGGGGGGGGCATGCACACAACATGGTTCCACAAACTAAAAAAATCCATCTAAATAAACTAACAAACAGAAAAAGTCTGCAAAAAAGTATACAAACACAAGCTGACTTGTTTTAGAAAACAATTTCTTTAGTTCATATTTTTCTTACATGTGCCATGATCATACAGAACAAAATTTTCTAAATTTGCCATGATATCATTATATCTTTTCCAAAATTTGCCATGATTTTATAGACTGAAATTCGTTGATTTTTGCCATGTGACCATTACAAAGTTTCTTAATTTGCTATGATATTTAGATAAACAATTAGAGCAACTCCAACGGGGCGACCCATTTCGTCCGCCGGCGTCCGTTTGGGTCGGCGCGGACACAAAAGTCGGCCCAACGCGTCGACCCAAACGGACGCGCGTTCGCTTGGGGTCCGCCTGCCGACCCATTCCCGGCCCATTTTTGAGCCGGATTTGCGTCGGCGCGGACACGAGACGGACGCGCGCGCCTTCTCCTCCCCCCGAGCCCGCTGGTCGGTGGCAGCCTCCATCATTTCCCTCAATTTCCCCCCAAACCCTCCCGCCCGCACGCGCTCCCGCCCCACCCCTCGCCATGGACGACGACGTAGTCGACCTCGAGGCCGCCGCCGGCCTCGCCTCCCTCGCCTCATCCGGCATGACGACCGCCCCCTCCGGCAAAGGCAAGCCTCGCGGCCCCCGCAAGACCGCCGCCGCGCCCAAGCCGAAGAAGGCGCTGACGCCCGAACAACGGACAAGGGAGTCGGCCAAGAGGAAGGGCCGGAGGCACGCCGCGGACGCGAGGGATGAAGCCATCGTGGCGGCCGCCGTCGCCGCCGCCACGCAACAGGAGGTCACCAACGCCCGCGTCGCGGCGGCAACGAGGGAGGCACTCTATATGCTAGGGTTAAACCCTAGCCAGCACGGCCTAGTCAACGCCGCCGTGGCCGCGGCCAGCATCGGCTCATCCGTGTTCCCTCGGATGGTGCTGCCCGACTCGCCCCGCACGTTGGCTTGCACCCCGATGCCCGGCTTCCACGTCTACCCGCAGGCCTCCCGCCTCTCCGGGGAGTGCTCGCCCGAGGTGAGTGTGGTGGCGCCTTCCACGCCCGCGCCCGCGCCCATCGACCTCAATGCCACACCGGTGGCCGGTGGCTCGTCATCCGGAGGCGCGAGGAAACGCGCGCGGCAGATGCCGGCCGACGTGCTGCCGGGCGCACGCAACCTGTTCGACAGAATGCCGGCCGCCGTCGACGAGGACTACATGCAGAACCTGATCTTCGAGGGTGGTGCGCCGGCCGCTGGCTACGATGCTAGAGATCGAGGCCGCCAACGCCAAGACCAAGGCCAAAGAAGTGGCTCTCGCGAGCATGATGACCGGGGTGGAGATCATGAAGGTGGATCTCAACACCGTGTCGCCAAGGAAGAGGCCGTGGTTCGAGAAGATGCAGGCCGACATGTTCAAGTTCAACGACGAGTGATCTCGTGGCGGCGAGCGCCATCCTTTTTTTGTATGCCGGCAGGTGTGCTGGCATGACCACGGGGCCGCGATGGCGTGGTCGAACTCAAGTCCCATCCCTTTTTGTGTGCTGTCATGTGTGCCGGCCGCTGGCGAGTGCGCCAGCATAAACTGTGTGGTGATATTTTTTGAAGCCGGCATTGTATGCCGGCGCTGGCATGGTGCCGGCAAGAGACATGGCCGTTTGCATGATCTATGGCCGCGGGCCTTTTTTAAAAATTGAGTGCGGACATGAAATGGGTCGGCGCGTTGGGCGCACTGCCGACCCAAATATAAAACAGGACGGACGGCCGACCCAAACGGACAAAAAGCGGACAAATGCGCCGTCCGTTTGGGTCGGCCCGTTGGAGTTGCTCTTATATGTTTGTGGCAAAAATTCAGTTGATTTTCTTTGTACCCTCTCCCCTCGTTGAAGGCTTGCTTAGACGTCATTTTCCTCTATACAGCTGAACAGTGACAGCAGTGCTTCAGTGTGAGTGTGTGACCACGTCCTAACAGGTGACGCAGTCCTGGCAAATGCCTTGGGCGGTAATCCATCCAATTCGAGTTTCGAACTGCCTGCAAGGGCTCTTCAAGGGCGTGTACTTAACAAGCAGGTTGCATCCTTCCGGAGCGCTCACGTTGGTACAGTTTCGGAACGCCGTCGCTGAGTCGTAGACGTCCGTCTACGCGCTGTACAAACGTGGGCTCTTTCCATCCAGCATGCGCATTAAATAATCCGCCGTACGCTCCCTGACACACCACGTCCACACCATATCCCGGAACGAGCCGACGACTCAAGATACCGAGATCAGGCGAGCTCGTCCACGCCAGTGAATTTTCTTTCTTTGAAGAAACAAAGGTAGAATTCTGCCCGCACGGTCCTGTTCATTTCGTGTCACTGAGTGCAAATTGGCAGACACACGTGGCCATACTCTATCAAAAAAAAAAAAACATGGGCATAGACGCACACGCATATTATATAGGAGTACTTAAAATGCTTCTTTCCTTGCTCTCGAGAGTTAGCAGAGACATGTTTAACCCGTTGGACTCGCCACCAACAAATATCTCCCCGACTTCAAGTGCTATCTAGATTAGATTAAACCCATCACTAATTAATCTCCCTATACACGGAGGCTCCGCAGATGGACTTCACCCCCTCCCGGCGCTCCTGGGAGGCTCATGGCGGCCGTTGGCGCTGGATCCAGGGTAGTCGTTGACCTCGATGTCCATCCGCGCCACCACTTCGCCGACGACGCTTTGCTCCTCAGCGGCCGTCGTCACCACGCCCTGTATGAACAACAGAAGCGGCGTTATTGTCACACACTTCAAGCTGAATATACATATATAGATGCATGCATGTACTCAATTTGCAACTTGCAGCCTTGCACACCGGGGATGTTCTTATTGCACGAGAGAGGTGGACCTTTCGTAGTTTAGGGAAAGCCGTCGATCGTGTGGGTGGGTGCAAATGTGCAATACAACTATACAAGTATATATAGTACAACAAATGGCTTGTGGGGAGTGGCCACGCATGTGAGCTGCACTGCGGCCGGCCGGCCGGCCTTATATGTAGCTATGCATGCATGTGACTGGAGGTGGGATCAGTGCACCAGCAACCGGCCGACACAGCTTCGTTTCTGCTCTTCCGAGCGTCCAAAGATCGACCACATGCGATTTTGTCAAACTGTGGGTGCCGCGTCAGTGAGTGGCTCACTGAGTGCTATGGTGGACGCCAGCTACAGATCAGAGCACTTGACTTAAACTCTCAGTGTGAGTGCGCTAGCTCCCTAGTCAAATGGTTAATAGAAATAATTATCAATTATGTTTCCTGCTAGCTAGTGCCGTCACGGCACAATGTATACGCTAGCTTCGAGCCTCTGAAGGACTGAACGGACAAGGGAACAGGCAAGCCATCCATGGTGACCGCTCCGGCCACTGGCAAGCAGGAGGCAGCCAGAGCCAGGTAGGTATGACTCTGTACAAGTAACATTCGGCATCTATCATGAAGCCACAACTAATTTAATCCGCTGAAGGAACAGATGTATACATCTACAAGAACGGCAAAGGCATCAGGTAGAGGGAGAGATTGACCTGAACAGGAACCGCCTCCGGAGTCGGGCCAGAAGCTAAAGCTTTATGATTTCCCAAGGCCACGCTTCCTACATCCAAGAGCAAGACACGAAATTAAGATGCATGCACATACACATGCCAAGAAAGAAGATGAACTGATATTAAGTAAGGTCCATGCGTGCGTGCATGAATGCACGGGGATGGGGTCAATCACTTACTCGACACGGGCACGGAGGAGACCAGCGGAAGAAGAAGATGGCACGACAGCAGCACCACCAGAGCAAGGACGGGCTTCATCTTCCTGCACTCCATCGCCCTCTTCCCCACAAGGCCACAACGAAAACGAAGAGGAGGAGAGGGGAGCACCGTGCGCGCGCTATGATCCACCTCCAAGCTCCGCCTCTCTTCCGTCGAGCGTCTGGGCTCTCTCGCTGACCGCCTTCCACACAAGTATACACTGCACTTGGCTACGATCGAGCTGCTGCGTGCGACAATGGTGCCTTGGGTGGTGGGTGCGAGGGGGAATTTATACCACGGGGAGGGCCGCTCCTTCGTCTCTCCCTCCCGCTCAAAAGTCAACTTCACGCGCCATGTTGAGCTTTTGTCTATGCGTGCGCACTACAGTGCCTGTGCTGTGCTGGGGCCTTTTCGGTTCTCTCGATTTTTCCGGCTGGATCCGTCCGCGTTCATGCGTCTGAGCTGGGTGACACTGACCTGCGGCCAAGGGCGAGGTGTCGCGTGCGCAGGCCCGGTGCGTCGATGAGTGCGCAATGTGTCCGGCAGAGTGGGGGCGATGCGCGTGCGGAGGCTGAACATCATGCGTGCTCCCGTATGATTGGGGCTGTGGTGGTCAACGACGCCGCAGAGTGCGTCGGAGTCGGAGAGCTCAGATGCAGTGGATGCTCGGTAGATCGGGCATCGGCACCGCACATGCGTGGATCCAGGGGAAATGCAAAAAATCTATTTTAAACCTTAAATTCGTAGAGGTTAGGCGAAACCAACCCCATATCGAAATCTCTATTGATTGCACACTGAACTATACAATCTCGGTCTAAAACAAATCTGGGATCGTTTGGAACACAGGAATTATGAACGTGGCCAGGATTGGTCGCGCGTGGGAAAAAAACAGCAACCTACGGAGAACGCAAAAAAAAAAGGGTCAACTATTAATTTGCGAGTAGCAAGAACCGAACTGCAGTGGTGTACGTTGACAGCTGTAGCCATTAACCACTACGTCAACTTCACTTAGCTGTACACTGCTGCAAAAATATGACTATTTGACCGTTTTTTAGTTCACGAAATGAAAACAAAAACTGCAGAAATTTGAAATAGTTCAGGGAAATAAAAAAAGATCATCAATTTGCCAAAAAAAATACTACTTTGAAAAAAAAGTTCGTGGATTTAAAAAAGTTCACGGATTATAAAAATTCAACGAGTTTTCTAAAAAGTTCACAAATTAAAAAAACATATTGAAAACAGTTTCACGCATTAGATAATTCTTTTATAGATTATATAAAAAAGAAAAAGGAAAAAAATCATGCATTAATTTGTTTTCGCGGATTATATAAAAAAGAAAAAGAAAAAAAGTTTCCTACATTAGATATTTTTAGCAGTGTAACAGACAAAATGGGTCGGCCCAGCGTGGGGACGGGTGCACACCGTGGTCAACACTGCGGCTTAAGTTGATCAATTTAAAAATGTTAATTGTGTATAATTTAAAATGTTCATCGTATATTAAGAAAATGTTCAATGGGTATTACAAAATCTTCAGTCCATAATATTCGCAAATGTTCAAAAGAAGTTCGATACATAATGTTTCGCGCCGTGAATCTATCAGTTGTACTCAATAGTTCGGTTGGCGAGTTCCAGCAGCTAACAAGACTGAGGTCGAGTTCGAGTCGCTCCTGCAGAACTTTTCCAGATTTTTTTGCGCGCCTGCTATTCAATAGCTCCAAATGGGCCGGTTTTTATATACTTTAAAATAATTTGAGCATTAATTTTTTTTACGGGATTTGCAAACAATATGATTTTTTTTTTGTAGATTTCAGATAAGGTGTCCTGGTGGTTTGTAGCTTCGATCAACAACAAGTGATTTTCTGTTCGAGCTACCACCGCGCGCTATTTTTTTTAACAAAAAAAACTAAAGCGGGCCGGTCCAGCGGGGAGCAGGGCATGTGCCCTTTGGAATTTTTGTTTTTGAACAAAAAAATACTCTAGCGGGCCGGCCCACCAGACGAATCCCAGTTCAAACGACGCCAGGGTTCGATTTAGACCGGGATTGCAGAGTTCAGGGTGCAATCGACCGGGATTTCGACTTGGGGGTTCATTTCGCCCGACCTCTACAAGTTCAAGGTTTAGAATGGACCTTTTCCAAGGGAAATATCAGTAGCTACTAGTAGAGGTTTCGGCTCATGTCATGCATTTTTATCTACGTTCCATGCGTCTGTTTATGCAGAGTAGTCCGGCATTCGTAGATTTATTTTTGAGGACACGACATTGGCGCGCCTATACCTCGCTCGACGCGAGTTCGATCGTAGCCTCGCCTAAAGCGAGCGCCATACTGGGCCGGCCCAGGCATGCAGGAATCCACCGAATGATTTTTTTCTGGGCTTTTGCGTTTTTTATTTCTTTTTTACTTTGGTTTATACTTTATAATATTCTAAACATATATATTTTAAAAAATAAACATTATTTACATTTTCAAAAAATGTTAGTCATCCAGTTAAAAATGTTAAATGTATATAAAAAAAATGTTTCTGATGTATACGAAAATTGTATAAAAAAGTCCTATGAGTATGGGAAAAAGTAGACTAAAAAGTTTTTAAAATTGTTAATCATTTCTTTAGAAAATGTTAAACATGTATATAAAAAATATTCTTGGTGTATACGAAAAATGTAAAATGACTATGGAAAAGAATAGACATACAAAATATATGGTTTAAAAAAATGCTAATCACCTATTTGGAAAAATTTAAACATGTACAAAAAATGTTTCTGATGTAAAAAAAAATCTAAATGTGTATTAAAATAACTAAACATAAAATTATAAATTTTGAAAATTTTGATAGTGTACAAAAAATTTAATCATGTATTTAAGAAATGTTAAACATGCATTAAAAACTGTTCCCGATGTATACCAAGAATGTAGAACGTGTACGAAAAAAGTAGTCATCAAACACAAATATTTGAAAAAAATGTTAATCCTCTATTTTTCAAAAGTGTTAAATATGTAGAAAAAATGATCTTGATGTATACGAAAAAATGTAGAGTGTGTTTTAAACAATTCAAACATAAAAAAAATTAATTTTTTTGGTCATGTATAATTTTTTTATTCATGTATTTTAAAAATGTTAAACATATTAGAAAATGTTCCTTGTGTATATCGAAAATGTACAATGTGTATGAAAAAGTAGCCACCAAACATTAATTTTTGAAAAATGTTGATTCCATATTAAAAAAAATGTAAACATGTGCAAAACAATGATCTAGTGTATACGTAAAATGTATAAATGCATATGACAAATGTAGACTTGTGCTAAAGGAAAAACAAAGAAAAACTATGAAAACAAAAGAAACCGAAGAAGGAAACATAAGAAACACCTCATAAATGAAGAAAAACGGGAAACCTGAAGAAAACCGTGAAACCCATGAGAAAATAAAGAAAAAAACAAAACTGAAGATAAACGACGAAAACTGATGAAACTAAGAAAGAAACAACAAAAAGGAGGAAAAATAAAGTAAAGAAAAATAAAAAATAAAATAAGGAAACAAAAGGAAACCGAAGAGAAAAAAGAAACAAGAAAACTTGAGAAAGCAGTGCAAAAAAAGACAAACGAAGGAAAAACGTAAGAAACCCAAAAAGGAAAGAAAAAGAAAACAAGAAAACCCGATGAAAATAAAAAAAATAAAGAAAATACAAAACATAATAAAAAACCAAGCCAAAACCCGAGAAAAAATTGACTGAGAAAAAAACAGAAGAAAACCACGAACTAAACTCAGCGAAGCCAAGTGAAACACAATGAATAAAAAAACCAGACGAAATGGGCTGGCCCAGTAGCAAACTACATTGCGAAGACGAAGCTTTAGGCGAGACGAAGGAGCACTCGCACTAAGAGAGATATAGCTCCCATGTTCGTAGATGAGGTATTACCGAAGCTGGCCATATAGGCTGTCTCTTGCGGGCTAGCCCACATGCATGGATTTTTGGCCCGTCCTGGGCCTAGCAAGGGACATGAATAAATGGGCCTGGTTACGGAACAAGGCTGATCCCCAAAGCCGGGCCTTAAGAACCGACACGACATGACCCTTTTAACCGTGGGGTCTTTTAGGCCTCTTTGGTTTGCTCTTTTCACGGTCATGCTGTTTTGACCTTTTTAGGATTGTTTTGGCTTTTTAATGCAAGCCGATCCACAACCATGACGTGTCATGTCGGTCATTTTTACTTGCGTGCCGGGCTAATTTTTTAAAGCCTGATTTTTGGGTTGGCACAACACAACCCTTTTTATAAAAAGGCTGATACGGGCCGGGTCGTGCCAGCCGGTCCGTGTCGAATCTGCCAATACTCAACATTTAGGTTTGGAGCCCATACTCAACAATTCTTAGGGATTGTTTTTGGATAACATACAAGATTGGAGGAACTTCCTTGCAACATTGCAATGGGGGTCTAATTATGTGGCGCACAAGGGATAAAATCTTCATTTATTTCCACACGTATCTTCCAGATGATGATAATGTATTATGTGCCATGATGATCTAGTGAGGGATCACTTTGCGTCAAATGCATTATATCCTTCTTCCTATTTTAGGCGCAAATTCCAGACGCACCGAGATCTTTTCAACACCATTGCAAAAGCTATGGAGAACCATGATCCTTTGTTTCAACCAAGAATAGATACAACGGGAGCAGCAAGTACAAGTCCATTGTTGAAGATTACCCAGCCGTGCGAGTCCTTGCTTATGGATGCCCCGCCGATGCCATTGATGACTATGTTCGCATTGGGGAAGATCTCGTCCTGGAGTGTCTGAGACAATTCTGTGATGCTGAGGTCGTAATCTATGGACCGTAGTACTTGAGGGCTCCCAATGATGAAGATACCAACAGGCTCATGGTAGAAAAAAAGAGATGGGTTGCCCCGGGATGCTTGAATCAATTGACTGTATGCGTTGGACATGGAATATTTGCCATGTGGCATGACAAGGTCAGTACAAAGTGCATTTTCATGATCCAACTAGCATTCTTAAGGCATTTGCATCACATGATCTCTGGATTTAGTACACATAATTTGGATGCCTGGCTCTCACAATGATCTCAATGTCCTCTCGCGATTTCCTCTTTTTGCAAGGCTTGTAGCGGTGACAATCCACCTTGCAACTATGTTGTCAATGATAATGAGTACTGAAGGAAATATGCCCTAGAGGCAATAATAAAGTTGTTATTTATATTTCCTTATATCATGATAAATGTTTATTATTCATGCTAGAATTGTATTAACCGGAAACTTAATACATGTGTGAATACATAGACAAACAAAGTGTCACTAGTATGCCTCTACTTGACTAGCTCGTTAATCAAAGATGGTTAAGTTTCCTAGCCATAGACATGAGTTGTCATTTGATGAACGGGATCACATCATTAGAGAATGATGTGATTGACAAGACCCATCCGTTAGCTTAGCACGATGATCGTTTAGTTTGTTGCTATCGCTTTCTTCATGACTTATACATGTTCCTCTGACTATGAGATTATGCAACTCCCGAATACCGAAAGAACACCTTGTGTGCTATCAAACGTCACAACGTAACTGGGTGATTATAAAGATGCTCTACAGGTGTCTCCGATAGTGTTTGTTGAGTTGGCATAGATCAAGATTAGGATTTGTCACTCCGATTGTCGGAGAGGTATCTCTGGGCCCTCTCGGTAATGCACATCATATGAAGCCTTGCAAACAATGTGACTAATGAGTTAGTTACGGGATGATACATTATGGAACGAGTAAAGAGACTTGCCGGTAACGAGATTGAACTAGGTATTGAGATACCGACGATCGAATCTCGGGCAAGTAACATACCGATGACAAAGGGAACAACGTATGTTGTTATGCGGTTTGACCGATAAAGATCTTCGTAGAATATGTAGGAGCCAATATGAGCATCCAGGTTCCGCTATTGGTTATTGACCGGAGATGAGTCTCGGTCATGTCTACATAGTTCTCGAACCCGTAGGGTCCGCACGCTTAACGTTCGATGACGATCGGTATTATGAGTTTATGTGTTTTGATGTACCGAAGGTAGTTCGGAGTCCCGGATGTGATCACGGACATGACGAGGAGTCTCGGAATGTCCGAGAGGTAAAGATTGATATATTGGAAGATAGTATTTGGCCTCCGGAAAGGTTCCGGATATTTATCGGAGTGCCGGAAGGGTTATCGGAACCACCGGAGAAGTAATGGGCCTTATTGGGCCTAGGGGAAAGAGAGAGGGGCAGCCAAGGGCTGGCCGCGCCCCCCCCCATGGGCCTAGTCCGAATTGGACTAGGGGGAGGGGCGGCGCCCCCTCCTTCCTTCTCTTTCCCCCTCCTTCCTTCTTCTCCTAGTAGGACTAGGAAAGGGGGGAGTCCTACTCCTACTAGGAGGAGGATTCCTCCCCCCTTGGCGCGCCTATGAAGGGCCGGCCGGCCTCCCCCTCCCTCCTTTGTATACGTGGGGAGGGGGGCACCCTAGGACACACAAGTTAATTGTTTTTAGCCGTGTGCGGTGCCCCCCTCCACAGATTTCCACCTCGGTCATATTTTCGGAGAGCTTAGGCGAAGCCCTGCCGGAATCACTTCATCATCACCGTCACCACGCCGTCGTGCTGACGAAACTCTCCCTCGGCCTCAGCTGGATCAAGAGTACGAGGGACGCCACCGAGCTGAACGTGTGCAGATCGCGGAGGTGCCGTACGTTCGGTACTTGGATCGGTTGGATCGCGAAGACGTTCGACTACATCAACCGCGTTACTAAACGCTTCCGCTTTCGGTCTACGAGGGTACGTGGACATACTCTCCCGCTCGTTGCTATGCTTCTCCTAGATAGATCTTGTGTGATCGTAGGAATTTTTTTGAATTACTACGTTCCCCAACAGTGGCATCATGAGCTAGGTCTATGCGTAGATGATATGCACGAGTAGAACACAAAGGAGTTGTGGGCGTGGGTGTATACATATTGCTTGCCGTTACTAGTTGATTCTTGATTCGGCGGTATTGTGAGATGAAGCGGCCCGGACCGACATTACGCGTACGCTTACGCGAGACTGGTTTCACCGCTGCGAGCACTCGTTGCTTAAAGGTGACTGGCGGGTGTCTGTCTCTCTCACTTTAGTTGAATTGGTTTCAATGAAGAGGGTTCTTTTAGAAGATCAAAAAGCAATCACTACACCACGTTGTGGTTTTGATGCGTAGGTAAGAACGGTTCTTGCTCGAAGCCCGTAGCAGCCACGTAAAACTTGCAAACAACAAAGTAGAGGACGTCTAACTTGTTTTTGCAGGGCTTGCTGTGATGTGATATGGTCAAGACATGATGTGATAAATTTTTTTTGTATGAGATGATCATGTTTTGTAACAGAGTTATCGGCAACTGGCAGGAGCCATATGGTTGTCGCTTTATTGTATGCAATGCAATCGCCATGTAATTGTTTTTACTTTATCACTAAGCGGTAGCGATAGTCGTAGAAGCAATAGTTGGCGAGACGACAACGATGCTACGATGGAGATCAAGGTGTCACGCCGGTGATGATGGAGATCATGATGGTGCTTCGATGATGGAGATCAAGAGCACAAGATGATGATGGCCATATCATGTCACATATTGAATTGCATGTGATGTTAATCCTTTTATGCATCTTATTTTGCTTAGTACGGCGGTAGCATTATAAGATGATCTCTCACTAAATTTCAAGGTACAAGTGTTCTCCCTGAGTATGCATCGTTGCGAAAGTTCGTCGTGCCGAGACACCACGTGATGATCGGGTGTGATAAGCTCTACGTTCAAATACAGCGGGTGCAAGCCAGTTTTGCACACGCAGAATACTCGGGTTAAACTTGACGAGCCTAGCACATGCAGCTATGGCCTCGGAACACTGAGACCGAAAGGTCGAGCGTGAATCATATAATAGATATGATCAACATGGTGATGTTCACCATTGAAAACTACTCCATCTCACGTGATGATCGGACATGATTTAGTTGATTTGGATCACGTGATCACTTAGATGATTAGAGGGATGTCTATCTAAGTGGGAGTTCTTAAGTAATATGATTAATTGAACTTTAATTTATCATGAACTTAGTACCTGATAGTATTTTGCATGTCTATGTTGTTGTAGATCAATGGCCCGTGCTACTGTTCCTTTGAATTTTAATGCGTTCCTAGAGAAAGCCAAGTTGAAAGATGATGGTAGCAACTACACGGACTGGGTCCGTAACTTGAGGATTATCCTCATTGCTGCACAGAAGAATTACGTCCTGGAAGCACCGCTAGGTGCAAGACCCGCTGCAGGAGCAACGCCGGATGTTGTGAACGCCTGGCAGAGCAAAGCTGATGACTATGTTGGAAATATGCCCTAGAGGCAATAATAAAATGGTTATTATTATATTTCCTTGTTCATGATAATTGTCTATTGTTCATGCTGTAATTGTATTAATCGGAAACCGTAATACATGTGTGAATACATAGATCACAGCATGTCCCTAGTAAGCCTCTAGTTGACTAGCTCGTTGATCAATAGATGGTTATGGTTTCCTAACCATGGACATTGGATGTCATTGATAACGGGATCACATCATTAGGAGAATGATGTGATGGACAAGACCCAATCCTAAGCATAGCACAAGATCGTGTAGTTCGTTTGCTAGAGCTTTTCTAATGTCAAGTATCATTTCCTTAGACCATGAGATTGTGCAATCCCGGATACCGTAGGAATGATTTGGGTGTATCAAACGTCACAACGTAACTGGGTGACCATAAAGGTGCACTACAGGTATCTCCGAAAGTGTCTGTTGGGTTGGCACGAATCGAGACTGGGATTTGTCACTCCGTATGACGGAGAGGTATCTCTGGGCCCACTCAGTAATGCATCATCATAATGAGCTCAATGTGACTAAAGAGTTAGCCACGGGATCATGCGTTACGGAACGAGTAAAGAGACTTGCCGGTAACGAGATTGAACGAGGTATGGGGATACCGACGATCGAATCTCGGGCAAGTAACATACCGATTGACAAAGGGAATTGTATACGAGATTGATTGAATCCTCGACATCGTGGTTCATCCGATGAGATCATCATGGAACATGTGGGAGCCAACATGGGTATCCAGATCTCGCTGTTGGTTATTGGTCGGAGAGATATCTCGGTCATGTCTGCATGGTTCCCGAACCCGTAGGGTCTACACACTTAAGGTGCGGTGATGCTAGAGTTGTTATGGGAAATTGTATGTGGTTACCGAAGGTTGTTCGGAGTCCCGGATGAGATCCCGGACGTCACGAGGAGTTCCGGAATGGTCCGGAGGTGAAGAATTATATATGGGAAGTCCAGTTTCAGTCACCGGAATGGTTTCGGGGGTTATCGGTATTGTACCGGGACCACCGGAAGGTGTCCGGGGATCCACCGGGTGGGGCCACCTGCCCCGGTGGGCCAAGTGGGCTGAGCAAGGGAGGGAACCAGCCCCTGGTGGGCTGGTGTGCCCCCCCCAAGGGGCCCAAGGCGCCTAGGGTTGAAAACCCTAGGGGGTGGGGGCGCCTCCCACCAAACTTGGGGGGCAAGTCCCCCCCTTGGCCGCCACCCCCCCCTTAGATGGGATCTAAGGGGGCCGGCCCCCTCTCCCCTTCACCCTATAAATAGAGGGGTGGTGGGAGGGTAGCAGCACCCCTTCCCTGGTGCAGCCCTCCCCCTCTCCAACACCTCCTCCTCCTCCGTAGTGCTTGGCAAAGCCCTCTCGGAGAACCACAAGCTCCACCACCACGCCGTCGTGCTGCCGGAGCCCTCCCTCAACTTCTCCTCTTCCCTTGCTGGATCAAGAAGGAGGAGACGTCCCCGGGCTGTACGTGTGTTGAACGCGGAGGCGCCGTCCGTTCGGCGCTAGATCGGATCTTCCGCGATTTGAATCGCCGCGAATACGACTCCATCATCCGCGTTCCTTGTAACGCTTCCGCTTAGCGATCTTCAAGGGTATGAAGATGCACTCCCTCTCTCTCGTTGCAAGCTTCTCCTAGATTGATCTTGGTGATACGTAGAAAAAAAAATTGATTTACTACTACGTTCCCCAACAGACTACTCGATAGTTCAGTGTGCCATGCTTTACGGCTTAGAACCGGGACTTCAACGACGTTTTGAACGTCATGGAGCATATGAGATGTTCCAGGAGTTGAAGTTAATATTTCAAGCAAATGCCCGGATTGAGAGATATGAAGTCTCCAATAAGTTCTATAGCTGCAAGATGGAGGAGAATAGTTCTGTCAGTGAGCATATACTCAAAATGTCTGGGTATCATAATCACTTGACTCAGCTGGGAGTTAATCTTCCGGTTGATAGTGTCATTGACAGAGTTCTTCAATCACTGCCACCAAGCTACAAAAGCTTCGTGATGAACTATAATATGTAAGGGATGGATAAGACAATTCCCGAGCTCTTCGCAATGCTAAAGGCTGCGGAGATAGAAATCAAAAAGGAGCATCAAGTGTTGATGGTCAACAAGACCACCAGTTTCAAGAAAAAGGGCAAAGGGAAGAAAGGGAACTTCAATAAGAACGGCAAGCAAGTTGCTGCTCAAGTGAAGAAGCCCAAGTCTGGACCTAAGCCTGATACTGAGTGCTTCTACTGCAAAGGGACTGGTCACTGGAAGCGGAACTGCCCCAAGTATTTGGCGGATAAAAAGGATGGCAAAGTGAACAAAGGTATATGTGATATACATGTTGTTGATGTGTACCTTACTAATGCTCGCAGTAGTGCCTGGGTATTTGATACTGGTTCTGTTGCTAATATTTGCAACTCGAAACAGGGACTATGGATTAAGCGAAGATTGGCTAAGGACGAGGTGACGATGCGTGTGGGAAATGGTTCCAAAGTCGATGTGATCGCCGTTGGCACGCTACCTCTACATCTACCTTCGGGATTAGTTTTAGACCTGAATAATTGTTATTTGGTGCCAGCGTTAAGCATGAACATTATATCTGGATCTTGTTTGATGCGAGACGGTTATTCATTTAAATCAGAGAATAATGGTTGTTCTATTTATATGAGTAATATCTTTTATGGTCATGCACCCTTGAAGAGTGGTCTATTTTTGTTGAATCTCGATAGTAGTGATACACATATTCATAATGTTGAAGCCAAAAGATGCAGAGTTGATAATGATAGTGCAACTTATTTATGGCACTGCCGTTTGGGTCATATTGGTGTAAAGCGCATGAAGAAACTCCATACTGATGGACTTTTGGAATCACTTGATTATGAATCACTTGGTACTTGCGAACCGTGCCTCATGGGCAAGATGACTAAAACTCCGTTCTCCGGAACAATGGAGCGAGCAACAGATTTATTGGAAATAATACATACTGATGTATGCGGTCCGATGAATATTGAGGCTCGCGGCGGGTATCGTTATTTTCTGACCTTCACAGATGATTTGAGCACATATGGGTATATCTACTTGATGAAACATAAGTCTGAAACATTTGAAAAGTTCAAAGAATTTCAGAGTGAAGTGGAAAATCATCGTAACAAGAAAATAAAGTTTTTGCGATCCGATCGTGGAGGAGAATATTTGAGTTACGAAATTGGTCTTCATTTGAAACAATGCGGAATAGTTTCGCAACTCACGCCACCCGGAACACCACAGCGTAATGGTGTGTCCGAATGTCGTAACCGCACTTTATTAGATATGGTGCGATCTATGATGTCTCTTACTGATTTACCGCTATCGTTTTGGGGTTATGCTTTAGAGACGACTGCATTCACGTTAAATAGGGCACCATCTAAATCCGTTGAGACGACACCTTATGAACTGTGGTTTGGCAAGAAACCCAAGTTGTCGTTCCTTAAAGTTTGGGGCTGCGATGCTTATGTGAAAAAGCTTCAACCTGATAAGCTCGAACCCAAATCGGAGAAATGTGTCTTCATAGGATACCCAAAGGAGACTGTTGGGTACACCTTCTATCACAGATCCGAAGGCAAAATATTCGTTGCTAAGAATGGATCCTTTCTAGAGAAGGAGTTTCTCTCGAAAGAAGTGAGTGGGAGGAAAGTAGAACTTGATGAGGTAGTGGTACCTTCTCTTGAATTGGAAAGTAGTTCATCACAGAAATCAGTTCCAGTGATACCTACGCCAATTAGTGAGGAAGCTAATGATGATGATCATGAAACTTCAGATCAAGTTACTACCGAACCTCGTAGGTCAACCAGAGTAAGATCCGCACCAGAGTGGTACGGTAATCCTTTTCTGGAGGTCATGTTACTTGACCATGATGAACCTACAAACTATGAGGAAGCGATGATGAGCCCAGATTCCGCAAAATGGCTTGAGGCCATGAAATCTGAGATGGGATCCATGTATGAGAACAAAGTGTGGACTTTGGTTGATTTGCCCGATGATCGGCAAGCCATAGAGAATAAGTGGATCTTCAAGAAGAAGACTGACGCCGACGGTAATGTTACTGTCTACAAAGCTCGACTTGTTGCAAA
The DNA here is from genome assembly GCA_011799875.1 of Thinopyrum elongatum. NCBI lineage: Eukaryota > Viridiplantae > Streptophyta > Magnoliopsida > Poales > Poaceae > Thinopyrum > Thinopyrum elongatum. The sequence goes on from CM022299.1 coordinate 456,993,938, forward strand.
AGGTTTTCGACAAGTTCAAGGAGTTGACTACGATGAGACCTTCTCACCCGTAGCGATGCTTAAGTCCGTCTGAATCATGTTAGCAATTGCCGCCTTTTATGATTATGAAATTTGGCAAATGGATGTAAAACTGCATTCCTGAATGGATTTCTGGAAGAAGAGTTGTATATGATGCAACCCGAAGGTTTTATCGATCCAAAGGATGCTAAAAAGTGTGCAAGCTCCAGCGATCCATTTATGGACTGGTGCAAGCATCTCGGAGTTGGAATAAACGCTTTGATAGTGTGATCAAAGCATATGGTTTTATACAGTCTTTTGGAGAAGCCTGTATTTACAAGAAAGTGAGTGGGAGCTCTGTAGCATTTCTAATATTATATGTGGATGACATATTGTTGATTGGAAATGATATAGAATTTCTGAATAGCATAAAAGGATACTTGAATAAAAGTTTTTCAATGAAAGACCTCGGTGAAGCTGCTTATATATTGGGCATCAAGATCTATAGAGATAGATCAAGACGCTTAATTGGACTTTCACAAAGCACATACCTTGATAAAGTTTTGAAAAAGTTCAAAATGGATCAAGCAAAGAAAGGGTTCTTGCCTGTGCTACAAGGTGTGAAGTTGAGTAAGACTCAATGCCCGACCACTGCAGAAGATAGAGAGAAAATGAAAGTCATTCCCTATGCCTCAGCCATAGGTTCTATCATGTATGCAATGCTATGTACCAGACCTGATGTGTGCCTTGCTATAAGTTTAGCAGGGAGGTACCAAAGTAATCCAGGAGTGGATCACTGGATAGCGGTCAAGAACATCCTGAAATACCTGAAAAGGACTAAGGATATGTTTCTCGTTTATGGAGGTGACAAAGAGCTCGTCGTAAGTGGTTACGCCGATGCAAGTTTTGACACTGATCCGGATGACTCTAAGTCACAAACCGGATACGTATTTATATTGAATGGTGGAGCTGTCAGTTGGTGCAGTTCTAAGCAAAGCGTCGTGGCGGGATCTACGTGTGAAGCGGAGTACATAGCTGCTTCGGAAGCAGCGAATGAAGGAGTCTGGATGAAGGAGTTCATATCCGATCTAGGTGTCATACCTAGTGCATCGGGTCCAATGAAAATCTTTTGTGACAATACTGGTGCAATTGCCTTGGCAAAGGAATCCAGATTTCACAAGAGAACCAAGCACATCAAGAGACACTTCAATTCCATCCGCGATCAAGTCAAGGAGGGAGACATAGAGATTTGCAAGATACATACGGATCTGAATGTTGCAGACCCGTTGACTAAGCCTCTCTCAGGAGCAAAACATGATCAGCACCAAGACTCCATGGGTGTTAGAATCATTACTGTGTAATCTAGATTATTGACTCTAGTGCAAGTGGGAGACTGAAGGAAATATGCCCTAGAGGCAATAATAAAGTTGTTATTTATATTTCCTTATATCATGATAAATGTTTATTATTCATGCTAGAATTGTATTAACCGGAAACTTAATGCATGTGTGAATGCATAGACAAACAAAGTGTCACTAGTATGCCTCTACTTGACTAGCTCGTTAATCAAAGATGGTTAAGTTTCCTAGCCATAGACATGAGTTTTCATTTGATGAACGGGATCACATCATTAGAGAATGATGTGATTGACAAGACCCATCCGTTAGCTTAGCACGATGATCGTTTAGTTTGCTGCTATTGCTTTATTCATGACTTATACATGTTCCTCTGACTATGAGATTATGCAACTCCTGAATACCGAAGGAACACCTTGTGTGCTATCAAACGTCACAACATAACTGGGTGATTATAAAGATGCTCTACAGGTGTCTCCGATAGTGTTTGTTGAGTTGGCATAGATCAAGATTAGGATTTGTCACTCCGATTGTCGGAGAGGTATCTCTGGGCCCTCTCGGTAATGCACATCATATGAAGCCTTGCAAGCAATGTGACTAATGAGTTAGTTACGGGATGATACATTACGGAACGAGTAAAGAGACTTGCCGGTAACGAGATTGAACTAGGTATTGAGATACCGACGATCGAATCTTGGGCAAGTAACATACCGATGACAAAGGGAACAACATATGTTGTTATGCGGTTTGATCGATAAAGATCTTCGTAGAATATGTAGGAGCTAATATGAGCATCCAGGTTCCGCTATTGGTTATTGACCGGAGATGAGTCTCGGTCATGTCTACATAGTTCTCGAACCCGTAGGGTCCGCATGCTTAACATTCGATGACGATCGGTATTATGAGTTTATGTGTTTTGATGTACCGAAGGTAGTTTGGAGTCCCGGATGTGATCACGGACATGACGAGGAGTCTCGAAATGTCCGAGAGGTAAAGATTGATATATTGGAAGATAGTATTTGGCCTCCGGAAAGGTTCCGGAAGGTTCTGGATATTTATCAGAGTGCCGGAAGGGTTATCGGAACCACCGGAGAAGTAATGGGCCTTATTGGGCCTAGGGGAAAGAGAGAGGGGCAGCCAAGGGCTGGCCGCGCCCCCCCCATGGGCCTAGTTCAAATTGGACTAGGGGGAGGGGCGGCGCCCCCTCCTTCCTTCTCTTTCCCCCTCCTTCCTTCTTCTCCTAGTAGGACTAGGAAAGGGGGGAGTCCTACTCCTACTAGGAGGAGGATTCCTCCCCCCTTGGCGCGCCTATGAAGGGCCGGCCGGCCTCCCCCTCCCTCCTTTATATACGTGGGGAGGGGGGCACCCTAGGACACACAAGTTAATTGTTTTTAGCCGTGTGCGGTGCCCCCCTCCACAGATTTCCACCTCGGTCATATTTTCGGAGAGCTTAGGCGAAGCCCTGCCGGAATCACTTCATCATCACCGTCACCACGCCGTCGTGCTGATGAAACTCTCCCTCGGCCTCAGCTGGATCAAGAGTACGAGGGACGTCACCGAGCTGAACGTGTGCAGATCACGGAGGTGCCGTACGTTCGGTACTTGGATCGGTTGGATCGCGAAGACGTTCGACTACATCAACCGCGTTACTAAACGCTTCCGCTTTCGGTCTACGAGGGTATGTGGACACACTCTCCCGCTCGTTGCTATGCTTCTCCTAGATAGATCTTGCGTGATCGTAGGAATTTTTTTGAATTACTACGTTCCCCAACAAGTACAACAAGGATACTACCTAGTCGATGACATCTCTCCTCCATGGGCCACATTTTTGAAGACAATCTACTGTCCTAAAGGCAACAAGAAATCTCAGTTTGCAACTATGCAAGAATTTGATAGAGTGCTTTTGGTGTGTTTGGGTGACGCTTTGTGATTTTCTGTGGGTCTGCTGAGTATTGGAAGTCTGAAACCTTGTGGAAGATCATGGCAATATGTGTTATCTTGCACAATAAGATCATCGACGATGAGATATAGGACCCACAAGACGTTTGGTATATTTTCAATGGAAACTCATGGAGCCGGAACATAACCCAAACAGGATTTAAGCCTTCCTCCAATCACACCAACCAATTGAGAACAGTCAAGCTCCCAACCGACTTCAAGAAAATCTTATTGAGCACCATTGGCACCTTCATAACACTTGATTCTTGTGATGAATATTTTGGATTCTTATTAGTTCATTTGGACCATCTGTTGTGTTTGTATTTGCATGATTATGTTTGAGAACATAAACTTTGTTATGTATTTGAATTGTGTGTACTTGAATTCTTAAGTATTGAACTATTATGTTGTGATAATTTTTAAAATGGTTGGATGAATCAGCAAAATAATATTTTTAAAGGATTAAGTTTTAGTGGATCTGCTAGTTGAGCAAAAGTTTAACCGCCTTTTTTTTATCTTTTTAGGATAGAAGAGGATGAATTTTGGACTCTTAGGACAGGGGATCTGTGAGAGGTGCTCCAAATGACCTGAAAGTTGTCACTAGGGCAGCTCCAATAACACCCTTAGGGTTGAGTGTAGTCATAGCAGTACCAAGGCCTTTGTTTCAACAAGCAAAATAGAGTTATAGATTTAAGATATCAATAGGGAGCTAACATTTGCTCCAGGGGTGTTCCCGGCATTCGTACGCGCTAGAAGGACAACTGTCAAATCAAATCGTTCGCTCTAGGACGCCCTTTTGCATGATGAGTTCCCTAGCCCCTCGAGTCACAAACACCCCGCTCTTGACCTTCTTTATCGGCCAGAAGGTCATGATACCGGCAAAACGAGATCCTTCCTCTATGCATCGCCACCTCCATGAATCGAATTGCAAAATAGTAGTAAAAAAAACTTCACTAATCCACCTATATGAATTTCACTCCCCTTCCCCTTCTAGCCACTACAAAAATATTTGTAGATCACAAAACAATTTCAGGGGGGAAATTGAAAAAACAGGGTGATCTGCATGGGCAAGAACATCCGATTTGCATCTGCGAGGACAATAAGAAAAGAATGCAATGATGGAATATCTCCTAAACAAAGATCAGTTTCCATGGGAAATAAAGGGGATTTGCCTAGGGATATTAGTAGTGGTAGACATAATGAAATTTCACATCAATGAACTAGTTGTCCTCTTGAGAAGTTGCCATGACACTATGTGCAAACAAACTACTAATAGTTGACATGCACTTGCTGAGAGATTCAATTGTTATGCTACCAATGAATTCCCCCTATAAAGGGTGAAATTGTGAAAGGCAAAACATGTGGATTTTTCCATGGGGAAGGGGGTGGAAGTTGCCATGCTCTAGTCAATGAGACTGCCACAAGATTTGAAATTAATGTGTATAGATGTGTGCTACTTAAGTTTGCCATAGAAAAAAGCATCCTAAGTTTGCCATGGCATGTATATATATGTAGTACAACTTAAGTTGTCATGGTAAAAACATCTAAATTTTTGCCATGAAAAAAAGAAAAACTTTGCCATGGCATGTATATAGATGCAGTGCGAAAAATAAACTGCCATGGCATGTTTGAAGCTGTAAAAACAAAAAATAAATATAGACAATAATATTTGGCATGCTATATGAAATGCAATGGTGTGTATTAAAATACAAAATAATTGCTGTGGTGTAGATTTTTTTGCCGTGGTCCAGTGTGTTACCAAAAAAGAACATGCAAAGTAAAATTTGCCATATACAAAGTAAAAAAAAATGTATGTTAGCATGATTTTAAAAGTTGCCATCATTCTGTGGTCAGAACACCATACTTCAACAAAGGTTAGCACTATCAGAAAATAAGTGATATCCTTTCGATGATAAATTCACCATATTATGTAAACTAAAATTGCCACAAATCTAACAGACTCATAGATAGAGCAGAACACACAAAAACACACAGAAAAAGTTGTCATGTGTTAATTAGAAAAAATGATGTAAAGTTTTCCATGTGCCAATTCCAAAAATAAAATAAAAACTAAAAGTAACCCTTTGACCATGACAAAAATTGAGGATTTTTGTCCTACACTTGCCATGTGTCAAGAACAAAATTATTATCTGTAAAAAGCCAATGTCGAAGTATGTGATATGAATTTTGCCATGGTATATGAAGAATTTTTTTTGGCATATTTTAAATAAAATCGCCGTAGTATATATAATAGATTTTCCATAGACACATGGCGAGATTGGCATGGGTACATAAAATAAAATTTACCATGGTGTTTTTATTTCTCTAAATCAATGTAACATTTAAAAGTAAAATTAAAAGAAAGAGACATATAAAATTTGGGGGGGGGGGGGAATGTATTATCGAAAAAGGCACGGAAAATTGTTGCAAAATTTCTAAACTTCGGATGGCAAATTAATAAAAGTTTGCAGTTATCACATGGAAATTTACAAAAAAGTTGCCATGTAAAAATACAATTTTTTTTGTACCAGTTACATGCCAAATTTACAAAATAAATGTCAAAAAATGGTCACCATGGCAATTTTATGAATTTGTTTTGTGTAAAACAACATGACAACTTTTGGAAAAAGATTGTAATCGCCAGTTGGCAAAAATTACAAAAAAAAACCCATGCCACACACAGAGAAGAAATACAAAAAGTTGCCATGGTCCTTGTACTTTAATTTTGAAACATGGTTTATCAGAGTTGCCATCGGTGTGCGAAACAGTACTCCCTCCATCCCGAATTACTTTTCTTGGATTTGTCTAGATACGAGGTATCTCTACATGTTTTAGTGTTAGATATATCCATGTCTAGAAAAATCTAAGACAAGCAATTTGAGATGGAGGTAATAAATGACATGACAAAACAAATTTGAAAAATGCCATGGCAAATTAAGCACAGCAATATGATTTAAGTTGCCATAGCGAAACTCATTATCAAGTCGGTATGCCCTACATGATACTCTACTTGCCATGGCAACAAGAAATATGTATGAAAAATATTATGGCAACACATCTTAATCTATACCTACTGATAAAGTATGGAAAGCTTCTACCTTCCACCGTCGTGTTTTTTTTGCAGAAACCCCCCGCTCTTTCTTAAAATCAACCCGCAGTTTGCGGAAAGCCCCCTACATTTTCCTCAAATCAACCCGCAGTCCGGGTTTAAGTGACTCCAAAAAAACTGTTCACTGTTTGCGGAAAACACCCTGACATTTGGTTTAATTAACCCACAATACATATCATACTTTTTTAAATAGTTGTATCTTTTAAACCGTAACTCCGATTTTGAGATATTATATATGAAATTTGATTAAAAAATTGTAGAATCTGAATATGATGTTATTTTACCCGTTAACCATTTAAAAAAATGTTATTTACGGTTATGCCTTAATCAATAGTGCAGTCCCGGTTGAAGTGATTTCAGAGATAATGTTTCAATGTTTGCGGAAAACCCCCTGTAGTTTCCTCAAATTAACCCGCAGTCGGGGTTTAAATGACTCTAGAAAATCTATTCACTGTTTGTGGAAAACACCCTGACATTTGGTTTAATTAACCCATAGTACATATCATACGTTTTTTAAATAGTCATATCTTTTAAACCGTAACTTCGATTTTAACATCTTATATGTGAAATTTGATTATTTTTGTAGAATTTGAATATGGTGTTATTTTATGTGTTAACAATTAAAAAAATGTTATTTAGGCTGATGCCTTAATCAATAGTGCATGATCCACCTCTCTTTTGTATTGGTGTAGATCCGAATTGTAAATGAACACCTTAGTAAAATTAGGTTAGATACGAAAGAAATCATCTATAACAACGGATCGGCGCGTCAGCTAAACCTCGCATGGCAAAAATGATGGAAATATGCCCTAGAGGCAATAATAAAATGGTTATTATTATATTTCCTTAATCATGATAAAGGTTTATTATTCATACTAGAATTGTATTGACCGGAAACTTAAATACATGTGTGGATACGTAAACAAATACCGTGTCCCTAGTGAGCCTCTACTAGACTAGCTCGTTGATCAAAGATGGTTAAGGTTTCTTAACCATAGACATGAGTTGTCATTTGATAACGGGATCACATCATTAGGAGAATGATGTGATGGACAAGACCCATCCGTTAGCTTAGCATATGATCGTTCAGTTTATTGCTACTGCTTTCTTAATGTCAAATTCATGTTCCTTCGACCATGAGATCATGCAACTCCCGGATACCGGAGGAATACCTTGTGTGCTATCAAACGTCACAACGTAACTGGGTGATCATAAAGATGCTCTACAGGTATCTCTGAAGGTGTCTGTTGAGTTGGCGTGAATCGAGATTGGGATTTGTCACTCTGTGTATCGGAGAGGTATCTCTGGGCCCTCTCGATAATACACATCACAAGAAGCTTGCAAGCAAAGTGACTAAGGAGTTAGTTGCAAGATGATGTATTACGGAACGAGTAAAGAGACTTGCCGGTAACGAGATTGAACTAGGTATAGAGATACCAATGATCGAATCTCGGGCAAGTAACATACCGACAAACAAAGGGAATTACGTATGTTGTCATAAAGGTTCAACCGATAAAAGATCTTCGTGGAATATGTAGGAATCAATATGGGCATCCAGGTCCCACTATTGGTTATTGACCGGAGAGGTGTCTCGGTCATGACTACATAATTCCCGAACCCGCAGGGTCGCACGCTTAACGTCCGTTGACGCTAGAGTAGTATTGGGATATTTGATGAGTGGTAACCAAATGTTGTTTGGAGTCCCGGATGAGATCCCAGACTTCACGAGGAGTCTCGGAATGGTCGAGAGGTAAAGATTTATATATGGGAAGTCATATTTTGGGTTCCGGAAAAAGGTGCAGTTTTTTCGGTATTGTATCGGGAAGCTTCCAGAAGGTTCCGGAGGATTCCGGAGGGGTCCGGAGGATTCCGGAAGTCCACAAGTGGGTCCACCATGATCCAAGGGCTAGCATGGGCTGCGGGGAGGTGCCCTGGCCTTATTGGGCTAGGCGCACCAAGTCCTCAAAAGCCCATGTGGCTAGGGAAGGCAAAAAAGAAACGAGTCCTAGTAGGAATAGGATTGGACTTGGAGTCCAAGTCCTCTCCCCCTTAGCTGCGTCCTAGGGCTTGGAGGGGCTGTTTCCCACACCCCTCCACCTATATATAGAGGTTAGGGGGCGCCCCAAGAGGACACACCAAGCCCTTGACGCCCCTCTCTCTCCCGTTACTCCGTAGTTTCACCGCCTCGTCCCGACGACGCTTAGCGAAGTGCTGTCGGTGCTCCACCACCATCATCACCACCACGCCGTCGTGTTGGTTGTGATCCCATCTACTTCTCCTCTCCCGCTTGCTAGATCAAGAAGGAGGAGACGTCATCGAGCCGCACATGTGCTAAACTCGGAGGTGCCGTCCGTTCGGCACTAGATCGGTTGGATCGTGATCGGATCACGAAGAGTATGACTACATCAACCGCGTGATAAATGCTTCCGCTTAGCGATCTACAAGGGTATGTATATGCTCTCCCCCTCTCGTAGCTATGAATCGCCATGGATAGATCTTGCGTATGCGTAGAATTTTTTTGTTGTCCATGCAACGTTCCCCAACAGTGGCATCATGAGCCAGGTCTATGCATAGATGATATGCACGAGTAAAACACAAAGGAGTTGTGGGCGGTGATGGTCATACTGCTTACCACCAATGTCTTATTTTGATTTGGCGGTATTGTGGGATGAAGCGACCCAGACCAACCTTACATGTCCACGCACATGAGACCGATTCCACCGACTGACATGCAACTTGTTTTGTATAAAGGTGGCTGGCGGGTGTCTGTTTCTCCTACTTTAGTTGAATCGAATTTGACTATAGCCGGTCCTTGAAGAAGGTTAAAACAGCAAACTTGATAATCACCGTTGTGGTTTTTGCGTAGTTAAGAAAGGTTCTTGCTAGAAGCACGTAGCAGCCACGTAAAACTTGCAACAACAAAGTAGAGGACGTCTAACTTGTTTTTGCAGGGCATGTTGTGATGTGATATGGTCAAGACGTGATGTGATATATATTGTTGTATGAGATGATCATGTTTTGTAATATCGACAACCGGCAGGAGCCTTAGGGTTGTCTCTTAATTGTTGTATGAAATGCAAGCGCCATGTAATTGCTTTACTTTATCGCTATGCGTTAACAATAATTGTAGAAGCAATAGTTGGCGAGACGACCCCGACGCAACGATGGAGATCAAGGTGTCGAGCCGGTGATGATGGAGATCATGACGATGCTTTGGAGATGGAGATTAAAAGCACAAGATGATGATGGCCATATCATGTCACATATTTTTATTGCATGTGATGTTTATCCTTTATGCATCTTATTTTGCTTAGAACGGCGGTAGCATTATAAGATGATCCCTTCACTAAATTTCAAGATAAAAGTGTTCTCCCCGAGTATGCACTGTTGCCAAAGTTCGTTGTTTCGAAGCACCTCGTGGTGATCGGGTGTGATAGACTCTACGTTCACATACAAATGGTGTAAGACAGTTTTGCACATGCATAATACTTGGGTTAAACTTGACGATCCTAGCATGTACAGACATGGCCTCGGAACACTAGAGGCCAAAAGGTCGAATGTGAGTCATATAGTAGATATGATCAACATAGAGATGTTCACCATTGATGACTACCCCATCTCACGTGATGATCGGACATGGGTTAGTTGATTTGGATCATGTATCACTTAGATAACTTGAGGGATGTTAATTTAAGTGGGAGTTCATTAGTAATTTGATTAATTAAACTTAATTTATCATGAACTTAGTCTTAATAGTTTTGCATATCTATGTTGTAGATCAATGGCCCATGCTACCGTTCCCCTGAATTTTAATGTGTTCCTAGAGAAAGCTAAGTTGAAAGATGATGGTAGCAACTGCACGGACTGGGTCCGTAGCTTGAGGATTATTCTCATTGCTGCACAGAAGAATTATGTCCTTGATGCACCGCTAGGTGACAGACCTGCTGCAGGAGCTACTGCAGATGTTATGAACGCCTGGCAGACTCGATCTGATGACTACTAAATAGTTTAGTGTGCCATGCTTTACGGCTTAGAACCGGGGCTTCAAAGACGTTTTGAATGTCACGGAGCATATGAGATGTTCCAAGAGCTGAAGTTGATATTTCAAGCTAATGCCCGGATTGAGAGATATGAAGTCTCCAACAAGTTCTATAGCTGCAAGATGGAGGAGAACAGTTCTGTCAGTGAACACATACTCAAAATGTCTAGGTATCATAACCACTTGACTCGGCTGGGAATTGATCTTCCAGTTGAGAGTGTTATTGACAGAGTTCTTCAGTCACTGTCACCAAGCTACAAAGGCTTCGTGATGAACTATAATATGCAAGGGATGACGAAAATGATTCCCGAGCTCTTCGCAATGCTTAAGGCCGCGGAGGTAGAAATCAAGAAGGAGCATCAAGTGCTGATGGTTAACAAGACCACTAGTTTCAAGAAAAAGGGCAAGGGAAAGAAAGGGAACTTCAAGAAGAATGGCAAGCAAGTTGCCGCTCCCGTGAAGAAGCCCAATGCTGGACCCAAGCCTGAAACCGAGTGCTTCTACTGCAAAGGGAATGGTCACTGGAAGCGGAACTGCCCCAAATACTTGGCGGATAAGAAGGATGGCAAAGTGAACAAAGGTATATTTGATATACATGTTATTGATGTATACCTTACTTATGCTCGTAGTAGCGCCTGGGTATTTGATACTGGTTCGGTTGCTCATATTTGTAACTGGAAACAGGAGCTGCGAAATAAACGAAGATTGGCTAAGGCAAGGTGACGATGTGCGTCGGGAATGGTTCCAAGGTCGATGTGATCGCCATCGGCACGCTACCTCTACATCTACCTTCGGGATTAGTTTTAGACCTCAATAATTGTTATTTGGTGCCAGCGTTGAGTATGAACATTATATCTGGATCTTGTTTATTGCGAGACGGTTATTCATTTAAGCCAGAGAATAATGGTTGTTCTATTTATATGAGTAATATCTTTTACGGTCATGCACCTTTGATGAATGGTCTATTCTTGTTGAATCTCGGTCGTAGTGATACACATATTCATAATATTAATGCCAAAAGATGCAAAGTTGATAATGATAGTGCAACATATTTGTGGCACTGCCGTTTAGGTCATATTGGTGTAAAGCGCATGAAGAAACTCCATGCGGATGGACTTTTGGAATCACTTGATTATGAATCATTTGATACTTGCGAACCATGCCTCATGGGCAAGATGACTAAAACTCCGTTCTCCGGAACAATGGAGCGAGCTAATGACTTATTGGAAATAATACATACCGATGTATGCGGTCCGATGAGTGTTGAGGCACGCGGCGGGTATCGTTATTTTCTAACCTTTACAGATGATTTGAGTAGGTACGGATATATCTACTTAATGAAATACAAATCTGAAACATTTGAAAATTTCAAAGAATTTCAGAGTGAAGTAGAGAATCATCGTAACAAGAAAATAAAATTTCTACGATCTGACCGTGGAGGAGAATATTTGAGTTACGAGTTTGGCCTTCATTTAAAACAATGTGGAATTGTTTCACAACTCATGCCATCTGGAACACCACAGCGTAATGGTGTGTCCGAACGTCGTAACCGTACTTTATTAGATATGGTGCATTCTATGATGTCTCTTACCGATTTACCACTATCGTTTTGGGGTGATGCATTAGAGACAGCCGCATTCACGTTAAATAGGGCACCATCTAAATCTGTTGAGACGACACCGTATGAACTATGGTTTGGCAAGAAGTCTAAGCTGTCGTTTCTTAAAGTTTGGGGATGCGACGCTTATGTCAAAAGGCTTCAGCCTGATAAGCTCGAACCTAAATCAGAGAAGTGCATCTTCATAGGATACCCTAAGGAAACTATTGGGTACACCTTCTACCACATATCCGAAGGCAAGATCTTTGTTGCCAAGAATGGGTCCTTTCTAGAGAAGGAGTTTCTCTCGAAAGAAGTGTGTGGGAGGAAAGTAGAACTTGATGAGGTAATTTTACCTTCTCTCGAATTGGAAAGTAGCACATCACAGAAAACCGTTCCCGTGATGCCTACACCAACTAGAGAGGAAGCAAATGATGATGATCATGAAACTTCAGATCAAGTTACTACTGAACCTCGTAGGTCGACCAGAACACGTTCCGCACCAGAGTGGTACGGTAATCCTGTCCTGGAAGTCATGTTATTAGACCATGGCGAACCTACAAACTATGAAGAAGCTATGATGAGCCCATATTCCGATAAATGGCTCGAGGCCATGAAATCTGAGATAATCCATGTATGAGAACAAAGTGTGGACTTTGGTGGACTTGTCCGATGATCGACAGGCCATTGAAAATAAATGGATCTTCAAGAGGAAGACGGACGCTGATGGTAATATCACTGTTTTCAAAGCTCGACTTGTCGCGAAAGGTTTTCGACAAAGGGTTGACTACGATGAGACTTTCTCACCCGTAGCGATGCTTAAGTCTGTCCGAATCATGTTAGCAATTGCCGCATTTTATGAAATCTGGCAAATGGACATCAAAACTGCATTCCTTAATGGATTTCTTAAAGAAGAGTTGTATATGATGCAACTAGAAGGTTTTGTCGATCCAAAAGGTGCTAACAAAGTGTGCAAGCTCCAGCGATCCATCTATGGACTGGTGCAAGCATCTCGGAGTTGGAATATACGCTTTGATGAGGTGATCAAAGCATATGGTTTTATACAGACTTACGACGAAGCCTGTATTTACAAGAAAGTGAGTGGGAGCTCTGTAGCATTTCTGATATTATATGTGAATGACATATTGTTGATTGGAAATGATATAGAATTTCTGGATAGCATAAAAGGATACTTGAATAAGAATTTTTCAATGAAAAACCTCGGTGAAGCTACTTACATATTGGGCATCAAGATCTATAGGAATAGATCGAGACGCTTAATAGGACTTTCACAAAGCACATACCTTGGCAAAGTTTTGAAGAAGTTCAAAATGGATCAGTCAAAGAAATGGTTCTTGCCTGTGTTGCAAGGTGTGAAGTTGAGTAAGACTCAAAGCCCGATCACGGCAGAAGATAGAGAGAGAATGAAAGTCATTCCCTATGCCTCAGCCATAGGTACTATAAAGTATGCCATGCTGTGTACCAGACCAGTTGTGTGCCTTGCCATGAGTTTGGCAAGGGGGTACAATAGTGATCCAGGAGTGGATCACTGGACAGCGGTCAAAATTATCCTTAGGTACCTAAAGAGGACTAAGGAAATGTTTCTCGGTTATGGAGGTGATAAAGGGTTCGTCGTAAAGGGTTACATCGATGCAAGCTTTAACACTGATCCAAATGACTCTGAGTCTAAATCTGGATACGTATTGAACGTGGGAACATTTAGCTAGAGTAGCTCTATGTAGAGCATTGTAGACATAGACATTTGCAAAGTACACACGGGTCTGAATGTTGCAGACCCGTTGACTAAAACCTCTCTCACACGCAAAACATGATCACACTCTAGTAAAATCTTTGGGTGTTAATCACATGGCGATGTGAACTGGATTATTGACTCTAGTAAACTCTTTGGGTGTTAGTCACATGGCGATGTGAACTATGGGTGTTAATCACATGACGATGTGAACTAGATTATTGACTCTAGTGCAAGTGGGAGACTGATGGAAATATGCCCTAGAGGCAATAATAAAATGGTTATTATTATATTTCCTTAATCATGATAAAGGTTTATTATTCATGCTAGAATTGTATTGATCGGAAACTTAAATACATGTGTGGATACATAAACAAAAACCGTGTCCCTAGTGAGCCTCTACTAGACTAGCTCGTTGATCAAAGATGGTTAAGGTTTCCTAACCATAGACATGAGTTGTCATTTGATAACGGGATCACATCATTAGGAGAATGATGTGATGGACAAGACCCATCCGTTAGCTTAGCATATGATCGTTCAGTTTATTGCTACTGCTTTCTTAATGTCAAATTCATGTTCCTTCGACCATGAGATCATGCAACTCCCGGATACCGGAGGAATACCTTGTGTGCTATCAAACGTCACAACGTAACTGGGTGATCATAAAGATGCTCTACAGGTATCTCTGAAGGTGTCTGTTGAGTTGACGTGAATTGAGATTGGGATTTGTCACTCCGTGTATCGGAGAGGTATCTCTGGGCCCTCTCGGTAATACACATCACAAGAAGTTTGCAAGCAAAGTGACTAAGAAATTAGTGGCAAGATGATGTATTACGAAACGAGTAAAGAGACTTGCCGGTAAAGAGATTGAACTAGGTACAGAGATACCGACGATCGAATCTCGGGCAAGTAACATACCGACAGACAAAGGAAATTACGTATGTTGTCATAAAGGTTCAATCGATAAAAGATCTTTGTGGAATATGTAGGAATTAATATGGGCATCCAGGTCCCGCTATTGGTTATTGACCAGAGAGGTGTCTCGGTCATGACTACATAATTCCCGAACCCGCAGGGTCGCACGCTTAACATTCGTTGACGCTAGAGTAGTATTGGGATATTTGATGAGTGGTAACCAAATATTGTTCGGAGTCCAGGATGAGATCCCGGACGCCACTAGGAGTCTCGGAATGGTCGAGAGGTAAAGATTTATATATGGGAAGTCATATTTTGGGTTCCGAAAAAATATGCAGTTTTTTCGGTATTGTACCGTGAAGCTTCCAGAAGGTTCCGGAGGATTTCGGAGGGGTCCGGAAGTCCACAAGTGGGTCCACCATGACCCAAGGGCTAGCATGGGCTGCGGGGAGGTTCCCTGGCCTTATTGGGCTAGGCGCACCAAGTCATCGAAAGCCCATGTGGCTAGGGAAGGCAAAAAAGGAAGGAGTCCTAATAGAAATATGATTGGATTTGGAGTCCAAGTCCTCTCCCCCTTAGCTGCGCCCTAGGGATTGGAGGGGCTATTTCCCACGCCCCTCCACCTATATATAGAAGGGAGGGGGCGCCCCAAGAGGACACACCAAGCCCTTGGTGCCCCTCTCTCTCCCGTTACTCCGTAGTTCCACCGCCTCGTCCCGGCGACGCTTAGCGAAGCGCTGTCGGTGCTCCACCACCACCATCGCCACAACGCCGTCATGTTGGTTGTGATCCCATCTACTTCTCCTCTCCCGCTTGCTGGATCAAGAAGGAGGAGACGTCATCGAGCCGCACGTGTGCTAAACTCGGAGGTGCCGTCCGTTCGGCACTAGATCGGTTGGATCGTGATCGGATCGCGAAGAGTACGACTACATCAACCGCGTGATAAATGCTTCCGCTTAGCGATCTACAAGGGTATGTAGATGCTCTCCCCCTCTCGTAGCTATATATCTCCATGGATAGATATTGCGTGTCCGTAGAAATTTTTTGTTTTCCATGCAACGTTCCCCAACAAAAAAGGTAAGCAGATTTCTCCTTATGTGCGGAGAGAGAGAGAGAGACGCCTTAGGATTGACCACATTCAAAGGCGTTGTGAGTGTGTGAGCATTGAGGCCACCGTCGGTGAGGGTGGGAGGAGGATAAGCGGGAGCACAGATGGGACGCCATGTTCGAATCTCTACCTAATAATAAAGGGACTATTGCTTCTGGCCGTCCGTCATAATGATTGTCCCCGAAGTTGCCACATATTACACCCAATGCCACCTATAAGTGAAAACATTCGGTTTACTACATCACCCATGGCCTCTTGTTCATAGAAGTATATTCCTTGAAGAGTCACAACCACATGGGTGCTCCACTGGCTAGAGCCGCAATATGCCACAACCTAGACCTAGGTTCGATCCCTACCTTTGCCCATTTTTTGTTTCTGTTTTTTACTCCCTGAATTCTCAGCAGATGGCTGTATAATGGTGCAATTTGGGCCCAGCAACTCTAACGTTTCTAATTTCTTTTTTCCGGACAAATATAAATGCTTTTTAAAATATTCATATCTTTTAAACCACAACTTCAAATCTAACATTTTATATATGAAAATCACTTAGAAAATTTGTAGATTTCAAACACGCTATTATCTTGCATGTTAATCATTCTAAAATTATGTTAAGGTGCAAACTTAATTAATACTTTTTTTATATGAGGTGTTTTGGAAATGCCTATTATATATGTTCCCTACACCATATGAATTGAGTAGATATGATAGTTTGATGCTTTCACAACGGATAATATTGCCACCATAGGGGATGATTTTTGTTGGATGGCCATAGGTATGTTGATTCCTACTCGATATCATATGCTAAAGGTAACAATACATACATAATCATCCTCTCTATTTCACATAGTGCATGATAACCAACCCGTATAAAATGATGTGCACTTCTAACGTTTCTCATTTCTTTTTTCCGGACAAATATAAATGCTTCTTAAAATATTCATATCTTAACCAAAATCTAACATTATATATATGAAAATCACTCAGAAAAATATGTAGATTTCAAATATGCTATTATCTTGCATGTTAATCATTCCTAAAATTATGTTTAAGGTGCAACCTTAATTAATACCTTTTTTATATTGGGTATTTTGGAAATGCCTATTATATATGTTCCCTACCCCATATAAATCGAGTAGATATAATAGTTTGATGCTCTCACAAAAGATATTATCGCCACCATAGGGGATGATTTTTTTTGGATGGCCACAGGGTATGTTGATTCCTACCCGATATCATATGCTAAAGGTTACAATACATACATAATCATCCTCTCCATTTCACATAGTGCACGATAACCAACCCCTATACAATGATGTGCACTAAACTGTTGATGCGAGCTTTACGTAAACAAGTGGCTTAAGGTTGATTTCCATATTGTTTGAAATAGCGCCCATAATTTTTTTTGGAGACACCTTAAGTACATGTGTAACACCACTTATCATGTGGTGTATAAGAGGTGATTTTTTTCTCCCGTTGGAACGCACGGGCATGTTTGCTAGTAAATAACATGGACCTATTGGGGTCTTGAGTCACGGTTATTGGTTAGGGGCATCTGTTATTTTTTCCTTCCGTTACAACGCACGAGCTCTTTTGTTAGTTACACAACAACAAATTATGTAGATTTACGATCTTCCGTATGCAAGAGTATTCGGAAAAAAAAAGCCTATGCAAGTATTTTTTTTGACGGAAAAAAAAGCCTATGCAAGTTTTTTTTTTTGACGAAAAAAAAAAGCCTATGCAAGTACACCATCAGACGGGGCCGAAATCTCTGGAACAAAAGCAGAGTATCCAGAGATAAAAAAGCAGGGACCTTGCAAAAGGCAGCGAGGGTGGTCCGCCAGGGAAAAATCATATAGTCAGCTTCCACCCCCACTTATTACCAGCCGGCAGCGCTAATCTCGTAACAAAATCCACCAATAGGATTCTAAACTTTATTCCTGGAGATTTTTATTCTATCTCTCTCTTTCCGCCGCTCCGCCCGTGCGTTCGGCGCAACAGCAAGCCGATCGCAATGCCTTGCGTGCCAGCTCCAATCTCCTAGCCGCCGCCGCTCGCCCGCTCTCCAATCCGCCTCCATCTCCAACCGCAATCCTCCCCCGATTCTTCCGAGCTCAGTTACCACTGCCCGTACTACCACCACTACTTGAACCCACCGCCGTCAATCTGCGTCGGGGTTTAGCAGCTCCGCCCGTCCCCAAAGGTCCGCCTTTTCTTTCTCCTTCACGAACTCGCAGTAAAAAGGAAATTCCGATTCCATCTTGGCTAGCAGAATTTAACTGGCGCCGCATGCTCGCCGTCGCCGAAGATGGCCCTGTTTTTTTTTCTGTCGATCCTCTCGCCGGCGGCGCAGGGCCTAAATTTGCGGCGTAACTTTGGGTTGTTTCGCAGGTCCAGCGGCGAAGAGGAAAGGAACCTGCCCGGATTCAAAGCGGCGGGATCGGATTCCATCCCTTGGATAAATTGCCACCGATCGGCCTTTTTCCCTCCTTCCGTCGGTGTGCACCCTTCCAAACCGCTGGTGCGTCGGCCGGGCAGCGAGGGGGAGTCCGGAGGATAGGTGGAACTAGAAGGCCGGTACTACTGGCTCCTCCGTTTGGTTTGCAGGGAAGGGGTCAGTCAGATGGGGGCCATCATGTGCTGCTTCGGCGGCCCGCGCGACGACGCGCCTGGCTGCTGCTGCCTGCCATGGCCTTTCCTGAACAACGATCGCAACAACAGCAGCAGCAGCAACAACAACAACAGCAATCACAACTCGGTATGCTTCTGCCTACCTGTTTGTTTTGCCGTCTTGTCTGGAGATATTTGGTGGAGTTGCGGTGATATAGACGGATTTAGTCATGGTGTTGGTGAAATGCACGGAAATTGTGTTGCGGAGTGGCAGATGGTGGGTGGATTTTCCGTGTTCGTGATCCTTGCATGCGCTAGTCATGCCCCAGGATCGCATTGCCGTGATCTCAGAATAGCGGATGTTCATTATTGTGTTCATTTAATTGCGTAACTTTTATCGGCTAACTGTAAATTAGTAGTAGATAAACCATGAACGGATATTAGTAGTTTGCATGGAGCCTATCCAGTTTTATTACCCTGAGACTTGTTTGACAGTCAGTTTTCAGCTGCTATTCTCAGAAGTTGGAACTGGACAACTCGGTACTGAATAAGTAAGATACTAACACCCAACTACAAGCGGCCAGTCCGTGTAGCTTGAAAATTATTACAGTAGTAAATAGTTTGGTATAATTAATGGTGCCACATTTGTCCATAATAATTCCATGTTCTGTCTGGATCTTCTGTTTCAGTCAGCTGCTATGCATTAGTATCATCTAAATGTTTTATTCCCCCACAGGGCCCTCCTGCTCGTCAGAGAGCGAATACACGGGTTGCGCCTGTTCAGGGAAGGGTTCCTCCTGCGGGTTCACGGCAGGATGATTCAATGAACACCTTCCGCTGCCCTCCTAGGCCTTTGCCTTATGATGATCCTCAATTCAGACATCAAACGGAGCGCCACCCGCTGGTGGCAGGACGTGACAAGGCTTCAACGCAATCCCAGAAATCTAATCTACTTGAAGAAATTAATGATGCTGATACCAGATCAACTTGCGCCGATGAGAAGGCTGATGGACCGTCCCTGAAAGCTGAGCCGGGAGGTAAAAAAATCAGGGGAGCTAAGGTCTGTGTTCCTTCTGATTGCGAGGATGACTGTCCAATATGCCTAGAAGGTTAGTGAAAACAATTACCTGTTTTACAACTCCTTCAATATTCAGAATTGCAGCATCTTGTAGCTCAGTGGGATTTACAATTTACAGTTCTTCGCATATAAAGTACACGAGAAAGAGAGCATCTGAAACATTCTTGTGTCAGTTGCAAAAATATACATATTTATTCATTTTAATGAATATGTCTTAATTAATCAGTTCTCATTGATAGTTAGTTTGTTACCATTTTATCAAATTGCTGCCACCTGAATACATCTACTCTGGCAATGGTAAAGGAAAACAAATGTAGCATTCCATAACCCTGAATTTATATCCTTGTACTTTGTGCACAGTTGTTCGCTCTTCTTGTCTTCTGATTGTTTCTTATTTACAGAGTATGATTACGAGAATCCAAAGATAGTGCTTCAGTGCAACCATAATTTCCATCTTAGTTGCATTTACGAGTGGATGGAAAGAAGTCAATCTTGTGCGGTCTGTGCCAAGGTATTAAACTTCTACCTAAAACCCCTTCTTTCACCTGAGAAGGGAAGCATTAGTTGGTATTTGATCTAATCTGGCAAAAATCATGTCAAACATTTTGACTGCTGAACTGCTCCATTGTAGGTAATGTTGTTTAAAGAGGACAAATAACCATGCTGGCTGCAATTCTTTACACATACTGAAGACCCAGGACTGAATCGCTTAGGTTGTGTACATAGCACGGTGAAAACATGTCGCTAGATTGTTTGCTGAAACCTCTAGCGGTGCGAAGATTCGGCATTTCCTTCTAGAGCAGACAATTCATGTTTCTCTTTTCTCCACGAATTTGATGATTTCTGCCAACGCACACCTGGCATTTTTCAAACTGATGTTACTTTGGTGAACGGTGGGTGATCGCATTGGCTTGACATGCTCAAGTATAATACTCTGGAAACTTCACAAGTTTTTTTTTTCGGAAGAGTTTTTTTTTTTACATCCACTTCTTTGCCAATAGCTATTTTGACATCATTTCAACAGTTTCCATCTAGAACCATGTAGTTCTAGAATCAAGATGCAGCGTATGCTCACCCCTAACGTATCGTTATTATTGAATGAGTAGTACATGATTTATCACAAGTTTAGGAAGTTCAAATTCAGCATGATTTATCAAGTAGAAACAAAATTGAGGTTTCTGAGACTTGAAATCACTAATTAATTAGGGGATACCCCTTGCAAAGGTCAATACCACCTCCTCTGGTGGTGACAAGTGGGCATGTGCACCACTTATCGCAACCACGGAGTTTTGGTGGGTTTTCTCACCTCACGCTTGAGGATGTGAGGTTTTCTGTTTGTGTTTTTTTCTTAGATTCGTTTTTTTCAAAATGATTTATCACTCGAACTGCGTGTCCAAATCATGAACCGCTTTCACCGTTGTGTTTCTCGTGTCTAGGTTTTCAAAACTCGATCCATGTTGATAGTTTTCGATGAACATTTTTTCTGCAAAATCTATGCTCCAAGCTGTACTAGTCCGTGCTTCAAAACTGACTAAAATGTGCTTCAAACTATACTAAGGTGTGTGCTTCACTTTTTTTGGGACCCACAATCGCTTTTTCACACGAGTAGCACATGTGTGCTTCACATGAAAAACCAAAATAAAAGAGCCGAAGATAGAAAAAACTGCAAATAGAAAATACATAAATAAAAAACAAAGATATTGTCAAAAAGTATTAAACTTCTACCTAAAACCCCTTCTTTCACCTGAGAAGGGAAGCATTAGTTGATATTTGATCTGATCTGGCAAAAATCATGTCAAACATTTTGACTGTTGAACTGCTCCATTGTAGGTAATGTTGTTTAAAGAGGACCAATAACCATGCTGGCTGCAATTCTTTACACATGCTGAAGACCCAGGACTGAATCGCTTAGTCAGTGAAATCATGTCACTAGATTGTTTGTTGAAACCTCTAGCAGTGCGAAGATTCGGCTTTTCCTTCTAGAGTAGACAGTTCATGTTTCTCTTTTCTCCACGAATTTGATGATTTCTGCCAACGCACACCTAACATTTCACTTACTTTCTTGAACGGTGGGTGATCGCATTGGCTTGACATGCTCAACTATGATACTCTGGAAACTTCACAAGTTGCATCCACTTCTTTGCCAATAGCTATTTTGACATCATTTCAATAGTTTCCATCTAGAACCATGTAGTTTTAGAATCAAGATGCAGCGTATGCTCACCCCCAATCGTATACTAATGGAAAACTACGGTTGTAATGTGTCATTCGAGGTCTCACAAGAAGCTGTAAACCATGACTGGGAAAAAATTGTATCACAAGTTCACAACCTGACGATAATGCTTGTGAGCAAACCGAAATCTGAACAGGTGCACAAATCGCAGTTTCTCAACCAGTGCCGGCCCATAGGCCGGGCAAAGAGGGTGACCGCCCTGGATCCCAAAAGAGGAGGGCCCAAATATTAAACATGGTACTAACCACTATACTATATCTGTAAGTTCAAAAGAATGCTACATAAAATCAAAAAATCGCGAGAGCAAATCTACACCAGATCAAAGTAACAACTAATCTGATAGATGATGGTGAATGTGATAGGCCACTATGAACTTAGTTAGCTTGCTAGTCTCTCTCTCTCTCTCTCTCTATCTCTCTTTTTTTTTGCGGGAACTCTCTCTCTATCTCTCTTCTCTCTCTCTCTCTCCCTGATAGACACATGCATATTGTATTGAATATTTCTATGTTTAATCTATATAGAACCTTTTATTTTAGAAATTGGCAAGAGCTCTTGTATACACGAGATGAAACCAAACATCAAGATGAGCATACCAAATAAATAAATTTTATGTAAGGATAACTGAATTGGCGATATGTTTATGTTCATCGATGATTGGTGATATTTATCATGCATATGTTTAACTTATTATCGAATCTAACTTGTGACACATTTGCAGATGATACATTTTATACTCAAACATTCTATAAATATGAACATCTAATAATACACTAGAAACTGCTATTATTAAGATATTAGTTGAATATTATTCTTTTGAAACCTCTAATATGATATTTAATGAAATTAACCTATATATGAAGCTACACAAATATTTAAAGATGACTTATGCTACATCACTTAATTCTTAAACAAAGTGATCAATGACATACGTTACAGCCGATAACAGAAGACATTCATTAACTATACCAACTAAGTTATGTGGTTAACTAGACCAACTAAATAATAAAATTTAACTCCTTAATATTGTAGTATAATAAAAAAGTATAAAAATTTGGTATATAAAAATTATTTATTTGATTTCACCCTGGGTCATAAATATCTCTAGACCGCCCATGTTCTCAGCACGGATGTTTTCGATTACAGTTAACTCATAATATGCTGACTAACAAAGATCGCAAGAGCAAAGATTAATAAAGATCAAGAAAGATCGCACAAAAACTCCGTGTACACGCTTCCCACGATTCCAATCTATAGGACGAGCGGAAAATAAATCGCACAAGCGAATGCATGCGAGCCATCGACCTTGCCTTCCCGCATTCACGCGTCATTGAAGATCTTCCCCTCACCAACGACCGTGCGCCGTCTGCAGTCAGAGAGGGTGCGCGCTCCAGGCCCTGCACTCTCGCGTCGTCGACGGGCCCTATCGTTTTCTTGTCATCGGACTCAGTGCGGTCGAAGAAGGGGTTTTCGGTGCGCCGCTCCAGGCGTAGCTCCACCTATCTTTAGACTAGGGTCGAAATGGAGGAGGCCGCTGCGCCCGAGCACCCACGGGCCAACCTCCTCAACATCGATGGCCCCTGAGTTCTTGTCTTTGGGTACGCTGGGGTCGACGAGGCGGAGGTCGCTGCGCCGCTCCGACGGGTCCGCCTCCGCGTCGTCGATGGCCCTTGTGTTCTTGTCGAGGTGGAGGTCGCTGCGCCACCCCGGGTGCAGCAACGGCAGACGCACGGGTGCCGCCGTAGCGGTCAGGGTGCAGTCGTCGAGCTTGCGCTCAGGACTCACTTGGCTCGGGCGCGGCGGCCCGGCAACCCGGCGCGGCTGCATTGCTATCGTCGATCCCGACCCTCCCTTCTTTCTCTCGCTCTCTCGCATTGCAGTTGCGGTTGCACTTGCCGGGTGGCGTATGGGTATGGCGGTGGCCGGGTGTTGAGCAAGGAGGAGGAGGAGGAGGAGTCTGAGTCGTTGACATACTATATGGGAAATGAAGGAAATATGCCCTAGAGGCAATAATAAAGTTGTTATTTCCTTATATCATGATAAATGTTTATTATTCATGCTAGAATTGTATTAACCGGAAACTTGATACATGTGTGAATACATAGACAAAACATTGTGTCCCTAGTATGCCTCTACTAGACTAGCTCGTTAATCAAAGATGGTTAAGTTTCCTAACCATAGACATGTGTTGTCATTTGATGAATGGGATCACATCATTAGAAGAATGATGTGATGGACAAGACCCATCCGTTAGCTTAGCATAATGATCGTTAAGTTTTATTGCTAAAGCTTTCTTCATGACTTATACATATTCCTCTGACTATGAGATTATATAACTCCCGAATACCGGAGGAACACCTTGTGTGCTATCAAACGTCACAACGTAACTAAGTGATTATAAAGATGCTCTACAGGTATCTCCGAAGGTGTTTGTTGGGTTGGCATAGATCAAGATTAGGATTTGTCACTCCGTGTATCGGAGAGGTATCTCTGGGCCATCTCGGTAATGCACATCATATTAAGCCTTGCAAGCAATGTGACTAATGAGTTAGTTGCGGGATGATGCATTATGGAACGAGTAAAGAGACTTGCCGGTAACGAGATTGAACTAGGTATGATGATACCGACGATCGAATCTCGGGCAAGTAACATACCGATGACAAAGGGAATAACGTATGTTGTTATGCGGTTTGACCGATAAAGATCTTCGTAGAATATGTAGGAGCCAATATGAGCATCCAGGTTCCGCTATTGGTTATTGACCGGAGATGTGTCTCGGTCATGTCTACATATTTCTCGAACCCGTAGGGTCCGCACGCTTAACGTTCGATGATGATTCGTATTATGAGTTATGTGTTTTGATGACCGAAGATTGTTCGGAGTCCCGGATGAGATCACGGACATGACGAGGAGTCTCGAAATGGTCGAGAGGTAAAGATTAATATATTGGAAGGTTATATTCGGACACCGGAATGGTTCCGAAGTGATTCGGGTATTTTTTGGAGTACCGGGAGGTTACCGGAACCCCCCCCGGGGAAGTATTGGGCCTTCATGGGCTTTAGTGGAAAGGAGAGAAGGGCCGCAAGGGGTGGCCGCTCGCCCCCCCCATGGCAGGTCCGAATTGGACTAGGGAGGGGGCGGCGCCCCCCTCTTTCCTTCTCCCTCTCCTCCTCCTTCCCTCTCTCCCCCTCTTGGAAAAGGAAGGGGAGTCCAACTAGGATTGGGAATCCTAGTTGGACTCCCCCTATGGCGCGCCTCCTCCCTAGGCCGGCGGCCTCCTCCTCCCTCCTTTATATACGTGGACAGGGGGGCACCCCAAAGCACAACAGACAATCTCTTAGCCGTGTGCGGTGCCCCCCTCCATAGTTTAACACCTCGGTCATATCGTCGTAGTGCTTAGGTGAAGCCTTGTGCCGGTAACTTCATCATCACCGTCGCCACGCCGTCGTGCTAACGGAACTCTCCCTCGTCCTCAACTGGATCAAGAGCTCGAGGGACGTCATCGAGCTGAACGTGTGCAGAACTCGGAGGTGCCGTATGTTCGGTGCTTGATCGGTTGGATCGCGAAGACGTTCGACTACATCAACCGCGTTAAGCTAACGCTTCCGCTTTTAGTCTACGAGGGTACGTAGACACACTCTCTCTTCTCGTTGCTATACATCCCTAGATAGATCTTGCGTGAGCGTAGAAATTTTTGAAATTGCATGCTACGTTCCGTACAGTGGCATCCGAGCCAGGTCTATGCGTAGATGATATGCATGAGTAGAACACAAAGAGTTGTGGGCGATAATAGTCATACTGCTTACCACCAACATCTTACTTTGATTCGGCGGTATTGTTGGATGAAGCGGCCCGGACCGACATTACATGACCGCGTTCATGAGACTGGTTCTACCGACGTGCTTTGCACACAGGTGGCTGGCGGGTGTCTGTTTCTCCAACTTTAGTTGAATCGAGTTTGACTACGGCCGGTCCTTGTTGAAGGTTAAAACAGCACACTTGACGAAAAATCGTTGTGGTTTTGATGCGTAGGTAAGAACAGTTCTTACTAGAAGCCCGTAGCAGCCACGTAAAACTTGCAACAACAAAGTAGAGGATGTCTAACTTGTTTTTGCGGGGCATGTTGTGATGTGATATGGTCAAGACATGATGTGATACACGTTATTGTATGAGATGATCATGTTTTGTAAAAATTATCGGCAACTGGCAGGAGCCTTATGATTGTCGCTTTATTGTATGAAATGCAATCGCCATGTAATTGCTTTACTTTATCACTATGCGGTAGCGATAGTCGTAGAAGCAATACTTGGCGAGGCGACAACAACATTACGATGGAGATCAAGGTGTCAAGCCGGTGATGATGGAAATCATGACGGTGCTTTGGAGATGGAGATCAAAGGCACAAGATGATGATGGCCATATCATGTCACATATTTTGATTGCATGTGATGTTTATCTATTATGCATCTTATTTTGCTTAGTACGACGGTAGCATTATAAGATGATCCCTCACTAAAATTTCAAGGTATAAGTGTTCTCCCTGAGTATGCACCGTTGCGACAGTTCATCGTGCCGAGACACCACGTGATGATCGGGTGTGATAAGCTCTACGTTCACATACAACGGGTGCAAGACAGTTTTACACGTGCGGAATACTCGGGTTAAACTTGACGAGCCTAGCATATGCAGATATGGCCTCGGAACACTGGAGACCGAAAGGTCGAATGTGAATCGTATAATAGATATGATCAACATAGAGATGTTCACCATTGAAAACTACTCCATCTCACGTGATGATCGGACATGGTTTAGTTGATATGGATCACGTGATCATTTAGATGACTAGAGGGATGTCTATCTAAGTGGGAGTTCTTAAGTAATATGATTAATTGAACTTAATTTATCATGAACTTAGTCCTGATAGTTTTTTGCATATCTATGTTGTAGATCAATAGCTCGCGTTGTAGCTCCCCTATGTTTTTGATATGTTCCTAGAGAAAACTAAGTTGAAAGATGATAGTAGCAATGATGCGGACTGGATCAGTGATCTGAGGATTATCCTCATTGCTGCACAGAAGTATTATGTCCTTGATGCACCGCTAGGTGACAGACCTATTGCCGAAGCAGATGCAGGCGTTATGAACGTTTGACAAGCTCGATATGATGACTACTTGATAGTTTAGTGCACCATGCTTTACGGCTTAGAATCGGGGCTGCAAAGACGTTTTGAACGCCATGGAGCATATGAGATGTTCCAAGAGCTGAAATTGGTATTTGAGACTCATGCCCGTGTCGAGAGGTATGAGACCTCTGACAAGTACTTTGCCTACAAGATGGAGGAGAATAGATCAGCTAGTGAGCATGTGCTCAGAATGTCTGGGTACTACAATCGCTTGAATCCAGTGGGAGTTAATCTTCCAGATAAGATAGTGATTGACAGAATTCTCTAGTCACTATCACCAAGCTACTAGAACTTCGTGATGAACTATAATATGCAAGGGATGACGAAAACGATTCCCGAGCTTTTCGCGATGCTGAAATCGGCGATGGTAGAAATCAAGAAAGAACATCAAAGTGTTGATGGTTAACAAGACCACTAGTTTCAAGAAAAAGGGCAAAGGAAAGAAAGGGAACTTCAAGAAGAATGGCAAGCAAGTTGCCACTCCCGGGAAGAAGCCCAAGTCTGGACCAAAGCCTGAAACTGAGTGCTTCTAGTGCAAAGGGACTGGTCACTGGAAGCGGAACTGCCCCAAATACTTGGCGGATAAGAAGGATGGCAAAGTGAACAAAGATATATTTGATATATATGTTATTGATGTGTACTTTACTAGTATTCAAAGTAGCCCCTGAGTATTTGATACTGGTTCAGTTGCTAAGATTAGTAACTTGAAACAGGAGTTGCAAAATGAACAGAGACTAGTTAAAGACGAAGTGACGTTGGGTGTTGGAAGTGATTCCAAGGTTGATAAGATCACCATCGCACACTCCCTTTACCTTCGGGATTAGTGTTGAACCTAAATAAATGTTATTTGGTGTTTGCGTTAAGCATGAATATGATTGGATCATGTTTATTGTAATACGGTTATTCATTTAAGTCGAAGAATAATTGTTGTTCTGTTCACATGAATAAAACCTTCTATGGTCATACACTCAATGGTTTATTGAATCTCGATCGTGGTGATACACATATTCATAATATTGATGCCAAAAGATGCAAAGTTGATAATGATAGTGCAACATATTTGTGGCACTGCCGTTTAGGTCATATTGGTGTAAAGCGCATGAAGAAACTCCATGCTTATGGACTTTTGGAATCACTTGATTATGAATCATTTGATGCTTGCGAACCATGCCTCATGGGCAAGATGACTAAGACTCCATTCTCCGGAACAATGGAGCGAGCTACAAACTTATTGCAAATAATACATATCGATGTATGCGGTCCGATGAGTGTTGAGGCTTGCAGCGGGTACCATTATTTTCTGACCTTCACAGATGATTTGAGCAGATATGAGTATATCTACTTAATGAAACATCAGTCTGAAACATTTGAAAAGTTCAAAGAATTTCAGAGTGAAGTGGAAAATCATCGTAACAAGAAAATAAAGTTTCTACGATCTGATCGTGGAGGCGAATATTTGAGTTACGAGTTTGGTCTTCATTTAAAACAATGTGGAATAGTTTCGCAACTCACGCCACCTGGAATACCACAGTGTAATGGTGTGCCCGAACGTCGTAACCGTACTTTATTAGATATGGTGCGATCTATGATGTCTCTTACCGATTTACCAGTATCGTTTTGGGGCTATGCATTAGAGACAGCTGCATTCACGTTAAATAGGGCACCATCTAAATCCGTTGAGATGACACCGTATGAACTGTGGTTTGGCAAGAAACCTAAGCTGTCGTTTCTTAAAGTTTGGGGTTGCGATGCTTATGTGAAAAAGCTTCAGCCTGATAAGCTCGAACCCAAGTCAGAGAAGTGCGTCTTCATAGGATACCCAAAAGAAACTGTTGGGTACACCTTCTATCACAGATCCGAAAGCAAGATATTTGTTGCTCAGAATGGATCCTTTCTAGAGAAGGAGTTTCTCTCAAAAGAAGTGAGTGGGAATAAAGTAGAACTTGATGAGGTCGTTGTACCTTCTCTTGAATTGGAAAATAGTTCATCACAGAAATCAGTTCCAGTGATGCCTACACCAATTAGTGAGGAAGTTAATAATGATGATCATGAAACTTCAGATCAAGTTACTACAGAACCTCGTAGGTCAACCAGAGTACGTTCCGCACCAGAGTGGTACAATAATCCTGTTCTGGAAGTCATGTTACTAGACCATGACGAACCTACGAACTATGAGGAAGGGATGATGAGCCCAGATTCCGCGAAATGGCTTGAGGCCATGAAATCTGAGATAGGATCCATGTATGAGAACAAAGTGTGGACTTTGGTGGATTTGCCCGATGATCGGCAAGCCATTAAGAATAGATGGATCTTCAAAAGGAAGACGGACGCTGATAGTAGTGTTACTATCTACAAAGCTCGAATTGTCGCAAAAGGTTTTTGACAAGTTCAAGGTGTTGACTACGATGAGATTTTCTCACTCGTATCGGTGCTTAAGTCTGTCTGAATCATGTTAGCAATTGCCGCATTTTATGAAATCTGGCAAATGGATGTCAAAACTACAATCCTTAATGGATTTATTAAAGAAGAGTTGTATATGATGCAACCAGAAGGTTTTGTCAATCCTAAAGGTGCTAACAAAGTGTGCAAGCTCCAGCGATCCATCTATGGACTGGTGCAAGCATCTCGGAGTTGGAATATACACTTTGATAAGTTGATCAAAGCATATAGTTTTATACAGACTTGCGGTGAAGCCTGTATTTATTAGAAAGTGAGTGGGAGCACTACAGCCTTTCTGATAAATATATGTGAATGACATATTGTTGATCGGAAATGATGTAGAATTTTCTGGAAGCATAAAGGAGTGTTTGAAAGGTGTTTTTCAAGGAAAGACCTCAGTGAAGCTGCTTACATATTGGGCATCAAGATCTATAGAGATAGATCAAGACGCTTGATAAAACTTTCGATGAGTACATACCTTGATAAGATTTTGAAGGAGATCAAAATGGATCAGTTAAAGAAGGAGTTCTTACCTGAGTAGTAAGGTGTGAAGTTGAGTAAGACTCAATGCCCGACCACTACAGAAGATAGAGAGAAAATGAAAGTCATTCCCTATGCCTCAGTCATAGGTTCTATCATGTATGCAATGCTGTGTACCAGACCTGATGTGTGCCTTGCTATAAGTTTAGCAGGGAGGTACCAAAGTAATCCAGGAGTGGATCATTGGACAGCGGTCAAGAACATCCTAAAGTACCTGAAAAGGACTAAGGATATGTTTCTCGTTTATGGAGGTGACAAAGAGTTTGTCGTAAAGGGTTACGTCGATGCAAGCTTTGACACTGATCCGGATGACTCTGAGTCTCAATCTGGATACATATTAAAAGTGGGAGCAATTAGCTAGAGTAGCTCCATGCAGAGCATTGTAGACATAGAAATTTACAAAAAACATACGGATCTGAATGTGGCAGACCCGTTGACTAAACTTCTCTCACAAGCAAAACATGATCACACCTTAGTACTCTTTGGGTGTTAATCAAATGGCGATGTGAACTAGATTACTGACTCTAGTAAACCCTTTGGGTGTTGGTCACATGGTGATGTGAACTATGGGTGTTAATCACATGGTGATGTGAACTATTGGTGTTAAATCACATGGCGATGTGAACTAGATTATTGACTCTAGTGCAAGTGGGAGACTGAAGGAAATATGCCCTAGAGGCAATAATAAAGTTGTTATTTCCTTATATCATGATAAATGTTTATTATTCATGCTAGAATTGTATTAACCGGAAACTTGATACATGTGTGAATAGATAGACAAAACATTGTGTCCCTAGTATGCCTCTACTAGACTAGCTCGTTAATCAAAGATGGTTAAGTTTCCTAACCATAGACATGCGTTTTCATTTGATGAACGGGATCACATCATTAGGAGAATGATGTGATGGACAAGACCCATCCGTTAGCTTAGCATAATGATCGTTAAGTTTTATTGCTAAAGCTTTCTTCATGACTTATACATATTCCTCTGACTATGAGATTATGCAACTCCCGAATACCGGAGGAACACCTTGTGTGCTATCAAATGTCACAACGTAACTGGGTGATTATAAAGATTCTCTACAGGTGTCTCCGAAGGTGTTTGTTTGGTTGGCATAAATCAAGATTAGGATTTGTCACTCCGTGTATCGGAGAGGTATCTCTGGGCCCTCTCGGTAATGCACATCATATGAAGCCTTGCAAGCAATGTGACTAATGAGTTACTTGCGGGATGATGCATTACGGAGCGAGTAAAGAGACTTGCCAGTAACGAGATTGAACTAGGTATGATGATACCGACGATCAAATCTCGGGCAAGTAACATACCGATGACAAAGGGAATAACGTATGTTGTTATGCGGTTTGACAGATAAAGATCTTCATAGAATCTGTAGGAGCCAATATGAGCATCCAGGTTCCGCTATTGGTTATTGACCGAAGATGTGTCTCGGTCATGTCTACATAGTTCTCGAACCCGTAGGGTCCGCACGCTTAACGTTCGATGATGATTTGTATTATGAATTATGTGTTTTGATGACCGAAGATTGTTCGGAGTCCCGGATGAGATCACTGACATGACGAGGAGTCTCGAAATGGTCGAGAGGTAAAGATTGATATATTGGAAGGTTATATTCGGACACTGGAATGGTTCCGAAGTGATTCGGGTATTTTTCAAAGTACCGGGAGGTTACCGGAACCCCCCCCGGGGAAGTATTGGGCCTTCATGGGCTTTAGTGGAAAGGAGAGAAGGGCCGCAAGGGGTGGCCGTGCGCCCCCCCATGGAAGGTCCGAATTGGACTAGGGAGGGGGCGGCGCCCCCCTCTTTCCTTCTCCCTCTCCTCCTCCTTCCCTCTCCCCCCGTCTTGGAAAAGGAAGGGGAGTCCAACTAGGAATGGGAATCCTAGTTGGACTCCCCCTATGGCGCGCCTCCTCCCTAGGCCGGCGGCCTCCTCCTCCCTCCTTTATATACGTGGGCAGGGGGGCACCCCAAAGCACAACAGACAATCTCTTAGCCGTGTGCGGTGCCCCCCTCCACAGTTTAACACCTCGGTCATATCGTCGTAGTGCTTAGGTGAAGCCCTGCACCGGTAACTTCATCATCACCGTCGCCACGCCGTCGTGCTGACGGAACTCTCCCTCGTCCTCAACTGGATCAAGAGCTCGAGGGACGTAATCGAGCTAAAAGTGTGCAGAACTCGGAGGTGCCGTACGTTCGGTGCTTGATCGGTTGGATCGCGAAGACGTTCGACTACATCAACCACGTTAAGCTAACGCTGCCGCTTTCGGTCTACGAGGGTACGTAGACACACTCTCCCTTCTCATTGCTATACATCTCCTAGATAGATCTTGCGTGAGCATAGAAATTTTTGAAATTGCATGCTACGTTCCCTACATGAAAGGGGAAAAGTCATTGTTGGGTTCATCTCGCCACGCTGGACGGCAATCGACGGCACCTATTAATGTTGTTTACTTATTCTCTCTTCCTTGCTGAAATTGCAAACTTGCAAATCTCCATCGCCGTTTGTCGATGCAGCAGCTAATCTCCATCGGCCACTCGGCGTGTGTGAGCTCGAGGACCCTGCGAGACCCATGGACCATGGTTACACCATGCTTGCTAACCCCGCTCGTTGTCCTCAGTACAATCTTGCCATCGCACGTTCAAAAGTACTGGCCGGCTGGAGTCAGACCCGACGAGAAAACAAGGTGATGGATCATTTGATCAATAGCATCGAGGAGTGTGTGTTCAAGTCGATGGCCTGTTGGAGTGCCTGCGTGCCCTAAGCACATGTCCATAAAGAAATGCAGCACGATGTAGTCGCGAAGGTTGGTAGTATTGAGGAAGGAACCTGGCAAGCATATGGGCTGATGCATGTGTGCTGAGTGAAGCCGACCGAGGTCATCATGATGGGAGTACCTTGCCATGCGCTCCGACCTGTGTTGCACGTAACCTGAAATTGTAGAGAGGATGGAGAGTTCAGAATGGAAGGGATTCACGGAAAGTGGCATCCTTGCCGAAGAGTGGCCGGCTCATTCTTGCCATCTCGGTCCTCTACTCGGTTTCCATCCATGCAATGTTAGCACTTGACCTACCTATGAAGATCATCAAGGACATGAACAAGATCATCCGAGCTTTCTTGTGGTGTGGAAAAGCAACAACAAATATGTGTGTGTGTGTGGGGGGGGGGGGCATTGCTTAGTAGCTTGGGACACGGTGTGTTTGCCCAAATGGGCTGGCGGTTTGCGAATGCCAAACCTCGCTTGGCTGAACATCGCGATGTTAACCCGATGGCCATGGTTACAACGTGTGGACCGGGAAAGACCATGGAGGGAATTCAACATCGCTGTACCTAAGGAATCCATGGCATTGTTTCGGGTGGCTATGGCCGGGGACAGATCACTCATAATGTTTTGGAAAGACCACTGGTTGAAGGGTATGTGAGTGGAGCAAATTGCACCCCTAATCTATGCCAGCATTCCACAACGAGCAAAGGAGGCTAGAATGCTAAATGATGCACTGTCTACCAGGTCTTGGGCAAATGACGTGTGCCCAAGCTTGAACTTCGAGGCTCTACAACAATACCTAAATCCATGGCAGCGGGTGAACTACTTCCAGCTACAGGATGGAACCCCATACATGTTGTCCTGGCCTTGGGAAGGAGATGGTAAGTTCTCGGTCCACCCGGCGTACGCCTCCAAGTTTACTGGGAGAGAAGTGGTACCAACCACAGAGTTCACATGAAAATCGAGAGCCCCACTAGGGTGTCGGTTCTTCCTGTGGCTTGCCCTGAAGAACCAGTGCTGGACCGCGGATCGCCTAGCATGTAGAGGCCTTCCACACCATGATACTTGCCCGTTTTGTGACCAAGAAGATGAAACCCTCGAGCACATCTTGCAGACATGTGTTTTTGCAAGGAAAATTTGGAGGGCGCTTTGCACGAAGATTGGGAGGCAGGCATGGGCACCGATGATGCAAGATAGGCTGGTGATCTGGTTGGCGGAGAAGCCCAAGGATTTGCAAGCCCTCGACACACTTGCTTTGTGGGAACTATGGAAACATAGAAACTCCATAGTCTTTGAGGGTGAATCACCGTCGCTTGAGGTGGTCATCAGGAGGATCGCAAAGGAAGTAAATGCATGGCATCGGGCAAGACGGCTCAAGGGGGAGTGGGAGAGGATCTCGATGGAGCTATTCCGGTGGGTGAGACGTGAGTATTCCGCATAGTTGTAGAGTGGGCGTATAAGCTTCGGCTATGGTGTTGGTTGATGTACATCATTTTCTTGTAACATCAACTGTGGACTCGGGTTCTATACCCAATCCCTATCTATATAAAAGGGAATGAATGAAAGGGATTAATCAAAAGATTAAAAATAACTATTAATGAATTGTTTGGGCATGCGAGCACACGCGGAATGGAGTGATTGGGCCTGCAACATAATAGGTGAGGTGACCCCTGCACCTGAGCCGAACAACGAGTGCACTAACAGTGGTGGCTTTCGCTTCTCATTGCTCTTCTTTCTTTCTTTCTTTTTTTTCCTTTTTTGCGGGTGGGTAAATTTCCATTAATTAAACAGGTAATTCTATGGAGCACAGCCTATGGTAAGCTACACAACAGTTCTCGGGCTGCTCTACCCACCTGCCCTAGCCTATAGCTCACAACACGAGTGAGTTTGATGCCCTCCTTGTCGTGAGCTCCGCCAACAGCGCACTCGCAAACGAGGAAGGAACCTGCATGATGCAAAGATGATTGCCCTGCTTTGATCGCGGAGCACCATGCCAGCTCCACATGTGTCGTCCTCCTGGATGAAGGCTCCGTCCACGTTCAACTTTGTCCATCCCGTTGGCGGTTTCGTTCACACTTTTGGTAGTCTAGGGTAAGATCTTACCGCCAGCCGTAGCTTCTCCATGCACAGCTAGTCCGGAGATATAACCATCCTGCCATTCAACAATCACCGTCCCGATGTTGTTGAATGCATAGCAGGAAGTTGATGTAATTGGAGATAAACCTTCTTGACACTTCCACCGGTAGCGCTGACTTGTGATGTGTGATTTGATTCCTGACATGCCAGTTACGTCACATGGTCATGATTATGGGCAGCCGGACACGCTCGTCACATTGGTTCAGGTGATCTAGGAACCAGTTTGGCTCCGTGTTGGAGATGTCTTCCAACCTGGGCATGTTCCACTCTTCCGACATCGCCTGCCATAAAGATCGTGTCTGTGGGAATCTGCAAAGCGCGTAGAAATTATCCTCGTGTTCCACCACACAATTGATACAGATGCCAGGTTCCTCTAGTTTCATTCTCTTTTTATTCTCCATCGTTGCTAAAGAATTCATTGACACACCCCATGCAAACCTACGTACCTTTGGGGTGTGGGGGAGGGGCAGGGCATGCCCACGATGCCTTCCAGACGACACACTTGCCGTCCATTGCCCTGCTCGTGGTGCACATGTTTGTGTTGTGTTGCTCTTGGAGGCCGCGATGGTATGCACTCGTCACCGTGAAGGTACCATGGGGGTTGGCCGCCCACGCAATGATGTCATCGAGCCGGCATGGTGATACCTTCATGCTCCTACATAAAAGTTCAAGTACTGACTTTTGTATTAGTTTTTTTTAGAAAATTATAGTTCATCTAAGATGCATTGTTTTATCAAAAATATTGTTTCGATATAATTCACTCCTACTCATATTATACTAATTTCATTAGATAATTATACCATCGTCCAATGAGTTCAAATTCAAACTCATAGCACAGATCATTATTAAATTTATAGGATAAACCAACACTATGAGGACACCTCATACAACATCTTCAACTCTTATTTTAAGATATGTAATTTGAGTCGGGGATGGCTACCTTAGTACCGCACATATAGCTTTTGGTTACACAATTCTTAAATTTTCCTTGTTTTTTGTTTATTGTTTATTTATATTAATATTGTTATTCTCTTATATTTTTATTTTATTGTTGTTGTACATATTTTATTTTTAACCTGCTTAAGTAACTTTTAGTTACTCTCTTAGAAGATGAGATGATAGAGTAAGAATTCAAAATAGTTAAGAGCGTCAAAATTTGCTCGAACTTTTATATCTACAAAAAAACTTAAAATGCCCTTCTGGTGATTCTCATATACTGTCATGGAGCACAAAAAGAGATCCTACCGCCTTTTATTTTTCATGGGAACAACAAATCCTTGCTAATACCCTATTAGTGGCAAAATATAGGGTCTATAGATATTGTCCTAAGACCAAGTTTTCAAGGCGGGGTCAATTTATGAAGAGAGGAGATTTCACCAATACACATGGTTAAAAATAAGGGCTATTGTAAAAAAAAGAACTCCAGAGGATTTTAACCGATTCCCCAAACTTTAGGTGTAATGACAAACACAAACAGGATAATCATGGTAATTAGGAGTTTGACTACAAATATGACCTTCTGGGCCCACCCACCATTGACTTAGGCTAGTCATAGTGAGACGAAGTAACTTAGACTAGTAACATGATATGTTACTACCTCCATAATGGGTAGTAACATATGTATCATGCAAGTCCTTATTTATTTAGATATATACTCATTTTGCCTTGGGGTGTGTTACTGTTACGGTTACATATTATGTTACCACAAACATCTTTCTCCTTATTTACCACTTTCCATATAATTAAGCAAATTTGCTTTAGGGTATGTTATGTTACTAGCTAAGTTACTCTCACTATGGCTAGCCTTATATCCACCTAAATTGGTCTTTGAGCTCGACTCAAGCCAGCTCACGTGAGTTGCCACCAAGTTGTGCTAGTCTTTCTTGTTTTTGGTGAAGTGACGCATGGTCATCACTATTGGCCGAGCACATGAAGCACCGCCCCTAGAGTTTGCGGTATGAGTTAAAATCCCCTAGAATTACAGGCTTTTTACAACAGCCCCTAGATATGAGTATTATGTTGGAAACGTAGCATGCAATTTCAAAAAAAAATTCCTACGCTCACGCAAGATCTATCTAGGAGATGCATAGCAACGAGGGGGGAGAGTATGTCTATGTACCCTCGTAGACCGAAAGCGGAAGCGTTTGACAATGCGGTTGATGTAGTCGAACTTCTTCTCGTTCTGACCGATCAAGCACCGAACGTACGACACCTCCGAGTTTTGCACACGTTCAGCTCAATGACGTCCCTCGAACTCTTGATCCAGCAAAGTGTCGAGGAAGTAGATGAGTTCCGTCAGCACGATGGCGTGGTGACGGTGATGGTGAAGTGATCCGCGCAGGGCTTCGCCTAAGCACTACGAAGATATGACCGGAGGCGTAAACTATGGAGGGAGTGCCGCACACGGCTAACGATTGTTGTTGTGTGTGCTAGGCGCCTCCCCCCTTCATATATATAGGTGGGAGGGAGAGGGAGCAGCCAAGGGGGGCGCCCCAAGTAGGCCAAATCCTACTTGGGGTTTCTCCCCAATTCGGCCCCCCCTTTCCTTTTTCACCGGAGGGGAAAGGAAGGAGGAGGGAGGAGGGAAGGAAGGGGGAGGTCGAATCCCTCCCCTTCCTTCTCTCTTCCCCTCTTTCCTTCCCATCAGGTGCAGCCCATATGGGGGGTGCAGCAGCCCCTGCTGGCTGCTGTGTTTCCCCTCTTGGCCCATTAGGCCCATATCTTTTGCCAGGGGTGCCCGGAACCCCTTCCGGTTACCCGATATGTACCCGGTACCCTCCGGAACACTTCCGGTGTCCGAATACCATCGTCCTATATATCAATATTTACCTCTCGACCATTTTGAGACACCTCGTCATGTCCATGATCTCATCCGGGACTCCGAACAACATTCGGTCACCAAATCACATAACTCATATAATACAAAATCAATATCGAACGTTAAGCGTGCGGACCCTAGGGGTTCGAGAACTATGTAGACATGACCAAGACACCTCTCCGGTTAATAACCAATAGTGGAACCTGGATTCTCATATTGGCTCCTACATATTCTACGAAGATCTTTATTGGTCGAACCGTTATGACAACATACGTTATTCCCTTTGTCATCGGTATGTTACTTGCCCGAGATTCAATCGTCGGTATCTTCATACCTAGTTCAATATCGTTACCGGCAAGTCTCTTTGCTCGTTCGGTAATACATCATCCCGCAACTAACTCATTAGTTACTTTGCTTGCAAGGCTTCTTATGATGTGCATTACCGAGAGGGCCCAGAGATACCTCTCCGATACTCGGAGTGACAAATCCTAATCTTGATTTATGCCAACCCAACAAACACCTTCGGAGATACCTGTAGAGCATCTTTATAATCACCCAGTTACGTTGTGACGTTTGATAGCACACAAGGTATTCCTCCGGTATCCGGGAGTTTCATAATCTCATAGTCAAAGGAATATGTATATGACATGAAAAAGCTATAGCAATAAAACTGAACGATCATAATGCTAAGCTAACGGGTGGGTCTTGTCCATCACATCATTCTCCTAATGATGTGATCCTGTTCATCAAATGACAACACATGTCTATGGTTAGGAAACTTAACCATCTTTGATTAACGAGCTAGTCTAGTAGAGGCTTACTAGGGACACGGTGTTTTGTTTGTATCCACACATGTATCAAGTTTCCGGTTAATACAATTCTAGCATGAATAATAAACATTTATCATGATATAAGGAAATATAAAATAACAACTTTATTATTGCCTCTAGGGCATATTTCCTTCAGTCTCCCACTTGCACTAGAGTCAATAATCTAGTTCACATCGCCATGTGATTAACACCAATAGTTCACATCGCCATGTGACCAGCACCCAAAGGGTTTACTAGAGTCAATAATCTAGTTCACATCGCCATGTGATTAACACCAATAGTTCACATTGCCATGTGACTAACACCCAAAGAGTTTACTAGAGTCAATAATCTAGTTCACATCGCCATGTGATTAACACCCAAAGAGTATTAAGGTATGATCATATTTTGCTTGTGAGAGAGGTTTAGTCAACGGGTCTGCCATATTCAGATCCGTATGTAATTTGCAAATTTCTAAGTCTACAATGCTTTGCATGGAGCTACTCTAGCTAATTGCTCCCACGTTCAACACGTATCTAGATTCAGACTTAGAGTCATCTAGATCAGTGTCAAAGTTTGCATCGACGTAACTCTTTACGACGAACTCTTTATCACCTCCATAATCAAGAAACATTTCCTTAGCCCTCTTAGGTAACTAAGGATAATTTTGACCGTTGTCCAGTGATCTACTCCTGGATCACTATTGTACCTCCTTGCCAAACTCATGGTAAGGTACACAATAGGTTTGGTATACTGCATGGCATACTTTATAGAACCTATGGCTGAGGCATAGGGAATGACTTTCATTCTCTCTCTATCTTCTGCCGTGGTCAGGCTTTGAGTCTTACTCAACTTCACACCTTGCAACACAGGAAAGAACCCTTTCTTTGACTGATCCATTTTGAACTTCTTCAAAATCTTGTCAAGGTATGTACTCATCGAAAGTTTTATCAAGCGTCTTGATCTATCTCTATAGATCTTGATGCCCAATATGTAAGCAGCTTCACCGAGGTCTTTCTTTGAAAAAATTCCTTTCAAACACTCCTTTATACTTTCCAGAAAATTCTACATCATTTTTGATCAACAATATGTCATTCACATATACTTATCAGAAATGTTGTAGTGCTCCCACTCACTTTCTTGTAAATACAGGCTTCTCTGAAAGTCTGTATAAAACTATATGCTTTGATGAACTCATCAAAGCGTATATTCCAACTCCGAGATGCTTGCACCAGTCCATAGATGGATTGCTGGAGCTTGCACACTTTGTTAGCACCTTTAGGATTGACAAAACCTTCTGGTTGCATCATATACAACTTTTCTTTAATAAATCCATTAAGGAATGCAGTTTTGACATCCATTTGCCAGATTTCATAAAATGCGGCAATTGCTAACATGATTCGGACAGACTTAAGCATCGATACGAGTGAGAAAATCTCATCGTAGTCAACACCTTGAACTTGTCGAAAACCTTTTGCGACAATTCGAGCTTTGTAGATAGTAACACTACCATCAGCGTCCGTCTTCCTCTTGAAGATCCATTTATTCTTAATTGCTCGCCGATCATCGGGCAAGTCCACCAAAATCCACACTTTGTTCTCATACATGGATCCTATCTCAGATTTCATGGCCTCAAGCCATTTTTTGGAACCTGGGCTCATCATAGCTTCTTCATAGTTCGTAGGTTCGCCATGGTCTAGTAACATGACTTCCAGAACAGGATTACCGTACCACTCTGGTGCGGATCGTGCTCTGGTTGACCTACGAGGTTCAGTAGTAACTTGATCCGAAGTTTCATGATCATCATCATTATCTTCCTCTCTAGTTGGTGTAGGCATCACGGGAACGGATTTCTCTGATGAGCTAATTTCCAAATTGAGAGAAGGTATAATTACCTCATCAAGTTCTACTTTCCTCCCACTCACTTCTTTCAAGAGAAACTCCTTCTCTAGAAATGTTCCATTCTTGGCAACAAAGATCTTGCCTTCGGATCTGTGGTAGAAGGTGTACCCAATTGTTTCCTTAGGGTATCCTATGAAGACGCACTTCTCCGATTTGGGTTCGAGCTTATCAGGCTAAAGCCTTTTGACATAAGTGTCACAACCCCAAACTTTAAGAAACGATAGCTTAGGTTTCTTGCCAAACCATAGTTCATACGGTGTCGTCTCAACGGATTTAGACGGTGCCCTATTTAACGTGAATGCAGCTGTCTCTAATGCATAACCCCAAAACGATAGTGGTAAATCGGTAAGAGACATCATAGGTCGCACCATACCTAATAAAGTACAGTTACGAAGTTCGGACACACCATTACGCTGTGGTGTTCCAGGTGGCGTGAGTTGTGAAACTATTCCACATTGTTTTAAATGAAGGCCAAACTCGTAACTCAAATATTCGCCTCCGCGATCAGATAGTAGAAACTTTATTTTCTTGTTACGATGATTCTCCACTTCACTCTGAAATTCTTTGAACTTTTCAAATGTTTCAGACTTGTGTTTCATCAAGTAGATATACCTATATCTGCTCAAATCATCTGTGAAGGTTAGAAAATAATGATACCCGCCGCGAGCCTCAACACTCATCGGACCGCATACATCGGTATGTATTATTTCCAATAAGTCATTGGCTCGCTCCATTGTTCCGGAGAATGGAGTCTTAGTCATCTTGCCCATGAGGCATGGTTCGCAAGTATCAAATGATTCATAATCAAGTGATTCCAAAAGCCCATCTGCATGGAGTTTCTTCATGCGCTTTACACCAATATGACCTAAACGGCAGTGCCACAAGTATGTTGCACTATCATAATCAACTTTGCATCTTTTGGCATCAATATTATGAATATGTGTATTACTACGATCAAGATTCAATAAACCATTTACATTGGGTGTATGACCATAGAAGGTTTTATTCATGTAAACAGAACAACAATTATTCTCTGACTTAAATGAATAACCGTATTGCAATAAACATGATCCAATCATATTCATGCTCAATGCAAACACCAAATAATAGTTATTTAGGTTCAACACTAATCCCGAAGGTAGAGGGAGTGTGTGATGGTGATCTAATCAACCTTGGAATCACTTCCAACACACATCGTCACCTCACCCTTAACTAGTCTCTGTTTATTCTGCAACTCCTGTTTCGAGTTACTAATCTTAGCAACTGAACGAGTATCAAATACCCAGGGGTTACTACGAATACTAGTAAGGTACACATCAATAACATGTATATCAAATATACCTTTGTTCACTTTGCCATCCTTCTTATCCGCCAAATATTTATGGTAGTTCCACTTCCAGTGACCATTTCCTTTGCAGTAGAAGCACTCAGTTTCAGGCTTGGGTCCAACTTTGGGCTTCTTCATGGGAGCGGCAACTTGCTTGCCATTCTTCTTGAAGTTCCCTTTCTTTCCCTTTTGCCCTTCTTCTTGAAACTAGTGGTCTTGTTAACCATCAACATTTGATGCTCTTTCTTGATTTCTACCTTCGCCGATTTCAGCATCGCGAAGAGCTCGGGAATCATTTTCGTCATCCCTTGCATGTTATAGTTCATCATGAAGTTCTAGTAGCTTGGTGATAGTGACTAGAGAACTCTGTCAATCACTATCTTATTTGGAAGATTAACTCCCACTTGATTCAAGTGATTGTAGTACCCAGACATTCTGAGCACATGCTCACTGGCTGAGCTATTCTCCTCCATCTTGTAGGCAAAGTACTTGTCAGAGGTCTCATACCTCTTAACACGGGCATGAGTCTGAAATACCAATTTTAGCTCTTGGAACATCTTATATGCTCTGTGGCGTTCAAAACGTTTTTGAAGTCCCGGTTCTAAGCCGTAAAGCATGGTGCACTAAACTATTAAGTAGTCATCATACCGAGCTTGCCAGACATTCATAACGTCTGCATCTGCTCCTGCAATAGGTCTGTCACCTAGCGGTGCATCAAGGACATAATTCTTCTGTGCAGCAATTAGGATAATCCTCAGATCACGGACCCAGTCCGCATCATTGCTACTATCATCTTTCAACTTAGTTTTGTCTAGGAACATATCAAAAAACATAGGGGAGCTACAACGCGAGCTATTGATCTACAACATAAATATGCAAATACTATCAGGACTAAGTTCATGATAAATTAAGTTCAATTAATCAAATTACTTAAGAACTCCCACTTAGATAGACATCCCTCAAGTCATCTAAATGATACATGATCCAAATCAACTAACCCATGTCCGATCATCACGTGAGATGGGGTAGTCATCAATGGTGAACATCTCTATGTTGATCATATCTACTATATGATTCACGTTCGACCTTTCGGTCTCCAGTGTTCCGAGGCCATGTCTGTACATGCTAGGCTCGTCAAGTTTAACCCGAGTATTCCGCATGTGCAAAACTGTCTTGCACCCGTTGTATTTGAACGTAGAGTCTATCACACCCGATCATCACGTGGTGTCTCAACACGATGAACTGTCACAACAGTGCATACTCAGGGAGAACACTTATACCTTGAAATTTCGTTAAGGGATCAACTTATAATGCTACCGCCGTACTAAGCAAAATAAGATGCATATAAAAGATAAACATCACATGCAATCAAATTATGTGACATGATATGGCCATCATCATCTTGTGCTTTTGATCTCCATCTCCAAAGCATCGTCATGATCTCCATCATCATCGGCTCGACACCTTGATGTCCATCGTTGCGTCATGGTCGTCTCGCCAACTATTGCTTCTACAACTATCGCTAACGCATAGTGATAAAGTAAAGCAATTACATGGCGTTTGAATTTCATACAATAAAGAGACAACCATAAGGCTCCTGCCGGTTGCCGATAACTTTTACAAAACATGATTATCTCATACAATAACGTATATCACATCATGTCTTGACCATATCACATCACAACATGCCCTGCAAAAACAAGTTAGACGTCCTCTACTTTGTTGTTGCAAGTTTTACGTGGCTGCTACAGGCTTCTAGCAAGAACCGTTCTTACATACGCATCAAAACCACAACGGTGTTTCATCAAGTTTGCTGTTTTAACCATCTTCAAGGACCGGCCGTAGTCAAATTCGATTCAACTAAAGTAGGAGAAACAGACACCCGCCAGCCACCTTTATGCAAAACTAGTTGCATGTCTGTCGGTGGAACCGGTCTCATGTGCGTGGACATGTAAGGTTGGTCCGGGCCGCTTCATCCCACAATACCGCTGAATCAAAATAAGACATTGGTGGTAAGCAGTATGACTATCACCGCCCACAACTCTTTGTGTTCTACTCATGCATATCATCTACGCATAGACGTGGCTCATGATGCCACTATTAGGAAAAATAGCATGCAATTTCAAAAAAATTCCTACGCTCACGCAAGATCTATCTAGGAGATGCATAGCAACGAGGGGGGAGAGTGTGTCTACATACCCTCGTAGACCGAAAGCGGAAGCGTTTGACAACGCGGTTGATGTAGTCGAACTTCTTCTCGTTCCGACCGATCAAGCACCGAACGTACGGCACCTCCGAGTTCTGCACACGTTCAGCTCGATGACGTCCCTCGAACTCTTGATCCAACAAAGTGTCGAGGAAGTAGATGAATTCCGTCAGCACGACGGCGTGGTGACGGTGATGGTGAAGTGATCCGTGCAGGGCTTCGCCTAAGTACTACGAAGATATGACCGGAGACGTAAACTGTGGAGGGGGGCGCCGCACACGGCTAACGATTGTTGTTGTGTGTGCTAGGCGCCTCCCCCCTTCATATATATAGGTGGGAGGGAGAGGGAGCATCCAAGGGGGGCGCCCCAAGTAGGCCGAATCCTACTTGGGGTTCCTCCCCAATTCGGCCCCCCCTTTCCTTTTTCACCGGAGGGGAAAGGAAGGAGGAGGGAGGAAGGAAGGAAGGGGGAGGCCGAATCCCTCCCCTTCCTTCTCTCTTCCCCTCTTTCCTTCCCCTCAGGTGCGGCCCATATGGGGGGTGCAGCAGCCCCTGCTGGCTGCTGTGTTTCCCCTCTTGGCCCATTAGGCCCATATCTTTTGCCGGGGATGCCCGGAAACCCTTCCGGTGACCCGATATGTACCCGGTACCCTCCGAAACACTTCCGGTGTCCGAATACCATCGTCCTATATATCAATCTTTACCTCTCGACCATTTCGAGATTCCTCGTCATGTCCATGATCTCATCCGGGACTACGAACAACATTCGGTCACCAAATCACATAACTCATATAATACAAAATCGCCATCGAACGTTAAGCATGCGGACCCTACGGGTTCAAGAACTATGTAGACATGACCGAGACACCTCACCGGTCAATAACCAATAGCGGAACCTGGATGCTCATATTGGCTCCTATATATTCTACGAAGATCTTTATCGGTTGAACCGTTATGACAACATACGTTATTCCCTTTATCATCGGTATGTTACTTGCCCGGGATTCGATCGTCGGTATCTTCATACCTAGAGTTCAATCTCGTTACTGGCAAGTCTCTTTACTTGTTCTGTAATACATCATCCTGCAACTAACTCA
The DNA here is from genome assembly GCA_011799875.1 of Thinopyrum elongatum. NCBI lineage: Eukaryota > Viridiplantae > Streptophyta > Magnoliopsida > Poales > Poaceae > Thinopyrum > Thinopyrum elongatum. The sequence goes on from CM022299.1 coordinate 457,038,898, forward strand.
TTAGTTACTTTGCTTGCAAGGCTTCTTATGATGTGCATTACCGAGAGGGCCCAGAGATACCTCTCCGATAGTCGGAGTGACAAATCCTAATCTTGATTTATGCCAACCCAACAAACACCTTCGGAGATACCTGTAGAGCTTCTTTATAATCACCCAGTTACGTTGTGACGTTTGATAGCACACAAGGTATTCCTCCGGTATCCGGGAGTTGCATAATCTCATAGTCAAAGGAATATGTATATGACATGAAGAAAGCTATAGCAATAAAACTGAACGATCATAATGCTAAGCTAACGGGTGGGTCTTGTCCATCACATCATTCTCCTAATGATGTGATCCCGTTCATCAAATGACAACACATGTCTATGGTTAGGAAACTTAACCATCTTTGATTAACGAGCTAGTCTAGTAGAGGCTTACTAGGGACACTGTGTTTTGTCTATGTATCCACACATGTATCAAGTTTCCGGTTAATACAATTCTAGCATGAATAATAAACATTTATCATGATATAAGGAAATATAAAATAACAACTTTATTATTGCCTCTAGGGCATATTTCCTTCATATTATTCATTGCAATTTCCTCTTATACGAAAAAACAACATCTAAACATCAAATAAATACATTTTTTTCGATCAAAGGTTCCACCAACCCCCATTTTCATTAAGAAAATGGAGTGCCTACAAACATAGTAATGCAACATTTTAAAACAGGGGGTCCCCCAGCATCGATGCGCACGCATCAGGGGAAAGGAAAGCAACTTACAATTCCTAGACATCTGAAACATATCTAAGGAATGCTACACAACGCCAGTAGCACCAAAACCAAACAAACCATACAAAAAGCTAGCTAACAGTCTAGAATAACATGTAGACAGGTTCCATTGGCACAATCTTTGAATGTCAGGTCCCCAACCATGCATTCTTCTGAAGATATCGCACGCCACCTGAGAGAGTCTTCTAGTTACTTCACTAAGCATGCCTTGTGTCCCTTTTTCTGTAAAACAATCCACGAGTCCAACAATGCGCACACAACAAAAATAACATTAGTAGACTCCTTAGGAAGTATACATTGAAACAAGATTTATTCCTTGTGCAACACATCCAACAGAAACAATGGCCCTATCTTTGCCAGTAAGTATATTCTGACAGCCAATTTTGACACAGATCAAAGAAAGAGGAGGGTGTTTTGGGGTACCCCGGCACCCCACAAATTACATCCAATAGAAATCTTGCAAGAGAGCAAGTAAATAGAAGATGATCAATATTCTCCTTAGCCCCATGAAACTCACATTCTTTTGGACCCTGTCCATCCTTTTTATACTAATATTATCATTGGTTAGGATCCTTCCCTTGATCACTAGCCATATAAAAGCTTTCAGTTTCAGAGGTATTTTCATTCTCCAAAGCAATTAAAAAGGGAAAACAACCCGTCTAGTAATAGTCAATTGGTACAAAGATTCAACAGAGAAGACCCCCGATTTAGGCAAGAGCCATTTAACTTTGGCAGGTTCCTCATTCAAGGTAACCTGACTACACATATGTAGCAATTTATTCCACATAGCCAATGTGTCCCCATATAAGCACCTTCTAAACCTAATGCAATCAAAATTCAGTTGAAATACCTTGGCTACAGTAACCAAGTGTTCGAATAAATACATTATGAGCATATTTATTGATGGATCTATTAATATTGATTTGGTATGATTGATGTTGCTTTATTTTTTTCTATGAACTTGATCAAACTAACAAAGCTTATTTGATGAAATATGTGCCATATATTCTGGAACGGTGGTACTATGACTTTGGTGTAATTGAAAAATGAAAAGATGTCTAGTCCATGGTAATGGCAACTCATACTTGGTGATGGAACACAAGAAAAGACATACTAATATTGTCCCATTAGATTGGTTAAATGAACCCCTATATTAGTTGGTGGTTCTCATAAAAGAGATATTAAATATATGTATACTTTCTCTTCTTTCTTTTTATTGCATTTCGTGTTCGATTAAATTGGCCTTATAATTATTTTTATATGTATGTGTGTTAAACAAATTATTTCTATACTATACATGGTCTTCCATTCGCATGTATTAATTCAATCCACAACAAACATATATAGCTGAACCTTGCGTACCACATTATTATGCATGCCAACTTTTAGTTAAGGGGTCGTCGTCGTCGTCTCGCTAATCTGAAGGTGAGTAAGTGTATGCTTTGACACACCCATCACAGACCATGCATACTGTTCGTGTACTTGAGGAGGTGTCATTGGCACAGTACGAGGATCAGATGGTATAGGTACCCCAGCTTAGCAATGTCGAATGGTGGCCACCATGTTGGATCATCACGCATACGGAACCAGTATAGCAAGTCTACTCTCTAGGTGAAATTATGTAGAGAGGCTTACCATCATTGTCAAGGACAAGGTAGGTTCGTCACTAGTCCCTCCATCCATATATACTAGATCGGTAACGCGCCTTGGCGCGAGGGTGCCGCTCACAACATTGTGGTCATGTCAGTAATGCTCAAGTTAGTAGTAATCCAGGTTCAACGTACTTATTCAAACACGATATAACAAAATAAAAGAAAGAAGAAACATTCACATATGATAGAAGGAAAACATTATGGAGTGCAACATCACCATGATATTATCATAAGGCAGAATCGAGTTTAGCGCGTTCATGAGATAGCAAGAGTCTGAATGTTAATCTCCAAATTCCAAAACCATACGTCATCGACAACATAATATAATTAAAATAGAAAAACTTTACATATATGCCATTTCATTATTTATAAGAGATAAACAAAACATATAGTTCCATATCAGAACATCCAGTACCATGACAAAATAAAGGTGATTAATGTACATGTCAGAACTGAGATTCTCCAAATCCCATGTCTCAGTCATGAAATAAATTCTTCATCAGATTTGAAGTGCCACAATGGGCAAATAATCATTGTCAATGGAAGGTACTACATGCCTTTGTTTTGCTCCATATGAACTGGATTTCCCTATTAAATACTCACAATTCATATTGATACGTCTCCAACGTATCTATAATTTTTGATTGTTCCATGCTGTTATATTATCATTCTTGGATGTTTTACAATCATTTTATAGCAACTTTATATCATTTTTTGGGACTAACCTATTGACATAGTGCCTAGTGCCAGTTGCTGTTTTTTGCTTGTTTTTTACTTCATAGAAAATCAATACCAAACGGAGTCCAAACGCAGCGAAAATTTTTGGAGAATTTTTCTGGGCCGGAAGACACAGGATGGGCAAAGAAGTACCAGAGGGGTGCCCCGAGGGGGCACAACACACTTGGGTGCGCCTGGGGGCCCAGGCGCGCCCTGGTGGGTTGTGCCCACCTTGGTGGCCTCCCGCACCGCCTCTTTGCTCTATAAATACCCCAATATTCCAAAAACCCTAGGGGAGTCGACGAAAAACAATTCCAGCCGCCGCAAGTTCCAGAAACCACAGATCCAATCTAGACACCATCACGGAGGGGTTCATCATCCTCATTGGTGCCTCTCCGATGATGCGTGAGTAGTTTATTGTAGACCTACGGGTCCATAGTTTGTAGCTAGATGGCTTCCTCTCTCTCTCTTTTGATTCTCAATACAATGGTCTCTTGGAGATCTATTTGATGTAACTCTTTTTGCGGTGTGTTTGTTGGGATCCGATGAACTTTGAGTTTATGATCAGATCTATGTTTTTATCCATGAAAGTTATTTGAGTCTTTTGATCTCTTATATGCATGATTACTTATAGCCTCGTATTTCTTCTTCGAATCTTTGGTTTAGTTAGGCCGACTAGATCAATTTTTCTTGCCATGGGAAGAGGTGCTTTGTGATGAGTTCGATCTTACGGTGCTCAATCCCAGTGACAGAAGGGGAAATGACACGTATGTATGGTTGCTATTAAGGATAACAAGATGGGGTCTATTCCTACATGAATAGATCTTGTCTACATCATGTCATCGTTCTTATTGCCTTACTCCATTTTTCCATGAACTTAATACACTAGATGCATGCTGGATAGCGGTCGATGTGTGGAGTAATAGTAGTAGATGTAGGCATGAGTCGGTCTACTAATCTTGGACGTGATGCCTATATAATGATCATTGCCTGGATATCATCATAATTATTTGAAGTTCTATCAATTGCCCAACAGTAATTTGTTTACCCACCGTATGCTATTTTTCTTGAGAGAAGCCACTAGTGAAATCTACGGCCCCCGGGTCTCTTCTTTATCATATTTGCCTTCAAGATCTATTTTTATTCACTTTTATTTTCAGATCTATTAATCCAAAAACCCAAAAATACCTTGCTGTAATTTATTGTTATTTATTTTATCTCGTGTTCCCGCGAGATTTATTTATCCAATCTACTACAATTTTATCTATCTTTTTACCCAGAAGGGATTGACAACCCCTCTTTTACGTTGGGTTGCAAGTATTTGTTCTTTGTGTGCAGGTACCGTTCATGTAGTGTTGCGTGGTTCTCCTACTGGTTCGATAACATTGGTCTCATCATTGAGGGAAATACCTACCGTAGCTGTGCTGCATCATCCCTTACTCTTTGGGGAAATACCGACGTAGTTCAAGCCGCATCAAAAGGAATTTCTGGCGCCATTGCCGGGGAGACATCATCAACATCTACCAGGTTCCTAATCACAAATCTCATCTCCTTGCAATTTACATTATTTGCCATTTACCTCTCATTTTCATCTCCCCCACTTCACAAAAATTTGCCGTTTTATTCGCCCTCTTTTTTGTTCGCCGTTTTCTCGTCAGATCTGTTTTGAGTGCAATCTTGTTGCGTAGTCACGATGACTCAAGAGAACACCAAGTTGTGTGATTTATCCAATACCAACAACAATGATTTTATTAGCACTTCGATTTCTCTTCCCGCCACTAGTGCGGAGTCTTGTGATATTAATGCCGCTTTGTTAAATCTTGTTATGAAAGATCAATTTTCCGGTACTCCTAGTGAGGATGCCGCGTCCCATCTTAACACATTCATGGAATTATGTGATATGCAAAAGAAAAAAGATGTGGACAATGATATTGTGAAGTTGAAATTATTCCCGTTTTCTTTGCGAGATCGTGCAAAAATTTGGTTTTCTTCTTTGCCTCGCAATAGTATCGATTCTTGGGATAAGTGCAAAGATGCTTTTATTACTAAGTATTTTCCGCCCACGAAAATTATTTCCCTTAGGACACAAATCATGAATTTTAAGCAACTTGAGCATGAACATGTTGCACAATCTTGGGAAAGAATGAAATTGATGCTAAGAAATTGTCCTACTCATGGTTTAAATCTTTGGATGATCATACAAAATTTTTATGCGGGATTGAATTTTGTTTCTAGAAATCTTTTAGATTCCGCCGCGGGTGGTACTTTTATGAAAATTACTTTGGGTGAAGCTACTAAATTGCTTGATAATATTATGGCAAATTATTCACAATGGCATACCGAAAGAGCTCCTACTAGTAAAAAAGTTAATTTGGTAGAAGAAATAAATTCTTTGAGTGAAAAAGTTGATGCTCTTATGAAGATGGTTTCCAATAAAAATGCTCCTATTGATCTTAATGATGTGCCTTTATCTACTTTGATTGAGCAAAATAGTGATGCCGTAGATGTAAATTTTGTTTCGCGAAACAATTTTAATAACAATGCTTATAGAGGTAATTTTAATCCTAGACCTTTTTCGGGAAATTCCTCTAATAATTATGGTAATTCCTATGGTAATCCTTCTTATAATAATAATAGGAACACCTCTGATCAGGAGAATAATATTAAAGAATTTATCAATGCTCAAAAGAATTTTAATAGTACGATAGAAGAAAAGTTGAGTAAGATTGATGATATGTCTAGAAGCATTGATAGAATTTCTCATGATGTAGAAAATCTCAAGATGAAAAATTTTGTGCCTAAGGTTGAGGAATCAATTAAAGCTTTATATGTTTCTATGGATGAAAGTAAGAAAAGAACCGCTATGCTTAGAGCTAAAAGAGAATTTCTAGAAAAAGCGTTTTCTAGCGATTGCTTTCATAAAAATGATGAAGATCTTAAAATGATTGGTGTTTCTTCTATTGATTCCTTGTTTAGTAAAATTGAGATTCATGAAAAAGGGACTGAAGAAGAGTCAACTTTAGTTAGAAGGCGTCCCGATAATTTGGAGGGTGAAAATCTTGTTGAGAAAATTGATAAAAGTGGGTTTGGAGAGGTCAAAACTTTAACTAGTGATGTGCCCATTGTTTTGGATTACAAAGACTTTAATTATGATAATTGCTCTTTGATTGATTGTATTTCTTTGTTGCAATCCATGATAAATTCACCCCATGCTTATGAACAAAATAAAGCTTTTACTAAACATATCATTGATGCTATGATGAAAGCTTTGGAAGAAAAGTTGGAATTAGAGATTTCAATTCCTAGAAAATTACATGATGAATGGGAACCTACTATCAAAGTCAAGATTAAAAATTATGAGTGTTTTGTTTTATGTGACTTGGGTGCTAGTGTTTCTACAATTCCGAAATCTTTATGTGATGTGCTTGGTCTTACCGATATTTAAGAATGTTCTTTAAATTTGCACTTGGCGGATTCTACTATTAAAAAGCCTATGGGAAGGATTAATGATGTTCTTATTCTTGCAAATAGGAATTATGTGCCCATATATTTTATTGTTCTTGATATTGATTGCAATCCGTCTTGTCCAATTATACTTGGTAGACCGTTTTTACGTACTATTGGTGCCGTGATTGATATGAGAGAAGGCAATATTAAATTTCAATTTCCACTAAGTAAGAATTAAGCCACCATATGAATCAATCATGAGGGCATCTTATGGATCTAGAAATAAAGATGACAACACTTGAATCTATGCATTATGCCTAGCTAGGGGCATAAAATGATAGCGCTTGTTGGGAGGCAACCCAATGAATAAAATTTATTTTTGCCTTTTTCTTTCTGTTCTTGAGTGTTTGCACAATTATTCTACTGTTATGATTGTGTTTTTTATGTTTTAATTAGTGTTTTTGCCAAGCAAGCCTTTGGGATAGCTTTGGTGATAGTTGATTTGATCTTGTTGGAAAATAGAAACTTTTGCGTCCAGAATAATAATTGTTTAAAATAACAGAAGCGACGAAACATCATGAATTTTTAAAAAAATATTGATGTACAAATTGCCTCTGTTGTCCTAATTTTTCAGAATTTTTGGAGTTACAGAAGTATGAGAACAATTCGCATTTTTACGGACTGTTCTGTTTTTGACAGATTCTGTTTTCTTTGCATTGTGTGCTTATTTTGATGAATCTATGGTTTGTATTGGAGGGTATAAGCCATGGTAAAGTTAGAATACAGTAGATATAATGCAATAACAAAATTTGAATGGGTTTTCTACAGTACTTAAAGTAAAGATTAGTTTTCTTATACTAACGAATCTCACGAAGGTTTTGTTGAGTTTTGTGTGATTGAAGTTTTCAAGTTTAGGGTGAGACTACGATGGATGAAGGAATAAGGAGTAAGAAGAGCCTAAGATTGGGGATGCCCATGGCACCCCAAGCCATTATCCAAAGATAAGCAAGCAACTAATCTTGGGGATGCCCGAGGGGCATCCCTCTTTCTTCTAACGACCATCGGTATTTTACTTGGAGCTATATTTTTATTCGTCACATATCATGAGTTTTGCTTGGAGCGTCTTGTATGATATGAGTCTTTGCTTGTTTTGCTTTTTATTTTAAGTCAAGTATCCTTGCTGGACACACCTATTTGGGAGAGAGCCAAAATTATGCTATGATTTGTTAGAATTGCTCTCTATGCTTCACTTAAATCTTTTTGAGCTATGGAATTGCTCTAGTGCTTGCTACTTCTTGAGCTTGCGTTGGTTTTTCCCTTGAAGAGGAAAGGGTGATGCAGCACAGTAGAGGTAAGTATTTCCCACAGTTAAGAACCAAAGTATCAATCCAGTAGGAGAAAACGCGCAAATCACCAATACCTGCACAACAAACAAACACTTGCACCCAACGCGATAAAGGGGTTGTCAATCCCTTCACGGTCACTTGCAAAGGTGAGATCTGATAGAGATAGATAAATAAAAGATAAAATATTTTTGGGTTTTTTGGTTTATATACTAAAAATAAAAGATTGTAAAATAGTAGATCAGAAACAAATATGATGGAAAATAGACCCGGGGGCCATAGGTTTCACTAGAGGCTTCTCTCATGAAGGCAAATAATACAGTGGGTGAACAACTTACTGTCGAGCAATTGATAGAAAAGCGCAAAGTTATGACGATCTCCAAGGCAATGATTATGCATATAGGCATCACGTCCGTGTCAAGTAGACCGACTCCTGCCTGCATCTACTACTATTACCCCACACATCGACCGCTATCCAGCATGCATCTAGAGTATTAAGTTCATAAAGAACGGAGTAATGCCTGAAGTAAGATGACATGATGTAGAGGAATAAACTCAAGCAATATGATGAAAAGCCCCATCTTTTTATTCTCGATGGCAACAATTCAATACGTGTCTCGCTACCTGATGTCTACTACGCAACTTTATTCTTGTAGACTCGTGTTGGGCCTCCAAGCGCAGAGTTTTGTAGGACAGTAGCAATTTTTCCTCAAGTGGATGACCTAAGGTTTATCAATCCGTGGGAGGTGTAGGATGAAGATGGTCTCTCTCAAACAACCCTGCAACAAAATAACAGAAAGTCTCTTGTGTCCCCAACACACCAAATACGATGGAAATTTGTATAGGTGCACTAGTTCGGCGAAGAGATGGTAATACAAGCGTAGTAATGATAGTAGATATTGATTTTTGTAATAGGAACAATAAAAAACAGCAAGGTAGCAATTGATTAAATGGAGCACAAACGGTATTGCAATGCTTGAAAATGAGGCCTAGGGTCCATACTTTCACGAGTGCAATCTCTCAACAATGCTAATATAATTGGATCATATAACCTTCCCTCAACATGCGATGAAGAATCACTCCAAAGTTCCTATCTAACGGAGAACATAAGAAGAAATTGTTTGTAGGGTACGAAACCACCTCAAAGCTATTCTTTCTGATCAATCTATCCTAGAGTTCGTACTAAAATAACACCAAGCTATTCTTTTTGATCGATCTAACCAAGAGTTCGTCTAAAATAACACCATATGATACACATCAACCAACTCTAATGTCACCTAGATACTCCAATGTCACCGCGAGTATCCGTGAGTTGATTATGTGATATGCATCAAACAATTTCAGATTCATAATACTCAATCCAACACAAAGAACCTCAAAGAGTGCCCCGAGATTTCTACCGGAGAAACAAAGACAAGAATGTGCATCAACCCCTATGCATAGATTACCCCATTGTCACCTCGGGAGTCCGCGAGTTGAGTGCCAAAACATATATCAAGTGAATCAATATGATACCCCATTGTCACCACGGGTATTCATAGAAAGATATACATAAAGTGTTCTCAAATCCATAAAAGTATTCAATCCGATAAGAACGAAATCTCAAAGGGAAAACTCAATTCACAACAAGATAGAGCTATATTAACAAAGCCCACGATACATCAAGATTGTGACATCTCAAGAACACGAGAGAGAGGGAGAGATTAAACACATAGCTACTAGTACAAACCCTCAGCCCCGAGGGTGGACTACTCCCTCCTCATCATGGTGGCCGCCAGGATGATGAAGATGGCCATCGGTGATGATTTCCCCCTCCGGCAGGGTGCCGGAACGGGGTCTAGATTGGTTTTTCATGGCTACAGAGGCTTGCAGCGGCGAAACTTCTGATCTAGGGTTATTTATGATGGTTTCTCTATTTATATGATTTTTTGGCGTCGGTTTCACGCGAAGATGGGCCTTGAGGTGAGCACAACCCACCGGGGCGCGCCCGGGCCCCCTGGCGCGCCCCGGTGTCTTGTGCCCTACTCCTTCACCTTCTAGTCCTTCCACGAAGCTTCGGGGGTCTCTTTTGTTACAAAAAAATCATCAAAAAGTTTCAGCTCATTTGGAGAACTTTCATTTCTGCACAAAAAACAACACCACGGTAGTTCTGCTGAAAAACAACGTCAGTCCGGGTTAGTTCCATGCAAATCATACCAAAACCATATAAAATTATTGTAAACATGGCATGAATACTTCATAAATTATAGATACGTTGGAGACGTATCAACATCCCCAAGCTTAATTCCTACTCGTCCTCGAGTAGGTAAATGGTAAAAGAAATAATTTATGAAGTGTGAATGCTAGCAAAGTGCACAAGTTTGATTAATGATAATTTCAATCACTTTTCCTAGCATCATAACAACAATTCTTTCTCATGAAATTTCTCATGTTAAAGTAGCAACCAATTCACATGTTAAGGTTCAAACAATGAATTCTCTTGAAACTCAACAACCTATATTCTTAGTCACCAAATAATTGCAATTCAACTTATTCAACAGAGTCTAAGTAAGAGCTCCACATACTCAATCATCATATAGTCTTCTATGATTGCTAGTACTCAAACCGTATTCTTAGAAAAAATGGCATCCATCGAACACAGAGAAAGATAGGGGCTTAATATTTCGCCTTCCAACTCATTTATCATAGAGATAATTGTCAACAATAATAAATCATGATCAAATATATTTGACTGGTCATATGTGCCTTGATCTTTCCCCACCACATGATGCTTGCCAACTAGAGAATAATTGAGGTTGAAATAAGAATGCACACTATTGACTCTTGCATAAAAGTAAATACTGAAAAGTAAAAGATAGGCCCTTCGCAGAGGGAAGCAGAGGATGTCATGTGCTTTTTATTTGGATGCCCAAGCTCTTAATGCAAAGGAACGTCACGTTATATTGCCCCTTATGATAGCAACCTTTATTATGCAGTCTGTCGCTTTTATTACTTTGCCATCACAAGTTCGTACAACTCTCAATTTTCCCTTACAATAAAAGATCAAACATATTTAGGAGCAATTTTTATTGCTTTATGCACCGATGACAACTTACTTGAGGGATCTTATTCAATCCATAGGTAGGTATGGTGGACACTCATGGCAAGAAACTGGGTTTAAGGGTTTTTGGATGCACAAGTAGTATCTCTACTTAGTACGAATTTTTGGCTAGCAAAAGATCCTAGGCAAACACCACATGTTGGAGGATCCATGACAATATAACTTCTATGCAAATATACCCAAACATAACTCATTACGTTGTCTTCCTTGTCCAACTTCAACTAATTTGCTCAAGTTTGAAAATAATTAATGGGTATTCCCAATCATAGAAGATGTCCAAGATAATATATTTGCATGTGAAAGTTCTCTTCCTTATACTAATCATTCATGGATTGCTTTTATGACCAATATTGTGATTGTCAAGCTTCAAAAGATTTCACTTTCTAAACCCAAAGTATAGCTACTACTAGTCATGATATGAACATATAATTTCAACTTCATGATATTCAATACATTCAACAATTTACTCATAGGATATAAGTGAAGCACAAGAGTAAATGACAAACTACTCCAAAAAGATATAAGTGAAGATCAAGCGAGTAGTTAAGTAAATGGGTAGCTATTTGAGGACTCTCTCAAATTTAAAAACTTTCAGATCTAAGTATTTTATTAAAAAAGCAAGCAAAACAAAATAAAATGACATTCCAAAAATAGCACACATCATGTGAAGAAGCAAAAACTTAGGCTCAACCGGGGCTAAACGATAATTTGTTGATGAAGAAAGGTGGGATGCCGACCGGGGCATCCCCAAGCTTAGATGCTTGATACTTCTTGGAATATTATCTTGGGATGCCTTGGGCATCCCCAAGCTTGAGCTTTTTTGTCTTCTTCATTCCTTTTATATCACGGTTTCCCTAAATCTTAAAAACTTCATCCACACAAAACTCAACAAGAACTCGTGAGATAAGTTAGTATAAATCAATGCAAAAACCTTATCATTCCCTACTGTAGCAAATCACTAAAATTATTATTCAACATTTCATACTAAATTCCTCTGCATATTTAATACTCCTATCCTCAAATAGAATCATTAAACAAGCAAACATATGCAAACAATGCGAACATAACAGCAATCTGTCTTAACAGGAAAGTCTGTAAAGAGTGCAATTGTACTCATACTTCCCTAACTCCAAAAATTCTGAAAATTTACCACAATGTAGAAAATTTATCATATCTTATTGTTAAAAAAGTTTCAACATTTTATCACATTCTGACTTTTCTCGGGAATTTTTACAACAGCGCTAAACTTTCTGTTTTGAAACAGCAACATGTAGACTTGCAAAATAAGCATGGTAAAGGCTATACTTGACATTTTTATTGGAATGAAAGATGCAAAACATTATTATAAATAGCAGCAAGCAAATAAAAAAAATGACGCTCCAAGCAAAACACATATCATGTGGCGAATAAAATTTTAGCTCCAAGTGAGGTTACCGACAATGTCGGAGACGAAAGAGGGGATGCCTTCCAGGGCATCCCCAAGCTTAGTTGCTTGGATCTTCCTTGAATATTACGTTGGGTGTGCCTTGGGCATCCCCAGTCTTAGGGTCTTGTCACTCCTTATTCTCCTCATATTGATATCTCTCCCAAAACTTGAAAACTTCAATCACACAAAACTTAACGGAACTTCGTGAGATGGGTTAGTATGATAAAGACAAATCATTCACTTGGGTAGTGTCAAGATAAGATTCATAATTGTTCTCACACAATGCCTACTGTACTCTACAATTTCCATAATTTATATTAAGCAATATAAGCCATAGAAACCATAAAACAAGCAAACTATGCATTGCAAACAGAATCTGTCAAAAAACAGAACAGTACGTAAAGATCAGAATTAATGTCATATTTATTTAACTCCAAAAATTCTTAAAAATTAGTAAAACGTATAAAATTTGTATAACCATCAAGTGTAAAAAATTCAGAATTTTTCCATGTTCCAGTAAAATATAGGAATTTCTGTACTGGACGCAAAAGTTTCTGTTTTTGCACAGAATCAAGTCAACTATCATCCACACTATCCCAAAGGCTTTACTTGGTACTTTATTAAAATAAAAGCAATAAAACATGATTAATACAGTAGAATAACCATGTGAACACACAAAAACAGTAGATAAAAATGTTGAGTTGTCTCCCAACAAGCGCTTTTCTTTAATGCCTTTTAGCTAGGCATGATGAGTTCAATGATGCTCGCATAAAAGATAAGGATTGAAACATAAAGAGAGCATCATGAGTCATAAGTTCCTCTCTCATAATAATTTTCAGTAGCATCGTGAATAGATTCATCAATATAATCATCACATAAAGCATTCTTTGCATGATCCACAAGCATAGAAATTTTATTACTCTCCACATAAGGAAATTTCTTCTCATTCACAATGGTGGGAGTATCATATGAAACTCGAATACTATAAATTGTTTCCACATTAAAAGAGTAATGTTCAGAAAAAGGGTAATAAAAATTATGACAATAATTATCACTACTTTTTATAACATAAGTATCATCACAATAATCATCATAAGTAGCAACTTTGTTCTCATCATAGATATGAGGCATGCAATCATAGCAAATTTGATCATTCAAAGTAGGGAGACTAAAAAGATAATCTTCATTGAGCATATCATCCCCAAGCTTGGGACAAACATTAATTGCAGCAAATAAATTCTCAAACATGTCATTCTCATCAAACATAGCATCCCCAAGCTTGTGGCTTGGCATATCATAAGCATAATCACTCTCATCATTAATAGTATGAATAGCACCAATGGTATAACAATTGCTATCATCATAATTTCCCAAGTTGGTGCCAAAAAGATTTCCAAGATTATAAGAAGTATCATTATCTTCCCAATCATAATCATCACAACAAGCAATAGGCATAACAAAATCATCATCAATAGTGCTCTCGGACATTGTGCCATAAGACAAAGAAGCAATATCATCATCAAGTGCATCATCTTCCACAATTATTTTTGATTCATTTTCATGAGGCACAACAATAATAGGAGCAACATTATTTGGGGGATATACCTTTTTACCTCTATTCTTTGTTCTTTTCTTCTTCTTCACCACATCATGTGTGGGTTTAATTAATTTTTTTGAGCTTCTTATTGATGAGATTGGTTGAATAGGGAGCTCCTCCTCGTCACCTAATTCATCATGAGAGACAATAGGAGGGAAAGTGAACATCTTTACCCTTTCATTAGTATTCCTTTTATATTCTATTGGTTTCCCCATCTTTCTATAGTTGGCAATATAAGCATTGTCATTGCAATTTACCATGCAAAACATATAGATATTTTTTAGATTGGTTTCAATATCGTCCGTGAGAATGAATACTTCAAACCAACTATTTTTATGTGTCAATTATTCACTCCCCAAGAATAGACAAAGCTCATTATAAAGTTCAAGGGTGATCAAGTCATTACAATATTTGGCCATGATTCGATCATGAAAAAGTTTGCATTGGAAATTAAGATGACCAACCTTATTGCAAAGTTCACAAGTAATAGGACCAAGAGAGCATAATTTTGTAGCAAATTCATCTATCATTTTGAGCAAAAATTTGGTTCTATCATGTTTATGCTTCTTACAAAATCTACCTTCCCTATAAGGCACGTCTTCACAAACTTTATGCACTCCACAAAAATTGACATGCTTATAAGAAACATTTTTAACACGACTAGTGCAATCATCGTTAGTATTTTGGATATTCATAGAATTCATACTAACAACATTGCAATCATGCTCATCATTCATGCCAAACATTTTAATAAATTCTTCTTCTATTAATTGAGCACAATTTTCCTTTCCATCATTTTCACGAAAGACATTATAAATATGAACAATATGATGCAACCTCAATTCCATTTTTTTGTAGTTTTCTTTTACGAACCAAACTAGTGATAAAACAAGAAATTAAAAGATTCAATTGCAAGATCTGAAGATATACCTTCAAGCACTCACCTCCCCAGCAACGACGCTAGAAAAGAGCTTCATTGACGGGGTGTGAGAGCCACTTACCTAACCTCCCCGGCAACGGCGCCAGAAAAGAGCTTGATGTCTACTACACAACTTTATTCTTGTAGACTCGTGTTGGGCCTCCAAGCGCAGAGTTTTGTAGGACAGTAGCAATTTTCCCTCAAGTGGATGACCTAAGGTTTCTCAATCCGTGGGAGGCGTAGGATGAAGATGGTCTCTCTCAAACAACTCTGCAACCAAATAACAGAAAGTCTCTTGTGTCCCCAACACACCAAATACAATGGAATTTTGAATAGGTGCACTAGTTCGGTGAAGAGATGGTAATACAAGCATAGTAATGATAGTAGATATTGATTTTTGTAATAGGAACAATAAAAAACAGCAAGGTAGCAATTGATTAAATGGAGCACAAACGGTATTGCAATGCTTGAAAATGAGGCCTAGGGTCCGTACTTTCACTAGTGCAATCTCTCAACAATGCTAATATAATTGGATCATATAACCTTCCCTAAACGTGCGATGAAGAATCACTCCAAAGTTCCTATCTAACGGAGAACATAAGAAGAAATTGTTCGTAGGGTACGAAACCACCTCAAAGCTATTCTTTCTGATCAATCTATCCTAGAGTTCGTACTAAAATAACACCAAGCTATTTTTTCGATCGATCTAACCAAGAGTTCGTACTAAAATAACACCATATGATACACATCAACCAACTCTAATGTCACCTAGATACTCCAAGGTCACCACGAGTATCCGTGAGTTGATTATGCGATATGCATCAAACAATTTCAGATTCATAATACTCGATCCAACACAAAGAACCTCAAAGAGTGCCCCGAGATTTCTACCGGAAAACAAAGACAAGAACATGCATCAACCCCTATGCATAGATTACCCCAATGTCACCTCGGGAATCCGTGAGTTGAGTGCCAAAACATATATCAAGTGAATCAATATGATACCCCATTGTCACCACGGGTATTCATAGCAAGACATACATAAAGTGTTCTCAAATCCATAAAAGTATTCAATCCGATAAGAACGAAATCTCAAAGGGAAAACTCAATTCACAACAAGATAGAGAGGGGAAAACACCATATGATCCAACTATATTAACAAAGCCCGCGATACATCAAGATTGTGACATCTCAAGAACACGAGAGAGAGATTAAACACATACCTACTGGTACAAACCCTCAGCCCCAAGGGTGGACTACTCCCTCCTCATCATGGTGGCCGTCGGGATGATGAAGATGGCCACCGGTGATGATTTCCCCCTCCGACAGGGTGCCGGAACGGGGTCTAGATTGTTTTTTTTTGTGGCTACAAAGGCTTACGATGGCGGAACTTCTGATCTAGGGTTATTTCTGATGGTTTCTCTATTTATAGGATTTTTTGGCGTCGGTTTCACGTGAAGATGGGCCTCGAGGTGAGCACAACCCACCGGGGCGCGCCCCGGTGTCTTGTGCCCTACTCCTTCACCTTCTGGTCCTTCCACGAAGCTTCGGGGGTCTATTTTGTTCCAAAAAAAATCGTCAAAAAGTTTCAGCTTATTTGGAGAACTTTCATTTCTGCACGAAAAACAACACCACGGTAGTTCTGCTGAAAACAGCGTCAGTCCGGGTTAGTTCCATGCAAATCATACCAAAACCATATAAAATTCTTGTAAACATGGCATGAATACTTCATAAATTATAGATACGTTGCAGACATATCACTACCCCTACTTTGTCACTAGGTGAAATCACGCAAGATTGAACCCAAAGCTAAGCACCTCTCCCATTGCAAGAAAAACCAATGTAGTTGGCCAAACCAAACCGATAATTCGAAGAGAAATACAAAGAAATCAAATCATGCATATAAGAATTTAGAGAAGATTCAAATAATATTCATAGATAAGCTTATCATAAATCCACAATTCATCGGATCTCGACAAACACACCGCAAAAGAAGATTACATCGGATAGATCTCCAAGAACATCGAGGAGAACATGGTGTGACGCCCCCGGCTCAATCGTGCACTAATCATACACGCAAATGCACACAATCAAGCCTAAGGACTCATGGGAAGATATCACAACACAACTCTAAATCATAAATAAAGTCATACAAGCTTTATATTACAAGCCAGGGGCCTCGAGGGCTCGAATACATAAGCTCGCATACAAGCGTCAGCGGAAGCATCAGATATCTGAGTACAGATATCAAACAGAAACAGATAAGCCCTTAGAAAGGCGGGGCAAAAGAAAACACTACGATCGAAAGACGCAGGCCTCCTGCCTGGGACCCTCCGAACCTACTCCTGGTCATCAGCCAACTCGTAGTAGTATCCACCCTCGGGGTAGTAGTAGCGATCGTCGGCGGGGGCAGCTGTCTCAGGGGCTCCGTCATCTAGTTGCATCAAAAGGATAAGGGGAGAAAAAGAAAGCAAAGCAACCGTGAGTACTCATCCAAAGTACTCAGCAAGCAAGGATCTACACTACATATGCAACATTGTCAAAGGGAGGCTGTATATGTGGACGGGGATGTAGAAATGCCAGAATAGAGGGAAGGCCTAGTCCTATCGAAGACTAGCATCTTCAACGGTCTTGCAGCATTAGAAGAGTGTAGAGTAGTACAATATAGAGTAGTAGTATCATTAAGTCTCAACCTCACCCAGAGATCCTTTCTTGACTCCCTGCGAGAAAGCAATCATAGAGCCATACTGTCATCAACCTCGGCCAGAGATCCTTTCTCGACTCCCTGCGAGAAAGTAATCCTAGAGCCATAATATCCATATCTCATCTCATCAATATGTTCTAGTTGTATCGATCGGGTTACAACTCCGAGCGTCCGTTACCGAGGATCCGGCTATGCATAGATTAGTTCTTCCCTGCAGGGGTGCACCAACTTACCCACCACGCTCGCTTAACTCCGGCCGGACACACTTTCTGGGGTCATGCCCGGCCTCGGCCAAACGATACACCACAGCCCTACCTAGAGCTTAGCAGAGAGGTCCCCGCCGGTCTACATCCTAAGCACTCAGGGGTCTTGGGCCATCGCCCTGTGCACTCCATGCTGAACTGGACGTCTGACAGAGCTTTTGGCTGATGCATACGATGCAGAGTGTCCATAACTTTTCCCGCGTGATGGTTAGTGCTATCGGGCCAAAGGCCCACTCAGATCACATATCCAAATCGTTAGTACATTGGGGGTGCAGTAACGAGCAGAGACTCACGATCGATGTGACCCCGTCGCCCCGTCTCGAGGACTTGCGGCAAGGGCCAAGAATACCCGGGCACGCCTCGTATTCATCACTCGGGCACCATCCAGGTCAACCCGTCTTCACATCACTCGCGGGTACCCCTCAGGGTCGACCCGCCTTCCAAGTAACAGTGTAAAGTCCAATTATCCCTGTGTCCATAACATCAAGGGAATCTGAGGTATCACCCTCGTTGGATTCCTACTCGATGTAACCGTCAAGGTGAACTCGGAGGAATCACCCTCGATGGGTTCACACTTGAGGTGTTGCACGACAGCGTCGTTATCGGGAGTGGTGAAGGAGGAATCACCCTCGATGACCATGACCAAATAGCTACTCTACAGAGTTAACATCAGGAGTGCTATACGAGGTATCACCCTCGGCACTCGATGGTGACGCTGCAGTGTCGTACAACAAAGGGGGGTGTTGTGCATTGCCAGGGTCTGGCTGTCGATCCTGTTGATCGAGTCATCTGATAATCCAGTGGGGCAACTGGGGACAAGTTGGGGTCTCTGGTAAGTCTCTACACAGCCTATACTAAACAGTTTAGGATAAGCAGGTAAGGTTTCAATAGCAGGTTACAATAAACATGCTATGCATCAGAATAGGTAAAGCAGTAGCAGCAGCAATTCTAATGCAAGCACAAGAGAGAAGAGAATCGGCGATATAGGCATGCTCAAAAAGGGGGGTGCTTGCCTGGTTGCTCGGCGGTAAAGGCAAGGTCGTCAACGGTGTCGTCGGGCTCCTGAGCTGCGTCGGTCTCGGGGACTGCGTCGATGTCGGGGTCTACCGAGAGAGAAGAGGGGGAGGAAACAAATAAATACACGGCAAACATATGCAACACAGAGCAGGCTATGCTAA
Source organism: Thinopyrum elongatum (assembly GCA_011799875.1). Lineage (NCBI taxonomy): Eukaryota > Viridiplantae > Streptophyta > Magnoliopsida > Poales > Poaceae > Thinopyrum > Thinopyrum elongatum. The sequence continues at coordinate 457,058,020 of CM022299.1, forward strand.
CGTGCAGTGCAGGGTTGCCTAAAGACATATCTAAGTCATATTAGTTATTTTAGGAATTTGTTTGGATTTATATATAAAAGCCATGCACTATTCATTTATCTGAAACAGGCAAAAAGTTGCATGTTCACCTAGCTAGGAGTGTTGGACAGGCATTTTGATTACATATTCAGAATCCTCATATTTTTCTGATCATTTTACATATATAAATTATTTTCATCCGAGTTACGGTTTAAAAGATATGATTTTCTAAAGTTTTATTAATTTCTAGAATTTATTTAATTAATTTAATTCAACATTATCCAGAACAGTACGGGGGTGATGTCAGCATGACGCCTTGATGGCGTCAGCAGTCAACAGGGGCTGACCGGAGTCAAACCTGACAGGTGGGTCCCACTGGGACCCACATGTCAGCCTCTGTAACTAATTAACAGGGTTAATTTAAACTAATTATCTAGTTAGAGTAGTGGGCCCGGTTAGTCAGTGACTAATTAGTGTTTTAATTAACTGATTAATTAACTAACTTTTTATTTATTTATTTTTAAAGCGTTTTAACGGTGGGGCCCACGTGTCAGTGACACGGGTTGCCCAGTCAGCAGCACTGACTGGTCAACGGACCCCACTGGGGCCCAGTGGCAGTGGCGCTGGGGGCGGGCCCCAGCTGGCCACGTCGGCGCCGGCCGCCGGAGACGTGCCGGCGAGCGCCGGACGCGGCAGAGAACTCCGGCGAGCCCGGAAATGCGCTACGGGGCATCAATTTGCGTGGTTCTTCTTGCGTTCGAAAGCTGAGACCGAGCCGCGTCGATCCGTGGTGGTGGCCGTAGCTGGGGTGGCCGGAAACAAGCGGCACGACCTCGTCGGCGACGAAAGTGTTTGGGTGGAGCTCGGGATTGTTGCTACGGCGTGCGGGCGAGCAAACGGAGCAGTCAGGGGGACTCTACGTGCGAGGGTGAGCAAAACGGGCATAGGCATGAGGCCCAATGGTCGCCGTGGCTACGCCGGTGATGAGCTCGCGCGGTGACGGGATCGGGCACGACGGGGAACGGCGGCTAGGGAACGACCGAGAGGGAGAGAGGAGAGGGGAGAGGTAGGGGTGCTCACAGGGAGCCTGCAGGTGTGCGTAATGGGCTCGGGGGAGGCTTGAGGTCGCCGGAATCGATGACGGAGTTCGGTGGGGCAGAGGAGGAAGATGGGGTCGCCGGCGTCGAAGCAGGGGCTCCCGGCTCATTTCAGTTGGTGCAACCGACGTAGTCGAGGCCGGTGAGTCGTTCTGTCGCGGCGGTAGGGCGATTGGGGCTCTGTGACGGCGAGCTCAACGGAGCGCGCCCATGGCTGCGCTCGGTTGGAGGTGGAGAGCAAGGGAGGAAGGGAGAGAAAGGAGCCAGAGGGGTCAGGGGAGTGCTGAGCGGCGTCCTTATCCACGAGGCGGGCGCGGGGCTACGCGGTGTCGAGCGGGGACGAGGGGGGCCAGGCGCGGCGGCTGCGGTGGAGTTGACAGCGCGCGCGCGTGAGCAGTAGGAGGGAGACGAGGTGGGGAGTGGTCTGGGCCGGCTGTTTGACTAGAGCCCAGCCACTAAAGGCCTTTTCTCCTTTTCTTTCTTTTTCTTTTCTGTTTTCTTTTTGGTTCTTGTTTTGCAAATTGTTTAGCCCCAAATAGACTTTTGTAAAAATAGGTGACTATCCACATATTTATAGTGCAATTTTATTCACTGTTATAAAAAGGTTTGGAGTATAAATGATTTTTATTTGGATTTTAATTAAATGAAAATGAATTAAATATCTCTGTTCTGTTGCTGTTAGAGGCACATAATTAATTTAGTATATGTTGATTACAATTTTAGAATTGTCTCTCGATTATTTACAATTTTATGAACATTTTAGTTCCTGGATTGAACAACTTTTATTTTTCACTTTCTGTTTGAATTTCCATTTGAATTTGAATTTGAAAAGAGATAGGATCCAAATGATGTTTAAGCACTGTTGATCATGATGACATGACATTATCAAAAGGGGGATTACTATGGCTAACCACTGGGAGTGTTACAAATCTCCTCCACTAATAAGAATTCTCGTCCCGAGAATTAAGAGGAAGACTGAAAGAAAGCGGGGTATTCTTGGAAGTTCTTCCGAAGAAACGTCCGGAAAATCTCGAACGACTGGAATGTTTTCAATTCCCTCAAGCGGAGAAGCGTTCAACGCATTCAAGGTGTATATTTTAGCCTCAGCATTTTTGTGGCACCCCGGCTCAGAGTAAACCGGAACGCCCCGTATTCCAGCCCAAGGACAAGTCTTCTGGAATACGGCACTGTTGGCATAGAACAAATCAGCTCTTTATTACTATGGATATGGTTACAACGGTACATGGATTACATCGGCACGGCGACACTACGCCTTCCCGGGGTAGCTCTATGCTAACAGCGAAGTAACTCTCTCGGCAGCGGAACAGCGACGACGGTGATGGACTCCACTCCGCAGGGACTCTGGCTAGAACGCGTATCCTAGATCGCAAGCACAGGATCCTCGGCAAGCAAGCAATCACGGCATGTCCTGCAAACTGGCATGACACGCCAGGTGAGTACTTTGAATGTACTCGCAAGCTCACAGCAAACATCAGCATTAAAGCAAGACAACATCATAGCAATCCAAAATTAACCAGCATGGTTATCTAGCAAGGTAGCTACTGAAATGACTGCAGTAAGGTAAAGCGTATTAAATCCATACTTCAAATAATCTCAGGCTCCAATCCGAACCTGTACCAAGTCCAATCCCATCATGCGGTCATCCGACCACTCATCTCACAGCCATCCCATGGCTGACATATCAAATAGCTGATACTATCTGTACCATAAGTCTGACAAACTTACTCTCCTCCGGGTTGTCTCGCAACCCTCAGAAGGCTCATGATCCACTGGGTACTTCCGATCATAAGACGAGTTCTTCCATCATTATCACTACTATGGTTGACCACCTAGTGAGGTCTGGTCGGACTGTCCAATACCATGGACACGGCTATTCGAATAGATTTTACACTCTGCAGAGGTTGCGCACTTTACCCACACTATGGAGCACTGACCTCGTGATCCCATTCGGGTGGACCAGTGTTGCTCCAACGAAACCTGCCTGACCCGTGACTCTCCCATCGTACCACCGGCAATCATCCTCCCCCGGAGTCAAGCCCTGGGTGGCCCCTGTGTCACCTCGTGACACCTGCCACCGTCGTGGCCAAACTAAACTGTCCCAAACGGGGACCTGGATCCATACAACTCAACTGGGCTCACAAGGTTATCGCCGCCTACCGGGCCAGGGTAGCGCGCACGCATAACCTTCCCTGTCGGGCGGTACCGGTGAAAGAGCACGCGATCAGACCAAGTCAAGGCCGTCCCATACCGGCAAATGTGGTTGCACGGATAAGTCCGGACAGGTGACTCAAGGTCAACCGACTAAATACTATATCTCCGAATAATGTTTCCGTCATAGCTGACCTTCCGATAACCAGTATGCTTAAGCCACTGCTATTACTTTCTCCACGAACTACCGGTTGAAATCCAGAATAATCATAGACAGTGATCTCAACATTGTGGCATCAACAAGTGGGTAAACTACTAGTTATTAATAATCCAGTACTTAACATGATAGTCACCTATCCGAGAATCAACTCAAGCATTGCATACTCCAATTCATTTCTCACATAACTCATATTTGCTATTAAAATAAATAGTTAAACTATGATATTGCAATGCGATGATGCAGATGAGAGTTGTGGCTTGCCTGGAGATGAAGGAACCATCGGGAAGGAGTGCGGAGAGTCCGCGGAAACGATCGCCGGAAACAGTTCTCTCTCGGAGAAGGCTGTTTACGGACAAGGGCAAAATGGTCATTTCCACTGTGTGTAAACATTATGAAAATGACTCCATCAGAACGGGCTCGACGAGACGAAGACGTGGGCGTTGGATTCACCTCGATCGGAGTCTCGGTTAAAAAGTTGTGATAGTTTTTCTGCCAGGGACCTGTCTGTAAATAAAATCTTCACAAACGGGTCCTCAGCAGAAAAACAGATCGCGCATTTCTGAAAGGTACACGTTCCAGAAGAGAAAACGCATTTGGGCCCGAAGAAGCACCAAAGTACGCTTTCAGAAAGTGAAAACGTAAACCCGAGTTTACGCCTCCACTTATCCACGCGGGCCCGGGCGTTGACTCCGCCTTGTGGCTGACGGGTGGGGTCCGCTGGGTGGTGGGGCCCGCCTGGCCTAGTCGTCTCCTTCCTCTTCGCGCTGGCCCGACCAAAGCAGAGGAGGGGCAGGGGAGGGGCGGCGCCGGCGGTGGTCTGGGCAGCTCAGGCCGTCTTCGGTCGAGCGGAAGGCACCGGCGGACTCGAGCGGCTGCACCGAGCTCATCCAGAGGAAGGGTCGGCGCCGGGGAAGAGAGGAGGGACCGCGGCAGCAGGCAACAGAGGCTCGGCAGCAGCGGTCGGACCTAGGCAGCAGCGGCCACAGGGGCTCCGGCGGCGTGATGCGGTGGTGGGGAGGATCGCCGGTGAGTGGGGGACCTTGTGGATAGGTCAGGGAGGAGAGGAGGGGTCGGTCTAGCTCAAATTTGAGCCGGAGGAGGGCGGCGTCCATGGCGGTCAATAGAGGCAAGGAGGACGGCTTGAGCTCCGGGGAGAGGACGGGGAGGCGTAGGGGAACGAGGTTGAGATGGTGGTGAGCTCGGGAAGGCTCGGGGCAGTCTATATATAGGCGAGCGGCAAGGAGGGCCGGCCATTGCGACGGTGGCGCGTACTCCGGCTTCCCGGAGCTTCGGGAGCTCGCCCAGAGGAAAGGAGGGGGTTCTAGGGAGGTCGGGGAAGGGCGGAGAAGACTCGGGTGTGGTCAGGAGAGCTCGGGAAAACTCGCGAGCTCGCAGGCGATGGGACATGGCGGTGGCAGAGAAGACAAGGTGTGGGCGCGGCGGTTCTGCTCGATGGAGGGGACGTGAGAGGGGGAGAGGGGTTCAGGGAGAAGAGGACGGCGAGAGGGCTTTGTTGGACATGATCGTTCGCGCGGGAACGACAAGGAGGAGAGGGGCCCCGACAAGAAACGACGCAGCTCATGACCACTGCTCGCCAGGGCGGCGGTCGCCATGTGAACTTGGCCTTGCCACGCGTCCAAGTCAACTCCAACATGTCAACTCGGTCGGTCACTCGTAGGAAGAGGTCAAGGAGGAAAGAGACAGGCACAGAGAGGCTTGAGGTGACCCCAGATAGCAGGTCTATCCAGAACAGCAAGGTGTTTGGAGAGGGCTGGGGGAGATCGAGCAGGATCTAGACTCTGATATTTGGCATGGGGTGATAGAATGCTAAGATGATCATGTCTGCAGATTTGCAGCTCAATTGGATGAAGATACATAGCACTTGCTGTTCAAAGGGCCTCACTGACCAGATTTGCCAATCTTGAAGTAGCACTCACATATCACATGGGATTGGGATGAAATTTGGAGGAGATGATTGATATGGGCATATGAAGGTACTGTATAAATTTCATACCATTTGGATAAACCAAAATGGTACTTCCTTCACACAGCTTCCAAATGGAAAGAATCTTTGAAAAATTCTAGGAAATTACTGGTGAAATTAAATGAGCCCAAATTTGGTGGAGAGGTGATAATATGGGTAGGAGAAGGCTCTGGTAAATTTTCAGCAATTATGAAGCAATATAAAATATAGTTGCTTCACAACAGGAAAATATGACCAGAAACCAAGATTTGATGCTGTTCTCTCATAGATGCTTGGATAGGGTTGAAATTTGGTGGAGAGTCATGATTCGAGCATATAAAGATGCTTGCAAAATTTCAACTCATTTGGATACTCCTGGCTGGTACTTGCTTCACAAAGGTTCTAGTTGACCAGAAAATTTGGAAATTAGCCAAAGGAGATTTATTACCCAAATAAAGTTGAATTTTGGCATGTGGCAATGATATGGGTTGGAAAGAGTGCACAAAAAGTTTGAGAGCAAGCAAGCAAATATAAAGGGTACTTGCTTCTCAATCTGACAGATAGGGCAGAATCGGAAAAGGAATATTTGTGAAATATTTTTGGGTATGGCAAGGAATATTTTGACATATCTGTATAATATATGTCCCAAAGGACTTATGGGAATTATTTGAGAATTTTGGGAACGATAGAAATATGAGTTGCTTCACAACTCAGGGCAAACAGAGTTATTCCTTTAATAGAAAAAGGAATATTCCCAAGAAAAAGAATATTGGGAGTTGGTCCAAGATGGAAATGACATGGTCTTGGGATGGTTTTGAGGTTGGCAAGCCACTCGGGAAGAAGAATGAAGGGTGATCCCTCCAGGTTGCAAGACTACTAAGCCACAAAAAGCGAATCCGGACCAAAATCAAAAGAAAAAGAAAATGGGCAAAATCCAGGGTGTTACAATTTTGAGTTGTCTGGGCACGGTAATTCACTAGCCCGGATGACTAACAGAGTATGCATTTCCTCATAATGAAGGTCATGCATGAATGCAAATTTTTCAGAGATGAATGAATGTGATGCTGCTGAATTAAATAAAACAGAAGTAGGTACTGAGTAAACGAGAATGGTACCCATTTCAGTGGCAGGTTGATCCTGGACTTGTTCAATATCAATGTTGTAAGCGTGTCCACGACCATAAGCAGTAGACCCAGTATTATAGTTGCGGGCCTGATCGTTGCCACGACCATTGCCACGGCCAGTATAAGAGAAAGCCAATTGATTCTGAGTCTGGCGGCAGTCCTTAGCAAGGTGGCCTGGTTTGCGACACTTGAAGCACAGTCCATCTTCAGGACGAAGAGGAGCATTGGGTGGAACACGTGGTGTAGTATAGTTGTTCCTTGGGGCAGGGGGAGCTTGACGGAACACGTTGTTGGGAATCCAGATGCGACGCTTCTGTGTTGAGCCCGAAGATGAGCCAACATCACGATAGCTCTTCTGCGACTCCTTATGCTTCATTTGAGCATTCTCAAGCAGAATAGCCTTGTTCACAAGAGTAGTAAAGTCGATGAAATCTTGAGCAGCAAGTGCAAGCTCGATGTCTGGGTGGAGTCCATTACGAAACTTCTCTTGTCTACGGGCATCCGTGGCGATGTCTTCTTCAGCATAGCGGGACAGGTCAAGGAATTCCCGCTAATAAGCTTCGACTGTCTTGTTGCCCTGAGTGAGGTTGCGGAACTGGGTTTTCATCCGGTCCATGATTCCTTAAGGAATATATCGGGCACGAAAGGCAGCCTGGAACTCAGGCCAAGTAACGGCTGTTCCAGCAGGCAGTGTACGTTTGTGGGTGTCCCACCATTGAGCAGCGGGACCCTTTAAGAAAAAGGACGCGAAGGCGACAAAGTTGGCAGGGGAGACATTTGCAGACTCCATCTCGTGAGTGATATCGCGAATCCAGTCATCAGCATCCAGTGGCTTCTCAGAGTTGTAGAACTGAGTTGGGTTAAGACGCATAAATTCTGGCAGAGTTATTGAAGGAGGGTTCTGGTTCTGGTTGTTCAGATGCGGGAACTGAGTCATAATCCCAGTCATGAACTGGCGGTTGAGCTCGAATTGTTGCATCATAGCGGCCATATAATTTGGCGGTGGTGGGCGTTCAGGGGCACGACCACGACCACGACCACCTGGTCCAACCATCCTGCTAAGTTTCAACAGGGGTAGTTCAGTAAAAGCAGTTGCGAGTTTTTAGCGACAAGCATGATGTAACACGACAATAATTAAGCAATGTACTAGATACTTAACAGTAGTCAATTAAGACATACAGATCCATACACAGAGTCGGGTACATGCGAATAGCATAATGGCGCAAATTCAAAAGCTAGACATGGTAGGCGGCGCGCAGGCACGCGGTAAGGAAGTACACCACGAGACATAGCAAAGGCTGCATCAACGTCGGGAAGATCCACTGAAACGGGGTAACTGCACGTGCGGACGACGAATGGTCATCGCGGAAGGATCCTGCGCTCCATGTGCACTCTGATGCAGAACCCGGTCTCGAGCTGAAAGAAGAGGTCCACGTGGAGGTGCGTGACCTCCAACAGTAGGCCAATCAATACCAGCATGCATCTGAGTCCTGCTCGGGTAAAGGATGTACTCTGGATGTATCCCTACATGAACAGCTGGTAGCAACTGCGTCATAGCATCTTAGAGATGTGCTTGAGTGGCAACCAGCTCGACGGCAAGAGCCCGAACAGTGCGATCCAGAGCCTGAGTGCACTGAATCAGAACGTGCGGGTCGTATCGATGACGCTCGTACGGGGCACAGATAGCTGTGTAGTATCCAGTAGTATCTCCAATAGGGGCATACGGAATGTATCGAAACTTAGAGGCATCCAAGCTATCGCTGAACTCTCCTCGGAGACGTGCGACAGCAGAGTAGGCAGCATCATGGACTGCCATCTCAATCGTCACACCGATACCCCGGAAAAGGTGCAGCTTAGTGTTTGAGTCTCGCGCTGATCATAGATACGAACATCAGCATGGTACTGCTCTTGGTTGAGCTCGCGGTAATCCTCATAGACCATGCACTCGGGGTACCAGCGGTAGCCCAGCCTGGTCAGGAGGGCGATCAGGACAGCTGGAAAACCAGGGGCACCACGAGCCCAAGTGCGAAGCACAAGCTGCGTCATAGGGCGTGGTGGAAACAAACGATCCATCTGAAATAGAGGAAATTCAGGGTTGTCAAAGACAATGAGAAGTATAATACAACTCGGAGAGAAAGGTTAAACAAAACAATGGAAAGGAAAATGTTTATCAGACTAATCAGATCAATGGTAAGGAATTAAGCACAGATATCCAGCTCTCCGGGTAGACGAGATTTACGATATCCTAAGTGTCGGCGTTAGTAAAATTCATTTAACCCGAATAGAAGAGAGGTCAGAGTCCCAGAGTAAAGACGAGGAATAAAAGATCCTAATACCACCCAATTGGCGACGTGGGCCCGTAAGCCACACAGCCAAGTTAGTAAAATAGTTTTCGGATACTAGACTCAACTTCGACCAAGGACTTAGAAAGGGGGGGTTCCTACAGGCAGTCGGCTCTGATACCAACTTGTGACGCCCCCGGCTCAATCATGCACTAATCATACACGCAAATGCACATGATCAAGCCTAAGGACTCATGGGAAGATATCACAACACAACTCTAAATCATAAATAAAGTCATACAAGCTTTATATTACAAGCCAGGGGCCTCGAGGGCTCGAATACATAAGCTCGCATACAAGCGTCAGCAGAAGCATCATATATCTGAGTACAGATATGAAACAGAAACAGATAAGCCCTTAGAAAGGCGGGGCAAAAGAAAACACTACGATCGAAAGGCGCAGGCCTCCTACCTGGGACCCTCCGAACCTACTCCTGGTTGTCAGCCAACTCGTAGTAGTATCCACCCTCGGGGTAGTAGTAGCGATCGTCGGCGGGGGCAGCTGTCTCAGGGGCTCCGTCATCTGGTTTCATCAAAAGGATAAGGGGAGAAAAAGAAAGCAAAGCAGCCGTGAGTACTCATCCGAAGTACTCAGCAAGCAAGGATCTACACAACATATGCAACATTGTCAAAGGGAGGCTGTATATGTGGACGGGGCTGCAGAAATGCCAGAATAGAGGGAAGGCTGAGTCCTATCGAAGACTAGCATCTTCAACGGTCTTGCAGCATTAGAAGAGTGTAGAGTAGTACAGTATAGAGTAGTAGTATCATTAAGTCTCAACCTCACCCAGAGATCCTTTCTCGACTCCCTGCAAGAAAGCAATCCCAGAGCCATACTGTCATCAACCTCGGCCAGAGATCCTTTCTTGACTCCCTGCGGGACAGTAATCCCAGAGCCATAATATCCATATCTCATCTCATCAATATGTTCTAGTTGTATCGATCGGGATACAACTCCGAGCGTCCGTTACCGAGGATCCGGCTATGCATAGATTAGTTCTTCCCTGCAGGGGTGCACCAACTTACCCACCATGCTCGCTTAACTCCGGCCGGACACACTTTCCGAGGTCATGCCCGGCCTCGGCCAAACGACACACCGCAACCCTACCTAGAGCTCAGCAGAGAGGTCCCCACCGGTCTACATCCTAAGCACTCAGGGGTCTTGGGCCATCGCCCTGTGCACTCCGGGTCGTTGCACACACGGTGAAGCCAGGCACCACCACTACAGGATGGCGCCGGTCCGTCCGTGCCGCCATGCTGAACTGGACGTCTGACAGAGCTTACGGCTGATGCATACGATGCAGAGTGCCCATAACTTTTCCCGCGTGATGGTTAGTGCTATCGGGCCAAAGGCCCACTCAGATCACATATCCAAATCGTTAGTACATTAGGGGTGCGGTAACGAGCAGAGACTCACGATCGATGTGACCCCGTCGCCTCGTCTCGAGGACTTGTGGCAAGGGCCAAGAATACCCGGGCACGCCTCGTATTCATCACTCGGGCACCATCCAGGTCAACCCATCTTCACATCACTCGCGGGTACCCCTCAGGGTCGAGCCGCCTTCCAAGTAACAGTGTAAAGTCCAATTATCCGTGTGTCCATAACATCAAGGGAATCTGAGGTATCACCCTCGTTGGATTCCTACTCGATGTAACCGTCAAGGTGAACTCGGAGGAATCACCCTCGATGGGTTCACACTTGAGGTGTTGCACGACAGCGTCGTTATCGGGAGTGGTGAAGGAGGAATCACCCTCGATGACCACGACCAAATAGCTTCTCTACAGAGTTAACATCAGGAGTGCTATACGAGGTATCACCCTCGGCACTCGATGGTGACGCTGCAGTGTCGTACAACAAAGGGGGGTGTTGTGCAGTGCCAGGGTCTGGCTGTCGATCCTGTTGATCGAGTCATCTGATAATCTAGAGGGGCAACTGGGGACAAGTTGGGGTCTCTGGTAAGTCTCTACCCAGCCTATACTAAACAGTTTAGGATAAGCAGGTAAGGTTTCAATAGCAGGTTACAATAAACAGGATATGCATCAGAATAGGTAAAGCAGTAGCAGCAGCAATTCTAATGCAAGCACAAGAGAGAAGAGAATCGACGATATAGGCAAGCTCAAAAAGGGGGGTGCTTGCCTGGTTGCTCGGCGGTAAAGGCAAGGTCGTCAATGGTGTCGTCGGGCTCCTGAGCTGCGTCGGTCTCGGGGACTGCGTCGGTGTCGGGGTCTACCGAGAGAGAAGAGGGGGAGGAAACAAATAAATACACGGCAAACATATGCAACACAGAGCAGGCTATGCTAACGTGCAGTGCAGGGTTGCCTAAACACATATCTAAGTCATATTAGTTATTTTAGGAATTTGTTTGGATTTATATATAAAAGACATGCACTATTCATTTATCTGAAACAGGCAAAAAGTTGCATGTTCACCTAGCTAGGAGTGTTGGACAGGCATTTTGATTACATATTCAGAATCCTCATATTTTTCTGATCATTTTACATATATAAATTATTTTCATCCGAGTTACGGTTTAAAAGATATGATTTTCTAAAGTTTTTATTAATTTCTGGAATTTATTTAATTAATTTAATTCAACATTATCCAGAACAGTACGGGGGTGACGTCAGCATGACGCATTGATGGCGTCAGCAGTCAACAGGGGCTGACCGGAGTCAAACCTGACAGGTGGGTCCCACTGGGACCCACATGTCAGCCTGTGTAACTAATTAACAGGGTTAATTTAAACTAATTATCTAGTTAGAGTAGTGGGCCCGGTTAGTCAGTGACTAATTAGTGTTTTAACTAATTAATTAATTAACTGACATTTTATTTATTTATTTTTAAAGCGTTTTAACGGTGGGGCCCGCGTGTCAGTGACATGGGTTGCCCAGTCAGCAGCACTGACTGGTCAACGGACCCCACTGGGGACAGTGGCAGTGGCGCTGGGGGCGGGCCCCAGCTGGCCACGTCGGCGCCGGCCGCCGGAGACGTGCCGGCGAGCGCCGGACGCGGCAGAGAACTCCGGCGAGCCCGTAAATGCGCTACGGGGCATCAATTTGCGTGGTTCTTCTTGCGTTCGAAAGCTGAGACCGAGCCGCGTCGATCCGTGGTGGTGGCCGTAGCTAGGGTGGACGGAAACGAGCGGCATGACCTCGTTGGCGGCGACAGTGTTCGGGTGGAGCTCGGGATTGTTGCTACGGGTGCGGGCGATCAAACGGAGAAGTCAGGGGGACTCTACGCGCGAGGGTGAGCAAAACGGGCATAGGCATGAGGCCCAATGGTCGCCGTGGCTAAGCCGGCGATGAGCTCGCGCGGTGATGGGATCGGGCACGACGGGGAACGGCGGCTAGGGAACGACCGAGAGGGAGAGAGGAGAGGGGAGAGGTATGGGTGCTCACAGGGAGCCTGCAGGTGTGCGTAATGGGCTCGGGGGAGGCTTGAGGTCACCGGAATTGATGACGGAGTCCGGCAGGGCAGAGGAGGAAGACGGGGTCGCCGGCGTCGAAGCAGGGGCTCCCGGCTCGTTTCAGTCGGTGCAACCAACGTAGTCGAGGCCGGCGAGTCATTCTGTCGCGGCGGCAGGGCGAGCGATGCTCTGTGACGGTGAGCTCAATGGAGTGCGCTCATGGCTGCGCTCGGTTGGAGGTGGAGAGCAAGGGAGGAAGGGAGAGGGAGGAGCCAGAGGGGTCTGGGGAGTGCGGAGCGGCGTCCTTATCCACCAGGCAGGCGCGGGGCTGCGCGGTGTCGAGCGGGGACGAGGGGGGCCAGGCGCGGCGGCTGCGGTGGAGTCGACAGCGCGCGCGCGTGAGCAGTAGGAGGGAGACGAGGTAGGGAGTGGGCTGGGCCGGCTGTTTGACTAGAGCCCAGCCACTGCGGGCCTTTTCTCCTTTTCTTTCTTTTTCTTTTCTGTTTTCTTTTTAGTTCCTGTTTTGCAAATTGTTTAGCCCCAAATAGACTTTTGTAAAAATAGGTGAACTAGCCACATATTTATAGTGCAATTTTATTCACTGTTATAAAAAGGTTTGGAGTATAAATGATTTTTATTTAATGAAAATGAATTAAATATCTCTGTTTTGTTGCTGTTAGAGGCACATAATTAATTTAGTATATGTTGATTACAATTTTAGAATTGTCTCTGGATTATTTACAATTTTATGAACATTTTAGTTCCTGGATTGAACAACTTTTATTTTTCACTTTCAGTTTGAATTTCCATTTGAATTTGAATTTGAAAAGAGATAGGATCCAAATGATGTTTAAGCATTGTTGATCATGATGACATGGCATTATCAAAAGGGGGATTACTGTGGCTAACCACTGGGGGTGTTACAAATCTCCTCCACTAATAAGAATTCTCGTCCCGAGAATTAAGAGGAAGACTGAAAGAAAGCGGGGTATTCTTGGAAGTTCTTCCGAAGAAACGTCCGGAAAATCTCGAACGTCTGGAATGTTTTCGATCCCCTCAAGCGGAGAAGCGTTCAACGCATTCAAGGTGTATATTTTAGCCTCAGCATTTTGAGTTGTCTGGGCACGGTAATTCACTAGCCCGGATGAGTAACTGAGTATGCATTTCCTCATAATGAAGGTCATGCATGAATGCAAATTTTTCAGAGATGAATGAATGTGATGCTGCTGAATTAAATAAAATAGAAGCAGGTACTGAGTTAACGAGAATGGTATCCATTTTCAGTGGCAGGTTGATCCTGGACTTGTTCAATATCAATGTTGTAAGCGTGTCCACGACCATGAGCAGCAGACCTAGTATTATAGTTGCGGGCCTGATCGTTGCCATGACCACTGGCACGGCCAGTACGAGAGAAAGCCAACTGATTCTGAGTCTGGCGGCAGTCCTTAGCGAGGTGGCCTGGTTTGCGACACTTGAAGCACAGTCCATCTTCAGGACGAAGAGGAGCATTGGGTGGAACACGTGGTGTAGTATAGTTGTTCCTTGGGGCAGGGGGAGCTTGATGGAACACGTTGTTGGGAATCCAGACGTGACGCTTCTGTGTTGAGCCCGAAGATGAGCCAACATCACGATAGCGCTTCTGCGACTCCTTATGCTTCATTTGAGCATTCTCAAGCAGAATAGCCTTGTTCACAAGAGTAGTAAAGTCGATGAAATCTTGAGCAGCAAGTGCAAGCTCGATGTCTGGGTGGAGTCCATTACGGAACTTCTCTTGTCTATGGGCATCCGTGGCGATGTCTTCTTTAGCATAGCGGGACAGGTCAAGGAATTCCCGCTGATAAGCTCCGACTGTCTTGTTGCCCTGAGTGAGGTTGCGGAACTGGGTTTTCATTCGGTCCATGATTCCTTGAGGAATATATTGGGCACGAAAGGCAGCCTGGAACTCAGGCCAAGTAACGGCTGTTCCAGCAGGCAGTGTAAGTTTGTTGGTGTCCCACCATTGAGCAGCGGGACCCTTTAAGAAAAAGGACATGAAGGCGACAAAGTTGGCAGGGGAGACATTTGCAGACTCCATCTCGTGAGTGATATCGGGAATCCAGTCATCAGCATCCAGTGGCTTCTCAGAGTTGCGGAACTGAGTTGGGTTAAGATGCATAAATTCTGGCAGAGTTATTGAAGGAGGGTTCTGGTTCTGGTTGTTCAGATGCGGGAACTGAGTCATAATCCCAGTCATGAACTGGCGGTTGAGCTCAAATTGTTGCATCATAGCGGCCATATAATCTGGCGGTGATGGGCGTTCAGGGGCACGACCACGACCATCTGGTCTAACCATCCTGCTAAGTTTCAATAGGGGTAGTTCAGTAAAAGCAGTTGCGAGTGTTTAGTGACAAGCATGATGTAACACGACAATAATTAAGTAGTGTACTAGATACTTAACAGTAGTCAATTAAGACATACATATCCATACACAGAGTCGGGTACATGCGAATAGCATAATGGTGCAAATTCAAAAGCTAGACATGGTAGGCGGCGCGCAGGCACGCGGTAAGGAAGTACACCACGAGACATAGCAAAGGCTACATCAATGTCTGGAAGATCCACTGAAACAGGGTAACTGCACGTGCGGACGACGAATGGTCGTTGCGGAAGGATCCTGCGCTCCATGTGCACTCTGATGCAGAACCCGGTCTCGAGCTGAAAGAAGAGGTCCACATGGAGGTGCGTGACCTCCAACAGCAGACCAATCAATACCAACATACATTTGAGTCCTGCTCGGGTAATGGTGGGGCCCGCGTGTCAGTGACACGGGTTGCCCAGTCAGCAGCGCTGACTGGTCAACGGACCCCACTGAGGCCCAGTGGCAGTGGCGCTGTGGGCGGGCCCCAGCTGGCCATGTCGGCGCCGGTCGCCGGAGACGCGCCGGCGAGCGCCGGACGCGGCAGAGAACTCCGGTGAGCCCGGAAATGCACTACGGGGCATCAATTTGCGTGGTTCTTCTTGCGTTCGAAAGCTGAGACCAAGCCGCATCGATCTGTGGTGGTGGCCGTAGCTGGGGTGGCCGGAAACGAGCGGCACGACCTCGTCGGTGGCGACGGTGTTCTGGTGGAGCTCAGGATTGTTGCTATGGCATGCGGGCGAGCAAACGGAGCAGTCATGGGGACTCTATGCGCGAGGGTGAGCAAAACAGGTACATGCACGAGGTCCAATGGTCGCCGTGGCTACGCCGATGATGAGCTCGCGCGGTGACGGGATCGGGCACAATCGGGAACGGCGGCTAGGGAACGACCGAGAGGGAGAGAGGAGAGGGTAGAGGTAGGGGTGCACACAGGGAGCCTGCAGGTGTGCGTAATGGGCTCGGGGGAGGCTTGAGGTCGCCGGAATCGATGACGGAGTCCGGCGGGGCAGAGGAGGAAGACGGGGTCGCCGGCATCGAAGCAGGGGCTCCCGGCTCGTTTCAGTCGGTGCAACCGATGTAGTCGAGGCCGGCGAGTCATTCTGTCGCGGCGGCAGGACGAGCGGGGCTCTGTGACGGCGAGCTCAACGGAGCGCGCCCATGGCTGCGCTCGGTTGGAGGTGGAGAGCAAGGGAGGAAGGGAGAGAGAGGAGCCAGAGGGGTCAGGGGAGTGCGGAGCGGCGTCCTTATCCACCAGGCGGGCGCGGGGCTGCGCGGTGTTGAGCGAGGACGAGGGGGGGCCAGGCGCGGCGGCTGCGGTGGAGTCGACAGCGCGCGCGCATGAGCAGTAGGAGGGAGACGAGGTGGGGAGTGGGCTGGGCCAGCTGTTTGACTAGAGCCCAGCCACTGCGGGCCTTTTCTCCTTTTCTTTCTTTTTCTTTTCTGTTTTCTTTTTAGTTCCTGTTTTGCACATTGTTTAGCCCCAAATAGACTTTTGTAAAAATAGGTGAACTAGCCACATATTTATAGTGCAATTTTATTCACTGTTATAAAAAGGTTTGGAGTATAAATGATTTTTATTTGGATTTTAATTAAATGAAAATGGATTAAATATCTCTGTTTTGTTGCTGTTAGAGGCACATAATTAATTTAGTATATGTTGATTACAATTTTAGAATTGTCTCTGGATTATTTACAATTTTATGAACATTTTATTTCCTTGATTGAACAACTTTTATTTTTCACTCTCAGTTTGAATTTCCATTTGAATTTGAATTTGAAAAGAGATAGGATCCAAATGATGTTTAAGCACTATTGATCATGATGACATGGCATTATCAAAAGGGGGATTAGTGTGGCTAACCACTGGGGGTGTTACACATGGTACTAAGAATCAAAGAGAGATAAGAAGCCATCTAGCTACTAGCAATGGACCGTAGGTCTGTGGTAAACTACTCACGCTTCATCGGAAGGGCAATAGGGTTGATGTATAAGCCCTCCGTGATCGAATCCCCCTCCGGCAGTGTCGTGGATTTGTCACGGCGGATGTCCTAGCAAAAGGACTTAGGTGTGGAGCCATCGCAACATAGTTAGCTTGAAAGGGTTGAACGGGAACAAAAGACACAAAGGGTTTACCCAGGTTCGGCCCCTCTCAATGAGGTAAAAGCCTACTCCTGCTTCTAGTAGTATTGCTTGAGTTTCGATTACAAGGGAGCGAATACGCTTGACCTAGTTCTCGATTGATTGTCTCTTGAGTTAACCCGCCGCCGGGTCTCACCTTTATATACACAGGTCGAGACCCGGAGGCTTACAGAGTCCCCGCCGGCTCACACAACGTGACCGGCTCGATTTCTAACTAGTCATGACTTACAGGGCAAGTCATCATACGACGGTTCATAGGCCCAGGTCTTGGGCCTTCACCAGGCCTGCCTCCATAAACCGCCGTCTTCACACTTCTCCTTGGGCCTCCTTGGACCTTCTTCATATTGAACCCCCAACGGTGTAACCTGGCTCCTCCTGGGCGGGTCACACCTCGGAGCTATATCCCCAACATTAGGCCCAGGTTGATTTTAACTTGTTCATGTCAATCTTCACTGTTTAACTTAACAGAGTGTGCATCAGTGTCGAATTTTATGCAGACCGCTATAACCCGCCATGACGTCATATAAACAGAATCATTGTAGCCCGCCATGACCTCATGTGCATTAATTCCGCACAAGACCCAGGATATCTCAACGGATCTTTATCTTTAATGGGCTTCGCAAAAATCGAGGTGCCCGCATGGTTAACATAATCATTTTACCTCCTCGATTTCTGTGCATGCCATCTTATCACCTCCTTATAAATAGGGACAGGGGGCCCTCTTTTTCACTTTTACCCCTGCCTCTGCCTCTTCTTCTTCCTTCTCGCGTCGCTCGACGCCACCGGAGCTCCGCGGCCCCTGTCGACAATGTCACCTTGGCCACTGCATCAACCTGATTCCGACCAGAAAAACTGCAGTGCCCCTCTGCCGTCCATCAGCATCACCAGGTACCCATCTTCCTTTGCTTCCAATCTGCATTAGGGTTCCCCTAGTTCTTCGGTGTTCATCGAGGTTCATCGTGCTTGCCCATAGTTCATCTTCCATGTTGCTTAGTCGAGCCCAGACGCGATACTGAAGTCATGCTTTGATTACTTTAGTATCTGCTATCAACCACAGATCTATTCCCTTCTGTTGAGATTCACTCCCCAACACAGTAGTTCGTCCTTGGTGTTTTAGGCTTAAAAATTTCCGCCTGTTTTTCGAACTGCCGTAGATCCAAAATTATAAGCAGAACCTGTGAAACTTGTTTGTTTAGCACTTAGTGAAATTCCATTCAACTCCAGATCTGTAGATACCTGCTTGATCACTGCTGTATGGGCGGCTCAAATGATACCTTGTAACCCGCCAAACACCAGCTGGCTTACTTACGAATTTGGGAATTGCTAGTATCTGTACATTCGTAATCATGACTGTATAACCCGCCGACACCTTGCCGGCTTAATCAAATTGTTTATCCGTGTAGTCCATTGCAATCTATCCTTTCATGCATAATAAGCTTTCTCCTTAACCATTGATCTGCTCATCATTGCGAACATTAACCCACCAACGTTTCACTATCAGGCCTGTTAACAATGACTAAGACCGTCACCTCATGTGATTGGGTCGCCTCTACTGTTATGGAGCAAACTCTTAATGAATATGTTCAAGTGGGCGTCTTATCAGCCAAAGATGTTATCCACTGGCGGGTTCCAGGGACAGAAGTTAGACCTCAACCAAAGGAAGGTGAGGTTGTAGTTTTTGCTGACCATATGATCCGTGGTTTCTCACCGCCCGGCTCAAAATTCTTTCGCGATGTACTGCACTTCTTTCAACTTCACCCCCAAGACATCGGACCCAACTCCGTTTCCAACATCTGCCATTTCCAAGTTTTCTGTGAAGTGTACCTTCAAGAAGAGCCCAGCGTTGACCTTTTCAGAGAATACTATTATTTGAACCGCCAGACCGAGTTTACAGACGGACCCAGCCTATAACTTGGTGGAATTTCCATTCAAAAGCGAAGAGATGCTATCTTCCCTGCAGCCGCACTTCCCAGTCACCCCAAAGACTAGAACCAGACCTGGTTTTATTGCTGAGACACATCTCCATCTGGCGAAAATCCTCTGCCAGGTTTCCGCGACTGCCGGCTTAGCCCAAAACATCCACTTCCGGATTGGATCAGCACTGCTGAACGGGCTTAGTATATGCCTACCTTTTCAAAGGTAAGAGTCTTGCTGGCTAACGGATTAACCGGAGTTGATTTGGTCCGATGCTGGGTCGCCTGGAGGATCATACCTTTGAGCCGCCGGTCCGGCTTAATGTGCGAATACACTTGTGATATCAAAGAACCACAGCGTCATTGTCAAATGCGTCTGGAAGACAAAGAGATCAATAAGATAACTAAAACACTGCTTGGGGAAAGCTTAGAAAGCTGCAGTAAGACGGGGTTGAATCCCTTCTGCGCCCTTAACCCGGCTCCAGCTGTAAGTATTTCAAGCCATTTTTACTTTATTCATTATTCTCATATATTACATTCTCCTTATCATCACTTGCTTTCTTCAGGCCGACTCTCCTTTCTGGAACAAGAAACTGCAGGATAAGCCGGCCAAAAAGGCCAGGGCAAAAACCAAGGCTTCAAAGAAAACCAAGAAGAAAACAGACGTAACAGAGCTATTCGGCCTGGATGATGAGTCGGAGGTAGAACTCGACTCTCTTGGCTCCTTTTTTATACATCTTATTGATGCTGATTCCTCTCAGGATGACGCGGAGACCAGCCAAGCAGACGTTGAAGAGGTAACTATCATTTCCTCCGACTCAGAGCTCTTGCCAAGACAGAAAGTTCGGCAAGTGACCCGGAAAGTAAGGTTTTCTCACCCTTTAGCTTACTTAGATCCCAACTTTATTTTGAAGAAGCAACAGCATGAAGCCCGGTGCACAACTCGGAACAGTGGAGGCAGAGAACTTTCTGCCGGCTTAACCAACACGCCGGCCCCTCGCAAACGCCGGAAAGAGGTGCCACAGAGTCCAATCCTCTCCTTTCGAAAAGCGGGTCTTATCCGTCAACCACTTAATCCTTCCGACTCAAATTATCAGGGAACTTCTCACTCATCCTCTGGCGACTCTACCGGGACTCAGATGCCTCCCTTCAAGATTGCCCCTGGGTAAGAACATTTGACTTCTTTGTTTTAACACTTTTAAACTGATATATTCTCATCCTCATATGTCTTATTTTCAGCGGTATAGCCAAACCAAGCAAGAAGTTGAAGATAGGTAAGCCGGCCGAAGATCCTAAGGTCAATGAGCCGGAGAAAGAGACGCCAGCATCGAAAGCTTCAAATCAGAACCCCGAAAACACTGCTAGTGACCCGCCACCAGAAACTCATGACACCCCCGTGGATCCAATGGATGTTGACCCGTCAAGTGCTAAGCCGCCAAGCCCCACCAAGCCTTCCGATGTAGATACTGAGGATGTCTTGGTCACTGGCACTGGTTATGTAGAACCGGGGAATCCCACTGTTTTGGCTAAGCATTCTGCCAAGGAGGAACTGCTTGCCTCTGAGAAGAGCAAAAACAAATTTGACATTGCGAGCTACTCAAACTTGGGTGTCAATGAATTATACTCTGGTTATCTGAGTCATCTGCATATTGGTCGTGACCAGGAGGCTGACTTAGTTAAAAGAATGCGACAGAAATACGAGGTATGAATACATTCTTTTCCTGCATATACACTCATCCAGCCCCCAAGTCTTATCCATAGGAAAGAATATGTTGAGTATGGTTTAAGACTTATCAATATGCCATTGCAAATTTCTAGTCATAGCCCTCCTGGGCCGGCTTATCTGACAAAGATGAGCCGGATCACCTTTATTACCTTGCAAGGATAAATTCACTTCGTAACCCTCACAGGCCGGCTTATCTGGTAAAGATGAACCAGGTCTTCAGTAATACAATTTGAAAAGAACTTCCTCATACATTAGCCCCCAAGTGCCAAGTGCTTTGCTTGCAATGTGCTTGGGACTTATATGTAAATTGTGTCCTGATAAATATGTTTATGACCTTTTGTTTCTTACTTGCAGGATGCCTTAAGCTTGACTGAGTCCCAATTGGTGGATTTGAAGAATAGGCTTGAACACCAAGAAGCTGAAACACGCAAGGCTGACTCCAAGTTTAAGTTTAGCTTGGATGAGAACGAGAAACTCAAAGCCGGATTTTCCACGGAGAGAGCCGCCTGGGAGAAAGATAAGGCCACCTTACTGCAAAGGGCAGAAGCTGCTGAATCATCCTTGAAGGAGATCACTGTAGAGCTGACCCACTTTTAACGCAATATCTCACAGATGACATCTGCTATCTTTGGTAAGCAATTCGGAATGTTTCAACCTTTCCCAAAATTTTAATTTTAACCCGCCTGACGACTCATCTGCATGTTTTCTCAATAGGCCCCAGGAGCGCCAATCTTGGTCAAGACATGCTACTGAAGCTCAAAGCCGTGTACACTCTGGTGGAACAATTATACACTGGCACACAACGGACTATAGTAGCTATCTCCAATGGGAAAGAGCCGCCGACCCTCCTCAGGGAGGTGCTAGATAAGCTGTCTGTAATGCCCCAAAAACTCGAAGAGATCAAACGATCACCCGCCCGCGCTGGTGCCATACAGCTCTTACCCGAGCCAAAGCATGGCAAGCAGAACTTGACCCGGAGGAGATGGCCACCGGTTGTCAAAGCCTTAAAGAAGATGGGTCTCCTTTTGATCAGACAGACTTTGCAAAGTGCGTAAAGGAGATGCGTCCCCTGGCATGCAAGCTGGCCGAGGAAACTGATTTATCCAGATATCAGTCGGCTTACACCATGGAGAATGCCAAAGTGAAAGCGCCGGCTTATGACATCGTGGATCTCACTCCTCCAACGCGTAAGCATACCTTTGCTCCTGATGTTGATCCGTCCCCAATTATGAATGATGAAGCTGTATTCGAAGCCTTAACCGGCATCGACTGGACGTCTCCTGACCTCCAGATCGGCGAAGAGGAAGAGCTGGAGCAGGATGACCCGGAGTCATCAACCCGCCGTGATGAAGACCAGGTGGCTCTTAAATCAGAGCACAAGCGCAATGCGCTGAAAAACACTGAAGTCCGATTTTGTAGGTCCACTATGGCCTTGTAATAGCCTAGGTTTGCAAAAAATGATCTGTTACGCCATCGTGCATATTTAGCCGTTTAACTGTTAAACCGCCGATATAACCAGTTTATGAATCGCCGCTGTTCCTTTTCGTCATCACCAATGTGGGGCAGACCAATGTTTTCATATTTTCTGCACACAAGGTAAACAGTATATGCCCTGGCGGTTTAAGCCAAGGCGGGTAACAAATCCTGATATAATAGCCTTTGAAACATTGTATAGAAAGACTAGGATAAAGGCTATCTAAGCCGGAAATATTCTGGCGACTTAAAATCGAAAACCAGGGCGGTTTACCAAACCCCGAATATTCATATCATCATGGAAAAACATACCTGTAGATTGATATCATGGTAATTCCTTTGATAATAATAAGCCGTAGACATGAAATATCATGATGTTGATTGATCAAGGCAAATATCCTGGCGGCTTATAACCCGCTATCAGGGCAGGTTGTGAAACCCAAAGATGCTCAAATATGAGACATAGTCAAGGCTGCCTGGCCTGAATTGCGAAAACCATACGGTAATAGAAATAAGTTTCTAAACCCAAGTTATTCAGAAAAAATAGAAATCCAGAAAAAATGAGGCTTTCAAAGGCCGCCAAGCCCAAATCTCAAACTCGAGTCTTACTTCAATGAAACTAGCATGATAGCCACTGGTTTATCCTCGCTTTCCGTAAGCTGGGTCTCACATGACCCAATCGATGTTTTAACCTGGATAAGTTCAGGGTCCATATGGATTGACTTATCGAGAGTACACAGGTTTCAGAGTAGCATCTTGCAAACAGGCAGGTTTAACCAAGTTTCAATGAAGGCGGCTTAATAGCCTTGGTTTATCCTCGCTATCCGTAAGCCGGCCCTCACATGAAAAACCGTCGTTTTAACCTTAATGAGTTCAAGGTCTTATTTAAAAGATTGACTGTTAAGAGTACGGTGGGTCATTCAGGATTACTTGGTGGAGAAGCATCTTGCATACAAGCAGGATAACCCAGAATTCGGTGTTTGATGCCTGGTCAAAAGGGTATGAAAGCTAAACCCGTTGGGTTGAAAGCCCCCAAGTGACCTTATGAACAAATAATAAAGACTCAGATGCTTTTGAAATGAAACGACAGAGGCCCTGAATTATCAGGGTGTGCCGGCTTTATTAAATTGATCATAATATATACATTGATAGATGTATGTACAAGCACACGAGTCGATGGCTTATGTGTAATAAGGCCGAAGATGAGCGATGTTCCAAGGCCGGCGGGTCTCCTCCTCCGATGTACGCGAATCCTTGTGTTCTCGAATATCAATAAGGTAGTATGACCCATTGTTCAGGTTTTTGCTGACCACAAAGGGTCCTTCCCAGGGTGAGGATAGCTTATGCATATCTGTTTGATCTTGGATCAACCAGAGCACCAAATCGCCTTCTTGAAAGATCCGGGTCTTAACCCAGCGGCTATGATAGCGACGCAGATCTTGCTGGTATATCACCGAACAAGCCGCCGCAAGGTCTCGCTCCTCATCCAACACATCAAGTGCATCCTGACATGCTTTTTCATTAACAGCTTCAACATAAGCCGCCACGCGGGGCGAGTCATGACATATATCGCTTGGAAGAACCGCCTCTGCCCCGTAGACCATGAAGAAGGGCGTATAGCCTGTTGACCTATTGGGAGTAGTATTGATGCTCCAAATTACTGAGGGTAACTCCTCAACCCAACAACCCGGCGTTCTCTGCAATGGAACCATAAGCCGGGGCTTTATACCTCTCAAGATTTCCTGATTGGCCCTCTCAGCTTGACCATTGGATTGTGGGTGAGCTACTGATGAGACATCAAGACGAATATGCTCCTTTTGACAGAACTCTCTCATAGCACCTTTGGATAGATTGGTACCATTATCAGTTATGATACTATGAGGAAAACCAAAACGAAAGATTACTTTCTTGATGAATTGAACCGCCGTTGCCGCATCACACTTGCTGACCGGCTCTGCCTCAACCCACTTGCTAAGTTTGTCAACCGCCACCAAGAGGTGGGTTTTCTTGTCCTTAGACCTCTTGAAAGGCCCAACCATATCAAGCCCCAAGACTACAAATGGCCAAGTGATTGGAATCATCCTCAATTCTTGAGCCGGCACATGAGCCCACCGAGAAAATTTCTAATAGCCATCACACTTACTAACAAGGTCCTCTGCATTAGCATGAGCCTCATTCTTTCTGCGATCAACATGCTCCACCTGATAACCTTTAAAGTGACCAGCAATATTATCAACCGCCCGGCGATAAGCCGCCATGAGCGGGTCTATAGAATCCCAAGTACCTGAAACTTGCTGAGCCACCAAATCTGAGTCGCCAAAGCACCTGACCCGGCTTAAATTCATCTCTTTGGCCACCCGAAGGCCATGGAGCAGGGCCTCATACTCAGCTGTATTATTAGTGCAAGGAAACATTAACCTTAAAACATAGCAAAATTTGTCACCTCATGGGGAAGTCAAATAACTCCAGCCCCCGAGCCCTCCAGCTGCCTAGACCCGTCAAAGTGAATTGTCTAGTAAGTGTTATCCGGCTTCTCCTTAGGCGTCTGCAATTCTGTCCAGTCATTGATGAAATCCACAAGCGCTTGAGACTTGATAGCTGTCCTTGGCATATATTTCAAACCATGGGGTCCGAGCTCAATGGCCCACTTGGCCACTCGGCCTGTTGCCTCTCTGTTCCGAATAATATCCCCTAAGGGAGCAGAGCTGACCACAGTAATGGGATGACCAAGAAAATAATGCTTCAGCTTACGACTGGCCATGAACACCCCATACACTAGCTTCTGCCAATGTGGGTATCGCTACTTAGACTCAATTAACACCTCCCTGACATAATAAGCCGGCCGCTGGATTGGGTACTCCTTGTTGGGGAACGTAGAATTTCAAAAAAAATTACCTACGATCACGCAAGATCTATCTATGTGATGCATAACAACGAGCGGGAGAGTGTGTCCACATACCCTCGTAGACCGAAAGCGGAAGCGTTAAGTAACGCGGTTGATGTAGTCGAACGTCTTTGCGATCCAACCGATCAAGTACCGAACGCACGACACCTCCGCGATCAGCACAGGTTCAGCTTGGTGACGTCCCTTGTACTCTTGATCCAGCTGAGGCCGAGGGAGAGTTTCGTCAGCACGACGGCGTGATGACGGTGATGATGAAGTTACCGACGCAGGGCTTCGCCTAAGCACTACAACGATATGACCGAGGTGGAGATCTGTGGAGGGGGGCACCGCACACGGTTAAGACAACTGTCAACTTGTGTGTCTATGGGGTGCCCCCTTCCCCCGTATATAAAGGAGTGGAGGAGAGGAGGGCCGGCCCTCTCTATGGCGCACCCAAGGGGGGGGAGTCCTACTCCCAGTAGGAGTAGGTTTCCCCCTTCCCTAGTTGGAGTAGGAGAAGAAGGAAGAGGGAGAGAGGGAGAAGGAAAGGGGGGGCCGCCCCCCCACCCCAATTCGGATTGGGCTTGGGGGGGGGGGGGCACGCCCTCCACCTGGCCGCCTCCTCCTCTCTTCCACTAAGGCCCAATAAGGCCCATTGACTCCCCGGGGGGTTCCGGTAACCTCCCGGTACTCCAGAAAATGCCCGAACTCATCCGGAACCATTCCGGTGTCCAAACATAGCCTTCCAATATATCGATCTTTATGTCTCAACCATTTCGAGACTCCTCGTCATGTCCGTGATCACATCCGGGACTCCGAACTACCTTCGGTACATCAAAACACATAAACTCATAATACCGATCGTCATCGAACGTTAAGCGTGCGGACCCTAC
The DNA here is from genome assembly GCA_011799875.1 of Thinopyrum elongatum. NCBI lineage: Eukaryota > Viridiplantae > Streptophyta > Magnoliopsida > Poales > Poaceae > Thinopyrum > Thinopyrum elongatum. The sequence continues at coordinate 457,083,782 of CM022299.1, forward strand.
GGGTTCGAGAACTATGTAGACATGACCGAGACTCATCTCCAGTCAATAACCAATAGCGGAACCTGGATGCTCATATTGGCTCCCACATATTCTACGAAAATCTTTATCGGTCAAACCGCATAACAACATACGTTGTTCCCTTTGTCATCGGTATGTTACTTGCCCGAGATTCGATCGTCGGTATCTCAATACCTAGTTCAATCTCGTTACCAGCAAGTCTCTTTACTCGTTCCGTAATACATCATCCCGTAACTAACTCATTAGTGACATTGCTTGCAAGGCTTATAGTGATGTGCATTACCAAGAGGGCCCAGAGATACCTCTCCGACAATCGGAGTGACAAATCCTAATCTCAATCTATGCCAATTCAACAAACACCATCGGAGACACCTGTAGAGCATATTTATAATCACCCAGTTAGGTTGTGACGTTTGATAGCACTCAAAGTGTTCCTCCGGTATTCGGGAGTTGCATAATCTCATAGTCATAGGAACATGTATAAGTCATGAAGAAAGCAATAGTGACAAACTAAACGATCATCGTGCTAAGCTAACGGATGGGTCTTGTCAATCATATCATTCTCTAATGATGTGATCCCGTTCATCAAATGACAACTCATGTCTATGGCTAGGAAACTTAACCATCTTTGATTAATGAGCTAGTCAAGTAGAGGCATACTAGTGACACTCTGTTTGTCTATGTATCCACACATGTACTAAGTTTCCGGTTAATACAATTCTAGCATGAATAATAAACATTTATCATGATATAAGGAAATATAAATAACAACTTTATTATTGCCTCTAGGGCATATTTCCTTCAGTCTCCCACTTGCACTAGAGTCAATAATCTAGATTACACAGTAATGATTCTAACACCCATGGAGTCTTGGTGTTGATCATGTTTTGCTCGTGAGAGAGGCTTAGTCAACGGGTCTGCAACATTCAGATCCGTATGTATTTTGCAAATCTCTATGTATCCCTCCTTGACTTGATCGCGGATGGAATTGAAGCATCTCTTGATGTGCTTGGTTCTCTTGTGAAATCTGGATTCCTTTGCCAAGGCAATTGCACCAGTATTGTCACAAAAGATTTTCATTGGACCCGATGCACTAGGTATGACACCTAGATCGGATATGAACTCCTTCATCCAGAATCCTTCATTTGCTGCTTCCGAAGCAGCTATGTACTCCGCTTCACACATAGATCCCGCCACGACGCTTTGCTTAGAACTGCACCAACTGACAGCTCCACCGTTCAATATAAATACGTATCCGGTTTGTGACTTAGAGTCATCCGGATCAGTGTCAAAGCTTGCATCGACGTAACCATTTACGACGAGCTCTTTGTCACCTCCATAAATGAGAAACATATCCTTAGTCCTTTTCAGGTATTTCAGGATGTTCTTGACCGCTGTCCAGTGATCCACTCCTGGATTACTTTGGTACCTCCCTGCTAAACTAATAGCAAGGCACACATCAGGTCCGGTACACAGCATTGCATACATGATAGAACCTATGGCTGAAGCATAGGGAATGACTTTCATTTTCTCTCTATCTTCTGCATTGGTCGGGCATTGAGTCTGACTCAACTTCACACCTTGTAACACAGGCAAGAACCCTTTCTTTGCTTGATCCATTTTGAACTTCTTCAAAACTTTATCAAGGTATGTGCTTTGTGAAAGTCCAATTAAGCGTCTTGATCTATCTCTATAGATCTTGATGCCCAATATATAAGCAGCTTCACCGAGGTCTTTCATTGAAAAACTCTTGTTCAAGTATCCTTTTATGCTATCCAGAAATTCTATATCATTTCCAATCAACAATATGTCATCCACATATAATATTAGAAACGCTACAGAGCTCCCACTCACTTTCTTGTAAATACAGGCTTCTCCAATAGTCTGTACAAAACCATATGCTTTGATCACACTATCAAAACATTTATTCCAACTCCGAGATGCTTGCACCAGTCCATAAATGGATCGCTGGAGCTTGCACACTTTGTTAGCATCCTTTTGATCGACAAAACCTTCAGGTTGCATCATATACAACTCTTCTTCCAGAAATCCATTCAGGAATGCAGTCTTGACATCCATTTGCCAAATTTCATAATCATAAAATGCAGCAATTGCTAACATGATTCGGACGGACTTAAGCATCGCTACGGGTGAGAAGGTCTCATCGTAGTCAACTCCTTGAACTTGTCGAAAACCTTTCGCAACAAGTCGAGCTTTGTAGACAGTAACATTACCGTCAGCGTCAGTCTTCTTCTTGAAGATCCATTTATTCTCTATGGCTTGCCGATCATCGGGCAAGTCAACCAAAGTCCACACTTTGTTCTCATACATGGATCCCATCTCAGATTTCATGGCCTCAAGCCATTTCGCGGAATCTGGGCTCATCATCGCTTCCTCATAGTTCGTAGGTTCGTCATGGTGAAGTAACATGACCTCCAGAACAGGATTACCGTACCACTCTGGTGCGGATCTTACTCTGGTTGACCTACGAGGTTCGGTAGTAACTTGATCTGAAGTTACATGATCATTGGCATTAGCTTCCTCACTAATTGGTGTAGGAATCACAGGAACTGATTTCTGTGATGAACTACTTTCCAATAAGGGAGCAGGTACAGTTACCTCATCAAGTTCTACTTTCCTCCCACTCACTTCTTTCGAGAGAAACTCCTTCTCTAGAAAGGATCCATTCTTAGCAACGAATGTCTTGCCTTCGGATCTGTGATAGAAGGTGTACCCAACAGTCTCCTTTGGGTATCCTATGAAGACACATTTCTCCGATTTGGGTTCGAGCTTATCAGGTTGAAGCTTTTTCACATAAGCATCGCAGCCCCAAACTTTAAGAAACGACAACTTGGGTTTCTTGCCAAACCACAGTTCATAAGGTGTCGTCTCAACGGATTTAGATGGTGCCCTATTTAACGTGAATGCAGCCGTCTCTAAAGCATAACCCCAAAATGATAGTGGTAAATCAGTAAGAGACATCATAGATCGCACCATATCTAATAAAGTGCGGTTACGACGTTCGAACACACCATTACGATGTGGTTTTCCGGGTGGCGTGAGTTGCGAAATTATTCCGCATTGTTTCAAACAAAGACCAAACTCGTAACTCAAATATTCTCCTCCACGATCGGATCGCAGAAACTTTATTTTCTTGTTACGATGATTTTCCACTTCACTCTGAAATTCTTTGAACTTTTCAAATGTTTCAGACTTATGTTTCATCAAGTAGATATACCCATATCTGCTCAAATCATCTGTGAAGGTCAGAAAATAACGATACCCGCCGCGAGCCTCAATATTCATTGGACCACATACATCAGTATGTATGATTTCCAACAAATCTGTTGCTCGCTCCATTGTTCCGGAGAACGGAGTTTTAGTCATTTTGCCCATGAGGCATGGTTCGCAAGTACCAAGTGATTCATAATCAAGTGATTCCAAAAGTCCATCAGAATGGAGTTTCTTCATGCACTTTACACCAATATGACCTAAACGGTAGTGCCACAAATAAGTTGCACTATCATTATCAACTCTGCATCTTTTGGCTTCAATATTATGAATATGTGTGTCACTACTATCGAGATTCAACAAAAATAGACCACTCTTCAAGGGTGCATGACCATAAAAGATATTACTCATATAAATAGAATAACCATTATTCTCAGATTTAAATGAATAACCGTCTCGCATCAAACAAGATCCAGATATAATGTTCATGCTTAACCCTGGCACCAAATAACAATTATTCAGGTCTAAAACTAATCCCGAAGGTAGATGTAGAGGTAGCGTGCCGACGGCGATCACATCGACTTTGGAACCATTTCCCACGCGCATCATCACCTCGTCCTTAGCCAATCTTCGCTTAATCCGTAGTCCCTGTTTCGAGTTGCAAATATTAGCAACAGAACCAGTATCAAATACCCAGGTACTACTGCGAGCATTAGTAAGGTACACATCAATAAGATGTATATCACATATACCTTTGTTCACCTTGCCATCCTTCTTGTCCGCCAAATACTTGGGGTAATTCCGCTTCCAGTGACCAGTCCCTTTGCAGTAGAAGCACTCAGTCTCAGGCTTAGGTCCAGACTTGGGCTTCTTCACTTGAGCAGCAACTTGCTTGCCGTTCTTCTTGAAGTTCCCCTTCTTCCCTTTACCCTTTTTCTTGAAAATGGTGGTCTTGTTGACCATCAACACTTGATGCTCCTTCTTGATTTCTACCTCCGCAGCTTTTAGCATTGCGAAGAGCTCGGGAATTGCCTTATCCATCCCTTGCATATTATAGTTCATCACGAAGCTTTTGTAGCTAGGTGGCAGTGATTGAAGAACTCTGTCAATGACACTATCAACTGGAAGATTAACTCCCAGCTGAGTCAAGTGATTATGATACCCAGACATTTTGAGTATATGTTCACTGACTGAACTATTGTCCTCCATTTTGCAGCTGTAGAACTTATTGGAGACTTCATATCTCTCAATCCGGGCATTTGCTTGAAATATTAACTTCAACTCCTGGAACATCGCATATGCTCCATGACGTTCAAAATGTCGTTGAAGTCCCGGTTCTAAGCCGTAAAGCATGGCACAGTGAACTATCGAGTAGTCATAAGCTTTGCTCTGCCAGGCGTTCACAACGTCCTGCGTTGCTCCTGCAACGGGTCTTGCACCTAGCGGTGCTTCCAGGATGTAATTCTTCTGTGCAGCAATGAGGATAATCCTCAAGTTACGGACCCAGTCCGTGTAGTTGCTACCATCATCTTTCAACTTAGCTTTCTCTAGGAACGCATTAAAATTCAAAGGAACAGTAGCACGGGCCATTGATCTACAATAACATAGACATGCAAAATACTATCAGGTACTAAGTTCATGATAAATTAAAGTTCAATTAATCATATTACTTAAGAACTCCCACTTAGATAGACATCCCTCTAATCATCTAAGTGATCACGTGATCCAAATCAACTAAACCATGTCCGATCATCACGTGAGATGGAGTAGTTTTCAATGGTGAACATCACTATGTTGATCATATCTACTATATGATTCACGCTCGACCTTTCGGTCTCAGTGTTCCGAGGCCATATCTGCATATGCTAGGCTCGTCAAGTTTAACCCGATTATTCTGCGTGTGCAAAACTGGCTTGCACCCGTTGTATGTGAACGTAGAGCTTATCACACCTGATCATCACGTGGTGTCTCGGCACGACGAACTTTCGCAACGGTGCATACTCAGGGAGAACACCTGTACCTTGAAATTTAGTGAGAGATCATCTCATAATGCTACCATCGAACTAACCAAAATAAGATGCATAAAGGATAAACATCACATGCAATCAATATAAGTGATATGATATGGCCATCATTATCTTGTGCCTTTGATCTCCATCTCCAAAGCACCGTCATGATCACCATCGTCACCGGCGCGACACCTTGATCTCCATTGTAGCATCGTTGTCGTCTCGCCAACTATTGCTTCTACGACTATCTCTACCGCTTAGTGATAAAGTAAAAACAATTACATGGCGATTGCATTGCATACAATAAAGCGACAACCATATGGCTCCTGCCAGTTGCCAATAACTCTGTTACAAAACATGATCATCTCATACAATAAAATATAGCATCATGTCTTGGCCATATCATATCACAGCATGCCCTGCAAAAACAAGTTAGACATCCTCTACTTTGTTGTTGCAAGTTTTACGTGGCTGCTACGGGCTGAGCAAGAACCGTTCTTACCTACGCATCAAAACCACAATGATTTTTCGTCAAGTGTGCTGTTTTAACCTTCAACAAGGACCGGGCGTAGTCACACTTGATTCAACTAAAGTTGGAGAAACTGACACCCACTAGCCACCTGTGTGCGAAGCACGTCGGTAGAACCAGTCTCGCGTAAGCGTACGCGTAATGTCGGTCTAAGCCGCTTCATTCAACAATACCGCCAAATCAAAGTATGACATGCTGGTAAGCAGTATGACTATTATCGCCCACAACTCTTTGTGTTCTACTCGTGCATATAACATCTACGCATAGACCTGGCTCGGATGCCACTGTTGGGGAACGTAGAATTTCAAAAAAACTTACCTACGATCACGCAAGATCTATCTATGTGATGCATAGCAATGAGCGGGAGAGTGTGTCCACGTACCCTCGTAGACCGAAAGCGGAAGTGTTAAGTAACGCGGTTGATGTAGTCGAACGTCTTTGCGATCCAACCGATCAAGTACCGAACGCACGGCACCTCCGCGATCTGCGCATGTTCAGATTGGTGACGTCCCTCGTACTCTTGATCCAGCTGAGGCCGAGGGAGAGTTTCGTCAGCACGACGACGTGATGACGGTGATGATGAAGTTACCGACGCAGGGCTTCGCCTAAGCACTACAACGATATGACCGAGGTGGAAATCTGTGGAGGGGGGCACCGCACATGGTTAAGACAACTGTCAACTTGTGTGTCTATGGGGTGCCCCTTTCCCCCGTATATAAAGGAGTGGAGGAGGGGAGGGCCGGTCCTCTCTATGGCGCGCCCAAGGGGGGGGAGTCCTACTCCCAGTAGGAGTAGGTTTCCCCCCTTCCCTAGTTGGAGTAGGAGAAGAAGGAAGAGGGAGAGAGGGAGAAGGAAAGGGGGGGCCGGCCCCCACCCCAATTCAGATTGGGCTTGGGGGGCCGCGCCCTCCACCTGGCCGCCTCCTCCTCTCTTCCACTAAGGCCCAATAAGGCCCATTGACTCCCTGGGGGGTTCCGGTAACCTCCCGGTACTCCGGAAAATGCCCAAACTCATCTGGAACCATTCCGGTGTCCAAACATAGCCTTCCAATATATCGATCTTTATGTCTCAACCATTTCGAGACTCCTCGTCATGTCCGTGATCCATCCGGGACTCCGAACTACCTTCGGTACATCAAAACACATAAACTCATAATACCGATCGTCATCGAACGTTAAGCGTGCGGACCCTACGGGTTCGAGAACTATGTAGACATGACCGAGACTCATCTCCAGTCAATAACCAATAGCGGAACCTGGATGCTCATATTGGCTCCCACATATTCTATGAAAATCTTTACCGGTCAAACCGCATAACAACATACGTTGTTCCCTTTGTCATCGGTATGTTACTTGCCCAAGATTCGATCGTCGGTATCTCAATACCTAGTTCAATCTCGTTACCAGCAAGTCTCTTTACTCGTTCCGTAATGCATCATCCCGTAACTAACTCATTAGTCACATTGCTTGCAAGGCTTATAGTGATGTGCATTACCGAGAGGGCCCAGAGATACCTCTCCGACAATCGGAGTGACAAATCCTAATCTCGATCTATGCCAACTCAACAAACACCATCGGAGACACCTATAGAGCATCTTTATAATCACCCAGTTACGTTGTGATGTTTGATAGCACACAAAGTGTTCCTCCGGTATTCGGGAGTTGCATAATCTCATAGTCATAGGAACATGTATAAGTCATGAAGAAAGCAATAGCAACAAACTAAACGATCATCGTGCTAAGCTAACGGATGGGTCTTGTCAATCACATCATTCTCTAATGATGTGATCCCGTTCATCAAATGACAACTCATGTCTATGGCTAGGAAACTTAACCATCTTTGATTAACGAGCTAGTCAAGTAGAGGCATACTAGTGACACTCTGTTTGTCTATGTATCCACACATGTACTAAGTTTCCGGTTAATACAATTCTAGCATGAATAATAAACATTTATCATGATCTGTTCGATGCGGGGAAGAGCAAAAGGATCAGCTGGACCAGCTTTATTGAGGTCTGTATAATCCACACACATAGGCCAAGTGCCATTCTTCTTAAGTACCTGCACCGGGTTAGCCAACCACTCAGGGTGAAAAACTTCAACGATGAACCCGGCCGCTAAGAGCCGAGCCACCTCTTCTCCAATAGCCTTATGTCTCTCTTCATTAAAACGATGAAGGAATTGCTTGACCGGCTTAAATTTAGGATCAATATTGAGAGTGTGCTTGGCAAGTTCTCTTGGTACACCCGGCATGTCTGAAGGCTTCCATGCAAAGATGTCCCAGTTCTCACGGATGAACTCGATGAGCGCGCTTTCCTATTTCGGATCCATATTAGCACTGATAGTGAACTGTTGAGATGAGTCGCCAGGGACAAAGTCGACATGTTTGGTATCATCCGCCGATTTAAACTTCAACAAAGGGTCTTGCTCTGTGGTTGGCTTCTTTAACGGAGTCATGTCAGCCGGGTCAACATTATCCTTATAAAACTTAAGTTCCTCTACAGCACAAGCAGACTCAGCGTAAGCAGCATCACCTTCCTCGCATTCCAAAGCAATCTTTCTATTACCATGAACCGTAATGGTACCCTTATGTCCTGGCATCTTAAGCTGTAGATACACATAACAAGGCCATGCCATAAATTTGGCATAAGCCGGCCGTCCAAACAAAGCATGATAAGGGCTCTTAATTTTGACCACCTCAAACCACAACGTCTCTGCCCTGTAATCATGGTCATCACCAAAAGCCACTTCTAAGGCGATCTTACCAACTGGGTATGCCGACTTACTGTTGGGGAACGTTGCATGGAAAACAAAAAAATTCTACGCACACGCAAGATCTATCCATGGAGATGCCTAGCAACGAGAGGGGGAGAGTGTGTCTACGTACCCTCATAGACCGTAAGTGGAAGCGTTAGAACAAGGCGGTTGATGTTGTCAAACAACTTCACGATCCAACCGACCGAGCACCGAACATACGGCACCTCCGCGTTCAGCACACGTTCAGCTCGGTGACATCCTCGACTTCTTGATCCAGCAAGATGGCGAGGTATTGGATGAGTTTCGGCAGCACGACAGCATGGTGACGATGATGGTGATGTGATCTCCGTAGGGCTTCGCCTAAGCACTACGAAAATATGACTGAGGTGGTAAACGGTGGACGGGGCGCCGCACACGGCTAAGACAATGTTGTGTGTTGTTTGGGGCGCCCCCTCTCCTCTATTTATATATGTGTAGGGACTTGGAGTAGAAGGAATAGTGCCACATGAATAGTACCACATTAATAGTATGGATTTGGACTCCAAAGTCCAATCCTATTCCTACTAGGACTCTCCTTTTTTCCTTCCCTAGTTGCGTGGGCTTTTGAGGACTTGGTGCGCCTAGCCCAATAAGGCCAGGGTGCCTCCCCTTAGCCCATGCCAGCCCTTGGGATGTGGTGGACCCACTTGTGGACTTCCGAACCCCTCCGGAATCCTCCGGAACCTTCTAGAAGCTTCCTGGTACAATACCGAAAAGACTGCACCTTTTTTCGGAACCCAAAATATGAATTCCCATATATAAATTTTTACCTCTCGACCATTTTGAGTGTCGGGGATATCGTGCGACATATGCAAGGGGGTGGCTTATCATGGATGGGGATAAGAGTACGTCGCCGGGCTCTAGAAGCGGGAGTGAGCGAGACCGCATACGCCTGCGAATCTTACCCAGGTTCGGGGCTCTCCTAGGAGATAACACCCCTAGTCCTGCTCTGCGAGGTCTCCGCATGATGACTATGATCAACAAAGTAGCTACAAGCTTGCTCCTTGAGCTGTTTCGGCTAGAGGAGGGAGAAGGGCAAGGCTAGCTCTACTCCTCTCTCTTTGTGAGTGTGTGTGAATGGCGTGGGTGCTCTCACCCCCCTTGCATGGGTGAGCCTGGGGGGTTTATATAGGCCTACCCCCCAGGGGTACAATGGTAATCCGGCCGGGTGTAGGGCCCGGCATTCAGCGTCTCTGGTTGCCGGCTTCTCCGCCAACCGCTGGGGCCCGCCGCCTGGTGGGCCCCGCCGACTGCCATGATCTCAGCCGTCAGGTAGGGCCCACCACCTGCGGGCCATGTTGACTGCTTTATACTGTAGCCTCGCCCCTGATGACGAAGGCTTCGTCGAGGGGAGCGTGGTTATAGTCCCGCCGCCTGACGGGTGCTCACTGTAGCCATACCCCGTCTCATCTGGTTGATGGCGCACAGACTTCAAGGGGGAGAAGGGCCGCCCGCTAGGAGTCGGCCCTCCCTTATTGCCGCCTGCTTGAGGTGGGCCGCCTTCGGGTGGCTCGCAGACAGGTAGGGCCCGCCGCCTGCGGGCCGTACTGACCGCCCGTCGTGGGAGTGTGGCTCCCTCTGGCGCTAGTGATGTCATGGACTGCTTGGTTATAGTGCCGCGCTTGGCGGGGGGGTGTCCGCCCAGTACACGGCTCTGCGGCCAAGTCCCATCCTGGGTTCGGGGGTGGCAGGCCATACTATAGCCATGCCTTGTCTTGTCGTGGTAATGTGGTGCTGACTTCGAGGGGGCGAGGGGCCGTCTGCCAGGAGTCGGCCCCCTTGCGGCCGCCTTCCGTGGTCTTGCCGCTTTCTAGCAGCCGGCCCTTTGGACCAGCTAGCCCAAGAAGGCGGTCATGATTTCGGAGGGCGCAAGGGGCGCGGCCGGCCCTGATGTCTTGAAATACCATGGGGGGCTGATGTGGCTACCCGTGGTCATTTACTCCGACAGTAGTCCTCGAAGCTGGTGGGGCACCACGGCTGAAAAACAAGGAGTCTCGGCAGCTTCCTACTCTGAGTGACCTGGTAGTTGGGCTTCGTCCGTCTTCTGGAGAGGCCGATTGCCAGGAGCCGGCCATGGCCAGGCCTGCCGCCTGGCAAATTCGAATCGTCGTGGCGGAGGCCGGGTTAGATGCCAGCCGGACGACAGGCGTGCCACCCATGGCTCGCCCGCCATGCGGCGCCAGCAGGCCAGGCCGGCCTGCCAGCCCGCGTGCGCGACGAGACATCGCCGCAGGCCTGGGCCCACCACTACAGGGCCTCGGCACGCGTGCGGATCCGCTGTGGCCGAGGCGGGCGGTTCCGATTCCCGGGAGCGATTAATACACGCCGTCACGGTGTTGTAATTGTGGGGTTGTGGGGGGAGTGGGCGCAATTAATCTTGCGCCCCCCATGTTCCGCCCCCTTGGCTCCGCCGCCAGAGGGCTACAAGTAGGGGGAGGAGGGGGGCGGCACAACTCACGCGCGCCCTCCTCTCCCTTCTCTTTGCTTTTCTCCTTCCTCTTCTTCTTGCTGTTGCCGCGGCCTCTCCTCTCGCCGGAGTGCTGCCGCAGCCCGCCATCGCCGAACCTCCACGCGCCACAGCCACCTTGCGCCGCCACCGAGCACGGAGCCCATGGCGCCAAGCGGCCACGCGGGCGACTGGGACGGCTCCAACGTCCACGACGGGCACTTGGAGTTCCTCCGCCAGACGCGGCGGCTCCCCAATGCGTCGAACGTCAAGGTGCGTGTCCCCCCCGAAAGGGAGATCTCACCGGCGCCGGAAGGCAGCGAGCGTGTCGTCTTCCGGTCGCATTTCCTCCGCGGCTTCGGCCTTCCGGCGAGCGGATTCTTTCGCTCGTTTTTGGACTTCTACGGAGTGCAGCCTCACCATCTTACTCCGAACACGGTGGTGCTGCTCTCCGCCTTCGTCACCCTGTGCGAGGGCTACCTCGGCATGCTCCCCACACTCAAGCTGTGGGGAGAGCTTTTCTATCTCAAGCTCGGCACCGCCGCCAAGAACGAGGCGGCCCAGTGCGGAGCCTGCATCGCGGTGCGGCACACATGATCCGGGGTCCGCTTCCTGGCTCTCGCCCTGCTACAGTCGGCCAAACTGTGGCAGAAGTCATACTTCTACGTCGAGAACATCCACTCGACGCGGGACTACGTCAACCTACCGGCATATGCAGCCGGCCCGCCTGTCGAGCCTCGCACTAACTGGAAGTTCCAGCCGAGAACCCTGTCGGCCGCGTGCTCCACCGCGCTCCTTCGGCTCCAGGAGATGATGGCGTCGGAGGGCCTCAAGGCCTCAGACCTGCTGACCGCGTTCTTGAAGCGCCGAGTGCTGCCCCTCCAAGCCCGGCCCCACTTGATCAGCGACATGAGTGGGCGCCGGGATCCATGCCGGATGTCCACCAAGGTGATGCCGGACGTGGAGGTGGTCCACATGGTGAACTTCTTCTCTGACTGCAAGCTGTCGGAGACGGAGTGGCAATTCGGCAAGCCGCCGTACAGTCGGGCCAACCCGCCGCCTCCGGTACGTCTCCTTATTCTTTTTTCCTTTGTTCGTTCGGGTTCTTTCTTGCCGCCTGACCAGTCGGCCTTGGTGCAGCGCTTCCCAAGCCAGACGGCCACTGACACACCGGCCCCGGGTCACCAGTACATGGCGGACCGGTCGATGAGTGACGTGGACGACCCCGACTTGGGGGCGGCCGCTCAGGAGGAGGACGACGTCACAGGCGGAGGCGGCGAGGGAGCAGGCGGCTCCTTAGGAGGCGGCCTCGGGGATTGGCCGGACGACGACGAGGAGGACGAAGAGCCGCGCCGTGCCCATGGCGCTGACAGGGCGGGCGCCAGCTCCTCGGCCGCGCCGACCGCCGCAGCCGGTGCACCGAAGCGCCGGGCCGACGCCGGGTTGTTTGGCAGCCGGCCCAAGAAGGCCAGGACCTCGGCCGCCGCGACCAAGCGGCAAGAGGCTGCCACGAAGGCGGCCCTCTTCCAGAAGGCCCCAAAGCGGCTCCCGCTGGTGTCCGCGTAAGTGCCTTGTCCTTTCTCGCATCTTGCTTTGCGTTTGCTTTTCTTCTATCTTTGCGATCTTTTTACTCTCTTCCTCCCTTGGTGCGCAGCGCCCCACTTTCCTTGTCGCAAGCCCCCGCTGCGTGGATCTTCTTGCCGCCCTCCAGGAGGCGACAGAGAAGAACGCGCGGGAGGCGCGAGAGGAGCGGGAAGCTGCGGCCCGGGAGAAGGCAGAGGCCGACGCGGCGGCCAAGGCCCAAGCCGACGTCGTGGCCAAGGAGCAGGCGGATGCGGCCGCCAAGGCGCAGGCGGAGGAGGCGTCCCGCAGCCAGGCTCCGGAGTCCACTGGTCCGCAATCTGCGGAACCTGTGGTGCTGGAGGTCCAGGCTTCGACAGGAGGAGCCGGCGATGATCAGTCGGTCCAAGAGAGGGGAGGGGACCCTGTTATCCCGAAGGCGGAGGTGCCCCCGTGCATGCCGGCTGCCGACGCCTAGGGCAGTCATCCTGATGCGTCGTTGGTGCCGCCAGCCAGTGGCAAGTTGATGGTGGGTCCGACTCCCGCAACCCGTATCCCGGCGCGTCGGCGTGCGGGGAAGGCGGCCTCAGCACCGCGGCCGTTGGAGGTCGGGGCCTCTAGCTCGTCGGCGCCCGACGCTGAGGCTACCAGCGCTGCCCCACCGGATTGGACGTCTGGGGGTGGTACGGGTGTTTTGAACGCGGCCTCGCAGGAAGGCCTGGCCCAGTTCAACGCCCAAGGCGCCGCTCTCCAGCAATGCACGCAGGAGTTCCTGGCGACGCGGGCGGCCGTTCGGGTACGTTTCTTGTTTTCGTTTCTTTGTAATTTTCCATGGGGGCGTGCCAGCGCACCCACTGGGTGTAGCCCCCGAGTTCCAGGCCGGCTGCTGAGCAGGCGGCTCGGAACTTCAGGTCGAGCTCCGAGTACTGACTCGTTACCTTCTTCTGTTGTCTTTGTTGCAGGACTACCACAACATTCGTGCGGCCGCCTACAACTCTCAGCTCCAGGAGCTGACCAAGCGGACCGCCGATCTGACGGAGATCCGAAGTAAGTACTTGGTCTTCTTCCTTGCGGGGGCGCGTCAGCGCACCCGCTGGGTGTAGTCCCCGAGATTCGGGCCGACTGCTGAGCAGTCGGGCCGGATCTCCCGGTAACTACTTTCCATTGGTGTTGATGGTTTTCTTTTTTCTTCGTTTTTGGCAGAGGTCGCCGCAGATCTGCGGCAGCGCCTGGGCGACGCCGAGTCCGCGCTCCATACCAAGGAGCAGGAGCGCAGCCAGGTGGCCCAGGAATGCGACCGCCTGGCCAAGGAGCTGGCGGACCAGGCGGAGCGGCACAAGGCGGAGCTCCGAAAGCTGAAGGAGGAGGAAGACTCCCTCAAGGCCGAGTTCGAGACTCAACGCTCGAACTGGGCCGAGAAGGAGAGACTTCTGACCGACGGCTACGGCGAGATCGAGGACATGATTGATGGTAAGTTATTTCTTCTTTTGAACAGCCGTCGACTACAGCAGGAGTCGGCCACTGGCTTCTAATCTTTAATCTTCTTCTTGTGCAGAATACTTTCCATGTCACTTCGTCGCCGTCAGCAAGGCCATCGAGGCGCGTCGCCACATGCATAGGAAAATGGGTGTGGACATTGCGCCCAACGCGCCCCGGAATCTCGGCGAGCAGCTTCTAGCTGTCAAGACGCGCCTGCAGCCGGCTCACAGGATGCTTCATCGCCTGCAGTGCGCCGGGGCTCAGGTGTTGGCCGCCTTTTGGCCCGACGCTCAAATTCCACGCACCCCCAGTCAGACTGCCAACTAGCTGGAGGTAGCGGTCGGCCGCTTCGAGGCTTGGAAGGGCGCTGCGGCTCGGGCGGGTGCGCGGACGGCCTTGGAGTTCACCAAGGCATGGTATCCTGGGCTGGACCTGGCCCAGCTGGCCACCTTCCGATAGGAGGCCGGACCGAGCTGGCGGCGGTGGGCCCTGCGCTTACTCAACGCGTGGCAGCGATCGCCGAGTACACCGACACCATCGTTTTCATCCCCGAGCTGGACGAGGAAGGCGCTGAGGTGCTGCCCGACTGGTTCGGGCTGAACCCGGGGGATGCGGGGGACTCGGCGGAAGAGATCGCCTCCAGCGATGAGGGCGAGGACGAAGAGGATGAGGACGGCGAGGACGACGCACCGGACGACGGAGCGGACAGCCGGCCTGAGCCCAACCAAGCCTCGACCAACGAGCCGCATGCTACCGCACCGACTGCTACCGGGGGCGAACAGGCTGAGACCCTTCAGTCGGCCGCTCCACCATCCGGCGCCGCTGCCTCTGCCAACCCGTCGGACCCGCCTGCTGCTCCTTTGGCCTAGATGGCCACTTTGTCTTATCTTTCCTGTTCTTGTAATTTTTTGAACAAGCATGTTAAATTCGCGCAATTCCACCCGATGGGTGTGTATTCAAACTTTGTTGAATGCTGGCTATGAGCTCTGCTATGTAAATCAACTTTATTCGCACAAGTTGTGCTCTGCCGGGTTCTGACTTTGCCTTGTTTTTCTGCTCTTTTTTGGCTTTTTCCTTTGCCGCCTTCCTTTGGCTACCGCCCTGCCAGCCGGACAGCCGCTCTGCGGTCTGTGGCTGGGTCCGGTGCTTGGCCGTTTAGGAAGACAAGTACTTTGGCCGTTTTAGAACGTAGCAAGTCAAGTGAGAAGCCGGCCGGCCGGCTGCTCAGCAGCCGGAGGGTGAGGCGAGGAGCCGGCTTAGCCTATGTTGATGCTTTTTTCCTTAGTCATTTTTCGTGTGGACACCATTTCCTACCTTCAGCTCTTGCCAGCCGAACAGTCGCTCTGCGAGCTGCGGCTTAAGGCAAGAGAGGGCTTAGATGTCTGCACACTACTTGTCCGACTGCAGGTGGCACCAACATAGGACAAGGCGGCAAGCCCCCGGGCCGACTGGTTGGAACCCGGTGCCAGGCGGAGGAATGAAACAACACATTCTCAGGCATAAACTTATCGTAAAGATAAAATGGGTAGTCCTCGAGTGCTCCTCGAGGGACTCGATGCCTTCACTCTTAATACGCAAGGCAGCGTGGTACATACTGCATTAGCTATAAAATCTTCGGAGGAGATTTGCGTTCCATGGGCACTCCGTTTCCTTGCCGGAATCGTCCCTCTTGCGTGCCCTGGGCTTCTGCGCGTCGATGAGGTAGTAGGAGTCATTGCCCAAGGCTTTGCTGATGACGAAGGGTCCTTCCCAAGGGGCCGAGAGCTTGTGCTGGCCGGCTGTTCGTTGGATCAGCCGGAGCACAAGGTCCCCCTCTTGGAAAGATCGTGGCTTGACCTTCTGGCTGTGGTAGCGGCGTAGGGCCTACTGGTAGATGGCGGACCGGCTGAGTGCCAGCAGCCGGCCTTCTTCCAGCAGGTCGACGCCATCTTCTCGCGCCTCCCTTGCCTCCGCCTCCGTGTACATGGTGACGCGAGGTGAGTCAAACTCGATGTCAGTAGGGATGACAGCCTCAGCCCCGTACACGACGAAGAAGGGAGTGAAGCCGGTCGATTTGTTCGGCGTGGTCCGAAGACTCCAAAGGACGGCCGGTAGCTCCTCGATCCAGCAGCCGGCCGAGCGCTCCTGCGGCTCGACCGATCGGGGCTTGATGCCGAACAAGATGAGGCCGTTTGCTCGCTCGACTTGGCCGTTTGACTGCGGATGGGCAACAGACGCTAAGTCCAGTCGGATGCCTTGCGTCGCGCAGAAACGGGGCAAGGCGCCTTTGGCAAAGTTTGTGCCATTGTCAGTGATGATGCTGTGCGGTATGCCGTACCGGACGGTGATATCAGTGATGAAGGTCACTGCAGTTGGACCGTTCAGCTTCTTAATTGGCTTTGCTTCAATCCACTTGGTGAATTTATCCACAGCGACCAGCAGATGGGTCATGCCACCGCGTGCCATTTTGAACGGGCCCACCATGTCCAGCCCCCAGACCGCAAATGGCCAAGTGAGGGGGATGGTCTTGAGTGCGGAAGCCGGCAGGTGTTGCTTGGGGCTGAATTTCTGGCACCCTTTGCACTTCTTGACCAAGTCCTTGGCGTCGTCCAAAGCAGTCGGCCAGAAGAATCCATGGCGGAAAGCTTTGGCGACAAGGGATCTGGAGGCCGCGTGGTGGCCGCATTCGCCTTGATGGATGTCTCTGAGGATTGCCTTGCCTTTTTCTGGCTCAACGCAGTGCTGGAAAACGCCAGTCACGCTGTGTCTGACAAGCTCTCTATTCACTATCGTGTATGCTGCTGCTCGGCGTTGCACTTGCCGGGCCGAGGTCTCGTCGGCTGGTAGCTCTCCGCTTACCAGGAAGTTGAGGATGGGCTGCGCCCATGACGGTGCTTCGACCACTGTCATCACGGCCACTGGAACCAGGGCGGTTGGGTTGGGAGGAGGCGGGTTGGAGTGAGCCACCGCTTGTTATGTCGCTGAAGTCCCCGGGCCGACTGCTGCAGCCCCCGGGCCGGGTTCTGAAGTCCCCGGGCCGGGTGCGACTGCTGCAGTCCCCGAGCCGCCTGCCGAAGTCCCCAGGCCGGCTGTTGCAGCCCTCGAGTCAGATCCGACTGTTCCGGGAGCAGCTGACACGAAGATGGACTCAGATTCCGGTGAAGGCTTGATAGATGGCTTGCGGAGGCATTGAAGGGAAATGCCGGCTGGTATCGCTTGGCGGGTGGAGCCGATCCGTGCCAGGGCATCAGCTTGCTTGTTTTCGGCTCATGGCACGTGAAGGAACTCGCACCCGTCAAAGTATCCACTGATCTGCTGGATGAGGAAGCGGTAGCTCGCCATGTTTGCATCCTTGGCGTCCCAATCGCCAGACGACTGCTGGACTACCAAGTCAGAGTCGCCGTAGCACAGAATCCGGCGTATGCCAATCTCTTTGGCCAGTCAGAGTCCGTGTACGAGTGCCTCATACTCGGCCACGTTGTTGGAGGCGGCAAAGTGAATTTGCAATGTGTACTTGAGCTTGTCACCTTTGGGAGAGGTGAGAATGATGCCGGCTCCTAGACCAGTGCGCATCTTTGAGCCATCAAAGTGCATTCGCCAATGGGTGGAATCCGGCGCCAGCAGCAGGTACTGGGTCTCGGCCCAGTCGACGAGGAAGTCGGCCAGCACTTGGGACTTGATAGCGGTGCGGGGCTGGTAGAGGATGGTGTGGGGAGCTAGCTCGATGGCCCACTTGGCCACTCGGCTTGATGCATCTCTGTTGCCCATGATCTCGGCAAGTGGGGCAGTGCAGACAACCGTGATGGAGTGCTCTTGAAAGTACTGCTTGAGCTTCTTGGCGGCAAAGTATACGCCATAGCACATCTTCTGGTAGTGGGGGTAATTCTGCTTGGAGGCCGACATCACTTCGCTCAGGTAGTAGACGGGCCTCTGGACCTGCTGTGCCTTGCCGTCCTCCGGGCGCTCGACCACAATGACAGTGCTGACCACCCGGCTGGTGGCGGCGATGTAGAGGAACATGAGCTCCTTAGCAGCCGAAGCCGCCAGGACAGGCGGCGTAGTCAGCATTTTCTTGAGCTGGAGGAAGGCCTCGTCCGCCTTGTCGTTCCACTCGAAGTGAGTGGTTTTCTTCATTAGCTGGTATAGGGGAAGAGCCTTCTCGCCCAGCCGGCTGATGAAACGGCTGAGGGATGCCAAGCACCCGGTGAACTTCTGGATGTCTCGAAGCCGGATGGGCCTCTCCATCCGCTCAATGGCCTTGATCTTCATAGGGTTGCACTCGATGCCACATTCTGAGACAAGGAAACCAAGGAGCTGGCCGGCTGGTACTCCGAAGACACACTTTTCTGGGTTTAGCTTGATTTGAAAACGGTGCAGATTATCGAAGGTCTCCTTGCGATCCTCCAGGAGGGTACCGCGCTTCTCCGTCTTCACCACAATGTCGTCTACATAGACGTGGGCATTTCTGCTGAGTTGCTTGAGGAGGCACTTCTGCATGCAACGCTGAAACGTGGCACCGGCATTTCTCGGGCCGAATGTCATGGTCAGGTAGCAGAAGGCTTCGAATGGTGTGATGAAGGCGGTCTTCAGCCGATCGGCCGGGTTCAGCTTGATCTGGTGGTAGCCAGAGTAGGCATCCAAAAAACTCAACAGCTCGCATCCGGCTGTGGAGTCAATCACTTGGTCTATCCGAGGCAGAGCAAACGGATCTTTGGGGCAAGCTTTGTTGAGGCTGGTGTAATCAATGCACATGCACCACTTGTTGTTCTTCTTCAGTACAAGGACTGGGTTGGCAAGCCATTCTGGAAAGAACACTTCCATGATGAAGCCGGCCGCCAGAAGCCGAGCGATCTCTTCGCCAACGATTCTTCTCTTCTCTTCTGACAGGCGGCGGAGGGGTTGCTTAACTGGTTTTGCATCCGATCTGACATGTAGCTTGTGCTCGGCGAAATCTGTCGGAACACCCGGCATGTCCTTGGGAGACCATGCGAAGATGTCCCGATTCTCATGGAGGAAATCGATGAGCTCGCTTTCCTATTTACTGTCGAGGTGGGCCCCCACGACAGCGAATCTCTTCGGGTGCTCAGGGTCCAAGGGAATCTTCTTGGTTTCTTTGGCCAGCTGGAAGGAGTCCTGGGCCTCTGACTCCTTGGGATCCGGTGACAGGTCCGGCTGCTTGCTGGCCATGGCCACAACCCGGTTAAGGAACCGCCTTTCCGCAGCGATGACGAGGGACTCAGCCAGCCGACTACTGGCAGTAGCACACGTGGCCAACTTCTGGTAGTCGCCGGCTACGGTGATAATGCCCTTGGTACCCGGCATCTTCATCTTGAGGTAGGCGTAGTGTGGCACCGCCATGAACTTGGCCAGAGCAGGTCGGCCAAGGAGCGCGTGGTAGGGGCTCTCCAGGTCCACCACCTTGAACCAGATTGGCTCGCGGCGGAAGTGATCTTTGTCTCCGAAGAGGACATCTATCTTGATCTTGCCGATAGGAGAGCAGGAAAGGCCAGGTACAATGCCATGGAAGACAGTCCGACTGGGCTGGAGCTGCTTCTCCTTGACGCACAGCTTCTCCAGGGTGTCACGGTAGAGGATGTTGATGCTGCTACCGCCGTCTATCAGAACTCGGGAGAAGCGACAGGCTCGCCGCTCCGTTGAAAAGGTGGCACCCAGCACCAGGGCGTAGGAACCCGGAGAAGGCATCACCTCCGGGTGGTCAGCGCGGCTCCAGCTGATAGGCCTCTCGGACCAGTGCATGAACTCTGGGACCTCAGAAGCGACCGTGTTCACCTCACGGTGCTGCTGACGCCGGCTGTGCCTGTCGTCGGCCACACTGGTGAAGACGACGTAGGCTCCGTGTTCTTCGGGGAATTCATCTTGGATTGCGCCGACGGGGCGGGCCGCCGGCTGCTGAGGAGGCGGAGCCGGCGGGCCTGTAGGCGGAGGGGGCAGTCCTTTGCCTTTGGCAATGCGGGTGAGCCAGTGGCACTTCCGGGTGGTGTGATTGGACGGCTTTGCGCCGCTGTGGAACTTGCAGGGGGCATCAAGGGTTTGCTCGAAGGAGAAGGCGGGCAACCAAGCAGGCTTGCTGCCTCTTTGATGCTTGGGGCCGGGCTACACTTCCGGCTGTTGGTCTTCAACTGCTGCCACCTGCCGGCTGGTGGAAGCCGGCTGCTGGGCCTTGCGTTTGTTGTCGTTCGACTGCTGGCGCCGACTGGAGTCACCGGCAGGCGTCTGAGGGGCCGGAGGGAGCATCTTCCCAGATGCGTCCACTCGGAGCTCCGACTTCATGGAGGAATCGGCGGTGGCATACTTGTCCGCTATGATCAGCAGCTCGTCGAGTGTTGCCGGCTCATCGCAGAGGAGTCGGTGCTTGAGTAAGGTGCCCTCTCGACACCCGGTAGTGAAGTACTCTATGGCTTGCACCTCGTGCACCCCTTCGCAGGAGTTGCGCAGTTCGGCCCACCACGTCAAGTACTCGCGGGTGGACTCGGTTGGGCCTTGGACCCATAGGGAGAGCTGGCAAGGCTTGGGCGGCCGCTTGTAGGTGCTGGTGAAGTTGTGGATGAAAACTTCAGTGAAGTCCAGCCAGCTGTTGACGCTGTAGGGCTTGAGGCTGTTCAGCCATGTCCGGGCTGTGCCCTGGAGCATGAGCGAAACGTACTTCACGACAACGCGCTTGTTGCCGTTTGCTATGCTGATGGCGGTGGAGTAGTCAACCAGCCAGTCCTCCGGCTTCACGGAACCGTTGTACTTGGGAGTGTCTCGAGGAAGCGAGAACCCTTTGGGGAAGGGCTCGTCGCGAATGCGGGGGCCGAAACAAGGTGGGCCGATCGCATCTTCTTCTTCTAACGGCAGGGATAGAGCCAAGCGGTCGATCCGGAGGCGGGCGTCGTTCTCTCCGACTCCTTCACGGGGTCGCAGCCTGTCTCCGAGAATCGGATGCTCAATAGGCGGGCGGGAGGCGCGCCTCTCCCTGCGCGGGGGAGGCGGTCAATCATCCCGCCGTTCAACTGCTCGTGGGCGGCCGTCTTGGTCGCGCTCGATGGTGATGCGTGTGCGGCCGTGGCTAACAGCCGGCTCTTGGTTTCATCGGTCGCGGGCGCCGGCTGTCGGCGTCCGGGAGGTCGCGCCATGCTCTCGGCGAGGGGGAAGGTTCTCGTCCGGTAAGCCGGGTTCCACCCAGCGGCGGCCGGCCTCTTGCTGCGCGGCGGCCGCGTCGATGAGCTGCTGGACGCGCTCCATCATGCAGCGGTGCTCGTCGCCCTCCAGGCGATCCAGCTCATCTGCCGCTGCCTAGGCGGCGCGTAAGTTCTCCATTGGCGTGGCGTAGACCGGGTGGTCGGCCCCCAGCATGCTGGCGATGGCTGCGCCGCGCTGCCGGACCGTGCCCAAGCGGCTCGGTTCACCGGCAGCCGGCGTGCCGCAGACGGCGCGATCGATCTCGCGCTGATATGCCTCGGTGAGGCGTCTCATGGCTTCCAACTTGTTGGCGCTGTCGAGGAGTGCAACGCGGCACGCTTCCAGCGTTTCGCCATTCGCACCGGGCGCTATGGGCGTGGACAGGTCCCGCATTGCCTCCTGCAACGGGTCCCGGCCGGCCTTGCTGGAGGCTCCATCGTGGCTGATGACTAGCACCTCGGTAATGGTGCTGGTGCTGGCGCTGCTGTCTGCAACAGGAAGCGGGTCGTCGAAGATCACCACGTCACCGGGGAAGGCATCGGAAGGCGCAGCGTCGGCGTCGATGACCATGTCGACGGGCGGGTCGGTGGAGCCAATGGGCTCCAGGTTGGAGGCCGGCTCGTTGGCGATGTGAAGCTTGTCGAGGAGGTCGACAAGGCAGCTCTCGGAGTTGGCAGCGCCCGCGTCGGGTGCGGGCTCGTCGGGGAGGCGGATCCTCGCTGATGAGATCAGCGAGGCAGCTCGCGGCACAGACGGCTTCCGCACCACGCAGCGTGTCGGCGCAAACGCCGTCAGGCGTGCCGGGCTGGCTGCGCTCGCCAGGAAGGAAGGGGGTTCCTGTCCAGAATGTGTTTCCGGACGACGGTGCACCTTGCCCCACGGTGGGTGCCAAATGTCGGGGATATCGTGCGACATATGCCAGGGGGTGGCTTATCATGGATGGGGACAAGAGTACGTCGCCGGGCTCTAGAAGCGAGAGTGAGCGAGACCGCATACGCCTGCGAATCTTACCCAGGTTCGGGGCTCTCCTAGGAGATAACACCCCTAGTCCTGCTCTACGGGGTCTCCGCATGATGACTATGATCAACAAAGTAGCTACAAGCTTGCTCCTTGAGCTGTTTCGGCTAGAGGAGGGAGAAGGGCAAGGCTAGCTCTACTCCTCTCTCTACGTGAGTGTGTGTGAATGGCGTGGGTGCTCTCTCCCCCCTGGCATGGGTGAACCTGGGGGGTTTATATAGGCCTACCCCCTAGGGTTACAATGGTAATCCAGCCGGGTGTAGGGCCCGGCCGTCAGCATCTCTGGTTGCCGGCTTCTCCGCCGACCACTTTGGCCCGCCGCCTGGTGGGCCCCGTCGACTGCCATGATCTCAGCCGTCAGGTAGGGCCCGCCGCCTGTGGACCATGTTGACTGCTTTATACTGTAGCCTCACCCCTGATGATGAAGGCTTCGTCGAAGGGAGCGTGGCTACAATCCCGCCGCCTGACGGGTGCTCACTGTAGCCATACCCCGTCTCATCTGGTTGATGGCGCACAGACTTCAAGGGGGAGAAGGGCCGCCCGCTAGGAGTCGGCCCTCCCTTATTGCCGCTTGCTTGAGGTGGGCCGCCTTCGGGTGGCTCGCGGACAGGTAGGGCCCGCCGCCTGCGGGCCGTACTGACCGCCCATCGTGGGAGCGTGGCTCCCTCTGGCGCTAGTGATGTCACGGACTGCTTGGTTACAGTGTAGCTCTAGGCGGGGGGTGTCCGCCCAGTACACGGCTCTGCGGCCAAGTCCCATCCTGGGTTCGGGGGTGGCAGGCCGTACTATAGCCATGCTTTGTCTTGTTATGGTAATGTGGTGCTGACTTTGAGTGGGCGAGGGGCCATATGCCAGGAGTCGGCCCCCTTGCGGCCGCCTTCCGTGGTCTTGCCGCTTTCTAGCAGCTGACCCTTTGGACCAGCCAGCCCAAGAAGGCGGTCGTGATTCCGGAGGGCGCGAGGGGAACGGTCGGCCCTGATGTCTTGAAATACCATGGGGGGCTGATGTGGCTACCCGTGGTCATTTACTCCGACACCGAGACTCCTTGTGATGTCCGGGATCTCATCCGGGACTCCGAACAACATTCGGTCATCAAATCACATAACTCATATAACACTATATCGTCAACGAACGTTAAGCGTGCGGACCCTACGGGTTCGGGAATGATGTAGACATGACCGAGACGCCTCTCCGGTCAATAACCAATAGCGGAACCTGGATGCCCATATTGGTTCCTACATATTCCACGAAGATCTTGTCGGTCGAACCACAATGACAACATACGTAATTCCCTTTGTCCGTCGGTATGTTACTTGCCCGAGATTCGATCGTCGGTATCTCCATACCTAGTTCAATCTCGTTACCGGCAAGTATCTTTACTCGTTCCATAATACATCATCCCGTAACTAACTCCTTAGTCACTTTGCTTGCAAGCTTATTATGATGTGCATTACCGAGAGGGCCCAGAGATACCTCTCCGAAACATGGAGTGACAAATCCTAATCTCGATCTATGCCAACTCAACAAACACCTTCGGAGATACCTGTAGAGCATCTTTATAATCACCCAGTTACGTTGTGATGTTTGATAGCACACAAGGCATTCTTCCGGTATCCGGGAGTTGCATAATCTCATAGTCGAAGGAATATGTATTTGACTTGAAGAAAGCAATAGCAATAAAACTGAACGATCATTATGCTAAGCTAACGGATGGGTCTTGTCCATCACATCATTCTCCTAATGATGTGATCCCGTTATCAAATGACAACTCATGTAGGAAACCTTAACCATCTTTGATCAACGAGCTAGTCAAGTAGAGGCTCACTAGGGACACGGTGTTTGTTTATGTATTCACACATGTAATTAAGTTTCCGATCAATACAATTCTAGCATGAATAATAAACCTTTATCATGAATAAGGAAATATAAAATAATAACTTTATTATTGCCTCTAGGGCATATTTCCTTCACTTACCAGGTACCACACCGTGAAAGACTGTAGAATATGGCTTAAGATCTTTGTCAGTCAAATTTATACGGCGAAAAGTATCATAATAAAGGATATTGATGCTGCTGCCTCCGTCCATAAGAACCTTAGTGAATTTGTAACCCCCAACCTGAGGGTCTACCACTAATGCCAGCTGACCCAGATTGTCTACCTGGGGAGGGTGATCCTCACGGCTCCATACGATTGGCTGCTCTGACCATCGTAAGTATCGAGGCACCGCCGGCTCAACTGTACTGACCGCGCGCTTATGAACCTTCTGATCTCGCTTGCAAAGGCTTGTGGCGAACACATGGTACTGGCCACTGCTAAGCTGCTTAGGATTGGTATGGTACCCCGACTGTTGTTGCTGGTTACCCTGACCGGGCTGCTGATTATAACTGCCCTGGTTACCTTGTCCTTGATATCCAGAATTTGAGCCGCCGTCCCCAAAGCTGGGCCCGTGTGAACCGGATCTTGACTCGCCGTGCGGGCCGTTATTGTTATTATGGTACTGATGAAAGCCGGAGCTCTTATATTCCTTCATGATGAAACAATCCTTCCACAAATGACCCAAGGCCTATTCGAAAAACTATGCTTCGGGCAAGGCTCGTTCAACATCGCTTCAAGATTAAGCTTTGGTCCTTTAAACTGAGGCGGCTTTCCCTTACGACGCTGATTGTTATTCTGTGCATTGGTATTGGCCACAAAATCTGACCCGCCGTCAGTTTGCTTGCGCTTACCGTTATTGCCTTGTTTATGCCCTGTCATATTTTGCTGTTGTCCTTTTCCATTGCCGTTCTTCTTCCCCTTGCTGGACTTCTCCTCATCGGACCCAGGGTCCTTAGTGCTGTCTGAGTCGGCGTATTTGATGAGAGCCGCCATGAGCTCTCCCATGTCATTGAAGTGACGTTTAAGCCGCCCTAACTTCTGCTTGAGGGGGATGAAATGGCAATTTTTCTCCAGAATTAGAACAGCAGAACTGGTGTTGATGCTATCCGATGAGTGGATAACAGCCGAGACCCGGTGCACCCAGTGGTGGGCCGACTCATCCTCGCGCTGGACACAAGCGTCTAGGTCGATGATCGATAGAGGCTGCTTGCACGTGTCTTTGAAATTCTGAATAAAACGCGCCTTCAACTCAGCCCACGAATTGATGGAGTTGGCAGGTAACCCTTTCAGCCAAGTTCGAGCCGGCCAATCCAGCATCATGGTGAAGTATTTGGCACATACAGCATCATTAACGTCCATCATCTCTATGGCCATCTCGTAGCTCTCGATCCAGGCCTCAGGTGGAAGATCAGCTGTGTAATTAGGTACCTTGCAAGGACCCTTAAAATCTTTAGGCAGACGCTCATTACGCAGAGCCGGCACTAGGCATGGCACACCCACCGTCCTGGAAGTCATCCCAGCCTCCACAGACGCCGAAGGGTTTTGCTGAATCTGGTGATGAGCTGCTAGTTGAGCCGCCAGTTCTGCCTCTTGACGTGCTCTCACCTTATCCCTGATGGCTTGAACATTGTTATCATCACGGGATGGGTCATGCCCATGCGGCGGGTTACGACGCCGCTCGCTGCTGGAAACCACTGGCAACTCAATGCGCCGGCTATAGCTTTGAGTGTAGCATGGAGTTGAATGAATTCACTCTTGGCTGTAAGAGTAAGCCGCCTGTTGAGCCACAGCCATCTGAAGAAGTTGCACGGCGTTCCGGGTCTCTATCGCAGCTAGGTACTCACCTTCAACTGGAAGAGCCGCCAGCCGTGAAGCCGTGGCAATCATGTTATCTAGCGGGTTAGAATAATGACCCGAAGGTGTCGGCACTCGTTGAGGTGGGGTCACATTCAAACGAGGCGGGTCTGCGATGCGGGGCTGAGCCGCCGCCCCAGTTGCGGGTGCCTCCGCAGCCCGGGTCACACCAAGCGGGTTAATGGGCCCTGCTCCAGGTGTAGTAAAGAGGTTTCGCCCCTCAAACTGCGGAGGTAGGCGACTCTGGTGCCTTCTTCGAAGAACAACATTTGACGCATTCTGATCCAAGTTTAACTGGAAAGCTTCTGCTTGAATCCGTTGTGCCTCGGCCTCCAACGCGGCTCGCTCCATGGCCATCCTGACATTCTCCTCATTAAGCTCCTCTCTAGCTTGGGCTACCTCATCCCGCAGTTTCACAACCTCCACATTACGCTGTGCTTGAGTCGCCGGGGTTACCTCTGCGGCCAATAGAGTCGTTAAGGCATCCATGAGCTCAGATAAGACCTGAGCCGGTGGGCGCGCAGAGCCGCTCGCCCCGGCCGTCGCAGCAGCCGTTGAACAGGAGGCCATAGCCACAGCAGTCGATGAATTCACCATCTATTGCGTACCGGCCATGAAGACAGCAGCCCTGCTCGGCGGCTCATAGGAGTCTGAAATGCTGTCGCCATCGGAGTAGCCCCCAAGCCCGCCGTCTTGTAGTTGATAGATTGACTCGGTTTCGCCGGTTGAAGACTCATCACCTGAATAGATGGCTGTCTCCCCACCAGACACAAAGCCTTCCTCAAGATCCGCCCCATGAACAAAACCAACAAAAACGCGCTTCCGGGCGGGTTGGACCTTGGCGGGTTGCGTGCGCTGAGCCGTCTCAATGGTGTCGGTGCAGGCGTCCGGCTCAGGCTCCGACTCGCCAATCTTGCTGATGAAAACATGAATTCCGCCGAACGGGACCCGGTACCCGTACTCGATTGAATCGGCCTCGGGACCCCAACTAGCGTCGTTGATGTAGATCTTGCCACGGCGGCTCTTGGTCATCCGGCCCACGACGTATCCCTTGATCCCTGAGAAGCTGCCCGTCAAGAACTCGAAACCACCGTGCGAGAGCCCCACAGTGGGCGCCAACTGTCGTGGATTTGTCACGACAGATGTCCTAGCAAAAGGACTTAGGTGTGGAGCCATCGCAACGTAGTTAGCTTGAAGGGGTTGAACGGGAACAAAAGACACAAAGGGTTTACCCAGGTTCGGCCCCTCTCAATGAGGTAAAAGCCTACTCCTACTTCTAGTAGTATTGGTTGAGTTTCGATTACAAGGGAGCGAATACGCTTGACCTAGTTCTCGATTGATTGTCTCTTGAGTTAACCCGCCGCCAGGTCTCACCTTTATATACACAGGTCGAGACCCGGAGGCTTACAGAGTCCCCGCCGGCTCACACAACGTGACCGGCTCGGTTTCTAACTAGTCATGCCTTACAGGGCAGGTCATCATACGGCGGTTCATAGGCCCAGGTCTTGGGCCTTCACCAGGCCTGCCTCCATAAGCCGTCGTCTTCACACTTCTCCTTGGGCCTCCCTGGACCTTCTTCATATTGAACCGCCAATGGTGTAACCCGGCTCCTCCTGGGCGGGTCACACCTCGGAGCTATATCCCCAACAGGCAGGATGCCGGAAAAGGCCCCAAAATGGGATCTCACGGGAACAGAAGGTTGCGGCAGCGGAAAAGTATTTTCGTGGATGATTCTGAGGGTTTTTGGAATATATGTGAATATATAGGACGAAGGGCTAGGTCAGGGAGTCCCGAGGGGCCCACAAGGTAGGGCCCCCCCCTAGGGCGTGCCCTCCACCCTTTCCGCCGCCTCGTGGCTCTTCTGACTTGGACTCCAAGTCCCCTGGGTGTCTTCTGGTCCAAGCAAAATCATCGTGAAGTTTTATTCCGTTTGGACTCCGTTTGGTATTCCTTTTCTGCGAATCTCAAAAACAAGGAAAAAACAGAAACTGGCACTGGGCTCTAGGTTAATAAGTTAGTCCCAAAAATAATATAAAATAGCATATTAATGCATATAAAACATCTAAAACAGATAATATAATAGCATGGAATAATAAAAAATTATAGATACGTTGGAGATGTATCAAGCATCCCCAAGCTTAATTCCTGCTCGTCCTCGAGCAGGTAAATGATAAAAACAGAATTTTTTGATGTGGAATGCTACCTAACATATTTATCCATGTAATTTTCTTTATTGTGGCATGAATGTTCAGATCCATAAGATCCAAAACAAAAGTTTAATATTGACATAAAAACAATAATACTTCAAGCATACTAATAAAGCAATCATGTCTTCTCAAAATAACATGGCCAAAGAAAGTTATCCCTACAAAATCATATAGTCTGGCTATGCTCCATCTTCATCACACAAAGTATTAAATCATGCGCAACCCCGATGACAAGCCAAGCAATTGTTTCATACTTTTGATGTTCTCAAACTTTTTCAACTTTCACGCAATACATGAGCGTGAGCCATGGATATAGCACTATAGGTGGAATAGAATATGGTGGTTGTGGAGAAGAAAAAAAGAAGGAGATAGTCTCACATCAACTAGGCGTATCAACGGGCTATGGAGATGCCCATCAATAGATATCAATGTGAGTGAGTAGGGATTGCCATGCAACGGATGCACTAGAGCTATAAGTTTATGAAAGCTCAAAAATAAACTAAGTGGGTGTGCATCCAACTCGCTTGCTCACGAAGACCTAGGGCAATTTGAGGAAGCCCATCATTGGAATATACAAGCCAAGTTCTATAATGAAAAATTCCCACTAGTATATGAAAGTGACAATATAGGAGACTCTCTATCATGAAGATCATGGTGCTACTTTGAAGCACAAGTGTGGAAAAAGGATAGTAACATTGCCCCTTCTCTCTTTTTCTCTCATTTTTTTATTATTTTTATTTTTTTATTTTGGTGGGCTTCTTGGCCTCTTTTATTTTTTTGTGGGCTTCTTTAACCTCTTTTATTTTTTGTGAGGGAATCATAGCTTCCATCATCCTTTCCTCACATGGGACAATGCTCTAATAATGATGATCATCACACTTTTATTTACTTACAACTCAAGAATTACAACTCGATACTTAGAACAAAATATGACTCTATATGAATGCCTCCGGCGGTGTACCGGGATGTGCAATGATCTAGCATAGCAAATGACATCAAAAAATGGACAAACCATGTAAACATCATGCTAGCTATCTTACGATCATGCAAAGCAATATGACAATGATGGAGCGTGTCATAATAAACGGAACGGTGGAAAGTTGCATGGCAATATATCTCGGAATGGCTATGGAAATGCCATAATAGATAGGTATGGTGGCTGTTTTGAGGAAGGTATAAGGTGGGTGTAAGGCACCGGCGAAAGTTGCGCGGTACTAGAGAGGCTAGCAATGGTGGAAGGGTGAGAGTGCGTATAATCCATGGACTCAACATTAGTCATAAAGAACTCACATACTTATTGCAAAAGTCTATTAGTCATTGAAACAAAGAACTACGTGCATGCTCCTAGGGGGATAGATTGGTAGGAAAAGACCATCGCTCGTCCCCGACCGCCACTCATAAGGAAGACAATAAATTAATAAATCATGCTCTGACTTCATCACATAACGGTTCATCATACGTGCATGCTATGGGAATCACAAACTTTAACATAAGTATTTCTACCAATCCACAATTACTCACTAGCATGACCCTAATATCATCATCTTTATATCTCAAAACAATCATAAGGAATCAAACTTCACATAGTATTCAATGCACTTTATATGAAAGTTTTTATTATATCCCTCTTGGATGCCTATCATATTAGGACTAAATTCATAACCAAAGCAAATTACCATGCTGTTTAGAGATACTCTCAAAATAGTATAAGTGAAGCATGAGAGTTCAACAATTTCTATAAAATAAAGCCACCGCCGTGCTCTAAAAAGATATAAGTGAAGCACTAGAGCAAAATTGCCTAGCTCAAAAGATATAAGTGAAGCACATAGAGTATTCTAATAAATCACTATTCATGCATGTCCCTCTCAAAAGGTGTGTACATCAAGGATTATTGTGGAAAACTAAAAAGCAAAGACTCATATCATACAAGACGCTCCAAGCAAAACACATATCATGTGGTGAATGAAAATATAGCCTCAAGTAAATTTACCGATAGACGAAGACGAAAAAGGGGATGCCTTCCGGGGCATCCCCAAGCTTAGGCTCTTGGTTGTCCTTGAATATTACCTTGGGGTGCCTTGGTCATCCCCAAGCTTAGGCTCTTGCCACTCCTTATTTCATAGTCCATCAAATCTTTACCCAAAACTTGAACTTCACAACACAAAACTCAACAGAAATCATGAGATCCGTTAGTATAAGAAAATAAAATCACCACTTTTGGTACTGTTGTGAACTCATTCTTTATTTATAATGGTGTAATATCTACTGTATTCCAACTTTTCCATGGTTCATACCCCCCGATACTACACATAGATTCATCAAAATAAGCAAACTACACATAGAAAACAGAATCTGTCAAAAACAGAACAGTCTATGAAGATTTGAATTGTTATAATAATTCTGTAAGTCTAAAAATAGTGATAAATTAGGATAGTATAGTAAATTTGTATGTAAATATTTTTTAAAAAAATCAGGGTTTTTCCATGCTCCAGTGAATTTAAAAAATTCTGTGACTGGACGCAAAAGTTTCTGTTTTTCAGCAAGATCAAATGAACTATCACCGTAAGCCATCCCAAAGGTCTTACTTGGCACAAACACTAATTAAAACACCAAAATACAATTACTACAGAGGTAATAATGTGTATTTTATTCAAAAACAGAAGCAAAGCAAAAAACACAAAAATAAAATTGGTTGGCTCCCAACAAACGCTATTGTTTAACGCCCTTAGCTAGGCATAAAAACACATAGATCTAGGTATTGTCATCTTTGGTATGAAATCCATAAGTAGCTCTCATAATAGATTTATATGGCAACTTAATTTTATTTCAGATTCATATGGCAACTTAATTTTCTTTCTAGGAAAGTGTTCCATGCCCTTCCTTAATGTAAATTGAAATCTAATGTTTCCTTCTTTCATATCAATAATTGCACCAATCGTTCTAAGGAAAGGTCTATCAAGAATAATAGGACATGTAGGATTGCAATCTATATCAAGAACAATGAAATCTATGGGCACATAATTCCTATTTTCAACAATAAGAACATCATTAATCCTTCCCATAGGTTTCTTAATAGTGGAATCCGCAAGATGCAAATTTAAAGAACAATCATCAAATTCACGGAAACCTAACACATCACATAAAGTTTTCGGAATCGTGGAAACACTAGCACCCAAATCACACAAAGCATGGCACTCATAATCTTTAATCTTAATATTAATAGTAGGTTCCCACTCATCATAAAGTTTTCTAGGAATAGAAACTTCCAATTCAAGCTTTTCTTCAAAAGATTTCATCATAGCATCAACGATATGTTTAGTAAAAGCTTTATTTTGATTGTAAGCATGAGGAGAATTCAACATGGATTGCAACAAGGAAATACAATCTATCAAAGAACAATTATCATAATTAAAATCCTTGAAATCCAAAAGAGTGGGTTCATTGCTACTTAAAGTTTTGACCTCTCCAATCCTACTTTTATCAATTTTTGCATCAAGATCTATAAACTACGAATCATTGGGACGCCTTTTAACTAAACTTGACTCATCTCCAGTCCCATCTTTATCAAGATTTATTTTAGAAAACAAAGATTCAATAGGATTCACATCAATCACTTTAAGATCTTCATCATTATTTTCACAAAAACTAGAAGAACACGCTTTCACAAACCAATCTCGCTTAGCATGAATCCTAGCGGTTCTTTCTTTGCACTCATCAATGGAAATTCTCATAGCTTTTAGAGACTCATTAATATCATGCTTGGGTGGAATAGATCTAATTTTCAAAGAATCAATCTCAAGAGAAATTCTATTCACGTTCCTAGCCAAATCATCAATCTTAAACAATTTTCCTTCAACCATAGCATTGAAATTCTTTTGCGAACTAATAAATTCTTTAATATTGTTCTCAAGATCAGAGGGCATCTTATTATAATTTCCATAAGAATTTTTGTAGGAATTACCATAATTATTAGAGGAATTACTAGGAAACGGCCTAGGATTAAAATTACCTCTATACGCGTTATTACCAAAATTGTTCCTACCAACGAAATTCACATCCATAGATTCATTATTGTTCTCAATCAAAGTAGACAAAGGCATATCATTAGGATCAATAGGAGCACTCTTGCTAGCAAATAATTTCATAAGTGCATCCATCTTTCCACTCAAAACATTAATCTCTTCAATCACATGCACTTTTTTACTAGTAGTAGATCTTTCGGTATGCCATTGCGAATAATTAACCATTATATTATCTAGGAGTTTAGTAGCTTCTCCTAAAGTAATTTCCATAAAAGTACCTCCCGCAGTCGAATCTAAAAGATTTCTAGAAGCAAAATTCAATCCGGCATAAATTTTTTGTATGATTATCCATAGATTTAAACCATGAGTAGGGCAATTTCGTATCATTAATTTCATCCTCTCCAAAGATTGTGCAACATGTTCATGATCAAGTTGCTTAAAATTCGTAATATCATTCCTAAGGGAGATGACTTTAGCGGAAGGAAAATACTTGGAAATAAAAGCATCTTTACACTTATTCCATGAATCAATACTATTTTTAGGAAAAGATGAAAACCAAGTTTTCGCACGATCTCGTAGTGAGAACGGAAATAGCTTCAATTTAACAATATCATTATCCACATCTTTCTTCTTTTGCATATCACACAACTCAATGAAATTATTTAGATGGGATGCAGCATCTTCACCAGGAAGGCTGGAAAATTGATCTTTCATAACAAGATTCAGCAAAGCGGCATTAATTTCATAAGATTCCGCACTAGTGGCGGGAGCAATCGGAGTACTAATAAAATCATTATTATTAGTATTGGAAAAGTCACACAATTTGGTATTCTCTTGAGCCATCATGACAAAGCAAGCAATCTAACACACGAGCAAACAAAAAGCAAATGAAAAGACGAACGGAAGAAGGGCAAATAAAAAGGCAAATCTTTTCGAAAATCATTTTAGAAGTGGGGGGGAGGAAAACGAGAGGCAAATGGCGAATATTGTAATGCAAGAGATGAGAGTTTTATGATGGGTACTTGGTAGGCTTGACGTAGATCTCTCCGGTAACGATGCCAGAAATTGACAAGTTGACGGGAGAGTAGTCTTGACTTGGCGTAAATCTCCCCGGCAACGGCGCCAGAAATTCTTCCTGCTACTTCTTGAGCTTGGGTTGGTTTTTCCCTTGAAGAGGAAAGGGTGATGCAGCACAGTAGAGTTAAGTATTTCCCTCAGTTAAGAACCAAGGTATCAATCCAGTAGGAGAAAACGCGCAAATCACCAATACCTGCACAAACAATCAAACACTTGCATCCAACGCGATAAAGGGGTTGTCAATCCCTTCACGGTCACTTACAAAGGTGAGATCTGATAGAGATAGATAAATAAAAGATAAAATATTTTTGGGTTTTTTTGTTTATAGATCTGAAAATAAAAGATTGCAAAATAGTAGATCAAAAACAAATATGATGGAAAATAGACCCGGGGGCCATAGGTTTCACTAGAGGCTTCTCTCATGAAGGCAAATAATACGGTGGGTGAACAAATTACTGTCGAGCAATTGATAGAAAAGCGCAAAGTTATGACGATATCCAAGGCAATGATTATGCATATAGGCATCACGTCCGTGTCAAGTAGACCAACTGCTGCCTGCATCTACTACTATTACTCCACACATCGACCGCTATCCAGCATGCATCTAGAGTATTAAGTTCATAAAGAACGGAGTAACGCCCTAAGTAAGATGACATGATGTAGAGGAATAAACTCAAGCAATATGATGAAAAACCCCATCTTTTTATCCTTGATGGCAACAATTCAATACGTGTCTCGCTACCCCTACTTTGTCACTGGGTGAAATCATGCAAGATTGAACCCAAAGCTAAGCACCTCTCCCATTGCAAGAAAAACCAATCTAGTTGGCCAAACCAAACCGATAATTCGAAGAGAAATACAAAGATATCAAATCATGCATATAAGAATTCAGAGAAGATTCAAATAATATTCGTAGATAAGCTGATCATAAATCCACAATTCATCGAATCTCGACAAACACACCGCAAAATAAGATTACATCGGATAGATCTCCAAGAACATCAAGGAGAACATGGTATTGAGAATCAAAGAGAGAGAAGAAGCCATCTAGCTACTAGCTGTGGACCCGTAGGTCTCTGGTAAACTACTCACGCTTCATCGGAAGGGCAATAGGGTTGATGTAGAAGCCTCCGTGATCGAATCGCCCTCTGGCAGGATGCCAGAAAAGGCCCCAAGATGGGATCTCACGGGAATAAAAGGTTGAGGCAGCGGAAAAGTATTTTCGGGGATGCTTCTAAGGTTTTTGGAATATATGTGAATATATAGGACGAAGGGCTAGGTCAGGGGAGTCCCGAGGGGCCCACAAGGTAGGGGGCGCCCCCCTAGGGCGCGCCCTCCACCCTTGCCGCCGCCTCGTGGCTCTTCTGATTTGGACTCCAACTCCCCTAGGTGTCTCCTGGTCCAAGAAAATCATCGTGAAGTTTTATTCCGTTTGGACTCCATTTGGTATTCCTTTTCTGCAAAGCTCAGAAACAAGGAAAAAACAAAAACTGGCACTGGGTTCTAGGTTAATAAGTTAGTCCCAAAAATAATATAAAATAGCATATTAATGCATATAAAACATCCAAAACAGATAATATAATAGCATGGAACAATAAAAAATTATAGATACGTTGGAGACGTATCGGTGCTTTATTTATATCTTTTTTAGCACGGTGTGCTTTATCATTTTTGAAGAAATGCTCTCATGCTTCACTTATATTTATTTGAGAGTTAGTAATTTTTTTTGAAGAAATCCTCTCATGCTTCACTTATATTATTTTGAGAGAAGAAATTTTTATGCTCATGTTCTTCACTTAGATTTGTTTGAGCTATCAAAAGCAACATATGAAACTAGTCCCAAAATGATAGACATTCAAGAAGTATATAATAAAAACTTTCATGAAGATCACTGGACAAAATAAACTTGGTTCTTTGTAATAGTTTTGTGATATGATGATATAATATGTGGGTCATGTTGATGAGTAATTATGCTTTAGTAAGAATATTGGTGTTAAGGTTTGTGATTCCCTATGCAAGCACGAAAGTGAATAGTTATGCAATGAAATTATATCCTACTTGTGGTGCATTATTCGGTGTTAGTTATGCTTAATGCTCGCTTATGAGATTTTTTGTTTCTTGGTTGGATGCTTCTCAATCTTTTGCTAGCCATCACTTGCACTAAGTATGATTACTACTTGTGCATCCAAAATCCTTAAACCAGTTTTGCCATATGAGTCCACTATACCTAACTATATGCAGTATTCTTTTTCCATTCTAAGCAAATTTGTATGTGCCATCTCTAATTTTCAAAATAAATTTCCTTTTTGTGTGCTCGTACCGCTCATGAAACGCTAGGGGGTGGCTGATATTTTTCCATGCTAGATGTGTTATTCTCAAGATGAGTGTTTATTCACTTGTCATTGCACGAGAGTACGACAAAGGTATTAGGGATGCCCAGTCTCGAAATGAAAAATGAATTTACTTTATGTTGTCAAATAATAAATTCCTTGGAAAGTGTTGGTATGGACGGCACCCGTGGATTCGGTTAGCCGTGGAATGTGAAAGTATGGTGGAAAAAGGAATAAACTTTATTTTCTGTTTGGGAACCGCCTATGATATATCTAGCATGGAAAGTATTGGGAACTACTCGATCGTTTTCGTTGACAGGAAAAGCATGCCACCCAAAATGTTTTTATCTCTATCTTTTTTGCTTTGAGCTCTGGCACCTCTACAAATCCCTACTTCCCTCTGCGAAGGGCCTTTCTATTTACTTTATGCAATTTTTATTTTTATTTGAGTCTCCATCTTCTCTTATAAAGCACCAACTAAGGGGCACTATGATCGTACTTGAGCATTGGGTGTAGCTAATATGCGAATGTGCTTCATGAATGGATCAATGATTGAGCATAATGGGCTAGGAATAACTTGCTTTAGTGTTGATATTTTGAAAGACATGGTTGCTTGTTGATATGCTTGAGTATTGAAATCTTCATGTCAAAACTAGACTATTGCTTTGAATCATATAAAAGTCCAAATGTCCATGCTACAAAGAAAAGAATATGTGATGAACATGTTAGGCAGCATTCCACATCAAAAATTCTGTTTTTATCATTTACCTACTTGAGGACTAGCAGGTATTAAGCTTGGGGATGCTGATACGTCTCCAGCGTATCTATAATTTTTGATTGTTCCATGCTGTTATATTATCATTCTTGGATGTTTTACAATCATTTTATAGCAACTTTATATCATTTTTGGGACTAACCTATTGACATAGTGCCCAGTGCCAGTTGCTGTTTTTTGCTTGTTTTTTACTTCGCAGAAAATCAATACCAAACGGAGTCCAAATGCAGCAAAACTTTTTGGAGAATTTTTCTGGGCCAGAAGACACAGGATGGGCCAAAGAAGTACCAGAGGGGTGCCCCGAGGGGGGCATAACCCACCTGGGCGCGCCCTGGTGGGTTGTGCCCACCTCGGTGGCCTCCCACACTGCCTCTTTGCTCTATAAATACCCCAATATTCTAAAAACCCTAGGGAAGTTGACGAAAAACAATTCCAGCCGCCGCAAGTTCCAGAAACTACAGATCCAATCTAGACACCATCACGGAGGGGTTCATCATCCTCATTGGTGCCTCTCCGATGATGCGTGAGTAGTTCATTGTAGACCTACGGGTCCGTAGTTAGTAGCTAGATGGCTTCCTCTCTCTCTCTTTTGATTCTCAATACAATGGTCTCTTGGAGATCTATTTGATGTAACTCTTTTTGCGGTGTGTTTGTTGGGATCTGATGAACTTTGAGTTTATGATCAGATCTATGTTTTTATCCATCAAAGTTATTTGAGTCTTTTGATCTCTTATATGCATGATTACTTATAGCGTCGTATTTCTTCTTCGAATCTTTCGTTTAGTTAGGCCGACTAGATCGATTTTTCTTGCCATGGGAAGAGGTGCTTTGTGATGGGTTCGATCTTACGGTGCTCAATCCCAGTGACAGAAGGGGAAATGACACGTATGTATCGTTGCTATTAAGGATAACAAGATGGGGTCTATTCCTACATGAATAGATCTTGTCTACATCATGTCATCGTTCTTATTGCCTTACTCCGTTTTTCCATGAACTTAATACACTAGATGCATGCTGGATAGCGGTCGATGTGTGGAGTAATAGTAGTAGATGCAGGCAGGAGTCGGTCTACTAATCTTGGACGTGATGCCTATATAATGATCATTGCCTGGATATCGTCATAATTATTTGAAGTTCTATCAATTGCCCAACAGTAATTTGTTTACCCACCGTATGCTATTTTTCTCCAGAGAAGCCACTAGTGAAATCTACAGCCCCCGGGTCTCTTCTTTATCATATTTGCCTTCGAGATCTATTTTTATTCGCTTTTATTTTCAGGTCTATTAATCCCAAAACCCAAAAATACCTTGCTGTAATTTATTGTTATTTATTTTATCTCGCGTTCCCGCGAGATCTATTTATCCAATCTACTACAATTTTATCTATCTTTTTATCCGGGAGGGATTGACAACCCCTCGTTTATGTCGGGTTGCAAGTATTTGTTCTTTGTGTGCAGGTACCGTTCACGTAGTGTTGCGTGGTTCTCCTACTAGTTCGATAACCTTGGTCTCATCACTGAGGGAAATACCTACCATAGCTGTGCTGCATCATCCCTTCCTCTTTGGGGAAATACCGACGTAGTTCAAGCCACATCACATATTAGTGTCCAACCTTGAAAAGCGAAAGCTTTCAGTTCTCATCGAAACCACTCCATTAGTAATTCAATACATCAGTTCTATCTTCACTTTGTCATAC
The DNA here is from genome assembly GCA_011799875.1 of Thinopyrum elongatum. Taxonomy (NCBI): domain Eukaryota; kingdom Viridiplantae; phylum Streptophyta; class Magnoliopsida; order Poales; family Poaceae; genus Thinopyrum; species Thinopyrum elongatum. The sequence goes on from CM022299.1 coordinate 457,121,863, forward strand.
TAACAGAGTACTAAAACCCTTATACGCATGCAAGGATAACTTGCAACGACCAAGACTGCAAGCCACATAGCGGGCTGTCTGGAGACCCCATCTAGTTCCGGCGGCTACCTGCAAGCCAAGAAAATGGGAGGAGGAGCTGTATGAGAGAGGTGAACCTCGAGCAGCGGCGTGAGTAGCAAGGTGCGCCCCTCCCAAAAATTTCATGTGTTGCTTAGGCCTGGATAAGATTTTAGAACATAGATGCAATCCGTAGGGAGGCCACAAGAAGACTATCTATATCTATCCTTGCAAAAATCTATTATACGCTTCAGTGCACTTAGAGAATTGAGGATCTTTCTTAAAATTACATAGCAACTGACAAACATAGAACATCGAATTAAAATCTGATTCCCTAATTCATCAATCCAAACAAACATGTGGACTAGTAATCTAACAGTTCCTGGAATCACAATAATTTGTTGTCAAGACATAAAAGTAACTACCATTTTCCAAGACCCCACTATGTGTTAGTAAACATATGGTTGTCACATAAGAGTATTTTTAGCACAAGGAAATAAAAAATATTTACGATTGCTTCGTTATGACCACGTCAATACAAGTTATACAACACATACATCAAGCACTCCAACCCCAATGGGGAATTCACAAAGTATTTTCCCATAAAAGGTAAGTATGGGTAAAAAAACAAAAGAATTCATTGTTGCTTCAATTGTTCAATTATTTAAAAGAAAACAGAAGAAGTGCAAAGGTTTGGAGCCCTTGAACGGCATTGAAACTTTTAAGCCTCATGTTCCCAAGCTATTTTTAAAACTATGAAGAAACTAAACAATATATCAGCTGGAGAGCAATACCTGCAATTGCCAATGATGACACGGTTTCCTTCCTTAACCTGGAAGCAAGGAGATCAGCAGCGCGCCTGGCGTGAGGGTGCCGGTCCCAATGACTTGTCCAAGCATATAAAGACCAAACACTTGTCATGCAATGATCTAGCGTATAGAGAAAATACTTTCATCCATGCGATAAGATATATATCACACTGGAGTTGTTATGATTACCTAGGAATTTGGATTCTTACTTTTCCTGTAGAGGCCTTATATCCTGAATTATCATATCTGCATAGAAAACCAAGTAATAAAAGCTTTAGTATATACATGAAAAGAAAATGTCAAGATAAAACGTTCGAAATAATTGTCCAACTTTTGTATCAATCAGTCATATATATACACTCATTTTTCCACTATAAGCAGCATTGTAGTGGTGGAGCAATCACCCGAGGAAATTTAAATTACAAACAAAATATCTAAGAGTAAGCTCTGGTTGGTGTATTTTAGAGAAGTTCAATTTAGCATTCTAAAGGGCTTATGATTGTGCAAAACTTACACACCTAAAGGGATTATATAAGCACAAACCAGCAGGAGATGCAAACAAACAAAGGCATGATGATTGAGCTTCCAAAACTGATATAAAACCATACAAAACTCATTCCGTCTAAGCAAATAGACTCATATAAAACCCAAAACATATATTTTAGCTTCCAAAAAAACTCGATGATAAAAGTCTAGTGAAACATACATCTGACTCACACCACTATTGGTCTATGGCAAGAAGAAGAGGATACAAACAAAACAATACGCACAAAGAGTTTTTTCTGGGCCATCAGAAATAATGTATTTGAAGAATCAGATGTTACCTAGCAGGAAAAATTAATCCATTCGACAACAAACAATGCCTAGCATCAAACAGAACCCATGCGTAAAAAGGTTAAAAGAAAGCAAGCTGAATGCTTATTACCTCAAAATAATCTCCTACATAGCTTAATATGTCCAATCCATCTCCAAATGATTCCTACAATACTGCAAACCTTGCCAGTTGGGCATCATCCCCGCATTCTTAAATATTTATATACGTGAATTAAGCTCAATTGGTTTGAGCACACAACTGTAATATGATACAATGCATAGCAAGATAGAACAAAAATGTCAAAAAGGGCAGAATAAACTTGCAAAGAGGCTACCAACATAACAATAGGGATTCCTTTTTACCAAAAACAAAAGCAACAAGCTGCACCTTGCTCCATGAAAAGTAGGGCTCATCAGGGTCTAGGGACCTGATTCATACCTATGGCAGGCTAGCCTCGACAGGAGAAGTGCCTACCTCGACGTTTGTCCCTCTGGAGCTGCTGCAAACACACAAACACACACACACACATGTTGGGTTGTATGCGATGGTCGAAGAAGTTGCGCGACAAAGTAAGCGAGCACATCCAGCGCCACCGTTCGCTAGTCATAAGCAACTATAATTAGAAAAAGGTTCAACACAATCACTCTTTTTCGTATCAATAGATTAGATACAGACCAGATGACAAAAAATACATGTTAATGATCGTTCAAGTCTGGTAAAGACACTATCGGAATGAAAAGATACTAAAACAATTTCAGTGCTGAAACTGTAGTACCATGCATATACAACATCTTATGTAGTTTCATAAACCAGTGGAATCAAAATTCAGAACATATCCATCTTAAATTAGTACCATCTTAAATTCAGAACACACAACATCTTATATACTTAGTTGGTAGCTGGCACCATCCAAAGCACCAAAACACAACCTCGACTGTAGTATACTACTTGATGGAAATATGCCCTAGAGGCAATATTAAAGTTATTATTATTATATTTCCTTATTCATGATAAAGGTTTATTATTAATGCTAGAATTGTATTGACCGGAAACTTAAATACATGTGTGGATACATAAACAAATATCGTGACCCTAGTGAGCCTCTACTAGACTAGCTCGTTGATCAAAAGATGGTTAAGGTTTCCTAACCATATACATAAGTTGTCATTTGATAACGGGATCACATCATTAGGAGAATGATGTGGTGGACAAGACCCAACCGTTAGCATAGCATATGATCGTTCAGTTTATTGCTATTGCTTTCTTAATGTTAAATACATGTTTCTTCGACCATGAGATCATGCAACTCCCGGACTCCGGAGGAATGCCTTGTGTGCCATCAAACGTCACAACATAACTGGGTGATCATAAAGGTGCTCTACAGGTATCTCCGAAAGTGTCTGTTGAGTTGGCATGGATCGAGACTGGGATTTGTCACTCCGTATGACGAAGAGGTATCTCTAGGCCCTCTCGGTAATACAACATCACAAGAAGCTTGCAAGCAAAGTGACTAAGGAGTTAGTTACAGGATGATGTATTATGAAAAGAGTAAAGAGACTTCCCGGTAACGAGATTGAACTAGGTATGGAGATACCGATGATCGAATCTCGGGCAAGTAACATACCGACAGACAAAGGGAACTATGTATGTTGTCATAAAGGTTCGACCGATAAAGATCTTCGTGGAATATGTAGGATCCAATATGGGCATCTAGGTCCGTTATTGGTTATTGACCGGAGAAGCGTCTCGGTCATGTCTACATCATTCTCGAACCCGTAGGGTCCGCACACTTAAAGTTCGTTGACGATATAGTATTATATGAGTTATGTATGTTGGTGACCGAATGTTGTTCGGAGTCCCGGATGATATCACAGACATGACGAGGAGCTCCGGAGGTAAAGATTGATATATAGGATGATATGGTTGGGCCAAGGGGTAAGGCCCATGAGGCCTTAAGGCAGTACACAAAGGGGTTTTCTCGGAGGGCAGGGGCTGGACGCCAAGGTTCCTGGCGTCTACCCCCTGGGCCAGACGCTGTAGTCTGTGGCATTTACATAAACGCCAGGAACCATGGTGTTTAGCCCTGGAAGTCCGAGAAGGACTCTTCTTTGCGTGCCAAACCGACTTTGAGGAGGCTCTTTCTCCAAGAAACGACCCCAGGGCTCAACATATAAATAGAGGGGCATGGCTAGCACCCGGAACACATCAAGATTCACCAATCCGTGTGCCGGCAACCGCCCCCTCTAGTTTATCCTCCACCATAGTTTCCGTTGTGCTTGGCGAAGCCCTGCAGAGATTGTTCTTCACCACCACCGTCACCACGTCGTCGTGCTGCCGGAACTCATCTACTACTTCGCCCCTCTTGTTGGATCAAGAAGGCGAGGACGTTATCGAGCTGAACGTGTGCTGAACGCGGAGGTGCCGTACGTTCGGTACTTGATCGGGACGGATCGTGAAGGTGTACGACCATATCAACCACGCTGATAAACGCTTCCGCTTAGCGATCTTCAAGGGTATGAAGATGCTCTCCCCCTATCATAACTATGCATCTCCATGGATAGATCTTGCGTGTGCATATATTTTTTTGTTTTTCCATGCAATGTTCCCCTACAGTGGCATCATGAGCCTGGTCTATGCATAGATGATATGCACGAATAGAACACAAAGGAGTTGTGGGCGGTGATGTTCATACTGCTTACCACCAATGTCTTATTTTGATTCGACAGTATTGTGGGATGAAGCGGCCCGGAACAACCTTACATGTTCACGTACATGAGACCGGTTCCACCGACTGATGCAACTTGTTTTGCATAAGGTGGCTGGCGGGTGTCTATTTCTCTCACATTAGTTGAATCGAATTTGACTACGATCGGTCCTTGCAGAAGGTTAAAATAGCAAACTTGATAATCGCCATTGTGGTTTTGCATAGGTAAGAACGGTTCTTGCTAGTTACCCATAGTAGCCACGTAAAACTTGCAACAACAAAGTAGAAGATGTCTAACTTGTTTTTGCAGGGTATGTTGTGATGTGATATGGTCAAGACGTGATGTGATATTGATGCGGCTTGAACTACGTCGGTATTTCCCCAAAGAGGAAGGGATGATGCAGCACAGCTACGGTAGGTATTTCCCTCAGTGATTTGACCAAGGTTATCGAACCAGTAGGAGAACCATGCAACACTACGTGAATGGTACCTGCACACAAAGAACAAATACTTGAAACCCGACATAAAAGAGGGGTTGTCAATCCCTCCCGGGTAAAAAGATAGATAAAATTGTAGTAGATTGGATAAATAGATCTCACGGGAACGCGAGATAAAATAAATAGCAATAAATTGCAGCAAGGTATTTTTGGGTTTTTGGATTAATAGATCTGAAAATAAAAGTGAATAAAAATATATCTCGAAGGCAAATATGATAAAGAAGAGACCCGGGGGCCGTAGATTTCACTAGTGGCTTCTCTCGAGAAAAATAGCATACGGTGGGTAAACAAATTACTGTTGGGCAATTGATAGAACTTCAAATAATTATGATGATATCCAGGCAATGATCATTATATAGGCATCACGTCCAAGATTAGTAGACTGACTCCTACCTGCATCTACTACTATTACTCCACACATCGACCGCTATCCAGCATGCATCTAGTGTATTAAGTTCATGGAAAAATGGAGTAATGCAATAAGAACGATGACATGATGTAGACAAGATCTATTCATGTAGGAATAGACCCCGTCTTGTTATCCTTAATAGCAATGATACATACGTGTCATTTCCCCTTCTGTCACTGGGATTGAGCACCGTAAGATCGAATCCATCACAAAGCACCTGTTCCCATGGCAAGAAAAATCGATCTAGTTGGCCTAACTAAACCAAAGATTCGAAGAAGAAATACGAGGCTATAAGTAATCATGCATATAAGAGATCAAAAGACTCAAATAACTTTGATGGATAAAAACATAGATCTGATCATAAACTCAAAGTTCTTCGGATCCCAACTAACACACCGCAAAAAGAGTTACATCAAATAGATCTCCAAGAGACCATTGTATTGAGAATCAAAAGAGAGAGAGGAAGCCATCTAGCTACTAACTACGGACCCGTAGGTCTACAATGAACTACTCACGCATCATCGGAGAGGCACCAATGAGGATGATGAACCCCTCCGTGATGGTGTCTAGATTGGATCTGTGGTTTCTGGAACTTGTGGCGGCTGGAATTGTTTTTCATCGACTTCCCTAGGGTTTTTGGAATATTGGGGTATTTATAGAGCAAAGAGGCGGTGCGGGAGGCCACCGAGGTGGGCACAACCCACCAGGGCGCGCCCAGGTGAGTTGTGCCCCCCTCGGGGCACCCCTCTGGTACTTCTTTGGCCCATCCTGTGTCTTCTGGCCCAGAAAATTTTTCCAAAAATTTTCGCTGCGTTTGGACTCCGTTTGGTATTGATTTTCTATAAAGTAAAAACAAGCAAAAAACAACAAACTGGCACTGGGCACTATGTCAATAGGTTAGTCCCAAAAATGATATAAAGTTGCTATAAAATGATTGTAAAACATCTAAGAATGATAAAATAACCGCATGGAACAATAAAAAACTGTAGATACGCTGGAGACGTATCAACATCCCCAAGCTTAATTCCTGCTCGTCCTCGAGAAGGTAAATGATAAAAACATAATTTTTGATGTGGAATGCTGCCTAACATGTTCATCACATATTCTTTTGTTTGTAGCATGGACATTTGGACTTTTATATGATTCAAAGCAATAGTCTAGTTTTGACATGAAGATTTCAATACTCAAGTATATCAACAAGCAACCATGTCTTTCAGAATATCAACACTAAAGCAAGTTATCCCTAGCCCATTATGCTCAATCATTGATCCATTCATGAAACACACTCGCATATTAGCTACACCCAATGCTCAAGTATGATCATAGTGCCCCTTAGTTGGTGCTTTATAAGAGAAGAGGGAGACTCAAATAAAAATAAAAATGGCATAAAGTAAATAGAAAGGCCCTTCGCAGAGGGAAGTAGGGATTTGTAGAGGTGTCTGAGCTCAAAGCGAAAAAGATAGAGATAAAAACATTTTGGGTGGCATGCTTTTCCTGTCAACGAAAACGATTGAGTAGTTCCCAATACTTTCCATGCTAGATATATCATAGGCGGTTCCCAAACAGAAAATAAAGTTTATTCCTTTTTCCACCATACTTTCACATTCCACGGCTAACCGAATCCACGGGTGCCGTCCATACCAACACTTTCCAAGGAATTTATTATTTGACAACATAAAGTAAATTCATTTTTCATTTCGGGACTGGACATCCCTAATACCTTTGTGTCGGGGCCGGATTTCGGGGACACGACATATCCCAGAAAATTAACCCCTCTTGTCATCACCAGCCCAGGATTACCGTTACTGGTGGACATGTCCTTGTTACAGATTTCCAAGCTATTGCAAGACGCTGGAATTTACAGGGTAACAGGGTTGCTAAGGACATGGCAACTACTCTTGGCAGACTCAGTCCACTTCGTTGACGTCCAGACGGGTGTGTCTTGCGGACGTCGAGGCTTCTCCGGGGGCTTCATCGTCGGAGTTGGCTAGAGTGTTATGAGGAGCTACAGGGTTGGGGTAGCGATGATGACCCACACGGGGTGTAGTGGCTACAGTCCCGTTGGAGGAAATCCCAAAGAGACGACAGAGTTCATCCGGGGAAACGAATGCATTGCCCGGGTAGGCAACAGGGGCAGACCTCGCAGGCTCGATTGGTCTCCCGAACAGTACTATCGGGGTGTCGGTGGTAGGTGCAGCTTCACTTCACACCTGGGTCAGGAGAGCAAGCGTCCTGCGGGTCTCAATCAGATCATTGGTGACCTGATCGAAGGGTGCCTCTTGCGCTCTCAGGTAGCGCACCAGATGCACCAGAGTAGGATCCATCTCATGGTCTCCGTTGGCAACTTGGGTCGGCCTACCATAGCCTTCACGACTAGGGTAGTAGTAGAAGGAGCGGCAGTTAACCCTTGGCGACCGATGCCGGAGTTGAACTACAGCTTCTTGGGCTGCAAGTTGGATGGCTTGGGGCTCGTCGGTGGTCGTCCTCCCGGTGAACCGGTAAGGGCGCTCTGTGGTGATGCCCCTCCCGTATATGTGCACCGTGGCCCAGTAGTGGTGGATGGCATCACTCATGTGCTCTTGGTACACGACATACTCCGGCGGCTCTTCGATGCCGAGAGCACGACGGGTGAGATTGGCAAGGATGACTACAAAGCCTTCAAGCTCGGCTGCGGTGGTCTCGTTGTGCACGATGAGGCCTGGCATCTTGGTGTTTGGATATTGAACTAAGAGTGAGGCTGTGAGGTGCTGGGTTGGGGCAAGACTTCTCTTATAAGCCAGCGGAGTCTTCCATCGCACGCTTGCGGATGGGACAACTCAGGTGTCAGCCACAGGCACATGGCCTATGGGCTAGGTTGATAGGTTGGGCACCGATGGTCAAAAGATGTCGGTTGCCACTGTGCAGGCTTATCGGATGAGATGGGCTTAACTGTGGACACAGAAGGGTGTGGACGGAGTGGAAACCTAGGGATAGCGACCAGGCTAAGATAGGATTATCCAATGGTCAGCCTGGCTCTGATACCAAGGCTGTCGGGGCCGGATTTCGGGGACACGACATATCCCAGAAAATTAACCCCTCGTGTCATCACCAGCCCAGGATTACCGTTACTGGTTGACACGTCCTTGTTACAGATTTCCAAGCTATTACAAGAATTGGGTACAAGACCATATAGGTCTAATGATACAACAGTGATTCCGGTGGTGGATGACGGAATTGTCTCGCGGTTCTTCAACGTCGATGGGGCTCCATTCCCACAGGAACGGCTGACCTGGATAATTCCTATTCCGCATGGCTGCCATCCTAGGCTCCGCACGGACATCGCTGTGGCACTCCTTGTAGAAATCCTGACCTGGCCAAGTAAATAGCCAGGGACTAGCCTGTGAGTACGTTTGAATGTACTCGCAAACATCATGAACAAAAGATATACCGAATGCAACAATTAAATTATAAGATCATGATGAACCAAACTTTATGCGTATGCTCATGCTGGACTATAAAAAATGCATGCTGACAGGGATTAATTCATGGCATGATAAAATATTAGCATGTGAAAATATATAAAGTTGTTAGTGATAAACAAGGAAAGTCAAAGGAAAACACAATAAAAGAAATGCCGGTCGGATGTCAAGTGACACCATGGTAGGTATTGAAGAGAAATGCCAAATGGGTGTCTAAAAGAGAAATCAGATGAGACAGGACCATCCGAGAACTCAGGCGACGCCATGAGAGGTCTTGAAAAGAAATGCCAGTCGGGTGTCAAGTGACGCCTCGGTCGGACTTGAAAAGAAATGCCAATCGGGTATCCACAAGAGTAGTGGCGTGATAAACCGCCTGATAACTCGAGGGACGCCACGGAGAGGTCTTAAAAATACAATTGAGTGCCCGGGGTAGTCTAGCCAGCCCCTGAGACGCTCAGGAATATAAAATAAGAGAAACAGGTTAGTCCACAATAATATGTATAACCACAGTATTATTAGCAAGCATAGCAAAATATGATAGCATCAGGGTGACAATAAATATTCAGCAAAAACAATTCAGGCATATTTAAGTATTTCCTCCGAAGACCGACGCTAAGACCGACACTTGACCAACCCAGACTGTAGCCCTTAACCGCGGACACGGCTATTCTAATAGGTTTAAACTCTATAGAGGGTGTACTCTTTACCCACAAGTAAAGGATTTCTTTAGTCAGTACCGTGACACTGACTAATTCCCATTACGGTCTTTGGGTTGAAAACACACCTGACCAGCACACACCAGATTAACTTTCTGGATGCCAGGAATCACCCAAGGCATCATTCAAGAAAAACTCTGAGACGGAGAGACCAACATCCTGCATGGGATCACTATTAATACGTGCGGATTACAAGGGGTGCCCCCCTCTCAGTCACAACTGGAAACACCCATGCCCCCTGACCCGATGACAGGATTTAGTCCAGGATCCCTGGGAAACCCTTATCGTGGCCCTCTGTACGGTGTGTGCATGGAAAGGGATTATCAACTTACTGAACCATACCCTACCTGTGGTAGGAACCTGTGCAGCACGAAACAAGTGTGGGGGTTACCGAAACAAGACTCGATCTATGGTCGACTCAGGAGGCATTAAGTTTCCTGCAACGGTTAGCATAACAAGGTATTCCTTCAACAGCAATCCCAACAGGGCCACAACCCTTGCATGCTCCAACATGCACAACAAACAAGGCATGATCATGCTCCAACGTGATCATCCTCCTGCCGGTAACGATATTTCACTTATGCCTGCTCCTGCAAGTTAGTCATGGCAACACACGATGCACGGTACGATGAAACATACCAACACTACATGCATGCAAATTTTACTCGAATTCAAACCATGCAAGCACTAATAGCAATATGCAATTTAGTTTGAATTTAACATAGTCATGTTTAAATTATTCTAGCAAATAAACTACCATGCATTCACCATATCAAGTGTTCAAGATGCTTGCCTTGAGCATGCAGAAGGGTTGGGTGCACTCCCAAAAGTTTTGAAAAGTTTCTTCCCTCCATTTCCTATTTTCAAAAATATTTAAATCACCACATAAAACAAAAACAGTGCTAAAAAGTGTATCAAATATTTTTGAAATAATTACTAAAATAAACTAGATGAAAAATTAAAAATAACAGAAAAATAATCAATTTATTTGGAATTATAATGAATTACCTATGGAATTACTAAGTTGGAATAAATGATTAAAAGTACTATTTAATTGATTCAGTAGATACTAAACCTTAGGAAAAAATGTTCACCCTAGCCATATTAATAGAGCATAATTTTATTAGTATTTATAAATTTGAATCATCTCATTTGAACTCATAATGAACTCTATGGAAATTATTAAGTCACTGGTTAAAAAGGAAAAAACAAAGCAACCTGTCGAGCTAAGGCGCGCACCGGGCGAGGCCCAGTTAAACGGCGTCACTGGGCCGAGCCCAGAGACGCAGCCACGTGAGGCGAAGTGGCGAGTCACCGACAGGTGGGACCCACCTGTCGGGTTTGTCCTCCCCCTTGCACCCACCTGAACAGAAATAGAGGCGAGCCCCGGCGATGCTCGCCGGCGATTGGAGGCATGGCTCCGGGAGAGGATCACACCGCCGTGCGCAGGAGCTTCTGACGATCCCGTCGAGGTGCGGCACGGTCGCTGGAGGGCCCTATCTTGCCGGCGGCGAGGACTCCCGAGAAGCTCCGGCGGAAATTGAAAGGGGCTTTTGCCCGTGGTCGATCTCAATTGAAATTGAGAGGGGGAAAGGATGTGCGGGTGTGAGTGGAGGCTTGTGGTGAGGAGATTGGAGCGGGGATGCTGTGGTGGCGTCGGAACCATCGAGGAGGCGGAGGCGGCAGAAGCTGCCGGAGACGAGGAAGACGATCGTCTCTGGTTATTTGAGTGCTCAAGGAGGCTTGGAGAGGAGTGAGGGAAGGTTCTGATGACAAGAGAGGGCTCGAGGAGGGAATTTATACGGGGCGAGGCGGTTCCAGGGCTTCCAGGGAAGCCACGGTGGCGGGCGGCCATTGATGGCGAATGGAGGTCGGTGGCGAGGCCGTTGGGGGTTGGTAGGGACGATGGCGACCCGGAGTTAAGGCGGGGACGCTTTGGCGGCTGCGGGTTGGGCCACGCGTCGTGGGCGGCGCCGTGATAGTGACAGACGGAGTCGGTGGTGGTGCTGACCGGCGGAGGGCGGTCCCAAGGGGTGGATTTCGGTTCGGGGAGGCTGAACTTGGTCCAGGCAGTGGTCGGGCGCGCTGGGGTGCCAGGGGAGGCGGTGCTGGAGGCGTGCGGCCGCGGTGGCGTGACAGGGAAGGCGGCGTCGGGCGGCGGTGATAGCGATGGCTGGCCGGCGCTAGAGGCCAAGCCAGCGTGTCGGCAAGGCGTACTGCTTCCTGGCGAAGCTATCTGGGGTGGTGCGCATGCTGGGGCGACAGCGGGGGCACGGCTCGTGGGCGATGCCGAAGCCTGCAATACTGGCGTCCTGGCCGTGCTCAATGCATGCCCACAAAGTGCTCGACACAAAGCCAGGGTGCCCTAGAGTGGCTTGATACACTTGAGTCTTGGCAGAGTGGTGCTCCTGTCAATTCTAGAGATGGTGGACAAACTTGTTTTGCTAGGCGATCAGGTGCCACATGAGGTTTTGGAAAGTTGAAACTTTTGTTCATGCACTCAAGGTGTTCTACAGAATGCTAAGGGTATTTAGGTGGTTCTGGTAGTCATGGAAACTGGCAGGTGGAGGTCTCTTTGGATGGTAAAGATAGTGGTGAAGTTGTTTTGTGAGAATAGAAAACTTGTCTGTGCAAGTTTTATAGAAATTCATTTCTGGACAGGAAATTCAGAGGAATATTTGGTGAACTAAAATGATTCCAATGGAGCTAAAATTATGCAATTAAGGGTTTGGTTGGAAGGACTATAAGTGGGAAAAATTTCAGGATTTTTGGAGCAAGGAAAATTAGGGTTGTAGTAGAAACTCAAATACTGGACAGAATTGAAAAGAGATTGTTTCACTCAAATTTTTCAAAATACCAAGTTAGGTTTTTGCATAAAAGTGATATGTAGGCATCACATGACCTCCCATAATTTTTGTGGAATTTAAAAAGAATTATTTAAAAAGGTTGTAGTGCAATAGAGGCATTTAAAATATTGAAAAAAATTGTTTTGGGCAAATTTTTATTCTGAAAATAATTCTTAATGTTATTAAAATGTAATTGAAATGATTTGAGAAAACTACCAAAGCCACAATATTATTTCCAAAAATTTCTATATGGAGGGAAGAATTTTGATAAACAGAAACAGAAAATGGTTCTGAAATTAATAAAAGACCTAGTAAAAATTCAAAATTTTAATTCTGGCCAAATTTTATTTAGTAAAAACATGATTAAATTTTGGGGTGTTACACTTTGCCGTACTCTCGTGCAATGACAAGTGAATAAACACACATCTTGAGAATAACACATCTAGCATGGAAAAATATCAGCCACCCCCTACCGTTTCATGAGCGGTATGAGCACACAAAAAGGAAATTTATTTTGAAAATTAGAGATGGCACATACAAATTTGCTTAGAACAGCAAAAGAATACTGCATGTAGGTAGGTATAGTGGACTCATATGGCAAAACTGGTTTAAGGATTTTGGATGCACAAGTAGTAATCATACTTAGTGCAAGTGAAGGCTAGCAAAAGATTGAGAAGCATCCAACCAAGAAACGAAAAATCTCATAAGCGATCATTAAGCATAACTAACACCGAATAATGCACCACAAGTAGGATATAATTTCATTTCATAACTATTGACTTTCGTGCTTGCATAGGGAATCACAAACCTAACACCAATATTCTTACAAAAGCATAATTACTCATCAACATGACCCACATATTATATCATCATATCGCAAAACTATTACAAAGAACCAAGTTTATTTTGTCCAATGATCTTCATGAAAGTTTTTATTATATCCCTCTTGAATATCTATCACTTTGGGACTAGTTTCATATGTTGCTTTTGATAGCTCAACAAATCTAAGTGAAGAGCATGAGCATAAAAATTTCTTCTCTCAAAATAATATAAGTGAAGCATGAGAGGATTTCTTCAAAATTTTACAAACTCTCAAATAAATCTAAGTGAAGCATGAGAGCATTTCTTCAAAAATGATAAAGCACACCGTGCTCAAAAAGATATAAATGAAGCACTAGAGCAATTCCATAGCTCAAAAAGATTTAAGTGAAGCATAGAGAGCAATTCTAACAAATCATAGCATAATTTTGGCTCTCTCAAATAGGTGTGTCCAGCAAGGATACTTGAATTAAAATAAAAATCAAAACAAGCAAAGACTCATACCATACAAGACGCTCCAAGCAAAACTCATGATATGTGACGAATAAAAATATAGCTCCAAGTAAAATACCGATGGTCGTTAGAAGAAAGAGGGGATGCCACTCGGGCATCCCCAAGCTTAGTTGCTTGCTTCTCTTTGGATAATGGCTTGGGGTTCCATGGGCATCCCCAAGATTAGGTTCTTCTTGCTCCTTATTCCTTCATCCATCGTAGTCTCACCCAAAACTTGAAAACTTCAATCACACAAAACTCAACAAATCCTTCGTGAGATCCGTTAGTAGGAGAAAACTAATCTTTACTTTAAGTACTATAGAAAACCCATTCAAATTTTGTTATTGCATTATATCTACTGTATTCTAACTTTACCATGGCTTATACCCTCCAATACAAACCATAGATTCATCAAAATAAGCACACAATGCAAAGAAAACAGAATCTGTCAAAAACAGAATAGTCTGAAAGATGCGAATTGTTCTCATACTTATGTAACTCCAAAAATTCTTAAAAATTATGAAAACAGAGGCAATTTGCATATAAATCTTGTGTAAAAACTTCAGAATTTTTCGTCGCATCTGTGATTTTAAACAATTATTTTACTGGATGCAAAAGTTTCTGTTTTCCAACAAGATCAAATCAACTATCACCAAAGCTATCCCAAAGGGCTTTGCTTGGCACAAACACTAATTAAAACATAAAAAACACAATCATAACAGTAGCATAATTATGCAAACACTCAAGAACAGAAATAAAAAGGCAAAAATAAATTTTATTCATTGGGTTGCCTCCCAACAAGCGCTATCGTTTTATGTCCCTAACTAGGCATAATGCATAGATCTAAGTGTTGTCATCTTTGGTTTAATTTTCCTTTGAAGTGTTTTTGTCAGGAGGTTTTGAAAAACAACATAAAACACCTTATCCATAGATACTTTAGCACTATCAAGTTGCTTATCATCATATCCCCTTTGATTTCCGGCAACAATCCAAAAATAGTGTTGATTAACATCATTGAAAACTTGTTGGATTATATCTAAAACAGGGACTTCCTTCTTAAGATTCTCATCAAAGATTTGATTATCCCCAAGAAAATGTCTTAGCACATAATCACTATTATAAAGAATTTCATCTATCATCGGTTTTTCACGATTCATACCATAGAAATCAAAAATTTCCCTAGCTTCCCGTACTACGTAATCAAATTCATTCATGAGAACAAGGGTGGCCAACTTTTTAGCCTTGGGATTCTTTATAACAGGTAACTCAAAAAACAATCTTTGCAAGGTAGGATGAGTGCGGATAAATTTATTTTCAAGTTTTAGAACTAGTGTTGAAATAGCTTCCGCATAAGATTTAGTCCTCTTAAGTATAGGAACATCATCAAGACTTAAATTTCCAACACAATTGAAAAATTCTTGGATACGTTCTTTTTCTATAACATTCCCTTGCCCCAAAACAAAAGTTTTAGCATCCAGATTGCCAGATCGTCCAATTTTAGTAGTTAGGCCATCATCTATTTCTGCCATACCAAAGTCACTCATGGTGACAAATCCTAGCAAACAAAAACTCCAACGAGAGATGCGAACGAAAAGGAGGGCAAATAAAACGGCAAATTTTTGTGAAGTGGGCGAGATGAAAACGAGAGGAAAATGGCAAATAATGTAAATTGCAAGGATATGAGATTTGTGATTAGGAACCTGGTAGATGTTGAGATGTCTCCCGGGCAACGGCGCCAGAAATTCCTTTTGATGCGGCTTGAACTACGTCGGTATTTCCCCAAAGAGGAAGGGATGATGCAGCACAGCTACGGTAGGTATTTCCCTCAGTGATGAGACCAAGGTTATCGAACCAGTAGGAGAACCATGCAACACTACGTGAATGGTACATGCACACAAAGAACAAATACTTACAACCCGACGTAAAAGACGGGTTGTCAATCCCTCCCGGGTGAAAAGATAGATAAAATTGTAGTAGATTGGATAAATAGATCTCATGGGAACGCGAGATAAAATAAATAACAATAAATTGCAGCAAGGTATTTTTGGGTTTTTGGATTAATAGATGTGAAAACAAAAGCGAATAAAAATATATCTCGAAGGAAAATATGATAAAGAAGAGACGCGGGGGCCGTAGATTTCACTAGTGGCTTCTCTCGAGAAAAATAGCATACGGTGGGTAAACAAATTACTGTTGGGCAATTGATAGAACTTCAAATAATTATGATGATATCTAGGCAATGATCATTATATAGGCATCACGTCCAAGATTAGTAGACCGACTCCTGCCTGCATCTACTACTATTACTCCACACATCGACCGCTATCCAGCATGCATCTAGTGTATTAAGTTCACGGAAAAACTGAGTAAGAATGATGACATGATGTAGACAAGATCTATTCATGTAGGAATAGACCCCATCTTGTTATCCTTAATAGCAACAATACATACGTGTCATTTCCCCTTCTGTCACTGGGATTGAGCACCGTAAGATCGAACCCATCACAAAGCACCTCTTCCCATGGCAAGAAAAATCGATCTAGTCGGCCTAACTAAACCAAAGATTCGAAGAAGAAATATGAGGCTATAAATAATCATGCATATAAGAGATCAAAAGACTCAAATAACTTTGATGGATAAAAACATAGATCTGATCATAAACTCAAAGTTCATCGGATCCCAACAAATACACCGCAAAAAGAGTTACATCAAATAGATCTCCAAGAGACCATTGTATTGAGAATCAAAAGAGAGAGAGAGGAAGCCATCTAGCTACTAACTACGGACCCGTAGGTCTACAATGAACTACTCACGCATCATTGGAGAGGCACCAATGAGGATGATGAACCCCTCCGTGATGGTGTCTAGATTGGATCCGTGGTTTCTGGAACTTGCGGCGGCTGGAATTGTTTTTCGTCGACTCCCCTAGGGTTTTGGGAATATTGGGGTATTTATAGAGCAAAGAGGCGGTGCGGGAGACCACCGAGGTGGGTTGTGCCCCCCTCGGGGCACCCCTCTGGTACTTCTTTGGCCCATCCTGTGTCTTCTGGCCAAGAAAAAGTCTCCAAAATTTTTTGCTGCGTTTGGACTCCGTTTGGTATTGATTTTCTGTGAAGTAAAAAAAAGCAAAAAATAACAACCGGCACTGGGCACTTTGTCAATAGGTTAGTACCAAAAAATGATATAAAGTTGCTGTAAAATGATTGTAAAACATCCAAGAATGATAATATAACAGCATGGATAAATAAAAAATTATAGATACATTGGAGACATATGTGATATATGTTGTTGTATGAGATGATCATGTTTTGTAATATCAACAACCGGCAGGAGCCTTAGGGTTGTCTTTAATTATTGTATGACCTGCGTGTCAATCATTAAGCGCCATGTAATTGCTTTACTTGATCGCTATGCGTTAGCAATAGTTGTAGAAGCAATAGTTGGCGAGACGACCCCGACGCAACGATGGAGATCATGGTGTCACGCCGGTGACGATGGAGATCATGCCGTTGCTTTGGAGATGGAGATCAAAAGCACAAGATGATGATGGCCATATCGTGTCACATATTTTGATTGCATGTGATGTTTATCCTTTATGCATCTTATTTTACTTAGAATGACGGTAGCATTATAAGATGATCCCTTCACTTAATTTCAAGATAAAAGTGTTCTCCCCGAGTATGCACCTTTGCTAAAGTTCGTCGTATTGAAGCACCTCGTGATGATTGGGTGTGATAGACTCTACGTTCACATACAACGGGTGTAAGCCAGTTTTGCACAAGCAGAATACTTGGGTTAAACTTGATGAGCCTAGCATGTACAAACATAGTCTCAGAACACTGGAGACCAAAAAGGTCAAACATGAGTCATATAGTAGATATGATCATGGAGATGTTCACCATTGATGACTACCCCATCTCATGTGATGATCGGACATGGGTTAGTTGATTTGGATCATGTATCACTTAGATAACTTGAGGGATATTAATTTAAGTGGGAGTTCATTAGTAATTTGATTAATTGAATTTAATTTATCATGAACTTAGTCCTGATAGTATTTGCAAATCTATGTTGTAGATAAATGTCCCGTGCTACTGTCCCGTTGAATTTTAATGCGTTCCTAGAGAAAGCTAGGTTGAAAGATGATGGTAGCAATTACACAGACTGGGTCCGTAACTTGACAATTATCCTTATTGCTGCACAGAAGAATTATGTCCTTGATGCACCGCTAGGTGACAGACCTACTGCAGGAGCTGCTGCAGATGTTGTGAATGTCTGGCAAGCTCGATCTGATGACTACTGGATAGTTCAGTGTGCCATGCTTTACGGCTTGGAACCGGGACTTCAAAAGCATTTTGAACACCACGGAGCATATGAGATGTGCCAAGAGCTGAAATTGATATTTCAAGCTAATGCCCGGGTTGAGAGATATGATGTCTCCAACAAGTTCTTCAGCTGTAAGATGGAGGAGAACAGTTCTATCAGTGAAAACATACTCAGAATGTTTGGGTACCACAACCACTTGACTCGACTGGGAATTGATCTTCCAGATGAGTGTGTTATTGATAGAGTTCTTCAATCACTGCCACCAAGCTACAAAGGCTTCGTGATGAACTATAATATGCAAGGAATGATGAAAATGACTTCCGAGCTCTTCGCGATGATGAAATCGGCGGAGGTAGAAATCAAGAAAGAGCATCAAGTGTTGATGGTTAATAAGACCACCAGTTTCAAGAAAAAGGGCAAGGGAAGGAAAGGGAATTTCAAGAAGAACAACAAGGAAGTTGTAGCTCCCATGAAGAAGCCCAAAGCTGGACCCAAGCCAGAGACTGAGTGCTTCTACTGCAAGGGTAACTGTCACTGGAAGCGGAACTGCCCCAAATACTTGGCGGATAAGAAGGATGGCAAAGTGAAAAAAGGTATATTTGATATACATGTTATTGATGTGTTCCTTGCTAATGCTCGTAGCACCACCTGGGTATTTGATACTGGTTTGATTGCTCATATTTGTAACTCGAAACAGGAGCTGCGGAATAAACGAAGATTGGCTAAGGACGAGGTGATGATGCGCGTCGGAAATGGTTCCAAGGTTGATGTGATCGCCGTTGGCACGCTACCTCTACATCTACCTTTGGGATTAGTTTTAGACCTCAATAATTGTTATTTGGTGCCAGCGTTGAGCATGAACATTATATCTGGATCTTGTTTATTGCGAGACGGTTATTCATTTAAGTCAGAGTAAAGTGGTTGTTCTATTTATATGAGTAACATCTTTTATGGTCACACACCCTTAGTGAATGGTCTAGTCTTGTTGAATCTCGATCATAGTGATACACATATTCATAATATTGATGCCAAAAGAGGCAAAGTTGATAATGATAGTGCAACATACTTGTGGCACTGCCGTTTAGGTCATATTGGTATAGAGCGCATGAAGAAACTCCATGCCGATGGACTTTTGGAATCACTTGATTATGAATCATTTGATACTTGCAAACCATGCCTCATGGGCAAGATGACTAAAACTTCGTTCTCCGGAACAATGGAGCGAGCTAATGACTTATTGGAAATAATCCATACCGATGTATGCGGTCTGATGAGTGTTGAAGCATGCGGCGGGTATATTTTCTAACCTTCACAGATGATTTGAGTAGATATGGGTATATCTACTTGATGAATCATAAGTCTGAAACATTTGAAAAGTTCAAAGAATTTCAGAATGAAGTGGAGAATCATCGTAACAAGAAAATAAAGTTTCTACAATCTGATCGCGAAGGTGAATATTTGAGTTACGAGTTTGGCCTTCATTTAAAACAATGTGGAGTAGTTTCACAACTCACGCCGCCTGGAACACCACAGCGTAATGGTGTGTCCGAACGTCGTAATCGTACTTTATTAGATATGGTGCGTTCTATGATGTCTCTTACCAATTTACCACTATCGTTTTGGTGTTATGCATTAGAGACAACCTCATTCACGTTAAATAGGGCACCGTCTAAATCCGTTGAGATGACACCGTACGAACTATGGTTTGGCAAGAAACCTAAGCTGTCGTTTCTTAAAGTTTGGGGATGCGACGCATATGTCAAAATTCTTCAGCCTGATAAGCTTGAACCCAAAGCGAAGAAGTGTGTCTTCATAGGATACCCGAAAGAAACTATTGGGTATACCTTCTACCACATATCCGAAGGCACAATCTTTGTTGCTAAGAATGGGTCCTTTCTAGAGAAGAAGTTTCCCTCGAAAGAAGTGAGTGGGAGGAAAGTAAAACTTGATGAGGTAGTTGTACCTTCTCTCGAGTTAGAAAGTAGTACATCAGAGAAAATCGTTCCCGTGATGCCTACACCAAACAGAGAGGAAGCAAATGATGATGATCATGAAACTTCAGATCAAGTTACTACTGAACCTCGTAGGTCGACCAGAGCATGTTCCGCACCAGAGTGGTACGGCAATCCTGTCCTGGAAGTCATGTTGTTGGACAACAACGAATCTACGAACTATGAAGAAGCTATGATGAGCCCAGATTCCGAAAAATGGCTTGAGGCCATGAAATCTAAGACAGGATCCATGTATGAGAACAAAGTGTGGACTTTGGTGGATTTGCCTGATGATCGGCAAGTCATTGAGAATAAATGGATCTTCAAGAGGAAGACGGACGCTGATGGTAATATCACTGTCTACAAAGCTCGACTTGCCGCAAAAGGTTTTTGACAAGTTCAAGGGGTTGACTATGATGAGACTTTCTCACCCGTAGCGACGCTTAAGTCTGTCCAAATCATGTTAGCAATTGCTGCATTTTATGATTATGAAATTTGGCAAATGGACGTCAAAACTACATTCCTTAACGAGTTTCTTAAAGAAGAGTTGTATATGATGCAACCAGAAGGTTTTGTCGATCCTAAAGGTGCTAACAAAGTGTGCAAGCTCCAACGATCCATCTATGGACTGGTGCAAGCATCTCAGAGTTGGAATAAACGCTTTGATGAGGTGATCAAAGCATTTGGTTTTATACAGACTTATGGTGAAGCCTGTATTTACAAGAAAGTGAGTGGGAGCTCTGTAGCATTTCTAATATTATAGGTGGATGACATATTGTTGATTGGAAATGATATAGAATTTCTGGATAGCATAAAAGGATATTTGAATAAGAATTTTTCAATGAAAGACCTTGGTGAAGCTGCTTAAATATTGGGCATCAAGATCTATAGGGATAGATCGAGACTCTTAATAGGACTTTCACAAAGCACATACCTTGACAAAGTTCTGAAGAAGTTCAAGACGGACCAGTCAAATAAAGGGTTCTTGCCTGTGTTGCAAGGTGTGAAATTGAGTAAGACTAAAAGCCCGAGCACGGCAGAAGATAGAGAGAGATTGAAAGTCATTCCCTATGCCTTAGCTATAGGTTTATAATGTATGCCATGCTGTGTACCAGACCTGATGTGTACCTTGCCATAAGTTTGGCAGGGAGGTACCAAAGTAATCCAGGAGTGGATCACTGGACAGCGGTCAAGAATATTCTGAAGTACCTGAAAAGGACCAAGGATATGTTTCTCGTTTATGGATGTGACAAAGAGATCGTCGTAAAGGGTTACGTCGATGCTAGCTTCGACACAGATCCGAATGACTCTAAGTCACAAAACGGATACATGTTTATATTAAATGGTGGAGCTATCAATTGGTGCAGTTCTAAACAGAGCGTTGTGGCGGGATCTTCGTGTGAAGCGGACTATATAGCTGCTTCAGAAGCAACGCATGAAGGAGTCTGGATGAAGGAGTTCATATCCGATCTAGGGGTAATACCCAGTGCATCGGGTCCAATGACAATCTTTTGTGACAACACTGGAGCAATTGCCTAAGCGAAGGAATCCAGTTTTCACAAGAGAACCAAACACATCAAGCGACGCTTCAACTCCATTCGCGAATATGTCAAGGATGGAGACATAGAAATTTGTAAAGTGCATACGGATCTGAATGTAGCAAACCCGTTGACTAAGCCTCTTCCACGAGCAAAACATGATCAGCACCAAGACTCCATGGGTGTTAGATTCATTACAATGTAATCTAGATTATTGACTCTAGTGCAAGTGGGAGACTGATGAAAATATGCCCTAGAGGCAATAATAAAGTTGTTATTATTATATTTCCTTATTCATGATAAAGGTTTATTATTTATGCTAGAATTGTATTTACCGGAAACTTAAATACATGTGTGGATACATAAACAAATACCGTGTCCCTAGTGAGCCTCTACTAGACTAGCTCGTTGATCAAAAGATGGTTAAGGTTTCCTAACCATAGACATGAGTTGTCATGTGATAATGGGATCACATCATTAGGAGAATGATGTGATGGACAAGACCCAACCGTTAGCATAGCATATGATCGTTCAGTTTATTGCTATTGCTTTCTTAATGTCAAATACATGTTTCTTCGATCATGAGATCATGCAACTCCCGGACTCCGGAGGAATGCCTTGTGTGCCATCAAACGTCACGACGTAACTGGGTGATCATAAAGGTGCTCTACAGGTATCTCCAAAAGTGTCCGTTGAGTTGGCATGGATCGAGACTGGGATTTGTCACTCCATATGACGGAGAGGTATCTCTGGGCCCTCTCGGTAATACAGCATCACAAGAAGCTTGCAAGCAAAGTGACTAAGGAGTCAATTATAGGATTATGTATTACAGAACGAGTAAAGAGACTTGCCGGTAACGAGATTGAACTAGGTATGGAGACACCGACGATCGAATCTCGGGCAAGTAACATACCGACATACAAAGGGAACTACGTATGTTGTCATAAAGGTTCGACTGATAAAGATCTTCGTGGAATATGTAGGAACCAATATGGGCATCCAGGTCCTGCTATTGGTTATTGACCGGAGAAGCGTCTCGGTCATGTCTACATCATTCTCGAATCCGTAGGGTCTGCACGCTTAAAGTTCGTTGACGATATAATATTATATGAGTTATGTATGTTGGTGATCGAATGTTGTTCGGAGCCCCGTATGAGATCACGAACATGATGAGGAGCTCCGGAATGGTCCGGAGGTAAAGATTGATATATAGGATGATATGGTTGGGCCAAGGGGTAAGGCCACGAGGCCTTAAGGCAGTACACAAAGGGGTTTTCTCGGAGGGCAGGGGCTAAACGCCAAGGTTCCTGGCGTCTACCCACTGGGCCAGACGCCATAGTCCGTGGCGTTTACTAAACGCCAGGAACCGTGGCGTTTGGCCCTGGAAGTCCGAGAAGGACTCTTCTTTGCGTGCCAAACCGACTTTGAGGAGGCTCTTTCTCCAAGATACGACCCCAGGGCTCAACATATAAATAGAGGGGCAGGGCTAGCACCCGGAACACATCAAGATTCACCAAGCCGTGTGCCGGCAACCCCACCCCCTCTAGTTTATCCTCCGTCATAGTTTCCGTTATGCTTGGCGAAGCCCTGCGGAGATTGTTCTTCACCACCACCGTCACCACGCCGTCGTGCTGCCGGAACTCATCTACTACTTCGACCCTCTTGCTGTATCAAGAAGGCGAGGACGTCATCGAGCTGAACGTGTGCTGAACGCGGAGGTGCCATACATTCGGTACTTGATCAGGACGGATCGTGAAGGTGTACGACTACATCAACCGCGTTGATAAACGCTTCCGCTTAGCAATCTTCAAGGGTATGAAGATGTTCTCCCCCTCTCATAGTTATGTATCTCCATGGATAGATCTTGCGTGTGCATAGAAATTTTTTGTTTTTCCATGCAACGTTCCCCTACACTACTAAACATCGTCAACATGGATCATGTCGAACATTAAATGTAAAACAGAGCAATAAATGCCTTCCAAACATAAACATGATTTTCTTTACCCAAGATCAAAAGTAGGAAAGCTAGTTCCTAGGATTTATATCATAATGGAACCAAAAATCCTAATAATATTATACTTATTGAGCATTTCACAACACCTAGATCAGTTAAGAAATTTCTACCTTCCTATACCACCACAGAGAGGAAGGGACAAACCTGGGAACCTGTAGGTACAACAGACTCTAAGCACGGAGGCATCCATGCCAATCTGAAGGAGCACCCGCCGCATGCCCGAACCCCGCCCCCGGACAGCTGGCATAGAAGTGTTCCCCAGCAGATACAACAGCGAGGAGCCTGGTACTAAACCCTAACCACAACCTGCGTAGCACAAGAGAATCAACATACATGAGCCATGCACACAGCGAGCAGAAAAGGAGAACAATGGAGAGGGCCCTCACCACTGCCTTGTTGGTAGCGTCCTTGATGCCTCCCCAACTCCCGAAGGGGCCAACGGCAGCATTGAGCCTGAGGGTGAGGGAGAAGGCCTAGTCGCCGGAGGGGCGACCAATGGTTCATATCACATCTCGCCTCTTTGCTTCCTTCTCATCCTACCCACTCTCATCGGCAACGACACACCAAATCAGCACCATGAAGGAGAGCCAGATGGAAAGGAACCAAAAGGAGGATGGGGCTCACCTCGTCTTTGGGGCTTCATAAACAATATTATCAGTTTTCTTTAGTTTCTTTTTTTTCCTTTGATGTATCTGCATCAAAGACCCTAGGGCCAATTTTCTTGGATAAAATTTGTGCACGCACATAATCTTGACGATCCAGGCTCATCAGAACATGTAGCCATGATATCCAAAGATTTTTTAAGAATGCAATCTTCTCTATGGCCCTTCAAAGTTTTATTATTGCCAAGTGGCACATACCTGCTGTAGAACGAATGCGAGTTTCTGTATCTTTGCCATTGGCCAAATGTTTCAACTGAGGATCAAATTTCTAGATGAGAAAAAATTTAAAGGTTGTCAGAAAAGAGCAGCAGCAAAATGAGCACATCACGATTACAGTAGATCAACGGTTTATCCATAATTCTAGTGCGTGTGCAAACTTAAAGCAACTAGAGAGAAGGAAGAAGAGGAGAGGGTGAGAGCTAGAGCAGATCAGAAGGAGGAGGAGGGGGGGATTACTAACATCTAGAATCAATATTGTGCACAACTGTCAAACACACCCGTCCACAACATGAGAAGATTATTGTATTTTAAGATATCAAACATTGCAGTGCCAGCAATTTCATGGTTCGGTCCAAGCATCCAGAGAATTTGCATTTTCTAAACAAGAGATTGTTTCTTTAACAACCCGTTCCAACCCCTATCCAATCCATCTTAGGTAATCACAGACAGGGAAAAATTACAAACGAATCTAAAAACTTAGACCTGGCTCGACTTATCAAACACAGAGAGGACTGCATATGAGGGGAGGGGGCTGAGCTTACCTCTCGGCGTAGTGGAACAGGCAGAGGTAGAGGTAGACGGGACGAGCGTCTTCAGCTCAAGCAACTGTGTCACCACGTTATTGACCGCCTGTGCAACAAGCACACACGCACGCAATTCAGTCGCCAGAATCCATCGGGTGAGATGAGACGAGAAGAGATGAGGGGGACGGACCTGCGAGAAGAGGTGGGAGACGTTGAGGTCCTGCGCGATGAGGGCGAGGTGGTGGTTGAGCACGTCGAACTTGTCGCCGTTGAAGCGGGAGGCGAGGAGCGGCGAGATGGCGACGGCGTTAGGGTGCACGTCCGTTGCTCCGTGCCTATACGAGCGCCAACGTTGACGGATCTGACAGGAAGGAGAGGGGACGGCTAGGATCCGGTCGTTGTCGCGGGCGTCAGCGGCGAGTGTGTCGGCGGTGAGGCTGCCGCTCGCCTCCTTCTGGCTGCCTTCCGGTGCCTACGGGATGTGATGGAGCTAGTCCAACGGTTGCCGTTGCAGCTACTGTGGAGGCAGCCGTCGGGCTGGTCCTCCTGCCAGAGGAGCAGCCGAGCGGAGGCGCGGACAGGAAGGCGGGGCACGGCGATGGAGATGGCGCGCTTCGCCTGGATCTCCTCCACCGCTCCGGCCATGGACGCGTCCTCTGCGGGGTCGGAGCAGGAAGGCTCGGGAGCCGACGGCGCTCCCTGAGATGCGAGGATGTGGCAAGGGGGCGCGACCGCGCGAGGGGAGGAAGTGGCTAGGTTTTCAACCCTTCCTTTTTATAGGGGTATGCGAAATGTCTAAAATGCCCTCGTGGGGGCACCAAATTCACAGGCGGTGGCACGAGATCTTTCTGGGGGAGAGGATACTATTCATTGATACATTGTCGCAGCTTCGATCCGACGGCCCAGCTCCTCCCACCGCGAGATCCAACGCCTGAAAACACATCAAGCAAATCGATCCGACGGCCAAAAGTGCCTGAGCTCTGAGAGAGCTGGAGTTCTCCCACGGTTCTTATTTCTGGATTTCTGGATAGGGCCTAATACGTTTTCGAGATTGCCTTTGACTATTGATAAGATTAATAGTATATGAGAAGTATAATATAAAAAATATATCATTGGAAGCTTCTTTCACGTACGAATTTGACGGTATGCTTTGTGTAATTTGCATGTCATATATTATTGTTCTAACATGTGGTCAAACTTAGTCTCAAAAAATGTATTAGGCTCTATATAGATGGATAGAGGGAGTAAGTTGAGTCTTAGTAGCACACAATTGATTAAGTTAGCATGTCACTCTAGTCTGAATTAATAACTCAACATAAATTGTTATTGCAGAGATTAGAGGATGAGTACGCGTGCGTGGACGCAACAACGTGCTGGTGCAAGTGTCCGGCCAACTGGAGAGAGCAGAAGCTGTGCCTCGATTTTCTTCGGCATGTCGACTTCCGTGGCTTCAAGGGGACGACTGGCTGGATGGGAGACCTTTCTAGTTTGCTGCGTTCTTCACAGACCAACGGTGCAAGTAAGGATCACACCACTCCGCTGGTTGTATGGATGACTGATCGAACGTCCAATGGGCTGGGTACCCGACTCACAAACTATTAATCATGGTATTGATATTACATGACTACGTTTATAAAATTTGTTAGTGCTAAATAATACTCATGCATTGGAGATTCATTTGTGGATTAGAAGTAGGACTGAATAAGAACAAGTTTGTATATAAGTTCATTTGTGCTGACTTCTCAGTTCCGTTATCAAATTTCTTGGGATCATGTTCAACGTATAACATGCTCATAGACGGAAGCAGTTTGTACTAACTCGACAATGGAACTTTTTGTATAGAGTAACCAAAATAGGGTATCATTCATGGAGTGCGGCTATTTGGCCATGAAGAGTAAATTCAAAACAAATACTAGAAAAATTCAAAAAAAATCTTTTTTTTGCATGAAAGATGCTTCAGTGTGTGAGGTTCGCTTCAAATTTTAGCTCATTTGAACATCTGAGTGGCTTTTCACAGAAAAGACAAATTTAGGATCTGTGAGTTTACTGTTCATGTATTATTCTGATCAATTTGTCTTTTTTGCTGAGAGCTACTCAGATGTCCAAATGAGATGAAATTTGTAGCGGACCTCACGCACCGAAGCATGTACTGTTCTGGTCAATTTTTCTTTTTTGCTAAGAGCTACTCAGATGTACAAATGAGCTGAAATTTGAAGCGGACCTCACACATTGAAGCATCTTTCATGCAAAAAAAAGATCAGTTTTTTTTAGTATTTTATGAATTTATTGTTCATCGGGTGCAGATGAGCCCGGATTCAGAAATGGATATTCGATCATTCATGACTGCTTTAACATTTTGGTAACATTACAAAACATTCTATTGGAGAAAAAGTGTCTTGTACATTGTACGAAAAACGTCACATATAGTGACGAGATAAAACTAGTCTCCTTCATCTTCCTGTTTACACATAAATAAATATATATATTTCCAGTTTTGCTTTAATAGCATCTTCAGTTTAATATACTTCCTCCGATTCAAAATAATTGTCGCATTGTTGAATTAAGGTTAAATTAACCTTAATTTAAATCTGCGAAACTTATTTAGATCAGAGGAGATATATAACAATCTAAAGTAGTCGTCTGAAGACCAAGCGGCGGGGTAAAATGCAACACATCATTTCTTGTGTTCTGCACACATGCATTTGTCCCCAACGGTAAAAACTCTATGAATTGCAACCGTCATTGGGTGTCCAAATTTAAATAAAATATTGTGAATGTCTGGTCGCCGGCGCAATTCCGGCGCCGGGCGCCGACGTGGCCGGTCCGGGGCCACCTCCAGGGTCACTGACCCGTGGGTCCCAGGGGCCCGGCCGGCCAGTTGACCAGTCAGCAGTGCTGACTGGACCGGCCCAGCCGCTGACAGGCGGGCCCCACCTCCCTGATTAATTAATTAAAACATTTTAGAAATAAAAATAAACTAATTAACCTAATGTCTCACTGACATGTGGGGTCCACCCCCTAATTAATCCTGGTAATTAAACTAATTCACTGGTTAAAGAAACAAAGGCTGACATGTGGGTCCCACTGGACCCACATGTCAGGTTTGACCGGTACAGCCGGCTGCTGACTTGCTGATGTCAGCATGACATCATGCTGACGTCATATTTCCTTTTCTGATTAATAAAAATAATTCCAAAAATTCAAATAAACTTTGAAAATTCATATCTTTTAAACCGTAGCTCAGATTGAAAAAGTTTATACATGAAACTTGCTCAGAACGACGAGCCGAGTCTGATCGTGCTGTCTGTTTCTCCATCGGAACCTCCTACGTAGAAGAACTCGTAACTCCGGACCCGAATCTGGCAGATGAATAGTGCACACACGTCGGATATTAAATCCCAGAATAATTCTAAAAATAACTAAAATGACTTAGATGCATAATTAGGCAACCCTGCACTGCATCATAGCATCACACGCACCGTATTGCATTTGTTTGCATTATGTTTACCTGTTTCTTCCCCCTCTTCTCTCTCGGTAGACCCCGACGTTGACGTAGCTCCCGAGGCAGACGCCGCACAGGAGTACGACTACGTCCCCGACGATACTACTGAAGACCTTGCCCTTGCCCCCGAGCAAACAGGCAAGCACCCCCATTTTGAGCATGCCTATATCGCCTACTCTCTTCTCTCTTATGCTTGCATTAGAACTGCTACTGCTACTGTTTTCCTATATCTGCTGCATAGCCTGATTATTGTACCCTGCTTTGTTACCTTACTGGTTATCCTAGACTGATTATTATAGGCTGGGTAGAGACACGACAGAGACCTCCACTTGATCCTGACTGCCCTGCTGGATATCAGAAGACCCGATCATCGGGATTGAAGACCAGACCCTGACACCGCACATCACTACCCCTTAGTTGCCGACACTGCTGGGTTACCGTCGAGTGCCGAGGGTGATACCTCGTTAGCACTTCTGATGTTAACCTTGTAGGTTAGTTACTCGGTCGTGGTAAGCGAGGGTGATTCCTCCTACACCACCCCCGATAACGACATCGTCGCGCAACCTCTCAAGTGTGGACCTCGAGGGTGATTCCTCCTTCGTTCACCTTGATGATAACATCGAGCGGGAATTCCATCGAGGGTGATTCCTCATGGTTCCCTTCGGTGTCCGACACACAGTTACCTTGGATATTATGACTTGACTATGAACCACGATACTAAAGACGGGTCGGCCCTGAGGGGTACCCGCGCGAGCTTATTGCGAAGTGATGTGGAGTCGGGTTGACCTGGATGGTGCCCGCGAGATAACTACGAGGCGTGGCCGGGCATTCTTAGCCCTTGCCGCAAGTCCTCGAGACGGGGCGACGGGGTCACATCGATCGTGAGTCTCTGCTCGTTTCCGCGCGCTCCTAATCCACTACGGTTTGGATATTTGATCCGAGGGGCCTCTGGCCCGATAGCACTAACCATCACGTGGGCATAGTATGGGCATTCTGCGTCGTATACTTCAGCCGGAGCTTAATGGACATCAGCGACTGATGCGGCACACGCTGGGTTGGACTGGGAACGCAACCGCGCTTGTATAAGGGGTTGCTAGGTCTGCTCACCGGCGGTGCACGTAACGTGCAGGAGTTCCCGGGGCGATGGCCCAAGACCCCTGGGGGCATAGGTTAGTCCGGCGTGCTGACCTCTCTATTAGGTATTTGGTCGGGTTGCGGCGTGTTGCTTAGCCGAGGCCGGGCATGACCCAGAAAAGTGTGTCCGGCCAGAGTTAAGCGAGCGTGGTGGGTAAGTTGGTGCACCCCTGCAGGGAAGAAACTTCTATCGATAGCCTGTCCTACGGTAACGGACACTCGGAGTTGTATCCCGATCGGTACAACTAGAACATGTGATGAGAATTGGATAGTACGGCTCTGGGATTGCTTTCTCGCAGGGAGTCGAGAAAGGATCTCAGGTCGAGGTTGATGATATTACTACTACTACTTTACATTATGTTCATCTGCTCTCTCTCCTGATGCTGCAAGACTGTCGAAGATTGTTGAAGATGCTAGTCTTCGATAGGACTAGGCTTTCCCCCTCTACTCTGGCATTTCTGCAGCCCAGTCCACATATACAGCCATTCCTTTGACAATGATGCATATGTAGTGTAGATCCTTGCTTGCTGAGTACTTCGGATGAGTACTCACGTTTGCTTTATTTTCTTTTTCCCCCATTTCCCATTTGATGCCACCAGACGACGGAGCCCCTGAGCCAGAAGCCCCAGCCGACGACCAGTACTACTATCCGCCTGGCGAGTACTACTACTACGAGGAGCCGTTCGACGACCAGGAGTAGGATCGGAGGGTCCAGGGCAGGAGGCCTACGCCTTTCGATCGTAGTTTTTATTTTTACCCCGCCTCTGTGAAGGCTTATCTCTCTCTCTGTAATATATCTGTACTCAGATATCTAATGCTTCCGCTGACGCTTGTATGCCATCGAGCTTGTATTCGAGCCCTCGAGGCCCTGGCTTGTAATATTAAGCTTGTATGACTTTATTTTATGTTTTAGAGTTGTGTTGTGATATCTTCAAGTGAGTCCTTAGGCTTGATCGTGCGCATTTGCGTGTATGATTAGTGCACGATTAAGCCGGGGGCGTCACAGGTTGGTATCAGAGCCGACTGCCTCTAGGAATCCCCCTTCCCAATTCCTTGGCCGAAGTTGAGTCTAGTGGTCAAAAACTGTTTTACTAACTTGGCTGTGTGGCTTACGGGCCCACGTCGCCAACTGGGTGGTATTAGGATCTTTTATTCCTCGTCTTTACTCTGGGATTCTAATCTCTCATCTATTCGGGTTTAATAAAATTTACTAACACCGACATTTAGGATCTCGTTAATTCTATCCACCCAGAGAGCTGGATTCAGTGCGATTTCCCTGTCATTGATCTGATTAGTCTGATAATCATTTCCTTTCCATTGTTTTGTTTAACCTTTCTCTTCGAGTTGTATTATACTCCGAGTTGTCATTCGATAAGACCGTATTCTGCATCAGAGTGCACACGGAGAGTAGGATCCTGCAAGTTGATCGATCTTCGGTGTTTTCTAAACTCGACTTGAGGTTGGGTTATCACCAGATCCGTGTTCGCGAAGAGGATATTCCGAAGACTGCATTCGTTACTCGTTATGGCTCTTACGAGTACACAGTCATGTCGTTTGGTTTAACAAATGCTCCAGCTACATTCTCCCGCCTAATGAATTACATATTCATGGATTACCTCGACAAATTCGTCATGGTATATCTGGATGACATCCTGGTATATTCAAAGAATAAGGAAGAACATGCCGAACATCTTTGTCTTGTTCTGGAGAGACATCGAGAACACAAGCTGTATGCCAAGTTCTCTAAATGCGAATTCTGGCTTCCTGAAGTGACCTACCTTGGACATGTGATTTCCAAGGACGGTATTGCCGTTAACCCGGAGCGTGTTCAGGCTATCCTTGACTGGACTCCTCCGAAGAATGCCAAGCAAGTCCGAAGCTTTCTCGGTTTAGCCAGCTATTGTCGTCGATTCGTCGAGAACTTCTCCAAGATCGCCAAGCCCCTGACTAATCTGCTTCACAAAGGCGTTAAGTTTGAGTGGACAGACAAGTGTCAGGAAAGTTTCCAAACCCTCAAGGACAAGCTCACTTCTGCTCCAGTGCTTGCTCCTCCTGATTCTCGCAAGGACTTTGTCATATATTGCGACGCCTCTCGTCAGGGATTAGGCTGCGTCCTAATGCAAGAGCGGAGAGTAATTGCATATGCTTCACGTCAATTGCGTCCACATGAAGAGAA
Source organism: Thinopyrum elongatum (assembly GCA_011799875.1). NCBI lineage: Eukaryota > Viridiplantae > Streptophyta > Magnoliopsida > Poales > Poaceae > Thinopyrum > Thinopyrum elongatum. The sequence continues at coordinate 457,153,570 of CM022299.1, forward strand.
TTATCCAGTGCATGATCTTGAACTTGCAGCAGTGATGTATGCATTGAAGTTATGGCGACACTACCTTCTGGGTAATCGGTGTGAAATTTATACCGATCACCAAAGTCTGAAATACTTATTCACTCAACCGGATCTTAATCTCCGACAACAACGATGGTTAGAAGCTATTGCGGATTATGACTGCGGTATTTCTTATACCCCGGGCAAAGCTAATGTAATGGCCGATGCCCTGAGTCGCAAGTCATATTGCAATAACCTCATGGTTAGGCAAGCTCAACCCCGTCTTCACGCAGAACTAACTCAGCTAAATCTGCGAATTGTTCCCCAGGGTTCTCTTAATAACCTTGTGGTACAGCCAGACCTTCTGAAGGCTGTTAAAGAAGCGCAAGCCAAAGATGCTGAAATTGACTTGATGAAGAAAGAACTTCACCTTGAGAAGTACCGGGATTTCTCAGTTGCCGAAGATGGAACGTTATATTTCAGAGACCGCATCGTAGTACCTCGCTTCGAACTAATGACTGACAAAGTCATGAAGGAGGCCCATGATACACCACTGTCTATCCATCCGGGTAGTACTAAGATGTATCGAGATCTACGTCAAAGGTATTGGTGGTCCAGAATGAAGCAGGACATCGCTCGTTACGTTGCTGAATGTGACGTGTGCCGTCGCGTGAAGGCAGAACATCAGAAGCCTGCTGGAATTCTGCAACCGCTCCCTATTCCTCTATGGAAGTGGGATAAAGTGCAAATGGACTTCATTACTGGTCTTCCCAAGTCTCAGAAGGGTCATGATGCCATTCTTGTCGTCGTCGACCAACTCTCCAAGGTTGCACACTTTCTGCCAGTTAAGGAGACTATTACTGCTAGTCAGTTAGCAGAGCTATATATCTCCAGAATTGTTTCACTCCATGGTATTCCCAAGGAAATCAGTTCAGACCGTGGCAGCATTTTCACTGGCCATTTCTGGGAAAGTTTCCAGAAAGCAATGGGAACTCATATTACCTGGAGTTCAGCTTATCATCCCCAATCCCAAGGCCAAGTTGAGCGCGTTAATCAAGTGCTTGAAGACATGCTTCGAGCCTGTGTTATATCCTTCGGTAAGAAATGGGAGGAATCTCTCCCGTATGCCGAGTTCTCTTATAACAACAGTTATCAAGCCAGCTTAAAAATGGCCCCATTTGAGGTTCTTTATGGACGAAAATGTCGAACCCCTCTGAATTGGTCAGAAACTGGGGAACGACCTCTTATTGGACCGGACATTATTCAGCATGCCGAAGAACAAGTCCGAATTGTCCGGGAGAATCTCAAAGCAGCTCAAGACCGTCAGAAGAGTAATTATGATCGCAAGCGATGGGGTGTGATCTATCAACCTGGTGATCATGCTTATCTCCGAGTCACTCCTATGAAGGGTACCCGTCGTTTTGGAATCAAGGGCAAGCTAGCTCCTCGCTATATTGGTCCTTTCCGCATCGTGGCTAGACGGGGACAGGTGGCATATAAATTGGAGTTGCCACCGCGATTCTCCCATATTCATGATATCTTCCATGTGTCGCAACTCCGTAAGTGCTTCAAGGAATCTCCGCACCGTGCAGTGGATCATGAGATGCTCCAGCTCCAAGATGACTTATCTTATAAGGAGCATCCGATCCGCATCCTCGACGAAGCTGAATGACGAACCCGTCAGAAGACGACCAAGTTCCTAAAAGTGCAATGGTCGAATCATACTGAAGATGAAGCCACTTGGGAACGCGAGGATCATCTCCGAGCAGAATATCCCGAACTCTTTCCTTCTACCTCCTAAATTCTCGGGACGAGAATTTCTTTTAGTGGAGGAGAATTTGTAACACCCCCTTGTAATGACCACAGTGATCAGCTGTTAATAATGCCATGTCATCATCATTTGCAGTGCCAAGTCATATGTGTTAATAATTCAATTCAAATGCAAATCTGAAAATCAATTTAAATTTCAAAGTGTAAGTTGAAGTTGATCCAACTCTGCTGGAAAAATTTCCATTAATTATCAAATAATCCAGTGGTCATGGCAAAATCCTAACCAACATTTTTGGAATATGATTGATGAGTCAAACAACATGAAACAGCACCCAAACAGCACTATTTAAATCCATTAAATTCATTTCTAATCCAAAAGAGTTTCAAAATTCGTCCAACTCACTTTTTGGTGAAGGACAATATTGCATAGCATTATCTGAGCCTAGTCCCATATTTTACACAAATGCTAAAAGTTCCTAACTAAATCAAAACAGGAGAGGTTAAAAGAAAAGGAGAAATAGAAATAAGGAAAAAGGAGAAAGCCATTGTTGGCTGGGCCTAAGTGCACAGTGTGCAGGCCCAGTCCAACAGCGGCCCATGCCGTCTCCCTCCTCCCCGTGTCGTCCCCGCCGTGGCCGCGCGCGCGCGCGTCAGTCGGCCGGCGACACCGCGGCGCCACCGACGCTACAGGGAGGAGGAGGAGATAAGGCCGGAGCCACTCAACCCCCCTGGCTTCCCCTGGCATTCCCCATCTCTCTCCCTCGCCGCTCTGTCTCTTCCCCTTCCTCCAGATCCGAGCACAGGACGCCGCCGTCGCCGCGTCTTGGCACCGCCGTGGCCACCAGCCTTCCCGCGTCGTCTGGAGGTGCTAGGACGGATCGCCGCGGACGTCTGCATCCTCGGGAACAACCAGACGGAGTGAAGGAGCCCCGCATCGCCCGCGCGCGAGTCGTCTTCCACCTCAGGTCGCCGCCGATTCCTTCGTCTCCGGCGACCACTGCTGCTACAAATCTGTCAGGGGCCTTTCTTGAGCCGCGCGGTGAGCTCCTCCACCTCACACTCTTCTCCATTTACTTCTCCGCACGCCGTAGCTAGCCGACGTCGAGGCCGAGCTTTGTTCGCCGCCGTTCGCGTCGCCGCCGTGGCCATAGCCACTGTCGTGCTTATCTGAGCACGGCACTGAGCTCCTGATGCTCCCAGGAGCCCGGTGAGCTCAAGCCCGAGCCCTCCCGTGCCTCCTAACGCCGTTCCCTCGATCTCCCGAATGCCACCGCCGCCAAATCTCGTCGCCGGCCCAGCTCCGGTCATCTCCTGGTCCGGCGAGTGCCTCAGCTAGATGCGCGAGGACGCCAGCTATCGAACGCGCCCAAGCGCCCCCCGAAACGAGCTCTGTAGCGTGATTCCGGCGAGCTCCGGCGACGCGCCGCCGCGTTTCTGGTCGCCGGCGCAATTCCGGCGCCGGGCGCCGACGTGGCCGGTCCGGGGCCACCTCCAGGGTCACTGACCCGTGGGTCCCAGGGGCCCGGCCGGCCAGTTGACCAGTCAGCAGTGCTGACTGGACCGGCCCAGCCGCTGACAGGCGGGCCCCACCTCCCTGATTAATTAATTAAAACATTTTAGAAATAAAAATAAACTAATTAACCTAATGTCTCACTGACATGTGGGGTCCACCCCCTAATTAATCCTGGTAATTAAACTAATTCACTGGTTAAAGAAACAGAGGCTGACATGTGGGTCCCACTGGACCCACATGTCAGGTTTGACCGGTACAGCCGGCTGCTGACTTGCTGATGTCAGCATGACATCATGCTGATGTCATATTTCCTTTTCTGATTAATAAAAATAATTCCAAAAATTCAAATAAACTTTGAAAATTCATATCTTTTAAACCGTAGCTCAGATTGAAAAAGTTTATACATGAAACTTGCTCAGAACGACGAGCCGAGTCTGATCGTGCTGTCTGTTTCTCCATCGGAACCTCCTACGTAGAAGAACTCGTAACTCCAGACCCGAATCCGGCAGATGAATAGTGCACACACGTCGGATATTAAATCCCAGAATAATTCTAAAAATAACTAAAATGACTTAGATGCATAATTAGGCAACCCTGCACTGCATCATAGCATCACACGCACCGTATTGCATTTGTTTGCATTATGTTTACCTGTTTCTTCCCCCTCTTCTCTCTCGGTAGACCCCGACGTTGACGTAGCTCCCAAGGCAGATGCCACACAGGAGTACGACTACGTCCCCGACGATACTACTGAAGACCTTGCCCTTGCCCCCGAGCAAACAGGCAAGCACCCCCATTTTGAGCATGCCTATATCGCCTACTCTCTTCTCTCTTATGCTTGCATTAGAACTGCTACTGCTACTGTTTTCCTATATCTGCTGCATAGCCTGATTATTGTACCCTGCTTTGTTACCTTACTGGTTATCCTAGACTGATTATTATAGGCTGGGTAGAGACACGACAGAGACCTCCACTTGATCCCGACTGCCCTGCTGGATATCAGAAGACCCGATCATCGGGATTGAAGACCAGACCCTGACACCGCACATCACTACCCCTTAGTTGCCGACACTGCTGGGTTACCGTCGAGTGCCGAGGGTGATACCTCGTTAGCACTTCTGATGTTAACCTTGTAGGTTAGTTACTCGGTCGTGGTAAGCGAGGGTGATTCCTCCTACACCACCCCCGATAACGACATCGTCGCGCAACCTCTCAAGTGTGGACCTCGAGGGTGATTCCTCCTTCGTTCACCTTGATGATAACATCGAGCGAGAACTCCATCGAGGGTGATTCCTCATGGTTCCCTTCGGTGTCCGACACACAGTTACCTTGGATATTATGACTTGACTATGAACCACGATACTAAAGACGGGTCGGCCCTGAGGGGTACCCGCGCGAGCTTATTGCGAAGTGATGTGGAGTCGGGTTGACCTGGATGGTGCCCGCGAGATAACTACGAGGCGTGGCCGGGCATTCTTAGCCCTTGCCGCAAGTCCTCGAGACGGGGCGACGGGGTCACATCGATCGTGAGTCTCTGCTCGTTTCCGCGCGCTCCTAATCCACTACGGTTTGGATATTTGATCCGAGGGGCCTCTGGCCCGATAGCACTAACCATCACGTGGGCATAGTATGGGCGTTCTGCGTCGTATACTTCAGCCGGAGCTTAATGGACGTCAGCGACTGATGCGACACACGCTGGGTTGGACTGGGAACGCAACCGCGCTTGTATAAGGGGTTGCTAGGTCTGCTCACCGGCGGTGCACGTAACGTGCAGGAGTTCCCGGGGCGATGGCCCAAGACCCCTGGGGGCATAGGTTAGTCCGGCGTGCTGACCTCTCTGTTAGGTATTTGGTCGGGTGGCGGCGTGTTGCTTAGCCGAGGCCGGGCATGACCCAGAAAAGTGTGTCCGGCCGGAGTTAAGCGAGCGTGGTGGGTAAGTTGGTGCACCCCTGCAGGGAAGAAACTTCTATCGATAGCCTGTCCTACGGTAACGGACACTCGGAGTTGTATCCCGATCGGTACAACTAGAACATGTGATGAGAATTGGATAGTACGGCTCTGGGATTGCTTTCTCGCAGGGAGTCGAGAAAGGATCTCAGGTCGAGGTTGATGATATTACTACTACTACTTTACATTATGTTCATCTGCTCTCTCTCCTGATGCTGCAAGACTGTCGAAGATTGTTGAAGATGCTAGTCTTCGATAGGACTAGGCTTTCCCCCTCTACTCTGGCATTTCTGCAGCCCAGTCCACATATACAGCCATTCCTTTGACAATGATGCATATGTAGTGTAGATCCTTGCTTGCTGAGTACTTCGGATGAGTACTCACGTTTGCTTTATTTTCTTTTTCCCCCATTTTCCATTTGATGCCACCAGACGACGGAGCCCCTGAGTCAGAAGCCCCAGCCGACGACCAGTACTACTATCCGCCTGGCGAGTACTACTACTACGAGGAGCCGTTCGACGACCAGGAGTAGGATCGGAGGGTCCAGGGCAGGAGGCCTACGCCTTTCGATCGTAGTTTTTATTTTTACCCCGCCTCTGTGAAGGCTTATCTCTCTCTCTGTAATATATCTATACTCAGATATCTAATGCTTCCGCTGACGCTTGTATGCCATCGAGCTTGTATTCGAGCCCTCGAGGCCCTGGCTTGTAATATTAAGCTTGTATGACTTTATTTTATGTTTTAGAGTTGTGTTGTGATATCTTCAAGTGAGTCCTTAGGCTTGATCGTGCGCATTTGCGTGTATGATTAGTGCACGATTAAGCCGGGGGCGTCACACGTACTCCCTCATGAGGGCGTTGTCATGGAGTTTAGGTGTGCTACGGCGTACCGTGGCGTTGTACTCTGTCCTCTCTATTTTCTCTTTCGGTAGTGTATTTGCATGATACGATTATCTCAGGATCTATTTTGTATCGTTCGACCATGTACTTTGGTCATTGTTGTTGCTTTCAATTACTAACTAAACTAGATAATCTCTCCTAGAAATATAGCATCTTATCATAATTATTAATATGAAAGTTCAGAGAAGGGAAAGTAGCGGCTAAACCCCAGCTCGGTGCACCCCCGCAAGAGAACGTAGCAAAACATTTCGAAAAAATCTGAAACTTTATGGCAAGGATTATTAACAAATGTTATGGATCCTTGCACAGTTTGGTGGTTAAATGACATTCGAGGAGCTTTATAAAAAAACAAAAGTACAGATTCTGCTCAAATAGTACACATACATTTTGACACATTCTCAGTAATTTTGTTTTTTATATAGAGCTCCACATATGTCATTTGACCACCAAACTTTGCAAGAATCTTTAACATTTGTTCACAATCATTCTTACAAAGTTTCAGAGTTTTTTTCGAAATGTTTTGCTATGTTTTCTTACGGGGGTGCACCGAGCTTAGGTGCAGAAAACCCACTCTCTTCAGAGAAGTTTAATACGAGTATGAAAGTTTAGAGAAGTTCAGGCGATACTCGTTCCAAAATTCCAAGTATTATGTTTACATTTGTGAAGCTTTGATGTGCTATTGGTAATTCCGAGCATACAAAAAGTGATTATGATATCCGCTCATAAATAGTAGGATGTGCTCCTAGTTTCACCTTCTGTTGTTCTTTCATTGTAGTAGATAACAATTCAAGAATTATGATGCGTCTAGGCAACATTAAGTGATTACTATAGTTTGGCCAGCACCAGTATATACCATAATAATTTTTCTAAGGTCTCAATTGGCAACCCAATTCCAAGAGCAGGTTATGTATCAAGTGGAAGAGATTTTGCAACTAGTACTACCCCTGCACTTCACTCAAGAGGAAATTGTCTAAGGGAACTAATGAAATATTAAGGTTGTAATGTTTCATTTGAGGTCTCGGAAGAAGCTGTAAACGATGACAGATTTGCTACAGAGGCACCTGAAGTTGTCCATGGAAACAAGGAACTAGATAAAAAAATTGGACTAGCTAAGTATAGCATACATAAATCTGCAAAAGAAGGCTAACATACGTGGTGTGTATGTATATATATATATATACACACACACACACACACACAAACAATATAGCATCTTGTCATAATTATCAGTATGGAAGTTCATGGAAGTTTAATTACTAACTAAACTAGATAATCTCTCCCAAAAATATAGCAGCTTATCATAATTATCAACAGGATAGTCAGGAGAAATTTAATACGAAGGTTCAGAGGGGTTCATGCAATGCTTCTTTCCAAAATTCCAAGAACTATACATGTTCACATTTGTGAAGATTTGATGTGCTATTGGTAATTTTGAGCATCCGAAAAGTGATTACGATATCTGCTGGTAAATTGTAGGACATGCTCCTAGTTTCAGACTCTGTTGTTCTTTCATTGTAGTAAACTAGCACATATGCCCGTGCGTTGCAACGGGAAAAATTGATGTTTTGTGCAAGCATAATGTCTCACAGCACTGGATTCACTATGAAGAACATGCTGCAACGTAGCATCCTTCTACAAAATGAACATAAAAAAATACGATGCAATTTAGCAGTGTTATGTTTTCTTTGCCGGGCATAATCTCCCACTGATTCCATTTAAATACAATCCTTCCTTTAATTACCATGATGTCCTTATCCGTTTTAGTCGGGAATCAAATCCTTTCTTTTTCTAATTTAGTAGCCCCAACACATTGAAGCCTATAGATCCTTCCTTTTAATTATCCTACCTTTTTTTCAACTTTTAATTATCCTACCTTTTTACCTCAAGTCCTTCCTTTAATTAGCCTCATCTATTTTAATATTCTATTTATTAAGACCACAATCGTTCTTTTAATTATTTCACCGGTTTACCCATAATCCTTTCTTTAGTTAGCCACATCCGTTTAAATATTTTATCTAAGCCCACAATCCTTCCTTTAATTAGCCCATTCGCTTAATTAGCTCGCCCTAAACATGAGGACTGCCACTCGTATATTTATGTAACATCCCAAATTTTCAATTTGGAATGTTATACATAGGTCATCCATGCATATCATATTTTATTGCATTTCGTTTTGCGATCCTCGAAATCCTGAGCAACTCAAGGACCACGGAGAGAGTTGGGGATTTCACCGTTTTCATATTTGAATTTTCTCAAATATTGAAACAAGGATCAATTTGGTTTAACTATTTTTCTCTCCGAAAATATTTCATATTAAAAATATATGAGAGGAGATAATATGACTTCTCCAAAATAAATGGAATATTGGAGGAAAAATATTAAAATCAAATAAATATTTTATTTGGATTTTTATTGCAATTTTATTTGAATTGAGAAAAATATGCATTTTTCAAAATTGCATTAGAGGCCCAAATAAATGTTTACCTTGTCCGGTAGATTTTTAGAGGACGGGGAAAATTTATTTCAGGATTTTTGGAGTCCGTTTAGTATTTCTTTTCTTTGTTTTTCTGCGTCAGGATTTATTTAAAAAAAAAACTTCGCGGACCGAACTGGGCCGAAGCCCAGCCGGCCCGGCAACGCCGCCGCCTTCCTCGCGAGCCGTGCTCGCACCGGACTCGCCGGAGTCCGACTCCGCCCCGGCCGCCCTCACCCCCCGGCCCCTTTATATACCGCCGCCCCCGACCCCTCCACACCAGCCGCCGCCGCCGCACGCAGCAGCAGCCGCAGCCCGCGCCAGCCGCCGCCGAGCCGCCGCACCCCGCCGCCGCTTGCCGCGCCGCCTCGCACGCTCGCCGCCGCCGCCGCCCCACCCCGTCGCCTCGCTGCCGCACGCCGCTCGCGCCGGCGCGCCGCACCCCGCCGCCCCGCAGCACCTCGCCTCGCCGGAGCCGCCGCTCGCCGGATCCGACGCCCGGTTTTTTCGGTTTAGGTAAAAACCGATCGGTTTTTTTTTTAGAAACCCTAGATCTAGATTCGGTTTTTTTTTTAAATTCCGGTTTATTCTTTTTAGATCGGTTTTCCGTCGGTTTAGTTATTTAGCGAACGCCCGTTCGTACGTTCGTTTTAACGAACGGTTTTCGTGAGTTAACCGCAGACAGCGAACGTTCGTTCGTTAGCCTGTTCGTTAGTTTTTTTTTTCTCGGATTTTCCGCGATTATTTCGATCGCGATTCCTGATCCGATTTTCGTTTTAGTATAACTTTTCGCCCGTTTGTCGGAATCAGGCGATTCAAGCGCCTAGTCTTCGTCTCGAAGCCCTCTTTCTGTTTAATCAATAAACAAGTTTTGCTACTGTAAAATTTGACTTTAGTCCAGATTAGTAATCGAAGCTTGTTTCTTTCGCAGTTTGAGTTTAGTTGCTCCGTTTGATTTGATTCTTTTTGCAAACCGGAGTTCTTAGGTTGAACTTTCTGGTTAAATCATCTCATTTGAGTTTTACCCGTGCATCTTCGCTTGATTACTTATGTATGCTATTGTTTGTTTGCGATAGAGTACCCGGAGTGCGAAGCGTGCTACTACGAGTCTTTAGGATTTGCAGATCGTCAGCAAGGCAAGTAACACATTGATCATACTTCTTCGTTACCCAGTTTTTATGCATTAGTTTCGACCCTCAAATATTGCATGATTAGGATGTGATTAACGTGTGGGTACTGGGAAGTAGATGATGAGGTAGAACCTATTGCCCTTTTTAATAACAAACCCTTGGGAGTTACTTCTATGCTATGCTTATGTTGCCATGCTATGCTCGTAGACGTGGATTGGGTTTTGAGTGTATCCATGACAGATGTGAGATTTTTAATTAATGGTTAACTTAAGGTGGCTACTTAAATACACATCTGGGTGGATTGCTTGTTTGGGCACCTGGGGATATACCAGTGTTGTCCTAGGAGGTCCCGGGGATATACCGTGTGATCCTCCTACGGTCCGCCACCCAGGCTCAAAGGGTTCATAAGATTATTCATGCTAGAAACTTCCGTGTGCAGCCACAAGCTATTATGGGCTCTAGCATAGTTGAGTATGTTGCAGGACCTCTTTCAGTGGTAGGCTAGCAGATGTAGGGGAAAGTAGGTGTAACTGTCTACCCAGAGTAAAGAGTAAATGCTTCAGAAAGACTGTGTCTCGGTCATCCGTTTCTCAAACACCATGAAGTGCGAGAAATCCAACGGAGGAGATCGAGTCTTGTGGGGAAAAGTGCACAAACCTCTGCAGAGTGTACAAACTAATCATGATTAGCCGTGTCCCCGGTTATGGACATCTTGAGTATCTGGTTCTTGGATCATCATATTGAATCCCATCACTCTAAATTAATTTGTTGGGATTAATGATTTCTTTTAATTGGGATTGAGAGGGGGTTTTACCTTCTCAATGTTCAACAACCACCATGATAGTTAAATAAAATATATTCCTTTGTTGTAGGGAAAAATTGGCTTTTCGCAAAACAGTATAACCCTAGAGCTTTTCCACCAGCCAAATATGCATGTAGTATTAGCAATTATTCTGTTCATTGCTCTACTGTGTTATATTGCCAGCATATTCCATGTGCTGACCCGTTTCGGGCTGCAACGTATCATGTTGCACACTTTTCAGACGAAGAGTAAGGTGTGCTAGGTCGTTGTCGTGCACTCAGCTATGCCGTTGGAGTTGATGGACTCACTTTAGCTTCCAAGCCTTCCGCTGTTATCTTATTTAGATGGCCTTAAGCCATATTTATTGTAATCAGTTCTCTTTTGAGACATTCGATGTAATAAGTGTGTGATTGCTACTCTGTTATAAATCCCTCAAGTACTGTGTGTGTCAGCATTACTGATCCAGGGATGACACTTGAACACAGAGATTTGATCCATTCGGGTCGGGTCGCTACAATTTAGAGCGAGTTGAGATTAGTAAATGTGAATGGCGCATAGCTCGTTCGTTGTTACATCGAAGATCCAGATAGGAGATCATGTGTTCAATTCCCACAATGTTGGTTTATTTTGACCCAATTATTTTTTGCGGTTTGTATGAAAGCCCATAAAAGGCCCATCAACATACAAGTACCTGGCCCAGATAGCTTAGCCTGTGTACGAGCCAACAGTACGAAACTTTAACATCCACTCAAACCAAACGAAAGGGACTCAACCAAACCAAGAATACATATTCCCTTTAATAGTAGCTATAGATAACAGTTCAAGAATTATGATGCGTCTAGGCAACATTAAGTGATTACTCGAGTTTGGCCAGCAACAATATATACCATAACAAATTTCCTAAGGTCTCAATTGGCAACCCAATTCCAAGAGCAGGCTATGTATCAAGAGGAAGAACAGATGTCTTTACAGTTAACCCATAATAGGCTGATCAAGAAAGAACGCAATACCAAAGATCGCACAATGAATCCATGTCGTTTGAATGATTCCAGGACAAGCAAAAAATAAGAACGAGCCCATGCAGGTGAGCCACCGACCTTGTTGTCCAGCTTTCACGCGTCATCAAAGATCCCCCCCTCCTCGTCGCCGACCTTGCGCCGCCTGCCGTCAGATAGGCCCCCTGCACTCCCGCCACATCCTCAATGGCCTTGATACGTCTTCAACGTATCTATAATTTTTTTATGGTTCCATGCTATTATAATATCAATCTTGGATGTTTATTATGCAAATATATATGATTTTTTGGGGCTAACCTATTAACCTAGTGCCAGTTCATGTTTTTCCTTGTTTTTGGCTTTTCAGGAAATCAATATCAAGCAGAGTCCAAATGGAGAAAAAACTTTGGAATAATTTTTTCTGGACCAGAAGATACCCTAGAAGGTTCGGGAGAAGACCTAAAGAGTCATGAGGGAGTGACAAGCTTGGGAGGCGCCCCCCAGGCTTGTGGGCCCCTCGTGGCGCCTCTTGACCTAATTCCACCTCTATAAATTCTCAAATATTCCCCTGGCATCAGAGAGAGCCCCGAAATACTTTTCCCGCCGCCGCAAGTTTTTCTTCTTGAGAGATCCCATCTAGAGGCCTTCTCCGGTACTCTGCCGGAGGGGGAATCGACCATGGAGGTCTTCTACATCAACCTTGCTGCCCTTCTGATGATGTGTGAGTAGTTTACCACAGACCTACGGGTTCATAGCTAGTAGTTAGATGGCTTCTTCTCTTTTTTTGATCTTCAATACGATGTTTTCCTTGATGTTCTTAGAGATCTATTCGATGTAATCCTTTTTTGCGATATGTTTGTTGGGATTCGATGAATTGTGAGTTTATGATCAGATTATCTATGAATATTATTTGAGTCTTCTCTGAACTCTTTTATGCATAATTGTTATAGCTTTATATTTCTCTCCGACCTATCCGTTTGGTTTGGCCAACTAGATTGATTTTTCTTGTAATGGGAGAGGTGCTTTGTGATGGGTTCAATCTTGCGGTGCTCAATCCCAATGACAGAAAGGGACATGACACGTATTTCTATCATTGTCATTAAGGATAAAACGATGAGGTTTATTCATATTGCTTGGATTTACTTTGTCTACATCAAGTCATCTTGCTTAAGTCGTTACTCCGTTCATTATGAACTTAATACTCTAGATGCATGCTGGATAGCAGTTGATGTGTGGAATAATAGTAGTAGATGCAGGTAGGAGTCGGTCTACTTGTCTCGGACGTGATGCCTATATACATGATCATTGCCTTGAATATCGCCATGATTATTTGCTTTTCTATCAATTACCCAACAGTAATTTGTTTACCCACCGTATGCTATTTTTAAGAGAGAAGCCTCTAGTGAACACTATGGCCCCCGGGTCTATTTTAATCATATATTAAAATCTAAAAATACCTTGCTGCAATTTATTTTCCTTTATTTTATTTTTTGTTTTTGTTTTTGTTTATCTATTTATCTATCACTACGAGATTTGATCCTTGCAATTAAGCGCCAAGGGATTGACAACCCATTGTTTGTGTTGGGTGCAAGTATTTGTTATTTTGTGTGTAGGTGTTGTTGACAAGGTGTTGCGTGGTTTTCCTAATGGATTGATAATCTTGGTTCTTAAATGAGGAAAATACTTATCTTTACTGTACTGCATCATCCTCTCCTCTTCGAGAAAATCCCAACGCAGCTCACAAGTAGCAGGCCCCTGTCGTCTTCTTGTCGTCGACAGGGCCGGCCTGGGCATGTGCAACCTGTGCAGTTGCATAGGGCCTCCTGTTTAGCTACAGACAATAAATACTTAGTAGATACATACAATAAATATTAATATAGAACAAGCATTTATCAATGCAATGTAGCAAGCGGTCTATATCCAACAATGTAAATTATAACCTGAAACGCAAATAAGGAATGATCAACGATGATAGGAATGAAGGAGCTGGAGACCTATCTCGAAAATGAATTGAAATGAGTCTCCTAACTACACCATGAGCATGACTGAGGCGCATCACCCACTCGGCGAGCTTTACTAGTTAGGCACTTACTAATGTGCTCTATATATATACATACGTCCATAGAATGTCATGAGCGGTTACACTTTTGAGCTTCTCCTAACTGGTTTGAGGTTTGATTCCTAGTCCCGGTTGTCTTCTTTAATGAGTGCGAGTCATCACAGCCAAGGCCAATCTTCTTTTGTTGCCCCTTGATGATAGAGCGAACCCATAGACCCAAAAAAAGGAAGATGACCTCGGGCCCAATGGCATAGCCGCGCGCACACACACTCACACACACAATACATAGTGTGCATATTAATCACAATATTATTAGTGAAATAGCGTTACCTCCAAGAGCCCACTAAATATATAGAAATTATTGTATCTAAACAAAATAAGAGACCCAATTGTAATAGCAAGTCACACTATAAATCAATTTTACTTAGTATGCAAGTCTCTGTCTTTGGTGAAAGCTTTACATGTTGTACTAAAGGCATTAAAATTATTTGAGTACCAAGTACATATCATATGCACAAGTTGTACTTAGTATGGAAGTCTCTGTCTTCTTGAACCCACCGTACTATGTTTCACTTTTTTGACCCAATTTTTTAAATCATAAAGCAGCTTGCCAATTATTAGGTACCAAAATCCTCGTAAACATCTCGTGTACTCTAGATTTTGCTATTTGCATATATCTAATCATAAAGTTCATTTTCAAGATATATTTGTATACCACAGACTTATTAAGATACTTAACAACACACACATACATATCGGTACATTAATACAAGATTCACAAATTTATTCAAGAAGATATGAAAATTTTGATTTCTTATTTAATCACATTCAATTTGAATTGATTTAAACATGTTTTAAGGTGTATTTAATTGAGAAATGTATTTTTATTACAAAATTTTGTTTAAATTTACCATAATAATTTGCTATCATCGCGAATTAAAAAACAACTCATAAACATGTATTAAAATTTATTATAAATATTGATATTTATTTGACTCGCATCGGGGCCCAATATTTGTTGTCGTCGGAGTAACGCGGCATTGTCGTGGAGTTTAGGTGTGCTATGGCATACCGTGGTGTTGTACTTCGTTCTATCTATTTTCTCTTTCTGTAGCGTATTTGCATGATACGATTATCTCAGGATTTGTTTTATATCGTTCGACCATGTACTTTGGTCATTGTTGTTGCTTTCAGTTACTAACTAAACTAGATAATCTCTCCTAGAAATATAGCATCTTATCATAATTATCAATATGAAAGTTCAGAGAAGGGAAAGTAGTGGCTAAACCCCAGCTCGGTGCACCCCGGAAAGAAAACATAGCAAAACATTTCAAAAAATCTGAACCTTTGTGGCAGGGATTATGAACAAATGTTATAGATCCTTGCACAGTTTGGTGTTTAAATGACATTCAAGGAGCTTTATAAAAAAACAAAAGTACAGATTCTGCTCAAATAGTACACATACATTTTGACACATTCTCAGTAATTTTGTTTTTTATACAGAGCTCCATATGTCATTTGACCACCAAACTTTGCAAGCATCTTTAACATTTGTTCACAATCATTCTTACAAAGTTTCAGAGTTTTTTTCAAAATGTTTTGCTATGTTTTCTTGCAGGGGTGCACCGAGCTCGGGTGCAGAAAACCCACTTTCTTCGCAGAAGTTTAATACGAGTATGAAAGTTCAGAGAAGTTCAAGCGATGCTCGTTCCAAAATTCCAAGTATTATGTTTACATTTGTGCAGCTTTGATGTGCTATTGGTAATTCTGAGCATACAAAAATTGATTATGATATCCGCTCATAAATAGTAGGATGTGCTCCTAGTTTCAGCTTCTGTTGTTCTTTCATTGTAGTAAATAACCGTTCAAGAATTATGATGCGTCTAGGCAACATTAAGTGATTACTACAGTTTGGCCAGCACCAGTATATACCATAATAATTTTTTCTAAGGTCTCAATTGGCAACCCAATTCCAAGAGCATGTTATGTATCAAGTGGAAGAGATTCTGCAACTAGTACTACCCCTGCACTTCAGTCAAGAGGAAATTGTCTAAGGGAACTAATGAAATATTAAGGTTGTAATGTTTCATTTGAGGTCTCACAAGAAGCTATAAACGATGACAGATTTGCTACAGAGGCACCTGAAGCTGTCCATGGAAACAAGGAACTAGATAAGAAAAATTGGACTAGCTAAGTATATCATACATAAATCTGCAAGAGAAGGCTAACATATGTGGTGTACATATATATATACACACACAAATAATATAGCATATTGTCATAATTATCAGTATGGAAGTTCAGAGAAGTTTAATTACTAACTAAACTAGATAATCTCTCCCAAGTTTATAGCATCGTATCATAATTATCAACAGGATAGTCCGGAGAAATTTAATACGAAAGTTCAAAGAATTCAAGCAATGCTTCTTTCCAAAATTCCAAGAACTATGCATGTTTACATTTGTGAAGATTTGATGTGTTATTGGTAATTTTGAGCATCCGAAAAGTGATTACGATATCTGCTGCTAAATTGTAGGACATGCTCCTAGTTTCAGCCTCTGTTGTTCTTTCATTGTAGTAAATAACAGTTCAAGAATTATGATGCGTCTAGGCAACATTAAGTGATTACTCGAGTTTGGCCAGCAACAGTATATACCATAAAGTATTTCCTAAGGTCTCAATTGGCAAACCAATTCCAAGAGCAGGCTATGTATCAAGAGGAAGAACGGATGTCTTTACAGTTAACCCATAATAGGCTGATCAACAAAGAATGCAATACCAAAGATCGCACAACGAATCCATGTCGTTTCAATGATTCCAGGACAAGCGAAAAATAAGAACGAGCCCATGCAGGTGAGCCACCGACCTTGTTGTCTAGCATTCACGCATCATCAAAGATCCCCCCTCGTCGCCGACCTTGCGCCGCTTGCCGTCAGATAGCCCCCCTGCACTCCCGCCGCATCGTCAACAGCATTGATACGTCTCCAATGTATCTATAATTTTTTTATTGTTCCATGCTATATAATATCAATCTTTGATGTTTATTATCAATTATATATCATTTTTGGGGCTAAACTGTTAACCTAGTGCCAGTTGTTGTTTTTTGCTTGTTTTTGGCTTTTCAGGAAATCAATATCAAACAGAGTCCAAACGGATAAAAACTTTGGATTAATTTTTTCTGGACCAGAAGAGACCCTAGAAGGTTCGGGAGAAGACCTAAAGAGTCATGAGGGAGCGACAATCTTGGGAGGCACGCCCCCCAGGCTTGTGGGCCCCTCGTGGCACTCTTGACCTAATTCCACCTTTATAAATTCTCAAATATTCCCCTGACATCAGAGAGAGCCCCGAAATACTTTTTCCGCTGCCGCAAATTTTTGTTCTCGAGAGATCCCATCTGGAGGCCTTCTTCGGTACTTTGCCGGAGGGGGAATCGACCATGGAGGGCTTCTACATCAACCTTGTTGCCCTTCTGATGATGTGTGAGTAGTTTACCACAGACCTACGGGCCCATAGCTAGTAGCTAGATGGCTTCTTCTCTCTCTTTGATCTTCAATACAATGTTTTCCTTGTTGTTCTTGGAGATCTATTCGATGTAATCCTTTTTTGCACTGTGTTTGTTGGGATCCGATGAATTGTGAGTTTATGATCAGATTAACTATGAATATTATTTGAGTCTTCTCTGAACTCTTTTATGCATGATTGTTATAGCTTTGTATTTCTCTCTGGTCTATCGGTTTGGTTTGCCCAACTAGATTGATTTATCTTGCAATGGGAGAGGTGCTTTGTGATGGGTTCGATCTTGCGGTGCTCAATCCCAGTGACAGAAAGGGACATGACACATATTTGTATCATTGTCATTAAGGATAAAATGATGAGGTTTATTCATATTGCTTGGATTTACTTTATCTACATCATGTCATCTTGCTTAAGTCGTTACTCAGTTCTTTATGAACTTAATACTCTAGATGCATGCTGGATAGGAGTCGATGTGTGGAATAATAGTAGTAGATGCAGGTAGGAGTCGGTCTATTTGTCTCGGACATGATGCCTATATACATGATCATTGCCTTGGATATTATCATGATTATTTGCTTTTCTATCAATTATTCAACAGTAATTTTTTTACCCACCGTATGCTATTTTCAAGAGAAAAGCTTCTAGTGAACACTATGGCCTCCGGGTCTATTTTAATCATATATTAAAATCCAAAAATACCAATTAAGCGCCAAGGGATTGACAACCCCTTGTTTGCATTGGGTGCAAGTATTTGTTATTTTGTGTGTAGGTGTTGCGTGGTTGTCCTACTGGATTGATAACCTTGGTTCTTAACTGAGGGAAATACTTATCTTTACTCACTACAAGAAATATGTCAACTTGCGACCATCACTATTGGTCGCTGAAAGGTCATTGTTTTTCATTTGCGACCTTTTTGTGACCAAAAATAGATGGTCAAAAGCTGACGGTCGTAAACTGAAATTCACGACCTTCTTTGTGATATGTAAAAGGTCGTTGGTTCTTTGACCAAATTTTTGGTCACTAGCAGCCTCCGCAAGCCACGTAGGATCCAGCGTGGCAAGCTGACGTGGATAAGAATTAGCCCGGTCCGATTAGGTGTCTATATGGGCCTAGCCCATTAATTCAACCCATTTATATATTATTTTCCTGTTAATTTTCGCTAGCTACATGGGCCTAGCCCAGCAATTCAGCCTTTTTATTTTCTGGGCTATGGCCTTTTTGGCTCATCAATTCCAGATTTTTTTATAATTACATTTTTCTTTTCTTTTTTTACGATGGGTCAATTAGTCAGATGGGTCCCAATTGTAAGTTCTGGTAATTGGTCCCAGTTGTCAGGTTTTAGTAAGTGGGTCCCAATTGTCAAGGTCATATTCTTCGGATTTCAATTTCATAGTAAATAAAGAGCCAGTATTTAAATTGGCCAGACAAAAAATACAAGTAGTACTTTGAATAACAGCAACCAAAATCAGTATGGAGCTGCTACTCTATAAATAACACATAATACATTTTCAATCACGGTTTTACAAGCTCTATGTGTAATAACTAGAGAATATACAAGCTCTACAAGTGTCTTCAATCTTCTTCAACATGGAGCTCCTTCGGTAGCGAGCACAAACTGGGCACCTACATCATCACAGGAAGGCAATTTTAGATCATAAAAACGAATGTTCCAAGCACAGTTTAGAGAAAAGAACCAAGTAAATTTGCCCTCAATCATACAAACAAAGTTTAGAGAAAGCCAACCATGAACAAGCACTTATTATGCAGGACACATACATACACATCTCAGGAAAAGCTCGGAAAGAGCAAGGTGTCAGAGCATGATGTTATCGAAAGCATGATTTACAAGTTTGTCTCTGAGACATACGATAGGTGCTTTTCATAGAAGACATAATAAGTAAAACTATTCATGTTTGCCAACCCAGACTCTAAACGAGACTCCAACCAAGACCATCCAGAAGTGACCCGGAGATGCACCTGCAGTACATCCTGCATTGCAGGTTCACATCAACAGCTCATAGCAAGGCTATCAGTTCAACAACACTAATACCACCTCAAGCATCATCAGTTTAAAAAGAATGAGCACCAAAACAAAAAGGGCAGCAGATACCTCTTCAAACTTTTTTTCAAAAATCAGCTCATCCTCTTGACCGCTCCAGATATCGTCCTTGTGCATTGCTCAGGAAATTATAAATTCTGGTATAGCACACAAGAAAATATCAGAGTAGAAAAGTGGCATAGAAACTACCAAAAAATTCTCATTCTTATTGTTATTGCAAGAAGGCATCGATCAGATTTTGAAGCTAATAATAATTAACATGTAATTATCACTTGTTGGAGTTGGTTCTCTTCAATTAATAAATTCTTGAAGTAGAACAAGACATGTTCATTCACGGTACAGTCAAACAGAACTAATCTTTGCTGAGTAGGGCTACACATGGTACAGTCAAGCAGCTAAATTATTCAACATGACAACATATTCCCCAATTGTAAAAAGACATGGCAATTATGCACTTGAGATCATACCAGTCATACTGCAATAAAGAACACACCATCCTGAACTACATAGCTAAACAATTGTGCGTCGGTTGTTTCAAACAGAACAAATGAGGCAGTTCCACCAAACAACAAACACCACATGACTACCACCGAGGAGCAAATGAGGCAAGGAAGAACAAAACAAACACTCAGCAAAATAATGAGAGCTTGGATCTTCCACAAGACGGGGATAGACAGCAAGACCAGGCTAAACAGAGGCATGTATATTAGCAGAATCATCAAACATCTCATAGAACTTTGTTACTGATGATGATGCAAATTATACAAAATTATGCAATGTTCACTGCTACAGTACAGATACATGATACTACTAGCCACAAGGTAGTTAGGTAAAACAACGGTATACAAGAAGTTCAAGCAGTGAAACTTGAATAATGCTACTTGAGAACAGCAGTAAGAAAATGCAACTTAGATACACTGTCTTAAGAATAACCAGATAGATGGCTCAAATCTGACAAATCCAGATACCATCCCCATACTGTAAGTGCGGACTAGCATCATGAAACAACCAGAGATTCTACAGGATAGTCGATGCTGCACAGAATGTAACCCATCGTGCAAAATGATGGGAGAAAAGTTGGCGTCTGAAAACAGAATGTAAGCACATTCCCAAGGCTAGACTTCTACAGGATAGTG
The DNA here is from genome assembly GCA_011799875.1 of Thinopyrum elongatum. Classification (NCBI taxonomy): domain Eukaryota; kingdom Viridiplantae; phylum Streptophyta; class Magnoliopsida; order Poales; family Poaceae; genus Thinopyrum; species Thinopyrum elongatum. The sequence goes on from CM022299.1 coordinate 457,173,869, forward strand.
GATGCTGCACACCAGCTCACTACAAAGGAAGTATCAATAGTTATGAACTCAGTCAGTCAGTAGATTGCAGTTTGCATTTCATTGGCAATTTGGCATTCCATGTCACAATGACCTTTCTGTATGTGGATATTAACGTTACTGCTTATGCACTTGTTACTTACTCGACAATAAACATGACTTGTATACGGGCTCGATCATGTTAGAGCAAAGCATTTTGCAAGAAAATTATTTCCTAGATATCATTGAGTATTAACAGCGCATTGCACAGTCACTAATTTCGTCGCAAGAAGGCTAGTTCATGTTGTACCAACAGTGCTTAAAGCAGTTGGGCAAACAAAAAAATTAACAATGAGGTGCATTGATTTCTGCTTTAAAAGGTTATGCTTGAAGAACTAAGCTCCAGGCCCACTACTACAAGTTTCTGTTTCAAGTTTGGCACTTGCTGTCCGGCACAAGCCATAGGTCCCTTGAACATTCAGCAAGTGCATCAATCAAACACAAGTTACAAGCTAAAAAAATTGATGCGTGCATCAATTCAAAGCCATCCATTACCATCAGAAAAGGCCAGAGAGGAGTTGGGGAAACAAAAGCGAACCTCTCTCTTCTTGCACTCCTTGTAGTCGTTGAACTGCTGCTGTCACTTGCTCTTGTCCTGGTTGGTCTCCAGACCTGGGGACATAGCACATCATCAGCGATCCACCACAGACACATGAAATTTTTGAGAAATCATGACCACAAACTGAATTGGGGGTGACTGGATTAGGAATTTAGGATTATTAGGGGCGGAGGATGCGTACACTTGAGGGAGGCGGTGTACTGGGGGAACCAGGAGGAGTCGGCGATCCGGGCCGCGCTGGGGTACGGTGGGGTCGACGTCGCCTGGATGGACGCGTCAGCCGTCCGCGTTTGTCCCCGCGCCCTTGGGCGGGTCCGATCTCACCGGGACTTCTTTAACCGCCACCTCCTCCTCTGCCGCTGGCCAGATCCAGATGATGCGGCCGCAAGGAGGTGGCTGGGCTCACGGCCAACTGCAACTCCATGGCGTCGGGGCAGTGGAGGAAGAGGCCATCCCGCCCATGGCATCCTGGATCTGGGACGGAGAGAACACGAGGTGAGGAAGTGAGGGAGGGATGTGAGGAGGAGGAGATGGAGTGGAGGGACGCACCTGAGTCGCCGGACCACGCCGGCCGAAACCCTAGCGACGGGAGCCGGTCGCGGGTGGCGCTCGAGGACGCGCGCGTCGGATCTCGCCGGACAGGAAGGAGGAGCGGAGGGAGGGGATCCTTGTTGTATGCTTGGCACTGTCGATTCCCGCCGGAGGTCTCCGGCGGTCTCGGATGAGGTGAGGGGCGCGCGCGGGCGGCAGAGGGGCGTGCGGCGCAGGGGAGGGGAGAGAGGAAGGAGAACAGAGTGAGAGGAGAAAGAAAGGAGGCGGGGGGTGGATGGAAAACGTGCATGAGGACTCAGGAGAGCTAGGGTTTCGGCTTAGGTGGGCTTTGGGTGAGAACTACCATTGGATCCGGGAGCATCCGACGGTGTTCCATCCACGATCCGTGTGAAACGCCCACGGACTAATCAAAATGCAATACGCGCGTGCGATGTCATGACCATCTAAATTGGTCGTAGTTAACTAAAAAATTGGTCGTAGTTGACTAAAACTTTATTTTCCATTTTTCAAGTGCTTAAAATGAGTTTTTGTGTGAAGGACCTACCATATATTTGTTGCAAAATGGGACCAGGTCATTTTTATAAAATACTAGGCCATATATAATGCATAATTGATAAAATGGTTGGTTGTCAAAAGTTTTTATACACCTCTGGTGAAAAAGACAAATTTCTGCCGATTTAGTTGGAAGCGGGTCAAATTTGAACTGCAGCTGCCTCATAGTTTGCTCTTTATTTTTTCCAAAAATCATTTCTAGGTACATAAGTATCTATTTAATCATAGAAACACAAAATTTTTTCCAATATTCAACCACTAGCTAGGAACGGTCACGCCCGCCGTTTTGACCGCATTTTGAAACAGGCATGAAAAATTCAAAAAAAAATCAAAAAATTGGAAAACCTTCACATTGTGTCATTACATGTGACCAAGTTACCAGGAAAAATAATAAACTTGTAATACGGTAATTATTTAAAAGAAGTGTTCTCAGAAATGAGCTATCATGTGTGAAGATTCATGGCTTTCAAGCCAAATGATCAATCTTATGGCCACATTCATGGCATAGTTTATTCAAATGATCTCATATTGTGCACAAGGGTGCATCTTGGGATGGCAAACAATGTTGCCTAAGGAAGTTTTCATTTTCTTTGGATGAAAAATTCATTTTCTATTTTTCCAGTGCCCAAAATGAGTTTTTTTTGTGAAGGACCTACCATATATTTGTTGCAAAATGGGACCACGTCATTTTTATGAAATACTAGGCCATATATAATGCACAATTGACAAAATGGTTGGTTGTCAAAACTTTTGATACACCTCTGGTGAAAAAGACAAATTTCTGCCGATTCAGTTGGAAGCAGGTCAAATTTGAACTGCAGCTGCCTCATAGTTTGCTCTTTATTTTTTCCAAAAATTATTTCTAGGTACATAAGTATATATTTAATCAGAGAAACACAAAAAAATTTCCAAGATTCAACCACTAGCTAGGAACGGTCATGCCCGCCGTTTTGACCGCATTTTGAAACGGGCATGAAAAATTCAAAAAAAAATCAAAAAAATGGAAAACCTTCGCATTGTGTCATTACATGTGACCAAGTTACCAGAAAAAATAATAAACTTGTAATACGGTAATTATTTAAAAAAAGTGTTCTCAGAAATGAGCTATCATGTGTGAAGATTCATGGCTTTCAAGCCAAATGATCAATCTTATGGCCATATTCATGGCATAGTTTGTTCAAATGATCTCATATTGTTCACAAAGGTACATCTTGGAATGGCAAACAATGTTGCCTAAGGGAGTTTTCATTTTCTTTGGACGAAAAATCAATTTTCCACTTTTCGAGTGCCCAAAATGAGTTTTTTTTGTGAAGGACCTACCATATATTTGTTGCAAAATTGGACCAAATCAATTTTCTAAAATACTAGGACATATTTAATGCACAATTGACAAAATGGTTGGGTGTTAAAAGCTTTGATCCACCTCTGGTGAAAAAGACAAATTTCCGCCGATTCAGTAGGAAGCGGGTCAAATTTGAACTGCAGCTGCCTCATAGTTTGCTCTTTATTTTTTCCAAAAATCATTTCTGGTACATAAGTATATATTTAATCAGAGAAATATCAAAAAAATTCCAAGATTCAACCACTAGCTAGGAACGGTCATTCCTGCCATTTTGATCGCATTTTGAAATGGGCATAAAAAATTAAAAAAAATCAAAAAACTGGAAAGCCTTCACATTGTGTCATTACATGTGACCAAGTTACCAGGAAAAATAATAAACTTGTAATACGATAATTCTTTTGAAAAAGTGTTCTCAGAAATGAGCTATCATGTGTGAAGATTCATGGCTTTCAAGCCAAATGATCAATCTTATGGCCACATTCATGGCATAGTTTGTTGAAATGATCTCATATTGTTCACAAGGGTGCATCTTGGAATGGCAAACAATGTTGCCTAAGGGAGTTTTCATTTTCTTTGGACGAAAAATCAATTTTCCATTTTTCGAGTGCCCAAAATGAGTTTTTTTGTGAAGGACCTACCATATATTTGTTGCAAAATTGGACCAAATCAATTTTATAAAATACTAGGCCATATTTAATGCACAATTGACAAAATGGTTGGGTGTGAAAAGTTTTGATCCACCTCTGGTGAAAAAGACAAATTTCCGCTGATTCAGTAGGACGCGGGTCAAATTTGAACTACAGTTGCCTTATAGTTTGCTCTTTATTTTTTCCAAAAATCATTTCTAGATACATAAGTATATATTTAATCAGAAATACATGGTTTTGTGGCGATACGTCGAGGTTTGGACGGTGGCCGAGGGCCCCAACTCCAGAGCGCGTAAACTCGCATGACCGCCGCGTGGTCACCGCATGACCGTGGCATTGCCCTGCGTTCTGGACAGCATAGGCATGTCTAGTGGGTTGGGAACTCCCCAGGTAGGTGCTAGGAAGAAAATGACAACAAAAGAATCCAACGAGGAGACCGAACTATGTTCAAACATGAATTAGGCGCCAAGTGTTTGATTAGCGGTACAGGAAATGCACATGGCCAATGGGCGTGAGTTTTGGCTGAGGATGATCATCTACTAAGAAGACTGTCTTCACAAATTTTCAGCTCAAATGGAGGAGCCTAGGTGGCATTTGCTTTGCAACGTACCACACTGGACAAAAATATGAATGTTGAAACTAGACTCAAATGAATGAATGGATTGATCTGAAATTTGGAGGAGGATGATAATTTGGGCATGTGAAGCAACTTTAAAATTTTCATACCATTTGGATACATAAAAATGGTACTTCCTTCACAGTGCTCTCCACTGAACAGAAAATTGGGAAAAATAATGAGGGAAATTTGCTAGGATAAATGAGCTAAAATTTGGTGGATGGAGGTTCTATGGGCAGGGTCATGTCGTGGTAAATTTTCAACAATTATAAATTTACATAAAATATAGTTGCTTCACAAACTGAAAATATCACTAGAAACAAAGATTGGATGCTGAGCTCACATGGATTGTTAGATGGGGCTCAAATTTTGTGGAGAGCTATGATTTGGGAATATAGAAGATGTGGCAAAAATTCAACTCATTAGGATATGCCTAGCCAGTACTTCCTTCACAACAGTTCGAGCTAAACAAAAACTTTGGAAATTTGCTGAGGAAGATTTACCAGGAAAATGGAGTTGAATATTGTCATGAGGCAATGATTTGGATAGTAAAGAATGCCCAATTTTTTGGGGAATTTTGGGAATGACAGAAATATAGGCTGCTTCACGACCTAGGGCAAAAACTGACACATAGACATGACACATAGGCAAAACTGATGAGGTGGCGCCTAGTCATAGCAATGCACCACAATTTACATGGTTATGACCATCTATATTGGTCGTTATCAGCTAGAAATAAGGCAGCGGACCAGTGCTGTTTGCTTTACGACCATTTCGTGTAAGCAAATTACGACCTTTCTGACCAAAATGGTCGTTATAGTTTAGGGTTTGGAGCCCCCGGAACAGCTTTTGACCAATTGGTCTCAAATGGTCGTAGATTTATGCCCAATTCTTCCAGGATCACTGACAGAAGGTCACATGTTGACATATTTCTTGTAGTGACTGTATTGTATCATCCTCTCCTCTTTGAGGAAATCCCAACGCAGCTCACAAGTAGCAGCCCCTGTCGTCTTCTTGTCATCGGCAGGGCCGGCCTGGGCATGTGCAACCTGTGCGGTTGCATAGGGCCTCCCGTTTAGGTACAGACAATAAATACTTAGTAGATACATGCAATAAATATTAATATAGAACAAGCACTTATTAATGCAACATAGCAAGCGTTCTACATCCAACAACGTAAATTATAACCTGAAACGCAAATAAGCAATGATCAACAATGATAGGAATGAAGGAGCTGGAGACCTATCTCGAAAAAAAATTGAAATGAGTCTCCTAACTACACCATGAGCATGACTGAGGCGGATCATCCACTCGGCGAGCTTTACTAGTTAGGCACTTAGTAATGTGCTCTCTATATATACATACGTCCATAGAATGTCGTGAGCGGTTGCATTTTTGAGCTTCTCCTAACTTGTTTGAGGTTTGAGTCTCTAGTCCTGGTTGTCTTCTTTAATGAGTGCGATTCACATAGCCAAGGCCAATCTTCTTTTGTTTCCCCTTGATGATAGAGCGAACCCATAGACAAAAAAAATAGGAAGACGACCTTGGGCCCAATGGCATAGCCGCGCGCACACACACTCACACACACAATACATAGTGTGCATATTAATCACAATATTATTAGTGAAATAGTGTTACCTCCAAGAGCCCACTAAATATATAGAAATCATTGTATCTACACAAAATAAGAGACCGAATTGTAATAGCAAGTCACACTATAAATCAATTTTACTTAGTATGCAAGTCTCTGTCTTCGGTGAAAGCTTTACATGTTGTACTAAAGGCATTAATATTATTTGAGTACCAAGTACATATCATATGCACAAGTTGTACTTAGTATGAAAGTCTCTGTCTTGTTGAACCCACCGTACTATGTTTCACATTTTTGACCCAATTTTTTAAATCATAAAGCAGCTTGCCAGTTATTAGGTACCAAAATCCTCGTAAACATCTCGTGTACTCTAGATTTTGCTATTTGCATATATCTAATCATAAAGTTCATTTTCAAGATATATTTGTATACCACAGACTTATTAAGATACTTAACAACACACACATACATATCGGTACATTAATACAAGATTCACAAATTTATTCAAGAAGATATGAAAATTTTGATTTCTTATTTAATCACATTCAATTTGAATTGATTTAAACATGTTTTAAGGTGTATTTAATTGAGAAATGTATTTTTATTACAAAATTTTGTTTAAATTTGCCATAATAATTAGCTATCATCGCGAATTAAAAAACAACTCATAAACATGTATTAAAATTTATTATAAATATTGATATTTATTTGACTCGCATCGGGGCCCAATATTTGTTGTCGTCCGAGTCCCTGTCATTGAAGAGGTGGTGGCCGCTGCGCCCCACTACCGACGGGTCTGCATCCATGTCGCCGGCTCGCCGCCGACGGTCCTTGTCTCCTCGTCGGATTCCATGCTGTCCAAGGAGAGGTTTCTGGTGCACCACTTCAGGCGCAGATGTTCCTCGGCGTCCTCCCCATCTCTTATCTTCTTCTTGTCATCGGACAACCTAGGGTTGAAAAGGAGGAGGCTGTTGCGCCCCAGCACCCACAGGCCCACCTTGGGTTGTCGTCTTCTCGTCGTAGTCCACATGGTCGAAGAAGGGGTTCCCTGTGGACCGCTCCGATGGGTCCGCCTCCGCGTTGTCGAAGGAACCTATGTGCTCGTCGTCGGGCACCCTGGGGCCAACGCTGCGGCGGCCGCTGCACCGCTCCAGGCGTAGCAACGGCAAACATGTGGGCACCGCTGCAGCGGTGAGGGTGTAGTCCTCGAGGTTGTGCTCGAACTCACCCGGGTCGGGCACGGCGGCTCAGCAACCCGGCGCGGCGGCGGCTGATGTATGTCTCCGTCGATCTCGCTCCTCTCTTCTCTCTGTAGAGTTGTGGCTAGGTTGGCTTAGTGGTGTATGGCGGTGGCCGAGTGGTGAGCATGGAGAAGGAGAGATGATTGTTTTTTTGGGGGGGTGGGGGGGGGTCCGTAGGCCATTTGACCTAAGCGGTTAAGTCAACCTCGCCATGCTGGACGGCAACCCGTCCGGAAAAAATTGCGTGAGACGGGCTGCAGATCGCGTCCAGTGCGTACTCTGTGCAAGATGCTGCCATGTGTTCCACTTTTTTTTTAAATAACCCCTCCTTTATTCGCTTATAAGGATGGTGCCATCATTTACAATAAAACGGATAATCCCAATAGGGGCATCATCCATCCGGACACTAGAAAGAGCTGATCTGGCTAGCTGATTCTCACACTATTACTGCCATGTGTTCCACCTCGTTATCTGACATTCTCCTCTCGTTCGTTTTTGTTTCCTCTGCTTGAGCGCTTCGTCTCGGCTCTAGAAACGGGCCCGCTGCCTCTCAAACATCGGCTCGACTGAACTGAAGTCAGCTCACGATTCTAGAGTAGATATCTGGTGATAGAGCTCAGAAAATGCTCATGTTCTCCAGGTCATTTTGGTGCGTTCGATATGAACTGCATGAACAAGATTAAGTAGGATCATGTCCTTCTAGAAAATAGAGACACCCTTGGCTATTCAGCAATTCAGGGGCACATGCATACATGTTCCTTCCGTTCGACATGTATAACTCATTAGCTTTGATTGTTTCTCCGCCGCCCCATCAAAAAAATTATTGTTCCCCACCGCCGCCGACCGCATGGAGCATGTCCCAACATCGTCGGCCACCGTACCGTATGCCTCACGTGATCTAGTAAGCCCCAAACTCAGATTATTAGGTCACCGTGTGCGTGCGTGCGTGTGTATTGAATGGTAGCTCGGATCAGATCAGAAGTGTCATGGGAGCCGAGAAGAACCTCTCCCCGCCAACGCTGGAGCTGACTGTGTCACCTAAAATGGAGCCCTACACAACAATGACATGGTAAGAGACTAAGAGGCAGATCCTCCTTAAGTCGTCAGCATCCGGGATGTATTGTTGTATTAGATTATTTAATTTTGCTGGTTTGCTTTTAGGATTGGTTGTCGGCGCCGGCGGAGTCCACGTCATTCGGGAGCTTCTTCTCCGATCCGCTCGAGCGTGATGCCATGGTGCATGTCTCGCCACCACTCGCTGCCATGGCCCATGTCCAATCTAAGCTGGAAGTTGAGCTCAATCTATTGGCACATGACAACTTGTCTGTGCCGGCCGCAGCGGTCATAGCTCAATATGCGTCCTCCAACTATGACAGTGCCTCCATTGGCGGTTCTGGAGCAGCCCAGAGTTGTACTCCATACTTGCATGCAGCCCATTTATCAGGAAGTGCAGCAGAATTGGGAGGAGCCGGGGTCTATTTGGTAAGTTCATCCTCAAATCCTCTAGTTTTTAGAGTGCAAGATTATTGTGTGAATTTTTCGCCCCAATGTAACCCTTAACACATTCTGGAAAAAGGATTAACATGTCAACACTCAATCTCTTTTTTGCATTCCAGTGAATAAATGTGTTGTAGAAAAACTATTTCCTACATGTCCTTGCAAGGCCTACTTGCAATGTCCTCCCTAATAATTTGGTGTAAGTTTGCTTGATCTAGCCCTTTTATTGAGACTGGATATTGGCCGAAACCGACCCACCAGGATGCTCAATTTAATACAAAATCTTTTTTGGTACATAATCTGTTGTTGAGGACAGAATGTTGAGATCGGTGTTGAGTTTGCAAGGCCTTTGGTGGCGCAAGACGTAAATATGCCAAGGGGTGTATGTAAAAAAATAAGTGAGTCGGTTGTATCCTTACAAGCAAATCCAACGCACCATGAGGCCTTAGAGCATATGGTGTCATGGTAGGCACCCACTAGTAGAAAATAGGGAACTAGTCCCGGTTCCAGAGGGCCTTTAGTCCCGGTTCTGGAACCGGGACAAAACGGTCAGGACTAAAGCCCAAAACCTTTAGTCTCGGTTCACTTACGAACCGGAACAGAAGGGGCTCCACGTGGCCGCTGCGGGGCGCCCAGGCAGGAGGACCTTTAGTCCCGGTTGGTAACACCAACCGGGACCAAAAGGAAGCCACGCGTCAGCAGCTCGCATGCGCTGGGGTTTTTTTAAGGGGGGGGGGGGTTAGGGGTTTTGGAGGGTTAATTTAGAGGTTTCATATTGTGTTAGCTAGCTAATAGAGAGAAGTGACCTCTCTTTCTCCGTGCTTGGTTGATGCTAGCTACTATACATATAGAGAGAACTCGACACACTAACTAGTAAGCAAATGAAGGAACCATTAATTACACAAGATCGTCATGAACATATACAGAGAGAAGTGACCTCTCTTTCTCCGAGAGATTGGTCGAACAACAAGTTTTCGTATATCTGTCCGACGCTACTACATATATACAATATAACATCTCTTCCAATCCCTAACATCTAAAATCCATTTCAATTTTCAGATGTTATTCTCCCTTCTCATTTATGACGTGGTCAAGAAAGAATCCCGCCAATTCCTCTTGAATTGCTCGTATGCGATCATGTGGTAGGAGTTCATCCTGCATCTGCCACATCTAATTTAAAGAAGGGGGTCAATACATATATATGAATGAAACTCAACACAAATGATGGTAATAAAATAAAATTGTGAATATTATTGTTTACGTACTTCATATTGTCGGTCAGAGTAGCCCCGCTCAGAGGTCGAGTGGCGGATGAACTCGCAAACGTAGTATCCACATAAATTATTCCCGCCTTCCTGCCACAAGCACTTTACGAGAATAGAGTTCAATCAAACTAATAATCACGCTTGATAAATGTTATTGATGAAACTAGAATCAATGGGAGATGCGCGGAACTAGCTAGTACTACTTACTTTTGGGTGTGTAAATTGCAGCTCCCTCGGCAGTCCCGGAACCATTCCGGTGAACTCTTTCCAAACCCTGCCAGACAAAGAAAATAATTACTTGATATCAGGAAATGAACAAAGTTGCCAATATGGTGCGATAATGATCGATTGAACTTACTTCTGGAGCATTGCAGTCATGTCCGCATAGTCCTGGGGATCTTTTCGTCTCGAGTCTAAGACAGTTACTACTCCCCGGTCAAGCTTAATCTCTAGCAGAATAAAGTGGAAGCTGCGCACGCATGCATAACTCATCAATTACATTACTATAACCTCGAGTAAGCAAAACTGAATATGCACAAGACAGTAACACTCACTTGAAGTTGAAGTTGTAAGGAAAGAGTATTTTCCCTTTGTTTTGATTTCGAAGTAACGATTCTAGCAAGTTGTCCTTAGTATCTTTGACTCTGTTTTGAACCGACCATTCATTTATGGTATTTGGGTTAATGAACCCAATGCCATAGATTTGTGCTTTTTTTGCATTCGACGATCTTCAGTCTGCATAATATAGTGAGGATAATTATATATACATGCAATGAAAGAGCTGAGCTATAGAGACTTAATTACAGAAGTAATACTTACAGACAGTAGCAAGTCATGAGTTGTTTGTCGAGGGCGTCTTGATTGAATAACTGGAATAACTCCACAAATTCAACAGGCATCACCTCAGTTCCAACGAGGTCGTGCTCCTCTTTAATTCCCAGCATCAAACTATCCTTCCCAGACTTCCTGCAGGTATCCATGTACCATTCATGCAATCTTCGCATCATCATTGTTAGAGGAGGATGATCAGGTTTGACGAGAGGCTTCCCGTACTCGTATCTGAAGATATGTACTACCTCTAACATTTCAAACTGTACATCATCGCCTAGGTAATCAGCAGGATTGGTACCGGGCACTAGCTCCAGATGATTAGCGACGATATCGCTAGACACCTTGAGCGGGGGGCACGATTGCTTCGCCTGTTCGCTGAGCTGGGGAATTGTTTTCCCACTTCTTCGTTGTGCTAATCTTGCATCACTGGAAGTACTTCCCGACCACTGCGCATCTTCATATGTCTTTTTAATACAACAGACATGGTTGGAATCCGGCGGAGGCAGTGGTGGTCGCTTCAGGGCATCCAGAGTGCGCTTCACTTTCACCGGATCAACCGTTTCCTTCGGAGGTGGAGGTTTCCATTCAAAATGGGCCCTCACTTTAGCAGCAGAGATGTCCGCGTTTTCCTCATCAGTCCTCTCATATGGTAACTTTGGAAGAGGCTTCAGGTTTGGACCAAATTTGTATTTCTTCTCACCCTGTACTGCTAGCCGCCGGAGCAGCGGCGCCTCTCTTCCGCCGTTGCTGACGTGGCGGAGTCCGCTGACACGCTGGAGGAGGCGGAGGAGGAGGCGCAGTACTGCCCTGACGCGCCGGAGGAGGAGGCGGAGTGCCCTAACTCGGCGGAGTGCCCTGACGCGTCGGAGGAGGAGGCGGAGTGCCCTGACGAGGCGGAGTGCCCTGTCGCGGCGGAGGAGGAGGCGGAGTGCCCTGACTCGCCAGAGGAGGAGGAGGCATCTAGTTTGGAAGCTTGATGTACTCCTTCCTCCATAGACAGGTACTCCTTAAAGCACAAACTAGATGAATCTTTCTTCCTGGCGCAACCTTTTCTTCGGGCCTCGTCTCCTTACGGAACTTTGGCTCGATCCTGGGGGCTAAAAGAAGAAAGAAGCGTTAATACATGTACATACCAAAACAATTAATGCATCAAGTCAGCACAGGCTTAATTAATATATATATATACCTTGCCGGACTTTGCAACAGCTGCCTCCTCCGTTCGGTCACCGGAGCCATCATCATGATCTCCTTCCTCCGGCATTCAGTCATCGGAGCCATCATGATCTCCTTCCTCCTCCATTATTGGATTACCGGAGCCGTCATCCTCTCCTTCCTGACCATCGGTGTCGTTGAGAAACGACAACGGATCACCTCCATCGCGGATTATATCCCCCAACAACTCTTCTTGTTCTAAGTCTCTGTCCATAGTTTCAGCAAATATTACAACAAGGCAATATACACACATGAGAGATGGATATATTAGTGGCAAACATAGACCTAGCTAATCACAACAAGGAATCATATGCATATATGAGCAATGGATTAGTTGCGGACCGCCTCTCTCATGCATGTCCGACGTCCCCCCTCATGTCAAAGTTATCGGGCCGGGGTTATACTTTCAGGGTGTGGATGGCCTCGATAGTTGGTCGGGCGATCGGACCGCCTCTCTCTCATGCATGTCCGACGTCCCCCCTCATATGTCCACCGTGAGAGCGGGTAGGAGATCGACAACGCTCTTTCTTCTAGGGGTTTGGGTGGCCTCGAGAGTTTGTCAGGTAGGGGCGGGAGGGGGTAGGAGATCGACAACGCTTTTTTTCTAGGGTTTGGGTGGCCTCGATAGTTGGTCGCCCGATATGTCCACCGTGATATAAAATGATACATAGATGACAACAATTCTTCATTAGAAAGCAAACCCGATATCCGACATATCTACATATCGTCCGATATATCTAGATTTGTTTTTCCGATATATCTAGACTTGTTTTTTTGGAAATATCTAGACTTGTTTTTTTCGATATATCTAGACTTGTTTTTCTATATACATCCATCCATCCATCTAAACTTTGTATGAACAAAAAAAACATACATCAATGGACAAAAAAAAAGCATACATCAATGGATCATCCATACATCAACATGCATCCATATATTTAGAAAAACAATATGCATACATATCCATTTACTAAAAATTTATATGAACAAAAAAAAATTGTATGAAAAAAAATGCAGAGGGCGTCGGCAATGGCAGCGGCGGTGGCGGGGCAGGGCAGGAGCGCGGGGGAAGGCGGGGTGCTCAATTGGGGCGGCGTCGGGGCTGAGGCAGAGGCGCGGGCAGGGTAGGGGCGCGGGGAGGCGACGGCGAGGTCGGGGAGGTGTCGGGGATGGCGTACGGTGGCGGGGAGGCAGGGGGCGCGGCGACGGCGACGAGGAGGCGCGGCGATGGGAGAGGGGGACGGCGTCGGGGCAGGGAGCAGCGGCCGGCATCGGGGCAGGGAAGGCGACGGTGACGGCGACAAGGAGCGGGAGGCGACGGGGCAGGGCACGGCGACGGCGACAGCGACGAGGAGCAGCCTGGCGGCGTCGGGGGAGAATGTGAGAACTTGGGGAAAATTCCTAAGTGTTGGCTTATATAGCAAAGACTTTAGTCCTGGTTGGTGGCACCAACCGGAACCAATGCCCCCCTTTAGTCACGGTTCGTGACACCAACCGGAACCAAAGGTCAGTTTTCATCAGCCCAAAGGGCGGGAAGCAGAGACCTTTGGTCCCGGTTGGTGGCACGAACCGGGACTAAAGGGGGGCATTGGTCCCGGTTGGTGCCACCAACCGGGACTAAAAGTGGGTATTGCTCCCGGTTGGTGCCACCAACCGGGACGAAAGGGTGGTGCTACCTGCGGCCAAAAGTTTAGTCCCACCTCGCTAGTTGAGAGGGGCTCGGAGTGGTTTATAAGCCCCACTACCGCTGCCCTCTCGAGCTCCTCTCTAATGCAGGCCTACGGGCCTAAACTCACTCACTCTGCCTGTGGGCCTACTGGGCCTGCGTCCTGGCCCAACTAGCGGTTGGGTTTCTAGTGGTATGCAGGCCGCGGTGGCCCAGTAGGCGGCATTTTTTTAATTTTTTTCCAGTATTTTTGTTTTGTTTTTTGCTTTATTTATTTTCTTTTGTTTCTACTTACAGCTAAATACTTCGAGTTTTTGAGTGATTCTTTTTGCTTTAGGTCACAAAAATTATAAACTTTCCGTTAGTGCCATTAGTTTTCAAATTTGAATTCTTTAAAATTTGTGTGAACCACTAGTTTGTGAATAACTTTACTTTAAAAGTAGATTTTTGAGTGATTCTTTTTCTTGCTATTTAATATTAGTGTGTTTTATCATTATATTCAATTTGCTAATTTTTAGGTTAATTCAAATGGGTGTTTTAATCAAAAACAGATTTTGTTATTTTTGTTTGCTATTAAAGTTTCTAACAAAAAAAATATTGTATGAAAATTCTTTTTGCTATTAATGTTTTGAACAAAAAATACTTTGATAATTTTAGTTGCATAAATTTTATATAATTTTAGTTTAAAAAATACTAGAGGTTTATAAAAGCTTTTTACTTGATTCTTTTTGCTGTTGAAGAATATTATAGTTTTGTTTTAGTTGATCATAACAGAATATTTTAATTGATTCTTCTTAGTTCATTCTTTTTGCTATTAGTTCATTCTTTGAGCTAAATGACCCTAAAATTGAAAAGCACTACAAATGAACTCTGAAAAGGTTGAAAGTTGGCATGGTATCATCATTTCACCCACATAGCATGTTCTAAAAAGTTGAGAGGGTTACGACAAAAACTGGATGCACTTCGTGTACAAAATGGACAATCTCTTTCGAAGTATCAGGGTTTCGGACGAAAACTCATCCGTTACAAAAGGCATTTCATTTCTTCACATGTAACTGCAATGATATTCTAGATCAAAGGCATCATCAGAATAGTTGTGGAGAGAAAGTCTTCACTTTTTCTTCGCTTGTGTCCTTTGCTTATTGCGCCGTAACCATGGATAATCTTCATCGTTTAACAGGGTGCTTGGGCCAGCCTTGACTTTGAAGGGAGGAATTTCATGAAACTTTTCATAATCTTCAGACATGTCTGTCTTACCCTCCACTCCCACGATGTCTCTTTTCCCTGAAAGAACTATGTGGCACTTTGGCTCATCGTATGATGTATTCGCTTCCTTATCTTTTCTTTTTCTCGGTTTGGTAGACAGGTCCTTCACATAGAAAACCTGCGCCACATCATTGGCAAGGACGAATGGTTCGTCTGTGTACCCAAGATTGTTTAGATCCACTGTTGTCATTCCGTACTGTGGGTCTACCTGTACCCCGCCTCCTGACAGATTGACCCATTTGCACTGAAACAAAGGGACCTTAAAATCATGTCCATAGTCAAGTTCCCATATGTCCACTATGTAACCATAATATGTGTCCTTTCCCCTCTTGGTTGCTGCATCAAAGCGGACACCACTGTTTTGGTTGGTGCTCTTTTGATCTTGGGCGATCGTGTAAAATGTATTCCCATTTATCTCGTACCCTTTGTAAATCACTCCTTAACCTTGGTAGGATTTCTGGATCGATTACCTTCTGAGAGATTGCATTGAGGAATGCACATAGCTTCACAATGGCTAATCGAACGTTTTCCGGTAGAAGCCCCCTCAATGCAACCGGAAGCAGTTGTGTCATAATCACGTGGCAGTCATGAGACTTTAGGTTCTGGAACTTTTTCTTTGCCATATTTATTATTCCCTTTATATTCGACGAGAAGCCAGACGGGACCTTCATACTGAGCAGGCATTCAAAGAAGATTTCCTTCTCTTCTTTGGTAAGAGCGTAGCTGGCAGGCCCTTCATACTGCTTTGGATGCATGCCGTCTTTTTCGTGCACACGTTGCTAGTCCTCCCGTGTCTCTGGTGTGTTTTTTGTCTTCCCATACACGCCCAAGAAGCCTAGCAGGTTCACGCAAAGATTCTTCGTCACGTGCATCATGTTGATTGTAGAGCGGACCTCTAGGTATTTCCAATAGGGTTGGTCCCATAATATAGATTTCTTCTTCCACATGGGTGCGCGTCCCTCAGCGTCATTCGGAACAGATAGTCCACCGGGACCCTTTCCAAAGATTACTTGTAAATCATTGACCATATCAAGTATGTGATCACCAGTACGGACGGCGGGCTTCTTCCGGTGATCTGCCTCGCCTTTGAAATGCTTGCCTTTCTTTCGGCATTGATGGTTGGTCGGAAGAAATCGACGATGTCCCAGGTACACATTCTTCCTGCATTTGTCCAAATATATACTTTCGGTGTCATCTAAACAGTGCATGCATGCGTGGTATCCCTTGTTTGTCTGTCCTGAAAGGTTACTGAGAGCAGGCCAATCATTGATGGTTACAAACAGCAACGCATGTAGGTCAAATTCCTGCTGGTCGTGCTCATCCCACACACGTACACCTTTTCCATTCCACAGCTGTAAAAGTTCTTCAACTAATGGCCTTAGGTACACATCAATGTCGTTGTCGGGTTGCTTAGGGCCTTGGATGAGCACTGGCATCATAATGAACTTCCGCTTCATGCACAACCAAGGAGGAAGGTTATGGATACATAGAGTCACGGGCCAGGTGCTATGATTGCTGCTCTGCTCCCCAAAAGGATTAATGCCATCCGCACTTAAAACAAACCATACATTCCTTGCATCACCTGCAAAGTCCCCCCATGTTCTCTCGATTTTTCTCCACTGCGACCCGTCAGCGGGTGCTCTCAACTTCCCGTCTTTCTTACGGTCCTCTTTGTGCCATCGCATCAACTTGGCATGCTCTTTGTTGGGGAACGTAGTAATAATTCAAAAAAATTCCTACGTGTCACCAAGATCAATCTTGGAGATGCTGGCAACGAGAGAGAGGGAGTGCATCTTCATACCCTTGAAGATCGCTAAGCAGAAGTGTTACAAGAACGTGGTTGATGGAGTCGTACTCGCGGCGATCCAAATCGTGGAAGATCCGATCCAAGCGCCGAACGGACGGCGCCTCCGCGTTCAACACACGTACAGCCCGGAGACGTCTCCTCCTTCTTGATCCAGCAAGGGAAGAGGAGAAGTTGAGGGAGAGCTCCGGCAGCACGACGGCGTGGTGGTGGAGGGGCTCGTGGTTCTCCGACAGGGCTTCGCCAAGCACTACGGAGGAGGAGGAGGTGTTGGAGAGGGGGAAGGGCTGCGCCAGGGAAGGGGTGCGGCTGCCCTCCAACCCCCCCTCTATTTATAGGGTGAAGGGGAGAGGGGGCCGGCCCCCTTAGATGCATCTAGAGGGGGGGGGCGGCGGCCAGGAGGGGGTAACTTGCCCCCCAAGCAAGGTGGGAGGCGCCCCCTCCCCTAGGGTTTCCAACCCTAGGCCCCTTAGGCCCTTAGGGGGCGCACCAGCCCACTAAGGGGTTGGTCCCCACCCATATTCAGCCCACTAGGCCCTCTGGGGCAGGTGGCCCCACCCGGTGGACCCCCGGACACCTTTCGGTGGTCCCGGTACAATACCGATAACCCCCGAGACCATTCCGGTGACTGAAACTGGACTTCCCATATATAAATCTTCACCTCCAGACCATTCCGGAACTCCTCGTGACATCCGGGATCTCATCCGGGACTCCGAACAACCTTCGGTAAACACATACAATTTCCCATAACAACTCTAGCGTCACCGAACCTTAAGTGTGTAGACCCTACGGGTTCGGGAACCATGCAGACATGACCGAGATATCTCTCCGGTCAATAACCAACAGCGGGATCTCGATACCCATGTTGGATCCCACATGTTCCACGATGATCTCATCGGATGAACCACGATGTTGGGGATTCAATCAATCCCGTATACAATTCCCTTTGTCCATTGGTATGTTACTTGCCCGAGATTCGATCGTCGGTATCCCCATACTTCGTTCAATCTCGTTACCGGCAAGTCTCTTTACTCGTTCCGTAACGCATGATCCCATGGCTAACTCCTTAGTCACATTGAGCTCATTATGATGATGCATTACCGAGTGGGCCCAGAGATACCTCTCCGTCATACGGAGTGACAAATCCCAGTCTCGATTCGTGCCAACCCAACAGACACTTTCGGAGATACATGTAGTGCACCTTTATGGTCACCCAGTTACGTTGTGACGTTTGATACACCCAAAGCATTCCTACGGTATCCGGGAGTTGCACAATCTCATGGTCTAAGGAAATGATACTTGACATTAGAAAAGCTCTAGCAAACGAACTACACGATCTTGTGCTATGCTTAGGATTGGGTCTGGTCCATCACATCATTCTCCTAATGATGTGATCCCGTTATCAACGACATCCAATGTCCATGGTCAGGAAACCACAACCATCTATTGATCAACGAGCTAGTTAACTAGAGGCTCACTAGGGACATGCTATGGTCTATGTATTCACACATGTATTACGGTTTCCGGTTAATACAATTATAGCATGAACAATAGACAATTATCATGAACAAGGAAATATAATAATAACCATTTTATTATTGCCTCTAGGGCATATTTCCAACAGTCTCCCACTTGCACTAGAGTCAATAATCTAGTTACATTGTGATGAATCGAACACCCATAGAGTTCTGGTGCTGGTCATGTTTCGCTCGTGGAAGAGGTTTAGTCAACGAATCTGCGACATTTAGATCCGTATGTACTTTACAAATATCTATATCTCTATCTTGAATATATTCACGAATGGAGTTGAAGCGGCGCTTGATGTGCTTGGTCTTCTTGTGAAACCTAGGCTCCTTGGCAATGGCAATAGCTCCAGTGTTGTCACAGAAGAGAGTCATCGGGCCCAACGCATAGGGAACCACTCCTAGGTCGGTGATAAACTCCTTCATCCAGACTCCTTCCTGCGCTGCTTCCAAAGCAGCTATGTACTCCGCTTCACATGTAGATCCCGCCATGACGCTTTGCTTGCAACTGCACCAGCTGACTGCCCCACCATTCAAAATATACACGTATCCGGTTTGTGACTTGGAGTCATCCAGATCTGTGTCAAAGCTAGCGTCGACGTAACCCTTTACGACGAGCTCTTCGGCACCTCCATAAACGAGAAACATATCCTTAGTCCTTTTCAGGTACTTCAAGATATTCTTGACCGCTGTCCAGTGTTCCATACCGGGATCACTTTGGTACCTCCCTACCAAACTTATGGCAAGGTTCACATCAGGTCTGGTACACAGCATGGCATACATAATAGAGCCTATGGCCGAGGCATAGGGGATGACACTCATCTTTTCTCTTTCCGCTGCCGAGGTCGGGCGTTGAGCTGTGCTCAATCTCACACCTTGCAATACAGGCAAGAACCCCTTCTTAGACTGATCCATATTGAACTTCTTCAATATCTTGTCAAGGTATGTGCTTTGTGAAAGACCAATGAGGCGTCTCGATCTATCTCTATAGATCTTGATGCCTAATATGTAAGCAGCTTCTCCAAGGTCCTTCATTGAAAAACACTTATTCAAGTAGGCCTTTATGCTTTCCAAAAGTTCTATATCATTTCCCATCAATAGTATGTCATCCACATATAATATGAGAAATGCTACAGAGCTCCCACTCACTTTCTTGTAAATACAGGCTTCTCCATAAGTCTGTATAAACCCAAACGCTTTGATCATTTCATCAAAGCAAATGTTCCAACTCCGAGATTCTTGCACCAGCCCATAGATGGAGCACTGGAGCTTGCATACTTTGTCAGCATTCTTAGGATCGACAAAACCTTCTGGCTGCATCATATACAATTCTTCCTTAAGGTAACCGTTAAGGAATGCCGTTTTGACGTCCATTTGCCAGATTTCATAATCATAGAATGCGGCAATTGCTAACATGATTCGGACGGACTTCAGCTTCGCTACGGGAGAGAAGGTCTCATCATAGTCAACTCCTTGAACTTGTCGATAACCCTTAGCGACAAGCCTAGCCTTATAGACGGTCACATTACCCTCCGTGTCAGTCTTCTTCTTAAAGATCCACTTATTTTCTATGGCTCGCCGATCATCGGGCAAGTCCACCAAAGTCCATACTTTGTTCTCATACATGGATCCTATCTTGGATTTCATGGCTTCAAGCCATTTGTTGGAATCCGGGCCTGCCATCGCTTCTTCATAGTTCGAAGGTTCACCGTTGTCTAACAACATGATTTCTAGGACAGGGTTGCCATACCACTCTGGTGCGGAACGTGTCCTCGTGGACCTACGAAGTTCAGTAGCAACTTGATCCGAAGTTTCATGATCAACGTCATTAACTTCCTCTCTAGTCGGTGCAGGCACCACAGAAACATCTTCTTGAGCTGCGCTACTCTCTGGTTCAAGAGGGGGTACCTCATCAAGTTCTACTTTCCTCCCACTTACTTCTTTCGAGAGAAACTCTTTCTCCAGAAAGGATCCATTCTTGGCAACAAAGATCTTGCCTTCAGATCTGAGGTAGAAGGTATACCCAATAGTTTCCTTAGGGTATCCTATGAAGACGCATTTTTCCGATTTGGGTTCGAGCTTTTCAGGTTGAAGTTTCTTGACATAAGCATCGCATCCCCAAACTTTCAGAAACGACAGCTTAGGTTTCCTCCCAAACCATAATTCATACGGTGTCGTCTCAACGGATTTAGACGGTGCCCTATTTAAAGTGAATGCGGCTGCCTCTAAAGCATAACCCCAAAATGATAGTGGTAGATCGGTAAGAGACATCATAGATCGCACCATATCCAATAGAGTGCGATTACGACGTTCGGACACACCATTTCGCTGAGGTGTTCCAGGCAGCGTGAGTTGTGAAACAATTCCACATTTCCTTAAGTGCGTGCCAAACTCGTGAGTCAAATATTCTCCTCCACGATCTGATCGTAAGAGCTTTATTTTCCTGTCATGTTGATTCTCTACCTCACTCTGAAATTCCTTGAACTTTTCAAAGGTCTCAGACTTGTGTTTCATTAAGTAGACATACCCATATCTACTTAAGTCATCAGTGAGGGTGAGAACATAACGATAGCCACCGCGAGCCTCAACGCTCATTGGACCGCATACATCAGTATGTATTATTTCCAACAAGTTGGTTGCTCGCTCCATTGTTCCGGAGAACGGAGTCTTGGTCATTTTACCCATGAGGCATGGTTCGCACGTGTCAAATGATTCATAATAAAGAGACTCCAAAAGTCCATTTGCATGGAGTTTCTTCATGCATTTGACACCAATGTGACCAAGGCGGTAGTGCCACAAGTATGTGGGACTATCATTATCAACCTTACATCTTTTGGCATTCACACTATGAATATGTGTAACATCACGTTCGAGATTCAATAAGAATAAACCATTGACCAGCGGGGCATGACCATAAAACATATCTCTCATATAAATAGAACAACCATTATTCTCGGATTTAAATGAGTAGCCATCTCGCATCAAACGAGATCCAGATACAATGTTCATGCTCAAAGCTGGCACTAAATAACAATTATTGAGGTTCAAAACTAATCCCGAAGGTAGATGTAGAGGTAGCGTGCCGACGGCAATCACATCGACCTTGGAACCATTCCCGACGCGCATCGTCACCTCGTCCTTCACCAGTCTCCGCTTATTCCGCAGCTCCTGTTTTGAGTTACAAATGTGAGCAACCGCACCGGTATCAAATACCCAGGAGCTACTACGAGGGCTGGTAAGGTACACATCAATAACATGTATATCATATATACCTTTGGCGTTGCCGGCCTTCTTATCCGCTAAGTACTTGGGGCAGTTCCACTTCCGGTGACCATTTCCCTTGCAATAAAAGCACTCAGTCTCAGGCTTGGGTCCATTCTTTGGCTTCTTGCCGGCAACTGACTTACCGGGCGCAGCAACTCCCTTGCCATCCTTCTTGAAGTTCTTCTTACCCTTGCCTTTCTTGAAACTAGTGGTCTTATTCACCATCAACACTTGATGTTCCTTTTTGATCTCCACCTCCGCTGATTTCAGCATCGAATATAACTCAGGAATGGAATTCTCCATCCCTTGCATATTGTAGTTCATCACAAAGCTCTTGTAGCTACATGGAAGCGACTGGAGGATTCTGTCAATGACCGAGTCATCTGTGAGGTTAACTCCCAGCTGAGACAAACGGTTGTGCAACCCAGACATTTTGAGTATATGCTCGCTAACAGAACTATTTTCCTCCATCTTACAATTGTAGAACTTGTCGGAGACTTCATATCTCTCGACCCGGGCATGAGCTTGGAAAACCATTTTCAGCTCTTGGAACATCTCATATGCTCCGTGTTGCTCAAAACGCTTTTGGAGCCCCGATTCTAAGCTATAAAGCATGCCGCACTGAACCAGGGAGTAATCATCACTACGCGACTGCCAGGCGTTCATAACATCTTGAGTTGCTGGGAAAATAGGTGCGTCACCTAGCAGTGCTTCAAGGACATATGCTTTCTTGGTAGCTATGAGGATGATCCTCAAGTTACGGACCCAGTCCATATAGTTGCTTCCATCATCTTTCAGCTTGGTTTTCTCTAGGAACACGTTGAAGTTGAGGGCAACATTAGCGTGGGCCATTGGATCTACAGGATAGATTGTAAAGACAATTTTAGACTAAGTTCATGATAATTAAGTTTATCTAATCAAATTATTTCATGAACTCCCACTCAGATAGACATCCCTCCAGTCATCTAAGTGATACATGATCCGAATCGACTAGGCTGTGTCCGATCATCACGTGAGACAGACTAGTCATCAACGGTGAACATCTCCATGTTGATCGCATCTACCATACGACTCATGTTCGACCTTTCGGTCTCTCGTGTTCTGAGGCCATGTCTGTACATGCTAGGCTCGTCAAGTCAACCTAAGTGTTTTGCATGTATAAATCTGGCTTACACCCGTTGTATGCGAACGTTAGAATCTATCACACACGATCATCACGTGGTGCTTCAAAACAACGAACCTTCGCAACGGTGCACAGTTAGGGGGAACACATTTCTTGAAATTTCAGTGAGGGATCATCTTATTTATGCTACCGTCGTTCTAAGCAAATAAGATGTAAACATGACAAACATCACATGCAAATCATAAAGTGACATGATATGGCCAATATCATCTTGCGCCTTTGATCTCCATCTTCGAGGCGCGGCATGATCACCATCGTCACCGGCATGACACCATGATCTCCATCATCGTGTCTTCATGAAGTTTTCTCGCCAACTATTACTTCTACTACTATGGCTAACGGTTAGCAATAAAGTAAAGTAATTACATGGCGTCTACATTGACACGCAGGTCATACAATAAATTAAGACAACTTCTTTGGCTCCTGCGGGTTGTCATACTCATTGACATGCGAGTCGTGATTCCTATTACAAGAACATGATCAATCTCATACATCACATATATAATTCATCACATCCTTTTGGCCATATCACATCACATAGCATACCCTGCAAAAACAAGTTAGACGTCCTCTAATTGTTGTTGCATGTTTTACGTGGCTGCTATGGGTTTCTAGCAAGAATGTTTCTTACCTACGCAAAAGCCACAACGGTGATATGCCAATTGCTATTTACCCTTCATAAGGACCCTCTTCATCGAATCCGATCCGACTAAAGTGGGAGAGACAGACACACGCTAGCCACCTTATGCAACAAGTGCATGTCAGTCGGTGGAACCTGTCTCACGTAAGCGTACGTGTAAGGTCGGTCCGGGCTGCTTCATCCCACAATGCCGCTGAATCAAGATAGGACTAGTAACGGTAAGCAAATTGAACAAATCATCACCCACAACTACTTGTGTTCTACTCGTGCGTAGAATCTACGCATAGACCTAGCTCATGATGCCACTGTTGGGGAACGTAGTAATAATTCAAAAAAAAATCCTACGTGTCACTAAGATCAATCTAGGAGATGCTGGCAACGAGAGAGAGGGAGTGCATCTTCATACCCTTGAAGATCGCTAAGCGGAAGCGTTACAAGAACGCGGTTGATGGAGTCGTACTCGCGGTGATTCAAATCGCGGAAGATCCGATCCAAGCGCCGAACGGACGGCGCCTCCGCGTTCAACACACGTATAGCCCGGGGACGTCTCCTCCTTCTTGATCCAGCAAGGGAAGAGGAGAAGTTGAGGGAGAGCTCCGGCAGCACGACGGCGTGGTGGTGGAGGAGCTCGTGGTTCTCCGACAGGGCTTCGCCAAGCACTACGGAGGAGGAGGAGGTGTTGGAGAGGGGGAAGGGCTGCACCAGGGAAGGGGTGCGGCTGCCCTCCCACCCCCCTCTATTTATAGGGTGAAGGGGAGAGGGGTCCAGCCCCCTTAGATGCATCTAGAGGGGGGGGGGCGGCGGCCAGGAGGGGGTAACTTGCCCCCCAAGCAAGGTGGGAGGCGCCCCCTCCCCTAGGGTTTCCAACCCTAGGCCCCTTGGGCCGTTGGGGGGGGGGCACACCAGCCCACTAAGGGGCTGGTCCCCACCCATATTCAACCCACTAGGCCCTCCGGGTCAGGTGGCCCCACCCGGTGGACCCCCGGACACCTTTCGGTGGTCCCGGTACAATACCGATAACCCCCGAGACCATTCCGGTGACTGAAACTGGACTTCCCATATATAAATCTTCACCTCCGGACCATTCCGGAACTCCTCGTGATGTCCGAGATCTCATCCGGGACTCCGAACAACCTTCGGTAACCACATACAATTTCCCATAACAACTCTAGCGTCACCGAACCTTAAGTGTGTAGACCCTACGGGTTCGGGAACCATGCAGACATGACCGAGATATCTCTCCGGTCAATAACCAACAGCGGGATCTGGATACCCATGTTGGATCCCACATGTTCCACGATGATCTCATCGGATGAACCACGATGTCGGGGATTCAATCAATCCCGTATTCAATTCCCTTTGTCCATCGGCATGTTACTTGCCCGAGATTCGATCGTCGGTATCCCCATACCTCATTCAATCTCGTTACCGGCAAGTCTCTTTACTCGTTCCGTAACGCATGATCCCGTGGCTAACTCCTTAGTCACATTGAGCTCATTATGATGATGCATTACCGAGTGGGCCCAGAGATACCTCTCCGTCATACGGAGTGACAAATCCCAGTCTCGATTCGTGCCAACCCAACAGACACTTTTGGAGATACCTGTAGTGCACCTTTATGCTCACCCAGTTACGTTGTGACGTTTGATACACCCAAAGCATTCCTACGGTATCCGGGAGTTGCACAATCTCATGGTCTAAGGAAATGATACTTGACATTAGAAAAGCTCTAGCAAACGAACTACACGATCTTGTGCTATGCTTAGGATTGGGTCTTGTCCATCACATCATTCTCCTAATGATGTGATCCCGTTATCAACGACATCCAATGTCCATGGTCAGGAAACCACAACCATCTATTGATCAACGAGCTAGTTAACTAGAGGCTCACTAGGGACATGCTGTGGTCTATGTATTCACACATGTATTACGGTTTCCGGTTAATACAATTATAGCATGAACAATAGACAATTATCATGAACAAGGAAATATAATAATAACCATTTTATTATTGCCTCTAGGGCATATTTCCAACACTCTTTGTTTCTGAACAGACATTTCAACCGTGGTATTATAGGAGCATACCACATCACCTTGGCAGGAACCCTCTTCCTGGGGCACTCGCCCTCAACATCACCAGGGTCATCTCGTCTGATCTTATACCGCAATGCACCGCATACCGGGCATGCGTTCAAATCCTCGTACGCACCGCGGTAGAGGATGCAGTCATTAGGGCATGCATGTATCTTCTGCACCTCCAATCCTAGAGGGCATAGAACCTTCTTTGCTCCGTACGTACTGTATTTATCCTTTGGAAGCTTCTTCTTCAATATTTTCAGTAGCTTCTCAAATCCGTTGTCAGATACACCATTGTCTGCCTTCCATTGCAGCAATTCCAGTGTGGTACCGAGCTTTGTGTTGCCATCTTCGCAATTTGGTTACAACCCTTTTTTGTGATCCTCTAACATGCGATTGAACTTCAACTTCTCCTTTTCACTTTGGCATTGTCTCTTTGCATCAACAATGACCCGGCGAAGATCATCATCGGGCACATCGTCTGGTTCCACTTGCTCTTCAACTTCCCCTGTTGCAGCATCACCGTATTCAGGGGGCAGATAGTTGTCATCATCCTCTTCTTCTTCGTTGTCTTCCATCATAACCCCTCTTTCTCCATGCTTGGTCCAAACATTATAGTGTGGCATGAAACCCTTCTCAAGCAGGTGGATGTGAAGGGTTTTCGAGTCAGAGTAAGACTTCGTATTCTCACATCTAGGGCATGGACAACACATAAAACCATTCTGCTTGTTTGCCTCAGCCACCTCGAGAAAATTATGCACGCCCTTAATGTACTCGGAGGTGCGTCTGTCACCGTACATCCATTGCCGGTTCATCTGCGTGCATTATATATAATTAAGTGTGTCAAAAACCATTACAGAACATCATGAATAGAGAAGTGACCAAATTAATAGAAGTTCATCATCACATTAAGTTCATACATAATTCTCATTGAACAACATATAGCTCTCTAGAGCATCTAATTAAAACATACATTGAAACTATGTAAAACATTTAAATGCAACAACAAATGCGATCATAATCGCAACTAAGGTAACAATTGATCCAACGGCAGAGTGATACCAAGCCTCAGTATGAATGGCATATTTTCTAATCTTTCTAATCTTCAAGCGCATTGCATCCATCTTGATCTTGTGATCATCGATGACATCCGCAACATGCAACTCCAATGCCATCTTCTCCTCCTCAATTTTTTTCTTCAAGTAATTGTTTTCTTTTTCAACTAAATTTAACCTCTCGACAAGAGGGTCGGTTGGAATTTCCGGTTCACATACCTCCTAGATAAAAACATCTATGTCATGTTGGTCGGCATAATTGTCATAAACACTAAATGAAACAAATAGTTATAAAAGATAATATACCACATCCGAATCATAGACATGACGAGGGCCGACGGGGGCGGATACCAAAACCATCGCACTATATGATAACAAACAATAATAAAAGTAAGAAAATTATACAAGTATCTACCTAAATCATACAAGTAATAATTTTTTTTCTTTTAGAAAGAAGATAAGAACAAGAGGCTCACCACGGTGGTGCCGGCGACGAGATCGGCGTGGGCGATCGACGGCGGTGAGGACGGGGACGGGACAGGACGAACCGCCAAACCTAGACAAATCTTGAGGAAAATGGAGCTTGGATAAGGAGCTTCGAGAGGAGAAAGCTTAAGTGTGGCTCGGGCATTTCATCGAACACCTCATGTGCATAGGAGGTGAGCTAGAGCACCACACACCTCTCCCACGGCCGGCCAAAAAAACATAGCAGTGGCTCTGTTCGCGGGCAGGGGCAGGGGTATATATAGGCCTCTCTTTAGTCCCGGTTTGTGGCTAAAACCGGGACTAAAGGACAGCCTTTGGTCCCGGTTCCAGCCACCAACCGGGACTAAAGGTGCTGGGCCAGGAGCGAGGCCCATTGGTCCCGGTTCGTGTCTGGAACCGGGACCAAAAGTGTCAGACGAATCAGGACCAATGGCCCCCGAGGCTCGGCCGGCGCCCTGGCCTCATGAACCGGGACTGATGGCCCCTTTGGTCCCGGTTCGTGAGTGAACCGGGATTAATGCCCTTACCTAGGCTTCAACCAAAGCCCTGTTTTCTACTAGTGACCGTAGCATTGGATATTTTTCCCACGATCATATCCCATATGGACTGGAGTCAACTCCAAGCACGACCAGTCGCTCGGACCCTAGCATCTGGATGAACTCTCCTTGCGGTGGTTCCCTTCATTGTAAACCCCTCATCTTTGCTCTTGATTGAATATAAAGAAGGAACCATTTATAAAAAAAATCACTTGGCCCAAGCCACCGCATCCATCGTACCCGCTACTGCAGCAGTCGCCATCGTCGTTCGATGCAGGCCCATCATCCGCTTCCATCGTCGTATTCGTAGGCCGAGTGAAGTCTATTTTAAACCCTGATGTTCTAGAGGGCGACATAAATGCCTCTTCATGTTTAAATCCCTGCAATCGGTACACTATAGTCATCAATCCCGATCAATCTAAACCCTAAAGCTTTGGTGCACCAGGAAAATAATGATCCCGGCCGGGATCACTCTCCACGGTCACTGACCACCCGGACCCATGTGTCGCATTAATCTTCCGATCGATCCCCAATCTCTGTCTCTCTTCCCGGGATGTGCGGGCGTCCGCGTCGGGCTCGTCGACTTCTCATGTCTCAAGCCGCCGCGCCATGGGCAACCAGACCTACTTCCAGCCGGCCCTGCACTACCTCCTGCCGGCCTCCACACACGTGCACGCCATCCAAGAGGCGCACATGCTCTTCTTCCCCACTCTTGACGACCTCTTCGCTAGGACAAGTGTGCGTCATTCGCCGTCGGCGCGCTCATCATCAGCCGCAGCAGCCTCAACTTGGCAGGCATGGGTTGTAGCATCGGCTCCGTCGGCGTCGACATCGCGGCCGGCCTCCTACGGGCAATGTCGTATGTTGTCGTGGTCAGCGGCTCAGTGCCACCGCCAAGATCCTCACGGTCGGATGGTGCTGCGGTTAGGACCACAAGAAGCTCTGCTACTTGTGAGCTGTGTTGGGATTTCCCCGAAGAAGAGGGGATGATGTAGTACAGTAGAGATAAGTATTTCCCTCAGTTATGAAACCAAGGTTATCAATCCAGTAGGAGAATCATGCAACAACTCGTTAAAAGCACCTGCACACAATTAACAAATCCTTGCAACCCAACACGAACAAGGGGTTGTCAAGCCCTTGACAGTTACGAGCAAGATTAAATTCTATGCTATTTGATAGATAGATCGAACAAAAATACAAAATAAAATAAATAAAAGAAAAATGGAGCAAGGTTTTTTCGGTTTTAATATATGATAAAAGATAGACCCGGGGGCCATAGTTTTCACTAGAGATTTCTCTCTTCAAAATAGTATATGGTGGGTAAACAAATTACTGTTGGGCAATTGATAGAAAAACAAATAATTATGATGATATCCAAGGCAATGATCATATATAAGGCATCACGTCCGAGACAAGTAGACCGAAACGATTATGCATCTACTACTATTACTCCACACATCGACCGCTATCCAGCATGCATCTAGTGTATTAAGTTCATGAGAAAACAGAGTAACGCCTTAAGCAAGATGACATGATGTAGACAAAATAAACTCACGTATGAATAAACCCCATATTTTACCCTTAATAGCAACGATACATACATGTCATGTCCCCTTCTGTCACTGAGATTGAGCACCGCAAGATCGAACTCATTACAAAGCACCTCTCCCATTGCGAGAAAAATCAATCTAGTTGGCCAAACCAAATCAATAGATCGGAGAGAAATACGAAGCTATATAAATCATGCATAAAAGAGTTCAGAGAAAACTCAAATAATATTCATTTATAGATCTGATCATAAACTCACAATTCATCAGATCCCAACAAACACACCACAAAAAGTGATTACATCAAATAGATCTCCAAGAACATCGAGGAGAACATTGTATTGAAGATCAAATAGAGAGAAGAAACAATCTAGATACTAACTATGGACCCAAAGGTCTGTGGTAAACTACTCACGCATCATCGGAAGGGCAGCAAGAATGATGTAGAGCCCCTTTGTGATCGAATCCCCTTCCAGCAAAGTGCCGGAAAAGGCCTCCAGATGGGATCTGTCAAGAACAGGAACTCGCGGAAAAAGTATTTCGTGGACTCCTCTGTTGTTTTCACGATTTTAGAGAATTTATAGAGGCAGATTTAGGTCAAACAGAGCCATGTGGGCCCCACAAGCCACCAGGGCGCGCCCTTGTGCCTCGTGGGCCACTGATCTATCTTCTCGTCCCCTCCCGAAGCTTCCAGGGTCTCTTATTGCCAGAAAAAAATCTCCAAAAAGTTTCATGGCATTTGGACTTTGTTTGGTACTGATATTCTGCAAAACCAAGAACAAGCAAAAAAACAGCAACTGGCACTGGTCACTAAGTTAATAGGTTAGCCCCAAAAAATGATATATAATTGCTTGAAAGTGTATATAAAACATCCAAGATTGATAATATAATAGCATGGAACAATAAAAAATTATAGATACCTTGGAGACGTATCAAGCATCCCCAAGCTTAATTTCTGCTCGTCCTCGAGTAGGTAAATGATAAAAACAGAAGTTTTGATGTGGAATGCTACCTAACATATTCATCATATATTGTTTTATTTTGTAGCATGGACATTTGGACTTGAATGATTCAAAGCAATAGTTTATAATTTGACATGAAGACATCAATACTCAAGCATACTAACAAGCAACCATGTCTTTCAAAATATCAACACTAAAGAAAGTTATCCCTAGACCATTGTGCTCAATCATTGATTGATGACCCATAAGTATAGGGGATCAATCGTAGTCCTTTCGATAAGTAAGAGTGTCGAACCCAACGAGAAGCAGAAGGAAATGACAAGCGGTTTTCAGCAAGGTATTTTCTGCAGGCACTGAACTTGTCGGTAATAGATAGTTTGATAGCAAGGCAATTGGTAACGAGCAAGTAATAGTAACAGTAACAAAGGTGTAGCAAGGTAGCCCAATCCTTTTTGTAGCAAAGGACAGGCCGTACCAAACTCTTATAGTAAGCAAAGAGTTCTTGAGGACACACAGGAATTTCATCTAGTCACTTTCATCATGTTTGTTTGATTCGCGTTCATTACTTTGATAATTTGATATGTGGGTGTGTTGGGGAACGTTGCATGGGAAACAAAAAATTTCCAACGCTCAGCAAGATCAATCTAGGAGATGAACATCTATGAGAGGACATATTGCATCTACATACCCTTGTAGATCGCTAAGCGAAAGCGTTAAGAAACGCGGTTGATGTAGTCGAACGTCTTCGCGATCCAATCACGATCCGTCCCGCGAACTCCCGATCCAAGTGCCGAATGGACGGCACCTCCGCGTTCAACACACGTACGGCTTGATGACGCCTTCACCTTCTCGATCCAGTGAGTGATGGTGAAGTAGTAGCTCGAGTCCTCCGGCAGCACGACGGCGTGGTGGCAGTGGTGGTGGTGGAATCTCAGCAGAGCTTCGCTAGGCACTACGGAGAGGAAGAGGGCTATGAGGGAGAGGGAGGGCAGCGCCGTGGCATAGATGGGTGGGGTTGCCCTCCCTCTACCCCTCTATATATAGGGGGAAGGGGGGAGGAGGAGGCGCCCTAGGGTTTCCCCTGGGGGGGCCGGCGGCCACAAGGGCAACACTAGATGGGTTTTGGGTGGCCCCCCTAGGTGCCTTTCCCCCCAAGCAAGGGGGAGGCAGCCCTAGGGGGCGCACCAACCCTCTGGTGATCGTGAGCTGAGGTGAGGGGGCGCACAGCCCCTTAGTGGGCTGGTGTGCCTCCCTTCCTTGGCCCATGAGACCCCCCAGCACTTGTCGGGGCCCCCGAAACCCCTTTCGGTTCTCCTGGTCATAACCCAGTACCCCCGGAACACTTCCGGGCTCCGATTCCCTTCGTCCTATATATTGATCTTCACCTCCGAACCATTCCGGAGTTCCTCGTCATGTTCGGGATCTCATCTGGGACTCCGAAAAACCTTTGGTTACCACCAAAACAACTCAACTATACTTATATCGTCACCAAACGTTAAGTGTGTAGACCCTGTGGGTTCGAGAACTATGCAGACATGACCGAGACACCTCTATGGTCAATAACCAATAGCGGGACCTGGATGCCCATATTGGTTCCTACATATTCTATGAAGATCTTATCATTCGAACCTCGATGTCAAGGATTCAGGTAATCCCGTATGCAGTTCCCTTTGTCTATCGGTATGTTACTTGCCCGAGATACGATCGTCGGCATCTCCATACCTAGTTCAATCTCGTTACCGGCAAGTCTATTTACTCGTTCCGTAATACAAGATCCCGTGGCTAACCCATTAGTCACATTGCTTGCAAGGTCATTGTGATGCTGTATTATCGAGAGGGCCCAGAGATACCTCTCCGTCATACGGAGTGACAAATCCCCGTCTTGATCCATGCCAACTCAACAGACACCCTCGGAGATACCTGTAGAGCACCTTTATAGTCACCTAGTTACGTTGCGACGTTTGGTACACACAAGGTATTCCTCCGGTGTCAGTGAGTTGCATGATCTCATGGTCATAGGAACATATACTTGACATGCAGAAAATGATAGCAATAAACTTGATACGATCATATGCTACGTTCATAGTTTGGGTCTTGTCCATCACATCATTCTCCTAATGATGTGATCTCGTTATCAAATGGCAACTCATGTATATGGCTAGGAAACCACAGCCATCTTTGATCAACGAGCTAGTCCGGTAGAGGCTCACTAGGGACATGTTGTTGTCTATGTATCCACACATGCATTTGAGTTTCCGGTCAATACAATTATAGTATGGATAATAAACGATTATCATGAACAAGGAAATATAATAATGACCACTTTATTATTGACTCTAGGGCATATTTCCAACAATCTCCCACTTGCACTAGAGTCAATAATCTAGTAATATATGGTAATCAATATAACACCCATAGAGTTCTAGTGTTGATCATGTTTTGCTCGTGGATGAGGTTTAGTCAACGGATCTGCAACATTCAGATCCGTATGTACTTTGCAAATGTTTATCTCCTCCTCCTTGACTGCATCATGGATGGAGTTGAAGCGTCGCTTTATGTGTTTGATCCTCTTGTGAAACCTTGGTTCCTTGGCTAGAGCAATGGCACCAGTGTTGTCACAAAACAGAGTCATTGGGTTCAGTACACTGGGCACAACTCCAAGATCTGTCATGAACTGCTTCATCCAGACACCTTCCTTCACTGCCTTCGAGGCAGCTATGTACTCTGCTTCACATGTAGAATCAGCTACCCCGCTTTGCTTGGAACTGCACCAGCTTACCGCTCCCCCATTAAGAATGTATATGTATCCGGTTTGAGACTTAGAGTCATCCGGATCAGTGTCAAAGCTTGCATCGACGTAACCCTTTACGATGAGATCTTGATCACCTTTGTAAACGAGAAACATTTCCTTAGTCCTTTTTAGGTACTTCGGGATATTCTTCACCGCTGTCCAGTGATCCACCCCTGGATTACTTTGAAACCTTCCGGCCATACTTATGGCAAGCCTGACATCCAGTCTTGTGCACAGCATCGCATACATGATAGAGCCTATGGCAGAAGCATAGGGGATGACACTCATCTTTTCTCTATCCTCTGTAGTCGCTGGGCATTAAGTCTGACTCAACTTCATGCTACTTCTTGAGCTTGCGTTGGTTTTTCCCTTGAAGAGGAAAGGGTGATGCAGCAAAGTAGAGATAAGTATTTCCCTCAGTTTGAGAACCAAGGTATCAATCTAGTAGGAGGTACAAGCAAGTCTCCAATCTATGCACCTGCAGAAACAATCAAACACTTGCACCCAACACGATAAAGGGGTTGTCAATCCCTTCACGGTCACTTGCAAGGATGAGATCTGATAGAGATAGATATAAAAGATTACTAAAACATAAAACAAAATAAAAGTAAATAAATTGCAGCAAGGTATTTTGGGGTTTTTGGTTTTATTGATCTGAAAGTATATGGTGGAAAATAGACCCGGGGGCCATAGGTTTCACTAGAGGCTTCTCTCTTGAAAGAAAGCATACGGTGGGTGAACAAATTACTGTCGAGCAATTGATAGAAAAGCGCAAAGTTATGACGATATCCAAGACAGTGATTATGAATATAGGCATCACGTCCGTGTCAAGTAGACCGACTCCTGCCTGCATCTACTACTATTACTCCACACATTGACTGCTATCCAACATGCATCTACAGTATTAAGTTCATAAGAACGGAGTAACGCCTTAAGTAAGATGACATGATGTAGAGGGATAAACTCAAGCAATATGATGAAAACCCCATCTTTTTATCCTTGATGGCAACAATAAAATACATGCCTCGCTACCCCTACTTTGTCACTGGGTGAGGACACCGCAAGATTGAA
The DNA here is from genome assembly GCA_011799875.1 of Thinopyrum elongatum. Lineage (NCBI taxonomy): Eukaryota > Viridiplantae > Streptophyta > Magnoliopsida > Poales > Poaceae > Thinopyrum > Thinopyrum elongatum. The sequence continues at coordinate 457,207,701 of CM022299.1, forward strand.
CCCAAAACTAAGCACCTCTCCCATTGCAAGAAGAACCAATCTAGTTGGCCAAACCAAACCGATAATTCGAAGAGAAATACAAAGATATCAAATCATGCATATAAGAATTCAGAAAAGACTCAAATAATATTCATAGATAATCTGATCATAAATCCACAATTCATCGGATCTCGACAAACACACCGCAAAAGAATATTACATCAGATAGATCTCCAAGAACATCGAGGAGAACATTGTATTGAAGATCAAAGAGAGAGAAGAAGCCATCTAGCTACTAGCTATGGACCCGTAGGTCTGTGGTAAACTACTCACGCTTCATCGAAAGGGCAATAGGGTTGATGTAGAAGGAATCCCCCTCCGGCAGGGTGCCAGAAAAGGCCCCAAGATGGGATCTCACGGGTACTGAAGGTTATGGCGGCAGAAAAGTTTTTTGGTGGACGCTTCTAGTCGTTTGGGAATTTATAGAGCTGGATTTAGGGTTAGGGGACTCTAGAGGGGCCCACAAGCCCTCAGCCCCCCCCCCCTAGGGCGCGCCCCTGAGGCTTGTGGCCTCCTCGGGGGATCTTCTGGCCCTCTCTCCAAATTACGTGGGTGTCATCTGGTCCAAGAAAAATCATCGTGAAAGTTTTATTTCATTTGGACTCCGTTTGATATTCCTTTTATGTAAAATTCAAACACAAGGAAAAAACAGAAGCTGGCACTGGGCTATAGGTTAATAAGTTAGTCCCAAAAATAATATAAAATAGCATATTAATGCATATAAAACATCCAAAATAGATAATATAATAGCATGGAACGATAAAAAATTATAGATATGTTGGAGACGTATCAAGCATCCCCAAGCTTAATTCCTACTCGTCCTCGAGTAGGTAAATGATAAAAATAGAATTTTTGATGTGGAATGCTACCTAACATATTTATCCATGTAATCTTATTTATTGTGGCACGAATATTCAGATCCATAAGATTCAAAACAAAGGTTTAATATTGACATAAAAACAATAATACTTCAAGCATACTAATAAAGCAATCATGTCTTCTCAAAATAACATGGCCAAAGAAAGTTATCCCTACAAAATCATATAGTCTGGCTATGCTCCATCTTCATCACACAAAGTATTAAATCATACACAACCCCGATGACAATCCAAGCAATTGTTTCATACTTTTGATGTTCTCAAACTTTTTCAACTTTCACGCAATACATGAGCGTGAGCCATGGATATAACACTATAGGTGGAATAGAATATGGTGGTTGTGGAGAAGACAAAAATAAGGAGAAAGTCTCACAACAACTAGGTGTATTAACGGGCTATGGAGATGCCCATCAAGAGATATCAATGTGAGTGAGTAGGGATTGCCATGCAATGGATGCACTAGAGTTATAAGTGTATGAAAGCTCAAAAAGAAACTAAGTGGGTGTGCATCCAACTCGCTTGCTCACGAAGACCTAGGGCAATTTGAGGAAGCCCATCATTGGAATATACAAGCCAAGTTCTATAATGAAAAATTCCCACTAGTATATGAAAGTGACAACATAGGAGACTCTCTATCATGAAGATCATGGTGCTACTTTGAAGCACAAGTGTGGTAAAAGGATAGTAGCATTGCCCCTTCTCTCTTTTCTCTCACTTTTTTTTGTTTGGGCTTCTTTTGGCCTCTTTTATTTTTTTGTAAGTCCGGAGACTCATCCCAACTTGTGAGGGAATCATAGCTTCCATCATCCTTTCCTCACATGCGATAATGCTCTAATAATGATGATCATCACACTTTTATTTACTTACAACTCAATTCTAGAACAAAATATGACTCTATATGAATGCCTCCGGTGGAGTACCGGGATGTGCAATGATCAAGAGTGACATGTATAAAATATGAACGGTGGCCTTGCCACAAATACTATGCCAACTACATGATCATGCAAAGCAATATGACAATGATGAAGCGTGTCATAATAAATGGAACGGTGGAAGTTGCATGGCAATATATCTCGGAATGGCTATGGAAATGCCATAATAGGTAGGTATGGTGGCTGTTTTGAGGAAGGTATATGGTGGGTTTAATGCACCGGCGAGAATTGCGCGGTACTAGAGAGGCTAGCAATGATGGAAGGGCGAGAGTGCGTATAATCCATGGACTCAACATTAGTCATAAAGAACTCACATACTTATTGCAAAAATTTATTAGCTATCGAAACAAAGTACTACATGCATGCTCCTAGGGGGATAGATTGGTAGGAAAAGACCATCGCTCATCCCCGACCGCCACTCATATGGAAGACAAGCAATAAATAAATCATGCTCCGACTTCATCACATAACGGTTCACCATACGTGCATGCTACGGGAATAACAAACTTTAACACAAGCATTTCTATCAATCCACAATTACTCACTAGCATGACTCTAATATCACCATCTTTATATCTCAAAACAAATGCAAGGAATCAAACTTCTCATAGTATTCAACACTCTTTATATGAAAGTTTTTATTATATCTTGATGCGGCTTGAAGCTACGTCGGTACTTCCCCAAAGAGGAAGGGATGATGCAGCACAACGGCGGTAGGTATTTCCCTCAGTGATGAGACCAAGGTTATCAAACCAGTAGGAGAACCAAGCAACACTACGTAAATAGCACCTGCACACAAATAACAAATACTCGCAACCCGACGTGTAAAAGGGGGTTGTCAATCCCTTTCAGGCAACGGCGCCAAAAATTGGCAAACAGACGTGAGAGAGTAGTAAATATTGATAGATCGAACGCCAAATAAAATAAAGTGCAGCAAGGTATTTTTGTATTTTTGGTTTAATAGATCTGAAAATAAAAGTTGCAAATAAATAAAAGAGCGAATAGCAAAACAGATCTTGAAAGCAAATATATTGGAAAAGAGACCCGGGGGCCTTAGGTTTCACTAGTGGCTTCTCTCAAGAAAAATAGCAAACGGTGGGTGAACAAATTACTGTTGGGCAATTGATAGAACTTCAAATAATCATGATGATATCCAGGCAATGATCATTATATAGGCATCACGTCCAAGATTAGTAGACCGACTCCTGCCTGCATCTACTACTATTACTCCACACATCGACCGCTATCCAGCATGCATCTAGTGTATTAAGTTCATGGAGAAACAGAGTAATGCAATAAGAACGATGACATGATGTAGACAAGATCTATTTATGTAGAAATAGACCCCATCGTTTTATCCTTAGTAGCAACGATACATACGTGTCGGTTCCCCTTCTGTCACTGGGATCAAGCACCGTAAGATCGAACCCACTACAAAGCACATCTTCCCATTGCAAGATAAATAGATCAAGTTGGTCAAACAAAACCCAAATATCAGAGAAGAAATACGAGGCTATAAGCAATCATGCATATAAGAGATCAAAGAAGACTCAAATAACTTTCATGGATAAAAAGATAGATCTGATCATAAACTCAAAGTTCATCGGATCCCAACAAACACACCGCAAAAAGAGTTACATCATATGGATCTCCAAGAGACCATTGTATTGAGAATCAAATGAGAGAGAGAAAGCCATCTAGCTACTAACTACGGACCAGTAGGTCTACAAAGAACTACGCACGCATCATCGGAGAGGCACCAATGGAAGTGGTGAACCCCTCCATGATGGTGTCTAGATTGGATCTGGTGGTTCTGGACTCTGCGGCGGCTGGAATTGATTTTTGTCGAATCCCCAGGGTTTCTGGAATATTGGGGTATTTATAGAGCAAAGAGGTGGTTCGGGGGGTACCCGAGGTGGGCACAACCCACCAGGGCGCGCCTGGGCCTCCAGGCGCGCCCTGGTGGGTTGTGCTCCCCTCGGAGCAGCCCCCCAGGCGCTTCTCCGGCCCACTGGATGTCTTCTGGTCCAAAAAAAATCCACAAAAAGTTTCACTGCGTTTGGACTCCGTTTGGTATTGATTTCCTGTGATGTAAAAAACATGCAAAAAATAGCAACTGGCACTTGGCACTATGTCAATAGGTTAGTACCAAAAAATGATATAAAATGACTATAAAATGATTGTAAAACATCCAAGAATGATAATATAACAGCATGGAACAATCAAAAATTATAGATACGTTGGAGACGTATCAGCATCCCCACGCTTAATTCCTGCTCGTCCTCGAGTAGGTAAATGATAAAAACAGAATTTTTGATGTGGAATGCTGCCTAACATGTCATATCATATTCTTTCTTTTATAGCATGGACATTTGGACTTTTATATGGTTCAAAGCAATAGTCTATTTTTGACATGATGACTTAAATACTTAAGCATGTCAACAAGCAACTATGTCTTTCAAAATATCAATGCTAAAATAAGTTATCCCTAGCCCATCATGCTCCACCATTGATCCATTCATGAAACACATTCGAATATTAACTACACCCAATGCTCAGGTACAATCATAGTGCCTCCTAGTTGGTGCTTTATAAGAGAAGATGGAGACTCAAATTAAAAATAAAAATTGCATAAAGTAAAGAAAGGCCCTTCGCAGAGGGAAGTAGGGATTTGTAGAGGTGCCAGAGCTCAAAGCGAAAATTGAGAGATAAAAAATATTTTGGGAGGTGTGCTTTTCCCACCAATGAAAATGACTTAGAGTTCCCAACACTTTCCATGCTAGATATATCATAGGCGGTTCCCAAACAGAAAATAAAGTTTATTCCTTTTTCCACCATTTATTTCACTTTCCATGGCTAGCCGTATCCACGGGTGCCCTCCATACCAACACTTTCCAAGGAATTTATTATTTGACAACATAAAGTAAATTCATTTTTTCATTTCGGGACTAGGCATCCCTAATACCTTTGCCGTACTCTCGTGCAATGACAAGTGAATAAACACTCATCGTGAGAATAACACATCTAGCATGGAAAATATTAGCCACCCCTCACCGCCTCGTGAGCGGTACGAACACACAAAAGAGAAGTTTATTTTGAAAATTAGAGATGGCACATACAAATTTGCTTAGAACTGCAAAAGAATACCGCATATAGGTAGATATAGTGGACTCATGTGGCAAAACTGGTTTAAAGGGTTTTGGATGCACAAGTAGTGATCATACTTAGTGCAAAATGAAGGCTAGCAAAAGATTGAGAAGCGACCAACCAAAAAATGAATAATCTCATAAGCAAGCATTAAGCATAATTAACACCGAATAATGCACCACAAGTAGGATATAATATCATTGCATGACTATTGACTTTCGTGCTTGCATAGGGAATCACAAACCTTAACACCAATATTCTTACTAAAGCACAATTACTCACCAACATAACTCACATATCACATCATCATATCTCAAAACTATTACAAGGAATCAAGTTTATTTTGTCCAATGATCTTCATGAAAGTTTTTATTATATCCTTCTTGGATATCTATCACTTTGGGACTAATTTTCATGTGTTGCTTTTGATAAGCTCAAACAAATATAAGTGAAGATCATGAGCATGATATTTCTTTCTCTCAAATTAATTTAAGTGAAGCAAGAGAGAATTTCTTAAAAAAAATACTAACTCCCAAATAAATCAAAGTGAAGCATGAGAGCATTTCTTCAAAAATACTAAAGCACGCCATGCTCAAAAAGATATAAGTGAAGCACTAGAGCAAATCCATAGCTCATAAAAATTTAAGTGAAGCATAGAGAGCAATTCTAACAAGTCATGGCATAATTTTGGCTCTCTCAAATAGGTGTGCCCTGCAAGGATTCTTGACTTAGAACATAAAGCAAAACATGCAAAGACTCATATCATACAAGACGCTCCAAGCAAAACTCATAGTATGTGACGAATAAAAATATAGCTTCGAGTAAAATACCGATGGTCGTTAGAAGAAAGAGGGGATGCCACTCGGGGCATCCCCAAGCTTAGTTGTTTGCTTCTCTTTGGATAATAGCTTGGGATGCCATGGGCATCCCCAAGCTTAGGCTCTTCTTACTCCTTATTCCTTCATCCGTCGTAAGATAACCCAAAACTTGAAAACTTCAATCACACGAAACTCAACAAAACCTTCGTGAGATCCGTTAGTATAAGAAAGCAAATCACTACTATAAGTTCTGTAGCAAACCAATTCATATTTTATTCTTGCATTATATCTACTGTATTCCAACTTTTCTATGGCAAAAAATCATCAAAGAAAACCATAGAATCATCAAAACAAGCACACAACGCAAAGAAAACAGAATCTGTCAAAAACAGTACAGTCTATAGCAATCTGAATATTTCGAATACTTCTGAAACTCCAAAAATTCTAAAAAAATTAGGAAAACAGAGGAAATTTGTATATCAATCTTTTGTAAAAACTTCAGAATTTTTAGTATCTGCTATGAATTTTCAAAATTGTTTTACTGGACGCAAAAGTTTCTGTTTTCCAACAAGATCAAATCAACTATCACTCAAATCAATCCTAAAGGTTTTACTTGGCACAAACACTAATTAAAACACAAAAAACACTCAAGAATAGAAAGCAAAAAGCAAAAATAAATTTTATTCGTTGGGTTGCCTCCCAACAAGCGCTATTGTTTCATGCCCCTAGCTAGGCATAATGCAAGGATCTAAGTTTTGTCGTCTTGGGTCTCCAATTCTTCAATAAAACACTTAGAATTCTTCAAGGATTTAGCACATAAATTTTCAACGACAATACTTCTAGGCACGAGATTGTAAAATTCATTCTTGCAAATAGGGTCTCTTATCACTTCAATAAAATTGGGATGGATACTAATCATCTTAAGATCTCCTTTATCATTACTAGAAGTTGCACCCTTGTTTTTAGTAACTTGAGTAGTCTTGCCAATTTTTACGGGAGTTTTGGCGGAAGCAAAAGCCGTACTTAGATTACTAAAGATTTCTTCTAGTTTATCAATCCGAGACGGGCTTTCTTCAATTCTTTCATGAATTACGGTCCCCTTTTCTTTTAGCAACTTAAAAACTTCTCCCGCTTTTGACCCAATTTTAGTGGCAAAATTAAGCATCTTTTTATCCAAGTTTTCAATATGCTCTTCAGTAAGCATTTTCTTTTCAATAGCATCTAGTCTTTCCATAACATGCTCAAGAGTCAAAGTTGTTTCATTAATCATAAGAGGTGGTGATCCTACTAAATTTCCCATAGCATTAAAAGCATCAAGAGAGGGACACATCAAGAAATTTCCACCGGTAATCGTATCAAGAATGAACCTATACCAAGTGGTGATGCCCACATAAAAACAACGAAGAAGAACAATGGTAGATTGCTTACGGATAGATCTATTATGAGCATTGCAAATTCTATACCAAGCATCTTTTAAATTCTCTCCTCCCCTTTGTTTAAAGTTGAGAACTTTGTTCTCGGGAGTGCACGCAATAGAGGAAGAATTATCCATAACGACAAAAGGTGGCAAACAAAATTGCACACAAGATAGATCTGACGGGAAAACGGCGAATGAAAAAAAAGGGCGAATAAAATGGCAAATTTTTGTGAAGTGGGCCAGAGGAAAACGAGAGGCAAATGGAAAATAATGTAAATTGCGAGGAGATGAGATTTGTGATTAGGAACCTGGTATATGTTGAAGATCCTCCCTGGTAACGGCGCCAGAAATTCCTTTTGATGCGGCTTGAAGCTACGTCGGTATTTCCCCAAAGAGGAAGGGATGATGCAGCACATCGGCGGTAGGTATTTTCCTCAGTGATGAGACCAAGGTTATCGAAACAGTAGGAGAACCAAGCAACACTACGTAAACAGCACCTGCACACAAATAACAAATACTCGCAACCCGACGTGTAAAAGGGGTTGTCAATCCCTTTCGGGCAACGGCGCCAAAATTTGGCAAACGGACGTGAGAGAGTAGTAAATATTGATAGATCGAACGCCAAATAAAATAAAGTGCAGCAAGGTATTTTTGTATTTTTGGTTTAATAGATCTGAAAATAAAAGTTGCAAATAAATAAAAGAGCGAATAGCAAAACAGATCTTGAAAGCAAATATATTGGAAAAGAGACCCGGGGGCCGTAGGTTTCACTAGTGGCTTCTCTTGAGAAAAATAGCAAATGGTGGGTGAACAAATTACTATTGGGCAATTGATAGAACTTCAAATAATCATGACGATATCTAGGCAATGATCATTATATAGGCATCACATCCAAGATTAGTAGACCGACTCCTGCCTACATCTACTACTATTACTCCACACATCGACCGCTATCCAGCATGCATCTAGTGTATTAGGTTCATGGAGAAACGGAGTAATGCAATAAGAACGATGACATGATGTAGACAAGATCTATTTATGTAGAAATAGACCCCATCGTTTTATCCTTAGTAGCAACGATACATACGTGTCGGTTCCCCTTCTGTCACTGGGATCAAGCACCGTAAGATTGAACCCACTACAAAGCACCTCTTCCCATTGCAAGATAAATAGATCAAGTTGGCAAACAAAACCCAAATATCAAAGAAGAAATACGAGGCTATAAGCAATCATGCATATAAGAGATCAAAGAAGACTCAAATAACTTTCATGGATAAAAAGATAGATCTGATCATAAACTCAAAGTTCATCGGATCCCAACAAACACAACGCAAAAGAGTTACATCATATGGATCTCCAAGAGACCATTGTATTGAGAATCAAACAAGAGAGAGAAAGCCATCTAGCTACTAACTACGGACCCGTAGGTCTACAAAGAACTACTCACGCATCATCGGAGAGGCACCAATGGAAGTGGTGAACCGCTCCATGATGGTGTCTAGATTGGATCTGGTGGTTCTGGACTCTGCGGCGGCTGGAATTGATTTTCGTCGACTCCCCTAGGGTTTCTAGAATATTGGGGTATTTATAGAGCAAAGAGGCCGTTCGGGGGGTACCCGAGGTGGGCACAACCCACCAGGGCGCGCCTGGGCCTCCAGGCGTGCCCTGGTGGGTTGTGCTCCCCTCGGAGCACCCCCCCTAGGCGCTTCTCCGGCCCACTAGATGTCTTCTGGTCCAAAAAAATCCACAAAAAGTTTCGCTGCGTTTGGACTCCGTTTGGTATTGATTTCCTGCGATGTAAAAAACATGCAAAAAATAGCAACTGGCACTTGGCACTATGTCAATAGGTTAGTACAAAAAAATGATATAAAATGACTATAAAATGATTGTAAAACATCTAAGAATGATAATATAATAGCATGGAACAATCAAAAATTATAGATACATTGGAGACGTATCATATCCCTCTTGGATGCCCATCATATTAGGACTAAATCCATAACCTAAGCAATTTACCATGCTGTTTAGAGACTCTCAAAATAATATAAGTGAAGCATGAGAGTTCAACAATTTCTATAAAATAAAGCCACCGCCGTGCTCAAAAAAGATATAAGTGAAGCACTAGAGCAAATTGCCTAGCTCAAAAGATATAAGTGAAGCACATAGAGTATTCTAATAAATCACGATTCATGTGTGTCCCTCTCAAAAGTTGTGTACAACAAGGATGATTGTGGCAAACTAAAAAGAAAAGACTCATATCATACAAGACGCTCCAAGCAAAACACATATCATGTGGTGAATAAAAATATAGCCTCAAGTAAATTTACTGATGGATTGAAGACGAAAGAGGGGATGCCATCCGGGGCATCCCCAAGCTTACATGCTTGGTTGTCCTTTAATATTACCTTGGGGTGCCTTGGGAATCCCCAAGCTTAGGCTCTTGGCACTCCTTATTCCATAGTCCATCAAATCTCTACCCAAAACTTGAAAACTTCACAACACAAAACTCAACAGAAAACTCATGAGATCCGTTAGTATAAGAAAATAAATCACCACTTTTGGTACTGTTGTGAACTCATTCTTTATTTATATTGGTGTAATATCTATTGTATTCCAACTTTTCCATGTTTCATACCCGCAGATACTACCCATAGATTCATCAAAATAAGCAAACAACACATAGAAAACAGAATCTGTCAAAAACAGAACAGTCTGTAGCAATCTGTAAACTTAGTATACTTCTGTAACTCCAAAAATTCTGAAAATTTAGGAAAACCTGGGAAATTTGTATATCAATCTTGTGTAAAACATTCAGATCAAAAACACATTTTTGTGATTTTTTTTAAAAAAATTACTGAGTGCAAAAGTTTCTGTTTTTCAGCAAGATCAAATGAACTATCACCGTAAGCCATCCCAAAGGTCTTACTTAGCTCAAACACTAATTAAAACACCAAAACACAAGTACTACAGAGGTAATAAATTTATTGAAGAATGGAACCAAAAACATAAAAATAAAATTGGGTTGCCTCCCAACAAGCGCTATTGTTTAACGCCCCTAGCTAGGCATAAAACATAGATCTAGGTATTGTCATCTTTGCTATGCAATCCATAAGTAGCCCTCATAATAGATTCATATGGAAACTTAATTTTCTTTCTTGGAAAGTGTTCCATGCCCTTCCTTAACAAAAATTGAAATCTAATGTTTCCTTCTTTCATATCAATAATTGCACCAATCGTTCTAAGGAAAGGTCTACCAAGAATAATAGGACATGTAGGATTGCAATCTATATCAAGCACAATGAAATCTATGGGCACATAATTCCTATTTGCAACAATAAGAACATCATTAATCCTTCCCATAGGTTTCTTAATAGTGGAATCCGGTAGATGCAAATTTAAAGAACAATCATCAAATTCACAGAAACCTAGCACATCACATAAAGTTTTTGGAATCGTAGAAACGCTAGCACCCAAATCACACAAAGCATGGCACTTATAATCTTTAATTTTAATATTAATAGTAGGTTCCCACTCATCATAAAGCCTTCTAGGGATTGAAACTTCCAACTCAAGTTTTTCTTCAAAAGATTTCATCATAGCATCAACAATATGTTTAGTAAAAGCTTTATTTTGATTATAAGCATGAGGAGAATTTGAAATGGATTGCAACAAGTAAATACAATCTATCAAAGAACAATTGTCATAATTAAAGTCCTTGAAATCCAAAAGAGTGGGCTCATCGCAACTTAAATTTTTGACCTCTCCAATCCCACTTTTATCAATTTTTGCATTAAGATCTATAAACTCCGAATCATTGGGACGCCTTCTAGCTAAAGTTGACTCATCTCCAGTCCCATCTTTATCAAGATTTATATTAGAAAACAAAGATTCAATAGGAGTCACATCAATCACTTTAAGATCTTCAACATTATTCTCGCAAAAACTAGAAGAACACGCTTTTACAAACCAATCTCGCTTAGCACGCATCCTAGCGGTTTTTTCTTTACACTCATCAATAGAAATTTTAATAGCTTTCAGAGATTCATTAATATCATGCTTGGGTGCCATAGATCTAATTTTCAAAGGATCAATCTCAAGAGAAATTCTATCAACGTTCCTAGCCAAATCATCAATCTTAAGCAATTTCTTCAACCATAGCATTGAAATTCTTTTGAGAACTAAAGAAATCTTTAATATTGTTCTCAAGATCAGAGGGTATTTTATTATAATTTCCATAAGAATTGTTGTAGGAATTACCATAATTATCAGAGGAATTACTAGGAAACGGCCTAGGGTTGAAATTACCTCTATACGCGTTATTACCAAAATTGTTCCTACCAACAAAATTCACATCCATAGATTCATTATTATTCTCAATCAAAGTGGACAAAGGCATATCATTAGGATCAATAGTAGCACTCTTACTAGCAAACAATTTCATAAGTTCATCCATCTTTCCACTCAAAGTATTAATTTCTTCAATTGCATGTACTTTTTTACTAGTGGAAGATCTTTCGGTATGCCATTGAGAGTAATTAGCCACAATATTATTTAGGAGTTTAGTAGCTTCTCCTAATGTAATGTCCATAAAAGTACCTCCCACGGTGGAATCTAAAAGATTTCTAGATGCAAAATTCAATCCGGCATAAAAATTATGTATGATCATCCATAAACTTAAACCATGAGTAGGGCAATTTCTTATCATCAATTTCATACTCTCCCAAGATTGTGCAACATGTTCATGATCAAGTTGCTTAAAATTCATTATATCGTTCCTAAGGGAGATGATCTTAGCGGGAGGAAAATACTTGGAAATAAAAGCATCTTTACACTTATTCCATGAATCAATACTATTTTGAGGCAAAGATGAAAACCAAGTTTTAGCACGATCTCGTAGCGAGAACGAAAATAGCTTCAATTTAACGATATCATTATCCACATCTTTTTTATTTTGCATATCACACAACTCAACGAAAGTATTTAGATGGGATGTGGCATCTTCACTAGGAAGGCCAGAAAATTGATCTTTCATAACAAGATTCAGCAAAGCGACATTAATTTCATAAGATTCCGCACTAGTGGCGGGAGCAATCGGAATACTAATAAAATCATTATTATTATTATTATTGAAAAAGGCACATAATTTGGTATTTTCTTGAGACATCGTGACAAACCAAGCAATCTAGCACACGAGCAAACAAAAAGCTAATGAAAAAACGAACAAAAGAAGGGTGAATAAAAAGGCAAATCTTTTTGTTTTTTTCTGAAAATGTTTTAGAAGTGGGGAGAGGCAAATGAGAGGCAAATGGCAAATAATGTAATGCAAGATATGAGAGTTTATGATGGGTACTTGGTAGGCTTGATGTAGAACCTCCCCGGCAACGGCGCCAGAAATTCTTCCTGCTACTTCTTGAGCTTGCGTTGGTTTTTCCCTTGAAGAGGAAGGGGTGATGCAGCAAAGTAGGGATAAGTATTTCCCTTAGTTTGAGAACCAAGGTATCAATCCAGTAGGAGGTACAAGCAAGTCTCCAATCTATGCACCTGCAGAAACAATCAGACACTTGCACCCAATGCGATAAAGGGGTTGTCAATCCCTTCACGATCACTTGCAAGGATGAGATCTGATAGATATAGATATAAAAGATTACTAAAATGTAAAACAAAATAAAAGTAAATAAATTGCAGCAAGGTATTTTTGGGTTTTTGGTTTTATAGATCTGAAAGTATATGATGAAAAATAGACCCAGGGGCCATAGGTTTCACTAGAGGCTTCTCTCTTGAAAGAAAACATACGGTGGGTGAACAAATTACTGTCGAGCAATTGATAGAAAAGTGCAAAGTTATGACAATATCCAAGGCAATGATTATGAATATAGGCATCACATCCGTGTCAAGTAGACCGACTCCTGCCTGCATCTACTACTATTACTCCACACATCGACCGCTATCCAGCATGCATCTAGAGTATTAAGTTCATAAGAATGGAGTAACGCCTTAAGTAAGATGACATGATGTAGAGGGATAAACTCAAGCAATATGATGAAAACCCCATCTTTTTATCCTTGATGGCAACAATACAATACGTGCCTCGCTACCCCTACTTTGTCACTGGGTGAGGACACCGCAAGATTGAACCCAAAACTAAGCACCTCTCCTATTGCAAGAAGAACCAATCTAGTTGGCCAAACCAAACCGATAATTCGAAGAGAAATACAAAGATATCAAATCATGCATATAAGAATTCAGAAAAGACTCAAATAATATTCATAGATAATCTTATCATCAATCCACAATTCATTGGATCTCGACAAACACACAGCAAAAGAATATTACATTGGATGGATCTCCAAGAACATCGAGGAGAACATTGTATTGAAGATCAAAGAGAGAAAAGAAGCCATCTAGCTACTAGCTATGGACCCGTAGGTCTGTGGTAAACTACTCACGCTTCATCGGAAGGGCAATAGGGTTGATGTAGAAGCCCTCCATATTGAATCCCCCTCTGGCAGGGTGCCAGAAAAGGCCCCAAGATGGGATCTCACGGGTACAGAAGGTTACTGCGGCGGAAAAGTATTTTGGTGGATGCTTCTGGTCGTTTGTGAATATTTGGGAATTTATAGAGTTGGATTTAGGGTTAGGGGACTCCCGAGGGGCCCACAAGCCCTCAGGGCGCCCACCCTAGGGTGCGCCCCTGAGGCTTGTGGCCTCCTTGGGGATCTTCTGGCCCTCTCTCCAAGTTACGTGGGTGTCTTCTGGTCCAAGAAAAATCATCGCGAAAGTTTTATTCCGTTTGGACTCCGTTTGATATTCCTTTTCTGTAAAACTCAAAAACAAGGAAAAAACAGAAACTGGCACTAGGCTCTAGGTTAATAAGTTAGTCCCAAAAATAATATAAAATAGCATATTAATGCATATAAAACATCCAAAACAGATAATATAATAGAATGGAACAATCAAAAATTATAGATATGCTGGAGACGTATCACTTCACACCTTGCAAAACAGGCAAGAACCCCTTCTTGGACTGATCCATTTAGAACTTCTTCAAAATCTTATCAAGGTATGTGCTTTGTGAAAGTCCTATTAAGCATCTCGATCTATCTCTATAGATCTTGATGCCAAATATGAAAGCAGCTTCTCCAAGGTCCTTCATTGAAAAACTCTTGTTCAAATATTCCTTCATGTTTTCCAAAAGTTCTATATTGTTTCCAATCAGCAATATGTCATCCACATATAATATTAGAAATGCTATAGAGCTCCCACTCACTTTCTTGTAAATACACGATTCTCCAAAAACTTGTATAAACCCAAACGCTTTGATCACCTCATCAAAGCGAAGATTCCAACTCCGAGATGCTTGCACCAGTCCATAAATGGATCGCTAGAGTTTGCACACTTTGTCAGCATTCTCTGGATCGACAAAACCTTCTGGTTGCATTATATACAACTCTTCCTTAAGGAAACCGTTAAGGAACGCTGTTTTGATATCCATCTGCTAGATTTCATAATCGAAAAATGCAGCTATTTCCAACATGATTCTGATGGACTTAAGCATCGCTACGGGTGATAAAGTCTCATCGTAGTCAACTCCTTGAACTTGTGAAAACCCCTTTGCCACAAGTCGAGCTTTATAGACGCTGACATTACCGTCCGCGTCCGTCTTCTTCTTGAAGATCCATTTATTCTGAATGGCCTTTCACCCATCAGGTAATACTTCCAAAGTCCATACTTTGTTTTCATACATGGATCCCATCTCTGATTTCATGGCATCTAATCATTTGTCAGAATCTGGGCCCACCATCGCTTCTCCATAGCTCGTAGGTTCATTGTTGTCCAACAACATGACCTCTAAGACAGGGTTACCGTACCACTCAAGAGCTGTACGTACCCTTGTTGACCTACGAGGTTTGATAGTAACTTGATCCAAAGCTTCATGATCATCATCATTAGCTTCCTCTTCAACTGACGTAGGTGCCACAGAAACATCTTTCTGTGCTGCGCTACTCTCTGGTTGAAGTAAAGGTTCAACAACCTCATCAAGTTTTATCTTCCTCCCACTCAATTCTTTCGAGAGAAACTCTTTCTCGAGAAAGGACATGTTCTTAGCGACAAACACTTTGCCTTCAGATCTGAGATAGAAGATATACCCAACCTTCTCTTTTGTGTATCCTATGAATATGCATTTGTCTGCTTTGGGTTTGAGCTTTTTCGGCTGAAGCCTTTTGACATAAGCATCGCAGCCCCAAACCTTAAGAAACGACAACTTAAGTTTCTTGCCTAACCACAGTTCATACGGTGTCGTCCCCATGGACTTAGATGGTGCCCTATTTAAAGTGAATGCAGTTATCTCTAACGCATAACCCCAAAACAATAGTGGCAGATCGGCAAGAGACATCATAGAACGCACCATATCCAATAAGGTATGATTACGACGTTCGGACACACCATTACGCTGTGGTGTTCCAGGTGGCGTCAACTGTGAAACAATTCCACATTGTCTTAAGTGATTGTCAAACTCATAACTCAGATACTCTCCCCCTCGATCAGATCGTAGGAATTTGATCTTCTTGTTACGATGATTCTCAACTTCACTCTGAAATTACTTGAACTTTTCAAATGTTTCAGACTTATGCTTCATTATGTAAATATACCCATATCTACTCAAATCATCGGTGAAGGTGAGAAAGTAATGATATCCACCACGCGCGTCAATGCTCATCGGACCGCACACATCAGTATGCATGATTTCCAACAAGTCACTTGCCCGTTCCATTGTTCCGGAAAACGGGGTCTTAGTCATCTTGCCCATGAGGCATGGTTCGCATGTGTCAAGTGATTCAAAATCAAGTGACTCCAAAAGTCCATCAACATGGAGTCTCTTCATGCACTTTACACCAATATGACCTAAGCGGCAGTGCCACAAGAAAGTGGTACTATCATTATCAACTCTACATCTTTTGGCATCAATGTTATGAACATGTGTATCATCACTATCGAGATTCAATAAGAATAAACCCCTCACAATGGGTGCATGACCATAAAATATATTACCCATATAAATAGAACAACCATTATTCTCTGATTTAAATGAGTAACCGTCTCGCATTAAACAAGATCTAGATATAATGTTCATGCTCAATGCAGGCACTAAATAACAATTATTCAGCCTCATCACTAATCCCGATGGTAATCGAAGAGCGAGCGTGCCAACGGCGATCACATCAACCTTGGAACCATTTCCCACGTGCATCGTCACTTCGTCCTTTGCTAGCCTCAGTCTATTCTGTAGTTCCTGTTTTGAGTTGCAAACGTGAGCAACCGAACCAGTATCAAATACCCAGGCACTACAACGAGAGTCGGTAAGGTACACATCAATAACATGTATATCATATATACCTTTGTTGATGTTGGCCCCCTTCTTGTCGGCCAGATACTTGGGGCAGTTCTGCTTCCAGTGGCCAGTTCCCTTGCAATAGAAGCACTCAGTCTCCGTCTTGGGTCCATCTTTGGGTTTCTTCATGAGAGGAGCAACTGCCTTGCCACCCTTCTTGAAGTTTCCCTTCTTTCCCTTGCTCTTCTTGAAACTAGTGGTTTTATTGACCATCAACACTTGATGCTCCTTCTGGATGTCTGACTCAGCAACTTTCAGCATCGCGAACAGCTCGAAGACTGACTTGTTCATCCCTTGCATGTTATAGTTCAACACAAAGCTCTTGTAGCTAGGTGGTAGCAATTAAAGAACTCTGTCAGTGACAGCCTCTGGCGGGAGCTCAACTCCCAACTCAGCCAGACGGTTGTAGTACGCAGACATTCTGAGTATGTGCTCACTGACAGACCCGTTCTCCTCCATCTTGCAGGCATAGAACTTATCGGAGGTCTCATACCTCTCGATCCGGGCATTCTTCTCAAAGATAAACTTCAACTCCTGGAACATCTCATATGCTCCATGATGTTCAAAATGCCTTTGAAATCCCGGTTCTAAGCCATACAACATGGCACACTGAAGTATTGAGTAGTCATCAACACGCAACTGCTAGGCGTTCACAACGTCCACAGTCGCTGGAGGGGGTGGCGCACCAAGCGGTGCATCAAGGACATAAGACTTATGGGTAGCCATGAGGATAATCCTTAGATTACGGGCCCAGTCTACAAAGTTGCTTCCATCATCTTTCAGCTTAACTTTCTCTAGGGACGCATTGAAATTCAGGGGAGCTACTGCGCGAGCCATTGATCTACAACATAAATTTGCAAAGATAACTTAGACTATTGTTCATGATAAATGAGTTCAATTAATCATATTACTTAAGAACTCCCACGCAAATCGACATTCCTCCGGTCGTCCGAGTGTAACATGATCCAAATTCACCAACCCAAGTCCGATCATCACGTGAGATGAGGTGGTTGTTGGGAAACATTACATGGAAAACAAAAAAAATTCTACGCACACGCAAGATCAATCCATGGAGATGCATAGCAACAAGAGGGGAGAGTGTGTCTACGTACCCTCGTAGACCATAAGCGGAAGCGTTTAGTAACGTGGTTGATGTAGTCAAACTTCTTCGCGCTCCAACCGATCAAGTACAGAACATACGGCACCTCCGCATTCAGCACACGTTCAGCTCGGTGACGTCCTCCGCCTTCTTGATCCAGCAAGACGGTGAGGTAGTGGATGAGTTCCAGCAGCACAACGGCATGGTGACGGTGATGGTGAAGCTATCTCCGCAGGGCTTCCCCTAAGCACTACGAAAATATGACCGGGGGTGTAAACAGTGCAGGGGGGCGCCGCACACGGCTAAGCAATTGTCGTAGTTGTGCTAGGCGCCCCCTTCCCACATATATATAGGTGGGGGAAGGGAGAAGCAGCCAAGGGGGCACCCCAAGTAGGCCGAATCCTACTTGGGGTCTCTCCCAAGCCGCGCCCCCCTTTCCTTTTTAGGTGAGCAGGGAACGGCAGGGGAGGGAGGCGCCCCCCCTTCATTTCTCCCATGAGAAGGGGAAGGCAGGAGGGGCTAGCCCTCCCCCCTTTCCTTCCCTAGGGCCGGCCGGCCAGGGAGAGGGGCGCACCAGCCCCCTGTGGGCTGGTCTGTCCCCCCCTTGGCCCATTAGGCCCATACACCTACTGGGGGTGTCCGGAACCCCTTCCGGTGACCCGATGACTACCCGGTGCATCCCCAAACTCTTCCGGTGTCCGAATACCATCGTCCTATATATCAATCTTTACCTCTCGACCATCGTCATAAAGCTTAGGTGTCGTCTCAATGGATATAGATGGTGCCCTATTTAACGTGAATGCGGCTGTCTCTAATGCATAACCCCAAAACGATAGTGGTAATTCGGCAAGAGACATCATAGAACGCACCATATCTAATAAAGTATGGTTACATCGTTCGGACACACCATTACGCTGTGGTGTTCCAGGTGGCATGAGTTGTGAAACAATTCCACATTGTTTTAAATGAAGGCCAAACTCATAACTCAAATATTCGCCTCCGTGATCAAATCGTAGAAACTTTATTTTCTTGTTACGATGATTCTCCACTTCACTCTGAAATTCTTTGAACTTTTCAAATGTTTCAGACTTGTGTTTCATCAAGTAGATATACCCATACCTACTCAGGTCAGAAGATAACGATACCCACCGCGTGCTTCAACACTCATCGGACCGCATACATCGGTATGTATTATTTCCAATAAGTCATTAGCTCGCTCCATTGTTCTGGAGAACAGAGTTTTAGTCATCTTGCCCATGAGGCATGGTTCGCAAGTATCAAATGATTCATAATCAAGTGATTCCAAAAGTCCATCTGCATGGAGTTTCTTCATGCGCTTTACACCAATATGACATAAACAGTAGTGCCACAAGTATGTTGCACTATCATTATCAACTTTGCATCTTTTGGCATCAATATTATGAATATGTTTATCACTACAATCAAGATTCAATAAGAATAAACCACTCTTCAAGGGTGCATGACCATAAAAGATATTATTCATATAAATAGAACAACCATTATTCTCTGACTTAAATGAATAACTGCCTCACAATAAACAAGATCCAGATATAATGTTCATGCTCAACACGGGCACCAAATAACAATTATTGAGGTCTAAAACTAATCCCAAAGGTAGATGTAGAGGTAGCGTGCCGACGACGATCACATCGACCTTGGAACCACTCCCGACGCGCATCGTCACCTCGTCCTTAGCCAATCTTCATTTATTCCGCAGCTCCTGTTTCGAGTTACAAATATGAGCAACCGAACCAGTATCAAATACCCAGGCGCTGCTACGAGCATTAGTAAGGTACATATCAATAACATGTATATCGAATATACCTTTGTTCACTTTGCCATCCTTCTTATCCGCCAAGTATTTGGGGGCAGTTCCGCTTCCAGTGACCATTTCCCTTGCAGTAGAAGCACTCAGTTTCAGGCTTGGCTCCAGCTTTGGGCTTCTTCCCGGGAGTGGCAACTTGCTTGCCATTCTTCTTGAAGTTCCCTTTCTTTCCCTTGCCCTTTTTCTTGAAACTAGTGGTCTTGTTAACCATCAACACTTGATGCTCCTTCTTGATTTCTACCTCCGCGGCCTTCAGCATTGCGAAGAGCTCAGGAATCATTTTATTCATCCCTTGCATATTATAGTTCATCACGAAGCCTTTGTAGCTTGGTGGCAGTGATTGAAGAACTTTGTCAATAACACTATCAGCTGGAAGATCAACTCCC
This sequence comes from Thinopyrum elongatum, assembly GCA_011799875.1. NCBI lineage: Eukaryota > Viridiplantae > Streptophyta > Magnoliopsida > Poales > Poaceae > Thinopyrum > Thinopyrum elongatum. The sequence goes on from CM022299.1 coordinate 457,227,654, forward strand.
AGCTGAGTCAAGTGGTTATGATACCTAGACATTTTGAGTATGTGTTCACTAACAAAACTATTCTCCTCCATCTTACAACTATAGAACTTGTTGGAGACTTCATATCTCTCAACCCAGGCATTTTCTTGAAATATTAACTTTAACTCTTGGAACATCTCATATGCTCCATGATGTTCAAAACGTCTTTGAAGTCCCAGTTCTAAGCCGTAAAGAATGGCACACTGAACTATTGAGTAGTCAGCAGATCGAGCTTGCCAGACATTCATAACATCTGCATCAGCTCCTGCAGCAGGTCTGTCACCTAGCAGTGCATCAAGGACATAATTCTTCTGTGTAGCAATGAGGATAATCCTCAAGTTACGGACCCAGTCTGTGTAGTTGCTACCATCATCTTTCAACTTAGCTTTCTCTAGGAACGCATTAAAATTTAGGGGAATGGTAGCTCGGGCCATTGATCTACAACATAGATATGCAAAACTATAAGACTAAGTTCATGATAAATTAAGTTCAATTAATCAAATTACTAATGAACTCCCACTTAAATAAACATCCCTCAAGTTTAACTAAGTGATACATGATCCAAATCAACTAACCCATGTCCGATCATCACATGAGATGGGGTAGTCATCAATGGTGAACATCTGTATGTTGATCATATCTACTATATGACTCACGTTTGACCTTTCGGTCCCCAGTGTTCCGAGACCATGTCTGTACATGCTAGGCTCGTCAAGTTTAACCCAAGTATTCTGCATGTGCAAAACTGTCTTACACCCGTTGTATGTGAATGTGGAGTCTATCACACCCGATCATCAGGAGGTGCTTCGAAACGACGAACTTTGGCAATGATGCATACTTGGGGAGAACACTTTTATCTTGAAATTTAGTGAAGGGATCATCTTATAATGCTACCGCCGTTCTAAGCAAAATAAGATGCATAAAGGATAAACATCACATGCAATCAAAAAATATGTGACATGATATGGCCATCATCATCTTGTGCTTTTGATCTCTATCTCCAAAGCATCGTCATGATCTCCATCGTTACCGGCTCGACACCTTGATCTCCATCATTGCATCGGGGTCGTCTCGCCAACTATTGCTTCTACAACTATTGCTAACGCATAGCGATAAAGTAAAGCAATTACATGGCGTTTGCATTTCATACAATAATCAAGAGACAACCCAAAGGCTCCTGCCGGTTGTCCATATTACAAAACATGATCATCTCATACAACAACGTATATCACATCACGTCCTAACCATATCACATCATAACATGCCCTGCAAAAACAAGTTAGACGTCCTCTACTTTGTTGTTGCAAGTTTTACGTGGCTGCTACAGGTTTCTAGCAAGAACCGTTCTTACCTACGGCAAAAACCACAACGGTGATTTATTAAGTTTGCTGTTTTAACCTTCTTCAAGGACTGGCCGTAGTCAAATTCGATTCAACTAAAGTAGGAGAAACAGACACCCGCCAGCCACCTTTATGCAAAACAAGTTGCATGTCTGTCGGTGGAACCAGTCAAATGTACGTGGACATGTAAGGTTGGTCCGGGCCGCTTCATCCCACAATACAGCCAAATCAAAATAAGAGGTTGGTGGTAAGCAGTATGACTATCACCACCCACAACTCTTTGGGTTCTACTCGTGCATATCATCTATGCATAGACCTGGCTCGGATGCCACTGTTGGGAAACATTGCATGGAAAACAAAAAAAATTCTACGCACACGCAAGATCTATCCATGGAGATGCATAGCAACGAGAGGGGAGAGTGTGTCTATGTACCCTCGTAGACCGTAAGCGGAAGCGTTTAGTAACACGGTTGATGTAGTCGAACTTCTTCGCGCTCCAACTGATCAAGTACCGAACGTACGGCACCTCCGCGTTCAGCACACGTTCAGCTCGGTGATGTCCTCCGCCTTCTTGATCCAGCAAGATGGCGAGGTAGTGGATGAGTTCTGGCAGCACGACGGCGTGGTGACGGTGATGGTGAAGCTATCTCCGCAGGGCTTCGCCTAAGCACTACGAAAATATGACCGGGGGTGTAAACGGTGGAGGGGGGCGCCGCACACGGCTAAGCAATTGTCGTAGTTGTGCTAGGCGCCCCCTTCCCACATATATATAGGTGGGGGGGAGGGAGGAGCAGCCAAGGGGGTGCCCCAAGTAGGCCGAATCCTACTTGGGGTCTCTCCCAAGCCGCGCCCACCTTTCCTTTTTAGGTGAGCGGGGAAAGGAAGGGGAGGGAGGCGCCACCCCCCTTCCTTTCTCCCATGAGAAGGGGAAGGCAGGAGGGGCTAGCCCCCCCTTTCCTTCCCTAGGGCTGGCCGGCCAGAGCGAGGGTCGCACTAGCCCCCTGTGGGCTGGTCTGTCCCCCCCCCCCCTTGGCCCATTAGGCCCATACACCTACCGGTGGTGTCCGGAACCCCTTCCGGTGACCCGATGACTACCCGGTGCATCCCGAAACTCTTCCGGTGTTCGAATACCATCATCCTATATATCAATCTTTACCTCTCGGCCATTTTGATACTCCTCGTAATGTCCGTGATCTCATCCGGGACTCCGAACAACATTCGGTCACCAAATCATACAACTCATATAACACTATATCGTCAACGAATGTTAAGCGTGCGGACCCTACGGGTTCGAGAACTATGTAGACATGACCGAGACACCTCTCCGGTCAATAACCAATAGCAGAACCTGGATGCCCATATTGGTTCCTACATATTCTACGAAGATCTTTATCGGTCGAACCGTTTTGACAACATACGTAATTCCCTATGTTCATCGGTATGTTACTTGCCCGAGATTCGATCGTCGGTATCTCTATACCTAGTTCAATCTCGTTACCGGCAAGTCTCTTTACTCATTCCGTAATACATCATCTCATAACTAACTCATTAGTCATTTGCTTGCAAGGCTTATTATGATGTGTATTACCGAGAGGGCCAAGAGATGCCTCTCAGATACTCGGAGTGACAAATCCTAATCTTGATCTATGCCAACTCAACAAACACCTTCAGAGATACCTATAGAGCATCTTTATCATCACCCAGTTACGTTGTGACATTTGATAGCACACAAGGCATTCCTTTGGTATTCGGGAGTTGCATAATCTCATAGTCGAAGGAATATGTATTTGACATGAAGAAAGCAATAGCAATAAATTGAACGATCAGTATGCTAAGCTAACGGATGGGTCTTGTCCATCACATCATTCTCCTAATGATGTGATCCGTTATCAAATGACAACACATGTCTATGGTTAGGAAACCTTAACTATCTTTGATCAACGAGCTAGTTTAGAAGAGGCTTACTAGGGACACGGTATTTGTTTATGTATTCACACATGTATTTAAGTTTTCGATCAATACAATTCTAGCATGAATAATAAACCTTTATCATGAATAGGGAAATATAAAATAACAACTTTATTATTGCCTCTAGGGCATATTTCCTTCAGTGGTTTCAATGGTGGACATCTCCATGTTGATCATATCTACTATATGACTCATGTTTGACCTTTCGGTCTCTTCTATTCCGAGGCCATGTCTGTACATGCTAGGCTTGTCAAGTTTAACCCAAGTGTTCCGCATGTGCAAAACTGGCTTGCACCTGTTGTATGCGAACGTAGAGTCTATCACACCTGATCATCACGTGGTGCTTCGAAACGACGAACTTTCGCAATGGTGCACACTTGGGGAGAACACTATTTTATCTTGAAATTTTAGTGAGGAATCACCTTATTATGCTACCGTCGTCCTAAGCAAAATAAGATGCATAAAAGGATTAACATCACATGCAAATCATCAGTGACATGATATGGCCATCATCTTGTGCTTTTGATCTCCATCTCCAAAGCACCGGCATGATCTCCATCGTCACCGGCATGACAGCATGATCTCCATCATCGTGTCTCCATCGGGGTTGTCATGCCAACCATGCTTCTACAACTATTGCTACCGTTTAGCGATAAAGTAAAGCATTACATAGCGCTTACACTACAAAAAAATACACTTTCGTGATGATACGTGTTTGTCACAGTAGGTCACATTTTTTGTCATGCATGTACATCCATGACGATTTTATGATAGAATCAAGATAGTCATACCTATGCTGTCGTAGAAGTGTTCCATGACATTACCAAAATTATCATCATGGAAGTGTCACTTCCATGACGATAAATGGCGCGTCATGGAAGTGCTTTCGTCAAGGGTAACCGACACGTGGCATCCACCGTAACGGGTCGCCATTAAGCTATCGGGTCTGGTTTTGGATCCGATAACCCGTTAACAGCCCGGACCAATGGGGATTTTCCATGTGTAAAATTATCAATGGCCAGAGGAACCACGTGTTGGCTCACCGTTGGGACAGATGTCATCCACTCATTGGACAGGAGGCGCCTATGATACGTCGACACATGGCATGGCCCAACAGAGGCCCATTCCGGTGAAAAGGCCGGCCCATTTGACTTGGTCAAAAGGTAGCGGGCCGGCCCACGGAAAGCCTGTTAACGACATGTTCGTATATAGCCCATTTATGGCCCGCCAACTCACGGCCCATTACGGCCTATCCGAATTAAGCCCAGTAGTTTCATCTGGGCCGTCCAATATGATTCCAGCCCGTTGTAACTTCCGGCCCATGTATGGCCCATGACGTCTTTCGGCCCATATGAGGCCCTTTGTAACTCTTGGCCCATTAACGGCCCATGGTGAAACTGGCCCGTAATGAACAGTGTGCCGCTTTATACCCATTAACGGCCCATTATTCCATTGGGACATTTCCAACCCGTGTTATCTTTCGGCCTTCTCAGGGCCCATTTATTCTTGGGCTCATTTCCAGCATTCGGGTACTTACGGCCCGTTACTGGCCTTTTCTGCTTGTGGGCCAAATTCAGCCCGTGGTTACAGTCGGCCCGTTTGTGGCCCGTTAATCCGTTGGGCCATTTTCATAGCGTCACCAAATACGGCCGATTAACGATGACCCGTTATGGTCGGCCCATGAATGGACGATTCCAACTCTAGCCCGTTTACGACCCATAATGAGGTCTGTTATTGGCCCATGTTTGGCCAATCGATCGTACGGCCCGTAGAAGGCCCATTGATGCTACGGCCCGTAGAAGGCCCATTGTTTCTACGGCCCGTAGAAGGCCCATTGTTCCTACGGCCCGTAGAAGGCCCATTGTTTCTACGGCCCGTAGGAGGCCCATGGTCATTACAGTAAATATGTAGCCCATGGTTATTGTGGCCTAGTTTTAAAAAATAGGTTATTACGGCCACTAGGAAACCGCAGAAAAAGACTGCACTGACTACTAGCAAACAAATAAACAAGACAACAAGGAAACAAATAACCAAGCAACTTACGCTAGGCTATCACGGCTATTACACATATTACATCCACTGGGCATCAAAGTTCGCCACCAGTGCAAATATAGGGAACAAAGCAGCATATCACATACACTGGTTGTCAAAGTTGGCGACCAGTGTAAATAAACGCCGCAGCAAAACAAGTCCAGAACTGAAACCACTTTAGAAGAGCTCAAGAAATAATATCCTGGGTACCCATATTGCTGGCAAGATGGTTAGCAAGCTTATTAACTTTCTCTTGTTTGGCGCTTAAATCCTCCAGCGCTTGCTGTTGCACCAGAAAGTATGCATCTGAATTCTGCAGGGACTTCCTCAGTCCTTCGGCTTCGTGTCGCAGCCCATCTGATCAATGTCTTTCAACTTGAAGTTGAGACTCAAGAAGACGAACTGATTCAGGCAGCAGTTCGAAGAGCTTGTGCCAACAGTTGTGGCCAGTAACTCGAACACTACATCAAGACAGGACTTTTGGGTTGTCTCACTGTCATCAAGATAGTTTTTATCAGCTTTCTTGGAGACCAACAGGGATGTCTCACTATCTTTAACCTTATCTACATTACTTCCTTTACCATTGCAAAACGGGGTACTCTTCTCCAATATTTTGTCTGCATTCCAAAAGAGAAACAAGCAGACACATCACAGGTTTACCATGTTGTATATGAAACACATTTTGGTAAATCAGTTCAGTAGTAAAGTGGACAGGATTACAGCATGAAACAAACATATATCTATGTACCATGGTCACTGTATGGTCTATATCATTCTAGTTTTTGTTGCCAAATCAAGATAGAGACACAGTTCAAATAATATTTGTTCAAGACAAAGCAGAATAGACAGAATATAAGTGTGGGAAACTACAGAGCAATAACAACACTTGTAATGTGCAGGACATGAGAACATAACTGTTTATTCAATTGAAACTGAAATCAACATAGAGCAAGTTACAACAGCAAACCAGTTAAAGAAACAGGTTTAAAACATACCTGTTGTTGTGACATAAACAAGAAAAGTAATTGAATATACAGACATTGTATGATAGACAGGTGCAATGGATAGTGGGGAATAAAAGAGGGCATGAAATAATTCACATTTATGTTGTCTAACCAAACAGGATAGCATGACACAATTTCACATATATGATGGCTAACTAAACAGGATAGCATGACACAATTTCACATATATGATGGCTAACTAAAAAGGATGGAAAGACATAGTTCAAAATATGATGACTATGTAAATAGGATGACATGATATAACTATATAATGTATTTATTAAATAGGTTGGCATGCCATAATTCACATACATGCCGCCTATGGAAACATGATAGCATGATGTAATTCACGGATAGAATGACATAATTCAAAATATGATGACTGTAAACACTAAACAGGATGAGATGATATAACTATATGATGTCTTTATTAAATGGGTTGGCATGCCATAATTCAGATAGATGCTGTCTATGTAAACATGATGGCATGATATAATTCAAATATATGATTTATATACTAAGCAAGTAAGCAGATGGCAATCGCATATATGATGTAAAAACTAAGCAATGCAAGACAACATGCATGACATGAGTAATATAACCCTGCCAAGTTTGAGCATAGACCTCAGGGGGGAAATAGGACTGGTCATCAGTCTCTGAATCCTCCTCTAAGGAGCTATCTATAACCAGCAAGATGTCTGCTTCAGCAGGTAGCATTGTCTGCTCTGAATACCTTGTTTTCACTCTAGATACTTCCATCACCACTTCAAATGGCTGATGCACAGGAAGAGTAGTTGAATATACAAACGTTGTCGACAAATGGAACATGTAATACAAAAAAAGGATAGCATGATATAATTCACATATATGATGATTGGCTAAACAGCATGGCATTGCATAATTCACATATATAATGCCTTGCAACAAGATAGCATTGCATAATTCACATATATAATGTCTTGCAACAAGATGGCATTGCATAATTCACATATATGGTAATTAGACACTAAACAGGTGGCATTCACACAAAGCATGTCTAAACTAATCAAATGACATAGCAATGCAAGACACCATACACACGATATGAGCAACATAACCCTGCCAAGTTAGAGAATACACCTCGGGGGGGGGGAATAGGACTGGTCATCTGTCTCTGAATCCTCCTCTGAGGAGCTATCCGTAACCAGCGAGATATGCGCTTTGTCAGATAGCATAGTCAGCTCTGAAGACCTTGTTTTCACTCCAGAATTTTCCATTACCATGTCAAATGGCTAATGCACACGAAGAGTAGTTGAATGTACTAACATTGTTGACAAATGTAATACGTAATGAAAGAAAAGGATGGCATGATATAATTCACATATAAGATGACTGGCTAAGCAGGATGGCATTGCAAAATTCACATATATGATGCCTGGCTAAACAAGATGGCGTTGCATAATTCACATATACGATAAAGAAACTAAACAGATGGCATTCACACAAAGCATGTCTAAACTAAGCAGATGACATATTTGATGTATAAAGAAAGCAATGCAAGGCACCATATGCATGATATTACCAACATCAGCATGCCAAGTTAGAGCGAAGACCTCAGGGGGTAAATAGGAGTGGTCTTCTCCTTCTGAATCCCCCTCAGAACAGTTATTTTCCTCTTGATTACAATCCGAAATGGGTGGAGGGGGGCTGCCTTTGCGCCCACCATGGAGCGACATCCGCATGAAATTGTATTGCCATGCAAGGCTCATCTCTTTTGCTCTACATGTTCAGTTCCATTGTGTACAATAACTGACATGCATAGGAATAAAACATAGTGAGATTATGTAAGGAGTGCATGCAGAAATCCAGAGTGATGGTAGCAACCTGTGGATAGACCCAAAACCAATGATAGCAGGGAGATAATGGCTTCAGTTAAAAAATACAGATAATGGCTTCTTTACTGTTTGTTTCCCACCCAACATGAAACTCATAGTAGACACCAGAGATTAACCAGATAGTAGATACTATTGATTGCGGCCCCAATATGTACCCCACAACCATTTAAAAACTCAAGTTTGAGCATTAGGTTGGAGCTGACTCAGAGTCTAATCGGTGAGCAGGATGATAAAGTAGCATGTAATATTAAGCGATGCATAACGTAAGCAGACACGAAAGAGTGCGACCTCTCTTGCGGACCTGTGTAGTCCTCGAGGTCATCTGCTCGGTTGATAATGGTAATGCAGTTGTCGTGGCTGCCAACGGCGGGGAAGAAGATCTGAGGCGGCGAAAGACAGTCTAGAGGCCGGATCCCTGCTGTGGTGGACCCTTTTGTCATTGGAGCAGCTGAGCTGGGGTGGACGACGGCGCAGCAGGAGCGGGACAAACCACACAAGGTTTTCTTTGACAACTATCTGTAAGAGAAGTAATTTTGTAAGGGCTCGTTTGAATTGGAGGATTCTAACAACGCAGGGATAGGAAATACACAGTAATAGGATAGGAATGCATGTGCAAAACAGAGAATTTAAAACACAGGATTTCTGCCAATCTGGGTGTTTGGTTCACAAGAATTGGAAGATCACAGGATGCAAAGAAGCATGGTGAGATTAAGTCAAACCACAAGAAAATGTACAGTTATAATGCTATTATGCTACTATCTCTTAGTCTTGTGCTTCATGAATAGGAATTTGAAAAGGAGGACAAGTGGATATTAAAATTCCTATGGTTTTTCTTTCAAGGAGACACTAAAGGAACAAATCCTACAGTTTTCCTTTCCTCCATTCCTTTGAACCAAATGCATGAATAGTAGTACCATAGGAAACTTTCCAATTCCTATGTTTTTCCTTCACTTTTCCTTTCAAGCACTAGCGATTCTAGTAGGCAGGCTTGAGTAGGGAAAAGCCTACACTCAAAAAATGTTTTTGTGCTACTTGTACTACTTTGGACCCAGGCCACTGCCCTACTAGCTCAACTCCCAGGCCCATCTACAAATGCACAGCTCAAACGCGCAGAGATAAATAATGATGGCGTTCAAGAGAATCCATCACGGATAGCTAAGTTGCCTGGTACCTCACTGCTTGTCATATAGTAGGAGAAACTAATCGTATTTCACGTTACTACGTGTGCTCAGTGGACAATATATATAACATGTAGAGTAAAAAAACAGATGCAACAAGTGTACAACCTCTTTGGCGAAGCCATGTTGATCTCAACGTGATTGGGTTGGTCGGTGAGGATGCTCTGGCTGATTTGGCTGTCGGAGGAGGGGAAGAAGATCTTAGGCGTCTGGAGATGAAGCCCGAGGTACTGCTCCGCTGTGATGGAGGGTTTCGTCATTGGAGCAGCTCTGGTGAGTTGTACGACGGCGAGGCTGAAGCAGGACAAGAGAGACAATGTTAACCTGAGTGGAATTCTAATAGCATCCCCAATAGATGACGTAACCACAAAGTGCTGGATGTAAAATACATCAGCCGCTCATCTCTGAACTTAACTGTCGAAACTGAATTTAACTGTCAAAACTGAATTTAACTGTCGAAACTGAATTTTGCTGTCGAAACTGAATTTTACCGTCGAAACAGAACGCACTAGTAGCAGAAAAGCAGTAGCAGCATCAGCGCGTGTGAGAGCCGGGGCAGCTGCTCGTGTAGCAGCATCTCGGGTAGCAGCTACAGGGGCTCGAGGGAGTGCAGGATTTGCTGCTCGTGCAGCAGCAGCACGCGCAAGAGTAGAGCAGCAACGCAAGCAAGAGCAAGAGCAAGAGCAGACCAGGCAGGGACCGAGAGCAAGAGCAGAGCAGCAGCGCGAGCGAGAGCCAAAGCAGCAGCAGCTCCTACTGATGTGGACGTCGCCGCCGAGGGAGCGACGCCATGGAGGAAGTGTCCGGCGACGCCGCCGTGGATGGAGCCGCGCCATGTCGGCTCGGGACCGAGCGCCTGCAGCACCGTGAGATCGAATCAAGAAGAAAATGTGGCGATTACTGTAGAACCTCTTTGGTGGCGCCGATTAGGCCTCAGCTTCATCCGAGGAATTGGTGATAATGCTGCTCTTCCAGTGGTGCAGGTGAAGACGACGGTGTGGGAATGGAGGTGGCACGAAAGACGAGGGGAACATCGGGGCAGCTCCTTGGAGGTGGAGGACGGGGTGGCTGAACCGGCGGGATGATGAGATCGACGACGGATCCTCATCCGGTGCGGTGGATGAGGGACGTTGAGGTGTTGCTGTGGACGACGTCGTCGGGGAAGAGGCTCCAGCTGGGTGGCGGACGGAGGAGGGTGTGGGGCTTCGCGGGTTTTCACGGCCTCGGTGTACGAATGGGTGGGCGGATGGGATGGGAGGGGGGAACCATGGCTTAGGGACGCGCCTGTCCGAAATGTGGGGTAAGTTACGAAAGTACCCCCACCGATTTGAGCTAGGCGGTTCTTTGGGTTCAGGGGTATCATGGGCATTTCGCGTGTCGGGATTTCGCAGGAGGTGGGAGTTTTCGCGCGCGTTGTAATTTTGGGATAGCAAGGCGCGAGTTGAGATGGAGGGAGTTTTCGGAGCACAACAAGACAAAGATATATCTTAAATATTTTGGGGTAACAAGGCGCGGGTTGAGATTTCCGGACAAGCCTAACGTGTACTGTACCAAATCAATTCGCACTTCCCTCGACGAAAAAACAAAAAGAAATCAATTCACACCACACAAGAGAGTCTAGTCCCGTGTACTGTACCAAATCAATTCGCACTACAAATGCCATTCAAAACTTTGAATTCATGTTATGTTCAATTAAAATATTATGCTACGTGTATAATGCATGCAACCTGCTACTCAAATGAACGTTTTAGTGCATTCCAAACGTATATACTACCGCTTCAATATGAACTAAATTTGAATTCATTTCTCTATTTGAATAAGATCTACAATCATAATTGTTGTGAAGTTAAACCGTTTGAATTTGTTTCTCTATTTTAATAAGATCTACAATCATCATTATTGTCAAGTTAAACCATCATTTGTGTATTATCTTCACAGCACACCACATGATTACTATCGAGTTAGATATGAACTATGTGTACTATATGAACTCGAACTCGATTTTTTGAATCCACTTTATGTTGATTTCAAATCACAGTACATTTCAAGCTCTAGCTAGATCTTCATAATCTAAACCATATCTCATATATATAATGTGTTTATCACATAATGTATGGTGCCCCGCCCCCTACGCCTACAAGTATTTAGATGTGAGTTGCAAACGCCACACATTATCACAAATTCAAATAAAATGTGAGATTGTTCGATATATAGTATGGTTTAGATTGTTCGATATTTAGTTGTGAGCTGCAAATGCCACACATTATCACAAATTCAAATAAAATGTGAGATTGTTTGATGTATGGTATGATGTAGATTGTTCAATATTTAGCTGTGAGTTGCAAACACCACGCATTATCACATTATGGTATAACATGTCCAAAACCACACCACACGTATCACCGCTATATTCATGCATGCATATGTTTATAACACTATGATCTCCTATTCAAATATATGAATCCACTTTCATATCGAATTATGATCTTTGTTAGTCTCTTACACCCACACAATCCTCTAACCTTTGTAGCTAGCACTAACTTTCTCTCGTGCATGCACACGCCCTCCTCGCCCTCCTCCTCCCTCAGCATTCTATCCATCGTGCACATTCATTTTTTTTTCTTTAGGTCGTTCTCCCATGGTCTGCACAACTCCTTTCCGACACACACCGATCGATAAACCTCTCTAGTGATGTCTGCCTACCACATACACATGCACCTTCCATCTCCTCCTTTCTGTCTCCATGCCTCGTGTCTCTCATACGGTCCCACACACGTGTAAACTCTCGCCCCTCTTTTCATCGATCTCACAATCGCACACTCCTCCCCCTATCTAGCTAGTAGGCCTCTCGCACCACCTCCTAGCTCCATTCTCTCTGTCTATCCGTCTCGCTGGGCCTTATTTGCCTCTAACAAATGGATGTACACCGACCGATCTCCCACTATACATATAGCTAGCTAGGTCGTTATAACTCGTTTTCCCCATGCGCCGATCGATCTACCTCATTAGTTATGTCTCTCCCTTCCTCCGACACACAACAATTGATCTACCGATCTAGTTAGGTCTGCTTACCAAACACTTGGTCCCCCTTCATCATCCATGCATGCCTCTCGACACATCTATCACGCACACGCACACACAGAAACACACCCCCACTCTTATTGATAATATTGCAGTTCTACCCTCAGTTTGTCTAGTAGGCCTCTCCCACCATCTTCGAGAAGCAACTCCATCACCCATCCAGCACTCTACCCCTCTCCTTCTCTCTCTCTCTCTCTCTCTCTCCCTCTCTCTCTCCTTTCTCTCTCTCTCTCTCTCTCTGTCCCAACCTATTTCCCGTCCTTCACTTATATATGGATGTCGACCGATCTCCCTCAAGACATAGCTGGGTCTCTCCTTCTCAACACATATACGAGTCGATCTACCTCTCTAGTTAGGTCTCTGCCTCCCCCCTCCCCCCCTCCCACACACACACACCGATACATCGAGCGCTCTAGTCATTTCTCCCTGCCACACACAAACTAGCCCTGTGCCCTCTGACGTTCCGGTAGGTCAGTCGCCCTATATCTTTGACTTGCACACACACAATTTCAATGGCTCTCTTCATCGATCTCGCACCCACCCACTTGATCCTCTCTTCGACTCTATCGATATCTATGACCCCTCCCTCTCTTCTCGTGGATCGCCCCCTCTATATATGATATAGATAGGCCTCTATTTCACACACATTGCATGTGTCAAATTTTTGTTTCAGATATCATCGACACATATTCCCACAAATACATTCACGAAATCACACCACCCCCCCAACAAAAAACACTCACGAATGCACACGCCATCTGTCTAGGTTTGTATCTCTCTCACACACACCCACGTAGGTGGGGGACGTGCGAGAAGAGGTGCACGCACGGCGCACGTACTCCCGTCTCTTTCCCAACCACACCCGCGCGGGTACACGGTGGAGCTCATTTCTGTACGAAAAGGCAGCCCACGTGGTAATTTGACACGTGTACTGGTTGTCCACTTGATGGAGGATCGTGTACCATGGGTGAACAAACAAATTGTGACTTGACGCGTTATGTTAAAAAAGAGGCAAACCATGTGGGACCTACCTTAGAGGCAAGGCTCTATACACTGGAGATGCTCTGTACGTATTACTTTTGATGTGTCATGTCAACTCTCAGAACGAGGAGAAGCTTGCTTAGTATGCCGTCTCCCCCGCCCACGGGCACGGTGGCTCGCAGAGTCGCAGGACGAGGAGAAGCTTGCTTACTACGCCCACGCCCGCTCCCTCGCCCACGCGCGCGGTGGCTCGCAGGACGAGGAGAAAATTTTACTACTCCCTCCGTTACTCCTCGTCCCTACCTTGGTTAGAGAGATTATCATATTGTTTGAAATATATGTCTTTTAGTACTAGATTCCAATATGAACTACTAGTACATACTCCAAACACTGATGTATATAGACGTATTTTAGAGTGTAGATTCACTCATTTTGCTCCGTATGTAGTCCATATTGAAACGGACGTACTAGTACACACTCTCCCTTGCCCCTCGCCCCTCGACCCTCGCTCGACCCTCGCCCACGTGGTGGTGGTGCAGCAATTCATTCGGTCTCAGATAGCCAGAACGATATATGTTGTAGTACCATTATTGCTCGACTTCCCGAAGAGGCGAAGAGCCAAGCGCAAGGTTAATATTTTTTAGATGCGAAGCGCAAGGTTTATAGGAGAACGAGTAGTAGTAGTACTAGTAGTACATACCAGTGGTACGTACTGTATGAGGAAGAAGGCAACAAGATGTATGTTTTGCGTGACAGTCTCTTCTTACAGGACGTGCTAGACCTAGTGACCTCATTGTTGCAATGGGAGTACTATCATAGATGGCACGATTCAGAGTGGTGGGCCGCGGGAATAATTCAGAGTTGCTTAGTCTTAATCCCCATGAAGAAGTCCCATCAAAAGGAATAGCCATCCTCTACACGTGCTCCTATGTAAAATGAGTAAATAAGACAAAAAGAGAAAGAAACAAAGTAAAAAAAAATCACCAGCCTTAGATCCAGCCCTATTGTATCAGTGAATGATATTTCTACGTCGTGATTCACATGGCTATATTATTAACCATGCTGCGGAGGTAGAAGCGGATTTTTATTTATTTGAGGAGGTAGCAGCGGATGGATATTCAACGAGGAGTGAAATGATGGCTGCTTCCTCGGTCAAACATAGAGAAAGGTGGGCCTCGTGATTTGATGGCTTATTAGTCATTATTACTGCATATACTCTTTGCCCATACAATAACCGCGTGGTAGAGTAGTGGGCTATACTTTTAATAACCATGCTCGAAGAGAAGAGGTGCACGCACCCACGCACGTAGTACTAGTAGCACTCTTTGCGTCTTTTGCATCTTCCCCAACCACACACGTGACACGGTGGAGCTCATTTCTGTATGATGATGCAGCCCACGTGATAATTTCACGCGTCTAGTAGTAGTTACTCACTTATAAATAATGGAGGGTCGGGAACCACGCATGAACGGTTCCGCGTCATTTATAAATAAAGTTTTTTTTCTTCAGTGGCACGTACGCAATATAAATAGGTTCATATGGAGAGAAAAAGAAACCGCTCCACTATATACATAGCCAGGACGAGCCTACACGGTTGCTTGTTGGGGTTGCTCTCTTCGCACTCTCTCGCACAAAACGACTGTGGCCACATCTCTAACATCCGGGCAGATCACGTCTGCCGGGGGAAGGGGTGGATGCTTTGTGTAGATGCGGTCGCCGTCACCGACGGCCAAAACCCACTGTTGGCACGTCCCGATCAGGGGTCCCCGCCGTTCTTTCTCACAAAGCTGGTGCGGTTGCCTTCGTCCCTTGCTCACTGCCGCGACGTGGGCAGTTGCCGCCTCCCGCCGCCCTCCTCTAGGTTGAGCTACGTCCCAACATCCCTCAGGTACAACTTCCTTTACAACCGGCTTGCACCACTGCCCCAGCTACCCACATCGCTCCATGCGGATATTTCTCTACTTCTTTGCCCCGCACGTACCTCTACTGGGTTCTACTGTGTTTGTGATGAGTTTATGTCTCATCAACTAGTCCAGTAATCTTATTCTAATCACGCTTCTTCAATTTCTTTGCCACAGGGATGCTCATCTCGATTTTAGTGAAATTACACAAAATGATCCGATGGTCAAAGGGTTGCAAACTTCATTTCTTCGGAAGGTTCAACGTCCCCAGCAAATTAAAGCCTGGTTAGGGTTTAGGGTTCAAGGGCTAGGGACTGCATGGATCATTTTTTTCTTTAGTTGTCTCTGTTCCAAAATAAGTGTCAACTTTAGTAGTAGTACAACTTTGTACTAAAGTTTGCATAAAGTTGAGACACTTATTTTGGAATGGAGGGAGTACATATTGGCTATGATCTGTCAATCATTGAGATGCAATAGCATGCATGTTAGTCTCCTTTGTATTTGATGAAATGTTACAACGGGGCAACCTTGGACGCAAGATACATGAAACAGAAGCTGGAAGCTTCATAGCATTGTACAAATTTATCTCGCTGAGAAATTACAGTATGTACTATACTACTATGTAAAGAGTTAGGTGTCGCATGGTGTCCAGAAAATATGGTGATAGTGTGAGGTGGGCCATGTAATCACTGAGCTTGCGTGTTTTCACTGCTTTCGCACTCCTCCGCTGTAAGAATGGAGAAAATTGTAATCTAGTACCTCCTTTCGCCGAAACGTGGGACATCCAGCAGTCGTACCACCTCAGTAATAATGACCAATGAGCCGTCAAATCACATAGACCCAGCAGTAAGTTGGATGGATGAAGCAACCATCACTCTTGAATCCGCTTCTCCCTTCAACACAGGCGGTAGTGAGAGGTCGCATCTGCTCTGCCTGGGCATGAATGCGGCAACGATTCTCTGGAGCGGCGCTGACCGTTTCGGGCGGGAAGCGCGCGCGGGCGATGGAGGGGCTTTGGGTGGGCCAGGCTGGTCAGGAGCGGGCGTGGCAACTATCCTAACCGGACGCCCGGAAACATGAGGATGCACCGACTCTCGTGGCTAAATCATACACTACACACCATCTCTCTGTAGGAGTCGGTCAATGTGTCGCTCTTTTTAACACACACACACGCTGTTAAAACACACACACACACACACGCACACACAGGTTCATAGAATAGGAATATCGTGCGAGTGGGAAGCCACAGGAAGTGAGATAAATGGAGTACGTACAAGAAGAGAAGAGGTGACGAATATTCCATCAAACCTGGACTGAGGAGTAGTACTCCCTCCGTCTAGGTGTTAAGTCATCTTACGAAAATCAGGTATTCCCAAAATGTTTAGGCGTCGTCCATTAACTTCGCATCTCAATCCCCTCCTAGCCTCGTTGCTAGCGAGCGTTGTTACTTACTCTGCCTTGTTATCTCCCCCGGAAACCGAATGCATGGAGCGCAACTACACGTTGATCAGTCAAGGAATCAAAGTCGGCTTGCATGCGAGTTAATACGTGGCCCTGCATGGTAGCTAAAATGGCATCTCTCAATTGTTGTGATTAATTGTTGCGTTTAGAGACAGAAATCAGGGCTTTGATTGGAGGAAGGACCGGTCAAGTTTCTCCTTCTCCTCCAATCTGCTTGCACCTTGGTCCCGCTGCACCTTCTAACGTGACTTACACCTAGACCGGGAGGGTCGTGTACCACAGGTGAACATTAGTAAGCGCGACCGGGAGGCGTGCAGCGTTAATTGCGAGTTGACTCCTTCGAGCGTTAAATTTTCTTCACGTATTAGCATTGCCCCTAGTATTTTTATTCACTACGTTAAATAAAGAGTTCCGTTTCGTGCACAATTTAAAACGATTTTTATGGAGAGAAAAAGAAAACCACTCCATCTATATACGCTGCAGCCTCGGTGCTTGTTTTCTAGGGTTTGCTCTATTCACACTCTCTCTCCACTATATATATACACGCTGGAGCCTCAGCGCTTGTAGTTGCTCTCTTCACACTCTCTCACCCTCTCCAGATCTAAACAAGACTTCGTTGGCCTCTCTCTCTCTCCCCTCACTGCTGGTCAAAGAGCCGGTAGGATCCGTCCGCTGGGAAGGGAAGGAGGCTTAACGCTATCACCGTCGGCTAGGGAGGGAATCCACTACCGGCGCAGCTGTTCTCTTTCACCCAGCGGCGGCGCGGGAGGGCCTCCGACCCCTTCTTCCTCGCTGCCGTACATAGTGTGGGCAGATCGGGCTCCGGCTGCCCACTGAGCCACACCCCAAGAACCTTAAGGTATAATTTACTTATTCCACATGCATTGCTCTAGCTGCATGTGGGCCTTTTCCGCTTCTACACTTGAATTTAGGTGTTGGATCAAACAGGAAAGTAGTGGGAAAAGTTGTATAGCATGAATCTAGGACGTGGTTCAAAGAGGAAAGGAAGGGGGAAAGTAGTACAGACTGGCTATCCAGCACCTACGTTGGTCGAAAAGGAAAACAATGACAAACGCAGTACGCACATCTGTAATGAACTGATCTTTCTGTTTTGGGGGACAAGGCTGTAGAGTTTGAGCAGGACTAGATTTGCTGCCCTCACATAGGGAAAGGTGTCTAAAGATAACAAAACTGGGACCAACACAAATATGCTCCTTGGTTGTTTGTTCTTTGTTGCAACAGGCTGTGCATCACCCCTTTATACATCGGTAGATGCACATGGTGCTGGTGCGTCCACTGTCCCGCACAACTCTTTAGCTGTTGTTAATCTAAGGCCCTGTTTGGTTAAAAAGTCCTAGGACTTTTTTAGTCCCAACTAAAAAGTCCCTAGTCCCTACCTGTTTGGTTCCAGGGACTAAACATGGACTAGAGGTTATTAAATGACATGCTAAAAGACCATGTTACCCCTAGTAATGAACTAATAGAGATAAGGTGCGATGCGGGGCAGGGGCAACTGTTGGAAAAAGTCCCAAAAAGACTCTCCCTCACGGTCTTCTTTCTTTAGTCCCAAATGCCCACTTTTAGTCCCTAAAAGTCCCTCCTGTTTGGTTTAGATGGGACTAAAAGGGACTTTTTTTAGTCCCTACACCAAAAAGTCCCTGTAAACAAACACCCTCTAATAATGCCGCTGGAAAATTGAAGCAATGCCACAGTTAAAAGCAAATTACATGTTTAACAAATTTTATTGTTAATATAATCTCTCTGTTAATATGAATCAATGCCACTGTTTGAGAAATGCTACTGTCTTGCTTTCTTTCCCATTTAGATAAGTTAGATGCTTCTTTTTGTGGGCTTCTGTGTCATCCACCGTTATTGACCAGTTGTTGTTTCCGTTGCACCTCTGTGTAAACAGGGTTATCTACTTCACCTCATTGCTATTGCGACCTTTTGTTGCACTACACAAAACACTTTTGTTTTAAGAGTGTTTTGTGCAGTTCAACCAAAATATCACACCGACAACGTTGCTTGATTGCTTGATCTTAGTGGAACTGCACAAGAGGAGATCTAACTTCCTATTCGTGTTGGCAAATTTGTTTCAGATCTTCTTCTTGTGAGTTGTTTGAATTCCGCGTCATGAGAGGTCAGTACTAGCCTTCTTTCACATGGTTGTGCAGTGTGCTTTCATATGTTGTGCTACTTATACGATAATGTTGCTTGATTTTAGTGAACTGCACAAATGGATACAAGACTTCAAATCTGTATGTGCGCCATAATATCCCATTGAGGTAAGATAATGATATTTCACAACTGTTGGCCTGTATTTTGCTACTGTCATCAGAAAATTAATGTCGTTGTTTAGTGCTATACTTGTGCTCCCTAATTGACATGCCAAATCTTACATTGGAGGCGAAGCTTGTCTGTTATTGAACCAAGTGATGAAGGGGAAGAACAATCTGAAGAAAAAGAAAAATCAACTCCCGGTGCTGTAATGAAGCACTGGAACTGTGATGACACAAGTAATGATATAGTTTTGCATCTTAATTTATTGCTATGGCTGGAACGAGCAATTGTTTTGCCACTGATTTGATGCCACTCTTAATGTAATATGTAATTATCTCTACTTGTGCAAACAGGGATCTTCTTTGAAGATAACATATATTTTAGTGGAAGTGCACAAGAAGATGTTGGAAACATTAAACTAATCGAGGAGTATATAGTAAGCATGGCAACCATAGTAGATAACAACAGATGGTTCCCGAGAAGTGCTTCATCTATATGCTCTACACAATAAGCCTCCTGACAAAGGTTGGTACCGGCCCACGGATTTCATCCATATGATTGAGCTTTGTCATCTCTATTGGTGTTGTGCTACTATTTAGCTACTGTCATGAAGTGCTTCATCTGTGTTGTTTTAAATATTTTCTTTCCTTTTTTTTTGAGCAAACAGGGATGCTAGCATTTAGTTGTCCTCTTGTCTTTGCACAATACGATCATCCTCCTCTGAAGAAGAATATGGAGTACGTGAAGTGCCTAGTTCCGATTATGCCAGGATGAAGAAGCCAAGCCTCTCTTCTTATCAGAAGGGAGCAGTTGAAGGATGGTTACATTATTGCCCACAAGAACAAACTAACTTCAGCTCAGAAGGACTCACGGATCTCCATCTTTGTTGTTGTGATGGCCAATACAATGTTGTTTTAGGATTCCTTCCGGTGAGTTCCATTTTTTTAAATGTGTGCTCTGCATGGATCATGTAGGTTGCCTGTTTAAACTGTCATTTCATAGTACAGTTTGCTTTATACTAATCACTTTTTGTGTATTTATGCAAACAGGGGTGCTCAGCTTGATTTCAATGGGAACTGTACAAAATGTTCACGAATACATCGAATATTCTCGAATCATTCATTTCCACCACAAGAAAGGAGGTGCTGATATGTTCAAGGTGTTGCAACATATAAAGGCGAAATCATACAAGCTACGCGCGAATTTGGTTGATTTTGGTGGAACTGCACAAAAAGAACGGCTGGTTTATTTAGCACGAGGTGCCATGTCAATGTCTGAACTGATGGCAAACCCTGCCCATTCCACAATCATAGGCATTTGATATTTTGGAATGGGAAAACCTTGTCAAAGTTTGCTCATTGATGTATGCAAAACAACACGCATTTGACATTTTGGAATGGGACAACCTTGTCAAATTTTGCTCATTGATGTTAGCAAGAAGACATGCGTTTGATATTTTCGAATGGGACACCCTTTGCTGTCAGCAGCATCGATCAATTTTTATTTATTCTTTAGTTGTGAAGTAAATATTGGCTCTGACATGTGAATCGCTGAGATGCATAATCATCGATTGTTTTGAATGTTCTCTATGAATTGCCAGGCCTGTGTGTTTGATTGCAATGTACGGGAATGCTAAAAAGCTGCTCAAACTTTTTGTACTCTCTCTGTTCCTTTTTACTTCGCATATTAGATTTCTTTCAAGTCAGTTGATTTTACATTGTGAATGTTGATACTTTTTTTTATAAGATTGGTCAAAGTAGAGATACTTTGACTTCAGACAAAACTTATATGCAGACTAAAAAGGACCGGAGGGAGTATGTGTGAAACTGCTGCAAACGAGGTGATCACTCTGGGAATAATGCTAGTATGTATTGTTTTGCATGTTCATCCAATGCCAGTGATACAAGAATTCGAACTAATCGAACTAAATTCATTCATACACGGTCAGATTTCATATAAACATGCCGGATTTCATTACATTTCATACATTCTTCAACTAAAAAGGGGTGCGCTGGAGGTATAATTAATTAACCGAAGCTACCCACCCATTTCCGGCTGAGCCAAACAGAAGCTTCTTCTCCAGCGGACTGAGCTTCAGTGACTTAACTGCAGGTGCAGTTGCATCACTGACATGTGGGCCATATGCCTGTTGGGCCCACATGTCAGTGACCCAGCTGCACCTGCAGTTAAGTAACTGAAGCAGCGTCCTTCTCCAGCACAGCTCTCCGACTCCACGTCGTCGCCAGGAAGCTAATCGGCCATCAATGGTCAACCCACCAAGAAGCTAATCGGCCGTTAATGGTCAACCGCGTATCATTAATGTGGGCGGCAGACGGACGAACGGACGACACTTGTGTCGTTTGAACGCGGAGCAATCGCCTGCACCGGGAAGCGGCGCGGGCGGCGCTGACCGTTTCGGGCGGAAAGCACGCGCGGGTGAGGTAGGCGGTCTGGGTGGGCCAGGGTGGTCAGACTCGTGCTTGGCAGCGATCCGGTCCAGCAGCCAGACATGCTAGCTCGCCAGCGAGCTCGTCGAGCTGAGCGACGACAATCAGACGATGGACGTGGCTTCCGACCAGGAGCCGGCGCCATCGCCCAAGCCGGTTCATGCCGTGTTCGCCATAGAGCAGGTGCGGCCACACTTCGACGCCCTAATGGCAGAAGAGCTACCAGCGCAGGAGGACCTGTGCTGCAACCTCTGCCTCCACAACGAGCACCGGCTCGCAGAAAGACAAATCGCCAGCGAACAAGCGAACGACAATGCCGTCGTGGACATGTGGCCATATGATCCTGGCTTCCTAGATGAGCAGCGGGCGATGTATCAGACCATCCGTAGGACCCGCGAGGCCCTCTCCGTCGTCCTTCGAGTTGTTGCGCTCGCCGTGGCGTCCCCGTCTCGTGTTGTCAACATGGTCAACGAACATGAGGAATCAGGAGATGACTTTAATTGGAGAGGATGACAGTGGGGACCCACCAGGGCCATAGCCGCACGTACGCAAGTGCCTCCTTATTATATACAACTATTTTTTTGCTTCCTCCTGGTTTCCTGGCATCACGGTCCCACACCATTGTCAACCTATATAGTCAATAAATGAGATAATTGCACAAGGAGCGGCCGACAGCTGGGACCCAGCAGCTCAAACAGTATTTGTGTTTTTGAGGTGTGAGCAGAGTTTTTCTTGAGCGATGTTTTTGTTGTTGTTCAGATGAGCAGGGTATCAACTAGGCAGGCTGTGGCCCGTTTAGCCCAGGCCTTGAGGTATAGCTGGGCTAGCCTAGCCCAGATATTAATTTTTTCCGAGCTGAAAATGGCTAGTCCAGCTATACCTTTTTTTTGAGGAATACCCAGCCCAGGTCAACTTGTTATTCCCTGCCCCGCTGGGCTACAAATCTTTCCTAGGAGGGATGCATTAGGCTTAACAAGAAAATGGGCATTAAGAAATAATAAATGGGATGTAATTATAGAAACTGGGCTGTAACTCTAAAAAAATGCACCAAACACATAATTAGTTAAAAAAATATTTTTTTTAGATTTTGAAAATTTTAATTTCATTACTTGTTGCGCGAGCAATATTTCGTTGGATTTTTACGTAATATAAATTTATTTTGAAATTATATTTAAGTTGACTAGATATTTCGGGATAAAAATATTTTGGATCCCATCAAAATGTGGGAAATTTTATTGAATTCCGTTTTGAGCGGTTGGTTGAAATTATTAATCGTTGTCCTAGCTAGAAAATGGGCTGTAATTTTAATAAACTGTAAATGGGTTGTAGTAAATTCCATTAGAATTCAAAAATGGGTTGTACATTCTTACAAATCGCAAATGGGCTATATGTTCTCTGCCACATACTTGTGGGCCTACTAAGTTGACGCGTACGCAAGGCTTTGTCAACTTATAGTCAACACATGGTTCTAGAAGCAGTGGCCATTGGATGTCCATCCAACGGATGTCGTGCTTCTTCTTCAATCTCGGATATTCTTGCTTCAGCCGCCCAAACCACCGCCGGCGGTACCGCCTGCTACCGCCTCCCATGGCCAGCTGTGCTACCGCGCAGGGCTCACCGGCCCACCCTACTCCCATCGCCGTCCAGGCCATTCCTCTACTCACCAACACCTCCTGTTATTCTCCGGCGATGGCAGCCTCACATCGCAGCCGAACCAGTGAACCCTCGTACTCCCCTCCGCATGGGCATCCACCTGCCTCGTCTTCCCTGGCTTCGCGTCGTTCCCTTCCTAGGCCTCGCCATCGTCCACTGCCTGGGTGCTGTCCGCGCGCTCGTGGTCAACGTGGTCAACGAACGACAGCCATCGGAAGAGGACTCTACGCGGTGAGGCTGACAGATGGACCCACCAGCTACATCTTCGCACGCAAGGAAGTGTGTCCATATTACGAGCAAAAAAAATGATTCTTCCCGCTGACAGCTGGGACCCACCAGCTATATCTTCGCACGCAAGGAAGTGTGTCCATATTACGGGCAAAAAAAATGATTCTTCCCCCTGACAGCTGAGACCCACCAGCTATATCTTC
This sequence comes from Thinopyrum elongatum, assembly GCA_011799875.1. Taxonomy (NCBI): domain Eukaryota; kingdom Viridiplantae; phylum Streptophyta; class Magnoliopsida; order Poales; family Poaceae; genus Thinopyrum; species Thinopyrum elongatum. The sequence goes on from CM022299.1 coordinate 457,251,302, forward strand.
GCACGCAAGGAAGTGCGCCCTTATCCTCCCTGACAGGTGGGACCCACCCGGTCGAAGCATACGTAGCGTTTTTTGTCTGGTCGCGAACATGTATGTACATACTGGTCGATCGGTCTCTCTGCACCGATGAACCGTGGCCGAGCAAGCAGCGGCACGTGTAGTAGTAGAGCCCCCGACGTAGCAGTTCAGGCAGTCCCTTCTAAACCGTGTACACGTACGTACAGGCAGATGCCAAAAAATACGGCCACGTACGTACATACGTGCGGGGTCTCGAATGCCTACTCGCGCATACGTACGGCCAGGGCTCGTGTACATGGAGAGGCAACGGACGGCAGCAACGGCGTCCTGTTCATCAGGCAGCCAACCGGCTGGGTCGGAACGGAGAAACAACATCCTGTTCATCGGGAGGCAACAGACTGGGTCGGAATGCGTCCTGTTCAATGGGAGCCAACCGACTTGGACGGAACAGCCGAAATGGGGTCTGGCGTACCGCAAAACGGAGGAAACGGATTTCTGTTTGAGCGCTAAAGTCGAAATGGGGGTCCTATTCATCAGGAGGGGTGTGGCGTACCGCAAAACAGAGGAAACGGACTTGTGTTGGAGCGCTACGGTCGAAACGGGGGTCCTGTTCATCGGAGACGGAGGAAACGGACTTGTGTTGGAGTGCTACGGTCGAAACAGGGGTCCTGTTCATCGAGAGGGGTGTGGCGTAACGCAAAACGGAGGAAACGGACTTGTGTTGGAGCACTACGGTCAAAACGGGGGTCTTGTTCATCGGAGACGGAGGAAACATACTTGTGTTGGAGCGTTACGGTCGAAATGGGGGTCCTGTTCATCGGAGGGGTGTAGTGGCGTACCGCAAAACGGGACTCCACGGGCTACTGTTCACCCACCGTCGACTTCCTTCAGCCTCCACCTGCACTATTCATCCACCGCGTATTCCTCCTGGCTCCACCAGCTACTGTTCATCCAGCCCTCCTCCGGCTACTAATCATCCACCCCTCCACCGGCTTGGCTGTGGCGGCCTCCTCTCGGGGTCCTGTTCATCCAGTGGCAACGGCCTACTACTACTACCATGGGGTCCTGTTCATCCAACCCCCACCGAGAACTATTCATCCAACCCCAACCACGTACGTCTCGACTTGTTCAACCACCCCCCACGTTCACTGTTCATCAAGAGGCAGCAGGTTCGATCGGTTTCAGTTAGCAGCAGTAGCGAAGGAGTCACTCGGGTTCAGTTAACAGGATCGATCGCTCGGGTTCAGTAACGTAGCTAGTGCAATCGCTCGGGTTCAGTAACGTAGCTAGTGCAATCGCTCGGGTTGAGTAACGTAGCTAGTGCAATCGCTCGGGTTCAGTAAGCGAACGCCTCGCTCGGGTTCAGTTAGAGCCCAACACCTCGCACACACGTGCGTACGTGTACGAGAGAAACGCACAATCCCTCAGTGCATCGCTCGGCCCCGACCACCCACCATAACCGGGAACTCCCCGAAATTTTCCTCGCCCTCGCTTCTACCACGATTTTTTCCGTCATGGACGGCCCAAAGAATGTCATGCAGGTGCGTCTCCGGCCCGCCCAGGACGAAAAGCCCATTTTCTGTCATGATTTTTTGTCATAGAAGTAGGAGCCCACCACATCTATGATGATACCGGGTTTTGTCATAATTATCATCATAGAAGTGTCATAAGCATGACAGAAAAAAAATTGTTTGGCCCAAAATGTCATGGATGTGTCTTTTTTTATAGTGTTAATGATTGACATGTAGGTCATACAATAATTAAGACAACCCTATGGCTCCTGCCAGTTGTCGTATTCATCGACATGCAAGTCGTGATAAACTTATACAAAACATGATCATCTCATACATCAAATATATCTCATCATGTCTTTGGCCATATCATATCACAACATACCCTGCAAAAACAAGTTAAACGTCCTCTAATTGTTGTTGCATGTTTACGTGGCTGCTATGGGTATCTAGCAAGAACGATTCTTACCTACGCAAAGCCACAACGGTGATATGCAAGTTGCTATTTAACCTTCTACAAGGACCGCCTTTGTCGAATCCGATTCAACTAAGGTGGGAGAGACAGACACCCGCCAGCCATCTTTATGCAACAAGTTGCATGTCAGTCGATGGAACCGGTCTCATGTACGTGGAAATGTAAAGTTGGTCCGAGCCGCTTCATCCCACAATACCACTGAATCAACAAAATACCAAGGAAGGAACAATCTGAATATCAACGCCCACAAACTCCTTTGTGTTCTACTCGTGATGTCATCTACGCATAGACCTAGCTCATGATGCCACTGTTGGGGAATGTTGCATGGGAAACAAAAAAAATTCCTATGCTCACCAAGACTAATCTAGGAGATGAACATCTACGAGAGGAGAGATTGCATCTACATACCCTTGTAGACCGCTAAGCGGAAGCGTTAAGAAACGCGGTTGATGTACTCGAAAACCTTCGCGATCCAATCACGATCCATCCCGCGAACTCCCGATCCAAGTGCCGAATGGACGGCACCTCTGCGTTCAACACACGTACAGCTTGATGACGCCTTCACCTTCTCGATCCAGCGAGCGATGGTGAAGTAGTAGCTCGAGTCCTCTGGCAGCACGACGGCGTGGTGGCGGTGGTGGTGGTGGAATCTCAGCAGAGCTTCGCTACAGAGAGGAAGAGGGTTACGAGGGAGAGGGAGGGCAGCGTCGTGGCATAGATGGGTGCGGCTACCCTCCCTCTGCCCCTCTATATATAGGGGGAAGGGGGAGGAGGAGGCTCCCTAGGGTTTCCCCTAGGGGGGCCGGCGGCCACAAGGGCAACCCTATATGGGTTTTGGGTGCCCCCCTAGGTGCCTTGCCCCCCAAGCAAGGGGGAGGCAGCCCTAGGGGGCGCACCAACCCTCTGGTGATCATGAGCTGAGGTGAGGGGGGTGCACAGCCCCTTAGTGGGCTGGTGTGCCTCCCTCCCGTAGCCCATGAGGCCCCCCAACACTTAACGGGACCCCCGAAACCCCTTTCGGTTCTCCTGGTCATAACCCGGTACCCCCGGAACACTTCCGGGCTCTGATTCCCTTCTTCCTATATATCGATCTTCACCTCCGGACCATTCTGGAGTTCCTCGTCATGTCCGGGATGTCATCTGGGAATCCAAACAACCTTCGGTGGTCACCAAAACAACTCAACTATACTTATATCGTCACCAAACATTAAGTGTGTAGACCCTGCGGGTTCGAGAACTATGCAGACATGACCGAGACACCTCTACGGTCAATAACCAATAGTGGGACCTGGATGCCCATATTAGTTCCTATATATTCTACGAAGATCTTATCAGTCAAACCTCGATGTCAAGGATTCAGCTAATCCCGTATGCAGTTCCCTTTGTCTATCAGTATGTTACTTGTCCGAGATTCGATCGTCGGCATCTCCATACCTAGTTCAATCTCGTTACCGGCAAGTCTCTTTACTCGTTCCGTAATACAAGATCCCGTGGCTAACCCATTAGTCACATTGCTTGCAAGCTCATTGTGATGCTGTATTACCGAGAGGGCCCAGAAATACCTCTCCATCATACGGAGTGACAAATCCTAGTCTTGATCCATGCCAACTCAATAGACACCCTCGGAGATACCTGTAGAGCATTTATAGTCACCCAGTTACGTTGCGATGTTTAGTACACACAAGGTATTCCTCCGGTGTGAGTGAGTTGCATGATCTCATGGTCATAGGAACATGTACTTGACATGCATAAAATGATAGCAATAAACTTGATACGATCATATGCTACATTCATAGTTTGGGTCTTGTCCATCACATCATTCCCCTAATGATGTGATCTCGTTATCAAATGACAACTCATGTCTATGGCTAGGAAACCACAGCCATCTTTGATCAATGAGCTAGTCCGGTAAAGGCTCACTAGGGACATGTTGTTGTCTATGTATCCACACATGCATTTGAGTTTCCAGTCAATATAATTATAGCATGGATAATAAACGATTATCATGAACAAGGAAATATAATAATAACCACTTTATTATTGCCTCTAGGGAATATTTCCAACAGGGTGGACCGGTGCTTGGGTGTTGTTCTTACTTGAACAAGCCTCCCACTTATGATTACCCCCTCTCACAAGCATCCGCAACTACGAAAGAAGAATTAAGATAAATCTAACCATAGCATGAAACATATGGATCCAAATCAGCCCCTTACGGAATAGCGCATAAACTAGGGTTTAAGCTTCTGTCACTCTAGCAACCCATCATCTAATAACTACTTCACAATGCTTTCCCTTAGGCCCAAAGATGGTGAAGTGTCATGTAGTCGACGTTCACATAACACCACTAAGGGGAACAACAACATACATATCATCAAAATACCGAACGAATACCAAATTCACATGATTACTTATGACAAGACTTCTCCCATGCCCTCAAGAACAAAAGGAACTACTCACAAGACATATTCATGTTCAAGATCAGAGGGGTATTGAATAGTATAATGGATCTGAACATATGATCTTCCACCAAATAAACCAACAAGCATCAACTACAAGATGTAATCAACACTACTAGCAACCCACACGTACCAATCTGAGGTTTTGAGACAAAGATTGAATACAAGAGATGAACTAGGGTTTGAGATGAGATGGTGCTGGTGAAGATGTTGATGAAGATTGGTTCTCCCACGATGAGAGGATTGTTGGTGATGACAATGGCTTTGATTTCCCCCACCCGGAGGGAAGTTTCCCTGGCGAAATCTCTCCGCCGGAGAGCAAAAGTGCTCCTGCCCAGGTTCCACCCCGAGACGGTGGTGCTTCGTCCCGAAACATCTCTTCTGATTTTTTCTAGGGAAAATGGGGTTATATACCAGAAGATGGGCCTCGGAGGCCTGCCAGGATCACCACAAGCTCAGGGGGCGCGCCCAGGGGGTGGGGCACGCCCCCCAGCCTTGTGGCTGCCTAGTGGGTCCCCCTCTGGTACTTCTTTCGCCAATAATTTTAATATATTCCAAAATAATTCTTCGTCAATTTTCAGCTCATTTGGAGATGTTCAGAAAAATGCCTCCGATATAGCCCTTTCCGGTCCAGAATTCCAGCTGCCAGCAATCTCCCTCTTTATGTGAAACTTGCAAAATAAGAGAGAAAAGACATAAGAATTGTATCAAAAAGTGAAATAACAGCCCATAATGCAATAAATATCGACATAAAAACATGATGCAAAAAGGACGTATCAACTCCCCCCAAGCTTAGACCTCGCTTGTCCTCAAGCGAAAGCCAAAATCGATAATCATGACCACACTCTTAGAGAGAGAGGTGTCGATAAAAATGAAATTCGGACATGGAAGCATCATGGTCATTAACATAACAACAATATTCATCATATAACTTCTCATGAGCAAGTAGCAATTCATCACAACAACGAAGTATAAGGCATAAACTTTCTTGAAAACTAACAAACTATGTTCTCAGTCAGCAATGCAATTACAATCCATCATATTTTCAGGAAGGGTCTCATGTCGGAGCTTTTAGCAAGTCCACATACTCAATCATCATTTAGTCTTCTATGATTGCTAACACTCACAACATATATATGGAGCAAAAAATTTCAGCCAGACACATAGAAAGATAGGGGCTTATAATTTCGTCTCCCAACTTATTCACCTCAAGGGGTAACTCATGATCACTCATATCAAACTGGGTATAGGTGTCTAGATCTTTCCCCACCACATGATGCTTATAAAAGAGAAAAATAAAAAAGTATAGAGGAGAACACTATTGACTCTTGCATAAAAAGTAAATACATAAAAGTAAAAGATAGACCCTTCGCAGAGGGAAGCATAGGTTGTCATGTGCTTTTTTGTTTTTGGATGCAAAAGCTCTTAATGCAAAGGAACGTCACGTTATATTGCCCCTTATGATAGAAACATTTATTATGCAGTCCATCGCTTTTATTACTTTGCCATCACAAGTTTGTACAACGCTTATTTTCCCTTACAATAAAAGATCAAACATATTTAGGACAATTTTTATTGCTTTATGCACCGATGAAAACTTACTTGAGGGATCTTATTCAATCCATAGGTAGGTATAGTGGACTCTCATGACATGAAACTGGGTTTAAGGTTTTTGGATGCACAAGTAGTATTTCTACTTGGTGCGGATTTTTGGCTAGCAAAGATATTGGGTAAGCACCACATGTTGGAGGATATGTGACAATATAGCTTCTATGTGAATATAAGCAAACATAATTCATTACATTGTCTTCCTTTTCCAACATCAACAATTCGGCATAAAATACTTAATGGGGGCTCACAATCATAAAAGATGTCCAAGATAGTATATTTGCATATGAATCTTATCTTCCCTTATCAATTCTTTCATGAATTGCATCATTGACCAATGCTATGTTTGTCAACTTTCAATAATTTTTACCACTTATATTTTTCCTTATGTAATGTCATTACTTTCCATAAGATTAGCATATGATCTTTGTCATTATTTTTATTGCTATCATTGAAACATAAAAGTAAAGAAGCAAAAACTCAAACTACTCTTTATTGTATAACTCTCAACTCAATTACATAGATAGATAGATCACGAAACTAGCACTAGAAAATAGATCATACTAAACTTTTATTCAACTATATCATGGAATAACTAAGGAACGAACTAAAATAGGTAAAGATAATAAAAGTGGGGGTGATACGATACCGGGGCACCTCCCCCAAAGTTTGCACAAGCCAAGGGGAGTGCCCATACCCATGTACTCAAGTCTCCTTCTTTGGTGATGATGGTGATGATGAAGTAGTTGGCTTGTCCTCTGGTTTCCAAGGCATAGGCTCCCCATCATAAAAGGATGAACGTGTCTCTGGAGTCCTGAAATTTGCAACTAAACTCATACCTTTAAATCTTGCCTCATACTCAAAATTTTGGTTTTGAAGATCATAGATTTGGCCTTCGAGATAGTTGATTCGCTCATTGAATTCAAAGACGATGTCTCCCATTGACTTGTCGTCCACCTTTTCCTCACGGGTGAATTCCGTGATCATGGAGTGGTTGGCGCTGAGTCCGGGTGTCGGAGTTCTGGGAACCAGGGTACCTAGACTTGCCTGCCTGTGGCCCATGGCGTGGCTTCATCGACGGCCTGGTGTGGCCCATCTACAAGGCCATCAAGACAAGACCCTCATGAGGGGCCAAGCCTCGCAAGGCGGACGACACCAAGACCTCCAGAGGGAGCAGCCTATCTAGGCGGCGTCCTAAGGAGCGGAGATTTCTATGCAGGTACCCAGCCTCACGAGGCTACCATGACGCAAGCCATGACGACCACGGCCAGGCGGGTGCCAGCGGGCGCAGAGAAGACAGTTTCATCTTTGGTGCTAAGGAGGCAAGCGCAAGCGTGGGTTCCCGAGGACTCAGGCAAAGGTTTCCATTCCGGTGCAACGAGACCAAGGCCACCAGGACGGTAGGAAAGATGTCAATGCCGAGCCCACCGCAGCATCACAACTAGAAGCTTTGCAGGCGAAGAACACCTTTCATCAGGATAAGATGTACTACTTGTCCCCTTTCAAATTGGCCGTTGTGGGATCCCTTCCCGCCTACGTTTTGGGGGAAGAGGACCGAGGCCACTATAAGTATAGGTTAGCCACCACCATAGAGGGGACGACTCATTTTTCCCTCACCAGAGCAGACCTCGCAAGGTTGTTCATCCCTTGTACTAGTTCATCCTCAGCCCCTCGTGAGGCCAATCCACCACAAAGCAGGAGTAGGGTCTTACACCACAAGGTGGTCCGAACCTGGGTAAATTATTGTGTTCATCTTCTTCCTTGTTCATCGAGCTAGGCCGTGGGGCGATGGGCTGGTAGGCTGGATAGGTTGAGTTCTTCGCACACGCCCTAGAGTTTGAACCTTTCTTGGGTCTGCGGAGCCCTGAATCCGACATTTGGTGCGCCAGGTAGGGGGCGTGTCGAAGCTCGGCCTCTTCGCCAACCACGTTTCGTCCTCGCTCCGTCGCACCCATGGCGGAGGCTCCCCAAACTTGCGCTGAGCGTTGGGCCGCTCGCACCACACGGGTGGCACCCCTCGGCCGCGGAGTTCATCATCACCCTATAACATCCCCAGCATCACACCACAGTGATCACCTTCCGATCATGTCCAGTCATCATCATCATGACCTAAGAAAAACAGCTCGGAAATATTTCTACCTCAAGTTCAAAATTTAACATAAAGTCAGATAATTATTTCTTCAACTGCTGAAACAAAATAGTTCATCATGTTGCAAATATTCCTTAGGTAATTATAAAATTGGAACCAACCTCACCAAAGTTCCCAAATTTCCCCTGGAAATTATTTCAGTGGTCCAGTATCATTTAATTTGGTCCTTCCTTTTTCTAAAAATGCCTGGACATTTCCAAGTGTCCTGAAACTTTTTGTGCAGAACCATAATATGGTGCATGGTTTTTGTTCAAAGTTTCCCACCTAGCAAAATTCATTTGATAGCTCAATTAATATGCAACAGGAACTATTCTTTTCAGAGAGGAAAAAGAGAGAAATATCTCTGCGCACTGTTGGCCCAACTGGAAACAGCATAGGCCCAGCCCGCTCCCCACCGACTCCCTCATCTTTCTCTCTCTGCGCGTGTCGGCGCACCCGTGGACGCTCACGCGCGCTCCGGCGAGTGGCCGACACGGAGATGCTACAGCAACGGTGAGGGGATAAGGACCCCTCCCTCGTCCATTCCTCCTGGTCGCCTCGCTCACTTTCCCCTCTTCCTCGCTCTCCACCGCTCCCTCTCTCTCTCTCTCTCTCGTCGATGCCCGAACGCCACCGCCGCGCGTCTCCACCACGACGGCCACCGCGCCTACCTCTCCTCCCCGACCGGCTCAACCGCATCGCCGGCGTCTTCCACGTCACCCTAGACTCTCACCGCAAGCCGGGAGACCCTACAGTGCCGGATCCCCACCGTCCTCTTCACCGACGGCCGCCGATCTCCTCCAACTCCGGCGACTTCCCCGACGCGCGCTCCTGCTCCTAAGCTGTCGACGGCTCGACATAGCCGCCCGGTGAGCCTCTGGTCACTCCCCTGACCCCTACGTTTAACCCCCCCCCCCCCCCACCGCCCCCCGCGCTCGCTCTGTACCGCGCGACCGCTCGGACCCGAAGCGCGCCGCCGCTCGACCTTGACTCTGGTGAAGCTTCGATGGGCCTTTGGTCCCGTGCTTCCTTCCATCCACCTAGCTAGCTCGCGTAGGTGGCGCAGGTGTCGAACGCCAGTCGTTTTGCCCTCTGCAACGCCGTTCCCGAGCTCGTCCGAGCTCCGGCGTCCGCCGCGGTCGACGCCACCCTCGTTCCCGGCCGTCCTAGCCCCGTCTCGTGCCATGAATGGATGCGCGCGAGCCCCTGCTTTCGAATGCAAGTGGTATCACACGAAACGAGGCACCATAACCGTTTTTCGAGCGGCTCCGACGAAGTAGCCGCCACGGGAGCTCGCCGGAGCTACTCCGGTAGCCGGAGCTGATGTGGCGCCCACGTGGCCACCCCCTGAGTCGCTGGCAGCTGGGCCCAGTTGACCAGGGCAACCTTGCCGACCTGGCAGAACTGGGCCACTGACAGACGGGGTCCACCCCACTAATTAACAGAATTAGTTAAAGCTAATCTAAATAACCAAAATACACACTGACATGTGGGCACAGTAGCTTAATGAACTAATTTAGATTAAATCTAAACTCTGTTTAACCCTCTGTGGATGACAGGTGGGTCCCATAGGTCAGGTTTGACCTGGTCAGCAGGTCAGTTGACCTGCTGACGTCATCATGACGTTCTGCTGACATCACAAGGCACTGTTTCGGATAATGTCAATTTAAATAATAAAAATAATTCCAAAAATGCCTAAAATCTTTAGAAAATCGTAGAAAATAATCCGTAGCTCGGATCGAAAAACTTAATACATGAAAGTTGCTCAGAACGACGAGACAAATCTGATCGTGTCGTCTGTTTCCATGTCAGAACCCCCTACGTAGGAGAACTCATAACTTTGAGCCCGATTCCGGTAGATGAATAGTGCACACATACCGGTTAATAAATCCCACGTTGATCCTAAAATAACTAAAATGACCTAGAAGCATCTTTAGGCAACCATGCACTGCATACTAGGCGTAGCATGCCCTGTGTTGCATTTGTTTGCATTATGTTTACCTGTTTCTTCCCCCTCTTCTCTCTCGGTAGACCCCGACGTTGACGTAGCTCCCGAGGCAGACGCAACTCCGGAGTACGACTACGTCCCCGACGACGCAGTTGACGATCTTGCCCTTGCCGCCGAGCAAACAGGCAAGCACCCCCCTTTTGAGCATTCCGATATCACCCACTCTCTTCTCTCTTATGCTTGCATTAGAAGTTACTGCTGCTGTTGTTATCCTATTTCTGCTGCATAGCCTAATTATTGTAACCTGCTATTGTTACCTGCCTATTTATCATAAACTGTTTAGTATAGTTTGGGCCCACATCCAGGAGAGACCCCACTTTATCCCGACTGCCCCGCTGGATCATCAGAAGACCCGATCAACGGGATCGAAGACCAGGCCCCGACACCGCACATCACTTTCCCCTTAGTTGCTCGACACTACTGGGTTACTATCGAGTGCCGAGGGTGATACCTCGTCAGCACTTCTGATGATAACCTTGTAGGTTAGTTATTCGGTCGTGGTCAGCGAGGGTGATTCCTCCTACACCACGCCCGATAACGACACCATCGCGCAACTCCTCAAGAGTGGACCTCGAGGGTGATTCCTCCTTCATTCACCTTGACGATAACATCAAGTGGGATCCCATCGAGGGTGATTCCTCAGGGTTCCCCTTGGTGTCAGACACACGGATACTTTGGTTACTATGACTGAACACTGAACCATGATACTAAAGATGGGTCGGCCCTGAGGGGTACCCGCGCGAGCTTAATTGCGAGTGATGTGGACTCGGGTGGACCTGGAGGGTGCCCGAGAGTTGAACACGAGGCGTGGCCGGGCATTCTTAGCCCTTGCCGCAAGTCCTCGAGACGGGGCGATGGGGTCACATCTCTCGTGAGTCTCTGCTCATTACCGCGCGCTCCTAATCCACTAACGGTTTGGATATTTGATCCGAGGGGCCTCTGGCATAATAGCACTAACCATCACATGGGCATAGTATGGGCGTTCTGCGTTGTATACTTCAGCCAGAGCTTAATTGAAGTCAGCAAGGAGCGGCACACGCTAGGTTGGACTGGGAACGCAACCGCGCTTGTATTAAGGGGTTGCTAGGTCTGCTCACTGGCGGTGCACGTAACGCGCAGGAGTCCCCGCGGCGATGGCCCAAGACCCCTGGGCGCATAGGTTAGTCCGGCGTGCTGACCTCTCTGTTAAGTATTCGGTCGGGTTGCGGCGTATCGTTTGGCCGAGGCCGGGCATGACCCAGAAAAGTGTGTCCGGCCGGAGTTAATCGAGCGTGGTGGATAAGTTGGTGCACCCCTGCAGGGAAGAAAACATCTATCGATAGCCTGTCCTACGGTAACGGACACTCGGAGTTGTATCCCGATCAGTACAACTAGAACTTGATATGATAACTGGATAGTATGGCTCTGGGATTGCTTTCTTGCAGGGAGTCGAGGAAGAATCTCTGGGCGAGGTTGTTGACACTACTACTACTTTACATTATGTTAATCTGCACTCTTCTAATGCTGCAAGACTGATGAAGATGCTGAAGATGCTAGTCTTCGATAGGACTAGGCTTTCCCCCTCTATTCTGGCATTTCTGCAGCCCAGTCCACATATACAGCCCCCTTTGAAAATGTTGCATATGTAGTGTAGATCCTTGCTTGCTGAGTACTTCGAATGAGTACTCACGTTTGCTTTATTTTCTTTTTCTCCCCATATCCATATGACGCCACCAGATGACGGAGCCACTGAGATAGCTGCCCCTGTCGACGACTACGGCTACTACTACTACCCTCCCGGCGAGTACTACTACGAGGAGCCGACAGACGACCAGGAGTAGGATTCGGAGGATCCTAGGCAGGAGGCCTACGCCTTTCGATCGTAGAGTTTTATTTTGCCCCGCCTTCATAAAGTCTTATCTATATTTCTGTAATATATCTGTACCCAGATATCTGATGCTTCCGCTGACATTTGTATGCCATCGAGCTATGTATTCGAGCCCTTGAGGCCCTGGCTTGTAATATAAAGCTTGTATGACTTTATTTATGTTTTAGTGTTGTGTTGTGATATCTTCAAGTGAGTCCTTAGGCTTGATCATGTGCATTTGCGTGTATGGTTAGTGCACGATTAAGCCGGGGTCGTCATAGGTTGGTATCAGAGCCGACTGCCTCTAGGAATCCCCCTTTCCAATTCCTTGGCCGAAGTTGAGTCTAGTAGTCCAAAACTGTTTTACTAACATGGCTGTGTGGCTTACGGGCCCACGTCGCCAATTGGGTGGTATTAGGATCTTTTATTCCTCGTCTATACTCTGGGACTCTAATCTCTCTTCTATTCGGATTAAAATTTTACTAACTCCAACATGAGGATCTCGTAACCACTTCCTCCCGGAGAGCCCCTTCACTACAAATGATTGTCTGCTTCGTCAGAAGATTCTGAAGATACTCCTCGAAGTCTTCCGAGACCCTGTGCCACTGCTTTGCAGTTCCTGACCACCGATAAACTCCGATGGATAACTACTTACAACTGTCGTTCATATATTCGTTCCAGTTACTCTCGGGTTTCATCCGACCTATCGAAATACTATCCGACATTTCGAGAATTCTCTGAACCTACTGCTTTGCAGTTCCTTTTCGCCTGAACACAGCTACGAATAAATCCTCATACTTACCGGGGATCCGTTCATTCCCAGTTGTTCCTGTGATTCCTAAAGCACTTTGAAATATTATCTGATCTCCCGAGAATCCTCTGCAGCTTACTGCTCTTGAAATTCTTGCTTGCTTGCATTATGGTTAATTCCATATGTCTGGCAATATTCGTTGACATCCTTTATCATTAACATTCTGAACCTATTGATTCATCGTGTATGTGAGTGCTCCCTATCATCAACTAATTCCTAGAATTTGTCCTTCCGGCTCATTCACCATTCCGGACCTGAGCTGGTTCTCGGCTAATCAAGCATTGGTTGATTGTCCAACTAAGCCTGTTCAATTTACTTGTCCTTTTGCCCAGGTGAACTAATTGTCACTCTTGGCTTTGGAAATCGTGAACCCTCTGAATCTTATACCTGAGTTGTTCAAGTGCTTCCTTAATCCGATGTGCTTGCCTCCCGTCCTTTCTCGGAGGACTCTCAGGTGGAACTAGTTGTTAAAACCTTACCCCGTTAGTTCTCATGGATCACTTGATTCCTTTTGTGGACAACTATCCGACCGATTCTTTTCTATTCTAAGAACCTTATCGGTTCCTTCCCTGTTGACATTGCCTTTGGCACTGAAGCTTCCTCTACTTCTTGTCGTCTGTATATCCGCTCAGTTTGCATGGCACGGAGAGGTAGTGCATTCCTTTCCCTTATTGGCTTGGGACTGACTACTAACCAGGACATGTCCCGTAAACATGGGTGGAGATCTCTGCAAGACGGAACGCTAAAGTTGTTCATCTAGCTCTATTCAACCTACTCATATTTGGACAGAGCTTTTGCTTCTAATCCTTCGTTTCAAAACCATAACTCCTTTGTACTTAAACGTTGGATGATTCCGATGTTTCTATAATCTGATGCCATTACATTCTTTCTTCTTCTGGTTGAGTACCGCTACTCACGTCAGATCCTTTGCCGACCACCTGATCTTTTGTTGGATTATTATCCGACAATGTCCTTCATCTTCTATCTTTGAGAATTCTTCCCCTGTTACAATTGCCTTCGGCAATGCGGTATTATGTAATTCTTATCGTCCATATTCTATTATGAAACGTTGTTTGTTGCTTCTATAAGTGTGGGGTATAGATCCGTAAAATGCCCCTATGGGTTGAGTCTATGCCTTCGCTAGCTGTGAGAACCCACAAGGCTTCATGTGCCATACCTTCTGTTGTTCCACCAGTTAAACTTTCAAACTCTAAACATTCTTAACAGAGAGCAGTGATTGAGAAGTTGTTCATTGAAGAAGTGGGAGTCGACCTTGAACCTTTGTGTTCATGCCCATGGACCCGATGCAGAACTTATCATGGAAGCTGCTCGTAAAATAATTATTTCTTTGGTACAAGTTCCTCTTGAATCTGTGAATTGATCCTTTGCAGTCGTCGTTCCGACCATACGTTCCCCTTGATTCCATTTCCCAGACAAGTTAAAGTACTTGTCTTCTGCAAATCAATATGCCTGTCCAACCTCTATACTGAACTACCTCGAGTATTACCCCACTCTACTATCTCGAGGATATCATCCTATTGTACTAAGTCCTATGAATTTTCTGATGGAGTGATACCTTTCCCTGTCTTAGTCACTCCACGGGTTCTGGGTTGTCGTCAACCGAGACCACCGAACAATGAATCGATTCCGCACCCCGATTTGATAACTCTAAGTAATTTTCATTGCTTACAGGTTTAACAATCCTTCAAGTCATTCCTAGCCCTATCGGCTATATCACTATCGAGCTAATTTTGGTCTCATAGCCTTTCACTTCATCCTTCCTTTTTCTTGATGTCATCGCTGACCGATTACATCTTCTTGTAACCTCTCGACAAATGTGTCGTGATCATCATCAACATACCGAGCTCTTTCAGGATATCGATCGAATTCAAGTTGAGAATTACCATCCTTGATCTTCGATGATTTGTGATATCATCAATGACATCCTTGACTCTCTACCAACACATACCTGGTTGTGCTTGGTTATTCCTTGCGTTCTGAGATAATCTTGGAATTGTTTCCCTGTTTCTCTTGAGATCTTCGAACCCAATCTTTACTTAACACCATGATATCGCTACCTCAGAGCATGACTATGGTATTCCGAATATCATTGAGAACAGTGAAAACGCAATGCTGCATGTCTCTTCATCAATTATCCAAACACCGTTGTATGGGTAATATCATGATTCTTCCCTCGCCCCTTATCTAAATGCTTTTGAACTAGCCGTTCTATCATAAATATCATGTTCCGCTTTTCCTTGGGAAGGATATACTTCCTAATTCTTGTGTATAAACATATTTTCCTTTCCATTGTTTTGTTTAACCTTTCCAGTAATCTAGCTTGTCTAAGCAGAAATAATTCTCTGCTTATGAAAACATCTCGGTCTACAACTCTGTCAGTGAAACCCTGATTCTATTGTTGATGACATTCCGGTAACCACCGATGGACGAGAACTTTGCATATTGGTCCGCCTCGTTCAACGAGTAGGAAAATGGTTCTCTTCATCCCTCGCCCTTGGTACCGATGTTGTTACCGACATAACTGACAGCCTATTCTCTGACATACCTTGTTGTTGTGACCTGTAAGATGACACAGCCCTCCCTACTCTCGATAGACACCCCCCCCCCCCCCCCCCCCCCCCCCCCCCCCCCCCCCCCCCCCCCCCCCCCCCCCCCCCCCCACCCCCCCCCACCCCCCCCCCCCCCCCCCCACAGTTCCACAGGATCGGAACCTGACTCTCCTGAACAACCTTGATTCCGAAATATTCTTGCATTTGGCTTCGTATCATATCATGAACCACCCTCTGAGAGATGATCTATTCCCATTGCTCCGAACCCATTTTCACCCTCTGGTTTAGACACCGAACGATTGCCTACTTGATTGAGAACTTCTTATTGAACCTTCATACTGGCTCTCGCTGCATTTCATTTATTCGACTTGAGATATACTTTAGGCTTCATTCCCTGATTGACCGTCCGACGTCCAACATTGTTAAGTCCGTCCTTATAGAGTTTCCCCTTATTCTTATCGTAAGTACGATGAAGATCCTGAAGGAAGGACGACAACTTCGTCATGAGACACAGGCGTAGAAATATGAAGACATCAATGTAATGGATCGACCTCTTCGGAAAGAGCAACCAAGACTGAGAATACTCGCTAGACTTCCGTAACCAGAACCTTCACCCATTACCCCACTTCTTAAATCTCGGGACGAGATTTCTTGTAGTGGAGGAGATTTGTAACATCCCCAGCATCACACCACAGTGATCACCTTCCGATCATGTCCAGTCATCATCATCATGACCTAAGAAAAACAGCTCGGAAATATTTCTACCTCAAGTTCAAAATTTAAAATAAAGTCAGATAATTATTTCTTCAACTGCCGAAACAAAATAGTGCATCATGTTGCAAATATTCCTTAGGTAATTATAAAATTGGAACCAACCTCACCAAAGTTCCCAAATTGACCCTGGAAATTATTTCAGTGGTCCAGTATCATTTAATTTGGTCCTTCCTTTTTCTAAAAATGCCTAGACATTTCCAAGTGTCCTGAAACTTTTTGTGCAGAACCATAATATGGTGCATGGTTTTTGTTCAAAGTTTCCCACCTAGCAAAATTCATTTGATAGCTCAATTAATATGCAACAGGAACTATTCTTTTCAGAAAGGAAAAAGAGAGAAATATATTTGTGCACTGTTGGCCCAACTGGAAACAGCACAGGCCCAGCCCGCTCCCCACTGACTCCCTCATCTTTCTCTCTCTGCGCGTGTCGGCGCGCCCGTGGACGCACACGCGCGCTCCAGCGAGCAGCCGACACGGCGATGCTACAGCAACGGGGAGGGGATAAGGACTCCTCCCTCGTCCATTCCTCCGGGTCACCTCGCTCACTTTCCCCTCTTCCTCGCTCTCCACCGCTCCCTCTCTCTCTCGTCGATGCCCGAACGCCATCGCCGCCGCGCGTCTCCACCACGACGGCCACCGCGCCTCCCTCTCCTCCCCGACCGGCTCAACCGCATCGCCGGCGTCTTCCACGTCGCCCTAGACTCTCACCGCAAGCCGGGAGACCCTACAGTGCCGGATCCCCACCGTCCTCTTCACCGACCGCCGCCGATCTCCTCCAACTCTGGCGACTTCCCCGACGCGCGCTCCTGCTCCTAAGCTGTCGACGGCTCGACACAGCCGCCCGGTGAGCCTCTGGTCACTCCCCTGACCCCTACGTTTACCCCCTCCCATCCCCCCCACCCCCGCGCGCGTGGTAACGCCGGCCCCGCTCGGACCCGAAGCGCGCCGCCACCCGACCTCGACTCTGGCAACGCTTCGATGGGCCTTTGGTCTCGTGCTTCCTTCCATCCACCTAGCTAGCTCGCGTAGGTGGCGCAGGTGTCGAACGCCAGTCGTTTTGCCCTCTGCAACGCCGTTCCCAAGCTCGTCCGAGCTCCGGCGTCCGCCGCGGTCGACGCCACCGTCGTTCCCGGCCGTCCTAGCCCCGTCTCGTGCGATGAATGGATGCGCGCGAGCCCCTGCTTTCGAATGCAAGTGGTATCACACGAAACAAGGCACCACAACTGTTTTTCGAGCGGCTCCGGCGAAGTAGCCGCCGCGGGAGCTCGCCGGAGCTACTCCGGTAGCCGGAGCTGATGTGGCGCCCACGTGGCCACCCCCTGAGTCGCTGGCAGATGGGCCCCGTGGGCCCAGTTGACCAGGTCAACCTCGCCGACCTGGCAGAACTGGGCCACTGACAGACGCGGTCCACCCCACTAATTAACAGAATTAGTTAAAGCTAATCTAAATAACCAAATTACACACTGACATGTGGGCCCAGTAGCTTAATGAACTAATTTAGATTAAATCTAAACTCTGTTTAACCCTCTGTGGATGACGGGTGGGTCCCATAGGTCAGGTTTGACCTGGTCAGCAGGTCAGTTGACCTGCTGACATCATCATGACATTCTGCTGACATCACAAGGCACTGTTTCGGATAATGTCAATTTAAATAATAAAAATAATTCCAGAAAATGCCTAAAATCTTTAGAAAATCGTAGAAAATAATCCGTAGCTCGGATCGAAAAACTTAATACATGAAAGTTGCTCAGAACGACGAGACGAATCTGATCGTGTCGTCTGTTTCCATATCGGAACCCCCTACGTAGGAGAACTCATAACTTTGAGCCCGATTCCGGTAGATGAATAGTGCACACATACCGGTTAATAAATCCCACATTGATCCTAAAATAACTAAAATGACCTAGAAGCATGTTTAGGCAACCCTGCACTTCATACTAGGCGTAGCATGCCCTGTGTTGCATTTGTTTGCATTATGTTTACCTGTTTCTTCCCCCTCTTCTCTCTCGGTAGACCCCGACGTTAACGTAGCTCCCGAGGGAGACGCAGCTCCGGAGTACGACTACGTCCCCGACGACGCAGTTGATGATCTTGCCCTTGCCACCGAGCAAACAGGCAAGCACCCCCCTTTTGAGCATTCTAATATCACCCACTCTCTTCTCTCTTATGCTTGCTTTAGAAGTTACTGCTGCTGTTGTTATCCTATTTCTGCTGCATAGCCTAATTATTGTAACCTGCTATTATTACCTGTCTATTTATCATAAACTCTTTAGTATAGTTTGGGTACAGACCCAGCAGAGACCCCACTTTATCCCGACTGCCCCGCTGGATCATCAGAAGACCCGATCAACGGGATCGAAGACCAGGCCCCGACACCGCACATCACTTTCCCCTTAGTTGCTCGACACTACTGGGTTACTATCGAGTGCCGAGGGTGATACCTCGTCAGCACTTCTGATGATAACCTTGTAGGTTAGTTATTCGGTCGTGGTCAGCGAGGGTGATTCCTCCTACACCATCCCCGATAATGACACCGTTGCCCAACTCCTCAAGAGTGGACCTCGAGGGTGATTCCTCCTTCATTCACCTTGATGATAACATCAAGTGGGATCCCATCAAGGGTGATTCCTCAGGGTTCCCCTTGGTGTCAGACACACGGATACTTTGGTTACTATGGCTGAACACTGAACCATGATACTAAAGATGGGTCGGCCCTGAGGGGTACCCGCGCGAGCTTAATTGCGAGTGATGTGGACTCGGGTGGACCTGGAGGGTGCCTAAGAGTTGAACACGAGGCGTGGCCGGGCATTCTTAGCCCTTGCCGCAAGTCCTCGAGACGGGGCGATGGGGTCACATCTTTCGTGAGTCTCAGCTCGTTACCATGCGCTCCTAATCCACTAACGGTTTGGATATTTGATCCGAGGGGCCTCTGGCCTAATAGCACTAACCATCACGTGGGCATAGTATGGGCGTTCTGCGTTGTATACTTCAGCCGAAGCTTAATTGAAGTCAGCAAGGAGCAGCACACGCTGGGTTGGACTGGGAACACAACCGCGCTTGTATTAAGGGGTTGCTAGGTCTGCTCACCGGCGGTGCACGTAACGCGCAGGAGTCCCCGCGGCGATGGCCCAAGACCCCTGGGCGCATAGGTTAGTCCGGCGTGCTGACCTCTCTGTTAAGTATTCAGTCGGGTTGCGGCGTATCGTTTGGCCGAGGCCGGGCATGACCCAGAAAAGTGTGTCCGACCGGAGTTAATCGAGCGTGGTGGGTAAGTTGGTGCACCCCTGCAGGGAAGAAAACATCTATCGATAGCTTGTCCTACGGTAACGGACACTCGGAGTTGTATCCCGATCGGTACAACTAGAACTTGATATGATAACTGGATAGTATGGCTCTGGGATTGCTTTCTCGCAGGGAGTCGAGGAAGAATCTCTGGGCGAGGTTGTTGACACTACTACTACTTTACATTATGTTAATGTGCACTCTTCTAAAGCTGCAAGACTGATGAAGATGCTGAAGATGCTAGTCTTCGATAGGACTAGGCTTTCCCCCTCTATTCTGGCATTTCTGCAGCCCAGTCCACATATACAGCCCCCTTTGAAAATGTTGCATATGTAGTGTAGATCCTTGCTTGCTGAGTACTTCGGATGAGTACTCACGTTTGCTTTATTTTCTTTTTCTCCCCATATCCATATGACGCCACTAGATGACGGAGCCACTGAGATAGCTGCCCTTGTCGACGACTACGGCTACTACTACTACTACCCTCCCGGCGAGTACTTCACACACCCCATGAGTGCACGATTAAGTGAGTTGTGTTGTGATATCTTCAAGTGAGTCCTTAGGCTTGATCGTGTGCATTTGCGTGTATGGTTAGTGCACGATTAAGCCGGGGTCGTCACACACCCCATGCTCCCCGTGGCTAACGATGCTGCCGGCGTCACCGGCTGCCGGCTGCAGGGCCCGCCGCCTCCCCCTCCCGCGCGGCGCCGCAATCGTGCGGCCGCACGGTCCTCCGACCACGCCGCGGCGTCATCCTCGCATGCTCGCCGGGGGCTGGTGAACATGTGGGCAGCGCTCCTCGTGGCACGAGAGTTGCTGAGATGCCGGCTAGCGGAAGGCAGCCACGACGCCATGCTTGGCCGGGAAGCTGAGCTGCTCGATGCCGCCTGCGAGGGCGCAGAGCCCTTTCATATCCTGCCTGCGTCACGGACGCCGCAGGGGGCTCGCACCTGCTACCGCTGCGTCTACTCGCCCTCATAGAGGGAGTCCGGAGGATCTCACGGTGGCGATCCCACGGGCGACGCCACCCGCTCGACTCAAGATGCGTTCCCCCAGAATATGACCGGGATGGGCAGCCCCTCCAGGAGCCACAACGAAGGACCGCCCCTTGTTTGGCGCGACCAGGCACCGGAAATTGCGGGCAGCGGAACGAAGAGACTGGGGCCTGACTTCAGGATGGTGGCCCCTGGTGCCTCTGTGCCGCCACCGATGGGTTTGTTATACGAACAAAGGGGAGGCCTGCGCACGTTCCCCTCGTCGACCTGGACATCAGGATCGCCAAGGCCACGCGGGACCGGGGCTCTTTATGGGCTAACCCAACGCCCCGACGGCGCCTTCGACAGCAACGGCCACCGGTTACAACCAATATCTTTGGAACATGTCACGCTAACCTTGGATCGCAGGTAAACCGTGCCATGACGGCGCACCTCCGGGCGCTGGCCCCGGCCCGGGCTGGCAGGGCGCGCCAGGAGGTCGCACGAGGACTCACCCCGTGCGCAGCGGAGGGGCCCGATGCCAGGGCTCCCCCGCGTCATGAGGCGTATGGCACCGCCATCGTGGTGGCACGTGCTATCCGGAAGTGGGTCCCCCCGGGGAAGGCGCGAGCGAGCCCTCCCCCGGTCGAGGGCCCGCGGCCACCTCACCACCGTCCGCGTAGCCCCTTGCCCCTTGGTCCTGTCCTGGTTTCCGGACGCCCCAATGGTGGCCGAGGTATGCGCGGGGCAGGGCCCTCGCCCAGGGGGCAAGAAGCGCCCCTCAAGTCTCCGCTCGTGACACTCTCACGTAATAATGAGTGGGGCTGTACACGCCCCGGAGTCTCCTGAGTGCTGCCCCTGAGCCTCACGGGGGCTCCCACCCATGTCTCAGTGGAAGCTCCAGGATCCGCGCTGGCGGATGACACGGTCCCCCAATGGCTATGCCCACGCCAGTGGAGGCCCCATGCTCCGCGCTGGCGGGAAGACTAGAAGACTAGCATAGGTGCCGAACGCGGCTGTTTTCCTTGCCTTCTCTGGTAGCCGAATCTGCTATTTCTTGGAATGAACTTGCAGCTCTTGTGTTGTTGTTGAAAAAAAAAGGGGGGTGTTCCTGGTTTTTATTCTCCTAGCTGTTTTTCCTTCGCTTGGTTTCTGTTTTTGCGAAAGATGGCGGGTGCCCGTGGTTCACTCCATCGCACCCCGCGAGCAGGGGCTGGGCATGGTGCGCACACCGGCTCTAAAGACGCCCTGAGGGCCCAGGCCATAGCAGTCGTGGCCTTGCCTGCGCGCACATCTCTCTGGATCCTCGTGCGGCGCTCTCGAGTGAACTGGCAGGCGTGCATCGCCGGGGACCCTCAACAGGCGGCTCCTCCTGGACCTTGAACCAGGCACCATGACCAGGCATGGCAATGGCGGCCACCCCTACTCAGGGGTCATGAGTGCGTGAAAAGTAAAAGAGGGACGACAACAAGGAGTACAAATATCAATTAATACGTCGCAGGAAAAATTCTTCAAAAATACTTTCGCATCCCCGCAGGGTCACTTTCAAAGTTTTGACAGGAAGGCAGGGAAACAAAAGCTTAGCGAGACGCGTCATCGTCATCGCCTCTGCTGCCATCATCATCGTCATTATCTTCGCTGCCATCATCACCTTCAACAACTCCGCCCTCTTCGGCCGCGGGCGCGACCACGTCGTCGGTAGGAGCGAGCTCCATGATCAGGTCGTCCACGTGATTGTCCACCCAGCTCGCCAGGATATTCTGGATTGCCCCAGGCACGGGGGCTATCGCGGCATCGATATCAAAGTCAGGGTTGGAGCGAAGAAGGTGGCTGAAGACGCGCGAGAACGCGCGCTCAAGAAGGTCGCGGCTCTTCTCCACGATGAGTTGGCGCACCCTCGCGGCCCCGCCCTCGAGGCGAGTCACGACCTGGGTGAAGAAGCTGAGGTATTCGACGTCGTCGGCTTCGAGCGGGTGGGAGATGTTCTCATCGCAGATGTTGCTTAGGGCCCGGTTGGCCCTAAGCCCAAGGGCCTCGAACATCAAGGAGCGCTCACGCTGAAGCACTCGGCGGCGGCCCGCCTCGTCCGAGGCTTTTTCCACGAGGGACGTAACGCCTTCAACCTGCTGATGGAGGAAGGATAGCTCGGCCTCAGTGGTAGCCCGAGCAGCCTCAGCGGCCTTCTCGCGCTGCTCCGCCGTAGCCAGCTTCTCCTTGAGGGTGTCGGCTTTGCCCTGCAGCTTGTCACGCCGTGTGCAGAAGCGAGCCTCCTGGAGCTCCAGCTTCCGGTGGTACTCCTCGGCAAGGGTCTAGCGGATCCCCGTCACCTTCTCGTCGACCTCTTGCTGGATCCTCGCCTCCTGAGAAGTGAGGGCATCCTCCGCATCGGCCACTTGGTGCTCCATCACTTCCAGCCGCTCGCGCTCCAAGCTTAGCTCCACCGCCTCCAGCGCCAGCGTGTCATCGGACGTGCGGGGCCTCACCTCGCTCATGGGCAGCCCGGTCGTCGGAGCGGCGAGCGCGGCCATGCGCACCCGGATTCGCTGCTCAAGGATGGCGTTGGAAGCCTAGAGCTCCCTCTCGCACGCCTCCGCCGCTCTACGCTGGCGGTCTGTGGCTCGGGCCTCCTCCAAGGCGCGATCATGAGCCTCCCTCGCTGCGGCCAGGGGCCCCTCCGCCTCCGCCCGGGCCTGCTCACATTGCAGACGATCGAAGTTGATGGCGACTTGCATCTGGCGCCATTCGCGCACCACGAACAGGCGCTCTGCCTTGAGGCGGGCGTCGACGTCACCGAGCTCCACCCCGTGGCGCCCCAGCGCGCTTGCTGCCTCTCGAAGAAGGTCATGACGAACGGCGCTGCGCCCGCGTGCAATCTCCAACGCCCGGCCTGGGCTTTCCCTCGCGCCCCAGCCAGCCCAAGAGGCGCGCGAGGCCTCGCCCGCCTCAGGCAGGTGCCCGGGGGCTGGGACTCCTTTGCCCGCTCCTGCGGCCCGAGATGGGGCCTGACGCGAACTCACCCCACAACTTGAAGACGGCGTCGTCCCGCAGGGCGCCCGGCCACCGGCGAGGATCAGCGGGGGAGCCCTCCGCATGGCATCCGTGCCCCAGAGGCCGCCCCAGGAGAAGGATGCTGGGAGTACGAGTCCGCGGCCTCCCGAGGGCAACCCTGGCTCGTATACAGGCGCCGCCTCGCGCGCGGCCGCTGGGCTCGTGAGGCCTAAGGTCGCGACGGTATCGGAGCCCTCCGGAGGACACGCCTGGGATGCACTCGCCCCTGCAACAGGAGGGATCCTAAGGGGCAAAAGTCAGAAGAGGGCGCAACATGCAAGAGTCCAGGGAAGGGCAAGGTACTTACTCATCCACGGCTATCCACTTCCTCCTTTTCAGGGTCCATGGGACAAGGTCACAGCAGCTCCCGAGCCCCGTCCTCTTGCGGGATACCCCAAGGTCTGGAAGGGACGCGCTGCAGGCCAGCGCGTAGCCTTCCATAGCAGAGGCGGCAGCTGCGTCCGCGGGCGGGGCTCCTCCCCCGCTGCCTGTGGGGCTAGGGGCAGTCACCTCAGGAGCATATGGTGGCGCCTGCTCCCCAGCGGCCACCTCAAGAGCACGTGGTGGCGCCTGCTCCCCAGCGGCCACCTTAGGAGCATATGGTGGCGCCTGCTCCCCAGCGGCCACCTCATGAGCACATGGTGGCGGCCGCTCCCCATCGGCCACCTCGGGAGCGCTTGGCGGTGCCCGCTCCCCCGCGGCCACCTCGGGAGCACGCACCACAGGGCCTCCGAGCACGGGAGTGACCAAGAGGGGGTTGTCGCGAGGCCCCTCGTGACCCTCAGGGAGCAGCCCCCACTCGTCGAAGCATGGCATCTTCTCGGCGAAAGCCCTCCCGTTTAGGCAGTTGTACAAAGGGCGTCCCTCGGTAGGAAGTGTGGCGGGCACCTCACCAGTCAGGAGCTGGAGCACCCCGCGCAATGTGTTGGAGGGGAGCGAAGGCACCTGGATCCTCATGGGGTCGTCAGGGCCGGTGAAGGCCCACATTGGGCGAGTATGGCGCTGGAGCGGAGCGATGCACCGCCGGACGAACTCCCTCACCACCATCGCCGTCATCACCCCCGCCTCCCTCAGCTTGGCCAGCCTGGACAAGATGCGCGCGAGCCGTGGGTCAGCGAGCTCCGCGTGCCTCCAGCCAGAGCTCGGCTCCGCCGGTGCCGATGGGATGAGGAGTAGGGGGCTGCGCGCGGTGGCATCCACATACACCCACTGCTTTCGGAACCCCCTCGCATCCGGGCAGAGCGTGCAGTTGATGCCGGAGCCTGCGGTTGCCGCCACCACCCAAAGCGACACGCACCCCGAGCGTTGCCCGCTGTCGACCAAGTGGAGATAGAAGAAATGGCAGAGCAAGGCCACGGACGGGGCAATGCCCACGAAGGCCTCGCACAAGAAGGCGAAAGCGGAGAGGAGGATGATGGATCTGGGATCCAGATGTAGCGCGTGGATCTGGTAGTGCGAGAGCACGGCGTTGAAGAAATCGGAGAACGGAGGTAGTAGGCCGGCAAAAAGAGCATGGAGATGAAGGGGGATCTCGGTGGCCTCCATGTCAGCTAAGGTCTGGGACGCAGGCCAGACCTTCATTGCCTTCCACTCATTGGAATCGGCGGCGATGGCGTGTCGGACCTTGTCCAGCCCCTCCCAGTTGATCACCATGGACCGGTCCAGGGCTGGTTCCGGCCCCGGCGAGGGCTTCGCGGCCGCAGGGGTCTTGCCCTTCTTCTTCCGGCCGGGGAGCCATGGCGGCGAGATGGGTTCGAGCTGTCACTGAATCTGGCAAAGAGGGCACAAGTTCGCGAGGAGGAGGAGGAGCAGAAGGTAAGCGCACAGTGGGGCAATGATGGCTAAGGTACGTGCGTCGGGCAGTAGTCAAGTCACGCAGTTATCGAGGTGCATGGGGAAGTGGAAACGCCCACGTCCCATTAAGTGCCACGCGTCAGCCAGGCCCGCAGGTGATTGGGGCTCGCGGCGCTTCACCCTTGCCCTTTGGCTTCGCCTCGAAGCCAAGCCCGAGCGCGCCTTGGGCCCGGGGGCTACTGTCGGTGTTCTAGGAACTAGGGTACCCAGACTTGCCTGGCTGTGGCCCATGGCGTGGCTTCATCGACGGCCTGGTGCAGCCCATCTACAAGGCCATCAAGACAAGACCCTCGCTAGGGGCCAAGCCTTGCGAGGCGGATGACGCCAAGACCTCCGGAGGGAGCAGCCTCTCCAGGCGGCCTCCTGAGGAGCAGAGATTTCTATGCAGGTACCCAGCCTCACGAGGCTACCATGACGCAAGCCATGATGACCACGGCTAGGCGGGCGCAGAGAAGACAGTTTCCTCTTTGGTGCTAAGGAGGCAAGCGCAGGCGTGGGTTCCCGAGGACTCAGGCAAAGGTTTCCATTCTGGTGCAACGAGACTAAGGCCGCCAGGACGGCAGGAAGGACATCATTGCCGAGCCCACCGCAGCGTCACAACCAGAAGCTTTGCAGGCGAAGACCACCTTTCGTCAGGATAAGATGTACTACTTGTCCCCTTTCAAATTGGACGCTGTGGGATCCCTTCCCACCAACGTTATGGGGGAAGAGGACCGAGGCCACTATAAGTATAGGTTAGCCACCACCATAGAGGGGACGACTCATTTTTTCCTCACTAGAGCAGACCTCGTGAGGTTGTTCATCCCTTGTACTAGTTCATCCTCAGCCCCTCGTGAGGCCAATCCACCACAAAGCAGGAGTAGGGTCTTACACCGCAAGGTGGCCCGAACCTGGGTAAACTGTTGTGTTCATCTTCTTCCTTGTTCATCGAGCTAGGCCATGGGGCGACGGGCTGGTAGGCTGGATAGGTTGAGTTCCTCGCATATGCCCCAAAGTTCGAACCTTTCTTGGGTCTGCGGAGCCTTGAAGCTGACACCGGGTTCCACCGTCCCTTGGCACTTGAAGATCTCTTGCTCGACGGCTTCAAGCCTGGCCTCTACGCTTTCGATCTTCTTAGGCCCTTGAACGTCACGGATGTGAAGCACCCCCTCAAGAATCTGGATCTTCTGGGGGTGTTTCCTCACCTCCGGTAGGTAGGGTTGATGACCTTCTCATAGAACTTGTTCTTGGAAGAGCTTGGTGGAGCCATGGCGATCTAGATCTGTAAGAAAAACAACATGAAACAACATACAAAACTCACATGAGGGTAACTACCACTGATGGTAGAAAACATTGGTCCAATAGGCCAAAATCGGCCCAAAAATAGCATAGCAGTCAGACAGTTGTGACACCCATGTATTAAGCCACAGTAATCCTCTAACTAATGATGCCAGGTCATCATGTTTAATTTTTGCTAAACCTTGCTCATTTCAAACTGAGTTCAATTCAATTTTAAATAACAAGTCAAATTATAAATTCATCAAACAGAGTTTTAAAAATGTTCAAAAGGTTGTAAATTTTCACTAACTAATTATAGAGCATCAATCCACATTTTGGAAATAATCATCTGCCTCTAATTTAATTAAAATAGGAACCAGCTGCATTTAAATTAACCATTTATAGTTGAACAAATATTTAAACTATTCAAAAATAATTGAAACTTTTTGTGCAACCTAATAATATTGCATAGCATTTATGTGTGAAGTTTCATACTAAACAAAACTCATTTGGTAGCAAAATAATATACAAAACATTAGCTAAGTGAATTACAGAGAAGAAAAAGAAAAGGAAAAGGGGAAAAAGAAAAGCACTGTGCACTTGTAGCCCACTTCTACAGTGAGGCCCAGCCCACATACGCCCCTCGCCTTCTCCCCCTGTTCACCCCGCATCGTGGACACGCCGCGCCCGCCCATGGCGGGATCGACACACGCCGGCAATCCAGCGCCTCCCCCTGGGGATAAGGTCGTCCCTGGCGCCCTAGGGTTCCCCCCCCCCCCCCCGTACCCACTCCCTCTCTCGCTTCCCCCGCTCTGGGTCGAGCTACCCGACGCACACCGGAGCGCGCCACCATGAACCACCGCAGCCACCGCCCGCCTCTCGCCGTGCTGATTCGTCCAGAAGACCCGTCGTCGTCCGCTTCGTCTTCCTCGCCCACGAGCTCAAGCCCGGAGCCACTGCATCGACTGGATCGATGCCATCTTCTTCCTCGGTCATCGCAGCTGTTCTTCGTCGATCCGTCGCCTCTACAGCTCCTAAGCCACCAACGGGCCTCTGTGTGCCTCCGTGGTGAACTCCTCGTCACACCCCCCTCTTGCCACGCCTCAATTCCATGCCTGTTGTTGCTGCTGCCATGGCCGTCTGAGCTCAACGCCGCCGTCGTGTTAACTGCCGCTACTGTTGTGCTCCTTTGGCCCAACCAAGTGCGCCACTCCATTTGTGGCCTCGTGTAGATGCCGCTTACAACCTCTGTTTGGTCGATCCGTGGCCATTTGCTCAGGCTCGTCATGTCCGAGCCGCCACCGCCGCGAGCGTTCGCCGCTGTTGTTAACCCCATGCATCCCCGCGCCCCCAGTCGCCTTAGCTCGATGCGCGGCTTCGCCCGCATCCGTAGCTGTGCCCCTGGCCGCCCGACCATGCCCGCTTGCTAGTTGCTGCTGCTCCAGCTGCCCACGGCCGCCGCGGCCCATGGCTCCTCGCACGCCGCTCGCCCAGCCTGCTGCTCCGTCCGCCGCTCGCCGCCGCCTCTGCCCGCCGCCACGCCCAACAGCCATCCTCGCCGGCCGGCCGTGCTGCCTGGCCATAGCCTCTGCGCGCCGCCGGCTGGCTCTCTGCCAGAGAGGCCGACCCTTTTAGATCGGGGACCTAACCCTCCCCACTAACTCCCCACTGACCTGTGGGCCCAAGGCCATTAGGCCTAGTTTAATTAGACTAAGTCAATACCCCTGTGACAATGACTGGTGGACTCTCCCTAATTATTTAACTAAGAAAACTCTGATAAAATTATGTCCCTATGACACGTGGGCCCCACTGCCCAATTTTGACTAGTCAACAGTCAACACTTTGACTGTTGACTGCTGAGTCAGCACCCCTTTGGCCCCACATGTAATAGACTCTGGCTAGAGTAGTACTAGGTGAAAAAAGTGTTTTGTTTTTATTTCAAATTTAATTTAATTCCAGAAATTTCAGAATATTTTTTAAACTTTGGAAAATCATATAAAATAAACCGTAACTCGGATCGAAATAATTTATATATGAAAATGATCCAAAAAATTAGACGAATTCAAATATGCCATCCGTTCAACTGTCACATGCCTCAAGCATGTTGAACATGGATTCGTCCCCTTCGATTCATCGGTCCGAAAAATGCCAAACGCTGGGAAAACTTTCCCGAATGTTTTCCCCCTTCGCCGGTATCGTGTAGCACTGCGTTAGGTCACCCTAGCATAATTTACTGTCATGTCATGCTTTCTGTTGCTTTGTATGCCTGTTATTTATTGTTTCTTCCCCCTCCTTCCTCTCCGGTAGACCCCGAGACCGTTGATGCTTCGGTGTTCGACTACGGCTACGCTTCCAAAGATTCTTTTCATTTGCAGAGCAACCAGGCAAGCAAACTCCCCCCCCCCCTTGATCATTCCTATATTGCCCATTCCATTCTCTCTCATGCTTGCATTAGATTTTGCTACTGTATTTGATTGCTCCTATTATGATGCATAGCTTGCTTTTTGTAACCTGCTTTCGTACCTTACCTGCTTATCCTATATGCTTAGTATAGGTTGATTAGTGATCCATCAGTGCCCCCCCCCCACCACCACTAGTGGAGAAAAGCCTAGCTACGGCGTGCCAAAAACAGCCTTGGTGGCGTGGACACCCGACGCCACCAATATGGCGCCAGTGTTAAAAATTAGCCCTGGCGTTGGCACCTACGCCATCAGTATTTTGGACGGTAATGGCGTGCCGAGTTGTCCACGCCAGCAGTATTAGTCATCAGTTGTGACGTTCCATGTTTTCTCGACGCCCCTACTTTGATTTTCAATTTGAAATAAAAGTTGTACAGCAGCGATTTCAGCAAGAATGACAGCATAATCCAGTTTAAGAACAGTCACTAAATCAACTATAAATAGACCCAATGACAACATTTAAGTTCAACAATGCACTTATTGATATAGTTCAACAAAGTAGGCAAAGTAACACACATATGAATGTACAAGTTCAAATAAATAGAGGTGATAATAACATGATATCTTTCATGCATGCCAACTAGCTAACTACGACTTTTCGGCGGACGGAGTCGGGGTCATAGTCCGAAGTAAGTGCACCATCATCGCTGTCAGCAGGCTTGTAGTAGACCATGATCTCGTCACGATCGTAGTCGAGGTAGAACATGGCTTTCTCCCCAGCTTCCATCTCGTAAGCATCTGCAAGGGCTTTACAACCAGGGCAACCGAAGTAGGTGCGGTTTGCATCGTTGGTGACAAGACAATTGAATTTTTGGGCCGTCAGCATCTTCATGAGGGTGCACTGGAATGTGACGGTGGCATCAACTGGAACTTTAAACTTCTCTAAGAAGTCACGCCTTGCCCCGCAAGGGATGACCTAAGAAAAATTAAAAGAAAGAAGTAGCTAGCTAGTTACACAATTGTCTTGTCATGCATGAAACTCAATCAAAACACATGTTCAACTAAAACATACCGTCCTAGTGAGGAAGTCATTCGGTAGATCTATGAAGAACTTCTTATCCCTTTGGCATCTCACCGAACCACAGGTCTCACATGGGGCATCCATTTACTGCTTTCATGCATAAAGTTGAGAAAAATAAGCATACATAAGATGCACATAAATATAATGCAACATAATAAGCAGTTAGTATGAACCAGCGCTATCCGCCCATCTAGTTATTAACACATACGTACTTGTAATAAAACATTTCTACAAACCATTCATAGTTCAAACATAAAACATGCATAAAGTTAAACAGTTCATATGAAATAGGTAGCGTGCGCTAAGCTAGTGGCGAGAGGGATCGGCCTCGTGGTCGTGCCTAGTCAACCTACGACGACACCCCTGCTGACCCTCCTCCTCACGCTCCAAGGCATCCCAGTCTATGGGATCCTCCTCTGCGCTCTTCCTGGTTGCATACTGAACTAACATCATCTTGTTGGCCTCCACGAGTTTGTCATTTCTCGCAAGCTCGCTCACCAATGGGTCGAAGAACTACATCTCGGCCTCTTTGCTCTCCTTCTCCTCAACCATATTGCATATCCTCATGTCCTCACGCGCGAGGAACATCGCGAACTCACGACACTCAGGGAAGTTCAGATTCGCCCCTTCCTGAAAGAACTCTAGTGCCATGGCATCATAAGCGCGCGCCGCTAACTCCAGGGTGTCCCAATGGCCAAGTTCGTGGACGACATTGTCCTTCCTAATGATGGCATAGTACCTATTTCCCTTCTGTCGCACACCACGAAACTTCAGGGCCATATGTGACGATGCATATATATAAAACTAACAAGTTAGTAAAAAATGGACATATTAACGAGTACCTACAAAACCTACAATGCATAAAACGTTCTTTCACCACAAGTACACTACTAGAAATACAATAAAATTACACTATCTAAAATCATAGTCTACAACTACACTACATTATTTCATCACAAGTACACTACTAGAAATAAAATAAATTACACTAACTACAACTACACTACATTATTTCACCACAAGTACACTACTAGAAATACAATAAAATTACGCTATCTAAAATCATAGTCTACAACTACACTACATTATTTCACCACAAGTACACTACTAGAAATACAATAAAATTACACTATCTAAAATCATAGTCTACAACTACACTATACATTCTTTCACCACAAGTACACTACTAGAAATACAATAAAATTACACTATCTAAAATCATAGTCTACAACTACACTAAAATTTTACACTACTCGTATACACAAAATTCGATATTTTTCTACACTACTATTACACTACACTAAGTAGAACTCACCCACGGCGACGGTAGACGGCGAGGAGGCGTTGCGGGCGACGGGGCCGAGGGCAGTGGCCGGGGTGGATGCGGAGGCGACGGCGACGGGGGCTTTGACGGAGGCGACGGCGACGGAGGCGATGGCGACGGGGGCTTCAACGGAGGCGATGGCGACGGGGACGGCGGCGGGGACGGGGGCGGTGGCCGGGGTGGATGCGGAGGCGACGGCGACGGGGGCGGGTACTTCGGCGTTGGAGGCGGAGGCGACGGCGACGGGGACTTCGGCGGTGGAGGCGGAGGCGATTTAAGGGGATCGAGGACGGTTGTGGGTTGGGGGTTAATTTAATCAATATCTTCTGCGGGGGCGGTGGGGTAATTGCTGGCGTTGGCCTACGCGGCCAACGTCATTGCTATCTATTACACATATTGTTTTTTACTTTTAGTTATGTGTTAGACATATTGTTTTTTATATTTATATAGATGTTTAGTTTATTATTTCATTGTTTTATTTTCCTATTGTTTATTATATTGTTATTTTTACTAATATTTTGTGTAAATATGTAATCATACAAGGGAAACAAATAATTAGAGAACACCGGCCAACATCGATCGATCTCATTAATCTAGCATAGATACATAATAGTTGAAGTCTGAAAATAATAACACATATATATAACTTCTAGTACTACACACTCTTGATCTAGACTAAGAACATCATCAGTGTAATGATTCCCACGACAAAAAAAGCTGCCACCGATCCAGCAGGGAGGACGAGGCCAAGCATAACACCAGCTAAAAGGGCATATCGAAGCATCTTGAATTTTTGGATTTGGTCGCGCATCACATCAGTCTTCAGCTGCATCTCATCTATCTGTTGTCTTAGTTCACCAATGGAGTACTTGAGCAACTCGCTCACGTACTTCTGCACGAGATCAACCCATATCCATGTGTAGCAATATTTTGTCCCTAACGCCTATGGATCACAATATACACACACATATATTAATGATCGCGATTGTGCAAATTAGCAGAATATATATATCGAGATATTTTCTGTCATATTACCTTTCCACGGTTACCGCAGATGTAGAACTCCGCTCTGGATTACTTTGTGTGTGCGACATATGCTTATCAGCAGGGCGTCCACAACCGCAAAAAAGCAGCACAGGTGCCCTCGCTCGATTCATGGCAGCTTCGGCGCCGGTGGCATAGCTGCCGGATCATCGAAGGGACGTCGCGCTGCAGCGGGATGATTCGCCAGACAGGGCTGGTTGCATTGGCTGTGGCGAGCGCATGTTGTGGCCAATGGGGTCTGATGAGAGCTCGACCAAGGCGGCGGAGTCCCAAACTTGCGACACGCCACGCCGACGTGGGCTCGAACGGGCGGCTCGTGCCGATTCGACAAGCTACAGTGGGTCCATTGTCACCAAAGCAACTGACTAAGAGGGAGTAGAATTTTGTGGAGAATGAAAGTGAATGTATTTGATAACAAGGGGCTGCCAACACATCTATATATAGGCACAACTTAGTGCTAGCGTTCCGGTCGAAGACACGACAGCACAAAGTTAAGTATCTATGGCATGTCTATACATCGCACGACATCAATATACTGCAACTGGTCACGACAACTGGGCCCACATAGTAGTGGCGTAGGATGTATAGCCAGCGTCAGCAATAGCAACTTATAGCTGGTGTACCAATTTGGCAGACGCCAGCACTATTTGGAAAAAAATAGTGCCGGCGGTGATGAAAAATGGCACGCCACAAACGGAAGTTGTGGCTAGCCGTTTTTTCACTAGTGCACCTTGTCCCGGTTGTCCCCGTTTGATGATCGATGACTCAATCAACATGATCGATGTCCAGGGCCTGACACAGGACATCACCCCCCCCCCCTTAGTTGTACGACTCTATAGAGTTACTATCGAGTGCCGAGGGTGATACCTCGTCAGCACTTCTGATGGTACCTTTGTAGTGTAGCTATTCGGTCGTGGTCATCGAGGGTGATTCCTCTTTCACCACTCCCGATAACGACTCTGTCGTGCAACCCCTCAAGTATGGAACATCGAGGGTGATTCCTCCAAATCCACCTTGATGGTTACATCGAGTGGGAATCCATCGAGGGTGATTCCTCGGGTTTCCCCCTTGCTGTTTTAGACACACGGTTACTTTGACTTTACCACAGAACCATGTTACTGAAGTCGGGTTGACCATGAGAGTACCCGTGAGCTGATGTGTAGCCGGGTTGTGTCGGTGTTCTGGGAACGGGGGTACCCAGATCTACCTGCCTGCGGCCCACGCGTGGCTCCCTCGATGGCCCGGTACGGCCCGGCGGCAAGACCTTCAAGACAAGACCCTTGTGAGGGCCCTGGCCTCGCAAGGCGTACGGCACCAAGACCTCCGAAGGGGGCGGGCTCCCCAGGTGGCCTCCCGAGGAGCAGAGATTTCTATGCAGGTACCCAGCCTCACGAGGCTGTGATGACGTGAGCCATGACGACCATGGCCAGGCGGGCGCCAGCGGGCTTGAGTAATGTGGAGCGTCTCGAATGTCTCGACAGAGAGGATATTGAGCCCCGCGCCACCGTCGATGAGGGTCTTGGTGACGAGGATGTTGCTAATGGTGGGCGTGCAGAGCATGGAGAGCGCGCCTGAGGTGGCTGAGCAGTTGAGGTGTGATGCGGCTTGAAGCTACGTCGGTATTTCCCCAAAGAGAAAGGGATGATGCAGCACAACGGCGGCAAGTATTTCCCTCAGTGATGAAACCAAGGTTGTCGAACCAGTAGGAGAACCAAGCAACACTACGTAAACAGCACCTGCACACAAATAACAAATACTCGCAACCCGACGTGTAAAAGGGGACGTGAGAGAGTGGTAAATATTGATAGATCGAACGCCAAATAAAATAAAGTGCAGCAAGTTATTTTTGTATTTTTGGTTTAATAGATCTGAAAATAAAAGTTGCAAATAAAGAAAAGAGCGAATAGCAAAACAGATCTTGAAAGCAAATATATTGGAAAAGAGACCCGGGGGCCGTAGGTTTCACTAGTGGCTTCTCTCGAGAAAAATAGCAAACGGTGGGTGAACAAATTACTGTTGGGAAATTGATAAAACTTTAAATAATCATGACGATATCCAGGCAATGATCATTATATAGGCATCACGTCCAAGATTAGTAGACCGACTCCTGCCTGCATCTACTACTATTACTCCACACATCGACCGCTATCCAGCATGCATCTAGTGTATTAAGTTCATGGAGAAACGGAGTAATACAATAAGAACGATGACATGATGTAGACAATATCTATTTATGTAGAAATAGACCCCATCGTTTTATCCTTAGTAGCAACGATACATACGTGTCGGTTCCCCTTCTGTCACTGGGATCAAGCACCGTAAGATCGAACCCACTACAAAGCACCTCTTCCCATTGCAAGATAAATAGACCAAGTTGGCCAAACAAAACCCAAATATCGGAGAAGAAATACGAGGCTATAAGCAATCATGCATATAAGAGATCAAAGAAGACTCAAATAACTTTCATGGATAAAAAGATAGATCTGATCATAAACTCAAAGTTCATCGGATCCCAACAAACACACCGCAAAAAGAGTTACATCATATGGATCTCCAAGAGACCATTGTATTGAGAATCAAACGAGAGAAAGCCATCTAGCTACTAACTACGGACCCGTAGGTCTACAAAGAACTATTCACGCATCATCGGAGAGGCACCAATGGAAGTGGTGAACAACTCCATGATGGTGTCTAGATTGGATCTGGTGGTTCTGGACTCTGCGGCGGCTGGAATTGATTTTCGTCGACTCCCCTTGGGTTTCTGGAATATTGCGGTATTTATAGAGCAAAGAGGTGGTTCGGGGGGCACCCGAGGTGGGCACAACCCACCAGGGCACGCCTGGGCCTCCAGGCGCGCCCTGGTGGGTTGTGCTCCCCTCGGAGCACCCCCAGGCGCTTCTCTGGCCCACTGGATGTCTTCTGGTCCAAAAAAATCCACAAAAAGTTTCGCTGCATTTGGACTCCGTTTGGTATTGATTTCCTGCGATGTAAAAAACATGCAAAAAACAGCAACTGGCACTTGGCACTATGTCAATAGGTTAGTACCAAAAAATGATATAAAATGATTGTAAAACATCCAAGAATGATAATATAACAGCATGGAACAATAAAAAATTATAGATACGTTGGAGACGTATCAGCATCCCCAAGCTTAATTCCTGCTCATCCTCGAGTAGGTAAATGATAAAAACAGAATTTTTGATGTGGAATGCTGCCTAACATGTCATCTCATATTCTTTCTTTTATAGCATGGACATTTGGACTTTTATATGATTTAAAGCAATAGTCTAGTTTTGACATGATGACTTAAATACTCAAGCATATCAACAAGCAACTATGTCTTTCAAAATATCAACGCTAAAATAAGTTATCCCTAGCCCATCATGCTCAACCATTGATCCATTCATGAAACACACTCGCATATTAACTACACCCAATGCTCAAGTACGATCATAGTGCCTCCTAGTTGGTGCTTTATAAGAGAAGATGGAGACTCAAATTAAAAATTGCATAAAGTAAAGAAAGGCCCTTCGCAGAGGGAAGTAGGGATTTGTAGAGGTGCCAGAGCTCAAAGCGAAAAACTTGGAGATAAAAACATTTTGGGAGGTGTGCTTTTCCCACCAACGAAAACGACTTAGAGTTCCCAACACTTTCCATGCTAGATATATCATAGGCGGTTCCCAAGCAGAAAATAAAGTTTATTCCTTTTTCCACCATTTCTTTCACTTTCCATGGCTAGCCGTATCCACGGGTGCCCTCCATACCAACACTTTCAAGGAATTTATTATTTGACAACATAAATTAAATTCATTTTTCATTTCGGGACTGGACATCCCTAATACCTTTGCCTTACTCTCGTGCAATGACAAGTGAATAAACACTCATCGTGAGAATAACACATCTAGCATGGAAAATATTAGCCACCCCTCACCGCCTCGTGAGCGGTACGAACACACAAAAGAGAAGTTTATTTTGAAAATTAGAGATGTCACATACAAATTTGCTTAGAACGGCAAAAGAATACCGCATATAGGTAGATATAGTGGACTCATGTGGCAAAACTGGTTTAAAGGGTTTTGGATGCACAAGTAGTGATCATACTTAGTGCAAAATGAAGGCTAGCAAAAGATTGAGAAGCGACCAACCAAAAAATGAATAATCTCATAAGCGAGCATTAAGCATAATTAACACCGAATAATGCACCACAAGTAGGATATAATTTCATTGCATAACTATTGACTTTCGTGCTTGCATAGGGAATCACAAACATTAACACCAATATTCTTACTAAAGCACAATTACTCATCAACATAACTCACATATCACATCATCATATCTCAAAACTATTACAAGGAATCAAGTTTATTTTGTCCAATGATCTTCATGAAAGCTTTTATTATATCCTTCTTGGATATCTATCACTTTGGAACTAATTTTCATGTGTTGCTTTTGACAAGCTCAAACAAATATAAGTGAAGATCATGAGCATAATACTTCTTTCTCTCAAATTAATTTAAGTGAAGCAAGAGAGAATTTATTAAAAAAATTACTAACTCCCAAATAAATCTAAGTGAAGCATGAGATCATTTCTTCAAAAATACTAAAGCACGCCGTGCTCAAAAAGATATAAGTGAAGCACTAGAGCAAATCCATAGCTCATAAAAATTTAAGTGAAGCATAGAGAGCAATTCTAACAAGTCATGGCATAATTTTGGCTCTCTCAAATAGGTGTGTACAGCAAAGATTCATAACTTAGAACACAAATCAAAACAAGCAAAGACTCATATCATACAAGACGCTCCAAGCAAAACTCATAGTATGTGACGAATAAAAATATAGCTTCGAGTAAAATACCGATGGTCGTTAGAAGAAAGAGGGGATGCCACTCGGGGCATCCCCAAGCTTAGTTGCTTGATTCTCTTTGGATAATAGCTTGGGATGCCATGGGCATCCCCAAGCTTAGGCTCTTCTTACTCCTTATTCCTTCATCCATCATAAGATAACCCAAAACTTGAAAACTTCAATCACACAAAACTCAACAAAACCTTCGTGAGATCCGTTAGTATAAGAAAGCAAATCACTACTATAAGTCCTGTAGAAAACCAATTCATATTTTGTTCTCGCATTATATCTAATGTATTCCAACTTTTCTATGGCAAAAACTCATCAAAGAAAACCATAGAATCATCAAAACAAGCACACAACGCAAAGAAAACAGAATCTGTCAAAAATAGAACAGTCTGTAGCAATCTGGATATTTGAAATACTTCTGAAACTCAAAAAATTCTGAAAAATTAGGACAACAGAGCCAATTTGTATATAAATCTTTTGTAAAAAATTCAGAATTTTTCGTGTCGGCTGTGAATTTTAAAAATTGTTTTACTGGATGCAAAAGTTTCTGTTTTCCAACAAGATCAAATCAACTATCACCCAACATAATCCTAAAGGCTTTACTTGGCACAAACACTAATTAAAACAGAAAAAGCACAATTATAACAGTAGCATAATTGTGCAAACACTCAAGAATAGAAAGCAAAAAGCAAAAATAAATTTTATTCATTGGATTTCCTCCCAACAAGCGCTATTATTTCACGCCCCTAGCTAGGCATAAAGCAAGGATCTAAGTTTTGTCATCCGTGGTTTTGGCAAGTTTTGTGAGGGTTTTCTCAAACCCGGGAGGCTCTTTGCTCTTCCATAATTTCTCAGGGAAAGATACCATGTTGAGATCTAAAATATCCAATCGCTTATTGCAAAGAATAATTAAAGTATTCATGCGATTGATGCTACCATTAAGATGTTTGAGGGGTTCATTATACTTTTGCAATTCAACCATATTTTTGTGCAAATCACCAAGTTTGTCCAACATTTGAACTCCCTCTGGGGTGAAAGAAAACCCTTTATTTTGTGGTGGAACCCCCAAAATTCCTTCTAAGATTTCATAGGCAGCATTAACATCAAGCTCGATAAAATTCCCTTTCGAGGCAAAATCTAAAAGTTGTCTATGATGCAAAGACAATCCTACATAAAAATTACGAAGCAAAATTTTTGCGTCTCCTTTTAAATTGCTAACACGATAGGATTCCATTAGCCTATACCAAGCATCTTTCAAATTTTTTCCTTGTCTTTGTTTGAAGTATAAAACTTCAAAATCTGGTAACAAAGGAGGAGTGGTCAAACTAGCCATTGTGACTAGAAAGCAATAACGCAAATAGATCTGATAAGAAAACGGCGAACGAAAAAGAGGGCGAATAAAACAGCAAATTTTTGTGAAGTGGGGGAGAGGAAAACGAGAGGCAAATGGCAAATAATGTAAATTGCGAGGAGATGAGATTTGTGATTAGGAACCTGGTATATGTTGAAGATCCTCCCCGGCAACGGCGCCAGAAATTCCTTTTGATGCGGCTTGAAGCTACGTCGGTATTTCCCCAAAGAGGAAGGGATGATGCAGCACAGCGGCGGTAGGTATTTCCCTCAGTGATGAAACCAAGGTTATCGAACCAGTAGGAGAACCAAGCAACACTACGTAAACAACACCTGCACACAAATAACAAATACTCGCAATCCGACGTGTAAAAGGGGTTGTCAATCCCTTTCGGGCAACGGCGCCAAAAATTGGCAAACGGACGTGAGAGAGTAGTAAATATTGATAGATCGAACGCCAAATAAAATAAAGTGCAGCAAGGTATTTTTGTATTTTTGGTTTAATAGATCTGAAAATAAAAGTTGCAAATAAAGAAAAGAGCGAATAGCAAAACAGATCTTGAAAGCAAATATATTGGAAAAGAGACCCGGGGGCCGTAGGTTTCACTAGTGGCTTCTCTCGAGAAAAATAGCAAACGGTGGGTGAACAAATTACTGTTGGGCAATTGATAAAACTTCAAATAATAATGACGATATCCAGGCAATGATCATTATATAGGCATCATGTCCAAGATTAGTAGACCGACTCCTGCCTGCATCTACTACTATTACTCCACACATCGACCGCTATCCAGCATGCATCTAGTGTATTAAGTTCATGGAGAAACGAAGTAATGCAATAAGAACGATGACATGATGTAGACAAGATCTATTTATGTAGAAATAGACCCCATCGTTTTATCCTTAGTAGCAATGATACATACGTGTCGATTCCCCTTCTGTCACTGGGATCAAGCACCATAAGATCGAACCCACTACAAAGCACCTCTTTCCATTGCAAGATAAATAGATCAAGTTGGCCAAACAAAACCCAAATATCGGAGAAGAAATACGAGGCTATAAGCAATCATGCATATAAGAGATCAAAGAAGACTCAAATAACTTTCATGAATAAAAAGATAGATCTGATCATAAACTCAAAGTTCATCGGATCCCAACAAACACACCGCAAAAAGAGTTACATCATATGAATCTCCAAGAGACCATTGTATTGAGAATCAAACGAGACAGAGAAAGTCATCTAGCTACTAACTACGAACCCGTAGGTCTACAAAGAACTACTCACGCATCATCGGAGAGGCACCAATGGAAGTGGTGAACCCCTCCAAGATGGTGTCTAGATTGGATCTGGTGGTTCTGGACTCTGCGGCGGCTGGAATTGATTTTCGTCGACTCCCCTTGGGTTTCTGGAATATTGGGGTATTTATAGAGCAAAAAGGCGGTTCGGGGGGCACCCCAGGTGGGCACAACCCACCAGGGCGCGCCTGGGCCTCCAGGCGCGCCCTGGTGGGTTGTGCTCCCCTCGGAGCACCCCCAGGCGCTTCTCCGGCCCACTGGATGTCTTCTGGTCCAAAAAAATCCACAAAAAGTTTTGCTGCATTTGGACTTCGTTTGGTATTGATTTCCTGCGATGTAAAAAACATGCAA
The DNA here is from genome assembly GCA_011799875.1 of Thinopyrum elongatum. Classification (NCBI taxonomy): domain Eukaryota; kingdom Viridiplantae; phylum Streptophyta; class Magnoliopsida; order Poales; family Poaceae; genus Thinopyrum; species Thinopyrum elongatum. Next base: position 457,291,618 of record CM022299.1, read on the forward strand.
AAAAACAGCAACTGGCACTTGGCACTATGTCAATAGGATAGTACCAAAAAATGGTATAAAATGACTATAAAATGATTTTAAAACATCCAAGAATGATAATATAATAGCATGGAACAATCAAAAATTATAGATACATTGGAGACGTATCAAGGCAGTCCTTGGAGTCGAAGGTGATGGCACACCGCGACCACTTGAGGGGACGCACGCCCTCAAGCCTCGGGAGGGCCGCGGTCACTTCACGAGCTAACTTCTTGAAGATACGATGTGAGGCTGGGGTCTGAGCACCACCTAGGATGCAGGCGATCGCACGAGGTTCTTGGAAGCCCCAGCCCCATCATCCTGCCGGTTGCCATCATTTCTCCTTGGCGGCGGCGGCAGCGGAGGGAGGCCGGCATTGCCCTGAGGACGAACCTCAAGGGGCTGGTCGCGCCAGGGCCCGTCACGAGGCTCCTCATGCCAGCGGTCCTCGTGAGGCTGGTCGCGCCAGTCCTGCCGAGGATTGCGGTTGTCCCAGCGGCCTCCTCCATGGCCATAGCCATGGTCGCCACGCTCGGGGCGGTGGCCGAGGCGTCCATCGCGGAGGGCCCTGAGTTCCTGGTAGTCGTTGCTGTTGTGGTTGTGTACGTTGTGGAAGACGCAAAACGGGCGATTGCCCCTGGTAGGTTCGTCGTGGTCACGGCCGCGCTTCATCTCGGGCTCAGCCGCGATCACGGCGGGGCCCTTGCGCTTTGCCTCCTTAGCCTTGGCCTTCTTTTCTTCAAGATCGACCTTAGGAAGCTCCAGGAGGGAGAGACAGCCCTCCTCGGCCCTCGCGCACTTGCTCGCTAGGTTGAACATCTCCAGGGCCGAGCATAAGTCCTCGTGGATAGCGAGCTCCTCTTTCATCTTGACGTCCCGGACGCCATCAGTGAATGCCGAGATGATGCCCTTGTTCGACGCCTTCGGGATCTTGAGGTGAATGTTCGTGAAGCGTTGTATGTACTTGTGCAAGGTTTTGCCCGCTGCTGCTTCACGCACCGCAGGTCGCCCACCGTGGGGGCGCGGTCATGGGTGCCCTGGAAGTTGGCGATGAAGCACTCGCGGAGCTCATCCCAGGAGGAGATCGGCCCCTCCGAGAGGTGTAGTAGCCAGGAGCGCGCGCCATCCTTCAGAGCCATGGGAAACCAGTTCGCCATGACCTTTTTGTCACCGTTCGCCACCTCGATGATCAGCGAGTAGAGCTGGAGGAACTCCGCAGGGTCGGGGGTGCCGTCGTAGAATGGAGGCAGGTCTGGCTTGAACTTGCCGGGCCAGACGATGCGGCGCAGCTCCGGGGTGAAGGTGTGGCCGCCCGCTGCACTCACGAGTGCGGGCCGCATGGGTGGAGCTCGGTCTTGACGCCCACACGCCATAGCTTCCAGCAGCAGGCGGTCTTGGCGCGGCGGCGCGGGGAGCACGCGCGCATTGCCTTGTGGCCGCTGCACCACCTGGCAGCTTGCCTCATCGCGCGCCAGTGCCCCACGCGGCGGGTCACGCGGTGGCGCATCACGCCTGGGCTCGTGGTCGGCGCCGTGCAGAGGAGGAGGAGGAGCGCCGTGGACTATGTCGCCCGCCTAGGATGGCGGGGGACGGAGCGAGCGGGACGGTGCTGGGGTTTCGTCGGCGGCATTGACGAGCTCGGTGATGCGGCCAAGCCAGTCGTCGGCGGGTCGGTAGCGCAGCAGCTCGCGCACCATGAGTAGCGCAGCCTGCGCGTTTGCCGGTCCGCGGCGAGCATGGGAGGACGACGCCGTGGCTGGCGTGGGCGATGGAGTGGCGATGCGGCCATCGCGCCGCACGGAGGGTGGCAGCGACAAATCTTGCTGCTCATGAGCAGCGGGGTCAGTGGCGGCGTTAGCCACAGGAAAGGCACGGCGGCGAGGAGCGCCGTTGCCCACGGGTGCCGCCTGGGCAACGTGAGCGGCCCGGCGCTCAGCGCGGACACGGCATGCATCGGCCATGGGAGCGACGAAGCGGAGATGAAGCAGAGGTGGAAGAAAGACTTCGACACGCCCCCACCTGGCGCGCCAAATGTCAGATATTGGGCTCCGCAGACCCAAGAAGGTTCGAACTCTGGGGCGTGTACAAATATCTCAACCTCTCAAATCTCAAGCTCGTCGTCCTACAGCCTAGCCTCGTCGGGTACACGCACGAGCGGGGAAGAAGATGAACACGGCAGTTTACCCAGGTTCGGGCCACCTTGCGGTGTAAAACCCTACTCCTACTTTGTGGTGGATTGGACTCACGAGGGGCTGAGGATGAACAAGTACAGTGGATGAACAGCCTCGCGAGGGCTATGGTGGTGTGTGCCGAAAGGATCCGATCACTCTCTACGGTGGTGGCTAACCTATATTTATTGTGGCCCTGGTCATCTTCCCCAAAAACTCAGGCGGGAAATGATCCCGCAGTGGCCAATTTGAAAGGGGACAAGAAGTACATCTAATCCTGACGAAAGGTGGTCTTCGCCTGCAAAGCTTCTAGTCGTGACGCAGTGGTGGGCTCGGCGATGACATCCGTCCTGCCGAGCTCGTGATCTTGGTCTTGTTGCACCGGAATGGAAACCTTTGGGGGACTCCTTGGGAACCCGCGGATGCCCTTGCCTCCTTAGCACCAAAGGGGAAACTGTCTCCTCTGCGCCCGCTGGCGCCCGCCTGGCCATGGTCGTCATGGCTCATGTCATCGCAGCCTCGTGAGGCTGGGTACCTGCATAGAAATCTCCGCTCCTCGGGAGGCTACCTGGGGAAGCCGCCCCCATCGGAGGTCTTGGTGCCGTCCGCCTCATGAGGCCAGGGCCCTCGCGAGGCTCTTGTCTTGAAGGTCTTGCCGCCGGGCTGTACCGGGCCGTCGAGGGAGCCACGTGTGGGCCGCAGGCAGGCAGATCTGGGTACCCCCGTTCCCAGAACACCGACACAACCCGACTACACATCAGCTCGCGGGTACTCTCATGGTCAACCCGACTTCAGTAACATGGTTCTGTGGTAAAGTCAAAGTAACCGTGTGTCGAAAACAGCAAGAGGGAAACCCGAGGAATCACCCTCGATGGATTCCCACTCGATGTAATCGTCAAGGTGGGCTTGGAGGAATCACCCTCGATGCTCCATACTTGAGGGGTTGCATGACAGAGTCGTTATCGGGAGTGGTGAAAGAGGAATCACCCTCGATGACCACGACCGAATAGCTACACTACAGAGGTATCATCAGAAGTGCTGACGAGGTATCACCCGCGGCACTCGATAGTAACTCTGCAGAGTCTTACAACTAAGGGGGGTGATGTGCTGTGTCGAGCCCTGGACGTCGATCACGTTGATCGAGTCACCGATCATCAAGCGGGGGCAACCGGGACAAGGTGGGGGGCCATTGGTGGATCACTAATCAACCTATACTAAGTATATAGGATAAGCAGGTAAGGTATGAAAGCAGGTTACAAAAAGCAGGCTATGCATCAGAATAGGAGCAATCAAATACAGTAGCAAAATCTAATGCAATCATGAGAGAGAATGGAATGGGCGATATAGGAATGATCAAGTGGGGGTTTGCTTGCCTGGTTGCTCTGCAAATGAAAAGAATCTTCGGAAGCGTAGCCGTAGTCGAACACCAAAGCATCAACAGTCTCGGGGTCTACCGGAGAGGAATGAGGGGGAAGAAACAATAAATAACAGGCATACAAAGCAATATAAAGCATGACATGACAGTAAGATACACGAGGGGTGACCTAACGCAGTGCTACACGATACCGGCGAAGGGGAAAAACATCCGGGAAAGTTTTCCCAGCGTTTGGCATTTTTCGGACCGATGAATCGGAGGGGATCCATGTTCAGCATGCTAAAGGCATGTGACAGATGAACGGATGGCATATTTGAATTCGTCTCATTTTTCTGATCATTTTCATATATAAATTATTTCGATCCGAGTTACGGTTTATTTTATATGATTTTCCAAAGTTTAAACAATATTCTTAAATTTCTGGAATTAAATTCAAAATAAAAACAGAACACTTTTGTCACCTAGTACTACTCTAGCCAGAGTCTATTACATGTGGGGCCGGAGGGATGCTGACTCAGCAGTCATGAGTCAAAGTGTTGACTGTTACTAGTCAAAATTGGACGGTGGGGCCCAGGTGTCATAGGGACATAATTTTATCAGAGTTTTCTTAGTTAAATAATTAGGGGGGTCCACCAGTCATTGTCACAGGGGTATTGACTCAGTCTAATTAAACTAGGCCTAATGGCCTTGGGCCCACAGGTCAGTGGGGAGTTAGTGGGGGTTAGTGGGGAGGGTTAGGGCCCCGATCTAACAGGATCGGCCTCTCTGGCAGAGAGCCAGCCGGCCGGGCACGCCCGCGTTCGTGCACGCGGCGCGCAGAGGCTACGGCCAGACAGCACGGGTGGCCGGTGAGGAGGGCTGTTGGGCGCGGCAGCCGACAAAGGCGGCGGCGAGCTGCGGACCGAGCAGCAGGCTGGGCGAGCGGCGTGCGAGGAGCCGTGGACCGCGGCGGCCGTGGGCGGCTGCAGGCGGGCGCGGGCGGCTGGAGCAGCAGCAGCTAGCAAGCGGGTGTGGTCGGGGCGGCTGCCGGCACGGCGGCGCATGCACGAGAGCTCAGGGGCACAGCTACGGGATGCGGGCGAAGCCGCACATCGAGCTAAGGTGACTGGGGGCGCGGGGATGCACGGGGTCAACGACAGCGGTGAACGCTCGCGGCGGTGGCGGCTCGGACACGACGAGCCCGAGTAAATGGCCACGGATCTACCAAACAGAGGTTGTAAGCGGCATCTACACGAGGCCACGAGTGGGGTGGCGCGCTTGGTTGGGCCAAAGGAGCACAACAACAGCGGTAATTAACACGACGGCGGCGTTGAGCTCAGACGGCCATGGCAGCAGCAACAGCAGGCATGAAATCGAGGCGCGGCAAGAGGGGGGTGACGAGGAGCTCACCACGGAGGCACACGAAGTCCCGTTGGTGGCTTAGGAGCTGCAGAGGCGACGGATCGACGAAGAACAGCGGCGACGACCGAGGAAGAGGATGGCATCAATCCAGTCGATGCGGTGGCTCCGGGCTTGAGCTCGTGGGCGAGGAAGACGAAGCGGACGACGACGGGTCTTCTGGATGAATCGGCACAGCGAGAGGCGGGCGGTGGCTGCGGTGGTTCGTGGTGGCACGCTCCGGTGTGCGTCGGGTAGCTTGACCCAGAGCGGGGGAGAGGGTGAGGGAGCGAAGCGAGAGAGAGAGTGGGTACGGGGGGAACCCTAGGGCGTCAGGGATGACCTTATCCCTAGGGGGGAGGCGCTGGATTGCTGGCGCATGTCGATTCCGCCATGGACGGGCGCGGTGTGTCCACGACGCGGGGTGAACAGGGGGAGAAGGCGAGGGGCGCATGTGGGCTGGGCCTCACTGTAGAAGTGGGCTACAAATGCACAGTGCTTTTCTTTTTCCCCTTTTCCTTTTCTTTTTCTTCTCTGTAATTCACTTAGCTAATGTTTTGTATACTATTTTGCTACCAAATGAGTTTTGTTTAGTACGGAACTTCACACATAAATGCTATGCAATATTATTAGGTTGCACAAAAAGTTTCAATTATTTTTGAATAGTTTAAATATTTGTTCAACCGTAAATGGTTAATTTAAATGTAACTGGTTCCTGTTTTATTAAATTAGGGGCACATGATTATTTCCAAAATGTTGATTGATGCTCTATAATTGGTTAGTGAAAATTTACAACCTTTTGAACATTTTTAAAACTTTGTTTGATGAATTTATAATTTGACTTGTTATTTAAAATTGAAATTGAACTCAGTTTGAAACGAGTGAGGTTTAGCAAAAATTAAACATGATGACCTGGCATCATTAGTCAGAGGATTATTGTGGCTTAATACATGGGTGTCACAACAGCGTAGCAGGCCTGGCGTGCCCCCGGGCCGGCCCGCATAGCTCCTAGGCCATGCCTGGGCTGGAAGAGGCAGCACACGAGCCGGCAGGGCATGACCCGGCTAATAATCATGCCACAACGGGTCGTGCCGTGCCAGACACGATTACGATGGCCGGGCCTTGTTGAGCCAGCCTATTTGGCCAGCTTTGCTCGGGCCCGGTGGCTCAGCGACCGACCCATAGGCCTGGCAAAAGGGGTGAATGCCCTGGGCCACAAGAGGGGAGGGCCCCAACTAAATATTATACTAGTAAACACTATACAATTATATATATATCATATGAAAGATTATTAAATGCATAAAAGCCTCAGTTTACAGGAGAGATAAGTTGACACCACATACTAATAGGTTATACCACGCGGAGGCAAATCAATCCGACGGGCGAAATTGAGTTCAAATACACTATTCTCTCTTTACGATGGATGTCTTAGTATCATACTGAAAAATATGATAACTAGATTTCAATGTTTAAACCAATGCAAAAAATTAATTTGAGAAACGGGTAGGATGTCTCATTTGCACCAAATCAAACCAGGTGAATCTGGATGAACATGTCAGATAATTGAATCATATGCAAAATTACAATTAATAACATTTTTGGTTCTTCGTTGATCTATTATTGAACCTAACTTGCAAGTCGCATTTTCTATGCCCTAGAAGTTTCTTTGAATATAGCTGCCTAATATACACTTAAGTTAGTATTAAAATATTTGTTAGTGTGCATATGATTTAGAAATCACTACCATGATATTCATCAATATTAAAAGATATACGAACAAAACATAGATATCCAAATATATGTATATACACTATATAGTTTATGCAATATTAGAAAATAAATTTGAAAGCTTTTTTAACGATAAAGAAATTTTTTGGTGCATCATAAAAATTAAATTTTGTAGGATCAATTTTTTTAATAATATACATTACAACTGTATAACAATGAATAGTGTAATTATTATTTGAAAACATTGTTACCTCACGAAGTAATAGAAAATTATATTAATTACAATTGTATATGGTACACTTATTAATTTAAAGTAAGTATAAAATTTTAGTATAAAAAGGTTGTTTGACATCACCCTGTGCCTGAAAATCGTTTGGACCGGTGCGGCGGAGACGTTCGGCATCGGCGGATGCATGTCTCTCGTCGATCTCGCTTCTCTCTAGAGTTGCAGCTGGGCTGGTTGGGTGGCGTATGACGGTGGCCGAGTGGTGAGCAAGGAGGAGGAGGAGGCTGGAAGGGTGATTTGGAGGGAAAAGCCGTTGGCCATTTGACCTGGGCAGTTAAGTCAACCTCGCCACCCTGGACGGCAACCCGGTCGAAAAAAATTGCGTGGAGACGGGCTACAGATCCCGTCCAACGCGTACCCTATGCAAGATGTTGCCATGTGTTTCTGCCCTTTTTTAAAAATTTAACTCCTTTATTCGTTTATAAGGATGGTGGCACCATTTACAATAAAAGGGATGATCCCAATAACGGCGTCATCCATCCAGACACTAGGAGGAGACGATCTGGCTAACTTGATTCTCATCTCTATTACTGCTATGTGTTCCACCCCGTTATTCGACGTTCTCCTCTTGTCCGCTTGTTCCTCCGCTCGAGCGCCTCGTCTCGACTCCAGAAACGGGCCCGTTGCCTCTCAAATGTCGGCTCGACTGAACTGAAATCACCTCATGATCCTAGAGTAGATATCTGGATACGGCTCAGAAAATGCTCTTGTGCTCCAGGTCATTTTGGTGCGTTCGATCTGGACTGCATGAACAAGATTAAGTAGGATCACGTCCTTCTAGAAAATATACAGAGGCACCCATGGCTATTCAGCAATTCTGGGACAAGTGCAAACATATTCCTTCCATTCGACCTGTACAACTCGTTCGCTTTGACTGTTCCTCCAACGCCAGTTCAAAAAAAAGAAAAAAGTGTTCCCCGCCGCCACCAACCGCATGGGCATGTCCCAACGTCGTCGGCCACCGTAGCGTATGCCTCACCTGATCAAGTTAGCCCCAACCTTGCACAGACTATTAGGCCACCGTGTGTGTTGAATCGCAGCTCGGATCATATCAGAACTGCAATGGGAGCCGAGAAGGACCTCTCCGCGCCGACGCTAGAGTTGACCATGTCGCCTAAAATGGAGCCCCTACGCAACGACAACATGGTAAGAGGCAAATCCTCCTTACGTCGTCAGTATCTGGCCTGTATTATGGTGTTAGATTATGTAATTTTGATGGTTTGATTTTAGGATTGGTTGTCGGCGCTGGCGGAGTCCATGTTGTTCGAGCGGTTCCTCTCCGATCCGCTGGAGAGGGATGCCATGGCGCATGTCTCGCCACCACTCGCTGCCATGGCCCACATGTCCAACCTAAGCCGGAAGTTGAGCTCGATCTATCACTACAGGACAACTTGTTTGTGCCGCTTGCACTGGTCAGAGCTTAATATGCGTCCTCCAACTATGATGGTGCCTCCACTGGCGGTTCTGGAGCAGCCCAGAGTTGTACTCCATACTTGCATGCGGCCCGTTCATCAGGAAGTGCAGCAGAAATGGGAGGAGTCCGGGTCTATTTGGTTAGTTCATCCTCAAATCCTTTTGCGTTTGGAATGCAAGATTATTGTGTGAATTTTTCACCCCAGTGTAGCCCTTGACACTAGTAGAAAACAGGGCTTTGGTCCAGCCCAGCCCAGCCCATTAGTCCCGGTTCAGTCAGGAACCGGGACACATGGGGGCATACGTCCCGGTTCGTGCGCCTAGGGGGCCGGCCGGGGCTCGTGGGGCATTGGTCCCGGTTCGTCTGGACCCTTTGGTCCCGGTTCCAGACACGAACCGGGACCAATGGGCCTCGCTCCTGGCCCGCATCCATTGGTCCCGGTTCGTGGTTGGAACCGGGACCAAAGGGTCCTTTGGTCCCGGTTCCAACCACGAACCGGGACCAATGTTGTGCCTATATATATACCCCTCGCCCGCGAGCAGAGTACTCCACTGCTCTGTTTTTTTCTGGCCGGCGAGGGGAGGGGTTTGTGGTGCTCTAGCTCACCTCCTATGCTCATGAGGTATTCAATGAAATGCCCGAGCAACACTACTTAAACTTTCTCCTCTCCAAACTCGACCTTCAAGCTCCATTTTCCTCAAGATTTGTCTAGGTTTAGCGGTCCGTCACGTCCCGTCCCCGTCTTCACCGCCGTCGATCGCCCACGCCGATCTCGTCGCCGGCATAACCGTGGTGAGCCTCTTGTTCTTATCTTCTTTCTAAAAGAAAAAAATTCTTACTTGTATGATTTAGATAGATACTTGTCTAATTTTCTTACTTTTATTATTGTTTGTTATTATATAGTGCGATGGTTTTGGTATCCGCCCCCGTCGGCCCTCGTCCTGTCTATGATTCGGATGTGGTATATATTATATTTTATAACTATTTGGTTCATTTATTGTTTATGACAATTATGCCGACCAACGTGACATAGATTTTTTTATCTAGGAGGTATGTGAACTGGAAATTTTAACCGACCCTATTGTCGAGAGGTTAAATTTAGTTGAAGAAGAAAACAATTACTTGAAGGAAAAATTGAAAAAAATTGAGGAGGAGAAGATGATATTGGAGTTGCATGTTGCGGATGTCGTCGATGATCACAAGATCAAGATGGATGCAATGCGCTTCAAGATTAGAAAGTATAGAAATATGTCATTCATACCGAGGCTTGGTATCATTATGCCGTTGGATCAATTGTTACCTTGGTTGCGATTATGATCGCATTTGTTGTTGCATTGAAATGTTTTACATAGTTTCAATGTATGGTTTAATTAGATGCTCTGGAGAGCTATATGTTGTTCAATGAGAACTATGTATGTACTTTGGTTTTAATGTGATGATGAACTTCTATTAATTTGGTCACTTATCTATTCATGATGTTTTGTAATGGTTTTTTACACACTTAATTATATATAATGCACGCAGATGAACCGACAATTGATGTACGGTGACAGACGCACCTCCGAGTACATTAAGGGCGTGCATAATTTTCTCGAAGTGGCTGAGGCAAACAAGCAGAATGGTTTTATGTGTTGTCCATGCCCTATATGTGGGAATACGAAGTCTTACTCTGACCGGAAAATCCTTCACACCCACCTGCTTGAGAAGGGTTTCATGCCACACTATAATGTTTGGACCAGGCACGGAGAAATAGGGGTTATGATGGAAGACAGCGAAGAAGAAGAGGACGATGACAACTATGTGCCCCCTGAATACGGTGATGCTGCAATGGGGGAAGCTGAAGATCAAGAGGAACCATACGATGTGCCCGATGATGATCTCCGCCGGGTCATTGTTGATGCAAGGAGACAGTGCGAAAGTGAAAAGGAGAAGCTGAAATTCGATCGCATGTTAGAGGATCACCAAAAAGGGTTGTACCCCAATTGCGAAGATGGCAACACAAAGCTCGGTACCGTACTGGAATTGCTGCAGTGGAAGGCAGAGAATGCTGTGCCTGACAAAGGATTTGAGAAGCTACTGAAAATATTGAAGAAGAAGCTTCCAAAGGATAACGAATTACCCGACAGTACGTACGCAGCAAAGAAGGTCGTATGCCCTCTAGGATTGGAGGTGCAGAAGATACATGCATGCCCTAATGACTGCATCCTGTACCGCGGTGCGTACGAGGATTTGAACGCATGCCCGGTATGCGGTGCATTGCGGTATAAGATCAGACGAGATGACCCTGGTGATGTTGACGGCGAGCCCCCCAGGAAGAGGGTTCCTGCCAAGGTGATGTGGTATGCTCCTATAATACCACGGTTGAAACGTCCGTTCAGAAACAAAGAGCATGCCAAGTTGATGCGATGGCACAGAGAGGACCGTAAGAAAGACGGGAAGTTGAGAGCACCCGCTGACGGGTCGCAGTGGAGAAAAATCGAGAGAAAGTACCGGGCTGAGTTTGCAGGTGACCCAAGGAACGTATGGTCTGGTTTAAGCGCGGATGGCATTAATCCTTTCGAGGAGCAGAGCAGCAATCACAGCACCTGGCCCGTGACTCTATGTATCTATAACCTTCCTCCTTGGCTGTGCATGAAGCGGAAGTTCATTATGATGCCAGTACTCATCCAAGGCCCTAAGCAACCCGGCAACGACATTGATGTGTACCTAAGGCCATTAGTTGAAGAACTTTTACAGCTGTGGAATGAAAACGGTGTACGTGTGTGGGATGAGCACAGACAGGAGGAATTTGACCTGCATGCGTTGCTGTTTGTAACCATCAATGATTGGCCTGCTCTCAGTAACCTTTTAGGACAGACAAACAAGGGATACCACGCATGCACGCACTGTTTAGCTGACACCGAAAGTATATACCTGGACAAATGCAGGAAGAATGTGTACCTGGGGCATCGTCGATTTCTTCCGACCAACCATCAATGTCGAAAGAAAGGCAAGCATTTCAAAGGCGAGGCAGATCATCGGAAGAAGCCCGCCATGCGTACCGGTGATCACGTACTTGCTATGGTCAATGATTTACACGTAATCTTTGGAAAGGGTCCCGGCGGACTATCTGTTCCGAATGACGCTGAGGGACGCGCTCCCATGTGGAAGAAGAAATCTATATTTTGGGACCTACCCTACTGGAAAGACCTAGAGGTCCGCTCTTCAATCGACGTGATGCACATGACAAAGAACCTTTGCGTGAACCTGCTAGGCTTCTTGGGCGTGTATGGAAAGACAAAAGATACACCGGAGGCACGGGAGGACCTGCAACGTTGGCACGAAAAAGATGGCATGCCTCCAAAGCAGTATGAAGGTCCTGCTAGCTACGCTCTTACCAAAGAAGAGAAGGAAATCTTCTTTGAATGCCTGCTCAGTATGAAGGTCCCGTCTGGCTTCTCGTCGAATATAAAGGGAATAATAAATATGGCAGAGAAAAAGTTCCAGAACCTAAAGTCTCATGACTGCCACGTGATTATGACGCAACTGCTTCCGGTTGCATTGAGGGGGCTTCTACAGGAAAACGTTCGATTAGCCATTGTGAAGCTATGTGCATTCCTCAATGCAGTCTCTCAGAAGGTGATCGATCCAGAAATCATACCAAGGCTAAGGAGTGATGTGGCGCAATGTCTTGTCAGTTTCGAGTTGGTGTTCCTACCATCCTTCTTCAATATCATGACGCACGTCCTAGTTCATCTAGTCGACGAGATTGTCGTTCTGGGCCCCGTATTTCTACACAATATGTTCCCCTTTGAGAGGTTCATGGGAGTCCTAAAGAAATATGTCTGTAACCGCGCTAGGCCAGAAGGAAGCATCTCCATGGGCCATCAAACAGAGGATGTCATTGGGTTTTGTGTTGACTTCATTCCTGACCTTAAGAAGATTGGTCTCCCTCAATCGCGATATGAGGGGAGACTGATTGGAAAAGGCACGCTAGGAGGGGACTCAATAATATGCAGGTACGGGCATTCTTGGTCTCAAGCACACTACACAGTTCTATAGAACTCTACCTTGGTGACCCCGTATGTCGATGAACACAAGAACATTCTGCGCTCCAAACACCCGGAGCAGTGTGACGAATGGATTACATGTGAACACATCAGAACTTTCGGCAGTTGGTTGGAAACACATCTCAGAGGTGACAACACTGTTTCTGATGAGCTGTACTCGTTGTCCAGGGGACCATCTTCGACTGTATTGACTTACAAAGGATACGAGATAAATGGGAATACATTTTACACGATTGCCCAAGATCAAAAGAGCACCAACCAAAACAGCGGTGTCCGCTTTGATGCAGCAACCAAGAGGGGAAAGGACACATATTATGGTTACATAGTGGACATATGGGAACTTGACTACAGACATGATTTTAAGGTCCCTTTGTTTAAGTGCAAATGGGTCAATCTGTCAGGAGGCGGGGTACAGGTAGACCCACATTATGGAATGACAACAGTGGATCTGAACAATCTTGGGTACATAGACGAACCATTCATCCTAGCCAATGATGTGGCGCAGGTTTTCTATGTGAAGGACATGTCTACCAAACCGAGAAAAAGAAAAGATAAGGAAGCGAATACATCATACGATGAGCCAAAGCGCCACATAGTTCTTTCAGGAAAAAGAGACATCGTGGGATTGGAGGGCAAGACAGACATGTCTGAAGATTATGAAAAGTTTCATGAAATTCCTCCCTTCAAAGTCAAGGCTGACCCAAGCACCCTGTTAAGCGATGAAGAATATACATGGTTACGGCGCAATAAGCAAAGGACACAAGCGAAGAAAAAGTGAAGACAGATGAAGTCAGAAAGGGTTGAAAATTGATGATGTGGCTTTGAATGGTTCATTTTGAGCACACAAAAAGTCTGGAGTTCAAATAAGTTCAAACAAATGAAATCCCTTTGTAACAGATGAGTTTCTGTCCGAAACCCTGATACTTCGAAAGAGATTGTCCATTTTGTACACGAAGTGCATCCAGTTTTTGCCGTAACCCTCTCAACTTTTTAGCACATGCTATGAGGGTGAAATGATGATATCATGCCAATTTTCAACCTCTTTAGAGTTCATTTGAAGTGCTTTTCAATTTCAGGGTCATTTAGCTCAAAAAAATCAGTAAATGCATGAAAAATAACAGATGAACTCAGAAAGGGTTGAAAATTGATGATGGAGTGCTTTGAATGGTTCATTTTGAGCACAGAAAAAGTGTGGAGTTCAAATAAGTTCAAAAAAATGAAATCCCTTTGTAACGATGATGAGTTTTTGTCCGAAACCCTGATACTTCGAAAGAGATTGTCCATTTTGTACACGAAGTGCATCCAGTTTTGCCGTAACCCTCTCAACTTTTATGAAACTCTAATAGCAAAAATAATAAACTAAAAGAATGAACTAGAAAACTTTAATGAAACTCTAATAGAAAAAAGAATGAACTAGAAAACTTTAATGAAACTCTAATAGCAAAAGGAATCAACTAAAATTTATGCAACTAAAATTAGCAAAGTATTTCTGTTCAAAACATTAAAAGCAAAAAGAACTTTTTTGTTAGAAACTTTAATAGCAAAAAGAATTATCATAAAGATTTTTTTTGTTTAGAAACTAAAATAACAAAAAATGTTTTGAATATAATGATAAAAACACAGTAATATTAAATAGCAGTAAAAAGAATCACTCAAAAATCTTTATAGTAAGTTATCACAAACTAGTGATTCACACAAATTTCAAAGAATTCAAATTTAAACTATTCGAATTGGAAAACTAATGGCACTAACAGAAAATTTATAATATTTATTACCTAAAAGCAAAAAGAATTAAAAAATAAAGCAAAAAACTAAAGAAAATAAAATAAGCAAAAACAAAACAGAAAAACTGGAAAAAAATAGAATTTTTTTTGTGTGAATCACTCAAAAATAACAAAAAGCAAAAAGATTTTTTTTTTGTTAGAAACTAAAATAAAAAAAACTATTTTTTGTATATAATGATAAAACACAGTAATATTAAATAGCTGTAAAAAGAATCACTCAAAAATCTATTTTTATAGTAAAGTTAATCACAAACTAGTGATTCACACATATTTCAATGAATTCAAATTTAAACTATTCGAATTGGAAAACTAATGGCACTAACAGAAAGTTTATAATATTTATTACCTAAAAGCAAAAGGAATTCAAAAATAAAAGAAAATAAATAAAGCAAAAAACAAAAAAGAAAAACTGGAAAAAAATATTAAAAAAATGCCACCCTACTGGGTCACCACGGCGTGAATACGACTAGAAATCCAACCACGGGCCAGGATTCAGGCCCGCAGAAGGCCCAGTAGGCCCACAGGCAGAGGAGAGTTAGGTTAGGCCCGTAAGCCTGCATTTGAGAGGAGCTCGAGAGGGCAGCGGCAGTGGGGTTTATAAACCACTCCGCGCCCCTCTCAACTAGCGAGGTGGGACTAAACTTTTGGCCGCGGGCAGCACAAGGCCTTTGGTCCCGTTTGGTGCCACCAAACCGGGACTAAAGGTGGGCTTTGGTCCCGGTTGGTGGCACCAACCGGTACCAATGCCCCCTTTAGTCCTGGTTGGTGCCACCAACCGGGACCAAAGGTCTCTGTTTCCCGCCATTTGGGCTGCTGAAAAGAGACCTTTGGTCCCGGTTGGTGGCACCAACCGGGACTAAAGGGGGGCATTAGTCCCGGTTGGTGCCATGAACCGGGACCAATGCTTCGTGTATATAAGCAAGACTTGTGAAAATTTTCAGTTTCATCGCAGTTCCCCTCCGACGGCCCCGACCTCCTCGACGCCGCCAGGCTGCCCGACGCCGTCGCCGTCGCCCGTGCCCGTGCCCCGCCCCCGAGCCCACGCCGACGCCGTCCGCCGCCCACACCTCATCGCCGTCGCCAACTCCCCTCCGCGGCCTCGCCGTCGCCGACAGCCTCCCCGACCTTGCCGTCGCATCCCCGCGCCGGCCCCTGAGCTGCCCCGCGCGCGCCGCCTCTGCCTCAGCCAGGCCCCAACCTCGCCATCGCCGACGCCGCCCCCAGTGAGCCACCGTGCCCCTGCCCTGCCCCCCCGCCGCCGCCGCCGTGGATGTGGCCGCCGTGGCCCCCACATATATGTTTTTTTTTCTGCATATATATATGATGTTTTTTTTGCATATATGTTGATGTATGTTGATGTATGTTGATGTAATGTTGATGTATGGATATATATGTATGCATATATGATGATTTTTTGTTCAGCGTCATATATGATGTTTTTTCTGCATATATATCTGATCATATGAATTTTTTTGTTCATAGATCATGTGATTTTTTCTGTTCATATATCATATGATGTTTTTATTGTTCATAGATGATCGATCATATTTGTTCATATGTATGCAAGCGAAGTCGTTGTCGTTAGTTGTACTGTTTAGGGTTAGGGTCGTCGAGGAAGAAGGAAAATAAGGAAAAAGAAGAAAAGAGGAAGAAGGAAGAAGGAAGAAGAAGAAAAAGAAGGAGAAAAAAATAAGAAGAGGAAGAAGAAGAAGAAAAAAAAGAGGAGAAGAAGAAGGAATAGAGGAGAAGAAGAAAAAATAGATTAATTCTTCTTCTCCTTTTTTTTTCTTCTTCCTCTTTTGTTTTCTCTTCTTCTTCCTCTTCTTAATTTTTATCCGGAATGAGGGTGTCGAGGATCACCGAGCGGTCGAGGGTCGGGAACTAGGGTAGAGGGTCGAGGAAAGCCGAGGGGTCAAGGGTCGAGGAACGCCGAGGGGTCGAGGGTCGGGAACTAGGGTAGAGGGTCGAGGAACGCCGAGGGGTCGAGGGTCGAGGAACGCCGAGGGGTCGAGGGTCGGGAACTAGGGTAGAGGGTCGTGGATCGCCGAGCGGTCGAGGGTCGTGAACTAGGGTAGAGGGTCGAGGGTCGCCGAGGGGTCGAGGGTCGAGGGTCGTCCAGGGGTCGAGGGTCCAGATTTATCAAGAATGCCCCCATTATGGATGTGCACAAGTTGATCCAATTTTTTTCTGATCTCATCTATATATATATTCTTCTATATGTCACGTTGTCTGTCAAAGTATTGAAGAAATCCATGGCTTCATCATTAGCCGGAAGTAAGAGGCGTATGATGCTACGAAGCTCTTCAAAGTTGTTTTAGAACGGAGTTCCGGATAGAATAATTCGCTTTTTGGTATGAATTTCAGCAAAGGCCTTCCAAATAGCGATATTTGGAAGGCTCTTGCTGAACTTTGTACCAAAAAGTGAATTATTCTATCGGGAACTCCGTTCCAAAACAACTTTGAAGAGCTTCATACCATTATACGCCTGTCATTTCTGGCTAATGATGAAGTCATGGTTTTCTTGAATTCTTTGACACTAGACAACGTGACATATAGAAGGGTAGATGAGATCAGGAAAAATATGGACCATTTTCTGCACATCCAGAATGGCGTCATTTTGTTAAATCCCTTGTCGGTCCGGACGTCGGACATTCATGAGAGAGGCGGTCTGACCCAAACCCTAGAAGCGTTGTCGAGGCCACCCCAAACCCTAGAAGCGTTGCCTAGGCCACCCCAAACCCTAGAAGAGTTGTTGAGGCCACCCCAAACCGTAGAAGCGTCGAGCTAGCTAGGTCTACGTTTGCACTAATATATCCATCTGTCATGTTTGTATATTAATTGCCATGTTGTAATATTTGCAGAAACTATGGAGCACCGAGACATCGAAGCAGAACAGTTGTTGGGGGACATAATCCTCGGCGGAGGTGATGTCTTGTCGTTTCTCAACGACACCGATGGTCTGGAAGGAGAGGGTGAAGCAGGCTCCGGTGATCAAACAATGGAGGTGGAAGGACATGATTATGATGGCTCCGGTGACGGAATGCCGGTGGAAGAAGGAGACCGTGATGACTGCTCCGGTGAGCGAACGAAGGAAGGAGATGTTGCAAAGTCCGCGAGGTATATATATTAATTAAGCCTGTGCTGACTAGCTAATTCATGCATTAATTGTTTTGGTATGTACACATATTAACTCTCTTCTTTCTTCTTTTCTAGCCCTCCGGATCGAGCCAAACTTCGGTAACGAGACGAGGCCCGAAGAAAAGGTTGCGCCAGGATGAAAGGTTCACGATCACAGCAATCAAGGGCGATGGCCAACCGATTGAACCCAACCGGACCAAGGAAGCATTTTCTGCTCAGTGCGGGGTTCTTGTTAGGGACATGATCCCGATCAGCATCCACCAATGGAATAAGCCTAAGAGCGAAGACCCTCAAGTGTCTTTTGTCAACGATAGATAGAAAGATGATCTTTGGACCGCGCTAAAGGCAAATTTCACCCTACCGCCAGAGGAGGATCCGGATAAGCCAGTTATAGAGCCATTGGTCAAGGCTCATGCTCTTAAGAAGATGGCAGATCTATTCAGGAGGTGGAAGAATGAGTTGAAATCAATGTTTGTCGACAAAGGGAAGACTCTAGAATTCACCGGCCAATTTGAGAAGATAAGAGATCACTGGCCCGCATTTGTGGCCCACAAGACATTGGAGAAGAGTAAGAAGATGTCAGCGACAAACAAGAAAAATGCTGCAAAGAAGGAGTATCACCATCGCACGGGGTCAGGTGGCTACCTCAAAGCCCGGCCGTTGTGGGACAAGGCTGAGAATGACCTGCTTGATAAAGGGGTCGAACCAGAGACATTGAACTGGCCAGACCGTTCAAGGACTTGGTTCTTCGGGGTTGGGGGAACCTTGGACCCTGAAACAGGGAAGTGCCTTTGGACGAAGGAGCAACTTGAAATACCCGTCAAGAAGCTTCAGAAGTATATCGCCGCAGCGCAGCAAGGGACGTTCATTCCCGACAGAGAGAACGATGAGCTCACACAGGCCCTCGGGAATCCTGAGCACCCAGGACGAACACGAGGCACGGCAGGATCCATTGCGTGGAAGGAAGGGTTTCCCAGCGCAGGCGGTTACAAAACCTGGGAGAGGAGGAGGAAAGTGGAGCAGACCGAACTGCATAAGCTGAATGCAAGGGTACGGGCGCTAGAGGAACAAGCACTAGTTCAGAGGCAGCGACCTGCCGAAGCTACCCCAGAAGCTACCCCGCCATCTCAGCGGAGAAGCAGCGTGGCTTCCACCGAGCTCCTTCAGCAGCCTCACTTCACAGCTCCCAGCTACCCCGTGGATGCTATCACGGAGGCTCAAGATTGCCACCTTATGGCGCAATGGCAGCACCTCAAAGTCAAGGCGGTTGTCGGCTCTGTTGCACCTCCTCAACCCGGCGCAACTTTTCACTGCCTTCCGATTCCAGAAGGCTATGCTGTTGTGATGGTCGATGAAATAACGAAGGGATTTGAGGAGCTCGAGCTTGACCACCCTACCGGTGAAGGGGAGACTCAACTGGGTCTTGCTCTGAAGACTCCATGTCTATGGCGGAAGGAGCTCATCAACCTTCCGAACTGGACGCCTCCGCCTCCTCCTCCGGCGAGTCTGGGCACTCCGCCTCCTCCTCCTCCTCCTCCTCTGGCGAGTGATCAGGGCACTCCGCCTCCTTCTTCGGCTGCTCCGGCGCGTGGCGGCACTCCGCCTCCTTCTCCAGCTGCTCCGGCGCATGGCGGCACTTCGCCTCCTTCTTCGCCTGCGTCGGCGCGTCCGAGCAGCCCGCCTCCTTCTCCGCCTTGTCAACAACAGCGGAAGACAGCCGCCGCCACTCCGGCTGCTCCGGCACGTCGTAGCACTCCGCCTCCTTCTCCGCCTCGTAAGCAACAAAGGAAGACAGCCGCAGCCGCTCCGGCTGCTCCGGCGTCTAGCAGTACAGCCAGAGGCAGGAGGCAATACATATTCGATCCATCTCTCAAGCCTCTAGAGAAGTTACCATACGAGATGACCGAGGAGGAAAAAACGGAGATCTGTCAAGCCCAAGTGAAGGACTTTTTTGCAAAGAAAAATCCACCTCCGGAGGAGAAGATGGATCCGGTGAAATTGAAGCGCACTTTGAAGAACCTGAAGCGACCACCACCTCCGCTGGATGACAACCATGTCCGTGCTCTGAAAAAGGCAGTGGAAGGAGCGCGCCGGTCGGGAACTACTTCAAGTGACAAAAGGTTACAAGAACGAAGAAGTGGGAACAAAATTCCCCAGCTCGGCGAACAGGCAAACCAATCGTGCCCCCCGTTCAAGGTGTCTAGCGATATCGTCGCAAATCTGCCGGGGATGCTGCCCGGTACCAATCCTGGTGATTACCTGCCCGACGATGCACATTTTGATACAATGGAGGTGGACGAACACAAATACCGGTACGGGAAGCCTCTCGTCAGACCTGGTGATCCTCCTCTAACAACGATGATGCAAAGATTCCATAAGTGGTACATGGACACCTGCAAGTCTGGGAAGGATATTTTGACGCTGAGAGTTAAAGAGGAGCACGACCTCGTTGGAATTGATCTGTTGTCTGTTCCATTTGAGGAGTTCTTCCAGTTTTTCAATCAAAAGGACCTCGATAAAATAATCATCACTTGCTACTGTCTGTAAGTACTATACTTCTGTAATTAAGTCTCTATATATAGCTCAGCTCTTTCATTGCATGTATATATAATTATCCTCACTATATTATGCAGATTGAAGATCGTCGAATGCAGAAATGCACAAATCTATGATATTGGGTTCATTAACACAAATCTCATAGATGAATGGACGGTTACATATAATGCGAAAGAAACCGAGGCCAACTTGCTACAATCATTGCTTAAAAATCAAAACAAAGATAAAATACTCTTTCCTTACAACTTCAAGTGAGTGTTACTGTCTTCTGCATATTCGGTTTCCCTTATTACTCGAGGTTATAGTAATGTAATTGATGAGTTATGCATGCGTGCGCAGCTTCCACTTTATTCTCCTAGAGATTAAGCTTGAGCAGGGACTAGTAACCGTCTTAGACTCAAGACGAAAAGATCCCAAGGAGTATGCGGCCATGACTGAAATGCTCCAGAAGTAAGTTCAATCGATCATTATCGCACCATATCGGCAACTTTGGTCATTTCCTGATATCAAGTAATTATCTTCTTTGTCTCGCAGGGTTTGGAAAGTGTTCACCACAGAAGCTCCGGGACTGCCGGGGGAGCTGCGATTTACACACCCGAAAGTAAGTACTACTAGCTAGTTCCGCGCATCTCCCATTGATTCTAGCTAGTTTCATCAATACCATTTATAATGCTTGATTATCAGTTTGATTAACCTTTATTTCTCGTAAAGTGGTTGTGGCAGGAAGGCAGGAATATTTTTTGTGGATACTACATTTGCGAGTACATGTACAACGCGATGACCTCTAAGCGGGGCTACTCTGAAAAACAATATGAAGTGCGTAAGCAATAATATTCACAATTTTATTTTATTACCATCATTTGTGTTGAGTTTCATTCATATATATGTATTGACCCCCTTCTTCAAATTAGATTTGGCAGATGCGGGATGAACTCCTACCACATGATCGCATAAAAGCAATTCAAGAGGAATTGGCGGGATTCTTTCTTGACCACGTCATCAATCCAGCCGGAGAATACCATGTGGAACTTGACATCAAATGTTAGGGATTGTAAGAGATCTTATATTGTATATATGTAGCTAGTAGCGTCGGATAGATATATGAAAACTTGTTGTTCGACCAATCTCTCGGAGAAGGAGGAGGTCGATCACTTCTCTCTGTATATGTTCATGACGATCTTGTGTACTTAATGGTTTCCTTCATTTGCTTACTAGCTAGCATGTCGAGTCCTCTCTACACGTATAGTACGTAGCGTCGACCAAGCACGGAGATAAGAGAGGACACTTCTCTCTAGCTATTAGCTAGCTAACACAATATATGAAACCCCTAAATTAACCCTACAAAACCCCCAAAACCCCCAACCCCCCCCCCCCTTTCAAAAACAAAAAACAAAAACCCCAGCTCCTGAGCTGCTGACACGTGGATGATCTTTGGTCTCAGTTGGTGTTACCAACCGGGCCTAAAGGCCCTCCTCTCTGGGCTCGCCGCAGCGGCCACGTGGAGCCCCATCTGTCCCGGTTTGTATAAGAACCGGGACTAAAGGTGTTGGGCTTTAGTCCCGACCCTTTAGTCCCGGTTCCCGAACCGGGACAAATGGGCCTTATGAACCGGGACAAATGGGCCTTTTTCTACTAGTGTGACTCATTCTGGAAAAGGGATTAGCATGTCAGCACTCAGTGTCTTCTTTGCATTCTAGTAAATAAATGTGTTACAGAAAAACTATTTCGTACATGTCCTTGCAAGGCCCTACTTGCAATGTCCTCCCTAATAATTTGGTGTAAGTTTGCTTAATCTAGCCCTTTTATTGAGACTGGATGTTAGCATGAGAAACCGACCCACCAGGATGCTCAATTTAGTACAAAATCTTTTTTGGTACATAATCTGCTATTGAGGACAGAATGTTGAGATCGGTGTTGAGTTTGCAAGGCCTTTGGTGGCACAAGACGCAAATATGCCAAGGGGGTGTATGTAAATAAATAAATAAGTGAGTCGATCCTATCCTTATAAGGAAATCCAATGCACCATGAGACCTTGAAGCATGGTGTCATGGTAGGCACCGTAGCATTAGATATTTTCCCCACGATCATATCCCATCTGGACTAGAGTCAACTCCAAGCACGACCAGTCGCTCGGCCCCTAGCATCTAGATGGACTTTCCTCCGGATGCGGTGATTCCCTTCATTGTTTTTTCGATAGTACGTCAATAGCATACTATATTTTTATAGAAGGCAGAAGATAATTACAAGCAGTCAAGCAAGATGCGAACATCCTGCTTGACAACACCAACACCACTCGATTACAAGATTCACTCTCTCATGAATGGATCTAAACCTCCTACACCTAATCTTGCGAGCGACCACTCCCTAATCTCCGAGAGCACATGCGACACCAGTTGCTCGGGCAACCTCTGGTCATGGACTCTGTTGAACACCCTCGCGTTTCTCTGTTTCCACAGAGCCCAAGCCGTGCCGATCACGAAGGAGTCAAAACCTCGGCGAGTTTTACCGGCAAACCTCGTCCCCTGCTGGAGCCACCACTCAGTGAACGTGGTGCTCTGGATGGGCGGTGTAATGTCCAAATGCAGCGTGTCGAAACAACGGTGCCAAACCTCTCGCGCGTAGACACATTTCACAAGAATGTGGTCTACATTGTCCTGATCCTGCAAGCAAGTGAAACAGACGGATGGCTCGTCCTGAAGCCCATGCCGTGCGCGCCTATCAGATGTCCAGAGCCTGTACTGAACTGTGAGCCAAGCGAAGATCTTACAGCGAAGCGGTGCCCAACTCCTCCAGATGGGAAGTGCCGGCGGCAAACGCACAAGACCCATGCACAATCAATGATAGGTCGACTTTGCCGTGTAAGCGCCGGTCTTGTCAGCAGGCCAGCTGAACTGATCAGGAAGATGTTCGTCCCGCGGCACCATCGCAATGGCGAGGCATAAGTGGGCCACCTACATATGCGCCAGGAAAGAGATGTCGCCTTGCACGTCCTGCGACCACGCGTTATCCACCAACGCCTGCCGAACTGTCCTGACGTTGCGTGCCCTGGTGCTAACCATCTCCAAGATCATAGGTGCGATCTCGCCGACCGTGAACCCGTGTATCCATCTATCCTTCCAGAACAGGACCCTCTTCCCATTTCCAAGTGTGATCTTGATGAGGCTGTTGAAAATCAACTTGGCCTCACTATCCTCTGCCAGTGGTATGCCCTGCCACGGTCGATGCGGATCAGTTCTTCGAAGCCATTCCCATCGGACTCTCAAAGCAATGGCATGTAAACTTAGGTCCTTTATGCCCAGCCCACCAAAGCACATCAGACGGCAAATCGTGTCCCACGCCACAAGACACTGCCCACCATTTACTTTGTCTTTCCCAGCCCAGAAGAATGCCCGCATCCATTTGTTGATCTCCTCGAAGACCCAAGCCGGGGCATCAAGAACCAGGATTTGGTGGATGGGCCTCGCAGAGACCACCATTTTGAGGAGGATAAGCCTGCCCGGCCTGTGAATGAGCCCTCTCTGTCACGCTGGGACAACTTTCCTGACCTGATCCAGCATCGGATGCCAATCTGCGTGGCGCAACTGGTGGATCATCAACGGTATGCCGAGATACTTGCACGGAAACGTGCCCAGTTGACAGCGAAGAATCGTTCTAACTCTCAGCCCATCCTCCTCAACTCCACGAATCAGAATTGCCACCGACTTGGCGAAGTTGATCTTGAGTCCCGATGCTTCGCCAAAAACCTCCAGGAGCTCCCTCACGTAGTGCAGGTCTTGCGTCTCAGGATTGACGAACATGGCAACATCGTCGGCGTAAATGGACAGCCTTTGCAGAGGATTGATGCCACGGAACGAGCTGAGCACGCCCTCATCGGAAGCTTTGCAGATCATCATTGTAAGCACGTCCATAGCTATCACAAATAGCAGGGGGGGCACCGGATCCCCTTGCCGCAAGCCTTTGGCATGGTAAATTGTACGTCCCGAACTCCCATTCACTATGATCTTGGTGCTCGCCGTAGATAGCAGCGTGGAGACCCATCCGATCCACCTCCACCCAAAACCTTTTGCCCTCAAAACTTCCAGTAAGAAAGGCCACGAGAGCGAGTCGAAAGCTCTCGCAATATCAAGTTTAAGGAAGAGCCCCTTGATCCGGGCCGCATGGATTTTGCGGGCAACTTGCCGAACCAGAAGGTAATTGTCATGAATGCTTCTTCCTTTGATGAAAGCGGACTGATTTGCGCTGACTACTTTGTGCAATCTCCTGCGCGCCCGCGTGGCCAGAATCTTGGCGAAGAGCTTGGAGAAACTGTGCAGGAGGCTAATGGGCCTAAAATCCTTTACCTCCAAGGCCTCCACTGTTTTTGGAATAAGCATGATGTGCGCCTTATTGACCTTGCTAAAGCCCCTGCCATCCCCCACAAACAGTTTCAGCAGGGCTGCCATAATGTCATGTTTAATAACAGGCCAAGCTTTGTGATAGAACAGGCCGATGAAGCCGTCTGGGCCAGGGGCCCGATCTGGTGGAAGCTCCTTGATCACGTTCCAAACCTCGTCCTCCGTGAAGATCTCTTCAAGGTCGGCGAGGTCCAACTGTGGCAAGCCGAGGAGATCGAAATTTAAGGAGTGCTCGCGCGTATTCGCTGTTCCTAGCAGCCTGTCATAAACCTCGGCGAACACATCCTCAATTTTGTCTTGATCCGTGAAGATCTCTGCCTCGTGCTTAAGCCGCGCGATGTAGTTTTTGGATCTCCTGCCATTAGCCACTGCCTGAAAAAACTTAGTATTGGCGTCTCCCTCTTTCAGCCACCTGATGCGAGACCTCTGACGGTCGATGGTCCTCTGAAGAGAAGCAAGGCCCAGCAGTGCTACCTTGATCATTTTCCGCAGCCACCATTCCAAGTCTGAGAGCTGGCAAACTTCTTGGGCTTGGTCGAACCTGAGAATGAGCCAGTTAGCCACCGCCATGAGCGTTTTGATGTTACCAGCTTTACATTGCCCCCACGCCTGAAGATACATAGCCGTGTTTCTATATAGCGCATCCAAACGTTTAAAAGGATCCACAATCGCCTCATCACAGGTCCAAGCCTCGCGGATCGCGTCGTCAAAGCCCTCCAATTTAGTCCAAAAGATCTCGAAGCGGAAGCGCTTCTTGTGATGTAGATGCGCGTTCGTCGATAGATGCAGAGGGGCGTGGTCTGATACACCCGTGGAGAGTGCCTGGAGCAAGTGATCCGGGTGCGACAGTTCCCAGTCAACCGACACCAGCACCCGGTCTATTTTGGTAAAAGTTGGTGCATTTCTTTCATTCGACCAAGTGAACATCCGTCCATGCATGTAGAGCTCCTTTAGTTCGTGATCATCCACAAAGCTTCTGAATCTATTCATCATCGTCCGGTTGATGTTATCATTACTCTTCTCAGACGCATGAAGGATCATATTGAAGTCGCCTAGCACCATCCATGGGCCAGGGCATAAGGCTCTTCGAGCGTAAAGGTCCAGCAGAAATTGCGATTTGAGTTCATCTTCCTGGGGTGCATACACAGCTGAGATCCACCACCTCTCCCCATCCTTATTCGTCACCATGCCCGTGACAAAATTAGTGTCCAGCTGGATATGGTCAATAGTAAGCACAGTGGTGTCCCAAGCGAGCAGAATACCACCACGGGTCTCCTCCGCCAGCAAGTAAGCAAAACCGTCAAACGACGGACCGAGGCATTGCATTACCACAAATTGATTGATTACATCTAGTTTAGTCTCCTGCAAACAAACCAAATTGACTTTCACCGAATCTACAAACTCTCTCACAGCCTTCTTCTTCGCGGGGTTGTTCAAGCCGCGCACGTTCCAACACAAAACCTCTGGGTTGTACAACATTGGAGATCGAGTCGTTCACCCACACCTATGTGTGCATCAGTGTTGGGAAACGTAGCATGCAATTTCAAAAAAATTCCTACGCTCACGCAAGATCTATCTAGGAGATGCATAGCTATGAGAGGGGAAGAGCATCTTCATACCCTTGAAGATCGCTAAGCGGAAGCGTTTATCAACGCGGTTGATGTAGTCGTACACCTTCACGATCCGTCCCGATAAAGTACCGAACGTACGGCACCTCCGCATGCAGCACACGTTCAGCTCGATGACATCCTCGTCTTCTCGATCCAGCAAGAGAGGCGAAGTAGTAGATGAGTTCCGGCAGCACGACGGCGTGGTGACGGTGTTGGTGAAGAACAATCTTCGTAGGGCTTCGCCAAGCACTACGGAAACTATGACGGAGGATAAACTAGAGGGGACGGGGTTGCCGGCACACGGCTTGGTGATTCTTGATGTGTCTTTGGTGCTAGCCCTGCCCCTCCATTTATATGTTGAGCCTTGGGGTCGAAACTTGGAGTAAAAGCCTCCTCAAAGTCGGTTTTGCCCGCAAGGAAGAGTCCTTCTCGGACTTCCAGGACCAGACGCCACAATCCTTGGCGTCTGGCCCAGACGCCATGGGCCTCGGCGTCTGGCCCAGGGCCAGACGCCAAGGTCTCCGGCGTTTGGACCCCTGGCCTCCACAAGACTCCTTTTGCACCAACCTAAAGCCCCGTGGGCTTAACCCCTTGGCCTAACCATATCATCCTATATATCAATCTTTACCACAGGACCATTCCGGAGCTCCTCATCATGTCCGTGATCGCATCCGGGACTCCGAACAACATTCGGTCACCAACATACATAACTCATATATTACTATATCGTCAACGAACGATAAGCATGCGGACCCTATGGGTTCGAGAACTATGTAGACATGACCGAGACACCTCTCCGGTCAATAACCAATAGCGGAACCTGGATGCCCATATTGGCTCCTACATATTCTACGAAGATCTTTATCGGTCGAACCTTTATGACAACATACGTAGTTCCCTTTGTCTGTCGGTATGTTACTTGCCCGAGATTCGATCATCGGTATCTTCATACCTAGTTCAATCTCGTTACCGGCAAGTCTCTTTACTTGTTCCGTAATACATCATCCTGTAACTAACTCCTTAGTCACTTTGCTTGCAAGCTTCTTGTGATGTTGTATTACCGAGAGGGCCCAGAGATACCTCTCCGATACATGGAGTGACAAATCCCAATCTCGATTCACGCCAACTCAACAGACACCTTCGGAGATACCTGTAGAGCATCTTTATGATCACCCAGTTACGTTGTGATGTTTGATAGCACACAAAGTATTCCTCCGGTATCCGGGAGTTGCATGATCTCATGGTCGAAGGAACATGTATTTGACATTAAGAAAGCAATAGCAATAAACTGAACGATCATATGCTAAGCTAACGGATGGGTCTTGTCCATCACATCATTCTCCTAATGATGTGATCCCGTTATCAAATGACAACACATGTCTATGGTTAGGAAACCTTAACCATCTTTGATCAATGAGCTAGTCTAGTAGAGGCTTACTAGGGACACGGTATTTGTTTATGTATTCACACATGTATTTAAGTTTCCGATCAATACAATTCTAGCATGAATAATAAACCTTTATCATGAATAAGGAAATATGAAATAACTACTTTATTATTACCTCTAGGGCATATTTCCTTCAGTCTCCCACTTGCACTAGAGTCAATAATCTAGTTCACATCACCATGTGATTAACACCCATAGTTCACATCGCCATGTGACCAACACCCAAAGAGTTTACTAGAGTCAATAATCTAGTTCACATCGCCATGTGATTAACACTCCAAGAGTACATAGGTGTGATCATGTTTTGCTTGTGAGAGAAGTTTAGTCAACGGGCCTGCCACATTCAGAGCCGTATGTATTTTGCAAATTTCTATGTCTACAATGCTTTGCATGTAGCTACTTTAGCTAATTACTCCCACGTTCAATATGTATCTAGATTGAGACTTGGAGTCATCCGGATCGATGTCAAAGCTTGCATCGACGTAAACCTTTACGACGAACTCTTTATCACCTCCATAACCGAGAAATATTTCCTTAGTCCTCTTAGGTAACTAAGGATAAAATTTGACCGCTGTCCAGTGATCTACTCCTGGATCACTATTGTATCCCCTTCCCAAACTCATGGCAAGGTACACAATAGGTCTGGTACACAGCATGGCATATTTTATAGAACCTATGGCTGAGGCATAGGGAATGACTTTCATTCTCACTCTTTTTTCTGCCGTGGTCAGGTTTTGAGTCTTACTCAACTTCATACCTTACAGGCTAGAACTCCTTCTTTGACTGATCCATTTTGAACTCCTTCAAAATCTTGTCAAGGTATGTACTCATTGAAAATCTTATCAAGCGTCTTGATCTATCTCTAAAGATCTTGATGCCCAATATGTAAGCAGCTTCACCGAGGTCTTTCTTTGAAAAACTCCTTTCAAACACTCCTTTATGCTTTCCAGAAAATTCAACATCATTTCCGATCAACAATATGTCATTCACATATACTTATCAGAAAGGCTATAGTGCTCCCACTCACTTTCTTGTAAATACAGCCTTCACCGCAAGTCTGTATAAAACTATATGCTTTGATCAACTCATCAAAGCGTATATTCCAACTCTGAGATGCTTGCACCAGTCCATAGATGGATCGCTGGAGCTTGCACACTTTGTTAGCACCTTTAGGATTGACAAAACCTTCTGGTTGCATCATATGCAACTCTTCTTTAATAAATCCATTAAGGAATGCAGTTTTGACATCCATTTGCCAGATTTCATAAAATGCGGCAATTGCTAATACGATTCAGACAGACTTAAGCATCAATACGAGTGAGAAAATCTCATCATAGTCAACTCCTTGAACTTGTCGAAAACCTTTTGTGACAAGTCATGCTTTGTAGATAGTAACACTACCATCAGCATCCGTATTCCTCTTGAAGATCCATTTATTCTCAATGGCTTGCCGATCATCGAGCAAGTCCACCAAAGTCCACACTTTGTTCTCATACATGGATCCTATCTCAGATTTCATGGCCTCAAGCCATCTGTCGGAATCTGGGCTCATCATAGCTTCTTCATAGTTCGTAGGTTCGCCATGGTCTAATAACAAGACTTCCAGGAGAGGATTACCATACCACTCTGGTGTGGAACGTGCTCTGTTCGACCTATGAGGTCCAGTAGTAACTTGATCCGAAGTTTCATGATCATCATCATTAGCTTCCTCTCTAGTTGGTGTAGGCATCACGGGAACGAATTTCATTCATGTGCTACTTTCCAATTTGAGAGAAGGTACAATTACCTCATCAAGTTCTACTTTCCTCCCATTCACTTCTTTCGAGAGAAACTCCTTCTCTAGAAAGGTTCCATTCTCGGCAACAAAGATCTTGCCTTCGGATCTGTGGTAGAAGGTGTACCCAATTGTTTCCTTAGGGTATCCTATGAAGATGCACTTCTCCGATTTGGGTTCGAGCTTATCAGGCTGAAGCCTTTTGACATAAGTATCGCAACCCCAAATTTTAAGAAACGACAGCTTAGGTTTCTTACCAAACCATAGTTCATACGGTGTCGTCTCAACGGATTTAGACGGTGCCCTATTTAATGTGAATG
The DNA here is from genome assembly GCA_011799875.1 of Thinopyrum elongatum. Taxonomy (NCBI): domain Eukaryota; kingdom Viridiplantae; phylum Streptophyta; class Magnoliopsida; order Poales; family Poaceae; genus Thinopyrum; species Thinopyrum elongatum. The sequence goes on from CM022299.1 coordinate 457,321,056, forward strand.
CAGCTGTCTCTAATGCATAACCCCAAAATGATAGTGGTAAATCGGTAAGAGACATCATAGATCGCACCATATCTAATAAAGTACGGTTATGACGTTCAGACACACCATTACGCTGTGGTGTTCCAGGTGGCGTGAGTTGTGAAACTATTCCACATTGTTTTAAATGAAGGCCAAACTCGTAACTCAAATATTCGCCTCTGCGATCAGATCGTAGAAACTTTATTTTCTTGTTACGATGATTCTCCACTTCACTCTAAAATTCTTTGAACTTTTCAAAATGTTTCAGACTTGTGTTTCATTAAGTAGATATACCCATATCTGCTCAAATCATCTGTGAAGGTCAGAAAATAACGATACCCGCCGCGAGCCTCAACACTCATCGGACCGCATACATGGGTATGTATTATTTCCAATAAGTCATTGGCTTGCTCCATTGTTCCGGAGAACGGAGTTTTAGTCATCTTGCCCATGAGGCATGGTTCGCAAGTATCAAATGATTCATAATCAAGTGATTCCAAAAGCCCATCTGCATGGAGTTTCTTCATGCGCTTTACACCAATATGACCTAAATGGCAGTGCCACAAATATGTTGCACTATCATTATCAACTTTGCATCTTTTGGCATCAATATTATGAATATGTGTATTACTATGATCGAGATTCAATAAACCCTTTACATTGGGTGTATGACCATAGAATGTTTTATTCATGTAAACAGAACAACAATTATTCTCTGACTTAAATGAATAACCGTATTGCAATAAACATGATCCAATCATATTTATGCTCAACGCAAACACCAAATAACATTTATTTAGGCTCAACACTAATCCCGAAGGTAGAGAGAGTATGCGATGGTGATCTTATCAACCTTGGAATCACTTCCAACACACATCGTCACCTCGCCCTTAACTAGTCTCTGTTCATTTTGCAACTCCCGTTTCGAGTTACTAATCTTAGCAACTGAACCGGGATCAAATACCCATGGGCTACTATGAACACTAGTAAAGTACACATCAATAACATGTATATCAAATATACCTTTGTTCACTTTGCCATCCTTCTTATCCGCCAAGTATTTGGGGCAGTTCCGCTTCCAGTGACAATTCCATTGCAGTAGAAGCACTCAGTTTCAGGCTTAGGTCCAGCTTTGGGCTTCTTCACGGGAGTGGCAACTTGCTTGCCATTCTTCTTGAAGTTCCCTTTCTTTCCCTTGCCTTTTTTCTTGAAACTAGTGGTCTTGTTAACCATCAACACTTGATGCTCTTTCTTGATTTCTACCTTCGCCGATTTCAGCATCGCGAAGAGCTCGGGAATCATTTTCATCATCCCTTGCATATTATAGTTGATCACGAAGTTCTAGTAGCTTGGTGATAGTGACTAGAGAACTCTGTCAATCACTATCTTATCTGGAAGATTAACTCCCACTTGATTCAAATGATTGTAGTGCCCAGACATTCTGAGTACATGCTCACTGGCTGAGCTATTCTCCTCCATCTTATAGGCAAAGTACTTGTCAAAGGTCTCATACCTCTCGACACGGGCATGAGTCTGAAATACCAATTTCAGCTCTTGGAACATCTCATATGCTCTGTGGCATTTCAAAACATTTTTGAAGTCCCGGTTCTAAGCCGTAAAGCATGGTGCACTAAACTATCAAGTAGTCATCATTACGAGCTTGCCAAATGTTCGTAACGTCTGCATCTGCTCCTGCAATAGGTCTGTCACCTAGCGGTGCATCAAGGACATAATTCTTCTGTGCAGCAATGAGGATAATCCTTAGATCACGGACCTAGTCTGCATCATTGCTACTATCATCTTTCAACTTATTTTTCTCTAGGAACATAAACGGGGAGCTACATTGCGAGCTATTGATCTATGACATAATTTGCAAATACTATCAAGACTAAGTTCATGATAAATTAAGTTCAATTAATCAAATTACTTAAAAACTCCCACTTAGATAGACATCCCTCAAGTCATCTAAATGATACGTGATCCAAATCAACTAAACAATGTCTGATCATCACGTGAGATGGAGTAGTCATCAATGGTGAACATCTCTATGTTGATCATATCTACTATATGATTCACGTTCGACCTTTTGGTCTCCAGTGTTCCGAGGCCATGTCTGTATATGCCAGGCTCGTCAAGTTTAACCCGAGTATTCCGCATGTGCAAAACTGTCTTGCACCCGTTGTATTTGAACGTAGAGCCTATCACACCCGATCATCATGTGGTGTCTCAACACGACGAACTGTCGCAACGGTGCATACTCAGGGAGAACACTTATACCTTGAAATTTAGTGAAGGGATCATCTTATAATGCTACCGCCGTACTAAGCAAAATAAGATGCATAAAATATAAACATCATATGCAATCAAAATATGTGACATGATATGGCCATCATCATCTTGTGCTTTTGATCTCCATCGCCAAAGCATCGTCATGATCTCCATCATCACCGGCTCGACACCTTGATCTCCATCGTTGCGTCATGGTCGTCTCGCCAACTATTGCTTCTACAACTATCGCTAACGCATAGTGATAAAGTAAAGCAATTACATGGCATTTGCATTTCATACAATAAAGCGACAACCATAAGGCTCCTGCCAGTTGCCGATAACTTTACAAAACATGATCATCTCATACAACAACGTATATCACATCATGTCTTGACCATATCACATCACAACATGCCCTGCAAAAACAAGTTAGACGTCCTCTACTTTGTTGTTGCATGTTTTACGTGGCTGCTACGGGCTTCTAGCAAGAACCATTCTTACCTACGCATCAAAACCACAATGGTGATTTATCAAGTTTGCTGTTTTAACCTTCAACAAGGACCGGCCGCAGTCAAATTCGATTCAACTAAAGTAGGAGAAACAGACACCCGCCAGCCACCTTTATGCAAAACTAGTTGCATGTCTGTCGGTGGAACCGGTCTCATGAACGTGGTCATGTAAGGTTGGTCCGGGCCGCTTCATCCAACAATACCGTCGAATCAAAATAAGACATTGGTGGTAAGCAGTTTGACGATCACCGCCCACAACTCTTTGTGTTCTACTCGTGCATATCATCTACGCATAGACCTGGCTCGGATGCCACTGTTGGGAAACATAGCATTCAATTTAAAAAAAAAATCCTACGCTCACGCAAGATCTATCTAGGAGATGCATAACTATGAGAGGGGGAGAGCATCTTCATACCCTTGAAGATCGCTAAGCGGAAGCGTTTATCAACGCGGTTGATGTAGTCGTACACCTTCACGATCCGTCCCGATCAAGTACTGAACGTACGGCACCTCCGTGTTCAGCACACGTTCAGCTCGATGATGTCCTCGCATTCTCGATCCAGCAAGAGAGGCGAAGTAGTAGATGAGTTCCGGCAGCACGACGGCGTGGTGACGGTGTTGGTGAAGAACAATCTCCGCAGGGCTTCGCCAAGCACTACAGAAACTATGACGGAGGATAAACTAGAGGGGACGGGGTTGCCGGCACACGGTTTGGTGATTCTTGATGTGTCTTTGGTGCTAGCCCTGCCCCTCTATTTATATGTTGAGCCTTGGGGTCGAAACTTGGAGTAAAAGCCTCCTCAAAGTCGGTTTTGCCCATAAGGAAGAGTCCTTCTCGGACTTCCAGGACCAGACACCACAATCCTTGGCATCTGGCCCAGACGCCATGGGCCTCGGCGTCTGGCCCAGGGCCAGACGCCAAGATCTCCGGCGTTTGGCCCCCTGGCCTCCACAAAATTCCTTCTGCACCGACCTAAAGCCCCGTGGGCTTAACCCCTTGGCCTAACCATATCATCCTATATATCAATCTTTACCTCCGGACCATTCCGGAGCTCCTCGTCATGTCCGTGATCGCATCCGGGACTCCGAACAACATTCGGTCACCAACATACATAACTCATATATTACTATATCGTCAGTGAACGTTAAGCGTGCGGACCCTACGGGTTCGAGAACTATGTAGACATGACCGAGACACCTCTCCGGTCAATAACCAATAGCGGAACCTGGATGCCCATATTGGCTCGTACATATTCTACAAAGATCTTTATCGGTCGAACCTTTATGACAACATACGTAGTTCCCTTTGTCTGTCGGTATGTTACTTGCCCGAGATTCGATCGTCGGTATCTTCATACCTAGTTCAATCTCGTTATCGGCAAGTCTCTTTACTTGTTCCGTAATACATCATCCTATAACTAACTCCTTAGTTTCTTTGCTTGCAAGTTTCTTGTGATGCTGTATTACCGAGAGGGCCCAGAGATACCTCTCCGATACACGGAGTGACAAATCCCAATCTCGATTCACGCCAACTCAACAGACACCTTCGGAGATACCTGTAGAGCATCTTTATGATCACCCGGTTACGTTGTGATGTTTGATAGCACACAACGTATTCCTCTGGTATCCGGGAGTTGCATGATCTCATGGTCGAAGGAACATGTATTTGACATTAAGAAAGCAATAGCAATAAACTGAACGATCATATGCTAAGCTAACGGATGGGTCTTGTCCATCACATCATTCTCCTAATGATGTGATCCCGTTATCAAATGACAACACATGTCTATGGTTAGAAAACCTTAACCATCTTTGATCAACGAGCTAGTCTAGTAGAGGCTTACTAGGGACACGGTATTTGTTTATGTATTCACACATGTATTTAAGTTTCCGATCAATACAATTCTAGCATGAATAATAAACCTTTATCATGAATAAGGAAATATGAAATAACAACTTTATTATTGCCTCTAGGGCATATTTCCTTCAATCAGAGCACGGCGACAGCCGTGTCCCGTGCTCCCGCCAAGTCCTCCACGGGCGGCACTGCCTTCCTGAACAACGCCGCTATCACCCTGATGTGCTGCTCATGCAGTGGCAAGTCGAATAGGTTCTAAAGCTCCTACATCGCTGACTCGTGAGCCACCAAGTCGTCTGGAACCAGTCCGAGAGCACGCAGCAGGACATTTTCCGCCGGCTTTGGTTTGGCAACGCTGGCGTTAGCACTTCTCTTGGCAGCCGTGTTCGTCTGCTTGGGGGTGAAAGGCTCGGCCTCGGGGCGAAGGGAGGAGGCTTGCACCTCTCGGAGGAGCGGGGGTGCCAGCTTCTTCATGAGGTTGTTGCAGAAGGCCTTTAGCCTGTCAAAGGCTATAGATTCTTGTGCCGTCACCCCTTCCCCAGCAGTCTCGTCGTCAACAGTCGTCTTCATGCACTGCTCCACCATGGGGGTGTTGCCCTCCCGGTCAGTTGGCGCGGGTGATAGCAGCACGTCTTGAGAAACAACGGCTAAGGCCCGCGCCGGTTCGAGATTCCCTTCATTGTAAACGAGGCATCTTTGCTCTTGATTGTATAAAGGAGGAACCAATTATAAAAAAATAAAAAATCGCTCGGCCCAAGCCACCGCATCCATCGTACCCGCTACTGCAACAGTCGCCACCGTCGTTCACTTCAGGCCCATCGTCCGCTTCCATCCTCGTATTCGTAGACCGAGTGAAATCTATTTTAAACCCTGTTGTTGTAGAGCGCGACGTAAATGAACCTTCCCGTTTAAATCCCTGCAATCGGTACCCGTCAATCCCAATCAACCTAAACCCTGAAGCCTTGGTGCGCTGGGAAAATAACAACCCCGGCCTGGATCATTCTCCAGAGTCGCTGACCACCCGGGCCCATGTGTCACATTAATCTTCCAATCGATCCCCAATCTCTGTCTCTCTTCGCGGGATGTGCGGGCGTCCGCGTTGGGCTCGTCGACTTCTTATCTAGTTTCCCATGGCGTGGTGGCTTGGGACATAAGACACACCTACTTCCCGCCGGCCTCCACACACGCGCACGCCATCCAAGAGGCGCACATGCTCTTCTTCCCCACCCTCGACGGCCTCTTCGCTAGGACAAGTGTGCGCCGTTCGCCGTCGGCGCGCTGCGCTCATCGTCAACTGCAGCGGCTTCAACTTGTCAGGCATGGGCTGTAGCGCCGGCTCCGTCGGCGTCGACATCACGGCGGGCGCCCACAATGTCGTACGCCGTCGTGCTCAGCGGCTCAGCGCCACCGCCAAGATCCTCACGGTCGGATGGTGCTGCGGTTAGGACCACGGGAAGCTCCTCCTCAACTGCAGCTTCTGCACCGGCTGCTCCTGACCAGCAGAACCACGGCGCCGGTGAAGTGCTGTCTCGTTAATGTCACGCGCACGGCGCAACGGCGCTTGCGGCGAGCGCGTTCATCACATGCTCTGCTTCACCGGCATTTGCACGACCGAGTGTTGCCTCCTACCCCTGTTGTGTCATCCTCAAGGTCACCATGAGCTCCCAGCTACCCGCCAGAGCTCTGACGGAGGGTAGGGGAGGAGAAACGCGTGCTCACGCGATTTGCAGCTGTAGAGAAATAAGGGAAGCACGTGCGTCCGGACTGCTCCGCCTGAACGTGGTGGTCGTGAACACCTAGCCAGCTTCGAGGCCACACACGCACCGAACACATGCACAGTCATGGCGTTGGTGTTGCATACATGAGGTACATGGACTAGATCGGCTAGCCGAGCTCACGAATCAGCCATAGGTTGTGAAGCTCGTCCCGTTGTGCGTGACATTGGACCTCCTCGGCAACTAGTAGTTCACGATCGTGCCAGCGCCATGCGCACACCCCGCGCCGGTGGACAGCCGCATCGACTTTCACTACACCACCGCGAGCAGAGCAGCATAGATACGCATCTCAGCGAACACATCATGGCTAGAAACCATCCCTATCGTTTACCAAAGAGCAGACGGAGGCGCTTGGCGGACTCCGGCATCACCGGCTTCATACTCGGCCAGGTCGTCAGCCGCATGGTCAGCGGGCTGCCCTGTGTGCGCCTCCTCATGCTCTGCCTCTTCATCCTACCGTGGCGCGAGAAGGTGAGATTCAGGAAGAAGACAAAATATGACATGCAAGCCCATGTGGGCAGTGAGACAAACGACTGATCCCGATCGGGATTATCCTTTCAAACATGTATAGGATTGGTGTAGGGTTTTAATTGACCAGGAACGATGAATATAGGGTATGGAATTCGGGCATTTAGACGTGGAGGTCCATTTACGTCTCGCTCTACAACTTCAGGGTTTAATACATACTTCACTCTCGTAAGCCCTCGCCACCCCCTCATCTGGCACGAGATAGAACGAGTGTGGCCACTTGCCACACGCCAAAGGTGCATCTCCGAAATCCTTTGTTCTGCTTGCCGCAACCCCGTGTCCCCCGTTCATTCTTTGTATCTACTAGATGACCCGTTGCACCAATGGCGCAAAGGCCGAGAGCAAGCCAACTATTGGAAGAGTGTGCATCAAAATATGTAGACACGGAAGGAAACATATGCAAATAAGTACGTCATGATGATAGATAGATGGTTGCAGATGATACATGTTTTCTAAGAAGCTTACGAACGATCATTTACAATGTTATAAGCAAGGCATGTAGATAGGCAGAGCTACGTTAGACAGATGTATCGCTGGATGTTTAGAACGATTTCTTTGAGGCAAGTCTTCATAGCTGCAGTTCTTCATGGCCTGCTGATACGTCTCCGACGTATCTATAATTTATGAAGTATTCATGCCATGTTTATAACAATTTTATATGTTTTTGGTATGATTTGATTAGAACTAACCCGGACTGATGTTGTTTTCAGCAGAACTACCGTGGTGTCGTTTTTTGTGCAGAAATAAAATTTCTCAGAATGGGCTAAAAATTTACGGAGAATATTTTTGGAAAATATAAAAAATACTGGAGCGAAAAGATACCAGAGAGGAGTCCCGGGGTAACCACATGGGTGGGGGGCGCCCCCACCCCCCTAGGGCGCGCCCTCCTACCTTGTCGTCGCCTCGTGGGCCCCCTTGACTTGTCCCCGACGCCAAAAGCTCCTATAAATCGAGAAAACTCCAGAACGAAACCTAGATCGGGAGCTCCGCCGTCGTAATCCTTTGTAGCCACGAAAAACCAATCTAGACCCTCTCTGGCACCCTGCCGGAGGGGGCCATCATCACCGGAGGCCATGGAGGAGGATCCCGGAGGGGCCATCATCGCCATGGAGGCCAAGGACCAGAGGGAGAACCTCTCCCCATCTAGGGGGGAGGCCATGGAAGAGGAAGCACAAGGGGGAGAACCTCTCCCCCTTTCTCTCGGTGGCGCCGGAGTGCCATCGGGGGAACCATCGCCGCGGTGATCGTCTTCATCAACATCACCATCTTCATCACCATCATCATCTCTTTTATGCGGTCCACTCTCCTGCACCCCGTTGTAATCCCCTACTTGAACATGGTGCTTTATGCCACATATTATGATCCAATGATGTGTTGCCATCCTATGATGTTTTGAGTAGATTTCTTTTGTCTTTTGGGTTGATTGATGATCTAGATTGGTTTGAGTTGTATGTTTTATTTTGGTGCTGTCCTATGGTGCCTTCCGTGCCGTGCACACGTGAGGGATTCCCGCTGTAGGGTGTTGCAATACGTTCATGATTCGCTTATAGTGGGTTGCTAGAGTGACAGAAGCTTAAACCCGAGTAAGGGGGTTGTTGCGTATGGGATAAAGGGGACTTGATCCTTTAATGCTATGGTTGGGTTTTACCTTAATGATCTTTAGTAGTTGCGGATGATTGCTAGAGTTCCAATCATAAGTGCATATGATCCATGAAGAGAAAGTATGTTAGCTTATGCCTCTCCCTCATATGAAATTGCAATAATGATTACCTATCTTGTTAACAATTGCCTAGGATAATTCCGCACACCGATCCATCATTATTCCACACTCGTTATTTATAATATATTCTAACTTTATGTTAACAGCACCTATTTTTATATTTTAGTTCTCCGATATCATGCAAAGTTATCCTCTTCATACCCACAGCGTAGTTTATTTCTCGTTTCTAGATGGAAGCAAACGTTCGGTGTACGTAGAGTCGTATCAGTGGCAGATAGGACTTGAGAGAATATTGATCTTACCTTTAGCTCCTTGTGGGTTCGACACTCCATACTCATCACTTCCACCTTTGGGAATTGCTACGATGATTCCTTGCACTTGGGGATTATCAAGCTCTTTTTCTGGCGCCGTTGCCGGGGAGCAATAGCATGAGGTTAATATTTTCGTGTATGCTTGTTTGCTTTCTTCACTAAGTAGATTTTGTTTTCCCTTTATATTTTCTTTAGTTGTGGGTGAAACAAACAAAAATAAATAAAAATAAAATGCAAATTACAAAAAAAATTACTTGCCCCTTATGCTTAAAAAGTTTTTCAAAAAGAGAAGTGATTGGAAGGTTGTGCATTGGAGAAGTGAGGGTCGACCTTGAACACTTGTGTTCATGCTCATGGAAACAATGTAGAATTTTTCATGAAAGTTTCTAAAAAATAATTATCCCCTTATATATATCCATTGTATTATAAAAATAATGTGCCTAGATTTGCCTTTAGGATGATTAGATTGCTTGTTTGGTATGTGCGGTGCAAAAACAGAAACTTTTTATGTAGTGCGTGAATTTACATTTTTTACTGGAACATGCAAAAATCCTGAAATTTTTAAACAGTACTTATATGAAAAAAAAATATTTTTTCCTAAATTTTCATAATTTTTTCAAGTACATAAGTATACGAAATATTCAGATTGCTAAAGACTGTCCTGTTTTTGACAGATTCTGTTTTCTATGTGTTGTTCGCTTATTTTGATGAATCTATGGGTTGTATCGGGGGTATGAACCATGGTAAAGCTGGAATACAGTAGATATAATGCTAATATGAAAATGGAATGAGTTTCAACAGTACCTAAAGGTAGTGATTTGCTTTATTATACTAACGGATCTCACAAAGTTTTTTGTTAAGTTTTGTGTGGATGAAGTGTTCGAAGATCGAGGAGTTATCGATATGAGAAGAATAAGGAGAGGCAAGAGTTCAATCTTGGGGATGCCCAAGGCACCCCAAGTAAATATTCCAAGGATACTCAAGCATCTAAGCTTGGGGATGCCCCGGTTGGCATCCCATCTTTCTTCCTCAACAATTATCGGTATACCTCGGTTTTTGTTTTGTTCATATGATATGCGTCTTTTGTGTTTATTTTTCTTTTATTTTCCTTTATGCACCATGCTAGTATGATATAGTCCTTCATTGATTTATAGAATGCTTCATGTGCTTCACTTAAATCTTTTGAGTATGGCTTTATAGAATGCTCTTTGTGCTTCACTTAAATCTTTTGAGTATGGCTTTATAGAATGCTCTTTGTGCTTCACTTAAATCTTTTGAGTATGGCTTTATAGAATGCTTCGTGTGCTTCACTTATATACTTTGAGCTTGGATATTGGTCAACCTATATTAATTGTAGAATGCTCCATGAACTTCACTTATATCTTTTGGAGTATGGATAAGATTATCATCGGAATTGGGCTTGGAAGAGTATCATTAAAATATCATGCCTAGCTAGAAAGGCATTAAAGAAAAGCGCTTGTTGGGAGACAACCCAATATTTACCCCTACTTTTTTTGTGTGTTCTCATGATTTTTATACTGTAGTAATCATGTTTTATAGCTTTTGTTTCAATAAAGTGCCAAGTAAAGCCTTTGGGATAGTGTGGATGATAGTTGATTTGATTCTGTGCAAAAACAGAAACTTTTGCGTCCAGTACAGAAATTCCTATCTTTTACTGGAACGTGGAAAAATTCTGAAATTTTTAAAGTTCATTTATATACAAATTTTCTACGTTTTCCTAATTTTTCCGAAATTTTGGAGTAAGATAACTATGAGATTAATTCAGATATTACAGACTGTTCTGTTTTTGACAGATTCTGTTTTCGATGCATAGTTTGCTTGTTTCCTAGTTTCTATGGCTTATATTACTCAATATAAATTATAGAAATGATAGGGTACAGTAGGTATCATGTGATAAAAAAATTTAATCTTGTCTTGACAGTACCAAAGTGAATGATTTGTTTTATCATACTAACCCATCTCACGAGGTTCCGTTAAGTTTTGTGTGATTGAAGTTTTCAAGTTTTGGGTGAGATATCGATACGAGGAGAATAAGGAGTGGAAAGACCCTAAGCTTGGGGATGCCCAAGGCACCCCAAGGTAATATTCAAGGAATACTCAAGCGCCTAAGCTTGGGGATGCCCTGGAAGGCATCCCCTCTTTCGTCTTCAAAACCATCGGTATACCTTACTCGGAGCTATATTTTTATTCGTCACATGATATGTGTTTTGCTTGGAGCGTATTTTCATTTTACTTGCTGTTTGAATAAAATCATTGGATCTGAAATCTTGAATGAGAGAGAGTCCTCCCATGGCTATTTAATTATTTGACTACTCATTGATCTTCACTTATATCTTTATGGAGTAGTTTTGTCATTTACTCCCGTGCATCACTTATATCCTATGAGTAAATGGTTGAATGAATTGAATACCATAAATCTGAAATTATACATGCTTCATATGCTTATACCATGGGGAGTAATGACTTCACATATAAAAAGTATAGGTTGTAAAATTTATTGAAAGTTAGCAAACACAACATTGGTCACTTGAACAATTCATTAAAGAATATTGAAGGAAGAGAAATTTCACATATAAATATACTATCTTGGACATCTTCTATGATTGTGAGCCCCATTAATTATTTTCAAACTTGAGCAAATTAGTTGAAGTTGGACAAGGAAGACAACGTAATGAGTTATATTTGGGTATATTTGCATAGAAGTTATATTGTTATGGATCCTCTAACATGTGGTGCTTGCTTAGGATCTTTTGCTAGCCAAAATTTTGCACTAAGTAGAGATACTACTTGTGCATCCAAAACCCTTAAACCCAGTTTCATGCCATGAGTGTCCACCATATCTACCTATGGATTGAATAAGATCCTTCAAGTAAGTTGTCATCGATGCAAAAAGTAATAAAATTGCTCCTAAATATGTATAATCTTTTATTGTAAAGGAAAATAAGCGTTGTACGAACTTCTGGTGGTAAAGAAATAAAAGCGACGGACTGCATAATAAAGGTTGCTATCACAAAGGGCAATACAACGTGATGTTCCTTTGCATTAAGGGTTTGCACATCCAAAATTAAAAAGCGCATGATAACCTCTGCTTCCCTCTGCGAAGGGCCTATCTTTTACTTTCATGTATTTACTTTTATGCAAGAGTCAATAGTATCCCTTCCTATTTCAACCTCAATTATTCTTTAGTTGGCAAGCATCATGTGGTGGGGAAAGATCCAAGCATATATGGCCATTCAAATATATTTGATCATGAATTATTATTGTTGATAATTATCTATATGATAAGTAAGTTGGGAGGCGAAACATTAAGCCCCTATCTTTCTCTGTGTTTGACGGACGCTATTTGTTCTAAAAATATGCTTTGAGTGTTAGCAATCATGGAAGACTATATGATAGTTGAGTATGTGGAATTTGCTAAATCAAAGCTCTTACATAGACCCTTCCTGAAAATAAGATGAATTGCAATTGTTTGATGACTAAGAACATGGTTTGTTAGTTTTCAAGAAACTTTATGGTCTATACTTTAACTTGTGAATAGCTTGCTACTTGATCATGAGAAGTTTTATGAGATGAGCTACTATTTATGATATATAATGATGCTAGAAAAAGTGTTTGGAACTATCATTGATCAAACTTATACACTATGCTAGTATTCACACTTCATAAATTATTTCTTTTATCATTTACCTACTCGAGGACGAGCAGGAATTAAGCTTGGGCATGCTGATACGTCTCCGATGTATCTATAATTTATGAAGTATTCATGCCATATTTATAACAATTTTATATGGTTTTGGTATGATTTGATTAGAACTAACCCGGACTGACGCTGTTTTTATCAGAACTACCGTTGTGTCATTTTTTGTGCAGAAATAAAAGTTCTCGGAATGGGCTGAAAATTTATGGAGAATATTTTTGGAAAATATAAAAAATAGTGGAGCGAAAAGATACCAGAGAGGAGTCCCGGGGTAACCACATGGGTGGGGGGCGCCCCCACCCCCCTAGGGCGCGCCCTCCTACCTTGTCGTCGCCTCGTGGGCCCCCTTGACTTGTCCCCGACGCCAAAAGCTCCTATAAATCGAGAAAACTCCAGAACGAAACCTAGATCGGGAGCTCCGCCGTCGTAATCCTTTGTAGCCACGAAAAACCAATCTAGACCCTCTCTGACACCCTGCCGGAGGGGGCCATCATCACCGGAGGCCATGGAGGAGGATCCCGAAGGGGCCATCATCGCCATGGAGGCCAAGGACCGGAGGGAGAACCTCTCCCCATCTAGGGGGAGGCCATGGAGGAGGAAGCACAAGGGGGAGAACCTCTCCCCCTCTCTCTCGGTAGCGCCGGAGTGCCATCGGGGGAATCATCGCCGCGGTGATCGTCTTCATCAACATCACCATCTTCATCACCATCCTCATCTCTTTTATGCGGTCCACTCTCCCGCACCCCGCTGTAATCCCCTACTTGAACATGGTGCTTTATGCCACATATTATGATCCAATGATGTGTTGCCATCCTATGATGTTTTGAGTAGATTTCTTTTGTCTTTTGGGTTGATTGATGATCTAGATTGGTTTGAGTTGTATGTTTTATTTTGGTGCTGTCCTATGGTGCCTTCCGTGCCGCGCACACGTGAGGGATTCCCACTGTAGGGTGTTGCAATACGTTCATGATTCGCTTATAGTGGGTTGCTAGAGTGACAGAAGCTTAAACCCGAGTAAGGGGGTTGTTGCGTATGGGATAAAGGGGACTTGATCCTTTAATGCTATGGTTGGGTTTTACCTTAATGATCTTTAGTAGTTGTGGATGCTTGCTAGAGTTCCAATCATAAGTGCATATGATCCATGAAGAGAAAGTATGTTAGCTTATGCCTCTCCCTCATATGAAATTGCAATAATGATTACCGATCTTGTTAACAATTGCCTAGGATAATTCCGCACACCGATCCATCATTATTCCACACTCGCTATTTATAATATATTCTAACTTTATGTTAACAACACCTACTTTTATATTTTAGTTCTCTGATATCATGCAAAGTTATCCTCTTCATACCCACAGCGTAGTTTATTTCTCATTTCTAGATGGAAGCAAACGTTCGGTGTACGTAGAGTCGTATCAGTGGCAGATAGGACTTAAGAGAATATTGATCTTACCTTTAGCTCCTTGTAGGTTCGACACTCCATACTTATCACTTCCACCTTTGGGAATTGCTACGATGATTCCTTGCACTTGGGGATTATCACCTGCATTGCTTAGAGCAGAAATTCCTTCGATATCATCGTCTAGGCTCCAATAATACTTGTTTGTTTTTTGTATAACGGCTTCTGATTGTAAACTTATATCGTTAAGATGATCAGCAACATATCTTATCTGTGACAAAATATGTTTCAGATTGTTGGCTTTGGGTGTTGATCATGCTGTGAAGTTTTTATCTATTATGCGGTAAAGTTCCTTCACTTCACTTAGACTACTTGAGACCTTCAGTTGCCGGTCGATCTTCAACTTCTTTGAGTTTACCATACACGTAGATGGATATTGATTTCCTTGGAAGTCAGTTATCCAGTTGGTGCTTTGATGGATAGTGTATGGTTGCGTCAAGACCAACCGTCCTTGCCTTCTGTATTGAGTACACTGCGTTTGGAATCCAAGCTGCTACATCATAGCGTCCAGAAGGTCTTTTTTTTGGGATCCTGACTTTTTCCATTGCGGATGACTGATGACAGTGAAGAAGATACGGTGAGTTAGTGCAGTTTATGATTGTATATGTGTCTGTATCAAATTCGAGCGAGATACACAATGCTCATAGTAACTGAATGATATGTGCTGGCTTATTCTACTGTGAAGCATTTTACTGTGAAGCATTTTACTATCGATGAAATGCTTTTGAATAGGTGTATCAATAGAGAAGAAAATGCGATGGCGAGCAAATATAAGAACAACAGGCAATCATAAGCATTCCTAAAATAAGCAAAAAGAAATGAATTTGGAAGAGAGAGAAGGATACCTCTGTGAGCGGTGCGGTACGTGTAGGAGGTCGTGGTCTAAACAAGAAAACAGATTGAAGACCTAGGAAAGGATAGAATAGTCAAGCAAAAGAGAAAGAGGTCAAAGGAGAGATCTGCTGTGACCGAATAAGCGGTGTAGGAAGAAAGGGGATAGAAGATTCTCTCTGCACTAAATATTCAAATAAACTCTCAAGTTTGAATTCCTACTGAAATTCAAATAAGGTTAGTAGAAAACAATCAATACATCATGTCTCACTTATTTGCTTTTCAATTGGAAATTGTCTGAATATATCAAAATTCAAGTAAAAAATTAAGATGAACCAAAACACAAGTAGGCATTTTGGAGAAACCATCTTATTCCCTCTGTAGTAAATATTCAAATAAACTCTCAAGTGTGGACCCCTAAAATTCAAATAACAGGAACATCAAACTCGATCTCATTTAGTGTATGCACATAGTCAATTTAAGCCAATGCATCTGCACAGGAAGCATCACAGTGTTTGTCTAGGAAAAGAACAAATAGCGAACAACCATGTTTCATATGCTGGCCAGACACCCATTGTGATGCGAAAGGTCTTTTAGCTTACCAAATCTAAAGAATAGACAACCAACACAGGACAAAATGGCATATACACAGTGGTACGAGCATGACAAGAGCTAGATTAAGTAACATGGCCCAACGGCATTTACAATGAGTGAAAATTGTCATAATTAAGAAGGTCAAGAAGTTAGAAAGGGCCAACGGTGATATTTACAATGCATAAGAGTCGATTAGTTCAGGACCTAAATCGGCAGATTGTTCGAGAGTGGCTTGACACAGTTCTGTCACTATCATAACCTTGCCCTGCCTTACAAACATGCACGGAACAGATCGGTTGCATGTCCAAAAGTTACCAATGTGGAGATCTTCATCCCGATGGGTAGACCGCTGCTGCGACGCGGTGCAGCGAAGGAGCTCGCTTCAACAACAGAAATGCTAGATTAGGCGATGGCTGCAGCTGGGCATGAAAGAGACCAATATCTGGGCTAGGCGAGGACAAGCACATGCAAGCAAGGCCTCTCTCCAAATAAGCTATGTAGCGAATAGCCAACGCAGCAATAGCAACCACAACATTTCCCGAATTCCTATAGACAACAACACTTCGTAATTGTAATCTTTAACTATAAAGCCATACAGCCCTTGCAAAAATTTGATTGCCTTTAAGGCAGCTTGCTACATACGCATCCATAGCCCATTGAGACACGGAGCTCAAAAAAATATTCTCTGTGGCACCAGCGAGATGCCGTCCACAGGAATCTTAACCTCTACCCCAGCGATAGCAGCAAAACTTTACTCACATGTTTCACAAAGTAAACATATATTGCATATGTATATGCAATAGTAGCAAGGTAAGAGTAGGTTCACCCATAAATAGTACAGGATAAATTTAGGATGTAAACACTCTTGTTGTTCAGGTATTGCTCATGGAGGAAGACGCCATGCTCTCTTGCCCCTGGGTTAGTAATCTTGTATTTACACAAGATGTAAATAATGCTGGAACTTAAACTGCATGTTTCTTATTGAAATCGTTTCTTGTTGGATAAACTGCATGTTTGATTGTATTTGCATCAGATTGTTAACTGGAAGGATCAGATTCAGTGACTATACACCATGTAGTTATTTTCTGCTGTGTGCGAATGTACGCAAGATGATCGATTACTTTGATACTGTTAGGTACCAACCTCTACAAAGCCAAAGGCGTTGGCATTGCCATTTTCCTTCTTCTCTGCACATAGAAGAAAAGGCTACTAATTGGCACAAATGTTCTGAAGATCCAAGCTTGGTTCGCAATGCGGGGGCTGGGTTCTTCTCTGCACATAGAAGAAAAGGCTACTAATTGGCACAAATGTTCTGAAGATCCAAGCTTGGTTCGCAATGCGGGGGCTGGGGGTGCCGACATGGCCAAGCCGGACTAAGCTGCCTACAGCGCATATCTATAGTTTCAAAAAGTAGTAACACTCATTTACAGTTCACTCTGTTTTTGTATGTTTGCTCTGCCATAAATATTTGCAGTAGCTTCAACTTGATAATGCCTGCATAGTTTTGCATTGCCGCATGGCCAAGTACATATTACGCACAGAAGATACAAATACCATCAAGGGCTCTCATCATCAATGGATATACCTATCAGGCTGTCAATGCAGTACTCTTTTTGGACCCCGAAGACTAATTATATTCATTCAAGGGTGATTCAGAATAAAAGGTTGCTGAATTGGAAACTAAGAAAATACCTAGAACATATAATTAACAAGCCTAATTAGAGACTTGATAATATAAGCAACACTTTCAACAAAGTTCAGAGAACCAAAGTATGTTCAGGAATTTTTCACTAAAGTGACAATGCAATGCCATTTCACATTCATAAACAAAGCAGGTTGGGTCTTGAACGTGGAAGTTCAAGGGGGTATAAATCATGTAATGTTGCCTATTGTCGAGCTAAAAATGAAATAAAAATATGGTGTTTAGCGATTAAAGAAGATGCAACTTCGTATCTTAATAAAACTGCCGAGTTCCTTACCGAAACATTAATAGACCTCCTAGGCGAGTTGCCCCAGTAAAACATTGACATATATCATTTATTTTATAGTGATTACCCCTATTCTTGAGTAGTTATGGGGATCTCTCCTAGGTTGAACTTCCTTACTAAAATCATTATTTACCTTAGCCTTTGTACCTTCCTGGAAAACAGAATAAGAACACGATTACTCAAAATTAAAACCCTATAAGGGATTATTGCAATATGAAGCTAGTACCGATACACAAAAAGACTTGATTGCTCTCACTAAAGGGATGCCCGAACTCATCCAATATCTCTGCCGGGATGGTAAACAGAATACGTAAATGATTACTTAAGTAGTTCACTACTTGCTCCAGCGCCCATTTCCTAAAAGATCGCAGCTTCGCACCTAAAGCAGGCCAACAACCGTAGCTATTTTTTAATGAATTTTGGTATGATTGAAGAAAACGCTCACCGTATTTTAAGATCCCTTCCAGCCTCCTGCTCTAATAAAACACACCTTGTAATTAATCCAGCAATGACATCATCAGAGCAACATAGACATGAATATATATATAGGCCAGTAAGTCCAAAAAATAACCAAATACAAGGATCTTAATTATTTTTCTACATGCACCAGGATATTAGGATGTGGTGACCTTGGTCTCCATGATCCTTGACATCACAACCATGGAAAGAAACAATTAGCTACTTGACAAAATGACGCAGCGGCCCAATGTCGAGAAAAGGAGGAGGCCCCACAAGACATGCCTTCTTAAATTTGATCAAGGTTTTATCGGTACAAAATAGCATAGCTCATGAACAGAATCTAAAAAGGCAACCAGGAGCATGTGGGACGGAAATAACTATGTGACACATGACAGCTAGAGCAGCAAAGAAGAAACATGGTTTATTGGCTTACCTATTTTGAATACCCGCAAAAAAATTGAATTTCTTTCATCTCAAATCTGTAAGAACACAACTTTTGTAACCCCGTGAGACACCATTGTAATCAAATACCACATGCGTCCTGCCATAATGCCATTCATTAAATTATGCCATCACCTGCTATAAAAATAGGGGAAATAATATTAAGACTTGAACATGACTGAGAGGCTGAACGGGGATTAGTTAAAATAGAAATCTAACCAAGTGGATATCTTTCGCATGGCCACAACGACCTGCATGATAAATGAGAATCCATGAGCTAAACATGAATCAGAAAACCAGCTGACACAATCCACAGCGCCTTCCATCACTCTCCGCATGACTGGGCCGCTGCAACAGAAACATGTACAACTAAAAGTTATTTAGCTAACCATGTTCTTAATGAAAGGCCATCCCTTCGTATCTTTGCAATGCCCCATGATAATAGAGAATGAGAGTCAATATAGATCAAAATATTGCCAATTCATTACTCACTAACCGGCAATGTATGTTTATAAAATTTAAGGCTCTAAAGCAAAAAAGGCGTGAGAAAATGCTACACACACATGAAAAGAGGAACAAAAAGGACAGGAAAAGCAGCCAAAGTATACCTTCAGCTTCAATCGAATGGTCTGATTGAGTTCCTGGCCAAATTGTTCATACATCCTCATCTGCAGCTATCTAAGGCACAAGGCAGTGAGTGGAGAACAAACATTCAAATAAAGAACTGTGTGAGCATATAAATGAAACGCATACCCAACCAAATGAGGGAATTAAGCTGGACTGCTTCTTTTCATGTAATACTAACTGAATGACCAATTATAGGAGAAGATGCATTTTAAAGCCCTAGTGTGGACAATAGGGATGTCATTTGAATACATTAGAAGCCTACAGGGAAATTATATATGAAACAAAGCAATCAATCTAACCATCAAAACTTTAATCCCAAATAAGAGATATCCCATTTGTAAATTATTCAATGATATCAGAAAGGCAAGATGCAAACTCTGTTTCTCCGGAGATTTAAGTAAAACGTAGAAACATGACCATTACTTTATCTCTGATCTATGAAGAGAAGAGAAATGGATTGCCTTACAAAACCACATATTTTATTCAAAAACTAAAAAATGCGTAAAAATGCTAGAACCTTAAATTGGTGATACGCATAGTTGCTACCGAATACATCAATTCATATGTTGTAAATTAGCAAAAGGTAAATGATTTGTTTGGTATGCATACATAAACTGACAAAACAGCTACACTCTGATTGAACAGGGCAAACAATCAAAGTAATCATTGCCGATGGGTAGCAGCTTCGATTTAGTCTGTGAAAATTGCATCTCATATAAGTCATTGATAAAAAAAGCTTCAGACCTAACAGTACTGGCCCTCTGCCCATCGAATTAACTACTACTGACATAGAAAACCAAACCAAAATGAGAACGTCACATTTCTTTTTGCGCTTGATCTGCAATAGTGTTTACCTCAGATCATGCCATCACTCATGGTTGCCGCCGCATGGGAGATTTTGGCTCTGCTGAGTGGCAGCGACAGTGAGAAAGAACAGAGGTTGCGTCGGAGACAAGAAAGTGAACAACAGATAAATGAAGCAACCCACCTTGGATCAAGTCAAGCCCTCCATGGCAGCCAGTGGTGGAGCCAGGATTGGCCGACGCCCCATGCGAGAAACTAAGGGCTAAAAACTACACCCCAAAAAACTCCATATCAAGGCATATATAAAAGTCAATCTATGTTGCATAACTAATAACAACCCAAACATAATATTCAAAGGCAATATTTGTTCCATGATGGGTCAACTAATAAAGCAAGACAAATCAAAAGACAATACATAGCATAGATGATACAAAAGGTTGATACCAACTCAAAAGGATTGGTTGATCTAAGCCTCCCATGACTACATCTTCAATAGCAGAAGAAGCTAAACCTTGGCCTGTTTCTACTACCTCTCTAAATAAACTTGGAAGAATGACTAACATGTGAAATAATAAGTACTGTGTTAAAGGACATGCTCCTCTTTGATAAAATTGAACCCATTCAAAGTAGTCAAAATTGGACTACGCTGCCATGTTTCATAATTATCAACATTTTTACGGAAACTGCAAGCTACATGACTAACTTTATGCAGAAACTGCTGCAGATACATGACCTATGAGGCTACTACACCTCCAGATTATTAACAGTTTACTGTGCAATTTCCTAAAGCAAGCTACTCTGAAGTAGGGTGAAATATCTCTCCTACAAATACAAAAGTAAATCTGTAGCTAGTGGAATAAGCAATAAGGAAATTAAAGACAAGCATAGGAAGCACAGGAACACACAGGACACTAATTTTCTTTGGTTTTCTCTGAAATCTGAATCTAACAGAGGACAAGACCTTCTATTATGCAAGGGAACAAGTAACACACTGATTTATGTAACTAAGCAGGAACTAAATTCACTCGGATTCGCAGCACATAGCCTAGGAAGGGATACCTTTGATGTCTGCTCTGTGCTGCGGCCCGGCTGCTCCTGGCAAACAACAGCCACTTCACTGGATGCCGGGCAGCCTGCCGCCTCGCCGGACAGGGCAGCAGCCCGCAGCGGCGCAACGGATCGAAGGGGGACGGCGCTGGACAGGGATGCAGCACCGGCGCAAGAACTGCAGCGATGTGTGCGCAACCTCCCAAGAGGAGGCGGATCCACCGCTCCTCTCCGCCGGGCTGACGAGGAGGAAAATCCGGCAGGTTGGGGTGCCGCCATGGAAGGAGCCTGCCTCCCGAGCTGTTGTCTCCTCGTCCACATCATGTGATCTGGCCGTGCTAGTCGGGTGCGGAGGCACGGGAGGGGGAGAGGAAGGGGAGGAGGAGGTGGTGGAAGCGGAGGAGACGAGGCGGCTCAGAGGGAGGGTGGAAGCGGCGGTGGCTGTGCAGAGAAGAGGAGCGAGATAAGAAGAGATGGGGGAGAGAGAGGAGATATTTTCATAAGAGAAAGAGGGGCCACCCAATCGAGGCTCGCTGCAGTCCACCCAATCGCTCGCTCGTGGCGTCCATCATTTTCTCACCGAGCACACACGTCAGGCACACTGCAAAGTTGGGCCCGTGGGCGAAGGTGGCCCATCCGTCATTCACTGGACCATGAAACCGCAACGTACATATAAACGGACGGCTGCAATTTTGACAGCGCCATAAAACGTACACTACTTAGTAGATCGTGCGATCAAAATTCATAGCGCGAGGCAAGTGAACCAGGTAGGCGGGTAGTCTAGGATGGATTATATGTTCAATTGTCAATCTATTTTGTTCCAGTAGAAGTTGCGACCATTAACATTTGATTAATAATTATTCACTACCTTAGCAATGAGCACTGGTACAGTGAGGTGTTATACAAACGGTTTTTAACCCCTTTCCGCGATGACATTTTGAACCGTTGCCAAGTGAGTGTGTGCAATAGGAGGGTCCTTCCGACACGACCCAGAAACCATCAGGGATAGGGAGCCTAATGCATACAGTTGTCCCTATAAAACTATTTCTGATATCTCGAATATCCCAAACGCTCCATCCTTGCAACTCCTTTGTGCTCGCATTGCCATCACAGCCGGTATTCTGTGGTGCTATGTTTACGATGCGCGGCCCATCACAAACGATTCATGATTATAGAACATGTATGACAAGCAGACAACCACACACATTCACTTTTCCCTAACCATATGCGATAACTAATTAAGAAGATTAGCTAATCAACATATGAGTGTCGGATAGGATTACGAAACGTCGGACCGTCGTAACATCGTCGTACATGATAACTATCGCACACGCTATTCTGTGGTGCAACGTTTACGATGTGTACCACATCAGAAACAGTTCATGGTTGCAAATCGTGTACGATAAGGCAACTATCACAAACGTTTAGTTTGCCCACACCGTTTGTGATATTGTCTGACATCGCACACACTTTGCAAACGTCAACTGTGTGCATGCTCGCACACGTTTCCTCTCTGTGAACCGTGTTGGATTATGGTGTATATCACAAACGTTTGTGTTTTACCGACCGAGTGCGCTGTAACGACCTGCAGAGCGTAATTTCACCATAATTTAATTGCTGCTATTTCAAATTGTACCGGATTTGAATTTGAAAGTATGCTATAGCTTTATTCATATCCATCAGGTTTAAGCAACCAATGCATTATTCGATTCACAGGTACATATGTTCAAGAAATACAGAAGCACCAAATAAAGAATGATGAACCACAGTTGTATACTTGTACTATTAAAGATGGTAAAGAAAGAGGTGAAATACATTCTGGTTGTTGAACAAGGTGAAGCGGAATGCCCGTATTGTGCCCTCCTCCATGCAGAAGGCACGCACGACTTTAGTCCAACCCCTTGTGATGGCCGACTGCCCATCCTTCACTGTCTTCATGAACACATCTAGATAATCATCGTGTTCTGATAGAAATACTTTAACCTTTACATGCCCACTAATCATGTAGTTTGAGAGGTAACCTTGAGTAAACTGCTTTGGGAACCACTGCAAAGGAAAAAAGATTCAGACATTGTCATCTAACACAACTCATTATGGGCAGTAAAAAGAAGGCTGCAGAGTTCTTACTTACCATCCTGCAGTTCGCTGTTGTCTTGAATAAAGTGTAAACAAATAGTTTAATTGCCATCTTTTGACCCATTTTACTAACAATCTTTATCAGCTTCCTCACTTGATGCTGGTTCATCAATATCTCATTGCCCCATACGCAGAAAGGGTCAAAGCGCGGATCTTTACCAATGACATATGTACCTAAAAGCACCAAGTTAATATTAGAAGCTAAACAGCAACTGCACAATGATGTAGTACAACACTCCCACCGTCCCATTATATTATATCTTATAACATCCAATATACTCTCATATTGGATGAATTAACATCTTATATTATGGGCCGGTGGGAGTTTATTGCATTTTTACAAATTATCGGCTGATTAACTGCTGTTGTGGCCCTATTTGGATCCATGGGTTAGAGTTAGTTTGAGCTAGTTTGGGCTCAAATAGCCCTAAAGTATATCCAAACATGAGGGCTAGTTTGAGCTAGTTGCATCTAACCCACCCAAAAAAACTGAGCAAGTTCTCCTAGTGCACTTATTGTCAATCTAACCCTGTCATCCAAACACCTCTTTGGTTAGAGTTAGTTCAGGGTTAGTAATGAGCTAGAAACTAACTCTAACCTCTAGCTAAGTTAGAGTATCCAAACAGGTTTGTGTTGTTGTTGTTGTTGCTGCTGCTCTTCTACGTATATCTAGACATCATCAGAACATTAAGGTAACACTCTTCCTTGTTGCTATGTAGCCTAGGATTGCATATTTAGACATTCAGTACAGTGCATGTTGCTATGTAGCCTCAGATATATTACATATGGCCCTAGTTAACCTATCGATAAATGGGTTACAGATATATTCAGTTAAAAGTCCGATTCACCTATTAGTCCCTGATACGTCTCCAACGTATCTATAATTTTTTATTGTTCCATGCTATTATATTATCTGTTTTGGATGTTTTATATGCATTATTATGCTATTTTATATTATTTTTGGGACTAACTTATTAACCTAGAGCCCAGTGCCAGTTTATGTTTTTTCCTTGTTTTTGAGTTTTACAGAAAAGGAATACCAAACGGAGTCCAAACGGAATAAAACTTTTGCGATGATTTTTCTTGGACCACAAGACACCCAACAGACTTGGAGATGAAGTCAGAGGAGTCCCGAGGAGGCCACAAGCCAGGGGGCGCCCTAGGGGGCCGCCCTGAGGGCTTGTGGGCCCCTCGGATCTCCCCTAGCCCTAATTCTTCCTCTATAGATTCCCGAATATTCTCAAACGACCAGAAGCGTCCACCAAAATACTTTTCTGCCACCGCAAGCCTCTGTTTCCGTGAGATCCCATCTTGGGGGCTTTCCGGCATCCTGCCGGAGGGGGATTCGATCACGGAGGGCATCTACATCAACCCTATTGCCCTTCCGATGAAGCGTGAGTAGTTTAGCACAGACCTACGGGTCCATAGCTAGTAGCTAGATGGCTTGTTCTCTCTCTTTGATTCTCAATACCATGTTCTCCTCGATGTTCTTGGAGATCTATCCGATGTAATCTTCTTTTCCGATGTGTTTGTCGAGATCCGATGAATTATGGATTTATGATCAGATTATCCATGAATATTATTTGAATCTTCTTTGAATTCTTATATGCATGATTTGATATCTTTGTATTTCTCTTTGAATTGTTGGTTTGGTTTGGCCAACTAGATTGGTTTTTCTTGCAATGGGAGAGGTGCTTAGTTTTGGGTTCAATCTTGCGGTGTCCTCACCCAGTGACAAAGTAGGGGTAGCGAGGCACGTATTTGTATTGTTACCATCAAGGGTAAAAAGATGGGGTTTCATCATATTGCTTGAGTTTATCCCTCTACATCATGTCATCTTACTTAAGGCGTTACTCCGTTCTTATGAACTTAATACTCTAGATGCATGCTGGATAGCGGTCGATGTGTGGAGTAATAGTAGTAGATGCATGCAGGAGTCGGTCTACTTGACACGGACGTGATGCCTATATGCATAATCATTGCCTTGGATATCGTCATAACTTTGCGCTTTTCTATCAATTGCTCGACAATAATTTGTTCACCCACCGTATTATTTTCCTTCAAGAGAGAAGCCTCTAGTTAAACCTATGGCCCTCGGGTCTATTTTCCTTCATATATTTTCAGATCTATAAACCAAAAAACCCAAAAATACCTTGCTGCAATTTATTTGTTTTTACTTTGTTTTACGTTTTAGTAATCTTGTATATCTATCTCTATCAGATCTCACCTTTGCAAGTGACCGTGAAGGGATTGACAACCTCTTTATCGCGTTGGGTGCAAGTGTTTGATTGTTTGTGCAGGTGCATAGATTGGAAACTTGCGTGTATCTCCTACTAGATTTGATACCTTGGTTCTTAACTGAGGGAAATACTTATCTCTACTTTGCTGCATCACCCTTTCCTCTTCAAGGGAAAAACCAACGCAAGCTCAAGAAGTAGCAGGAAGAATTTCTGGCGCCGTTGCCGGGGAGATCTACTTCAAGTCTACCAAGTACCCACCATAAACTCTCATCTCTTGCATTACATTATTTGCCATTTGCCTCTCATTTTCCTCTCCCCCACTTCTAAAACGATTTCAGAAAAACACAAAAAGATTTGCCTTTTTATTTGCCCTTCTTCCATTCGTCTTTTCGTTTGCTTTTTGGTTGCTCGTGGGTTAGATTGCTTGCTTTGTCACGATGTCTCAAGAAAATACCAAGTTGTGTGACTTTTCCAATACTAATAATAATGATTTTATTAGTATTCCGATTGCTCCCGCCACTAGTGCGGAACCTTATGAAATTAATGTCGCTTTGCTGAATCTTATTATGAAAGATCAATTTTCTGGCCTTCCTAGTGAAGATGTGTAACACCCCCTTGTAATAAGCCCTGTGACACTCTATTAAAACTACCAAGTCATGATCATTTGCAGTACCAAGTCATATGGGTTAATGATCCAATTCAAATTCACATCTGAAAATCAACTCAAATTCAAAAGTGAAATATAAAGTTGTTCAAACTCTGTTGGGAAAATGTTCATTAAATGTCCAATAATCCAGGAACATTTCTAAAACCAATATCAAAATATTTGGAGTTGGACAAGTGACTTTAACAAGATGAAACAGCCCCAAAAATAGAATATTTGATATATTTAAAATCATATCAAATCCCAACAAACTTCAATTCTGTCCAAACCAATTTTTGGCAGTGCTAGATATTGCAACATATTTATGTGGCATAACTCACTGTTTTACAAAAGACATTAAGTGGCCTAATCATTTCGCAACAGAAAAGAAAAGAAAAAAAGGAAAAGAAATAAAAGAAAAAGACTAAAGCTGGACTGGACCAAGTGCACAGTGCATTGGCCCAGCCCAGCTGGCCCATCCCCTTCTCTCTCCCTCGCCGTGTCAATCTCCCTGTGGACGAGCGCGCGCGCGCCGGCGAGACGCTGACAGCGCGACGTCGCGGGCGCCGCGAGGGGATAAGGGAGAGGCCCGTGCGTCTCCCCTGGCTCTCCTCGCCACTTTCCCCTCTCCTCTCTCTCGCTCCGCCCGTCTTCCCCTCCAGATCCAGAGAGGCCGAGCGCCAGCCTCGCCGCCGTTCGCCTCCGTCGCGGCCACCGTCATTCCCGGGGCACGCCGAGCTGTCCACCGTCTCCGCCATCCTCGACTACGCCGCCCCGAGCCATTCGGTGGAGCCGAGGAGCCCCAGAGACGCCGAGCCGCACCGCCCCCTTCTTCTCGGACTCCGGCGAGAACCCGGTGAATCCAGCCGCTCCGCGCCTGCCCCGAGCAGGCTCTGAATGGCTACCACCGCTGTGAGCCTCTCCTTCCCTCCCTGCTTCTTCTCCTCGTCGTTCCCGAGCTGTAGACGCCGCCCCGTTCACGCCCGAGCTCACCGTCGCGCGACCTCGTCGCCGGCGTGGCCACGGTGACCAAATGGTCCCGTGCGCGCCACCATCACACTCACCGCGACGAGTAGACCCCGCCTAGCCTTTTCTTTCACTTGTTTGCGCGTTGGGTCGCCGTTTCCGTCGCTCGCCCGAGCACATCACCGCCGATGTCGTCACCGCCGTCGCATTAGGCCACCCCGAGCTGCTCCGGCACCGTAGATCGACGCGGCGCCTTTCCCTCGTTCGAACGCGACCAGCCCAGGCCGTTTTGGTGGCCTGTGGGCGAAACCCGACGGGCGTCCGAGCCGCGCCGCCGCGATTTTGGTCGCCGGCGCAACTCCGGCGCCGGCCGCCGACGTGGCCGCCACGTGGGACACCCCTGGGTCACTGCCAGTGGGTCCCATGGGCCCCGCTGACCACGCTGACCGTGGTCAACGCGCTGACATGGCGGCGCAATGCCACTGACAGGTGGGCCCCGTGACTAATTAACCTAATTAAAGATTTAATTAATTAGAAACTAATTAGCTTAACCTAATGTCTCACTGACATGTGGGGTCCACCCCCTAATTAACCCTGGTAATTAAATTAATCCACTGATTAGCCTAAACAGAGGCTGACATGTGGGTCCCACTGGACCCACATGTCATATTTGACTGGTCAGCGGCGCTGTTGACCACTAACGTCACAGTGACGTCATGCTGACGTCATAATTCATTTTCTGTAAATAAATAAATTCCAGAAATTCATATAATCTTTGAAAATTAATAACTTTTAAACCCTAGCTCGGATCGAAAAAGTTAAAACATGAAAGTTGCTCAGAACGACGAGCCGAGTCTGATCGTGCCGTCTGTTTCTCCATCAGAACCTCCTACGTAGAAGAACTCGTAACTCCGGACCCGAATCCGGCAGATGAATAGTGCACACACGTCGGATATTAAACCCCAGAATAATTCTAAAAATAACTAAAATGACTTAGATGCATAATTAGGCAACCCTGCACTGCATCATAGCATCACACGCACCGTATTGCATTTGTTTGCATTATGTTTACCTGTTTCTTCCCCCTCTTCTCTCTCGGTAGACCCCGACGTTGACGTAGCTCCCGAGGCAGATGCCGCACAGGAGTACGACTACGTCCCCGACGGTACCACTGAAGACCTTGTCCTTGCCCCAGAGCAAACAGGCAAGCACCCCCATTTTGAGCATGCCTATATCGCCTATTCTCTTCTCTCTTATGCTTGCATTAGAACTGCTATTGCTACTGTTTCCTATATCTGCTGCATAGCCTGATTATTGTACCCTGCCTTGTTACCTTACTGGTTATCCTAGACTGCTTAGTATAGGCTGGGTAGAGACACGACAGAGACCCCCACATGATCCCGACTGCCCTGCTGGACATCAGAAGACCCGAACTTCGGGATTGAAGACCAGACCCTGACACCGCACATCACTTCCCCTTAGTTGCCGACACTGCTGGGTTAACAATGAGTGCCGAGGGTGATACCTCGTCAGCACTTCTGATGTTAACCTTGTAGGTTAGTTACTCGGTCGTGGTAAGCGAGGGTGATTCCTCCTACACCACCCCCGATAACGACGTCGTCGCGCAACTCCTCAAGGTGGACCTCGAGGGTGATTCCTCCTTCGTTCACCTTGATGATAACATCGAGCGGGAATTCCATCGAGGGTGATTCCTCAGGGTTCCCTTCGGTGTCAGACACACAGTTACCTTGGATATTATGACTTGCACTAAACTATGATACTAAAGACGGGTCGGCCCTGAGGGGTACCCGCGCGAGCTTAACGCGAAGTGATGTGGAGTCGGGTTGACCTGGATGGTGCCCGCGAGATAACTACGAGGCGTGGCCGGGCATTCTTAGCCCTTGCCGCAAGTCCTCGAGACGGGGCGACGGGGTCACGTCGATCGTGAGTCTCTGCTCGTTTCCGCGCGCTCCTAATCCACTACGGTTTGGATATTTGATCCGAGGGGCCTCTGGCCCGATAGCACTAACCATCACGTGAGCATAGTATGGGCGTTCTGCGTCGTATACTTCAGCCGAAGCTTAATAGACGTCAGCAACTGAGCGGCACACGCTGGGTTGGACTGGGAACGCAACCGCGCTTGTATTAAGGGATTGCTAGGTCTGCTCACCGGCGGTGTACGCAACGTGCAGGAGCGTCCGGGGAGATGGCCCAAGACCCCTGGGGGCATAGGTTAGTCCGGCGTGCTGGCCTCTCTGTTAGGTATTCGGTCGGGTTGCGGCGTGTTGCTTAGCCGAGGCCGGGCATGACCCAGAAAGTGTGTCCGGCCGGAGTTAAGCGAGCGTGGTGGGTAAGTTGGTGCACCCCTGCACGGAAGAAACTTCTATCGATAGCCTGTCCTACGGTAACGGACACTCGGAGTTGTATCCCGATCGGTACAACTAGAACTTGATAAGAGAACTGGATAGTACGGCTCTGGGATTGCTTTCTCGCAGGGAGTCAAGAAAGGATCTCAGGTCGAGGTTGATGTTACTACTACTACTGCTTTACATTATGTTCATCTGATCTCGTCTATTGCTGCAAGACTGTTGAAGATGCTGAAGAAGCTAGTCTTCGATAGGACTAGGCTTTCCCCCTCTAATCTGGCATTTCTGCAGCCCAGTCCACACATACAGCCCCTTTGAAAATGATGCATATGTAGTGTAGATCCTTGCTTGCTGAGTACTTCGGATGAGTACTCACGTTTGCTTTATTTTCTTTTTCCCCCATATTCCTTTTGATGCCACCAGACGACGGAGCCCCTGAGCCAGAAGCCCCAGCCGACGACCAGTACTACTACCCGCCTGGCGAGTACTACTACTACGAGGAGCCGTTCGACGACCAGGAGTAGGATCGGAGGGTCCAGGGCAGGAGGCCTACGCCTTTCGATCGTAGTATTTTATTTTACCCCGCCTCTGTGAAGGCCTAATTCTCTCTATGTAATATATCTGTACCCAGATATCTAATGCTTCCGCTGACGCTTGTATGCCATCAAGCTATGTATTCGAGCCCTCGAGGCCTTGGCTTGTAATATTAAGCTTGTATGACTTTATTTATGTTTTAGAGTTGTGTTGTGATATCTTCAAGTGAGTCCTTAGGCTTGATCGTGCGCATTTGCGTGTATGATTAGTGCACGATTAAGCCGGGGTCGTCACAAGATGCCACATCCCATCTAAATACTTTCATTGAGTTTTGTGATATGCAAAAGAAAAAAGATGTGGATAATGATATCGTTAAATTGAAGCTATTTTCGTTCTCGCTACGAGATCGTGCTAAAACTTGGTTTTCATCTTGGCCTCAAAATAGTATTGATTCATGGAATAAGTGTAAAGATGCTTTTATTTCCAAGTATTTTCCTCCCGTTAAGATCATCTCCCTTAGGAACGATATAATGAATTTTAAGCAACTTGATCATGAACATGTTGCACAATCTTGGGAGAGGATGAAATTGATGATAAGAAATTGCCCTACTCATGGTTTAAGTTTATGGATGATTATACAGAATTTTTATGCCGGATTGAATTTTGCATCTAGAAATCTTTTAGATTCTGCCGCGGGAGGTACTTGTATGGACATTACATTAGGAGAAGCTACTAAACTCCTAGATAATATTATGGCTAATTACTCTCAATGGCATACCGAAAGATCTTCCACTAGTAAAAAAGTACATGCGATTTAAGAAATTAATACTTTGAGTGGAAAGATGGATGAACTTATGAAATTGTTTTCTAGTAAGAGTGCTACTATTGATCCTAATGATATGCCTTTGTCTACTTTGATTTAGAATAATAATGAATCTATGGATGTGAATTTTGTTGGTAGGAACAATTTTGGTAATAACGCGTATAGAGGTAATTTCAACCCTAGGCCGTTCCTAGTAATTCTCTAATAATTATGGTAATTCCTACAACAATTCTTATGGAAATTATAATAATATGCCCTCTGATCTTGAGAACAATATTAAAGAATTTATTAGTTCGCAAAAAGTTTTCAATGCTATGGTTGAAGAAAATTTGCTCAAGATTGATGATTTGGCTAGGAACGTTGATAGATTTTCTCTTGAGATTGATTCTTTGAAAATTAGATCTATTCCACCCAAGCATGATATTAATGAATCTTTGAAATCTATTAAAATTTATATTGATGAGTGTAAAGAAAGAACCGCTAAGATGCGTGCTAAGCGAGATTGGTTTGTAAAAGCGTGTTCTTCCAGTTTTTGTGAGAATAATGATGAAGATTTTAAAGTGCTTGGTGTGACTCCTATTGAATCTTTGTTTTCAAATATATATCTTGATAAAGATGGGACTGGAGATGAGTCAACTTTAGCTAGAAGGCGTCCCAATGATTCGGAGTTTATAGATCTTGATGCAAAAAATGGTAAAAGTGGGATTGGAGAGGTCAAAACTTTAAGTAGCGATGAACCCACTCTTTTGGATTTCAAGGATTTTAATTATGATAATTGTTCTTTGATAGATTGTATTTCCTTGTTACAATCCATGTTTAATTCTCCTCATGCTTATAATCAAAATAAAGCTTTTACTAAACATATCGTTGATGCTATGATGAAATCTTTTGAAGAAAAACTTGAGTTGGAAGTTTCTATTCCTAGAAAGTTTTATGATGAGTGGGAACCTAATATTAAGATTAATATTAAAGATTATGAGTGCCATGCTTTTGTGTGATTTGGGTGCTAGCGTTTCCACGATTCCAAAAACTTTATGTGATGTGTTAGGTTTCCGTGAATTTGATGATTGTTCTTTAAATTTACATCTTGCGGATTCCTCTATTTAAAAACCTATGGGAAGGATTAATGATGTTCTTATTGTTGCAAATAGGAACTATGTTTCCATAGATTTTATTGTGCTTGATATAGATTGCAATCCTACATGTCCTATTATTCTTGGTAGACCTTTCCTTAGAATGATAGGTGCAATTATTGATATGAAAGAAGGAAACATTAGATTTCAATTTCCGTTAAGGAAGGGCATGGAAAATTTTCCAAGAAATAAAATTAAGTTTCCATATGAATCTATTATGAGGGCTACTTATGGATTGCATACCAAAGATGACAATACCTAGATCTATGTTTTATGCCTAGCTAGGGGCGTTAAACAATAGCGCTTGTTGGGAGGCAACCCAATTTTATTTTTATGTTTTTTTGTTTTTGGTTCTGTTTTTCAATAAATACACATTATTACCTCTGTAGTAATTGTGTTTTGGTGTTTAAATTAGTGTTTGAGCCAAGTAAGACCTTTGGGATGGCTTACGGTGATAGTTGATTTGATCTTGCTGAAAAACAGAAACTTTTGCACCCAGTAAAACAATTTTAAAAAAATCACAGAAGCGTTCTTTTGAGCTGAATGTTTTTACACAATATTTATATACAAATTGCCTCTGTTTTCCTAATTTTTCAGAATTTTTGGAGTTACAGAAGTATACGAAGTTTACAGATTACTACAGACTGTTCTGTTTTTGACAGATTCTGTTTTCTATGTGTTGTTTGCTTATTTTAATGACTCTATGGGTAGTATCGGGGGGTATGAACCATGGAGGAGTTGGAATACAGTAGATATGACACCAATATAAATAAATAATGAGTTCACAACAGTACCAAAAAGTGGTGATTTATTTTCTTATACTAACGGATCTCATGAGTTTTCTTGTTAAGTTTTGTGTTGTGAAGTTTTCAAGTTTTGGGTAAAGATTTGATGGATAACGGAATAAGGAGTGGCAAGAGCCTAAGCTTGGGGATTCCCAAGGCACCCCAAGGTAATATTCAAGGACAACCAAGCATCTAAGCTTGGGGATGCCCCGGATGGCATCCCCTCTTTCGTCTTCAATCCATCGGTAAATTTACTTGAGGCTATATTTTAATTCACCACATGATATGTGTTTTGCTTGGAGCGTCTTGTATGATATGAGTCTTTGCTTTTTAGTTTGTCACAATCATCCTTGCTGTACACATCTTTTTTAGAGAGTCACGCATGAATCGCGAATTTATTAGAATACTCTATGTGATTCACTTATATTTTTTGAGCTAGGTAATTGCTCTAGTGCTTCACTTATATCTTTTTAGAGCACGGTGGTGGCTTTATTTTATAGAAATTGTTGAACTCTCATGCTTCACTTATATTATTTTGAGAGTCTCTAAACAGCATGGTAATTTTCTTCGGTTATGAATTTATTCCTAATATGATGGGCATCCAAGAGGGATATAATAAAAACTTTCATATAAAGAGCGTTGAATACTATGTGAAGTTTGATTCCTTATGATTGTTTTGAGATATAAAGATGGTGATATTAGAGTCATGCTAGTGAGTAATTGTTGATCGATAGAAATACTTGTGTTAAAGTTTGTGATTCCCGTAGCATGCACGTATGGTGAACCGCTTTGTGATGAAGTCGGAGAATGATTTATTTTTTGATTGTCTTCCTTATGAGTGGAAGTCGGGGACGAGCGATGGTCTTTTCCTACCAATCTATCCCCCTAGGATCATGCGTGTAGTACTTTGTTTTGATGGCTAATAGATTTTTGCAATAAGTATGTGAGTTCTTTATGACTAACATTGAGTCCATGGATTATACGCACTCTCACCCTTCCACCATTGCTAGCCTCTCTAGTACCGCACAACTTTCACCGGTGCATTTAACCCACCATATACCCTTCCTCAAAATAGTCACCATACCTACCTATTATGGCATTTCCATATTCATTTCGAGATATATTGCCATGCAACTTCCACTGTTCCGTTTTATTATGACATGCTCCATCATTGTCATATTGCTTTGCATGATCGTAAGAGAGCTAGCATGATGTTTTCATGGCTTGTCTATTTTTTGATGTCATTTGCTACGCTAGATCATTGCACATCCCGGTACACCACCGAAGGCATTCATATAGAGTCATATTTTGTTCTAGTATCGAGTTGTAATTCTTGAGTTGTAAGTAAATAAAAGTGTGATGATCTTCATTATTAGAGCATTGTCCCATGTGAGGAAAGGATGATGGAAGCTATGATTCCCTCACAAGTTGGGATGAGTCTCCAGACTTTATAAAAAATAAAAGAGGCCAAAGAAGACCACAAAAAAATAAAAAGAGGCCAAAGAAGCCCACCAAAAAAATGAGAGAAAAGAGAGAAGGGACAATGTTACTATCCTTTTTCCACACTTGTGCTTCAAAGTAGCACCATGATCTTCATGATAGAGAGTCTCCTATGTTGTCACTTTCATATACTAGTGGGAATTTTTCATTATATAACTTGCCTTGTATATTCCAATGATGGGCTTCCTCAAATTGCCCTAGGTCTTCGTGAGCAAGCGAGTTGGATGCACACCCATTTAGTTTCTTTTTGAGCTTTCATACACTTATAGCTCTAGTGCATCCGTTGCATGGCAATCCCTACTCACTCACATTGATATCTATTGATGGGCATCTCCATAGCCCGTTGATACGCCTAGTTGATGTGAGACTGTCTACTTCTTTTTGTCTTCTCCACAACCACCATATTCTATTCCACCTATAGTGCTATATCCATGGCTCACGCTCATGTATTGCGTGAAAGTTGAAAAAGTTTGAGAACATCAAAAGTATGAAACAATTGCTTGGCTTGTCATCGGGGATGTGCATGATAAAATACTTTGTGTGATGAATATGGAGCATAGCCAGACTATATGATTTTGTCGGGATAACTTTCTTTGGCCATGTTATTTTGAGAAGACATGATTGCTTTATTAGTATGCTTGAAGTATTATTGTTTTTATGTCAATATTAAACTTTTATTTTGAATCTTATGGATCTGA
The DNA here is from genome assembly GCA_011799875.1 of Thinopyrum elongatum. Taxonomy (NCBI): domain Eukaryota; kingdom Viridiplantae; phylum Streptophyta; class Magnoliopsida; order Poales; family Poaceae; genus Thinopyrum; species Thinopyrum elongatum. Next base: position 457,355,835 of record CM022299.1, read on the forward strand.
ATATTCATGCCACAATCAAGAAAATTACATGGATAAATATGTTAGGTAGCATTCCACATCAAAAATTCTGTTTTTATCATTTACCTACTCGAGGACGAGTAGGAATTAAGCTTGGGGATGCTTGATACGTCTCCAACGTATCTATAATTTTTTATTGTTCCATGCCATTATATTATCTATTTGGATGTTTTATATGCATTATTGTGCTATTTTATATTATTTTTGGGACTAACTTTTTAACCTAGAGCCCAGTGCCATTTTTTTTCCTTGTTTTTGAGTTTTACAGAAAAGGAATACCAAATGGAGTCCAAACGGAATAAAAATTTCGCGGTGATTTTTCTTGGACCAGAAGACACCCAGCAGACTTGGAGATGAAGTCAGAGGAGTCCCAAGGAAGCCACAAGACAGGAGGCGCGCCCTGAGGGCTTGTGGGTGTAACGCCCCCGGCTTAATCGTGCACTAATCATACACGCAAATGCACATGATCAAGCCTAAGGACTCATGGGAAGATATCACAACACAACTCTAAAACATAAATAAAGTCATACAAGCTTTATATTACAAGCCAGGGGCCTCGAGGGCTCGAATACATAAGCTTGCGTACAAGCGTTAGCGGAAGCATCAGATATCTGAGTACAGATATAAAAGAAAACACAGAAAGGCCTTTAGAAAGGCGGGGCAAAAGAAAACACTACGATCGGAAGGCGCAGGCCTCCTGCCTGGGGCCCTCCGATCCTACTCCTGGTCGTCAGTCAACTCGTAGTAGTATCCACCCTCGGGGTGGTAGTAGTAGTCGATCGACGGGGCATCTGTCTCAGGGGGCTCCGTCATCTGGTTGCATGAAAAGGAATATGGGGGGAAAAGAAAGCAAAGCAACCATGAGTACTCAGAAGTACTCAGCAAGCAAGGATCTACACTACATATGCAACATTTTCAAAGAGAGGCTGTATATGTGGACTGGGCTGCAGAAATGCCAGAATAGAGAGAAGGCCTAGTCCTATCGAAGACTAGCATCTTCAGCGGTCTTGCAGCAATAGAAGAGAGTAGGACAGTACAATATAATGTAGCAGTATCATTAAGCCTCAACCTCATCCAGAGATCCTTTCTCGACTCCCTGCGAGAAAGTAATCCCAGAGCCATATTGTCATCAATCTCGTCCGGAGATCCCAGAGCCATACTGTCATAGTTAGAGATGGGTGATGGACGAACGGGCCGCGTATTCGGATTCGTGGGATTTTTCTGATCAACTTTCATATATAAATTATTTTCATCGGAGTTACGGATTAAAAGATATGATTTTCTAAAGTTTTTATTAATTTCTGGAATTCTTTTAATTACTAAATTCATCAGAAAATGAATTATGACATCATCCTGGCGTCATCACTGCGTCAGCGGTCAACAGACCAGTTGACTGGTCAATGGGGCCCATGCGGGGCCCACTGGCAGTGACTGGGCGTTGGCCAGTCAGCATTTGACTGGGTCAACGGGACCCAGGGGCCCAGTGGCAGCGACTGTGGGGGAGGTCCACGTGGACTGCCACATCAGCGACGCCGGAAACGGCGCCGAAGCTGCTCCGGCGAGCTCTCCGCGGCGGCGAGTTCGCCGGAGAGGCTCAGAATTTCGCTATGGTGGCCCATTTTCGACGCGGTTGGTTGCATTCGAACGGGTCTATCGCAACGCATCGATCTACGGGGCCGGAGTGAGTGGAAGAGGCCGTTAGAGGCGCCGGCGTTGAGCTTTGGCGGCGACGGTGTTCGGGTGTTCTCGGGTTCGAGCCTAGAGGCTCGCCCGAGGCAATCTGGTGCGGGCACGCGCCTCCCTGGCGTTCCAGGAGCACGGCGACGTGAGCAGGCAGCGAGGAGGGGCACGGGGACCGCACCAGCTACGGGTCCGGCGGCGACCAGAACACGAAAATGGCGCGCGGCGTCATCAGCGAGCTACGGCGAGACTGCGAGTAGTCGGAGGTAGAGGAGGAAGAAAGAGTCTCATGGTGGGGCGCACGATGGCCGTTGGTGGCTTAGGAGCGCAGAGAACACCGACGACCGGGGCTGCGGTGTTCTAGCAATCCGCGTCGATCACCGGCTTGATTTGGCCAACGCCATGGCTTCGGGCTCGGACGCGAGGTCGAGGAAGAAGGAGAGGCCGTCGGCGGAGCTCGTGGACAGCTCGGGAGGACGGGATGGCGCCGGTGGCTGCAATGATGGCGAGCGGCGGCGACGGTGGCGCTCGGGCGAGGTGGGGAGGCGAGGGAGAGCGAGAGGGAGTGAGCGAGGGAAAGCCAGGGGGCCAGCGGGGATGCACTTAACCCTCCCCGGCGAGGCGAGGCCGCTGTTGACCGCTCGGAGAGGGGCCAGGGGGGCCAAGCACGCGCGCGCTAGCTGTTCGACAGTGCGCCTGCGGCGTCAGGGGGTAGGGGGAGGGGGGCTAGTTGGGCTGGGCCGCCACTGTGCACTTGCGGCCCAGGCACAGCGAGCCTTTTCCTTTTCTTCTCTTCTTTTTCAGTTTTCTGTTTTTCTTTTCTGTTTTGTTAAATGTTTGAGCACTAAAAGGTTTTTGTAAAATATGAGACCTAGCCCATAAATCACAGTGCATTGTATGCCACTGCAATAAAATGGTTTTGAGTACAAAGGTTTTCATTTGGGATTTTATTTAATTAGAAAGGTATTAAATAACTGTGTTTTCCTACTGTTAGTCACTTAGTCAATTTATCAATTGTTGATTATAATTTTAGGACAGTCTCTGGAATATTTGCTATTCATTGAACATTTTAGTTTCCAAGTTTGGACAACTTTTATTTTCACTTTTAGTTTGAATTTCCATTTGAATTTGAATTTGAAAAGGGATTTATTACTAATGATGATTAAGCACTGTTGATCATGATGACATGGCATAATCAAGAAGGGTGATTACTGTGGCAAACCACTGGGAGTGTTACAGTGGGCCCCTCAGAGCTCCCCTAACCCTAATTCTTCTTCTATATATTCCCAAACGACCAGAAGCGTCCACCAAAATACTTTTCCGCCGCCGCAAGCCTATGTTTCCGCGAGATCCCATCTTGGGGCCTTTTTCGGCATCCTGCCGGAGGGGGATTCGATCACGAAGGGCATCTACATCAACCCTATTGCCCTTCCGATGAAGCGTGAGTAGTTTACCACAGACCTACGGGTCCATAGCTAGTAGCTAGATGGCTTCTTCTCTCTCTTTGATTCTCAATACCATGTTCTCCTCGATGTTCTTGGACATCTATCCGATGTAATCTTCTTTTCCGGTGTGTTTGTCGAGATCCAATGAATTGTGGATTTATGGTCATATTATCTATGAATATTATTTGAATCTTCTCTGAATTCTTATATGCATGATTTGATATCTTTGTATTTCTCTTCGAATTATCGGTTTGGTTTGGCCAACTAGATTGGTTTTTCTTGCAATGGGAGAGGTGCTTAGTTTTGGGTTCAATCTTGTGGTGTCTTCACCCAGTGACAAATTAGGGGTAGCGAGGCATGATACGTCCATTTTGCATCATGCTTTTATATTGATATTTATTGCATTATGGGCTGTTATTGCACATTCTAGCACAATACTTATGCCTTTTCTCTCTTATTTTACAAGGTTTACATGAAGAGGGAGAATGCCGGCAGCTGGAATTCTGGGCTGGAAAAGGAGCAAATCTGAGAGACCTATTCTGCACAACTCCAAAAGTCCTGAAACTTCACGGAGAATTATTTTGGAATATATAAAAAATATTGGGCGAAGAAAGCACATCAGGGGACCCACCAGACAGCCACAAGGGTGGGGGGCGCGCCCTACCCCCCTGAGCACGCCTCCCTGCCTTGTGGGCCACCTGGCAGGCCCCCCGATGCCCATCTTCTGCTATATGGTGTGTTTTCACCTGGAAAAAATCAGAAGGAAGCTTTCGGGATGAAGCGCCGCCGTCTTGAGGCGGAACCTGGGCAGAACCAATCTAGGGCTCCGACGGAGCTGTTCTGCCGGAGAAACTTCCCTCCGGGATGGGCAAATCGAAGCCATCGTCATCACCAATGATCCTCTCATCGAGAGGGGGTCAATCTCCATCAACATCTTCACCAGCACCATCTCCTCTCAAACCCTAGTTCATCTCTTGTATCCGATCTTTGTCTCAAAACCTCAGATTGGTATCTGTGGGTTGCTAGTAGTGTTGATTACTCCTTGTAGTTGATGCTAGTTGGTTTATTCGGTGGAAGATCATATGTTCAGATCCTTAATGCTATTTAATACCCCTCTGATTATGAACATGAATATGCTTTGTGAGTAGCTACGTTTGTTCCTGAGGACATGGGAGAAGTCTTGTTATAAGTAATCATGTGAATTTGGTATTCGTTCGATATTTTGATGAGATGTATGTTGTCTTTCCTCTAGTGGTGTTATGTGAACGTCAACTACATGACACTTCACCATGATTTGGGCCTAGGGGAACGCATTGGGAAGTAATAAGTAGATGATGGTTTGCTAGAGTGACAGAATCTTAAACCCTAGTTTATGCGTTGCTTCGTAAGGGGCTGATTTGGATCCATATGTTTCATGTTATGGTTAGATTTATCTTAATTCTTCTTTCGTAGTTGCAGATGCTTGCGAGAGGGGTTAATCTTAAGTGGGAGGCTTGTCCAAGGAAGGGCAGCACCCAAGCACCGGTGCACCCACATATCAAATTATCAAAGTAACGAACGCGAATCATATGAGCATGATGAAAACTAGCTTGACAATAATTCCCATGTGTCCTCGGGAGTGCTTTGCTTTATATAAGAGTTTGTCCAGGCTTGTCTTTTGCTACAAAAAGTATTGGGCTACCTTTCTGGACCTTAGTTACTTTTGTTACTTGTTACCCGTTATGAATTATCGTATCACACAACTATCTGTTACTGATAATTTCAGTGCTTGCAAAGAATACCTTGCTGAAAACCGCTTGTCATTTCCTTCTGCTCCTCGTTGGGTTCGACACTCTTACTTATCGAAAGGACTATGATAGATCCCCTATACTTGTGGGTCATCAAGACTCTTTTCTGGCGCCGTTGCCGGGGAGTGAAGCGCCTTTGGTAAATGGAATTTGGTAAGGAAACATTTATATAGTGTGCTGAAATTTACTGTCACTTGTCACTATGGAAAATAATGCTTTGAGGGGCTTGTTCGGGGTATCTTCACCTTGACCGGAAGAGCAAAGAGTTGCTCCTCAACCTACTGCACCTACTGAAAATATTTATTATGAAATTTGTAACACCCCATGTCATTAGCCACAGTAATCACTTTTGATAATGACAAGTCAGCATGTTTGACAGTGCATAATCATCATTAGCATCATATTGCATTTCAACTCCTAACTCAAATTCAAATTTAAATGAAAGTGGAAAATAAAAGTTGTGCAACATAGAAACTAAAATGTTCAATAAATAACAAATATTCCAGAGACTGTTCTAAAATTGTAACCAATAATTAATAAATTAATTAGGTGGCTCTAACATTACCAAAACAGCAGGGATTAATACATATTATTTATTATAGAATTTGTGTGAGCTCCAATTGTCTCCAAACCAATTTTGGACAGTGGTATATAGTGCCTAGTAATTAATGGAACAAGTGCCATGTTTTACAAAATTGAATTTGAGGCCTAACTAATTAGAAAATAGAAAATGTGAATAAACAAAAGAAAAAGACAAAAGAAAACAAAACAGAAATAAAACGAAAAAGAAAAAGGAAAAACCCCCTGGCCCAACTAGGCCATAGCCCAGCCTACCGCCCCATTCCCCATCCCCCCCCGGCTATTACCCCTCCCAAGGCCCGAACCCTAGCCCCCCACCGACACCCCACTCCCCCCCCCCACCGCCCCCCCTCCCCCCTCCCCCGTCCATTTCTGGAGTCGGGATCGCCACGAGCCCGCGCGCTCGCCTGCGCCCTTCAGCTCGACGCCGCCCGCAGCGCCAAAAAAAATCGTCCCGACGCTGCCAGCTCGTCCCGAACTCCTTTGTCCCTCTCCCCAACGGCCTCCCCGAGCCCGCGCGGAACCCCTGCACGGTGTATTGAACCCATCAGTAGCTCCTCCTACATCCTAGCAGATCGTGGCACGTTGTCCTCAGCGGACGCCGTATCCGCCTCGAACGCGGTGCTCGCGCGCACGCCGCAGCACACCCCCTATACGTGTCAACACGCGCCAGCAGTCAGATGCGTGAGAGCCGCAAGCGTGCACACGATAGCTGCGGCCACCGCTGCCGTTTCGCTCGCCCTTGTGCGCTCGATCGCCACAGCCGTTGGTCCGCGCCACGTCCCGCTCGCCGTCGCGCCACCGTAGCCACCCCGCTCCGCAGCTGCTTGCTCCGCCGGCCTCGCGCCCGCGTGCCTGACCGAGCCCCGTGGCTACCGCCCCCGCGCGCGCCTCCTCCCCTGCTGCTGCTGCTGCTTCTACTTCGCCTCGCCGCGGGCCACTGCCCCGTGCCCCCCCACCTCCGTCGCCCCCGCTGGCTGCTGCCGCTGCAGCTCGCCGGCCCCGCCGCCTACTTAGCCTTGGCCACCGGCGCCGGCGTGCGCCGGGCGTGCCCACCACCAACGGGCGCCCGCTGCGCCAGATCGGGCTGCGCCCGACGCCCGCTAGCGCCCGACCCGCAAGGCCCCTTGGGCCACAGACAGATGGGGCCGGCCCCAGAAAAGAAATGATTTTAGAAAATAAGAAATAATAAAATAAAAATAAAAATTTATTAAAATTAATAATTAATAATTAATTTAATAACTGATTAGGTTAATCTAATTAATTAGTTAGTTAAATTAAACAGTTATTAGTTAGTTAAACCCTAAAACCTAATTAGTCAATGACAGGTGGGCCCCACAGTCAGGATGACTGCTTGATGTCATTGCTGACGTCATGATGACAAGCATACACTGTTTCGAATAATGTTAATTAAATAAATAATTAAATTCCAGAAATTAATAAAAACTTTAGAAAATCATATTAATAATCCGTAATTCGATGAAAATACTTTATACATGAAACTTGCTCAGAATTCCGATACGCACCGAATACGCCCTCCGTATTCCTGTCAGATGCCTCTGCTATAAGAACATTGAACTTTTATACCGATTTCGATAAATGAATAGTGCCCAACTTTAATTAAATAAATCCGAATAAATCCTAAATTAACTAAATCGTTTAGTTAAGCAGTAGTAGAACACCCCGGCATATCATTTAGGCATGTCATACATACTGTTTGCATTTTGCCGTGAATTTATTGTTTCTCTCCCTCTTCTCTCTCGATAGACGCTGAGACCGACGACGCTGCACCTGGGTACGACTACACTACCGACGGCGAGCCCGTTGACGACCCCTCTCTTTGCCCGAGCAACCAAGGCAAGCCCCCCCCCCCCCTGAGCATCCAGATATCGCCCATCCATTTCTCCTGCTTGCATTAGATTTTGCTACTGTTAATGTATGCTCCTATCCTGATGCATAGCCTGCTGTTGTAACCTGTTCATTGCTACCTACTGCCTATGAAAACTGTTTAGTATAGGTTGGTAGTGAACCATCAGTGACCCCACCACCTTATCCTTGTTGCCCCTGCTTGATCATCGATGACTCGATCAATGTGATCGTCGACCAGAGACCGACACCTCACTTCACACCCCTAGTTGTAGGATTCTGCATAGTTACTATCGAGTGCCGAGGGTGATACCTCGTAACGCACTCCGATGAATACTCTGCGGTGTAGTTGTTCGGTCGTGGTCATCGAGGGTGATTCCTCTTCCACTTTCGATACGACTCTGTCGTGCGACCCCTCAGTGAGAACCTCGAGGGTGATGCCTCATACGTTCACCCTGATGATTTCATCGAGTGGAATCCACCGAGGGTGATTCTTGGGTTTCCCCTTGATGTTATGACCACACGATTACTTGACCTGTTACAGGAGGGTCCACCTGGTGGGTACCCGCTGGGGATCATGATTGTCGTGGTGTGCCGGAAGGGCACTCGAGTGTGATATTGTGGCGGAGCATCAGAGACTCTGAGTGCTCCGCGTGATACTAATTGAGCCTATTGGATTTGGGTTTGTGATCTGAGTGGGTCGACGTGCCCTATACGCACTACCACCACGCGGGAAATGGTTATGGGACCCTCTGCAAGTACGTTTCTCCCGAAAGCTCGTGTGACGTCACGATTCACCGTGCGGGCTGATTGTCGGGATTGGGCTGGAACTTCACTGACGAGTCAGTGTCGCGCCTGCACCCCGGCCAGTCTCTTCAACACACAGGGTGCCCAGGGCGATGGCCCAAGACCTCTGGGTGCATAGGTTAGTCCGGCGTGCTGACCTCTCTGCGGAGCCTAGGTAGGGCGTTGCTTCATGTTGATCTTGAGGACGGGCATTACCGAGCAAGTGTGTCCTGCCAGAGTTGATCGAGCGTGGGGGTAACAGTAGGGCACCCCTGCAGGGATGAATCATCTATCGATAGCCGGTCCTACGGTAAAGGACGCTCCGTTTGTGTATCCCGATCTACTACTTGAACTGGATACTTGTTACTTAATTGAAGCTCGAGATCGCTTTCTCGCTTGGGGAGGAGGAAGGATCTTAAGCTGTACTTCAACATGTTTGCAATAAAATGCTATTCTACTCTCTTCTACTGCTGCAAGATGATGGCCTCGAGAAGAAGTTTGAAGATGCTAGTCTTCGATAGGACAGGCCTTTTCTCTATTCTGGCAATTCTGAGCCCAGTCACTTATACAGCCTTTCTCCATTGATAATGTTGCATATGTAGTATAGATCCTTGCTTGCCGAGTACTTTGGATGAGTACTCAGGTTGTTTACTTCTCTTTTCCCATACACCACCTTGATGATACAATCAGACGATGGAGTCCAGGAGCCAGATGCCACCACAGGAGCTTACTACCAGGAGGGTCCATAGGGCACGTACACTGGATCGAGCCAGCCGGCCAGGGTAGGATCGGAGGCTCCCAGGCAGGAGGCCAACGCCTTTCGATCTAGTGTCGCTGTTTGTGTTAGCCTTCTTAAGGCAAAACTTGTCTAACTTGTCTGTACTCAGATAATATGTCTGACTGACTATGTATTCGGATCTTCGGATCCCTGGTCTGTAATATTGTGGATCTCCGTTAATTTGTGTTAGAGTTGTGTTGTGATATCTTCCCGTGAGCCTGTGCTTGATCGTGCATGTTTGCGTGTATGATTAGTGCACGATTGAGTGCGGGGGGTCACAAAAGTGGTATCAGAGCCGACTGCCTGTAGGAAGCCCCCTTCCAATTCCTGGCCGAAGTTGAGTCTAGAAACCGAAAAAAAACTAATTTATAACTTGGCTGTGTGGCTTACGGGCCCACGTCGCCAACTGGGTGGTATTAGGATATTTTATTCCTCGTCTATACTCTGGGACTCTGATCTCTCTTCTATTCGGGTGAAATAAATTTACTAACGCGACACTTAGGATCTCGTAAATTCCATCTACCCGGAGAGCTGGATATCTGTGCGATTTCCCTGTCATTGATCTGATAGTCTGATAATCATTTTCCTTTCCCATTGTTTTTGTTTAACCTTTCTCTCGAGTTGTGTTAAACTTCTCATTGTCATTTGACAAATCTGCTTCACAAAGGTGTTACAATTTGACGTTTGCCGCCGCATTAAAGCACAACATCAAGGCCCGCTGGAACTCTGCAACCCCTTGCAATTCCGAATGGAAATGGGACAAGGTCCAAATGGATTTCATTACTGGTTTTCCCAGATCTCAGAAGGGTCATGATGCTATTTTTGTCGTCATTGACCGATTCTCCAAGGTTGCTCACTTTCTGCCAGTTAAGGAGACAATCACTGCTAGCCAGTTAGCAGACTTGTACGTTTCCCGAATTGTGTCACTCCATGGGGTTCCGTTGGAGATCAGTTCTGATCGTGGCAGCCTCTTCACCTCCAGATTCTGGAATAGTTTCCAAGAAGCTATGGGAACTCATCTGTCTTTCAGCACCGCTTTTCACCCTCAGTCACAGGGTCAAGTTGAACGAGTTAATCAAGTGCTCGAAGATATGCTTGTGCTTGCGTCATCTCCTTCGGTAAGAAATGGGAGGAATCTCTCCCGTATGCCGAATTCTCTTACAACAATAGCTATCAGGCTAGTCTGAAGATGGCACCGTTTGAAGTTCTATACGGTCGTAAGTGTCGAACCCCTCTGAATTGGTCAGAAAACGGGGAACGCTCACTCGTCGGACCGGAAATTATTCAGCAAGCAGAAGAACAAGTCCGCATTGTCCGTGAACATTTGAAAATTGCTCAGTCTCGTCAGAAGAGCAACTATGACCGAAAGCACCAGGAAATGGTCTATCAACCTGGCGAGCAAGCTTACATCAGCGTCACTCCGTTGAAAGGCACTCATAGGTTCGGAATCAAAGGCAAGTTGGGCCCTCGCTACATTGGCCTGTTCCGTATTCTTGCCCGTCGAGGAGAAGTGCAATCAATTGCAATTGCTGCCAAATCTTTCACAAGTACATGATGTCTTTCATATATCCCAACTCCGTCACTGCTTCAAGGACCTATTCGAGCTGTGGATCACGAAGTGCTTGAATTACGGGAAGATCGTCTTATCCAGAATATCCCATCCGTGTTCTTGATGAAGCTGAACGTCGGACTCGTCAAAAGTCAATCAAATTCCTCAAAGTTCAGTGGTCAAATCATTCTGAAGATGAAGCCACTTGGGAACGCGAGGGGATCTCCGCGAAGAATACCCCTCTTTCTTTCAGTCTTCCTCTTAATTCTCAGGACGAGAATTCTTGATAGATGAGGAGAATTGTAACACCCCATGTCATTAGCCACAGGAATCACTTTTGATAATGACAAGTCAGCATGTTTGACAGTGCATAATCATCATTAGCATATATTGATTTCAACTCCTAACTCAAATTTAAATGAAAGTGGAAAATAAAAGTTGTGCAACATAGAAACTAAAATGTTCAATAAATAACAAATATTCCAGAGACTGTTCTAAAATTGTAACCAACAATTAATAAATTAATTAGGTGGCTCTAACATTACCAAAACAACAGAGGATAATACATATTATTTATTATAAAATTGTGTGAGCTCCAATTGTCTCCAAACCAATTTGGACAAGGGTATATAGTGCCTAGTAATTAATGGAACAAGTGCCATGTTTTACAAAATGAATTTGAGGCCTAACTAATTACAAAACAGAAAATGTGAATAAAAAAAGAAAAAAAGACAAAAGAAACAACAAAACAGAAATAAAATGAAAAAGAAAAAAGGAAAAACCCCCTGGCCCAACTAGGCCATAGCCCAGCCGGCCGGCCCATTTCCCCCGGCCTATACCCTCCCCAGGCCGAACCCTAGCCCCAACGACACCCCACTCTCCCCCCCTCGCTCCAGTCCCCTCCCCCGATCCATTTCTGGATCGGGATCGCCCCGAGCCCGCGCGCTCGCCTCGCCCTCGCTCGACGCCGCCGCCTCGTCCCCGACGCTGCCGCTCGCCGACCTCCTTGTCCTCCTCCCCAACCGGCCTCCCCGAGCCTCGCCGGCGAACCCCTGCACCGGGGGTATGAACCCCTCCTCCTCCTCATCCTCGCCGATTCGCTGCCGCCGTTGTTCGCTGCGGCGCCCGTCCCCGACGCGCCGTGCTCGCCGCGGCCACCGCTGCACCCGTCCGCTGCGGCCCCGCTTGCTGCTCGCTGCTGCGTCGCTCGCCACAGCCGTTGGTCCGCGCCACGCTCCCGCTCGCCGTCGCGCCACCGTAGCCACCCCGCTGCCGCAGCTGCTCTGCTCCGCCGGCCTCGCGCCCGCGCGTGCCTGACCGAGCCCCGTGGCTACCGCCCCGCGCCGCGCCTCCTCCCCTGCTAGCTGCTGCTGCTTCTACTTCGCCTCGCCGCGGGCCACTGCCCCGTGCCCCCCCACCTCCGTCGCCCCCTGCTGGCCTGCTGCCGCTGCAGCTCGCCGGCCCCGCCGCCTACCTTAGCCTTGGCCACCGGCGCCGGCGTGCGCCGGGCGTGCCCCACACCCACGGGCGCCCGCTGCGCCAGATCGGGCTGCGCCCGACGCCCGCTAGCGCCCTGACCCGCAAGGCCCCTCTGGGCCACAGACAGATGGGGCCCGGCCCCAGAAATGAATTTTAGAAAATAAGAAATAATAAAATAAAAATAAAAATAAATTATTAAAATTAATAATTAATTAATTAATTTAATTAACTCTGATTAGGTTAATCTAATTAATTAGTTAGTTAAATTAAACAGTAATTAGTTAGTTAAACCCTAATTAACTAATTAGTCAATGACAGGTGGGCCCCACCAGTCAGGATGACTGCTGATGTCATGCTGACGTCATGATGACATCAGCATACACTGTTTCGAATAATGTTTAATTAAATAAATAATTAAATTCCAGAAATTAATAAAAACTTTAGAAAATCATATTAAATAATCCGTAATTCCGATGAAAATACTTTATACATGAAACTTGCTCAGAATTCCGATACGAACCCGAATACGCCCTCCGTATTCCTGTCAGATGCCTCTAGCTATAAGAACATTGAACTTTTATACCGATTTCGATAAATGAATAGTGCCCAACTTTAATTAAATAAATCCGAATAAATTCCTAAATTAACTAAATCGTTTAGTTAAGCAGTAGAACACCCCGGCATATCATTTAGGCATGTCATACATACTGTTTGCATTTTTGCCGTGAATTTATTGTTTCTCTCCCCCTCCTTCTCTCTCGATAGACGCTGAGACCGACGACGCTGCACCTGGGTACGACTACACTACCGACGAGCAGCCCGTTGACGACCCCTCTCTCTTGCCAGAGCAACCAGGCAAGCCCCCCCCCTTGTGGTCACTCCATGTGTTCCGTTGGAGATCAGTTCTGATCGTGGCAGCCTCTTCACCTCCAGATTCTGGAATAGTTTCCAAGAAGCTATGGGAACTCATCTGTCTTTCAGCACCGCTTTTCACCCTCAGTCACAGGGTCAAGTTGAACGAGTTAATCAAGTGCTCGAAGATATGCTTCGTGCTTGCGTCATCTCCTTCGGTAAAAATGGGAGGAATCTCTCCCGTATGCCGAATTCTCTTACAACAATAGCTATCAGGCTAGTCTGAAGATGGCACCGTTTGAAGTTCTATACGGTCGTAAGTGTCGAACCCCTCTGAATTGGTCAGAAACTGGGGAACGCTCACTCGTCGGACCGGACATTATTCAGCAAGCAGAAGAACAAGTCCGCATTGTCCTGAACATTTGAAAATTGCTCAGTCTCGTCAGAAGAGCAACTATGACCGAAAGCACCAGGAAATGGTCTATCACCTGGCGAGCAAGCTTACATCAGGCGTCACTCCGTTGAAAGGCACTCATAGGTTCGGAATCAAAGGCAAGTTGGCCCCTCGCTACATTGGCCTGTTCCGTATTCTTGCCCGTCGAGGAGAAGTGGCATATCAATTGCAATTGCTGCCAAATCTTTCACAATACATGATGTCTTTCATATATCCCAACTCCGTCACTGCTTCAAGGATCCTATTCGAGCTTGGATCACGAAGTGCTTGAATTACGGGAAGATCTGTCTTATCCAGAATATCCCATCCGTGTTCTTGATGAAGCTGAACGTCGGACTCGTCAAAAGTCAATCAAATTCCTCAAAGTTCAGTGGTCAAATCATTCTGAAGATGAAGCCACTTGGGAACGCGAGGATCGTCTCCGCAAGAATACCCCTCTTTCTTTCAGTCTTCCTCTTAATTCTCAGGACGAGAATCTTGATAGATGAGGAGAATTGTCCCCATTCCATTTCTCCTGCTTGCATTAGATTTTGCTACTGTTAATGTATGCTCCTATCCTGATGCATAGCCTGCTGTTGTAACCTGTTCATTGCTACCTTACCTGCCTATGATAAACTGTTTAGTATAGGTTGGTAGTGAACCATCAGTGACCCCACCACCTTATCCTTGTTGCCCCTGCTTGATCATCGATGACTCGATCAATGTGATCGTCGACCAGAGACCGACACCTCACTTCACACCCCCTTAGTTGTAGGATTCTGCATAGTTACTATCGAGTGCCGAGGGTGATACCTCGTAACGCACTCCCGATGAATACTCTGCGGTGTAGTTGTTCGGTCGTGGTCATCGAGGGTGATTCCTCCTTCTCCACTTTCGATACGACTCTGTCGTGCGACCCCTCAGTGAGAACCTCGAGGGTGATGCCTCATACGTTCACCCTGATGATTTCATCGAGTGGAATCCACCGAGGGTGATTCTTCGGGTTTCCCCCTTGATGTTATGACCACACGATTACTTGACCTTTGTTACAGGAGGGTCCACCCTGGTGGGTACCCGCTGGGGATCTATGATTGTCGGGTGTGCCGGAAGGGCACTCGAGTGTGATATTGTGGCGGAGCATCAGAGACTCTGATTGTCTCCGCGTGATACTAATTGAGCCTATTGGATTTGGGTTTGTGATCTGAGTGGGTCGACGTGCCCTATACGCACTACCACCACGCGGGATAATGGTTATGGGACCCTCTGCGAAGTACGTTTCTCCCGAAAGCTCGTGTGACGTCACGATTCACCGTGCGGGCTGATTGTCGGGATTGGGCTGGATACTTCACTGACGAGCTCAGTGTCGCGCCTGCACCCCGGCCAGTCTCTCAACACACAGGGTGCCCAGGGCGATGGCCCAAGACCTCTGGGTGCATAGGTTAGTCCGGCGTGCTGACCTCTCTGCCGAGCCTAGGTAGGGCGTTGCTTCATGTTGATCTTCCGAGGACGGGCATTACCGAGCAAGTGTGTCCTGCCAGAGTTGATCGAGCGTGTTGGGTAACAGTAGTGCACCCCTGCAGGGATGAATCATCTATCGATAGCCGGTCCTACGGTAAAGGACGCTCAGTTTGTGTATCCCGATCTACTACTTGAACTGGATACTTGTTACTTAATTGAAGCTTCGAGATCGCTTTCTCGCTTGGGAGTCGAGGAAGGATCTTTAAGCTGTACTTCAACATGTTTGCTAAATAAAATGCTATTCTACTCTCTTCTACTGCTGCAAGATGATGGCCTCGAGAAGAAGTTTGAAGATGCTAGTCTTCGATAGGACTAGGCCTTTTCTCTATTCTGGCAATTCTGCAGCCCAGTCCACTTATACAGCCTTTCTCCATTGATAATGTTGCATATGTAGTATAGATCCTTGCTTGCTGAGTACTTTGGATGAGTACTCACGGTTGCTTTACTTTCTCTTTTCCCCATACACCACCTTGATGATACATCAGACGATGGAGTCCAGGAGCCAGATGCCACCACAGGAGCTTACTACCAGGAGGGTCCATAGGGCACGTACTACTGGATCGAGCCAGCCGGCCAGGAGTAGGATCGGAGGCTCCCAGGCAGGAGGCCAACGCCTTTCGATCTAGTGTCGCTGTTTGTGTTAGCCTTCTTAAGGCAAAACTTGTCTAACTATGTCTGTACTCAGATAATATTTGTCTGACTGACTTATGTATTCGGATCTTCGGATCCCTGGTCTGTAATATTGTGGATCTCCGTTAATTTGTGTTAGAGTTGTGTTGTGATATCTTCCCGTGAGTCCCTGTGCTTGATCGTGCATGTTTGCGTGTATGATTAGTGCACGATTGAGTCGGGGGCGTCACAAGTTGGTATCAGAGCCGACTGCCTGTAGGAAGCCCCCTTCCAATTCCTTGGCCGAAGTTGAGTCTAGAAACCGAAAAAACTAATTTACTAACTTGGCTGTGTGGCTTACGGGCCCACGTCGCCAACTGGGTGGTATTAGGATATTTTATTCCTCGTCTATACTCTGGGACTCTGATCTCTCTTCTATTCGGGTGAAATAAATTTTACTAACGCCGACACTTAGGATCTCGTAAATTCCATCTACCCGGAGAGCTGGATATCTGTGCGATTTCCCTGTCATTGATCTGATTAGTCTGATAATCATTTTCCTTTCCATTGTTTTGTTTAACCTTTCTCTCCGAGTTGTGTTAAACTTCTCATTGTCATTTGACAAATCTGCTTCACAAAGGTGTTACAATTTGACGTTTGCCGCCGCATTAAAGCACAACATCAAAGGCCCGCTGGAACTCTGCAACCCCTTGCAATTCCTGAATGGAAATGGGACAAGGTCCAAATGGATTTCATTACTGGTTTTCCCAGATCTCAGAAGGGTCATGATGCTATTTTTGTCGTCATTGACCGATTCTCCAAGGTTGCTCACTTTCTGCCAGTTAAGGAGACAATCACTGCTAGCCAGTTAGCAGACTTGTACGTTTCCCGAATTGTGTCACTCCATGGTGTTCCGTTGGAGATCAGTTCTGATCGTGGCAGCCTCTTCACCTCCAGATTCTGGAATAGTTTCCAAGAAGCTATGGGAACTCATCTGTCTTTCAGCACCGCTTTTCACCCTCAGTCACAGGGTCAAGTTGAACGAGTTAATCAAGTGCTCGAAGATATGCTTCGTGCTTGCGTCATCTCCTTCGGTAAGAAATGGGAGGAATCTCTCCCGTATGCCGAATTCTCTTACAACAATAGCTATCAGGCTAGTCTGAAGATGGCACCGTTTGAAGTTCTATACGGTCGTAAGTGTCGAACCCCTCTGAATTGGTCAGAAACTGGGGAACGCTCACTCGTCGGACCGGACATTATTCAGCAAGCAGAAGAACAAGTCCGCATTGTCCGTGAACATTTGAAAATTGCTCAGTCTCGTCAGAAGAGCAACTATGACCGAAAGCACCAGGAAATGGTCTATCAACCTGGCGAGCAAGCTTACATCAGCGTCACTCCGTTGAAAGGCACTCATAGGTTCGGAATCAAAGGCAAGTTGGCCCCTCGCTACATTGGCCTGTTCCGTATTCTTGCCCGTCGAGGAGAAGTGGCATATCAATTGCAATTGCTGCCAAATCTTTCACAAGTACATGATGTCTTTCATATATCCCAACTCCGTCACTGCTTCAAGGATCCTATTCGAGCTGTGGATCACGAAGTGCTTGAATTACGGGAAGATCTGTCTTATCCAGAATATCCCATCCGTGTTCTTGATGAAGCTGAACGTCGGACTCGTCAAAAGTCAATCAAATTCCTCAAAGTTCAGTGGTCAAATCATTCTGAAGATGAAGCCACTTGGGAACGCGAGGATCGTCTCCGCGAAGAATACCCCTCTTTCTTTCAGTCTTCCTCTTAATTCTCAGGACGAGAATTCTTGATAGATGAGGAGAATTGTAACACCCCATGTCATTAGCCACAGTAATCACTTTTGATAATGACAAGTCAGCATGTTTGACAGTGCATAATCATCATTAGCATCATATTGCATTTCAACTCCTAACTCAAATTTAAATGAAAGTGGAAAATAAAAGTTGTGCAACATAGAAACTAAAATGTTCAATAAATAACAAATATTCCAGAGACTGTTCTAAAATTGTAACCAACAATTAATAAATTAATTAGGTGGCTCTAACATTACCAAAACAACAGGGATTAATACATATTATTTATTATAAAATTTGTGTGAGCTCCAATTGTCTCCAAACCAATTTTGGACAATGGTATATAGTGCCTAGTAATTAATGGAACAAGTGCCATGTTTTACAAAATTGAATTTGAGGCCTAACTAATTACAAAACAGAAAATGTGAATAAATAAAAGAAAAAGACAAAAGAAAACAAAACAAAACAGAAATAAAATGAAAAAGAAAAAGGAAAAACCCCCTGGCCCAACTAGGCCATAGCCCAGCCGGCCGGCCCATTTCCCCCCTGGCCTATACCCTCCCCAGGCCGAACCCTAGCCCCGAGCGTTGTTGGGTAACAGTAGTGCACCCCTGCAGGGATGAATCATCTATCGATAGCCGGTCCTACGGTAAAGGACGCTCAGTTTGTGTATCCCGATCTACTACTTGAACTGGATACTTGTTACTTAATTGAAGCTTCGAGATCGCTTTCTCGCTTGGGAGTCGAGGAGGATCTTTAAGTGTACTTCAACATGTTTGCTAAATAAAATGCTATTCTACTCTCTTCTACTGCTGCAAGATGATGGCCTCGAGAAGAAGTTTGAAGATGCTAGTCTTCGATAGGACTAGGCCTTTTCTCTATTCTGGCAATTCTGCAGCCCAGTCCACTTATACAAGCCTTTCTCCTTGATATGTTGCATATGTAGTATAGATCCTTGCTTGTGAGTACTTGGATGGTACTCACGGTTGCTTACTTTCTCTTTTCCCCATACACCACCTTGATGATACATCAGACGATGGAGTCCAGGAGCCAGATGGCCCTCCTCCCCCCTCCCCCGATCCATTTCTGGATCGGGATCGCCCCGAGCCCGCGCGCTCGCCTCGCCCTCGCTCGATGTCGCCGCCTCGTCCCCGACGCCGCCGCTCGCTGACCTCCTCGTCCTCCTCCCCAACCGGCCTCCCCGAGCCTCGCCGGCGAACCCCTGCACCGGGGGTATGAACCCCTCCTCCTCCTCATCCCCGCCGATTCGCTGCCGCCGCTGCTCGCTGCGGCGCCCGTCCCCGACGCGCCGTGCTCGCCGCGGCCACCGCTGCGCCCGTCCGCTACGGCCCCGCTTGCTGCTCGCTGCTGCGTCGCTCGCCGCAGCCGCTGGTCCGCGCCGCGCTCCCGCTCGCCGTCGCGCCACCGTAGCCACCCCGCTGCCGCAGCTGCTCTGCTCCGCCGGCCTCGCGCCCGCGCGTGCCTGACCGAGCCCCGTGGCTACCGCCCCGCGCCGCGCCTCCTCCCCTGCTAGCTGCTGCTGCTTCTACTTCGCCTCGCCGCGGGCCACTGCCCCGTGTCCCCCCTCCGTCGCCCCCTGCTGGCCTGCTGCCGCTGCAGCTCGCCGGCCCCGCCGCCTCCCTTAGCCTTGGCCGCCGGCGCCGGCGTGCGCCGGGCGTGCCCCACGCCCACGGGCGCCCGCTGCGCCAGATCGGGCTGCGCCCGACGCCCGCTAGCGCCCTGACCCGCAAGGCCCCTCTAGGCCACAGACAGATGGGGCCCGGCCCAGAAATGATTTTTAGAAAATAAGAAATAATAAAATAGAAAATAAAAATGAATTATTAAAATTAATTAGCAAATTAATTAATTTAATTAACTTTGATTAGGTTAATCTAATTAATTAGTTAGTTAAATTAAACAGTAATTAGTTAGTTAAACCCTAATTAACTAATCAGTCAATGACAGGTGGGCCCCACCTGTCAGGATGACTGCTGACGTCATGATGACATCAGCATACACTGTTTCGGATAATGTTTAATTAAATAAATAATTAAATTCCAGAAATTAATAAAAACTTTAGAAAATCATATTAAATAATCCGTAACTCCGATGAAAATACTTTATACATGAAACTTGCTCAGAATTCCGATACGAACCCGAATACGCCCTCCGTATTCCTGTCAGATGCCTCTAGCTATAAGAACATCGAACTTTTATATCGATTTCGATAAATGAATAGTGCCCAACTTTAATTAAATAAATCCGAATAAATTCCTAAATTAACTAAATCATTCAGTTAAGCAGTAGAACACCCCGGCATATCATTTAGGCATGTCATACATACTGTTTGCATTTTTGCCGTGAATTTATTGTTTCTCTCCCCCTCCTTCTCTCTCGATAGACGCTGAGACCGACGACGCTGCACCTGGGTACGACTACACTACCGACGAGCAGCCCGTTGACGACCCCTCTCTCTTGCCAGAGCAACCAGGCAAGCCCCCCCCCTTGAGCATCCAGATATCACCCATTCCATTTCTCCTGCTTGCATTAGATTTTGCTACTGTTAATGTATGCTCCTATCCTGATGCATAGCCTGCTGTTGTAACCTGTTCATTGCTACCTTACCTGCCTATGATAAACTGTTTAGTATAGGTTGGTAGTGAACCATCAGTGACCCCACCACCTTATCCTTGTTGCCCCTGCTTGATCATCGATGACTCGATCAACGTGATCGTCGACCAGAGACCGACACCTCACTTCACACCCCCTTAGTTGTACGACTCTGCATAGTTACTATCGAGTGCCGAGGGTGATACCTCGTAACGCACTCCCGATGAATACTCTGCAGTGTAGCTGTTCGGTCGTGGTCATCGAGGGTGATTCCTCCTTCTCCACTTACGATACGACTCTGTCGTGCGACCCCTCAGTGGGAACCTCGAGGGTGATGCCTCATATGTTCACCCTGATGATTTCATCGAGTGGAATCCGCCGAGGGTGATTCCTCGGGTTTCCCCCTTGATGTTATGACCACACGATTACTTGACCTTTGTTACAGGCGGGTCCACCCTGGTGGGTACCCGCTGGGGATCTATGATTGTCGGGTGTGCCGGAAGGGCACTCGAGTGTGGTATTGTGGCGGAGCATCAGAGACTCTGATTGTCTCCGCGTGATACTAATTGAGCCTATTGGATTTGGGTTTGTGATCTGAGTGGGTCGACGTGCCCTATACGCACTACCACCACGCGGGATAATGGTTATGGGACCCTCTGCGAAGTACGTTTCTCCCGAAAGCTCGTCTGACATCACAATTCACCGTGCAGGCTGATTGTCGGGATTGGGGTGGATACTTCACTGACGAGCTCAGTGTCGCGCCTGCACCCCGGCCAGTCTCGCAACACGCAGGGTGCCCAAGGCGATGGCCCAAGACCTCTGGGTGCATAGGTTAGTCCGGCGTGCTGACCTCTCTGCCGAGCCTAGGTAGGGCGTTGCTTTGTGTCGATCTTCCGAGGACGGGCATTACCCAGCAAGTGTGTCCGGCCAGAGTTGATCGAGCGTGTTGGGTAACAGTAGTGCACCCCTGCAGGGATGAATCATCTATCGATAGCCGGTCCTACGGTAAAGGACGCTCAGTTTGTGTATCCTGATCTACTACTTGAACTGGATACTTGTTACTTAATTGAAGCTTCGGGATCGCTTTCTCGCTTGGGAGTCGAGGAAGGATCTTTAAGCTGTACTTCAACATGTTTGCTAAATAAAATGCTATTCTACTCTCTTCTACTGCTGCAAGATGATGGCCTCGAGAAGAAGTTTGAAGATGCTAGTCTTCAATAGGACTAGGCCTTTTCTCTATTCTGGCAATTCTGCAGCCCAGTCCACTTATACAGCCTTTCTCCATTGATAATGTTGCATATGTAGTATAGATCCTTGCTTGCTGAGTACTTCGGATGAGTACTCACGGTTGCTTTACTTTCTCTTTTCCCCATACCCCACCTTGATGATACATCAGACGATGGAGTCCAAGAGCCGGATGCCACCACAGGAGCTTACTACCAGGAGGGTCCAGAGGGCACATACTACTGGATCGAGCCAGCCGACCAGGAGTAGGATCGGAGGCTCCCAGGCAGGAGGCCAACGCCTTTCGATCTAGTGTCGCTGTTTGTGTTAGCCTTCTTAAGGCAAAACTTGTCTAACTATGTCTGTACTCAGATAATATTTGTCTGACTGACTTATGTATTCGGATCTTCGGATCCCTGGTCTGTAATATTGTGGATCTCCGTTAATTTGTGTTAGAGTTGTGTTGTGATATCTTCCCGTGAGTCCCTGTGCTTGATCGTGCATGTTTGTGTGTATGATTAGTGCACGATTGAGTCGGGGGCGTCACAAAATTCCCTCGGGTATGATAGAGAAACTGCTAGCTAATCCTTATGCAGGAGATGGAACATTACATCCTGATATGCACCTAATCTATGTGGATGAAGTTTGTGGATTATTTAAGCTTGCAGGTTTGCTCGAGGATGATGTCAAGAAGAAGGTCTTCCCTTTATCTTTGAAGGGAAAGGCATTGACATGGTATAGGCCATGTGATGATATTGGATCATGGAACTACAACCGATTGAAATTGGAATTTCATCAAAAGTTTTATCCTATGCATCTGGTTCATCGTGATCGGAATTATATCTATAATTTTTGGCCTCGTGAAGGAGAAATTATCGCTCAAGCTTGGGGGAGGCTTAAGTCAATGTTATATTCATGCCACAATCATGAGCTCTCAAGGGAAATTATTATTCAGAATTTTTATGCACGGCTTTCTCGTAATGATCAATCCATGCTCGATACTTCTTGTACTGGTTCTTTTATGAAGAAGGATATTGAATTCAAATGGGATTTATTGGAAAGAATTAAACGCAACTCTGAAGATTGGGAACTCGACGAAGGTAATGAGTCAGGTATAAACCTTAAGTTTGATTGTGTTAAATCTTTCATGGATACCGATGCTTTTCGTGATTTTAGCACTAAATATGGACTTGACTCTGGGATAGTAGCTTCCTTTTGTGAATCATTTGCTACTCATGTTGATCTCCCTAAGGAGAAGTGGTTTAAATATCATCCTCCCATTGAAGTAAAAGTAGTAGAACCTATTAAAGTTGAAGAAGAAACTGTTACTTATAATGTTGATCCTATTGTTCCTACTGCTTATATTGAGAAACCACCTTTCCCTGTTAGAATAAAGGAACATGCTAAAGCTTTAACTGTGGTTCGTAAGAGTAATATTAGAACACCTACACCCCCTGAACAAATTAAAGTTGAACCCAGTATTGCTATGGTTAAAGATCTCTTGGTCAATAATATTGATGAGCATGTTATTTATTTCTGTGGTGAAGCTGCTAGAATTCCTAAACCTGATATTAAAGATAAACATAGACCCGTTGTTGGCATGCCCGTTGTTTCTGTTAAAATAGGAGATCATTGTTATCATGGTTTATGTGATATGGGTGCTAGTGTGAGTGCAATTCCTTATACCTTATATCAAGAAATTATGAATGATATTGCACCTGCTGAGATAGAAGATATTGATGCTACTATTAAGCTTGCCAATAGAGATACTATATCACCAATTGGGATTGTTAGAGATGTTGAAGTCTTGTGTGGGAAAATAAAATATCCTACTGATTTTCTTGTTATTGGTTCCCCACAAGATGATTTTTGTCCCATTATATTTGGTAGACCTTTCTTGAATACTGTTAATGCTAGGATAGACTGTGAGAAAGAAATTGTTACTGTAAGTTTTGGGGATGTGTCTCATGATTTTAATTTCTCTAAATTTCGTAGACAACCCCATGATAAAGAATTGCCTAGTAAAGATGAAATCATTGGTCTTGCTTCTATTGCCGTGCCTCCTACTGATCCTTTAGAACAATATTTGCTAGAACATGAAAATGATATGTTTATGAATGAAAGGAAGGAATTAGATGAAATATTCTTTAATCAAGGGCCTGTTTTGAAACAAAATTTGCCTGTTGAAATCCTTGGGGATCCTCCTGCACCCAAGGGTGATCCCGTGTTTGAGGTTAAACAATTACCTGATACTTTGAAATATGCTTATCTTGATGAAAAGAAGATATATCCTATTATTATTAGTGCTAACCTTTCAGAGCATGAAGAAAAGAAATTATTGAAAACTCTGAAGAAGCACCGTGCCGCTATTGGATATACTCTTGATGATATTAAGGGCATTAGTCCCACTCTATGTCAGCACAAAATTAATATGGAGCCTGATGCTAAACCAGTTGTTGATCACCAATGACGGCTAAATCCTAAGATGAAGGAAGTGGTAAGAAATGAAATACTAAAGCTTCTGGAGGCAGGTATAATTTATCCTATTGCTGATAGTTGACGGGTAAGCCCTGTTCATTGTGTCCCTAAGAAGGGAGGTATTACTGTTGTTCCTAATGATAAGAATGAATTGATCCCACAAAGAATAGTTACAGGTTATAGAATGGTAATTGATTTTCGCAAATTAAACAAAGCTACTAGAAAAGATCATTACCCTCTACCTTTTATTGAACAAATGCTAGAAAGACTATCTAAACATACACATTTTTGCTTTCTAGATGGTTATTCTGGTTTCTCTCAAATACCTGTGTCAAAAGAGGACGAAGAAAAGACCACTTTTACTTGCCCTTTTGGTACCTTTGCTTATAGATGTATGCCTTTTGGTTTATGCAATGCACCTGCTACCTTTCAAAGATGTATGACTGCTATATTCTCTGATTTTTGTGAAAAGATTGTTGAGGTTTTCATGGATGATTTCTCCGTTTACGGAACTTCTTTTGATGATTGCTTAAGCAACCTTGATCGAGTTTTGCAGAGATGTGAAGAAACTAATCTTGTCTTGAATTGGGAGAAGTGCCACTTTATGGTTAATGAAGGTATTGTCTTGGGGCATAAAATTTCTGAAAGAGGTATTGAAGTTGATAAAGCTAAAGTAGACGCTATTAAAAAGATGCCGTGTCCTAAAGATATCAAAGGTATAAGAAGTTTCCTTGGTCATGTTGATTTCTATAGGAGGTTTATTAAAGAATTCTCTAAAATTTCTAGGCCTCTCACTAATCTCTTGCAAAAAGATGTTCCTGTTGTTTTTGATGATGATTGTGTAGAAGCATTTGAAATACTTAAGAAAGCCTTGATTTCTGCACCTATTGTTGAACCGCCTGATTGGAATTTACCCTTTGAAATTATGTGTGATGCTAGTGATTATGCTGTTGGTGCTATTCTAGGACAAAGAGTTGATAAAAATTTGAATGTTATTCATTATGCTAGTAAAACTCTAGAGAGTGCCCAGAGAAATTATGCTACTACTGAAAAAGAATTTTTAGCAGTTGTTTTTGCTTGTGATAAGTTCAGATCTTATATTGTTGATTCCAAAATAACTGCTCACACTGATCATGCTGCTATTAAATATCTTATGGAAAAGAAAGATGCTAAACCTAGACTTATTAGATGGGTTCTCTTGCTGCAAGAATTTGATTTGCATATTATTGATAGAAAGGGAGCTGAGAACCCCGTTGCAGACAACTTGTCTAGGTTAGAAAATGTTCTTGATGACCCACTGCCTATTGATGATAGTTTTCCTGATGAGCAATTAGCTGTCATAAATGCTTCTCGTAATACTCCATTGTATGCTGATTATGCTAATTACATTGTTGCTAAATTTATACCACCTAGTTTCACATACCAGCAAAAGAAAAAGTTTTTCTATGATTTAAGACATTACTTTTGGAATGACCCACACCTTTATAAAGAAGGAGTAGATGGTGTTATTAGAAGTTGTGTACCTGAGTATGAACAGGAACAGATCCTACGCAAGTGCCACTCCGAAGCTTATGGAGGACACCATGCTGGAGCCTGGAGATAGAACTGCACACAAGGTATTGCAATCCGGTTTTTATTGGCCTACTCTCTTCAATGATGCCCGTAAGTTTGTCTTGTCTTGTGATGAATGCCAGAGAATTGGCAATATTAGTAGACGCCAGGAAATGCTTATGAATTATTCACTTGTTATTGAACCATTTGATGTTTGGGGCTTTGATTATATGGGACCTTTTCCTTCCTCTAATGGGTATACACATATTTTAGTTGTTGTTGATTACATTACTAAGTGGGTAGAAGCTATTCCAACTAGTAGTGCTGATCATAACACTTCTATTAAGATGCTTAAAGAAGTTATTTTTTCGAGGTTTGGAGTCCCTAGATACTTAATGACTGATGGTGGTTCACACTTTATTCATGGTGCTTCCCGTAAAATGCTTGATAAATATGATGTCAACCATAGAATTGCATCTCCTTATCACCCTCAGTCTAGTGGTCAAGTAGAATTGAGCAATAAAGAGATTAAATTAATTTTGCAAATGACTGTTAATAGATCTAGAAAGAATTGGTCCAAGAAACTTGATGATGCATTATGGGCTTATAGAACTGCTTATAAAAACCCTATGGGTATGTCTCCGTATAAAATGGTTTATGGAAAAGCATGTCACTTACCTCTTGAACTAGAACATAAAGCGTATTGGGCAACCAAAGAGCTCAACTACGATTTCAAACTTGCCGTTGAGAAGAGGTTATTTGACATTAGCTCACTTGATGAATGGAGAACCCAAGCTTATGAGAATGCCAAGTTGTTTAAAGAGAAAGTTAAAAGATGGCATGACAAAAGGATACAAAAGCCTGAGTTTAATGTAGGTGATCATGTTTTGCTATACAACCCTTGTTTAAGATTTTTTGCAGGAAAGATTCTCTCTAAATGGGAAAGTCCTTACATTATCGAGGAGGTCTATCGTTCCGGTGCCATTAAGATCAACAATGCCGAAAGCACAAACCCGAAGGTGGTAAACGGTCAAAGAATCAAACATTATATTTCAAGTACTCCCATAAATGTTGAGATGAATATTATTAATACCATAACACCGGAGGAGTACATAAGGGATACCTTCCAAAACGTTTCAGACTCCGAAAAGGAATAGGTATGTGGTACGGTAAGTAAACCGACTCCAAAACTGTTCTAATGGCAATTTTTCTCTGTTTTGGAATATTCAAAAAAATAGGAAAATTAAAAGTAGTTCGAAAGATGCACGAGGAGACCACAAGGGTGGAGGGCGCACCCTACCCCCCTGGGCGCGCCCCCCTGCCTTGTCGCCACCTCGTGTGCCCTCCGGACTCCGTTTTCTTGCACAATACTTCTTTTGGTCGGTAAAAAATCATTATATAATCTCCCGAAGGTTTTGACCACCGTACCACGGCAAAATCCCCTGTTTTCATTTTGAGTTGTTTCTGCAGCAGAATTTAAGCAGGATGTCTTCGCAAGAGTTGGTCGGGGAGAGTCGTGTCTCTCACCCGACACCGAGCCCAAGAGCAAGCAGCGAAGCTGATCACTTTGGGCAATCAATGGAGGAAGAGATGGAGGCCGACCTGAAAAGAGTGGATGCCATGGAGGAGGATCAAGAAGTTACCTCTCGTCTTCAAACTGGATTCATGCTGGAGGAACTTCAGAGCTCAGCAATACCAAATTCGGTCATCCCTCCCAATGCTAGATTTCTCTCTTATGAAAATATGAAAAAGAGTGTTGCTTTTTCCCCCCGCAGCTATGAAACATCCATGGGTGATTGGAGCTCTAGCCGTCATGGGCAAACTTCGCAAGGAAATAATGGATCTTAAGCAGCAAAATAATAAGCTCGAGGAGGAGAATCGCACCTTAAGGGGCATCATCGCCAAAAATATCTCCTCACCACCTCCGAAGAAAGAGATCTAAATACATGAGTATGGGCACTCCCCTTGGCAACTGCCAAGCTTGGGGGAGGTGCCCCGGTATCGTATCACCATCACACCTTTACTTTTATCGTTTTTCTTAGTTCGATCCTTTTGGTTATATCTTGATCTTGTAGAATAAAGTTTTAGTATGATCTAGCTTTGAGTTTTGTTTTGAGATCTATCTATGTAATTGAGTCCATGAGTTATATATATAATAAAGAGTAGTTTGAGTTGAGGGCTTTGCTTTCTTGCTATGAACTTGAGGGAATTAAATAAAAGAAAGAATAAAAAGATATAAAAAGATCGTATAATGATCTTATGGAGAGTAATGACTTCGCATATAAAGAGTATGATGAATAAAAGTTGTTGAGAGTTGACAAACATAGTTTTAGTCATTGTTGCAATTAATAGGAAGTAATAAAGAAAGAGAGGTTTCACATATAAATATACTATCTTGGACATCTTTTGTGATTGTGAGCACTCATTAAAATATGACATGCTAAAAAGTTGATGATGGACAAGGAAGACAACATAATGGGTTATGTTCTCTTATATCCGATAGAAGTTATAGTGTCTTGGATCCTCCAACATGTTGAGCTTGCTTTTCCCTCTTATGCTAGCCAAATCCTTTGCACCAAGTAGAGATACTACTTGTGCATCCAAACATCCCTTAAACCAGTTTTGCCATGAGAGTCCACCATACCTACCTATGGATTGAGTAAGATCCTTCAAGTAAGTTGTCATCGGTGCAAGCAATAAAAATTGATCTCTAAATATGTATGATCTATTAGTGTGAAGAAAATAAGCTTTATACGAACTTGTGATATGGAAGAAATAAAAGCGACGGACTGCATAATAAAGTTCTTTATCACAAGCGGCAATATAAAGTGACGTTCTTTTGCATTAAGATTTTGTGCATCCAACCATAAAAGTGCATGACAACCTCTGCTTCCCTCTGCGAAGGGCCTATCTTTTACTTTTATCTTCGACCCTTATACAAGAGTCATGGTGATCTTCACCTTTCCTTTTTACACTTTTTCTTTTGGCAAGCACTATGTGTTGGAGAAGGATCCAGATATATATATCCAATCGGATGTAAGTTATCATAAAGTATTATTGTTCACATTACCCTTGAGGTAAAAGGTTGGGAGGCGAAACTATAAGCCCCTATCTTTCTCTGTGTCTGACTGAAGCTTTGAACTCATAAGTATCGCGTGAGTGTTAGCAATTGTGAAAGATAAAATGATAGTTGAGTATGTGGACTTGCTGAAAAGCTCTTGAATTGACTCTTTCCGATGTTATGATAAATTGCAATTGCTTCAATGATTGAGATCATAGTTTGTTAGTTTTCAATGAAGTTTCGGATTCATACTTTACCTTGTGAATGAATTGTTACTTTAGCATAAGAAATTATATGACAATATTTGTTGCTATTCTAAAGATGACCATGATGCCCTCATGTCCGTATTTTATTTTATCGACACCTCTATCTCTAAACATGTGGACATATTTTTCGATTTCGGCTTTCGCTTGAAGACAAGCGAGGTCTAAGCTTGGGGGAGTTGATACGTCCATTTTGCATCATGCTTTTATATTGATATTTATTGCATTATGGGCTGTTATTGCACATTCTAGCACAATACTTATGCCTTTTCTCTCTTGTTTTACAAGGTTTACATGAAGAGGGAGAATGCCGGCAGCTGGAATTCTGGGCTGGAAAAGGAGCAAATCTGAGAGACCTATTCTACACAACTTCAAAAGTCCTAAAACTTCACGGAGAATTATTTTGGAATATATAAAAAATATAGTGCGAAGAAAGCACATCAGGGGACCCACCAGGCAACCACAAGGGTGGGGGCGCGCCCTACACCCCTGGGCGTGCCTCCCTGCCTTGTGGGCCACCTAGCAGGCCCCCGATGCCCATCTTCTGCTATATGGTGTGTTTTGACCTAGAAAAAATCAGAAGGAAGCTTTCGGGATGAAGCGCTGCCGTCTCGAGGCGGAACCTGGGCAGAACCAATCTAGGGCTCCGGCGAAGCTGTTATGCCGGAGAAACTTCCCTCCGGGAGGGGGAAATCGAAGCCATCATCATCACCAACGATCCTCTCATCGAGAGGGGGTCAATCTCCATCAACATATTCACCAGCACCATCTCCTCTCAAACCCTAGTTCATCTCTTGTATCCGATCTTTGTCTCAAAACCTCAGATTGGTACCTGTGGGTTGCTAGTAGTGTTGATTACTCCTTGTAGTTGATGCTAGTTGGTTTATTCGGTGGAAGATCATATGTTCAGATCCTTAATGCTATTTAATACCCCTATGATTATGAACATGAATATGCTTTGTGAGTAGTTACGTTTGTTCCTGAGGACATGGGAGAAGTCTTGTTATAAGTAATCATGTGAATTTGGTATTCGTTCGATATTTTGATGAGATGTATGTTGTCTTTCCTCTAGTGGTGTTATGTGAACGTCGACTACATGACACTTCACCATGAATTGGGCCTAGGGGAAGACATTGGGAAGTAATAAGTAGATGATGGGTTGCTAGAGTGACAGAAGCTTAAACCCTAGTTTATGCGTTGCTTCGTAAGGGGCTGATTTGGATCCATATGTTTCATGCTATGGTTAGATTTATCTTAATTCTTCTTTCGTAGTTGCGGATGCTTGCGAGAGGGGTTAATCATAAGTGGGAGGCTTGTCCAAGGAAGGGCAGCACCCAAGCACCGGTGCACCCACATATCAAATTATCAAAGTAACGAACGCGAATAATATGAGCATGATGAAAACTAGCTTGACAATAATTCCCATGTGTCCTCGGGAGCGCTTTGCTTTATATAAGAGTTTGTCCAGGCTTGTCCTTCACTACAAAAAGGATTGGGCCACCTTGCTGCACCTTAGTTACTTTTGTTACTAGTTACCCGTTATGAATTATCTTATCACACAACTATCTGTTACCGATAATTTCAGTGCTTGTAGAGAATACCTTGCTGAAAACCGCTTGTCATTTCCTTCTGCTCCTCGTTGGGTTCAACACTCTTACTTATCGAAAGGACTATGATAGATCCCCTATACTTGTGGGTCATCAAGGCACGTATTTGTATTGTTGCCATCAAGGGTAAAAAGATGGGTTTTTCATCATATTGCTTGAGTTTATCCCTCTACTTCATGTCATCTTACTAAAGGCGTTACTCCGGTCTTATGAACTTAATACTCTAGATGCATGCTGGATAGCGGTCGATGTGTGGAGTAATAGTAGTAGATGCAGGCAAGAGTCGGTCTACTTGACACGGACATGATGCCTATATGCATAATCATTGCCTTGGATATCGTCATAACTTTGCGCTTTTCTATCAATTGCTCGACAGTAATTTGTTCACCCACCGTATTATTTTCCTTCAAGAGAGAAGCCTCTAGTGAAACCTATGGCCCCAGGGTCTATTTTCCTTCATGTATTTTCAGATTTATAAACCAAAAAACCCAAAAATACCTTGCTGCAATTTATTTGTTTTTACTTTGTTTTACGGTTTAGTAATCTTTTATATCTATCTCTATCAGATCTCACCTTTGCAAGTGACTGTGAAGGGATTGACAACCCCTTTATCGCGTTGGGTGCAAGTGTTTGATTGTTTGTGCAGGTGCATAGATTGGAGACTTGCGTGTATCTCCTACTGGATTTGATACCTTGGTTCTTAACTGAGGGAAATACTTATCTCTACTTTGCTGCATCACCCTTTCCTCTTCAAGGAAAAAACCAACGCAACCTCAAGAAGTAGCAGTCTCTTATCAGCCCCCGGCCTATATGGTACCAGCTACCGATATCGTGAACAGTGAGTATATATAAGCCATGGGATGAAACTAACCTCGATGGAAAACAGCAGTCGTTCCCAAAATTGTCTTGTGTAAGTACATCGAGAGGCATGTTAAGCACAACAGGTTAACATCAACCAAATATATCCATGGCAAACAAAATAATCTCCAAAAGATAGCTTCAGTGTGCAGGTTTAAGCACGCTAGTAAAGCAAAACAAGTGGAAAGGTGTGTTAACTGCAATAGACCTAACATTTAACAACAAGCAAACATAGTCATTCAAACTGGTATTGTGCCAGTCTAAGTACACTGGTTATTGTTAAATAAGAATGGAAAGGCGTGTTAACTACAACATGCAGCAACCAAATGTAGTCATTCATAGTGGTATTGTTGAAACTGGTATTGATGAAATTGAACTGCACAGTTCATACTTGCACATATAGAACATCACATTGTGAATAACTGGAATAAACAAGGCATACTACGAACAACCAAAGATAGCATTTGAAACTGGACATATGCTAACTACAAACAACCGAACAACCAAAAACCTTTAAAAGAGGCATATGCTCGCTATAACAGGCTTAACAGCAAGCAAATATATGCATTCCTATCGGTATGTTTAAAACTGGTATTGATGAAAATGTATTGCACAGTAAATAGTTGCACATATAGAGCATCACATTGTGAACAACTCAAATAAACAAGGCATACTGCAAACAACCAAATATAGCAATTTAAACTGGACATATTCTCACTTCACTACAAAAGGGACTCGGCAAAACAAATCATGGGTTCCCCCTGTGAAGAGGCACGGCAAAACAAATCATGGGTTTCCTCAATTATCACAGATGGGCTCATTCCCGTGGGAAGAGCACGGACCCTGGGTGCACTCCATGTTGTCGCAGATGGGCTCCTTCCCCTTGGAAGAGCACGGCTGTAGGGTGCCCTCCCTGATGTCGCAGATGGGATCTTTCCCCTTGGAAGAGCATATGGGATCCTTACCCTTGGAAGAGCCGGAGAGGGTGCCCTCCTCGTGGTCGCCGTCGATGATGTCTGACTTGGAAGCTGTGGATCCCAAGCCAGCGTCGCAGAACATGTCCTTCAGAAATAACAAAAGGGGCTCGATGGCGATGTAGGATGGAAATTTTTTGACAGCAAGCCAGAGGAGATCAGCGGCGGGGCCATGGATGAGATCGACGGCGGTTGAACCCGAGGGGTTGGGGGTGGGCCACTTAACCGGTGACATAGCCCGCGTCAGGCCATCGCTGTCGACGACCTCAATGCCGTAGCCTGTGTCCGCGACATACTTGCATACTCTAGCCCGCTGATTGAGTGCCTGTGGCTAGTAATGGTCGTCAGCTTTCTCGGCGGACACCTCGACGATGTCGGGCGAAGAGGCCGCGATACACCTCTTTTCGGTCAGTCGCTCCTCGAGCTCCACGGGAAGCGTAGCCCAGCTTAGGTTGCAACGCTCTGGAGTGGGGGATGGGGATGGGGATCTGTGGGAAAGGGGACGTTTGGCAGGCGTCATCTAAGAAACTCAGGGCGGCCTGGGTATGGAGATCGGTGGGTAAGCTGCACGGGCAAACCAACAGATGTTGACAATGGAGGCCTTGCGGCGGCGGTGGCGACCTTGCTAGGGTTTCGAGCGAGCGAGGGGTTGTGGTGGGGTGTGTGTGTGTGTGTGCGCGCGCGCGCCCAAGGAGTTTTTGGGGGGTGTGTGTGTGTGTGGAGGGGGGTGTTTGAGGAAATGACGCGGCTACTGAAAATTTTACTACGCGGGAGTAAAATGCCGGGGCTATTGAAAATTTGGTTGATGGTGCATCGCACACGGTCCGAAAATAACAACCGTGCGTTATGAAACAGAAAAACCCTCGAGCCGGGCAGATATTTTCAAGGGATGCAGGTGGGAGCGGGAACAACAAACATCACACATGGTCGAAACATAATAACCGTGTGTTATCAAACAGAAAAAACCTGCAGGCAGGTAGATATTTTTTAGAGGGGAAGCCTCGTGGAGCCCAATGTACTATACTGATGTGTGTGACAGGGGCACCGGCGTGGCACACGGTTAGTGTGAGTGAACCGTGTCTGTTGTGTCATCCGACTTGTCTAATGTTCATAAATTTGGCGAAAATGGCATGGGAAAGGGTCAGAACACGAACACACTTGCATGTGGACCAAATATATGTATGAAAAGGGTGGTTTGATGTTCAAATACCAAATGCACAACTTCGATGTGGCACCTATCTCACAAAAGCGCACGGTATTGCTTGTGCGCCCCCCCCCCTCGTGTCGGCAGGAGGGGAATCCTAAGCTATGAACGCATGCCCGCCCCCACGGAGGTTCACCTAGCAAAGTGCGAAGTAGCAGTCCCCCCCATCACACACACACACTTTCAGTCAGCGGGAGAGGGCATCTCACCAAGATGTATCGTAAAACGGACCAAGAATAATCCACCTTGGTCGTACAACCTCTCTCTTGTTGTTTGTCAAAGTGATGGCTGTCCATGCAACCTCAGAGATGGGCTAGCTCGCCAATAATCACGCAAGTAGCTAGTCCCTGAAGACAACCACTGCCTGCATGTGGCCCAAACATATGTATGGAGTGTTGATGTTTGAATACACAATGGAACAATTTTGTTGTGGCACCGTGCTTTGGAACCAGAAATCCCCACATGGAGCGAGGGTTAGTTGACAACGCATATGTATGTCACACCACACTTCGATCCGATGACGGGGATTCATGCATGCATGCATAGTATACGCTCAAACTTAGGTCTGAATCTCACCATGACCTACTACGATAACATGAACCAAAGGAAGAATCCACCATCGTAACCTATCTTGTTGTCGGTCAAAGTGATCATGGATATCCACACGAGCCCACAAATATATAGGCTTGTCGCTGATAACCACGTGAGGGAGTGTACCATTCGAAGACAACCACTACATGCATATGTATGTATATATGGAGGTGATGCGTGCATGCATGTTTGAATACCATTCACAACATTGATCTGGCGCGTGCGTCGAAAATCATACAGTCCCCACACAGAGCGAGATCGGTTCATGACGTGTCGTGGTACTGGTCACTTCGACTCAATGGGAGGGATTCATGCGTACACATGCATGTGTGTGCTCAAACTATATCATGTCATCCTATAGCATGACCTACATACCGTAATACAAACCAAAAAATAATCCCCTCCTAAGTCAAATTAACCTCTCTTGTTGTCAAGCAAAGTAGTGATGGCCCAAGCGGGCCCACAGATGGAAAGCATCTATATCACTGATAACCGCGTGAGTGGGTGCCAGAGGACAACCACCATCGCTTTGCATGTGGGCCAAACATATGTTGAATACCCAAAATGCACAACTTTGATGTGGCACATGCCTCGAAAACCGTAAAGTCCCCACACAGAGTGAGTTTCATGAAGCGTGCTACATATGCTGGTCCCCTTCCCCCTCTTCGACTCATACTATATACTCCTACCATAATACAAACCAAAAAGAATCCTCCTTGATGGTGAAATTAATTAACCTCTCCCGATGTAGGTCAAAATGATGCATGCATCAACGATGACCTCGCGGGCCCACAAATGGAAGCGTCACACGTGAGTGTCCTAGGATAACCACCGCTTGCATGCATGTGGCCCAAAGAGGTGTTGTGTGATGTTTGAATAGCCAATCATAACTTTGATGTGGCACGTGCCTCGGAAACCAAAAAGTCCCGACACTGAGTGAGGTGTGTTCACGGACGCGTACGTAGTATATATGCTAGTCCCCTCCCACCTCTTCGACGCGTACTATATATTCCCACCATAACATAAACAAAAAAGATTCTACCTTGCTGGTCAAATTAACCTCTCTGTCGGCTGTTTGTCGAAGTGATGGACGGCGACCTCGCGGGCCCACAGAAAGCGTCACACGCGAGTGAGTGTCGTGTAGGACAACCATCGACTGCATGTGGCAAAAACATGTATGTATGAAAGGGTTGTGTAATGTTTTAAATAACGAATTCATGACTTTGATGTGGCACCTGCCTCACAAAACGGTCAACCCACACGGTGGCTCACGACTCGTAGTGTACTGCAAGCCCCCCCCCCACCCCAAACGCGCACACACACACACCGCGCATCCACCACAACTATGATGCATGTTAAATTTTTCCGCGGTGAACATATGTTACCAAAGGAGAGACATTTTAATTTTGAAAAAAAAATCAGAGATCATTAAGACATTTTAGTACATTGATTGATTTTCTAGGGGTATAATGTGCAAAAATCAAATTAAAGCTACATGCACACGTGACAGTTCACCTAAATGGATTGGAAAAACACATGTGTCTCACTGGGTGCATGTTTACTCCCCGTGCAAGAAATTTCAAACATTGAGGATCTTGATTTTTTAAATCTAGTACATCCAAAACTTATTTGAAATTCATGAAACTTATCATGTTGTCATATGGACACCAATACACAGTGGCATTGTACTTTTTTTTTGTCAAATTTGAGACAAGTTTTATGTAAACTTTATCTTCTTACAAACTGGAGATTATTAATAATTGCGAACCAATATCGCAAACGGATTATTTATTCGAACCGTGGGCGTTAGACCAACAATGGATACGTGCTAAGCTTCGGTTAAGCAATAAAGCGGCAGCATTAATCATCAAAATAGAAAAACAATATACATGCCGCCACACGACCCGTGTGCCGTGCGAGCAGGCATGAGTTGACGGGACGCATGCGAGCAGTCCACTGTGCAGGCAGACCGGGAGGCGTGCGTGCAGGTGTGTGAATTGACGGGAGGCATGCTCGCTGCGCAGTGTCATCGGGAGGCATGCCAGCAGTCCGGTGCGCAGGCTCATCGGGAGGCGAGCCAGCGGTTTGACCGCCGCCCGCCTCTCTCCCACTACGGACCCTCCCACTACTCCATACTAATGGCGCGCCTGAGCGGTCGCACCCCCCATCCTCGCCATACACACAATCCTCTCTCTTCGCCTGCATCATCGATGCCGCTCTCAGTCCTCAAAGCCGCTAGTGTATGAGGATGCAGCCGAAGCGCCCCATCGGAGGGAGTGGCGACGCCGGGGCTGTTGAAGCACCGGAGCATGGCGTGAAGATGGAGACAGAGGTTGCCGTCGCCGCCGATGAGGTATCGCTGCACCTTGACGTCGTCGACGACGTCGTGCTTCCACAGCCGGACCCGGAGGTCCACACCGACTTCGGCGACGACTCCAACGACGACGGAGAACCGGTTAGTCATCTATACCCATTTATGTGTCAAATACATCCTAGGGTTTCTCTGGTTACTCCCGCCTCCCCCTATTTGGAATAGAAATCCTATGGTTATGTTCTCTCAATCAATGAAATCTGAGTAAGTTTTGTTAGATCCGTGTAGTGTATTGACTGTTTGAATGGTACAAATGATAAGTGATTAGTTGTTTCATCTGTGCAAATGATTTCTGCTAATAATTCGACTAGGGTTGGTATTCGTGCTAATAATTCCTAACCAGGTCTAGACAATTGATTTTGAATGACCTACATATATGTTTGTGCCATTTTTTTTAAGACTGGTCTGTACATAGACGATTGTGCTTAAAAATCAAATCATAATCTTTGGATATGTCTAAAAAAATAGCCATAAATTCCTAATCCTACTTTACAGCATGTAAACATTGATTTGATGCCAAATTTTGGCAATTGCCAAATGTTCGCTAGAGATTAGTTTGTATTCCAAATTTGACGCCACATTTTTTTAACTATATGTATAGGTGCTATCTGACGATGCCGACAGTGAGGATGAAGATGGCCAGAGGAGGTACAAGAGGCAAATCCTCATGGAGCTTTATGCGGGAATGCATAACAGGTGTATTAGGACCTAGAACGGGGGCTATCGATGTCCATTTTGCAACCAAAAGCTTCATGACGCGTATCAAAGTGTTCTGGCACATCCAAGAGGACGAGTCATTGGCTCCTTCAGGCAGAAGTATTCTCGCAGGGTGGCGCACGCCGCGTACGCTGAGTACTTGGAGAAGCTTTAGGATCGTGCCGGCAGATGAGATAAGATGTGGGATCGAACTATGTATGGCTATGTAGTGTCTTAATTATAAATGCGCTTGAGTATGCTTAATGACGGTTGAACTATATACTTATGGTTGAACTATGCTTGTGTATGCTTATTATCTATGCCTCAGTATGTTTAATCTATGTTTACTTATGTCTAAATGTGGGATATGGATGCAATCAGTTCGGTTGATGGAATCTACCTCCGTCCTGGTTTATTGGTCCCCTTTGTAATTTGTGTTAAATTTTTACCAAAGATTTAACTGACAAAATGTTATTGCAGGTCAGCAAAAATTATATCGTTGGATGCATATTTGAACATAGTGTTCAATGATATAATTTTTGGTGACATGCAT
Source organism: Thinopyrum elongatum (assembly GCA_011799875.1). Taxonomy (NCBI): domain Eukaryota; kingdom Viridiplantae; phylum Streptophyta; class Magnoliopsida; order Poales; family Poaceae; genus Thinopyrum; species Thinopyrum elongatum. The sequence continues at coordinate 457,393,075 of CM022299.1, forward strand.
AAACATTTGTTGTTAAATCTTTGGTCAAAATTTGGCACAAATTACAAAGGGGACCAATAAACCAGGACGGAGGTAGTACGTCAATCACACACGGCTCCCAAATTGGAACCGTGTGCAATGACTTTCATTTTCCCAGTTACGTCAATCACACATGGTTGGCTCTAGCAAACCGTTGCCTCCAAAACTCTTTGTGTGACAGAAAACCCTCACCACCCAATTCAAAAAAGAAAAAAGAAAACCCTCATCATCCCCACGTCACAAAAACCTTCACCCCGCCCGCCACCCCCTCCGGTCCCCATTCACACCTGCACAAGCTCCTCCGCGACTCTGCATGGCACCGCCTATCGCCACAGCAACCATTTAGCTCGACGCTTGTCGCCGCCGCCAGGCTGCCGGCAAACCCTAGCACATTTCGCCACTTCCGCTTGTCGCTGCCTATCGCCATCGACTTTCTCAATGCTGCTCGCGGTTGACCCAGCTCCGCCCGATTGGGGAATCCGTGGTATTCAGGGTTTTTTCTCATGGACAACAAAGTAACTAATTTACTGAGATATTTTTTCATCTATTATCCCAGTTCATCTGCCTCCTTTACTCACCCGGCCGAAATCACCGTGAATTCATTTTTATTAGAGCTGATTTGAGGGTTTTCTTTCATTCATAGAGTCTACAGTGCGCGGACACATCAGGACTTTGCGGCCTCGGCCAGACATCCGTGCAGTTCCATCTCACCGTACTAGATGACCTCAGGATGCGCACGATATGTTCAATCTCACCCTACATCGGTTGGCATGGCCTATTTTCCTGAACATATACTATATATTGCTACATCTAGATAAAAGGTGCCACATGCAGCATGTGACGCCCCCGGCTTAATCATGCACTAATCATACACGCAAATGCACACGATCAAGCCTAAGGACTCACTTGAAGATATCACAACACAACTCTAAAACATTAATAAAGTCATACAAGCTTTATATTACAAGACAGGGCCTCGAGGGCTCGAATACATAGCTCGATGGCATACAAGCGTCAGCGGAAGCATTAGATATCTGAGTACAGACATAAGACAAAGAGATAAGCCTTTAACAAGGCGGGACAAAACAAAAGCTACGATCGAAAGGCGCAGGCCTCCTGCCTGGGACCCTCCGATCCTACTCCTGGTCGTCGGCCAGCTCGTAGCAGTAACCACTCTCGAGGTGGTAGTAGTAGTCATCGGCGGGGCAACTGTCTCAGGGGCTCCGTCATCTGGTCACGACAAACTGATATGGGGAGAAAAAGAAAGCAAAGCAACCGTGAGTACTCCGAAGTACTCAACAAGCAAGGATCTACACTACATATGCAACATTATCAAAGGAAGGCTATATATGTGGACTGGGCTACAGAAATGCCAGAATAGAGAGGAAAGCCTAGTCCTATCGAAGACTACCATCTTCAGCAGTCTTGCAGCAATAGAAGAGAGTACATCAGTACAATATAATGTAGTAGTAGTAATGTTATCAACCTCACCCAGAGATCCTTCCTCGACTCCCTGCGAGAAAGCAATCCCAGAGCCATACAGTCATCAACCTCGCCCAGAGATCCTTTCTCGACTCCCTGCGAGAAAGCAATCCCAGAGCCATACATTCATCAACCTCGCCTAGAGATCCTTTCTCGACTCCCTGCGAGAAAGCAATCCCAGAGCCATACATCCAGGTATCATCTCAAGTTCTAGTTGTATCGATCAGGATACAACTCCGAGTGTCCTTTATCGTAGGACCGGCTATCGATAGATGTTTTCTTCCCTGCAGGGGTGCACCAACTTACCCACCACGCTTGCTTAACTCCGGCCGGACACACTTTCCTGGGTCATGCCCGGCCTCGGCCAAACGATACACCGCAACCCTACCTAGAGCTCAGCAGAGAGGTCCCCGCCGATCTACATCCTAAGCGCTCAGGGGTCTTGGGCCATCGCCCTGTGCACTCCGGGTCGTTGTGTGCAGGGTGGATACCAGCACCGCCTCGGATGGCCGGCACGATCCGACCGTGCCACAATGCTGAACTGGACGTCTGACAGAGCTTTCAGCTGATGCTAAGATGCAGAGTGCCCATAACTGTTCCCACGTGATGGTTAGTGCTATCAGGCCAGAGGCCTGCTCGGATCAAATATCCAAATTGTTAGTGGATTAGGGGCTTGCGGAAACGAGCAGAGACTCATGATCGATGTGACCCCGTCGCCCCGTCTCGAGGACTTGCTGCAAGGGCTAAGAATGCCCGGCCGCGCCTCGTATTCATCACTCGGGCACCATCCAGGTCAACCCGTCTCGAAAAAGACTGTCGGGAACTCAGGTCCACCTCTACTGGGCGGTATCGCCTGTCCCTCCAATCCTGCAGTAAAAGTAACTCCCTCGGGTCCCCCTCGGGGCCGACCCGTTTCTAACAAGGTTCAGGGGTAAAGTCACAGTAACCGTGTGTCCATAACATCAAGGGAATCTGAGGTATCACCCTCGATGGATGCCCACTCGATGTAACCGTCAAGGTGAACTTAGGAGGAATCACCCTCGAGGTTCACACTTGAAGTGTTGCGTGACAGGGTCGTATTGGCAGTGGAGAAGGAGGAATCACCCTCGATGACCATGACCAATTATCTACCCTACAAGGTTAACATCAGAAGTGTTGACGAGGTATCACCCTCGGCACTCGATAGTAACCCAGTAGTGTCGTACAACTAAGGGGGGGTGATGTGTGGTGCCGGGGCCTGGTCTTCAATCCCGTTGATCGGGTCTTCTGTTAATCCAGCGGGGCAACAAGGGACAAAGTGGTGTTCTCTAGTGGGTCTCTACCCAGCCTATACTAAGTAGTTTAGGATAAGCAGGTAAGGTATCAATAGCAGGTTACAATAAACAGGCTATGCATCAGAATAGGAGCAATCAATTACAATAGCAAAATCTAATGCAAGCATGAGAAAATAGAATGGGCGATATCGGGATGATCAAAGGGGGGGGGCTTGCCTGGTTGCTCGGCGGCAAAGGCAAGGTCATCAGGGGCGTAGTCGATCTCCGGAGCTGCGCCGGTACCGGGCTCTATCGAGAGAGAAGAGGGGGTGGAAACAAATAAATACACGGCAAACGTATGCAACACAGAGCAGGCTATGCTAATGTGCAGTGTAGGGTTGCCTAAAAAGCATGTCTAAACCACTCTAGTTATTTTAGGATTAAAGTTGGAATTATTAACCGGTGTATATGCACTATTCATCTACCGAAAACAGGCAAAAAGTTGCAGGTTCACCTCCGTAGAGAGTTCCGACACGGAAACAGATGGCACGGTTGGAATCGTCTCGTCATTCTGAGCAACTTTCATGTACCAAATATATTTTCATCCGAGTTACGGATTATTTTCTATTATTTTTCTAAGTTTTAATTTACTTTTTTGGAATTAACAGAATTAATTTAAATAGATAAAAGCAATTACTGTGTCAGCATGACATCAGTATGATGTCATCAGTCAACAGTCAGCTTGACTGGTCAAACTGGCTCGTGGGTCCCGGTTGTCATTGTCTGATAACTAATTAACAGCTTAATTAGTTAAAGAGTTAATTAGGTTAAATAACAGGATTAATTAAGTTAATTATTATTATTATTATTATTTTAATTCTTTTTTTAAAAAACAGGGCGCTGGGCCCACATGTCATTGGCCTAGTGGGCCTAACGGGCGCTGGGGATCGGGTGCGGGCGTGGGCGACAGGGAACGGGCGATGGGCGGGCGCCCGTTAATGGGTGAACCCGGGCGGCGCCGACGGCGCGGCGAGCAGCGCCGGTGAGGATGAGCGAGCGGCGGTGGCGGGTGGCCAGGAGGGACGCGGGCGTCGGGCGCACGCCCAGGCCAGGGAGGGCAAGCCGCGGCGGCCAGGGGCAAGGCCAGTGGCGGAGACGAGCAATGCGAGGCGGGCGGCATGCGCGAGCGGTGGCGCTACGGGGGCAGGGGCGTGGCACGGGGCGCACACGTGCGGTGGCCGCGGCGAGGGCATGCGCGAGCGCGTGTGCGGCCGTGGGCGCGCACGAAGAGCGGCGAGCACAACCACAGGGAGGACGGCGCGCGCGGTGACCTGCGGGGAAGAGGAGGGGAGGTAGCGGCTCACAGGGGGCCGGACGGGGAGGGAGCGGGCTCGGGGTAGCGCTGTTGAGGAGGTCGGGGACGGCGACGGCGCGGTGAGGTGGCGGAGTTCGGGGAGGAGGTCGAGGCGCCCGGTGTGGCGACAGGGACGGGGCGGCGGTGCGGTGGTCCGGCGAGGTGGCTGAGCACGGCGGCGACGAGGAGGAGATCCGGCGACGGCGTAGTGGCGGACGCGGCGACGGGGGCGGTCGGGGTCGAGCCTCGATCCAGATCGGGGGGCGAGCGGGAGGAGGGAGTGGGGTGGGGATCGTGGGGGTAGTGGGCTAGGGTTCCTGGGGGGGAAGGGGTAAGTAGGTGGAGGGGTGGTCCGTCCTGGTGGGTTAGTTGGGCCAAGGCCCAGTTGGGCCAGGGGGCTTTTCTTTTTATTTTATTTCCCTTTTGTTTTTCTGTTTTCTCTCTTTCTCACATTGCAAAAAGTTTAGTCACGATTTGAGTTTTGTAAAATATGAGATTATGCCACTTAAGTACTATGCAATATTTAGTAATGCCAGAAAATGGTTTGGTAAATAAATGATTTCATTAGAATTTTATTTAATTGAAAATTTATTAATTAGTGTTGTTTTGTTACTGTTCTAGGTTGTTAGAGTCACTCAACTAATACTAATAATGTTGGTTTCAATTTTATAATCGCATTGGGATTATTTGCAACAGTAGGAATATTTTAGTTGCTGGATTTGAACAACTTTTATTTATCACTTAAAGTTTGAAAAATTCATTTGAATTGGAATTTGGAATGGATGACAATAATGATGATCAAGCACTGTTGAACAGGATGGTTTGGCATTATCAAAAGGCAATCACTGTAGCCATTACATAGGGATGTTACAATTCTCCTCCACTAAAAGAAATTCTCATCCCGAGAATTCAGGAGGTAGAAGGAAAAAGATCGGGGTATTCCTCCTGAAGATGGTCCTCGCGTTCCCAAGTGGCTTCATCTTCCGTATGATTTGACCACTGCACTTTGAGGAACTTGGTCGTCTTCTGACGGGTTCGACGTTCAGATTCATTGAGGATGCGGATCGGATGCTCCTTATAAGAAAGATCATCATGCAATTCGAGCATCTCGTGATCCATTGCGCGGTGCGGAGATTCCTTGAAGCAACGACGAAGTTGCGACACATGGAAGACGTCATGGATATGAGAGAATTGCGGTGGCAACTCCAATTTATATGCCACCTGGCCACGTCTGGCGAGAATGCGAAAAGGACCAATGTAGCATGGAGCTAACTTGCCCTTGATTCCAAAGCGGTGAGTGCCCTTCATAGGAGTGACACGCAGATAAGCTTGATCACCAGGTTGATAAGTCAAACCCCATCATTTGCGATCGTACTTGCTCTTCTGGCGGTCCTGAGCCGCCTTGAGATTTTCCCGGACAATTCAGACTTGCTCTTCGGCGTGTTGAATAATATCTAGACCCATGAGCGGTCGTTCCCCAGTTTCTGACCAATTCAGAGGGGTTCGACACTTACGTCCATAAAGTACTTCGAAGGGAGCCATTTTCAAGCTGGCTTAATAGCTGTTGTTGTATGAGAATTCCGCATAAGGAAGAGATTCTTCCCACTTCTTGCCGAAAGATATAACACAAGCCCGAAGCATGTCTTCAAGCACTTGATTGACTCGCTCGACTTGGCCTTGAGACTGGGGGTGATATGCTGAACTCCAAATAATATGAGTTCCCATAGCTTTTTGGAAACTTTCCCAGAACTTTGAGATGAAAAGACTGCCATGGTCCGAACTGATCTCCTTCGGAATACCGTGGAGTGATACAATTCTGGAGATATATAATTCTGCTAACTGACTAGCAGTGATCGTCTCCTTGACAGACAGAAAGTGTCCACCTTTAGAGAGTTGGTCTACGACGACAAGAATAGCATCGTGACCCTTCTATGACTTGGGAAGGCCAGTAATGAAATCCATTTGAACCTTATCCCATTTCCATAGAGGAATAGGAAGTGGTTGCAGAATTCCAGCCGACTTTTGATGTTCTGCTTTAACGCGATGACACACATCACATTCAGCAACATATCGAGCAATGTCCTGCTTCATTCTAGACCACCAGTACCTTTGTCGGAGATCATGATACATTTTGGTGCTACCCGGATGAATAGACAGCGGTGTATCATGTGCCTCCTTCATGACCTTGTCAGACATAAGCTCGAAGCGAGGTACTACAATGCGGTCTCTGAAGTACAAGGTTCCATCTTCAGACAGCGAGAAATCCCTGTACTTTTCAAGGTGAAGATCTTTCTTCATGAGATCAATTTCAGCATCTTTAGCTTTCGCACTCTTAACGGCCTTCTCAAGGTCTGGTTCAACAACCAAGGTTTTTAGGTATCCTTGAGGAACTATCTTGATATTTAACTTTCGAAGCTCTTCATACAGAAGTGGTTGCTCTAGCTGGACTTCAAGTTCACAACAATAGGCTTTACGGCTCAATGCATCAGCCATTACATTAGCCTTGCCAGGGATATAAGAAATACCCAAATCATAGTCCGCAATGGTCTCCATCCATCTTTGCTGACGGAGGTTTAGAGATGGCTGAGTGAACAAGTACTTCAGACTTTTATGATCCATGTAGATCTCGCAACGATTACCGAGGAGGTAATGTCGCCACAACTGCAATGCATAGATGACAGCAGCTAGTTCTAGATCATGTACCGGATAATTCTCTTCATGCGGGTGCAACTGTCGAGAGCCATAAGCAATCACTTTACGCTCTTGCATTAGGACACAGCCTAATCCTTCACGGGATGTGTCACAATAAATCACGAAAGTCTTTGCGAGAATCTGGAGGAGCAAGTACTGGGGCAGATGTCAGCTTGTCTTTGAGTGTTTGAAAACTTTTCTGACATTTTTCTGTCCACTCAAACTTAACGCCCTTGTGAAGCAGATCAGTCAGAGGCTTAGCAATCTTTGAGAAATTCTCGACAAAGCGACGGCAATAGCTTGCAAGGCCGAGAAAACTTCTGACTTGCTTGACATTCTTCGGTGGAGTCCAGTCAAGAATAGCCTGAACTCGTTCTGGGTTAACAGCAATGCCATCTTTGGAGATCACGTGGCCGAGATATGTCACTTCAGACAACCAGAATTCACATTTGGAATACTTGGCATAGAGCTGGTGTTCTCTAAGCCTTTCCAGAACAAGACGTAGGTGTTCAGCATGTTCTTCCTTATTCTTTGAATAAACCAGAATATCATCTAGATATACCACGACGAACTTGTCGAGGTAATCCATGAAGATGTAATTCATCAGTCGGGAGAATGTGGCTGGAGCATTTGTTAAGCCAAATGACATGACAGTGTACTCATAAGAACCATAGCGAGTAACGAACGCTGTCTTCGGAATATCCTCTTCACGAACTCGGATCTGGTGGTATCCCAATCTCAAATCAAGCTTAGATAATTCTGAGGAACCAGCAAGTTGATCATACGGATCGTTGATTCTGGGAAGCGGATACTTGTTCTGAATTGTTGCTTGGTTGATAGGTCGGTAATCTTGAACCAACCGATTCGTACCATCCTTCTTCTTGACAAAGAGGGAAGGTGCTCCCCAAGCAGATGAACTGGGGCGGATGAAACCCTTTTTAAGTGACTTGTCAATTTCCTCCTTAAGTTCAAGAAGGTGGTGCGGAGGCATCTTATAAGGACGCTTCGCAATAGGGGTGGTGTCAGGCTTCAAGTCGATGACAAACTCGACAGCTCTAGCAGGCGAAATTCCTGGAAGTTCTTCTGGGAAGACATCTTGAAAATCACGAACAACTGGAACGTTCTCGATGCCTTCAAGAGGTGAGGCGTTCAAAGCATTCAGAGCATATATCTGGCTCTCAGCATCCTGAGCTATTCGGGCTGAGTATTTGATTGTCTGGCCAGAAGGATGGGTAAGTTGGACTTGCTTAGCGGCATAGTCAATCAAAGCATTGTGGGTGATCAACCAGTCCATCCCGAGAATGATGTCTATGTCGGAAGGTCCAAGTACAATGAGAGAAGCAGGAAAAAGTAGATCTCCAATTTCGATGTGGTTGTGAGGGCTTACCATTGTGGTTTGCCACTTGGATCTCGGGGACTGAACCATTAGAGGAGTGGGTAATTTTTCCAGGTATAACTCATGTGACTGAGCAAATTGTTGGGACACAAAAGCATGTGATGCTCCTGAATCAAAGAGAACAGAGGCTGGTACTGAATTCACAGAGAGTGTTCCCAGCACAATAGTCGGTTCCTTCTGAGCCTTTTCAGCCTTGACATGATTGGCATGGCCAAGTACAACAGCAGACGGTATGATATTACGGTTCCTGAATCGGCGGTTTTGACAACTCTTCTTACGACCAACAGGAGGGCAAGATGCATTCTGATCATTATGGGATGGAGCCACAACATTGGACTGTCCACCCTGAATCGTTAGTTGTCTCGGCGGCAGAGGCAGACGAGGTGCAACATAAGACGGACTTGGTGTTGGAGCAGGTCGATGATGAACATTGTGTGGGATCCAGACTTGACGTTTCTGAACAGGCTGACCCGAGGATGAGCCAACATCACGAGTGCGCTTGAGCGACTCCTGGTGTTTAGTTAGAGCAGTCTCAACTCGGAAAGTTTGGCTGACAAGCGTTGCCAAGTCTGTACAATCATGGACAGCAAGTGCGAGGTTTATATCAGTACGCAGTCCTTCACGGAATTTCTCCTGCTTGCGTGTGTCAGTGCAGACGTCATCCACAACATAGCGGGATAATTCAAGGAATTTCCTCTGGTATTCATCCACAACCATTGTGTCCTGTGTGAGTTTGCGAAACTCCTGCTTCTTCTGGTCCATCAGACCTGGAGGAATGTACTGTGCACGAAAAGCTGACTGAAATTCCTGCCAAGTGGCTACAGATTCAGCAGGCAACATACCCTTGTGGCTTTCCCACCATTGAGCAGCTGAACCCCTCAGGTGATACGTCACATAGGTGACGTAACTGTCAGGGATAACATTAGCCAACTTCAACTGAAAGGCAACGTCACGGAGCCAATCATCAGCATCCATTGGATCAGTCGAGCTGTGAAAAGTGGACGGATTGAGGCGCACAAATTCTGGCAGAGTTATTGGAGCAGACTGTTGCTGAGCATTCTGAGTTGGGAACTGAGCCAATACTCCGGTCATAAACTGACGGTTGAATTCAAACTGCTGCATCATTGCGGCAATATAAGGTGGAGGTGGGGGATCATCAGCCATCCTGCCAAATTAACAGGGGCAGTTTAGCAAGAAAAACTGCATGTGTAAAAGGTCATTCACGATGTAACATGGGAAATGAACAAGAAGGGCATTAGATATATGATAGTAGTCGTTAAAGACATACCAATCCATGCACAGAGTTAGAGTCAAATGGATAGTACGTGCTCAGGAACGCTCGCAGCTAGACAAACTAGGCGGCGCGCAGGCACGCGGTAAGGAAGTACACAACGTGACATAACAAAGGCTATATCAACGTCGGAGAAAACTGCTGGAGCGAGGAATCTGCCAGTGACAACACAGGGTGCCCTTGATAAAAGGATCCTGTAAGCAGAACCTGGCCCACAATCTTGAAGCAAGGGGGATATTTTCAGAACTCCGGGTGGATGTGATCACGAGAACCTAATGTTGGAGTTAGTAAAATTTTAACCCGAAAGGAAGAGAGATCAGAGTCCCAGAGTAAAGATCGAGGAGTAAAAGATCCTAATACCACCCAATGACGACGTGGGCCCGTAAGCCACATAGCCAAGTTAGTAAAACAGTTTTGGACCACTAGACTCAACTTCGGCCAAGGAGTTGGAAGGGGGTTCCTACAGGCAGTCGGCTCTGATACCAACCTGTGACGCCCTCAGCTTAATCGTGCACTAATCATACATGCAAATGCACACGGTCAAGCCTAAGGAGTCACTTGAAGATATCACAACACAACTCTAAAACATAACTAAAGTCATACAAGCTTTATATTACAAGCCAGGGCCTCGAAGGCTCGAATACATAGCTCGATGGCATACAAGCGTCAGCGGAAGCATTAGATATCTGAGTACAGACATAAGACAGAAAGATAAGCCTTTAACAAGGCGGGACAAAACAAAAGCTACGATCGAAAGGCGCAGGCCTCCTGCCTGGGACCCTCCGATCCTACTCCTGGTCGTCGGCCAGCTCGTAGCAGTAACCACTCTCGAGGTGGTAGTAGTAGTCGTCGACGGGGCAGCTATCTCAGGGGCTCCGTCATCTGGTCACGACAAACTGATATGGGGAGAAAAAGAAAGCAAAGCAACCGTGAGTACTCTGAAGTACTCAGCAAGCAAGGATCTACACTACATATGCAACATTATCAAAGGAAGGCTGTATATATGGACTGGGCTGCAGAAATGCCAGAATAGAGAGGAAAGCCTAGTCCTATCGAAGACTAGCATCTTCAGCGGTCTTGCAGCAATAGAAGAGAGTAGATCAGTACAATATAATGTAGTAGTAATGTTATCAACCTCACCCAGAGATCCTTCCTCAACTCCCTGCGAGAAAGCAATCCCAGAGCCATACAGTCATCAACCTCGCCCAAAGATCCTTTCTCGACTCCCTGGGAGAAAGCAATCCCAGAGCCATACATTCATCAACCTCGCCCATAGATCCTTTCTCGACTCCTACGAGAAAGCAATCCCAGAGCCATACATCCAGGTATCATCTCAAGTTCTAGTTGTATCGATCAGGATACAACTCCGAGTGTCCTTTACCGTAGGACCGGCTATCGATAGATGTTTTCTTCCCTGCAGGGGTGCACCAACTTACCCACCACGCTCGCTTAACTCCGGCCGGACACACTTTCCTGGGTCATGCCCGGCCTCGGCCAAATGATACACCGCAACCCTACCTAGAGCTCAGCAGAGAGGTCCCCGCCGGTCTACATCCTAAGCGCTCAGGGGTCTTGGGCCATCGCCCTGTGCACTCCGGGTCGTTGTGTGCAGGGTGGATACCAACACCGCCTCGGATGGCCGGCACGATCCGACCGTGCCACAATGCTGAATTGGACGTCTGATAGAGCTTTCGGCTGATGCTACGATGCAGAGTGCCCATAACTGTTCCCACGTGATGGTTAGTGCTATCAGGCCAGAGGCCTGCTCGGATCAAATATCCAAATCGTTAGTGGATTAGGGGCTTGCGGAAACGAGCAGAGACTCATGATCGATGTGACCCCGTCGCCCCGTCTCGAGGACTTGCTGCAAGGGCTAAGAATGCCCGGCCGCGCCTCGTATTCATCACTTGAGCACCATCCAGGTCAACCCGTCTCGAAAAAGACTGTCGGGAACTCAGGTCCACCTCTACTGGGCAGTACCGCCTGTCCCTCTAGTCCTGCAGTAAAAGTAACTCCCTCGGGTCCCCCTCGGGGCCGACCCGTTTCTAACAAGGTTCAAGGGTAAAGTCACAGTAACCGTGTGTCCATAACATCAAGGGAATCCGAGGCATCACCCTCGATGGATGCCCACTCGATGTAACCGTCAAGGTTAACTTAGGAGGAATCACCCTCGAGGTTCACACTTGAAGTGTTGCGTGACAGGGTCGTATTGGCAGTGGAGAAGGAGGAATCACCCTCGATGACCACGACCAATTATCTACCCTACAAGGTTAACATCAGAAGTGCTGACGAGGTATCACCCTCGGCACTCGATAGTAACCCAGTAGTGTCGTACAACTAAGGGGGGGGGGGGTGATGTGCGGTGCCGGGGCCTGGTCTTCAATCACGTTGATCGGGTCTTCTGTTAATCCAGCGGGGCAACAAGGGACAAAGTGGGGTTCTCTAGTGGGTCTCTACCCAGCCTATACTAAACAGTTTAGGATAAGCAGGTAAGGTATCAATAGCAGGTTACAATAAACATGCTATGCATCAGAATAGGAGCAATCAATTACAATAGCAAAATCTAATGCAAGCATGAGAAAATAGAATGGGCGATATCGGGATGATCAAAGGGGGGGCTTGCCTGGTTGCTCGGCGGCAAAGGCAAGGTCGTCAGGGGCGTAGTCGATCTCCGGAGCTGCGCCGGTACCGGGCTCTATCGAGAGAGAAGAGGGAGAGGAAACAGATAAATACACGGCAAACATATGCAACACAGAGCAGGCTATGCTAACGTGCAGTGTAGGGTTGCCTAAAAGCATGTCTAAACCACTCTAGTTATTTTAGGATTAAAGTTGGAATTATTAACCAGTGTATATGCACTATTCATCTACCGGAAACAGGCAAAAAGTTGCGGGTTCACCTCCGTAGAGAGTTCCGACACGGAAACAGATGGCACGGTTGGAATCGTCTCGTCGTTCTGAGCAACTTTCATGTACCAAATATATTTTCATCCGAGTTACGGATTATTTTCTATTATTTTTCTAAGTGTTAATTTACTTTTTTGGAATTAACAGAATTAATTTAAATAGATAAAAGCAATTACTGTGTCAGCATGACATCAGCATGATGTCATCAGTCAACAGTCAGCTTGACTGGTCAAACTAGCTCGTGGGTCCCGGTTGTCATTGTCTGATAACTAATTAACAGCTTAATTAGTTAAAGAGTTAATTAGGTTAAATAATAGGATTAATTAAGTTAATTAATTATTTAACTAATTTATTTATTATTATTATTATTATTATTATTATTTTAATTCTTTTTAAAAAAAACAGGGCGCTGGGCCCACATGTCATTGGCCTAGTGGGCCTAATGGGCGCTGGGGATCGGGTGCGGGCGTGGGCGACAGGGAACGGGCGACGGGCGGGCGCCCGTTAATGGGCGAACCCGGGCGGCACCGACGGCGCAGCGAGCAGCACCAGCGAGGATGAGCGAGCGGCGGTGGTGGGTGGCCAGGAGGGACGCGACGTCGGGCGCACGCCCAGGCCAGGGGGGCAAGCCGCGGCGGCCAGGGGCGAGGCCAGTGGCGGAGACGAGCAAGGCGAGGCGGGCGACGTGCGCGAGCGGTGGCGCTGCGGGGGCAGGGGCGTGGCACGGGACGCACGCGTGCGGTGGCTGCGGCGAGGGCATGCGCGAGCGCGCGCGCGGCCGTGGGCGCGCACGAAGCGCGGCGAGCATAGCCACAGGGAGGACGGCGCGCGCGGTGACCTGCGGGGAAAGAGAAGGGGAGGGAGCGGCTCACAGGGGGCCGGACGGGGAGGGTAGCGGGCTCGGGGTAGCGCTGTTGAGGAGGTCGGGGACGGCGACGGCGCGGTGAGGTGGTGGCGTTCGGGGAGGAGGTCGAGGCGCCCGGCGTGGCGACGGGGACGGGGCGGCGGTGCGGTGGTCCAGCGAGGTGGCTGAGCACGGCGGCGACGAGGAGGAGATTCGGCGACGGCGTTGTGGCGGAAGCGGCGACGGGGGCGGTCGGGGTCGAGCTCCGATCCTGATCGGGGGGGGGGGGGAGGCGAAGCGGGAGGAGGGAGTGGGGTGGGGATCGTGGGGTGTGGGGGTAGTGGGCTAGGGTTCCTGGGGGGGAAGGGGTAAGTAGGTGGAGGGTGGGCCGTCCTGGTGGGTTAGCTGGGCCAAGGCCCAGTTGGGCCAGGCGGCTTTTCTTTTTATTTTATTTCCCTTTTGTTTTTCTGTTTTCTCTCTTTCTCACATTGCAAAAATTTTAGTCACGATTTGAGTTTTGTAAAATATGAGATTATGCCACTTAAGTACTATGCAAATTTAGTAATGCCAGAAAATGGTTTGGTAAATAAATGATTTCATTAGAATTTTATTTAATTGAAAAAATATTAATTAGTGTTGTTTTGTTACTTTTCTAGGTTGTTAGAGTCACTCAACTAATACTAATAATGTTGGTTTCAATTTTATAATCGCATTGGGATTATTTGCAATAGTAGGAACATTTTAGTTCCTGGATTTGAACAACTTGTATTTATCACTTAAAGTTTGAAAAATTCATTTGAATTGGAATTCGGAATGGATGACAATAATGATGATCAAGCACTGTTGAACAGGATGGTTTGGCATTATCAAAAGGCAATCACCGTAGCCATTACATAGGGATGTTACACAGCATATACGTCAAAGGGGATTTCTTTCCTCTTCTTTCTATATTAGGCAAATTCATGATGTATTGTTCTTTCGATTACTCTCATATTTCCATGACATCATGGTTACCCTATCTGTTTAATTATAGTTTTTTGTCCTTTGATTTCAACTGTTGTACTGTTCTTTCAATTTCACCCATATTTGCATTTTACCATATTCTTTAACAATCTAACATTTTCTGCAGCACATCCCTTGCTATGCAACAACATCTGTAGTACACAATCTTGCCCTTTGCATAACTCAAGACTGCAGGGACGTCATACTGAACACAAACCATGGATTTACAATCGTTGCTACTGTAAGACTTGATGAACGTGGTGACTCCTATTTTGGCAGGGGCCTTTGGATAGAAATTTCTAAGTTTTATATACTGAAAGCTGGCACTAAAATTGCACTGCACATAAAAGAGCCTGGTCATGAGATATATGCTAACTTCCCCAACGATATCATCCGTCCAGACTTTGTTCGAAGTAAGTGTTCTTTTCAAGTATCTGCATGTTGACTTACCCAAGAATATCAAAGGAATTGTGTAGTATTTAAGCAACCAATTGTTATTCCATTTTCTTACTCTATTCCTACCTACTAACTTCTAGTTACCAATACACTTTTCTTTTGCCCTGTTGTAACTAAATATTCCCTGTACTCCCACTTCTATCAGAAAGCGCCGCTGACGAGGAGACTCCGGAGGTGGAGAACGGGGCTGCCAACAAGCGGAGGCGGGTCGAGCAAGAACCACAAGCGACTCTAGCAGGCCTAGACTTCATCAGCAGCCTCCTCGATGATATGTTGATAGTCATCATCTCCCTCCTCCCAATCAAATATGGGGCGCAGACAACCGTCCTTTCCCGACGGTGGTGCCCCCTATGGCACTTCACCCCTCTTGACCTCATCGACACCCACGAGCTCTGCCATGGCTATCGCAAAAGCTTGGATGCGTTCTCCCAGATCCTCGGCAGTCACCATGGCTCAACCAGAGGCCTTAGAATGGGCAAGTTCCGTTCCAACGGCAAGGACCGAGCCAAGCTTGACGAGTGGTTCCGATCCCCCGACCTAGATCAGTTCGAGGAGCTCACTTTTGATGATGGGCATATGCGCTCGCTGCTAACGTCCGCGCTCTGCCTCGCGCCCATGCTGCGTGTCGCCAAGTTCATGAACTGCCATCCCCCCTTAATGACGCGCCCGCTCTTATTCTACCACGACTGAAGCACCTCGAGGTCGTCGCCGTCTGCCTCCCAAACGGTGACATGGAGCGCCTGCTCCGCGGCTGTACTGCACTCGAGTACCTTTGTCTTCAGGCGATCAATGGGTTGAGTATATTCCACATCACCTCCATGACTCTCCGGACTATTTATGTGTGTTGCTGGTGCTGCAATAAGACATCACAAAATGGGTACCACGGTATGGTCATTAAGGACACACCTTCACTTGAGAGATTACTTGTAGTTGATCAAGAAGGTCCAACAAGAATCAATGTCATTTCTGCGCCGAAATTGACAGTGGTGGGTTACTCGTCTGACAAATACTCCGAACTTGTTATTGGATCCACACCCGTTCAGGTACAACGGTCGCCTTCTACCTCTCCTTCTTGAAATTAACATTATTTCTAATTTTGAAGATGTATGTTCATCTGTCATCCACAAAATAATTCCGACAAGCTTGACCCCGAAACTGCGCACAGTGAAGGTCTTGGCACTAGAATCTATCGGCCTCAACCTGGACCAAGTTGTCAGTTTCCTGAGATGCTTTCCGTGCCTGGAGAAGCTATATATCGAGGTGATGTTCCTTTCTTGTTAAATGTTAACCATAAGGGAGTTCAATTTTTGACACCTTTTCCCAAGTTTACAATGACAGTGTACTATGACTTCTGAAGGAATTTTGGAGGATTTCAATACATACATGCCCCCCCCCATATTGGTTGCTTGATCCATATGGTTACAATCCATAAGCATTTCTCCTTTGGATTCATCTGTACTAGTTTTCTTAGGGAATTTTTCATCCACTCTTGTGAAGAAGGCTACATTTTTCTAGATTGTAATCAAATGCCCATGTTAATCATGTCGGATCAAAGATGACACGTTAGTGCATTTTACAAATCCTACAAACCAAATAGGCCTGTAGTAGTATTCAAAACTGCATGTAGGCACTAACATGTTTTCTTCTTTTGCAGATACGATTAGGCCCAGTGGTGGATAATGTGATACAATATAACAATCACATTGAATGCCTAGATCTGCATCTATCAGAAATTACTTTGAACTCATACCGAGGGACCTTACCGAAGATTATATTTGATAGGTTCTTTGTTGTCAGAGCAAAGGTGCTGAAGGTAATGAGGTTTGCCCTACATTTTATTTCGCAAAAATGAATGGTTTGTTGATCAGCGCCGGCGGCTGCGGCAGAATGGAATAGGCTCCGAAAAAGCTGAATTTCATTTTGGAACTTCAGATGACAGAGTAATCGAAAGTCATCGTGTCAACCCCATACATGACTTCTCAGTGGCTGATCCCTTTGCAAAAATTATGAGGTTTCGAAACCAGCCTTACAAGTGGTAATATTAGTTTGAACCTCTCTTATATCCATGTTCAGCGGATCGGCGCGGGCGTTTGCAGCTGATGAGCTGAATTTCATTTCTAATATCAGTTTGAACCTTGTAATCTTCGAATTTGAGCCATATAACTCTGGATTTTGAACCTTGTAATATTTTGAGCTTTTGTGGTACAATCGCTGAAATGGCATCGTATGAGACTCGTATATTGGTAGTACTATTTTGACCTTAATATGCAATGGACTTAGATTTTATTAACCATTCTCGAATGTGTTTCCCTTGTCAATCTCATCGCAAACGATCTGTATATCTAACTCAACTGTGATCTTCGACATTATTGCACACAGTTGGTTTCTTCAACCGTGTGCCCTGTAGAGAGCAGAATTAATTATTGCACTCGAGTGTCCATCATCACCCTTCTGTGTAACTTTGACCTCGTCAGACACGGGTAAACTTATGATCGAAGTCATTCCACACACTTATTTAATCGTTACAAAGCTTTTTGCCAATAAACGCTCATGATTTGTCCCTCTTCTAGCCGACGCGTGGCCAAACTAGCTGGGCAGGAAGCTTGCACGGTAAACTGCGTGGTTGCGCGGGAACAGGCTCACTAATGATACATTTGGCGCCACTTCGAGCCCACGCGTGGTCAAACGAAATGCGTGCGGGGTGCTCAAGCGTGCACTGGAATCCTCTGCTATGAACACGATGACAAGACATGACGATTACAGGCCGGCCGGCCCCCATTTATTACAGCGGCCATTTAACCCTTGTGTCTCTTCAACCTTTCGATCGCGCCCCAGTATTGCAAGAAGCACACCCACCATGACAAATTCTTAGAGGGTATCCTGCACGGCTCCCATGGCGCTCTGAGCGGCTGACGATGACGAGCAGCAATTCACCATTCATGCCATGGTGGACACCCACAGAAGGTTCACGGAGCTCTCGGTGGTGTACACCAACAACCCGGTCTGGGTGGATCACTCCATCCACATCATGGAGCTGTTGCTTGCTGAGGAGAAGTACAAGGTGGTCGGGTTCGACCTCGAGTACACCCGCGCTCGTGCCGGGTCTCGTCCCAAGGTCGCCGTCACCCAGATGTGTGTGCGCAATCACGTCCTCGTCTACCACTACTTCCTGGCCACAAGGCCTTGCGAGCGTTTCGCCAGGTTTATCGACAGCCCCCACTACATGTTCGCTACGGTGGACATCACCAACGATGTAAAGGTGCTCAAGAATTCGGGCATCGCCTTCCAGAATCTTGTCGACATCCAGGGCCAATACAAGATCCCGGGCAACAAGGAGCATGAGAAGGACTCACTGGTTCACCTCACCGAGGCCATCATCGACCCCTACTACAGAGACATGAAGGATTCCTATAACAAGGACAAGCGTGCCTGGCACTCGGCCTGGATGGAGAAACTCGACAAAGCTCACGTCGTGTACGCGGCCAAGGAGGCGTAGACGAGCTACGAGATGTACAGGCGGATCGTTGACATGAGGAAGTGCCTCCTTCCCCAAAACGGCCAGGGATCCAGCCGGAAGTAGAGCAATGGCAAGCGTCGTCGCAACAAGATGTAAATGATTAGATGTTCGTTTCTCCTAATTTAGTATGCATGTAATTGCTTACTTTGGTGTGTGGAAATGTTATGTGTGTAGTCACTTATGTGTATGCTTAATTTAGTTATGCAATGCTGTTCTTGTAAGTATATATGTTGATGTTCTGTAGACAGAGCAAATCACATCGCACACCGACTAAACAATGGAACCCATCGGTGATGATTTCATCAATCACTCAAATTGTATACCAGCAATCGTTTGCTCACGACACACACGGCTTGGTAACAGGAATCGTCTATGTTGTTATCGGTCTTCCCACACATTTCCGATTACAGACCTGTTTGCCGCGTATCACACACATCTTGTTAAGTTGAACCATTTCTGTTCTCTTGGCTCAACGCAAACAGTTCATTCGAGTGAACTGTATGCCGTATGTCGCACGCACCTTCATCTGGCTGACCGTTTCTTTTGTGTTGCCTAATCACAAATAGTTCATCCGAGTGAATTGTATGCCGTATATCGCACACATCTTCATCTGGTTACCCATTTCTGTTGTTCCGCCTCATCACAAACAGTTTATCGGGGTGAACTGTATGCCGTATATCGCACACGCCTTGATCTGGCTACCCGTTTTTGTTATTCTGTCTCATCGCAAACAGTTCGTATGGATCAGCCGTATGCCCCGCATCGCACACGCAACTAAAATCTGAACTGTGTTTGATGTATCCATCATCGCAAACGTTTTGCATCTTTTTTGACGAGTTTTTACATCACCGTTTGCGATTAATGCATCGCACACAGTTTCGTCGAAGGGTCTCTGATTGTAGTGTCGCGTTAGCAGCATCCTGCAGTAGTGGAGGAATGGTTGGTGTCAGCAGAACAACCTTGGTGTATAAAATAAAAACACAAAGATAAGATTGTCTCACACTGCATCCAATATGCTTCATTATATACTTCACTGTCTAATTGAGAAACTTCCTAATTGATTCTTGCAAAAGAATTGGGAACCACTTCAATATTGGAGAAAACTAGACTAAGAGGAAACCATTGGAGAAGATGTAATGCTTCCTGATTTCTTGTATTCAGAATGACTAGATGTCAAATTAATGACAAAATGATGTACCAATCTAGGGTTGATTGTTTCCAGTTTTGGTTACATCGACAGGGCATGAGAACTAAAGATCAACTCAAAAATGGTCTCTGCCACCGGTGAGTTCATGCTAATGATGTACCTTTTTTTGCTGGAAACTAATGATGTACCAATCAGAATGACTAGGAATGTCAAATTAATGACAAAATGATGTACCAATCTAGAGTTGATTGTTTCCAGTTTTGGTTACATCAACAGGGCATGAGAACTATAGATCAATTCAAAAATGGTCTCTGCCGCCGGTGAGTTCATGCTAATGAATGTCGATGCTATGGTCTTCTCTAATTCACGACATGTAGGATATGGTGTGATAATATGAGATCACTTAATGTCTCTACAAGCAGCTAGAAGGGGCTTTGTTGATCAAGTTGAGAATCTGGAACTAGTAGATGTAGGGTAACAGAACAGAGAACAAGAAAAAATTATGTCCTGCGCACCAGCTCAGGACCACTATGAAGATGCATACAAGGTTTGATCTGATCATTACCAACTCATAGTGCAACGGAAGAAGAGTTAGTGAAGATCGTTGGGGCGGATTCCCGCAGCTAGGATTTACAACCTCCCAACCACGAGAACTTTCTCCCGCGAACAGTCCCTCGAACAATCCCTTAGATAGTCCCTCGAACAGAAGAATGAACGTACGATCTCTCTACCGGATTGCACACATACGGTGTCACCTATCCAGTGACGGTACACCATCCAGAACTATTCGCTACCGGATACTAGGCAGCCTTTCGGCGCTATAAAACTATTTCATGGAGGGAGAGAGAGAGAGAGAGAGAGATCATTGCAAGCCATTTGTGTGAGAACTTGAGATGTGTTGAAGAGCACCTTCACCCCTCTATTTATAGTGGAGGAAAGGGTGGGAAGGCATGAGGATGGCTGCCCAAAAATGGGGCCCCCTCACCAACATTGCCCCCCAAAAGGGGGAGCTTGCCCCCAAGGGGGGCCCCTTTGTCCATGGCGCCCCATGCAGGGGGCTTCCCCCAAGGGCCCCCTCCCAACATTTCTCCACCATTTGTGGGGGCTGCCCCCCCACCATGGTCCCCCCAACAAGCTTCCATCAATTGTGGGCCCCCTTTAGTCATTTTAAGCCAGGTGCAAAAAAATTAGTTTCTTCCAAAGGCCTATTTTCTCTGAGTTAAAACTGAGTTTCTTTACCAGTTTATATGGAAAATACTTACTGCATGTGCCCATTTTGCAAATTTTATGTTTGTGTATACAAAATAGTTTTGAACAGTTTTCCATTGTTTTTCTTTAATTTCCTATCTATAGTGAATTGTATTGGCCAGGAGGCCTACAAAGGGCCTTGTTGGCGTCAGCGTTCGTGCTGCCGTAGAAACTTTTGATCTCGGGAACGTTCCTACCAAATGTTTCGTTCGGTCCGACGCCTCCCCAGACCGAACGTTCGGTCCTTATTGGGGTCTTTTTTTAGTGTTTCAAAATCAGTTTAGAGCATCTCTAGCAGATCCTGTAAACCGAGGTACCGCAAATTTCGGTTAAGGGATATTGTAAAACGAATTTGCGATACCGTGGAGGGTACGGCAGAACAAATCCTTCATACAATACTGCATAATTTAAACTTAGACTTCCTGCCACTATAGTTCACCGGAGTTCATCACACATTCAAGCACACAAACTTAAAAACACAGTAGATAAACCTAATCTAAACTACTCTAGGGCTTGATATTGAGATAGTACTCGGTCGTGAAGTTGGAGAGAGTGAAGGCGAGCTGGTACTCCTCCTTGGACGCCTCGAGCCGTGCGGCGACGCCTTTTTCTCCGTCCGCGACCGCCTCCTTTGCCTCGACGAGCTCGAGCTTTGCCTCGCGAAAACGCTTGGTGGTCGGCCAAAGGATGTCCCCGATCTCGTCGAACTTCCTCCACGCCTCCAGTTGCTACCGCGGGAGAGGGTGTCACGCGCCCTCGCCTGCACGCGGTGTCATTCCTCGACCAGGAGCGGATGGAGCTGCCGACCTCCTCGTCGTGGCGGGCCCGCTTGTGCGGCGGTGAGTCGCCGCGGCCCCCACGGCCACCAGGCCTGCGACCTCCGCTCGACATCGATCTATTAGAAGAGGAGTTGTCCACGCTAGAAACGATCATCAGAGAGGGTGGATTTGATGCTGGGGCGGGGAATTTGCGGCGGAGGCGGGTGCGGGATATGCCAGATGGGAATCCTAAAACGTGTCGGATCCGATAAATATAGTGGCGGAGCCGGGGGTTTACGGGCCGCCCATATATTTACAGTCCGAACTTTATTTACTGAATCTGCTTGGGCCGAAATTTCACCGTTTCCTGTAAATCGGCCGGAATTATAAGGGCCGACGAGCTTATACGAGATCTGCCAGAGCATGTCTAGCAGGTCCGTAAAAGACTCCAAACTATAAAATAACTGTCATTTTACAGTACGAGGCGAAAAAAAGTCCATACCAGATACCACAAAAAGTCCTCGTCCGGTAATAATTATACGGCTCTCCCAAAAAATGGACCTCGTCTCATAGATAACCAGGATTGGTGGCATTTTTTGCACGGACCTGTAAAACAAAAAGGGTTGACGGGAGAGAACTTTCAGCTCTGCCACGGTCTTCAGGTTGTCGCTGCCGCGAGCTGCCATCGTCAGAGGGACATGAGGGCGAGGGTGAGCCCGGACATGAGCCCCGCGAAGAGCGGCGACGGGATCTGTTCAGCCGACATACAAATCGTACCGTAAATTCTGACAATTTCGTTTTAGGGAGAACCATATACTGTTTTTAGAGGACGCGATTTTAGCGGATCTCCTAGTGATGCTCTTAGAGCATCTCCAATAGATGAGGTGGATGAATAAATAACTACCTTTTTACATCTCCGAGGCAAAAAAAATGCTGCTCCAATAAATGATATAGATGCAAAAAATTACATCACCTCCTTCAAGTGATGTAAAATATAACATTTGGAGATGCACCACCTCCTTGGTGATGTAAAATCCAGCCGCGCGCGAACGGCCTACCGCCAAATCTGAAACTTCCACCCGTCCGCCCGACGTTCACTCACCTCCCGTGCGCCGGCCGCCCCCCGACCCCATGGCCGACTCCGATGATCCCGCCTCCACCTCCGCCGCCGGTGGAGGCGTGAAGCGGCTGGCGGGGCGCAATCCCGTGAATAATCCATCTCGAGCGGCCAAGAAGACGAAGACGGTTGCGGCTGCTTCGGCCGATTCGATGCCGTCAGCGGCTGTGGCAAATGCCGCCGGACATGGGCCTCCTCCTCCACCACCACAAGCCCCCCCGCCGGCCATTAAGGAAGACACGGCCACACCAACGGCCACCACGCGGCCGTCGGCCGTTCTACATCTTCGCATATGCATCATCTATTGAAGTAGTAGTTTTACATCATCAAATATACATTATCTGTTGAAGTTGGCTCTTTTTTAGAGATGTAAATTATACAACATTTACTTTTATATCTTCAAATATACATGAGATGATCCGGGGACGCATTTGATCCGGTTTGCTACTCCAAGGTCTCGTTGTCGGGGTGATTGATGAATCCAAGCCGTGCGATCATGCCGAGATATTTCTTCTACAGCGCCGTCCGGCTAAACCCGACCATCCGCTGGGCCGCCAATTTGGGAGTAGCAGGCAAAGGCCTAGAGGAGGCGTTAGGCGTAGAACCCTCTCCTCCTCCAGGTCTCGGCTCTCCGCCGTCGCCGCCTGTCGCCATGGGCAGCACCTCCAAGCTGCTGTCCTCCCTCTTGCTCACCTCCTCCCCGCTCCGTCTCCGGCCCTCCGCCGCCGCCTTCGCGCTCATCCTCTCCTCGCGCACCGCGGCATCCCGCCGCCAACACCTGCTCTCCTCCCCATCTCCCCTCCGCACGCTCTCCACCTCGGCCGCCGCCGCCGCCGCCTCACCCCTCCCCTACAGCTCCAGCTCCGCCTCGTCAACCCCAACGCTCCACGCCCCTTTCCCGGAATGGTCCCACCTCGTGGACCGCCTCGCGGCCGCCGGCTACGCCGCCCGCGCCCCCTCCCCAGCCGATGAGCTCGCCGTCGCCTCCGGCAGCGGCCTGTCGGCCGAGGCGGAGTCCGCTGTGTCCTCCTGCCTGGCCTTCGCGCGCGACCGGCCCGACCTTCTCAGGTGAAGTGAATCGCTTGGCCATCTGGCCGGCTGGTTTTCTTCTTCACGTTGCTGATTGATTGGATGTGACCGCAGGTCGCTGCCAACGAAGGATGTCGAGGTTGTGGTGTCTAACGTTGCACCGGCCCTGTTCAAGGAAGGTGAGGAATCTGCGCAGCGGCTGCATCAATACCTCGCGGGTGAAGAGGACAATGTGAGTTCTTATCCGTTTTGCAACTTGGTCACATCACGCTTGTGGAGTAGTTCTCTGGCACTCCCTCCGTTCCATAATTCTTGTCGACGAGTAGGTTACTGTAGATTTTACATATGTGGGATCATCAGTCAACTAGATAATTATTTTGGTTAGCACAAGTTACCACTTACCACATATGTTGCTCTACCGGATTTCTAGCCATATATTGTGAACGATACAGTAGAAATTATAATTGAGAAGGAAAGACCAAACATACCATTCAGTTCAGGGACAATCCTCTGTATAATTCCCATAAAAAATTTGAGCATCTCAGTTCGCCATTTCCTCCCTGCACCTTTGTTGCATCCCTTGTTGCTTTTATGATGGGTGATGTTGAATGCCTAATAGGAATGCTGTATTTTCTTCAGTTCCGGTTTCACCAGGGTTACAACTGTGGTTACATGGCATTTTACAGAAAGTAATACAACGATACAGTCAGTATAGATGTAGTTAAGAGGAAAATATCCATCACACCTCAGCCTTGCTGAATGCAACTTGCAGTCCAGCAAGCTGTGAACAACAGAGCTTAACTAGCAAATGCGTACAACTTAATTCGTGACTTGTACTGTTAAAGACATCCAGAGGGGCACGGAACTCAACTAAGAACTTATATAACTACGAAGTCGCAAAACATAACTTGCGCCAGGAGGAGGCATGAAGGCGTGGCGGCTGGCCGCTGGTGTGGAGGTTGTGTCATCGGAAGGAACCGGTGGTGGCGATTAGGGGCCTTGGTGTTGCGGAGGAGGCTGGAGCTCTCAGAGAACAAATTCATATCCTTCCCTTTTGTACAGGGATTAAGGCAGAGAGATTTCTCAATACATATATAGTTAGTTATTTGACTTGGGCTTTTGGTTTGAGATGTTCTGTGGTAGAAGTATTCCCATTTATTTCATTTGTTGAAACCGAATTTGAAAAGGGGGATTCTTGGGGATAAGCCATAAGCATATCCTGTACGGGAACAACAAATTTCTTAAGAATTCTTGCAACAGGTTTCAGTTGCCAATTCACAAATGTTGACCCCACATTATGCAATGTGACAAAACTGTATTGGTCAAGACACTAAAGATGTGTTAACTTTTGCCAGGCAATTCAATCGGTCAGAGCGGAAACTGTGGACATTGTTCGGTACTTGTTAAGTTACACATACAGTTCGTCAAACAACTACTTAGAAGACAAAGAACTCACTGATTCAGCTGTTAGAAATATCTTGGCTGAGCTAGTTAATTCTAGTGGACTTCCCCACAACACCAGTTTTGTGGAGTCAACAGTTGAGGGTCAACCTGAGCGATTCTCTAGGCACCCAGGGCAAAATATTGAGATGAAACGTGGTGACTGGATTTGCACAAGGTATGCTGTGGATATTTTTATTTATCAATTGAACAGTGGCATGCCACATCGCCTTACTTTAAAGTGCCAACTAATTTCTATATCTTCTCTTCCTAGTTGTGATACCGCTAAAATATACACTCTCGTTTTCTTGTGCTGTAGCAGAATCTTTCACAAGCATGCACCTATGTAATAAATCATTTTTCATTTTTGAACAATGCTGTTGTTGTCTCATAGTCTTTCCACACTTGGCTTGTTTTACCTCTGTGTATGTTTTCTCATCTATATTCTTAACCAAAATTTAACTAATCATGACCAGTTATGTGCTATTCTCATAATTTTGTACAAAGAGGCACAAAACTCGCACCTGTAAAATAAATTCGCAACTACTTGTATTGTCGGACACATCTGAGATTATTTGCTACTGATTTGTTTACTACTTATTTGAAATATTTTACCCTTGTTCATATTTTTTGTAATGTTGACTCTAAATATGCTCTGCAACCTACAGATGTAGCTTTATGAACTTTGCAAGAAATGCGAGGTGCCTTGAGTGCAATGAACATCGGCCAAAGAAGATGTTGACTGGCGGAGAGTGGGAATGCCCTCAGTAAGCTTCGACATGCTAACTTCATTTTGGTGATTTGAAGTTATTTATGCTGCGAGATGGCTGACTTCGTATTGTCCTTTTGCCAAGGTGTGAATTCTATAATTATGGAAGGAACATGTCATGCTTAAGATGTGCTTGCAAAAGACCAGCGACAACTGCATCTGCTGGTGCTGGTTTAGGCGGTGTAGCAGAGCTTCTTAGTGTAACTAATGCTGATAGATCTGAAATTGAGAGAAAACTCGCTGAAAGCGATGAGAAGGCAGAAAGGTGGTTGAGCAAAGTATCTCAACTTGATGATTCTGCTGATTTAAGTAGTCTGGCAGCTGATGAGGATTTTCCTGAGATTATGCCTATGAGGAAGGGAGTCAATAAATTTGTAGTTAGCACACGCAAGACACCATTGGAGAGAAGATTGGCAAGTGCACAGTACAGCAGTAACAATAGCCCTCAAGCAACAGCATCCGACTCCAAGATTAGTCAAACTTTAGACAGGATACTTGGGCGTTCGGCATCTACTTCTGCCCCAAACAATCAGTCTGATAATGGGGGTGTAAATTCTGAGACTCCCAAGAAATTAACAGGCCATCTTGGTGATATCGACCCCGTTCCTTTTGTGCCATTATCTGCTGATCTGTTTACCAAGCCACAGATTGCAAAGAGTAACGAACAGGCAGATAGGGACTGTCAAATAAATAAGGAAACTGGTAGTTCCACACCCGATATCACACAGGTGTCAACCGAGAGGAGAGATGTCGATAAATCATTAGATACTGCTGAGAAATGGTCCAAGAAAGTCGCAGAATTCGATAGTGTAAATGACCTTTCAAGTGCTATTTCTGATGAAGACTTTCCTGATATTATGCCAATGAGGAAGGGTGAGAATCGGTTTGTTATTAGTAAGAAAAAAGACCGCTCGCTGACATCACCACAGTACCAGAGGCGCAGTGTGCTTGAGCAGGCTGACAATTCCGATTTCGTCCCATTTGTTCCATTTCCTCCTGATTATTTTGCCAAGAAAGATGCGCCAGCAGAGAGTACTCCAGATACAGGAATAGTGCCAGAAAGTTCTCCATCAACTGATAAGCTGCCAGAAACAAATGCTTCATCAAGACATTCGGGAAATAGCCAAAACACCTCACAGGTGATTGGCCCTCAGGGAAGTAGCATCATGAATAATGAGAACTTGAATAGGAATTACTCTCAGCAGAGCTCGAGTCCAGGTGGTTATACACGTGGTGGAAGCAGCAGCCAGCAGTATCAACAGCAACCTTATGGGGTGGGTGATAGATCTGCTGGTACACCAAATTCAGGCGTCTGGAATCCAAACTACTCCCAGGGGACGTCTACTGATGTCAGAGGAGGATCTAGCAACTATCAGCATCAACAGCAACCCCATGAGGTCGGTGATCGATCTCGTGGAACTTCAAATACTGGTGCTTTGAACACAAACTACTCCCCGGTGAGGTTTAATGATGGTAGAGGTGGATCTAGCAACTATCAGCATCAACAGCAACCTCATGAGGCGGGTGGTCGATCTAGTGGAACTTCAAATACTGGCGCTTGGAACACAAACTACTCCCAGTCCCAGGGGAGTTTTAATGATGGCAGAGGTGGATCTAACAACTATCAGCATCAACAGCAACCTCGTGAGGTGGGTGATCGATCTAGTGGAACTTCGAATACTGGTGCTTGGAACAGAAACTACTCCCAGTCCCAGGGGAGGTTTAATGATGGCAGGGGTGGATGTAGCAACTATCAGTATCAGACACAACCTCATCAGGCGGGTGGTCCATCCAGTGGCTCTTCGAACACTCTGAACACAAACTACTCTCAGGGGGGCTTCAACGAGGGCCGAGATACATCTACTTGCAATCAGGGAAGCTATTCTGCACAACCTTCTTATACGCCTGGTTACAGTAATAATAGCAACAACAATGCTTGGAGCAGTAACAACAACCATAATTGGAGTGGTTCACATCCTGATAGCAGGGTTGCTACTAGCGGCATGGGTTCCACTAACCCTAATCAAGCAACAGGCTACTCAAGTTACGGAGGTGGAGGTTATACTGGAAAGAGCTTAGAAGGCTCTGCTGTGAAGGACCCCGATCCCCTGGACATGTCTGAGGAAGCCAAGGCCGAGAGATGGTTCAGGAGAGCAGCGCAGATAAAGGACATCTCCGAGCTTGCCAACATTCCCGACGAGGACTTCCCCGAGATAATGCCGATGAGGAAGGGGGTGAACAGATTCGTGGTGAGCAAGAGGAAGACGCCGTTGGAGAGGAGGTTAACCTCTCCTCAGTACAGAAGGAACCTACCGATCGTAAGCCCTGAGCCGGACAAAGATGCTAGCTGAAGGCAGATAGTATCTATCTATCTATCTATTCAGTGCAAGGATGAAGAGTTTACACAAGGATATATACTTTTACTTCTGATCGTGATAATAAGCAGTAAGGCGAAATCCACGCGGAGGAAATAGTTGAACACCAAGAACATTTTTTCTGTATCCTAAAGTTTTGTCCTCGACCATTAGGGATTTGCTGGGTTACATTTGTATCAGTTGTATGCATGTGTTGTTGTACCTGAAACCCTGAGTGCAATCATCAAATAATTTGTACGTCGGATTCAAGCATCATATACTTTTTTTTTGCGGGGTATAACTGAGGTGATATTCTTGTAAATAGAAAATGCAGTTGATCACCCAATAAACAAATGCGATTCCGCAAAAAAAAAGGTGCTAATGAAACCAGAGCAAGCTGTCTTACTTATCTCCTTTTTGGCAGGAGGACCCTCTGAGTTCTGTTTTTTTTACACGAGGAGGCGTGGCCCAGAAAAGACATAGCACGAGAAATGAGAAAGCCTACAAGACCAAAAACCCGGTCCAGTAACAGTGGGCTCCGACCAGCAACCCTACTCGAACGGCCCATTAGCCCAACAACCCCGCACCCACCCCACCCCTCCGAGGTCATCAAAACCCTACCCGCGGCACACATCTCCCCCCAGTTCCCCCCATCCGCCGCCGCCGCGCCTCCTCCTCGCCCAAGGTATCCCTCCCATCCTCTCCTCCCTCTCCTCCGCCCCATCTCCCACGTCCTCCTAGGCCAATCCGTCCGGCCGCTGCGCAGCTCGTCGACCAGTTCCTCCGTTTCGTTTCGCAAGGTCTGGTCGGTTTGGATCCGATGGTAGGCGGCCGCGTCTCTCGATTCGCAGCCTAGGTCACCGGCGGTAGCTTGGTTCCTAGGGTTTCGCCGTCGCGGTTGTTCGAGATGCGTTCGTTTTGCGCGAGTCCAATCTTTAGTTGCGGTGGAGCGCGCCATGGGTTGTTGCTCCGTGATCTGGGTGCGTCCGTTAGTTTCATTGGTCGAGTGAGTATCTGCCTGCTGTTCGTGAGATCTTGCACAGGTACTGGGGCACCGGACACAGATTTGCTGTTGTAGTTTCCGGCGGCCTAATCTTTACTGTGCAAGATGTTCACGGGTACGCAGTTTGCAGCAGCGGCTTCTTTGTGTTTCTGCTGCCAGTGGTTACCCAATAATCACCCACCCTTTTACGCTTAAGGTGTTTTGTTATTCTATGTTTGTGTAAAGTAGGATCCAGAGCACAAGTACTGAGGCACGGTAGCCGTTCTGGTTGCTCAGTTGCCATTTATTTGTTGTGCAAGAGAGACATGGGAACCCGCTTTGCAGCAGAGATTGAACTCTACTTTCTGCCGCCAGTAGTCGCCCAACATCACCCATTTGATTCTTTGTTTGACATGCATCTGACATTGTTTGTGCCAGTGTTTCTCCCATGTGTAGACAATAGCTACTTGATAATTAGCTTACTATTGGGCCTCTCTGTCAAGTTATCACAACCTGTAGGTTGGTTCATGTTGACCAGAGCACAAGTACTGAGGCACGGTAGCCGTTCTGGTTGCACAGTTGCCATATTTTTGTTGTGCAAGAGAAACAGGGAACCCACTTTGCAGCAGAGATTTACTCTACTTTCTGCAGCCAGTAGTCGCCCGATACCACGCACTTGGTATGAAAGATGAACATGGGTAAACAGTTTACACCCTGTTGGTTATGAGGTTTTGATGATTGTGCTTTTGTGGTCATTCTATGCTATAGAGCCTGCTTTGTTGTTGACTGTTCTTTTGTGTTCACTTCCTTTGCTTCATGTCCTTATTAAGTGTTGCTCATTTTTAGGTAGGAGCTTGTGAAAGTTCTCCAAGGCTGAGAAGATGGTTCTGAAGTAAGCTAAATATTTTTGCAAAGTAGCATGTCTTCTGTACTTAGTTCGGTAGTAGTGATACCTCGAGTATGGTTTTACAATTGTTGCCTTCAGTGCTCAAATTGTTGTTTCATTTGCTCTACAGGACCGAGCTTTGCCGTTTCAGCGGCCAGAAGATTTACCCAGGGAAGGGTATCAGGTTCATTCGTTCGGATTCGCAGGTAAACCTTGTTCTGTTAAAGGTCACCAATATTGTTGTTGAATGGTCTAGGTCATCAGTATGAAGCCTAGAAGTTTTTTCTGTTTATTCTTCTTCAAACAGGAACCACCAACTAACGAATCAGATATTTTGTGCTGCAGGTTTTCCTCTTTGCCAACTCAAAATGCAAGCGCTACTTCCACAACCGCCTGAAGCCTGCAAAGCTTTGCTGGACAGCAATGTACAGGAAGCAGCACAAGAAGGTATCACATTTTGGCTGCTAAGTTCTTAATGTTTAGACTATCATTCTCCATCATGCAGTTACTGTTTTATCCCTTTTTATGCCAAAGAAATGTTGCTAGAATTAGCTTGCATGAACTCATTTGTTTGTAATTTGCATTTTACCTGTCATTTATTTGAGGGCAAATTCCTCTCTACAGTTTGATATTCTGCGTTGGTATTTATAACGAACAATTAGATCACATTTGTTAGCATGCCTGTATTTATGCGTGCCAGTCCTGTAATCTTAAGCCTCATGATGTGCAACTTCCTGTGTTTGCTGCAACAAAGGATTTTTTTTTTTGTTACTGATTCGTCCTGTCATGCGTATTTACTGGGCTGTGCTTCAATGTGTCAATGCAGGACATCCATGCTGAGGCTGCCAAGAAGAGGCGCCGCACCACCAAGAAGCCGTACTCACGGTCGATTGTTGGTGCCACTCTGGAAGTTATCCAGAAGAAGAGGGCTGAGAAGCCTGAAGTCCGCGATGCTGCGAGAGAAGCCGCTCTCCGGTACATTTTCAATCTCTTTATTGCTATTCCAGCATTGTGTCTACTCCTAAATCTTCTGTTGCAAAAACTGTTAACTTTGGATATTCTAGCCGCTGTTGATATTATTGTTTGCTTTTCAATCATCTTACCCTTGATTCATCATGTTGCAGTGAGATCAAGGAGCGGATCAAGAAGACCAAGGATGAGAAGAAGGCCAAGAAGGCAGAGGTGACCAAGTCCCAGAAGTCACAGGGGGGCAAGGGCGCCGTGCAGAAGGGTTCCAAGGGCCCAAAGCTTGGCGGTGGCGGCGGGAAGCGTTGAAAGTTGATTACGTCATAGACATAGAGTTGTGCTGCCTAGCCTTGTTTCCTATCCTACTATCATAGACCTTTGTCAAGTTATTACCCCGCCCTCTTGAATTTGCACCTTATCTGTGAGGCTGAATGGTGTTAACGTTTTGGATTGTCTCGATGAGTTTATTTATAATGGTGAATGGTACTTATGTTGGTTCTTATCACTTAGCAAGTTTTCTCATTGCAATTGGCGCCAAAGGGCTAGATTGCCGTTGAGCAGAAGGGTTGTTTATTTGAAGTTCCCAGTCTACCGTCCTAATTCTATAGCTGTAAGAGCAACTCCAATGGAGAGACCCATTTTGTCTGTCTGTTTGGGTCATCCGGACAGAAAAGATGACCCAACGGGGTGATTCAAATGGATAAGGAGTCTGCCTGCTGTCCGTTTGTTGTTCGTCCGGACGCAAACTGAGCCCAAATTTGAGTCACAAATGGGTCCGCGCGGACAAAAGCGGACGCTTTCGTTGCTCGCTCATGTCTGGCCTGGTCCCACGCATCAGCGACCCGCACTAGTGATTCAGCTTCCGACCGGAGCACAGCGCCGCGCCGCCACCCACTCGTCTCGAGCTCCCGCGCTGCCGCACCAATCCCGTCCGCCGTTGCCCGGATCCGTCGGCCGGCCAGATCCATCCGGTCCCACGCGGATCCGCCGCCCCTCACCGGTCTTCGCGCCTCCGCCGGCCCCCGTCGTCCCCAGCATCCTCCCGCCGCGCCGCCGCCATGGACGCCTCCAGGGCATCGAGCAGGAGCTCGCCTGCCGCCACGCTCGGCCACCTCCACCTCCCCGGATCCGATTCCAAGCAGCAGCAGCGCCAGCCTGACTGCCTCCTCCACCTCCACGTCGTCCTCACCAACTTCCTCCACAAGCCCCTTAGGTCATTCTCGAGATGCTTCGGCAACGACCGCAACAAGCCCAAGCGAGGCCGGAGCAAACAGGCCACGCCGCAGCTCCTCGACGCCGGGAAAAGGCAGCCGCAGCCGGCGAGCTTCGCTGATAAGAAGGCTGATTTCGACGGGTTCCTCTCCAACCTGGGGTTCGCCAGGGTGGGGGTGCCGCCGGCGAGCTTCGCTGATGACTCCCAGGCCTCGGCTGCTGCGGTCAACTCTGTCCACGGTTTCACCGACGGAGCTGCGTTTCTCCGCTCGAGGGCTGTGCGTTGGGTGCATCCACTGTCCGCCCCATGCCCACTAGGCGGACAAATGACCCAAACGGACAAAAAGCGGACAAAATCCGTGTCCGTTTGGGTCTTTGCGTTGGAGTTGCTCTAAGTCTTGCTACTTGGATAATCAATGGAAACCTTGCTACTCCGCCAATCAAGAAGATGGCGGATGGTCATGATAACGACAAGAACATCGAGATGTGGAAATTCAAGAAGCTGATCAAATGACCCAAACGGACAAAAAACGGACAAAATCCGTGTCCGTTTGGGTCTTTGCGTTGGAGTTGCTCTAAGTCTTGCTACTTGGATAATCAATGGAAACCTTGCTACTCCGCCAATCAAGAAGATGGCGGATGGTCATGATAACGACAAGAACATCGAGATGTGGAAATTCAAGAAGCTGATCAAATGACTAGATGCTGCCCGTGGGAACGGGACAAGCATGATATCGCTGATCGTGCCACCCCGTGATCAGGTCTGTCGAGTCACCAAGCTGTTGGGTGATGAACATGGGACTGCCTCAAACATCAAGAGGAGAGTCAACAGGCAGTCTGTCTTGGCAGCTATTACCTCTGCCCAGCAAAAGTTGAAGCTGTACAATCGAGTTCCCCCCAATGGGTTGGTGCTTTACACCGGAACCATCCTCACCGATGAGGGGAAAGAAAAGAAGGTCAGCATTGATTTTGAGCCATTCCGGCCAGTTACCGTGTTCATGTATCTCTGTGACAACAAGTTCCACACCGAGGCACTGCATGAGATGCTTGAGTCCGATGATAAGTTTGGCTTCATTGTCATGGACGGTAATGGGACGCTGTTTGGAACCCCGAGTGGCAACACTAGGGAGGTTCTACACAAGTTCTCTGTTGATCTCCCAAAGAAGCATGGACGAGGAGGGCAGTCAGCACTTCGCTTTTCCCGCCTGCGCGTGGAGAACCGCCACAACTACGTGCCCAGAGTTAAAAGCACAAAACCATCATATTTCGGGCTTCGTTTGCAGAAAAATATCTGGTCGCTAATTATTTGCAAAATTCACCGCGTTTCTGGTAAACTTTTTGCAGAAAACACTGATCGGGTGTTTTGGCCCGTTTGATCACTTTATGACAAGTAGGGCCAGACTGTAAGGAGATGACTTGGCAAACAAAATTACATACACCCCCCTGAATCTGAAAATAAAAAGCAATCAACCCCCGGTCCCAGGAGGCAACCGCACCCACCCGACCGCGCCCGTGCCGCCCCCACCGGCTCCTGTCGCCTCCGCCGGAAGACCACTGCCGACCGGGCGGACACGGAGACGAGGAGGAGATGGATAGGAGTGAGCTGGCGAGCGCGACGTGCGCGTCCCTGAGCGCGTCGCGGTGGCCGACGGCGACCGCGAGCAGGTCGGCGCGTCTCTGGCACAACGCCATGGCCTCCTGCTCGGCGCACCCATGACATGGCGCCACGGCCATTCCCGGCGAGGGTCGAGCGAGGAGGAGATGGGCATGAGTGAGCTAGCGAGCGCGTCCCCGAGCGCGTCTCGGTCGTGGACGGCGACCACGAGTAGGTCGGCGCGCCCGTGGCACAGTGGCACGACCTCGTGCTCGTCCTCCTGGTGGGCGCGCCCGCGACACAACGCCATGGCCTCCTGCTCGGTGTGCCCGCGACACAGCGCCACGGCCATTCCCGGCGAGGGTGGTGACGGCTACGATCTGGCCCTGCCGTCCTGGCGGCGGCAGAGATGACTATGACCGCGGCGGAGAACTAGGAGGAGGTGGTGGTAGACGGCTGTAGAGCCCTGGCGTTCCTACGGGGACGGCCGTGACCGCGGCGCCGCCGGTGTGCAACGTCCACTCACAGCCAGATCCGGCTGCCCCGACCTCTGCGGCCAGTCCATGGCGCGGACGCCGTCGCTCCTAGTCGTCCGGCGGGGCTGCAAGGCAGGCAGGGGGCGGGAGGCGGCGGACTCCGGTGAGCAAAGGATAAACAAAGTGGTGTGAACGGGAACGAGGGGTTGCTTGCGTTTTTCATTTAGCTCCAAGGATGTGTGTGCCAATTTTTGCCAAATCAGCTCCTTACAATCGGGTCCTATTTGTCGGAAACATGCTTAAACGCGGCCAATCACCCAATCAGTGTTTTCTGCAAAAAGTTTACCAGAAACGTGGTGACTTTTGCAAATAATTAGCGACCAGGCATTTTTCTGCAAACAAAGCCGCAAATGTGGTGGTTTTCTGCAATTAACTCACGTGCGCAAGACGGCTGAGCTCGCTACCAGATTCTTCATTAACCCTGCCACTAGCCAGCCAAATGTTTCCGGTCTCATTCTAGCTGGTTGCGCTGACCTCAAGACTGAATTGAGTCAATCTGACCTGTTTGATCAGCGCTTGGCGGCCAAGATACTGAAGGTTGTCACTCTCTCATGGTGGAGAGGATGGCTTCAACCAGGCCATTGAGATATCAGCTGAAGTCCTTTCCAATGTCAAGTTTATCCAAGAAAAGAAGTTGATTGGGAAGTACTTTGAGGAGATAAGCCAAGACACTGGGAAGTATGTTTCCGGTGTGGATGACACCATGCCTGCCCTTGAAATGGGTGCAGTTGACACACTGATTGTGTGGGAAAATCTTGATATCAACCGATACATCTTGAGGAATTCTGTCACAGGAGAAACTGTGGTACAGCACTTCAACACGGCACAGGAGGCAGATCAGA
The DNA here is from genome assembly GCA_011799875.1 of Thinopyrum elongatum. NCBI lineage: Eukaryota > Viridiplantae > Streptophyta > Magnoliopsida > Poales > Poaceae > Thinopyrum > Thinopyrum elongatum. Next base: position 457,428,165 of record CM022299.1, read on the forward strand.
GCAAATTCAAAGATAAGGCGACATCTGCAGTGTTGGAGGTGGTTGAGAGGACCTTGCTGCTGGAGTGGTTTGCCGAAAACTATCGGCAGTTTGGTTGCGCGCTTGAGCTCATCACGAACAATACGGAGCAAGGATCTCAGTTCTGTACGGGCTATGGAGGGATAGGAGGGATACTCCGCTACCGAGTTGACTTGAACGCTTACGAAGACCCATCTGATGAGGAGCATGATGAAGACTTTGAAGAGCAGTCAACTGAAGCTCCAGTGAATTCAGTCCAGGAGGAGCTTGTCCTAGCCTGGAATCGGAACGCTCCGTGGCAGGAGGCCGAGGCATCTACAAGCTCATCCAGGAAAAATTAAGGTTTGTACTAAATTGTGGCAGCTCCTATCTTATAAAAAATGATCACGTTGTAACGTTCGATTCAATTTTCTTATTCTAGCAAGACAAGGAGACTAAAGAAACGGTGATATGAAGCATGATGTTGCTGCATAAGTGAAGTTCTCTTAGCGTGATTGGGAGGAAGGCTGCATTTCTGATCTCCATCAGAAGACTATCCTATTTAGTAGTGTCATTATTAGCAAGAAGAATCATAGTTATAAGTTACTCCCTCCGATGCTCGAACTTGTGTGTAAAGTTTGTGCGTTATTACTGTTGCTGCAGCTGCGTCTGCATCTCCTTATCTGAACCGAAGTTGTGATGCTACCCTATATTTATTTGAAAATAAAATCTATTGTGTGTCTATTGATCTGATATGGCAATATTCCTCTTCACCTGGCCTTGCATTTGTTTGTTTGAAAAGTTGCTAATTATTTGCTACTGTATTTTTTTTTCTTTGTAAGATTACATTTTCCCTAGAATTTTCTACTGATCATAGATTGTCGGCTTCTGCAAATACTATTTCAACAAAGTAGCAGTACTTAGAATAATATTTGAAGTAAGGTCAGCGGCTGGCAAAACCAATTGCTATCAGTTGACCTATATCGCTATCATTGCCCATGGTGTATTTTGATTTGAGAGCCATAAAAAATTACCTGACTAATAAGATATTCAATGTGACGAAGCATGGCGCTGTTGGTGCATAGTGGAAAACTTATAATATCATATATCTTACGGTGGCAAATGTTATCGGTTACACTCGAACTACTAAGAGATTTATAAGAGTAAGATAGTCGAATGGGTAACTCACTGCAAATCTTTTTATTAACATTGACAAATTTGGCTTTGCATCCTCTCCGATCACGGTCTAGGCGTCGCGAGGTGGAGGGAAGCTCCGATCTCTTATTCAGGCGTGTGGTTTAGTCCTAGGGTTTCATCCACCGGTACGTCGGGGATGCGCTGCTCTTGGAGTGCTGCGGTGATGACTGCTGCCGATTTGAGGAAGATGGTGAAGGATCCGGCCGCCTATTGAAGGGCTGGTTACCATTGGCCCTAGAGCGGCGTTGAAGAGGCTCTGAGGGCTTCTCCGGCTGATGTTCCTTATCGGGCTAGATTAACTTTTCAGGATTGGTGTTTATTCCTTTCAGGATTGGTGGCTACTGTGGCTCGTTAATGCCTCCTGGTTAGGTTTTTTTTTTCCAGCATCGAGATGTGGACCACCTGGTGCTCTAATTTGGCAACGGCAAACATCGTGGTTGCTTGGTAGTTGCGGTGACTGGGTGCTTGGTAGTTGCAGTGACGGCGGTATCCAGCAGTACAACCGCTTGTATTCTCTTCGTCTTCTGTTATCGTTACTATTATGAATACAAGTAATGTAGCGAACCAACCTGTGGTTGGATGGTTAGAGGGACTGTGGTATCCCCAGCCCACCAGGGTTTAAATCCTGGTGCTCGCATTTATTCCTGAATTTATTTCAGGATTTCCGGCGATGCACATTCAGTGGGAGGAGACGTTCCCGTCGACGACGAGGTGCCTACGACGACTTTGTAAATTTCAAGATGATATGCCGGCTCAGTCTTTCGGAGGTGCTCATAAGGGTAGGGTGTGCGTATGTGCATTCATAGGGGTGAGTGTATGCGCGTGTATATGAGCGCTTGCGTCTGTACTGTGTTAAAAAAAAATACAAGTAATGTACATCTTAAAAAAAAAAGATTGGCTTTGCATTATTCACATCGTTATGAAAAATTTGGCTACAGAGTAATTAAAATCATTCTCTCGGTCATGGACCCGAGCATCACTTTATAGCTAGCAAGGGTCAGCAGTTGACGACACTGCAAGCGGGCAATTTCCTCACACGCCTATCCTCCATCCGCTGCCTGACCTCCATGGCGTCGCTCCATCTATCAGCCCCGGCATACGCATTGCTCATCAGCGTGTAGTCCCCGCCGTCCAACTCCCTGAGCCTCTCGGCGGCCACTTCGGCGACGGCCAAATCACCGTGCGTTTTGGCTGCCCCTAGCAGTATCCTGTAGACGACGGGCTCAGGAGCGACGGGCATCTCGGCGATGAACCTCAGCGCCTTCGTCAGCCGACCGGCGCGCCCCAGGAGGTCGACGACGACGCCGTAGTGCTTCATCTGCGGCTCCACGCCGTGGACCGACCTCATGCTCTCGAAGTGGCCGAGCCCCTCCACGACGAGCTCCGCGTTGGCGCACGCGATCAGCACGCCGAGGAAGGTGACCTCGTTCGGCCTGAACCCCTCGGCGAGCATGGCGCGGAAGGCGCCCAGGGCCTCCTCCTCCGCGCCGTTGTTCGCCAGCCCCATTATGATCGAGTTCCATGACAGGGTGTCCTTCTCTTTCATTTCTCTGAAGACCTGCAGCGCCTTCTCCGTGCTTCCGCATTTCGCGTACATGTCGATCAGAGAGTTGTGCAGGATGGTATCGGTTTCGATCTCGTTTCTCCTCACATAGTCGTGGATCCACTTGCCGAGATCGAGAGCGCCTAGGTGCGCGCAGGCAGAGAGTACGCTCGTGAGCACGATCGCGTCCGGTTTCATCTTGGCTCTCTGCATCTTCCTGAAGAGTTCCAAGGCATCAGAGAACTGACTAGCTTGCGAATAGCCAGATATCATAGAGCTCCATGAGATCAGATCTTTGCTAGGAATTTCCTCGAATAACCTTCTTGCCGAAACCAGATCTCCAGCTTTTGAATATGCGGTGATCATTGCGTTCAGTGTCACGGTGTTCCTATCCTTCATGTTAAAGAAAATATTTTCTGCCGATTGCAGCTGCCCACGTCTGCCATAGTAATCTATCAAAGTATTGCCCAAGTAGATATCTACCTCTATGCAGTAATCCTCTATGTACTTGACCAAGCAATCTGCCATGCTCCAATCTCCTAGACGAGTGCACGCAGAAACAACCTTGACCATAGTGACCTTATCAGCTCTCACTCCTTCATCGTGCATCAACCTGAATAACTTCAAGACCTCTTGTAATCTACTGCACTGGCTGTATCCACATATCAAAGAGTTCCAGGACACCACATCCTTAACCAGCATCTCATCAAAAACAGATCTTGCGCAGCACAAATCACCACAGGCAGCATATAGATGAATCAGCGAATTGGAAACGAAGATATCCGAAAGAAGCCCGAATTTCAGTACATGGTTGTGCATCTGTTTCCCTTCCTTAAGAGCACTAATCCTTGCACAAGCCTTCACTACAAATGGGAACGTCAGGTTGTCCGGCTCCATACCTTTTCCTCGAGCCTTCTTGTAGAAAGCAATTGCATCTTCCGGTGTATCGCTTTGAGCAAGCCCTCTGAGTATGATATTCCGTAGGTAAGTTGTTGGTGCTTCAATCTGCCCATATACTTTATGAGCAAGAACCAAATCTGGTTGTAGAATAACATAGAATCTGAGAATCTTAGACATTGCATATTGGCAATTGTAAAGTCCAGAAACAATGAGACGGCCATGAAGCTTCTTTGCGGCTTCCATCATTACAGTGCTGAAAGAAAACTGGACATTTTCATGAACTGTGGATCAGTGAGGGGAAATGCAGTAAAGCACATGTCATTCAACACATCTGCTTCCTGCAAGGGATTAACAAGATAAGTAAAAGAGCAACAAAAAGTAATACTGTGAACTAGTACAAAAGCGGCAAAGAATAATACCGTGAACTAGTCTTTTTGAAAATGGAACAAATGACCATACTATTGATGCGTATTAACAACATACTGTATTATACAAAAAAGCGAGTAGTGGATAACGAGATTGTGATTTTTGAATACAAAGGTCATATGATTCAACAACCATTCAGCAGCAGCAACAACAACAAAGCCTTTAGTCCCAAACAAGTTGGGGTAGGCTAGAGCTGAAACCCATGAGACCAAAAACTCTTGGTTCTTTTAACTTTGCATGAAAGATATAAAAGGTAAAAGAACACAATAAACCCACCATAAATAAACCCACCATAAAGTAGGAAGATCTAATCGCATTTGGTATAATGCAGGGAGACAATTCTAATGATGGAACAAAAACTGTTAAAACTGCGTGGAGCTTCTTCCCATGATTTGCTTCTGACTTACTGACTCTCACCAACCAAAGCAAGCCCAGGAACCTTAACAGCATTCCTCTCATCTACTAGCTTTCGTGCTCTTTCAGCATCACTAAACCTACCGAGCTCAGTAAGCATATTGGATACCACCACAAAATCACCTCCAGATTCTCTTTCGATGTCTAGTATCTTTTTCATTGCCCTCTTCCCCATCTCCACTTCTCCATACTTACTACAACAACCCAGCAGTGTCCTCCACACAACTGAATTAACCTCCATAGGCAGACCACTTATTACTTGCTCGGCCTCACATAATCGTCCAGCCCTCCCTAGCATGTCTATGATACAACCAAAATGCTTGATCTCTGGAGTTAGAGTGTATTCATAAACCATGCTTTTGAAAAACAGTACTCCTTGCTCGACCAGCCCACCATGGCTGCAAGCATTGAGAACACTTAAGAAGGTGACTCTGTTAGGCCTGATTCCAGCTCTTCTCATCTCTGCAAACAGTTCAACAGCTTCTGTTGACAACCCGTGCATTGCAAACCCTGAAATTATCGATGTCCATGACACCAAGTTTCTCCTATCCAGCATTTCATGGAAAATCTTCAGTGAGTTGTTTATAGACCCAACCTTGGCATACAAGTCTATGAGTGAATTCCCAACTCGGATATCCAACACAAGAAGCCCCTTCTTCTCACAATAGCCGTGCAAGGCCTCACCCAAAAGAATCCTTCCAATACTAGATACTGCAGGTACAACTGCTAACACAGTTATCTCGCTTGGATCAACGCCTTCTGCCATCATGCGGCGAAAGAGAGCAACGGCCTCTACCGAGCGACAGGAACGTGTGTACCCATCAATCATCCCGGTCCACGAGACAACATTCCTACAGGGCATCCGCTCAAAGAGCAGCCTCGCGTAGTCAACCTCGCCCCGCCCAGCAAACCCGGTGATCACCACGTTCCAAGTAACTGCATTCTTCGCCGGCATCTCATCGAACGCGATCCGAGCATCCGCCAGGCACCCGCACACGAAATAGGCGTTGACAAGGGCGGTGTGCACGTAGGCGTGGAACTCGAACCCCTTGCGGACGGCGAGCCCGTGCAGCTGCGCAGCAGCCCGCGGCCACGCCAGGGCCGTGCAGGCCCCAAGGGCGTGCACGAAGGCGTAGGTATCGTCGGCCGCGTGCCGGCGCGCGTCCCTGAAGAGGCTCAGGGCCTCCTGCGGGACAGGGCCGCGGGAGTAGGCCTTGAGGAGCGCGTGCCACGGCGTGGGACGGCGGTCGAACACCTGGCGGGCAACGAGCTGGGCGTGGATCTGGAGGAGCTGGCGCCTCTCCGCCTGGTGCCTCAGGAGGAGGGCCACCAGGCCCCGGACGTGGGCGGCGGCGGCGGCGGCGTCATCGGAGGGTCGGCATCCCTGCTTCGAGAAGTGAGCCGGGAACCGCGCCATGAGGGAGGCTCCGTCTTCTCTAGGCAGCCCTACCCAACCAACGCCTCTCTCGTCTACTTAGAATATGTCATGGTGCAATGGAGTGAGAGAGAGAGAGAGAGAGAGAGGGAGGGAGAGGCATACCTTGTCTAGAGAGAAGGCGTTGGAGGCTGGACACGAAATCGTCCGAGGCTTTCTCCCTCCCGCGCCGGCGTCCAAGACAAAAAGATTGTGTCTTGCTTGCCCTTCCCGGGCGCACTAACGTTGCTCTGTTGACAGTTGACACGAGGCAACTCGCCGCCCGATCCTCACTCCTCGCTCCTCCTCGATGTTGCGCAGGGTCCTCGCGGGAGCGATCACGCGCCTCTCCGGCCCCGGATTCTCCAGCCCACCACTGAGGAGACGGCCTCTCCTCCCGCCCAACGCCCCGCGCCTCTCCACCGCGCGGGAGCCGTCCGGCGGCGGCGGCGAGGGCAGCGAGGGGGAGGAGGACGACGACCCGTTCTCCTTCCCGGACCAGCAGCAGCTCCCGCCGGACGTGGCGCGGGGCGTGGACGCCGTCGTCGCGGCGGCCGAGGGCGCCCACTTGGACGCCGCGCGCGCCGGGGCCCTCCTGGAGCAATGCGGCGCCGCGGCCTCCGAGACGCTCGTGGTGGCCGCGCTCTCGCGCCTCCGCAACAGCTGGGCCGCCGCGCACGCCGCGTTCCGCTGGGCGCGGCCGCAGCCTGGATACGCCCCCGGGCGGCACGCGTGCCACTCCATGCTCGCCATCCTCGCCAGGCACCGCCGCTTCGACGACGCGCGCGCCCTGCTCGACGAAATGCGCCGCAGGTCGCTGGCGTCGCCGAGGGCGGTGCTCCTCCTAATCCGGCGCTACTGCGTCGCGCGAGACGTTGCTAGCGCGATCGCCGCGTTCCGCTCGCTCCCGAGCTTCGGCATTGAGCCCGGGGTTGCCCAGTTCCATGGCCTCCTCGGCGCCCTCTGCCGGTACAAGAACGTCAAGGACGCGGAGCACCTGCTTCTGTCCAGCGAGAAGGAGTTCCCGTTCGAGACCAAGGGCTTCAACATCGTGCTCAACGGCTGGTGCAACATGGTCTGCAGTGTGCGGGAGGCCAAGAGGTTTTGGGCCGTCATGGAGCTCAGGGGTGTCGCGAGGGACGTTGTGTCTTATGGGAGTATGATCTCGTGCTTCTCGAAGGCCGGGAGCTTGGACTCGGTCATGAAGCTCTTTAACCGCATGAAAGATGCTGGCATTGTGCCAGACCGGAAGGTGTACAATGCAGTCGTGCACGCGCTCGCTAAGGGACGGTGCGTGGACGAGACAAGGGCTCTTGTCCGGAGCATGGAGGAGAAGGGGGTTGCACCGGACACGGCCACTTACAACTCCCTCATTCGGCCTCTTTGCAAGGCTCGACAGGTCCAGGAGGCAAGGGAGATGTTTGATGAGATGTTAGGAAGGGGGCTACTGGCATCAGTGAGGACATTCCATGCATTGTTCGATGTTGCTACGAGCCCCACTGAGGTCTTTGATCTGTTGGATAAGATGAAGGCACTACATTGCGAGCCAGAGCTGGACACTTATATTATGTTGATCCGGAAGTTCTGCAGGTGGAAGCAGCACGACAGTGTGGAGAAACTGTGGAACGCAATGCCTGCAAACGGGCTGACCCCTGATCGGAGTGCGTACATTGTGTTCATACATGGATTGTTCTTGAACGGGAAGCTAGAGGAGGCAGCAAAGTATTATGAGGAGATGAAAGCCAAGGGATTTCCACCAGAGGAGAAGACTGAATCAATGATACAGGCGTGGCGTTCAGGCAGAGAGCTTGCCAAGGCGTCAGCTTCTGTTGGTTCAAGACGTGGTTCGGTGTCTCTCAAAGTAACCCGTAGAGAGTGGTAAAGATGAAGACCACTTGGAAGTGATCTATAAAAAGAAACACAGGTGTTGTTTTGGAGTAACTGGTAGAAACTTTGGAGAGAGATTATTTGGATATTCAGAAAGACGAGTCTGATTACTTTCAAGTGATCTTCATCTACTTTGTTGTGGCCGGTTTGGTCAAGGAAGCCATGCTTGAAATGGTCCTGGCTTTCGCTAGAGTTGTCAGCGATGACCTCAGCTTAGGGTATGCGGTTTGGTTTCCTTTGTTCCAGTCTGTAATGAAACTTTCTTCCTTCTAATAGAAGGAGCAGAGCTCCTGCCATATTCGAAAACAGTATGTTTGCCTAGTTATTTTCATTCTCACTGGATTCCTTGGCTGTAGATTGGAATTAGAAAGTGCAACCTATGGTTTATCCTGTTTAAACTTGGATAGGCTTCACTTTGCTGTAACCCTTCTTTTGTAGCAGCTCATAGTGTGCACCGAGTGCCTGTTCAGTGATTGGTTCACAACATATCATGAGTGTCCACCATATTCATAAAGCCCGACTCGTATACTTTCGCATAATAATATGTGCAGAGATTTTAGTTTTACAAAATAACGATTAATACAGCTCATTTCATATGGTTTGATACTAAATACACAATTTCAGTATGTAGTTGTATTCAATATTAGCAGTTTCATTTTCATGCTTACAACAATTCCCTTAGTGTACTGGCATATTTATTCACATATAACCATTTAGTGACCACTGATCCCACTGCAGAATCGGCCGCTGTGTGAAGTTTTAGGTCATATAATTTTCTTCTTGACAAACATATTGTTTTCTGCCAGCCAGCCATTGCAACCTTTCTGATAGCATTAATTCAGTGCATGTGCACACTAAATAGTCCAGCTACAAGAGCACATTGGATCGAAGCTGGGGCGGCTTGCTGCCAGCCTGCTTGTAATCAATGAATCTGTTGATTCTGAGGTGAGCGTTTACCAGAATTCCAGTTATATCTGATCAGTTAGGTGTTATTTTCTCTGCTATCCTGTGGCTTCAGTTAGGCCTAGTAGCTAGTGGATTCGATCATATCGACGATAATATGGTACGAGTCGAACAACTTATCGTCGCATGTGATGTTTCAATACCTTTCTGTAAAACCCTGTAGGATATCCCTGTTAAGAGCAAGTAGCTTGTTCTGTCAGTTGTCAATATATCCTGATCTCTGCTATGCAGTCCAGTCTCCAAAAGATGGTGTTGATGCAAGTTGCTTTAGATTTTGTTGATAAGACGATGACAGGTAATGGATACAGTTATGGTGAAAACAACTTACTTTCTCTGTACAAGCTACAGCCAACTGAGCCATGCTTGTCATGCTAGTGCCCACTGTCAATTTCATGGCATCTTATAGCTGCTAGCCTGCAAGTGTCGCTAACTCATATGACTCATGATGCAGACTAACATAGTGCATGATCACGTCCCAACTTTAACCGATAGCTGCGTGGTCGACAACCAGTTGCAATCTGCCTGTTCATGTATCCACTGAATGTTACCATTATGCTGTTAATATCTGAACCCACTGTAACCAAATTCGGATAAACACCAAATATTTTTTTTTAAATAATTGGAAGAGGTGAAAAATGAAATATCAGCTATGAAATAATCATATATTACTTCCGTCCCAAATTACTTGTCTTAGATTTTTTTTTTCTAGATACAGATGTATCTAACACTAAAACTGTCTAGATACATCCGTATCTACACAAATCCAAGACAAGTAATACGGGACGGAGGGAATATATGTTTCAGATTTGTTTCAGATTGATCAAGGGTAAGAAGAACAAGTTTGGTGTGTAGACTTGAGATTATTTTGAGAACAAAATCACATGTTTGTTCAGAATACCAAATTTATAGATCGAAACCAAAGAATAAATACTGCTACAAGCCTACCACCACATCTTCAGAATCATGCCTGGGAAATATCTATCTCTTTCTAGTTCAAAGTAAGTATTTGTCTAATCACTTCTATTTCCAATAATTTACACCATATCTTTCTTTTTCCATCTCAGAATGGTGGCAAGATTGTTTGCCACATCGGCCTCATCATCTGCGGTGAGCTCATCGACTGGAGGTAGCCGCTGCCGTCCTGCCCAGGCATCGTCGCCGGGTTCACCATCTGCCCCATGTTCATATAACAAGTCTGCAGGTCGTCCATGCTCAGGCCGGTGAACCAGTCGCTGTCCTCCTTCAGCGTCACCATGCCGCCCCTCGCCTGCCCCTGCGCCATGTCCGTGAAGACGCGCTGCTGCAGGCCGGAGGCGCTGTCGATCTCCGAGGAGTCGTGCGTCTGGAAGCTGTCGGACATGGCGTCGGTCGCCAGCGCGTCCATGACCTCCCCATTCGGCCCCGCCTCCACAGCCATGTCCTGCTCCACCTTGATCTTCTCCCAGTTGTTCTTCTTGTTGTACAGCCGGCACAGCACCCATTCGTCCAGCTGCAATAGCCACACATCACAGAGAGAGAAGGATAAGTATGTATCGACCGATCGATCAGTATTGCTGGTCAGCAAAGTGCAAACTGGAAGACGCTGGGGTTACCTTGAGGGATCCCTTCTTGCCGGGTGCGCGGTCGGCTTCGGCGATGCGGTACTCGTGCATGATCCAGTCGGTCTTGACGCCCCTGGGCGCCCTGCCGGAGTAGAAGACGAGCGCCTTCTTGATACCGACCGTCCTGCCGCCGCTCTCCTTGGGCGCCACCGGCTTGTCGGCGCCCGTGGCCTTCCAGTAGCCGGTGCCGGCGGAGCGGTTGGGGCGCGAGCCGTTGGGGTACTTGCGGTCGCGCGGCGTGAAGAAGTACCACTCCCTGCTCCCGAACAGCGCCCTCTCTGCACGAACCAACCCGCGGCCAAGGTCAGCACGGCACGGCACACATTGAATGACCAAGAAGGAGGAAGAAGGAGAGGAAAAGACAGGGGAGGGGAGGGGAGAGAGGAAGAAGAGAAGGCGCACCGGGCAGATCCCAGGGGTTGAACTTGTAGAGATCGACCTCGGCGATGATGGGCACGGGCTGCGGCTGGCCGGCCACCTTCCTGCAGAGGTAGTGCACGACGAGCTCTTCGTCCGTGGGGTGGAACCGGAAGCCCGGCGGCAGGTTGAGCTCCGCCTCCGCGTCCCTCCGCCCGCTGCTCCCCTCCGCCGCCGCCGCCGTCGTCGGCTCGGCCTTCACCATTGCCGTCATCATCCTCCTCCTCCTCCTCGCGTTCGCTCGCTGACTCGCTGACTCCACCACCTCCCAGAAAACCCCGGCCCTCGCGCGGTCGTGCCGCGGTGTTGGAAGAGAAGAGAAGAGAAAGGCGGCTGGTTGTGATACCGCCTCCTGGGACCTGGAGCCTTCTCTTTTGTTGATGGCTCGTTTCCTTGGCGACCAAGTACGTTTGTAGGGTGGGGCGCCCGGGGCGGCTATATACGGGCCCCCGCACGCGCCACGTGGGCCGTGGCGGGCCCGCGCGTGCCCCCGTGCGAGCGAGCTCGTGGGCTTTTGGATGAGGAGGACGGCCGTGGCGGGGAGCTGCGCGGAAGCTTCCCGCGGCGACAAGAGTTTGACCCTCCCGACGGCTGGGCCGAAAGGGACGGAAGGGTCAAAAGCGCGCGCGCGCGGGCGACAGCCGGGAGGGATTTTCCGGCCGGAAAATATATCCCCGCGACCACCTCAGGCGGCTCGTCGAATGGCCCTCTGTGTTTTGGGCCTCTCGTTCAGTCATTTGCACCACGTGCGGATTGCGCTTCTTGGCTGTGATGAGTCGCCGGCAGCCCTGTTGTTTACGATCTGCGCATGCGGCATGCATGTAGGTTTCCCATCGCGCTTGGGATTTTTCTCCCGGGAAAACTTTCGCCAAGGTACCTCTACACGAGCCTATTGGAGGAGGGTTCATCAAAAGTTGAAGGATCACGCTAGCTAGCTAGAATGCTAGATGACCCTTCAAAGATGCCATTGTTTAGTTTCAGCCTATAAACGTGGACATATGACTACGTCAAGTCCTATCCCCGTGTAGAAAGAAAAAAAAACGTGGATATGAATCATCCTTTATGACAAAGTAGCTTGAACATGAGCGGCAAACACATTGAAACGTGTCTATATACATCTGATTCATTATTTTTTTGAAACATCTTGTATATTTGTGAATGAAGAAAGCACATGATATGCACGGCATGACATTTGTATCGCGACTAGTAAGGATCATCACCGTACTACCGGTCAGTATAGCTATTTTTTGCGAGAAAATTTTCAATCTATTCATCTTTCTTCAAGCATGGCAGTACAACGAACATCAGAAATAATAAAAAATTACATCCAGATCGATAGATCACCTAGCGATGATTACAAGCACTAAAGTGAGTCGAAGGCACGCCGTCATCATCGCCCCTATCTCGTCAGAGTCGGCAAAGTTTGGTCAAAGTAAAGCAAACGTAAACATGCATGCAATGTATGTCAAATCGACCAGGCCAATTAGTTACTAATAAATCTCTACTATTAAAGGAGGTTTGTACGTTGTTCGTTCCTTTGAACCTCCACCTCTCCTACGATCTCCCCATCACACTGATTTTTTCTACCAAATACACACGCATCAAATACCACGAAAACCAGCCCACCCGCATCGTCCTCCCTTATAACCCCCATGCACGATCTGCTAGGGGCAGACACATGTGCTGCCGCCACCGCCCCCGTCCTCCTCCCTCCCATCGCGTCTAGTAAGGATCATCACCATACTACTGGTCAGCATAGTTATTTTTCGCGAGAAAACTTCCAGTCTATTCATCTTCAATCATGGCAGTACAACGAACATTAGGAATAATAAAAATTTCATTCAAATCCGTAGACCACCTAACGGCGACTACAGCACTGAAGTGAGTCGAAGACGCGCCGCCGTCATCGCCCCTCCCTCGTCGGAGCCGGGCAAAACTTGTTGTAGTAGTTAATTCCCATGTCAGTCATGACTCGGAACACTATTTCTTCACAATTCATAACTCTCATGTCAATCGACCAGAACAGAAGGATATGCTTGGAACATTATTTCTTCACAATTCATTACTCTCATGTCGATCCACAGAAGAGAAGGATATTCTTGGAACGTTATTTTAACTTCACAATTCATACCATGTCGATCGACAGAACAGAAGGATATGCTTGGAGCATCACAACATTTAAACAATTCAAGTTCCTCAAGAGGAAATTTTAAACAATTCAAAGGGATAAACTCAAGCATGGCCTGCCTTCGTAGTGAAGCATACTACCTTGTGCTGCCATCTGCTTACCTGGTCAGGGACAGCTAGAGAGACAGAGGAGCAGGTGTATCTCCTCTTAATTGTCTGTAGTAAATTAAAGAAACCTTGGCCCCAATCTGCACGTGCCTCCCGCCCTCACCGGATCGCCATCCCATCTACGTGCGCTGAACCTGAACCTCACCCGGGTGCGCCTCCAGCCGCGACGGCGGGGTGGGGTGGCGAGCAAATCCTCGATCCCGGCCGGCGGAGATGCGGTTGGTCGGCCAGCCGTACAGCAGATGAAAGAAAAAGGATAGCGCCTTGTCGACGGCCGAGGTTTCTCATTCCCCCGGTGGTGGACTATGGTATGAAATTCCAGCCGAAAAGGACGGACGGGCAGCCAGTTCCGGGGAAAGCGATGGACTTTTTGTCGTGGCTGACAGTGAGCTTCCGTTTTCCCATGGGCGAAAACTGGGTTGGGTTGGGGATTTTCTTCAGTTTAATTTACAAGATTGCAGTGTTAATTTGCTGTCAGGTTACCGCACTTGGTATTGCATAGCTGGTGACTGCCGGGATTAGCTGTGATCCGGTGGGTTGGACATTGCTATTACTAGCTGAATACCCGTGCGTTGCCACGGACAACAAACTTATACATCCAAACATTGATCAAAACATCATCACAAGTCATGAAAATGTAGTGTAGATTGCGACTATGACTTGTGTCACACAAAAATTCACATTTATACTATTCCAAAACAATAATATATCACTTCGACTTCAGATGTGTTCCCAGAAAAGCTATACTTCGACATTGTATGCAAATAAAAAAACTAATTATCTCTTATTAAACTATAGAGATCTGCTCTACGCTACCATTTTTGTTGCTGAACAATTTGCAAATACAAGTATAATACAAAAACAATAACGGCGATGTGCTCTGCTTTTCCCCGTCTAAACTCTAAACAAACCAATGCGCCTCTATGCAATTCTTCTCATTTCAGTTTCTCACTTCTCTACCCATTGCTCCCAGGGTTTGTCTGGTAGAGAAAAAGAAAGATCAGAGGCAAAGGATTGCAATGCCTATTAGATGATTTATCCATATGTTTAGTAATGAGTGCAATAAGAAATCTTTGCACAAGTTACAGGAACATCCAGCTGCCTATGATAAACATGTGTGGTATAGGATCCATTTTCTTACACAAGAAGTCAAAACCGACCAGTTCCATGAACATACATTCACACTTCCAGAAATGTGCGCATAGAAATAAAAATTCTTTCGATTAGATACCGCTACTTGTATCCCAATACTTGAGTATGCTAGCATACTTCCTTGGATTCAATTTTAGCATGGAAGGAAGTAAATTATTGACACACAGGTTGCTTCCTTGAAGATTCTATGTTAAAGCCATTATTTTAGCAACCGTCAGTCAGTGCCATTACCCTGCATAGTCCCTTCACACCATGATCTTTTCAGATAGAACCACCAGTATGGAACATTCTATTATAGTCCCAAGATTAAAAAACAATTCTTTCTACAACATTCAATGCCAATGATTTGCTACTGCCTTGGACTTGCAATTGTTGTTTCATAATTTCACAAGGCACATAGACAAAAGATGCAACTGTATCTCCTAGAATGAGCATGTAAAAACTTATGTTGTGTCAAGGAAGCAGCACATTATTCCAATGGAAAGGCAAATTTCATCGGTATATCGTTACATAAGTGACAAAGCAGAAGACCAGAAAACTTGCAAATAGGTCAACAATACAAAACATCGAAACAAGATCAGGAGTACTAAGTTTATCAAAGATTACTGCTAATGTTGTAAACAAGTTCAATAAGTTGGCCATTCTTAACATTATTAGGGCTCAGGCAATACAATTTTTTGCCGATTCTGACAGAAGCTAATACTAAAGTGCTACAGGTTTCTCTATCAATCTGTTCAATAAGGCGACAGATCCAAACTATTCGGACAATTCGACAAATATTCTTCTCGAACTGTTTAGGACAACCAAAGAAACACAAGACATCCATGTGGAAAGATCATTCAATAAAGCAAGAAACACTATATTTCAGGCCCATATGAAGTGAACAGAAATTTCTAGGGAACGATCTAACAGTTTTAGCCTCTGGCATTATAGGTTGATTCTGCAGTCTTGTTTTTCGGGACTCAAATGGATGCATCATTCCTTCTGCAGATGCATTGAAGTGCGCAAACTCTTTCCATAATGCCGCATAAAATTTGTTATTGTAATAATGTAGTGCACATCTTTGTAAGTTTTGTTCCCCATTCGTTGTCAACTCTACTACAAATTATCACAGCCTACAGTCAAAGTGTAGCTAAAATTTGGTGAAAATGAATCATCATAAAAATATGTAGCTACTATAGTGAATTATCTTGTTCTCAAAATTCCAAACTATTTATCGGATCCAATTTGCCATGTTCTGATCTATACAGTAACCAGTTTGATACTATTATGAATCAGAATATATATGTGATTTTTTAAAACAAACATAATTGTACTTAACAGGGCCATAACAAGAGGATAGCAACCGGCATTTGTTCTTAGCAGAAAGGAAAAAAAGGCAAGGCAAGCTTATATCACTACACGACAAAACATGAAAATGTCAACTGGTGAAATTAAAACTAACTTTACAATTAATCCGTCCTTTGAAATAAGGAATAGTAACAAGAAGAATCAATGCAAGCCAAAATTGCTTATTCATACTAGAATGCGGTAAAACAAAATTTTAATGCTAGATTTCAGTAGCACAAAAATCTTTTATTGTACTACTTTCCTCGCCATTTTGCAGTGCCACACAACTCTAATCAGGCTATCCATCATCGAGGTTTCCAAATAAAAAAACTACAGTTTGCTTCTGGTCTACAACCATACCACTGGTTAAAGTTAAGAAGATGAACAGGTAATAAAATTTGTATTCAAGCTACACGGACAATAAAAGTTATCTGGATATGCACATCTCCAATCATGTTCAAAGAAATGAAAAAGAAGCGATATTCACCTTCTGTTTGATGTATTAGATGGAGTGAAGCGTGTTTGATGGCACAATTAATATCATGTACTTACGCATATAGACACTTTCAGATTTTGGCAGGGAAGTTATTAACCTCACTGGGTTAACATTCAAACTGGAGGCGAACTTTGTTAAAATAATTTGCTTGAATTCTTACATGACTTGCACTTAGTGGTCAATGTTTCGAGAGACCATAGTTAACTGTTATTCCATCACAAGTATAAACTACACCATACTTTCTCTTCCATTAGTCATGTCCAATTGTAGAATTAAAGATGAACATCCGTAATGGTATCATGCAATGCAGCTAATTATCTATCACTGAATAGAATAGAAAAAAATAAAATAGAACTATAGAGGAAAAGAGGAAAAGCCTCTAAATCTGTGTAAATAAAATAGAACTATAGAGAAAAATTGCATTGCAGAATGCCCATCCAATCCAAGTGATAACTATCCATTTATCTTCACATAGTTTTCACTACCAAGGAGAGGAATTTACCCATCAACGACCAACAAAGCTGATCTGAAATCCTAAACTGAACACTGGTCTGGTCCTACATGGTAGCCGCCGCCTTGGAGAACTCTGGGATGCCGCTCCACTTGAAACCACTTATCCCAGTTCCTCCCGTCAGTCTTCTTATATGAACCTGCAGCAGGGTAAAGGACGTATGAAAGTCATCCTTTAAGCTCTACGTACAAATGGCGAATGTTGTACTCCTACTTATTTACCTTCAAACATCCATTTATACTACTGTACTTCCCCAAGAAGATGTTCATGCTACTGTACAATGATTAGAAAGTCAAAGATCAGAAGCATGGACGAGCAGTATAATCCTGGAAAACAACCATCTTGAGGGAACATTACAATATGCCACCAAAAAAAAGCACAGTTGATTCAGGAGGCTAGTTGAATCTGTGGTATTATGTGCTCCACTAACTACTGCACGTTTTGCAGGTAGAAACACCAGGATCTTTCCATCCTTGCTCTTAACAGTAACTTGAGTTATTCAATCCAAACTAAAAGGTAGAGGTTTGAAATCTCTTATGCAAGAATATTAATACAAGCATACCTGAACCGTGGAAATAAAGCGCTGCTTATGCTCGGGGTTAAGTTTGCTGCTACTGAAGCCCACCGCTGCATCCTCCTCGCCGCTATCACCTCCATGGCCCGACCATGCTGTTACCTCTTTCTCCTCATCCCCAAGGAGGATGTCCCCGTGCCTAGTCTTAGGCTCAGCCCTCAGCCCCGCCCCTGGCGCTCATTGCCATGGACTCCCTAGTTGTTGTGCCGGTGCTGCTCGCGGCGGCAGGGCTGATGATGCAGGCTCCATGTGCGCGAGCCCCTGCTCCGCTGACAGCGTCTGTAGCAACGTTGCCTTGATATCAATCAAAAATCATTATAATTCATGAAAACCTATACATAAACATGATCAAAACATCAGTATAATTCATGAAAAATAGATGATGTAATTGAGTACATCTTGTAGTAATTGAACTGATGAGTTGGTCCAGTACAATTTTAAACATCTGTCCGTCCTCGTCGTCCTTCTCCCCGTCCGACAAGCCATCAGTTGTAGCTGCCATTGTCGTTGCAGGGGCAGGAGGTAGGAGGAGACCTGTGCGACAACTTCATCAGGTGGCACCGGCCGGTGATGATACACGGGCAACAGACCAGGTGGAGGTCCTCCTAGAGGCCCTCATAGGGAGGGTAAGACGCCGGTAGGGCGTGTCAATGTGTCGGTGTCAGGCAGGGCAATCCGTGCATGGAGTGGTTCGTCGATGGCAGCGGCGACCAGGCCTTCGCACCCGCCCTCAAGGAGACGAGGAAGACGAGCAGAGGGATGCTCTATCCCTCGCTAGCTTGGGCACTCCTACCCGCCTCTTCCACGGCTGGCACCAGCGCTACCTCGCTCCTCTCTGCACTCTCTTTATCAATTTGAAATTGTACAACCTTATTTCAATTATGTAGCCAAAGGCTTATGGATCTGCAATGAATGAAAGATGAACCAAATTAAAGCTATCACTTGCATCATGTATCTCATATATACATACATATATGTCTGTGGTCATGGATCCTAGTTAAAACAGATCCATGATTAGTACTACATAATGGCAATGCTACCAGGACAAAGATCGAACACTTCATATGGACCCAATTTCTAGATCGCATCAGTACAAAAGTTCAAGAAAGATGCATATTTCAGTGATGTAATACCATTGGGATAATGGCTTTGATCATGACCATCGGCAGAAGAGAGGAGGGGGAGGGGGCTAACCATGCACGATTTGCTTACCGAGGCAATTTCCAGTGATGCGGCAGAGGGGGTGGAGCAGTGGAACATAGCAGCTTTGATTGGAAAACGGTTGATATGCTCATAGCCGTCGTCGGCCACCACGACGCAATCCTCCAGGATCCGCACACGTTCCATGGCCGACTTCCGGTCGTCCTCCTCGTCACAACATCCTTCGCACCGTCGCCGGGTGATCCGGGGGACTCAAACCACGCTGGCGCGCCGACGGCCTTCATGGAGGGAGGCGCGAGGCGGAGCCACGGAGGAGGACGCGGCCCCGACGAAGATGGCGGCGGACGCGACCGCGACAGACTCGGCCAGAGCTAGAGGAGAGAGAGGGGTGCAGCATGGACGCGAGGGGGTTGGGACAACGCCGATGCGAGGGAGGATCGGCGGGAGATTGGGCGGGATGCCAGCCGGATGCGGGTGGGAGTCGTGGGGCGGCTTGATCGTGTTGGTTTCCCTCTTTTCTTCTTCGGTGTGTTGTCAGTAGTGCGAGAGAGAGGAGAGGTGGAAGGGGAAGGGAAAATTTGGTCTTCAGATATTGATTAATGATTGATCATGATTTATTCCTTTACATATAAAAGTTACCAAACACTATCGGAAATTGATCTTATTGGCAGATAAAATCGGTTTAAATAGATCGTGAGTAAACTCCGGTTTAAATGTGTTGGTGGGATAAAAAAGGGTGGGGAAGGATTAACCGGAGTGAGGCGAGACTACCAACTCAGACATTATGAGTAGAGACTAGCTTACACAGATGTAGCATGTCGCGTCGCATACATCACTGACCGTGTTTCAGCTATCGGAATGACAGGGAGCACTCGAGATATTATCCACCGATACTTTGGTGGGCCCTTGATAGGTTTCTGTGGAACCTTGTTTCTGTTCTGTTCCATAAACTATTGCAGAAATAAATAAATAAATAAGACGTGGGAGGAGGTGTGTGGGCAAGTTAACTGCATTTCCGCAACGCAGTTGATTTTACATGTGGTGTGCTTTTAGAAAATGAAAACTAAGTTACCACCAGCTTGCCAAACAGGGGAGGATCTTGTGGGGCGATTGTTAGGGACATTGGTGGCATGTTCGTGGCTGCATGTACATCAAAACTCGAGCATGTAGCGGACATTGTCTCGGCTGAATCTGCAGCTCTGGTCGAAGGATTGGAACTAGCTCTCAATATTGGGTGCAGCTCTATCTTTGTTCAAATGGATAATCTGGTGGTGGTTGAAGAGCTCAAACTTAATACTGGATACTCCATGATTTCAGCACCTATTCGAGATGGATGTCAAAGCTTGTTGAGTGAATTTGGGAAGGTTTCTTTAGAGTATTGTAATAGAGAATCAAATTATATAGCTCATGCGCTAGCTCTTCAGGGTCAGGATGACCCACCCTCTTTTATTAGCAAACGATGTAAGTGTGGTTTGATTTATTAAAGCTAGCCATGAAGGCCTTCCCATAAAAAAACAGGGGAGTATCCAAACTCCACACCACAACCATCAGTGTCGACGTGGGGGCTATAGAGCCCAGTCCAGTCCTAGGAGTGACGGTTCTGTTATAGGCAAAGTCATGATCAGAGGCGGATTCGGCAGGGCATTCTCGGCTATTTTCTCTAGCTAGGATTGATCCAATCTTTCCGATTCGGTGTCCTAGTGCTTTCCATGTTGTCCAACTCCATCACCATGGCTTGTGTCCTTTGCCATCGTCTCCCTCGGTACCATCTCTCGGGATCGGGGTATTAGTTCTTTTTCTCTAGTTCCCAATCCCAGCACACCAACGTAAGCCTTTCACGTGTGCTAGGGAACGCGGCTGTACACCACCCCACCTAGATCGTCTATGAACGTTCCATGGATAACGTGTCTGTCACATGCGGAGAAGAAGGCCGTAGGAAGGATTGTTGTTGCGAACCAACCTATGGTTGGATGGTTAGGAGGACAGTGGTATCCCCAAGCCCACTAGGGTTCACATTCTAGACTTGACATTGGTGCCCGCTTTATTTCTGAATTTATTTCGGGCTTCCAGCGATGTTCGTTCAGTGGGAGGAGACGTTCCCGTCGACTGCGAGGCGCCTGTGGTGTCTTCGTGAAAATCTGAAGATGATATGCTGGCACAATCTCTCGGAGATGCTCATAGGGGTAGGTGTAACACCCTGACTTTACCCCCTTCCTTTTTCTGGTTTATGCATTTGAATTTTCTTTGTCTTTCTGCCTTTGAGCTTTTTCCGAATCATTACTTCTGGACTTAACAAACTAAACCACCTAAATAATTAGTCAACACCCAACCTATTCTGTTGTTTAATTCAGTAACCTAGCCATCCCTAGATAGCTCTCTCTTTAACTTAGTATTTCTTAGTGAAATCATTCTTTTTCAAAGAAAGAATACTAGCCAAATATCTTCTGTTATGAAGCAACCCTCTCCTACACCATTCTGAAAATACTCAAACAATTCTCATAAATCGTTTATACCCTTAGACAACCAGAAATGAACCCAAGACCCCCTGGCACTTTTTCATTTGAGCCCCTCTTCCTCAAATATATTTCTGACCTAAACCCTAGGTTGAACAG
Organism: Thinopyrum elongatum; assembly: GCA_011799875.1. Taxonomy (NCBI): domain Eukaryota; kingdom Viridiplantae; phylum Streptophyta; class Magnoliopsida; order Poales; family Poaceae; genus Thinopyrum; species Thinopyrum elongatum. The sequence goes on from CM022299.1 coordinate 457,449,054, forward strand.
CAAGTACCCTAATGCTTGATTTGTCATGGCTCAAACTTGGTGAAGATGATCACCCAAGTGACTAACAACACTCACCCAAAAATCAGCTCTAAACCTCACTCCCTCCTCTCTCAGCACATAACAAACGCCTTGTTGTCATAACCTTCTAGAAGAGCCAGCTGGCAGCTCACTCACACTGGGACCCAACTGCAGCCACACTTAGCACCTACTCACCCCCTCTATCTACCAGGCATGGCCAAATCCAGCCAGGGGCACCTAGGAGCCCACTGGCCTGGTGACCACGAGCCTAGCATGCCACAGCGTGCGCGCCGTGCCGCGCCAAGCCACTAGCCATGCGGCCACCCCACCATACCGCATCCCTGGCACCCAGAGCCACGCGAAGCTCCTCCAGCACGTGTCCCAGCCCTCCCTGACACCCAAGATCAATATGAAGATGCATCACGGGTTGGGATCACGATCGTTACCGTCACTGAGTTGCAGCGGAAGAAGAACGTGTCGGCGTAGATCATACCTGGAATCCCTCGAACCATCGATAAGCGATCCCGCGAACCGCCCATGGACAGCCCCTCGAAGCGAAGACCGAAAGCACAACCTATCTACTTGGTTGCAAGTGTGCAACTTTCATGATCCGGCAGCGCTTCGCCGTCCAGAGCTAATCGTCGCCGGAGAATTAGAGGAGAGAGATTAGAACCATACTGGACTTCTAATTATGAGGATTAGAGGATCTAGGTCTAGCTCTATTTAGATAAACTAGGATCAACCAGAACTAGAACTAGAGGGAACTAGAGGAGGCTCCAAACTTGTGTATCTCCATAGAGCAAAAACCGTAGTATATATAGGTTGGAGGGGAGGGAGAGGGCTGCCACCAAGGAGGGAAAGTCCGTCCCTGGGGCGCCAACTCCTCCCTAGTCCAATCTCATGGTTAGGAGGACAGTGGTATCCCCAAGCCCACTAGGGTTCACGTTCTAGACTTGACATGGGTGCTCGCTTTATTTCTGAATTTATTTCGGGCTTCCAGCGATGTTCGTTTAGTAGGAGGAGACGTTCCCGTCGACTGCAAGGCGCCTGTGGTGTCTTCATGAAAATATGAAGATGATATGCTGGCACAGTCTCTCGGAGATACTCATAGGGGTAGGTGTAACACCCTGACTTACCCCCTTCCTTTTTCTGGTTTCTGCATTTGAATTTTCTTTGTCTTTCTGCCTTTGAGCTTTTTCTGAATCATTACTTCTGGACTTAACAAACTAAACCACCTAAATAATTACTCAACACCCGACCTATTCTGTTGTTTAATTCAGTAACCTAGCCATCCCTAGATAGCTCTCTCTTTAACTTGGTATTTCTTAGTGAAATCATTCTTTTTCAAAGAAAGAATACTAGCCAAATATCTTCTGTTATGAAGCAACCCTCTCCTACACCATTCTGAAAATACCCAAACAGTTCTCATAAATTATTTATACCCTTAGACAACCAGAAATGAACCCAAGACCCCCTGGCACTTTTTCATTTGAGCCCCTCTTCCTCAAATCTATTTCTGACCTAAACCCTAGGTTGAACAACAAGTACCCTAATGCTTGATCTGTCATGGCTCAAACTTGGTGAAGATGATCACCCAAGTGACTAACAACACTCACCCAAAAATCAGCCCTAAACCTCACTCCCTCCTCTCTCAGCACATAACAAACACCTTGCTGTCATAACCTTCTAGAAGAGCCAGCTGGCAGCTCACTCACATTGGGACCCAACTGAAGGAAATATGCCCTAGAGGCAATAATAAAGTTGTTATTTTATATTTCCTTATATCATGATAAATGTTTATTATTCATGCTAGAATTGTATTAACCAGAACCTTGATACATGTGTGGATACATAGACAAAACACCGTGTCCCTAGTAAGCCTCTAGTAGACTAGCTCGTTAATCAAAGATGGTTAAGTTTCCTAACCATAGACATGTGTTGTCATTTGATGAACGGGATCACATCATTAGGAGAATGATGCGATGGACAAGACCCATCCGTTAGCTTAGCATATTGATCGTTTAGTTTTATTGCTATTGCTTTCTTCATGTCAAATACATATTCCTTCGACTATGAGATTATGCAACTCCCGGATACCGGAGGAATGCCTTGTGTGCTATCAAACGTCACAACGTAACTGGGTGATTATAAAGATGCTCTACAGGTATCTCCGAAGGTGTTTGTTGGGTTGGCATAGATCAAGATTAGGATTTGTCACTCCGAGTATCGGAGAGGCATCCCTGGGCCCTCTCGGTAATGCACATCATAAGAAGCCTTGCAAGCAAAGTGACTAATGAGTTAGTTGCGAGATGATGTATTACGGAACGAGTAAAGAGACTTGCCGGTAACGAGATTGAACTAGGTATGAAGATACCGACGATCGAATCTCGGGCAAGTAACATACCGATGGACAAAGGGAATAATGTATGTTGTCATAACGGTTCGACCGATAAAGATCTTCGTAGAATATGTAGGAGCCAATATGAGCATCCAGGTTCCGCTGTTGGTTATTGACCGGAGATGTGTCTCGGTCATGTCTACATAGTTCTCGAACCCGTAGGGTCCGCACGCTTAACGTTCGATGACGATTTTGTATTATATGAGTTATGTGATTTGGTGACCGAATGTTGTTCAGAGTCCCGGATGAGATCACGGACATGACGAGGAGTCTTGAAATGGTCGAGAGGTAAAGATTGATATATAGGACGATGGTATTCGGACACCGGAAGTGTTCCGGAGGGTACCGGGTACATATCGGGTCACCGGAAGGGGTTCCGGGCACCCCCCGGCAAAGATATGGGCCTAATGGGCCAAGAGGGAAAACACAGCAGCCAGCAGGGGCTGCTGCGCCCCCCATATGGGCCGAACCAGAGGAGAAGGAAAGAGGGGAAGAGAGAAGGAAGGGGAGGGATTCGGCCTCCCCCTTCCTTCCCTCCTCCCTCCTCCTTCCTTCCCCCTCCGGAACTTATGGAAGGGGGGAGGCCGAATTGGGGAGGCGCCCAAGTAGGATTCCTCCTACTTGGGGCGCCCCCTTGCTGCTCCCCTCCCTCTCCCACCTATATATACATGGGAGGGGGCGCCTAGAACACACAACAACATCGGTTAGCCGTGTGCGGTGCCCCCCTCCACAGATTACACCCTCGGTCATATTCTCGCTGTGCTTAGGCGAAGCCCTGTGCGGATCACTTCACCATCACCGTCACCATGCCGTCATGCTGACGGAACTCATATACTCCCTCGACACTTTGCTGGATCAAGAGTTCGAGGGACGTCATCGAGCTGAACGTGTGTAGAACTCGGAGGTGCCGTACGCTCGGTGCTTGATCGGTCGGAACGAGAAGAAGTTCGACTACATCAACCGCGTTGTCAAACGCTTCCGCTTTCGGTCTACGAGGGTACGTAGACACACTCTTCCCCTCTCGTTGCTATGCATCTCCTAGATAGATCTTGCGTGAGCGTAGATTTTTTTTGAAATTGCATGCTACGTTTCCCAACACCAACTGCCGCCACACTTAGCACCTACTCACCTCCTCTAGCTACCAGGCATGGCCAAATCCAGCCAGGGGCACCCAGGAGCCCACTGGCCTGGTGACCACGAGCCTAGCATGCCACAGCGTGCGCGCCGTGCCGCGCCAAGCCACTAGCCATGCGGCCACCCCACCATACCGCGTCCCTGGCGCCCAGAGCCACGCGAAGCTCCTCCAGCACGTGTCCATCCTTGGGGCGCCAACTCCTCCCTAGTCCACCCCCCCCCACACACACACACAAGGAAAGGGGGCGTCACTTCCTATTGGGCCAAGGTGGCCCAATATACCTTCCACCACTTGGACTTTTAAGGCCCGTTGTTATTAAATTAAATATGAAAACCCTCTAACAATTACTAGAGCATATTATATATAATTTAACACATTCGAAAACATTTTCCACCTATATATTAATTATAGATAATACCCGGTATTGCCTGATAAACTTTGAAACCCTTCAAATGACCCAGAAACACTTCCGGTTCCTCTCAGAACTATTCTGAATATTAATGAAAAAATTCCACAAATATATTCTCATCACTCCCGTCCTACTAACACTCAGTAGATCGTGATTTCCTTAAGTTTGTGACCCGGTAGGTACGGTAACTCATAGACATGAATGAAGCCCCTTCGTTCAATGATCGATAGCGGAACCGTGGATGTCCATATCGATCCCTATGAGCGCACGAATGATGTTCGAGTGAACCTTTGGTTATCATGTGATGTTCCCTTTGCTTCACAATACTTCACAAAACTCTGGATTCAACGGTATCCTCTTGAGTAATCACATGCTCACTATACTGTTATCCTCGTTACCGGTTTTGTTCGTCTTTCTCGTTGTCATGTTCCGGCATCCCCGTGACGTTGTCACCTATGTCTGACCGGACGATGATGGATGTCGTCACACCGAGAGGGCCCTAAGAATATCTTTCCATCGTCGGAGGAGCAAATCCCACTCTCGATCTATTTAGTCCCTTGTCAAACTTTCCGATGAGCATGTAAGTTGTCGTTATGATCACCGTGTTACAGGTGACGTTTGAGCAACCCCAAAGTCCACCGTACATTAAGAAGTGACTACGATGCTCTCATGGTCTAAGGAGCAAAATCACACGTTAACACTCTGTGTTATTACAATTGATTACAGACAATATAAACTCAATTCATAACAGACAAGTTTGGGACGATTCAATATGATCATTCTTCTAACATCATACTCTCAATGTTGTTTTAGGACTATCGTTACATTTAGCGATATCCTAAGATCCGGAAAACCTGACCACCAACAACACTTGAGGTAGTCCTAGAGGCAAGACCAGGAACCTTTTACTTAACCGTTTATCATTCCACACGTGCATATGAGTTTTCCACTAAATCGCATATTCCAGGATCATAGTTGTTATAGCATAGAATATAAACTCTTTAATTATGAATACAAAAATATAATAATACAAATATTATTGCCTCTAGGGCATATTTCCAACAAGATGTAGGTTGCGAGAGACACCGGGGGGGGGGGGGGAGCCACCGTTGTGCCCACTGCTTATGACCCTGCTCGCTCGCAAACCCTTTGTCTCAACGAGGATCCTCCAAGAAGGTTACCATGTTGGAGAATTGTTGCCACCCAATTCGAGAAGGACTTTGGGTTTTCACCCAAGAGTCATGGAAGGGGGAAGGGATCCTCGATGGCACCTCCAAGAAGAAAAGGGCACCCATTGAGTGTCACAGTCGAAACCCTAGCAGTATCACTCTACCCCCCGGGCTTGATCCACCCTAGTCCTTATCCCAGGTTTGGTGGCCAGAAGCACAAATCTGAATCCGTGGAGCAGAAGAGCTCAGTGGAACGACGACCTTCAAAGTAGGCAAATTAGGACTATGGATCAGCACACACCTGGCGACCAACACACCCCTTCCCTTCACCACCTGCACTGCCAATAGGATCAACCAGCATCTGCGCATGCCATGCGTCGCAAGGTGAGCACCTCCCACCTCGCTCGAGGCTGCCACCTCAAATGCAAAGGTCCACCATGAGACCACGATGCAAGGAGGTCCCCTCCACCTTTAGTTACGAGCACCAAGGCTTGCCTGCCATTTGCCTCTCGTTGCAACACCCGGGGGGGGGGGGGGGGCAACAAGGATGACGTGAGTCCAAGAGTGGTTTTCAATCAAAAGTGAATTACTCTCCCTGCTCCGAATTAATTAAATTTCTAGCTTTGTTCTATATCAAACTTATTTGAGTTTGATATATGGAAAGCATACTATTCGCTTGGTAAAACTTAAATGTTTTATTTAATATAAATTTAGAACTTTTATTGATGTGAAATTAAGGAAATACTGTTTTGTTCACACTATTATCGTCCTCTCTTAAATAGAGGCCCAAATGCACAAGCTGCATGAGATATAATGGTACGGAGTATATGTTTTCTTTTAGAATCATGTTTTATTTTTTTGTTTCTATTTTGCAAAGAACATGTTCTAGTGGTCATAGTTTAGAAAAACTGTTGTGTTTGAACATCCTCTAGAAATTACAAGGTAGACAACATTTCGATTATGTATTTTTTCAATATAATGTTTTTCTATCTAAATCCTACTATCCGAGAAGATGGCCTTACAAGCACTCCCGAGAACCAACAGATCTCAACTCAATTAATATCTACATCCGGACGCCCCATATCCACCCTAAATGTCCCGGTGTCCTGCACGGTGAGAAATTTGTCATCCAACTAGACCTGGCAACTGCAATCCGGGCTGTCTGGCACCCCCCATACATAGCTCATATGTGGGGCGGATACGGGAAGGCGCAGACGCGTCCGCCACCTGGGCTATGGCCCGCTATAGCTCACCACGACCCCACAAATACCCTATCGTCAGACAAAACCCTACTCAAAGTCCACATTCGACCGCTTCACTCTTAGTATCCTCCATTCCATTCCCATCCCCTCCCTTCCATGTTGGCTGGCTCCGACGGCCACTTTGGCAACTGCAACCCAAACATCCGGGCTGTCCGGCACCCCCCATACCTAACCCATATGTGGGGCGGATACGGGAATGCCCAGACGCGTCCGCCACCTGGGCTATGGCCCGCTATAGCTCACCATGACCCCCAAATACCCTATCGTCAGACAAAACCCTACTCAAAGTCCACATTCGACCGCTTCACTCTCAGTATCCTCCCTTCCATTCCCATCCCTCCCCTCCACGTTGGCTGGCTCCGGCGGCCACTCTGGCAACGAATCCGATCCCATCGACTGAGAGGGGCTCTTCGAGGAGGATGGGTCCAGCTGCGAGGTTCCGTACGACGAGGATCTCACACTCGGCATTGCCACCGAGCGGTCGCGGGTGGACTGGCGGGAGCTCGAGCTCTGTGTCATCCCCAGTGAGCCAATGACACATTACGGCCGAGCGTGATGGCCCGTCGCGATACGCACAACCCCAGAACCGTCATCGGGCGCGCCACTCCCCTTCCCCTCTGGTCCCAGCTCCTCTCGAGCAGCGTTGGGTGCTCGTGCCCACGCAGAGCCAGTGGATGAGGATGGCGGAGTCGGAGGCCAAAACCTAGGTAGCGGGCCACGCAGAGGGCGGCGGAGGCTGGCTCCTCCCGCACATGCACGAGATTCGTGCTGTTGACCCGATGGAGCAGCTCCTCCGTGATGTCCTCGCCGGTTGTTAACCACGGCGGAGACGGACGCGAGGCGCCTCCGCAGCAAGAACGCGAAGGCGCTCCGGCTTGGCATCGAAGAGTTGGAACGCGATGGGGAAGGAAACCGCCAAGGTCAAGGCGGCACGAGTCACGAAGGAGCAGGCCCCGCCGTTCGGCATCTCGCCAACATTATCTCGTCATCGTCGGACAATGGTACGACGAACACACACCTCCCGCCACAGACGCCTACACGCAGGACTAATACCACCGCTCCAGTGACCGCAAGGGGAAGATTCCGGCGAGGAAATGGTGATATCTGCAGCCCCGCTTCATCGATCTAGTTTGTTTTGTACCTAGTTTAATCTGCCCGGCGATGAACTATATCCCATGAACTCATTCCGATGAACTCTGTCTTTTGGGTGCGAATGTGCTATATATATAGGTTTGATCCATGTTGCATTTTTTTATTTGCGTAGTTGCATTATTGTATGGATTTGGGAGACAAACGTTTGCGGAGCATGACTTTAAGCAAGGATAAATGAGGGTGATCGATCACTGTCCACACACTTCATAGGCGCGTCCGTGAATGTATAGGAGCCACATTTGACAATCCTGATTGTTTTTTGGGTTTTTTATCATTTATGCCACTACTTGCGTCTCACTACTCAGTTTTGCCATTAAAAGTTACAACTACTCAAAAATGTCATCGATCCGTGAGATGCTTGCTCAAAAATGCCATTAGATATCTCAAAAATGCCATCGTTCCGTTAGATGTTTGCTCAAAAATGCCATTAGACATTGTTATTTTCACGTCAAACCTGTTGACCATGTTATATGACAAAAATAAGCCTAGACCCACATGTCGGTTCTCTCTATCTCACAATGATAAGTGTGGCCCCACTTGTCAGGAGTAACCAAGCGAATAATTTTACAGGAAAATAAAACGCTGTTGGGATCAAGTAGGCCCCACACTTTATTGTAGTGAGATAGAGGGAGAGCTGGCATGTTGGTCTATAGGTATTTATGTCATTATAACATGGCAAAAGAGATTTGAGATCACAATAATGATGTCCAGTGGCATTTTGGAGCATATGTCTAATGAAGCGATGACATTTTGAGCGGTTGAAACTTCTAATGATAAAACTGAGTAGTAAGACACAACTGGTGGCATAAATGATAAAACCCTTAATGTAGCATCCTGACTGTAGAATGTAGATGCTCTTAATGCTGGCTACGGTGCTGGAGAAAGAGAGGGGGCTGCTTCCGCCGCGGCGGCGTTCCCCTTGCACCAGGCGGCTACAGTCAGCCCGAGGTACATCCAAGGGGAAGGGAAAGATGCGCGTGGACACGAGTGACGCAAGCGTGGACGCAATGAAACGCAACCACCGGTGGGTTCCTTTTCCGTCCTTGAGCACGAAGACGCCAGCCCGGCTGCATGGAGGCCTTGACCGGACCAAATCCAACCTACTCTAACTAGTTGGTTCTATCATACTAACCGTACGTGCGCCAGATCCAGTCATATCCCTAACGTCACATCCATGACAAGTGTTCCATGACTCTGGTTGGTCAGAGAAGTTCGTCGAATGTATGTATCGACAAACAGCAGGAGAGGAGGCTGCTGTAGAGTAGAGTGCTCCTATTTTGTTCCGCCGTGCACGAGGTGCATGCATGAACACCCTATGGCCATGTACCTCGAGTTTGATCGGTGCAGCGCTAGAACAGGGGCCCGGGGCGGCCTGCTGGGCTGGCTCCGCCCCTGTGTACCAATGCGCGAAACGTCGCTCGTTGTGCTGCCCCCACACAGACATGACGCCTTGCAATGGTCGTGTCAGCGGATTTGCAATGACCCCGTCCCCCCGAGACTAGCCACAGCCGGAGTAAGTTCAACAGTAACATCGAGTCCAACTCAGCAAATTTGCTTATGTGGCAATGAGTTAATGGGGAGAGAGGTAGTTTAAGTAACTTAGCTAGTTACTGTAACATCATCTGTCCCAATGCAATATGAGTCTATAACCTAATAAATGAAGCTTTGCATGTTACCATAGTTATGTTACTACCTACTGTGAAGATAGTAATATAGTCTAGGGATATGTGTATGTTACTCTTCACTGTGACTAGTCTGAATAAACTTCCGATAGTATCCCTTCTGCCCCAGGAATCGACGCAGACTCTTGAGATTGCCTGGGGTCAGCCAGGTTGTGCACTACGACGACCTTGGGTTTATGTGTAGACTCCACCGGGTCCGACAACAAGCCCGAGGTATTCAAATTCCTCGAGTGCAGACCAACAGCAAGGGCATCTCCAACGTCAACCCGTAAATTTTCTTTCACGTCCATTCATAAATAGAAAGATCAGTCCACGGACACGAATGCGAAGGGCGTCATCCAACCGTAGCTGCATACATTGTAAAATCCTTTTTAACAAACCGAATGATCAAGTTCTAATATAATTTATATAAACGGACGATATTTCGACCGTTTATTAAAAATTATAAAAAAAAACACTAAATCATATATCGGACGACCACCTCGTAAGCGTGGCCGCCCTGTCCTGCCGCACCGCAATCATCGTCCATGTCGTCGTCATCGTCGTCCCTCCAGCGGCGCAAGGATGTCGGAGGGACGCGGTAGCCCTGTCCGACGGCTGCCTAGCGCTCGCGGAGGAGCCGCTCTGCCTCCTGCTGCACGGTGCGAAGGGCAACCCCGGCCACTGCCGAAGGCGTTGGTGGCGCCCTGGCGGCAGCCTTGCCCCTGTCGGCGTTGGCGGAGCAGTCGCTAAGCGACCACTCTTCGTCGATCTTGGCGAGCTCTCCATCAAGGCGGCGGCGGCGCCTGGCGACCGTCCCCGCAGTGGTGAAGGAGCGGTTGAGCGCCCACGCCGCGGCGAGGTCCGGATCGTTGCGCACCCATTCCGGCGCCACGTCCTTCTTGGTGAACACGGAGCGGCGACCGGTATTGTGTCGGCCGTACCTCGCCTACTGCCGCGCCGCGCGCTCGGCCTCGGATACCACGGCCCGAGAGCCGGAGGCATCGCCGAAATCACCGCCGCCAAGGTAGTGAAGGATGCGGCCACGCGCCTTGGCGATTGCGGGCGAAAGCTCCTTCGTCTGCTGGCGATGGCGTCATGGTGGCGACGAGGGCCCGTCGAGCCGCGCTTAGCGGCTGTTCGGCGGGGGCGACGCCGGCTCGTCCTTCACGCGGCGGGGACGCCGGGGGGGTCGGCTCCTGCTTCACGCGACCATCGATGTGGAGGCCGCAGTTGCGCGGCGGGGACGCCGACTCGTTCTTCACCTGCCGGAGTGGGGATGCTGGCTCCTGCTTAACGCGGACCCACGGCGAGGGACGGTGGCTCCTCCTTCATGCGCGCCGGCGATCGTGGCGCCGGACCTCAGAGCCGCCTTCGAGAGAAGATGGGTCCGCTGCTGCGGCTGGTCCTCCTCGTCGCCGGAGGAGCCCGCCGTAGTGGATGCGGATGTTCCGACTGAGCGAGGGGGGCGACGCCATGATCCACCTAACAACGAACTTCCACTGTTGCCGCATGCCGGCGTAGAGAACCAGAGCTCCGGCATCGCCACTCGGCTCGAAGAGGAGGAAGGGCTCGGTGAGGGGGAGGAGGACGGTGCAACGCTCGGGATGGTGCGGCTCTGGACGGCGCCGGAGAGCGGCTTAAATAACCGCGGCCAGGCCAGGCGGAGGGACGACAATCCTGCTTCAATGCAGCACAGCGGCCGGAGTTGGTTTCTCGGGACGCGACGCCCGCATTGATGCTGCGGCGACGCCCAAGAGGTCGCGTCCATCTCCGCCGCCTTCCCGTCTGGTCAAATCGCTACATCAATGTCGGCCGCTGAATGCTCTCGGCCAGCATGAATGCGGCGCGGTAAGCGGCATAGCGCGTGGGACGGGAAGTGCGGGAAGGTCGGGCGGATGGTTTGGGTGGGCCAGGGCGGTCAGAAAAGGGCTTGCGAGCGGTCCGGACTCCCGCAAAGCCCTCCACGTTTTGTTGGAAATATGCCCTAGAGGCAATAATAAAATAGTTATTATTATATTTCCTTGTTCATGATAATTGTCTATTGTTCATGCTATAATTGTATTAACCGGAAACCGTAATACATGTGTGAATACATAGACCACACCATGTCCCTAGTGAGCCTCTAGTTAACTAGCTCGTTGATCAATAGATGGTCATGGTTTCCTGACCATGGACATTGGATGTCGTTGATAACGGGATCACATCATTAGGAGAATGATGTGATGGACAAGACCCAATCCTAAGCATAGCACAAGATCGTGTAGTTCGTTTGCTAGAGCTTTTCTAATGACAAGTATCATTTCCTTAGACCATGAGATTGTGCAACTCCCGGATACCGTAGGAATGCTTTGGGTGTATCAAACGTCACAACGTAACTGGGTGACCATAAAGGTGCACTACAGGTATCTCTGAAAGTGTCTGTTGGGTTGGCACGAATCGAGACTGGGATTTGTCACTCCGTATGACGAAGAGGTATCTCTGGGCCCACTCGGTAATGCATCATCATAATGAGCTCAATGTGACTAAGGAGTTAGCCATGGGATCATGCGTTACGGAACGAGTAAAGAGACTTGCAGGTAACGAGATTGAACAAGGTATAGGGATACCGATGATCGAATCTCGGGCAAGTAACATACCGATGGACAAAGGGAATTGTATACGGGATTGATTGAATCCCCGACATCGTGGTTCATCCGATGAGATCATCGTGGAACATGTGGGAGCCAATATGGGTATCCAGATCCCGCTATTGGTTATTGGCCAGAGAGGTGTCTCGGTCATGTCTGCATGGTTCCCGAACCCGTAGGGTCTACACACTTAAGGTTCCGTGACGCTAGAGTTGTTATGGGAAATTGTATGTGGTTACCGAAAGTTGTTCGGAGTCTCGGATGAGATCCCAGACATCACGAGGAGTTCCGGAATGGTCCGGAGGTAAAGATTTATATATGGGAAGTCCTATTTTGGCCACCGGAAAATGTTCGGGATTTTTCGGTATTGTACCGGGAAGGTTCTAGAAGGTTCCAAAGTGGGGCCCACCTGCATGGGGGGACCCACATGAACGTGGGTAGTGGGGGCAAGGCTCCACACCACTGGTCAAGGCACATCAAGATCCCCCCTTAGAAGGAATAAGATCATATCCCGAAGGAATAAGATCAAGATCCCTAAAAAGGGGGGATAACAATCGGTGGGGAAGGAAAAGGATGGGATTTCTTTCCTCCCACCTTTGCCAACTCCCCAATGGACTTAGAGGGCAAGAAACCAGCCCCCTCCACCCCTATATATAGTGGGGAGGTGCATGGGAGCTGCAACCCTGGCCCCTGGCGCAGCCCTCCCCCCTCCTACTCCTCCTCCTCCGTAGTGCTTAGCGAAGCTCTGCCGGAGAACCACGAGCTCCACCGCCACCATGCCGTCGTGCTGCCGGAGCTCTCCCTCAACTTCTCCTCTTCCCTTGCTGGATCAAGAAGGAGGAGACGTCCCCGGGCTGTACGTGTGTTGAACGCGGAGGCGTCGTTCGTTCGGCGCTTGAATCGGATCTTCCGCCATTTGAATCGCCGCGAGTACGACTCCATCAACCGCGTTCTTGTAACGCTTCCGCTTAGCGATCTTCAAGGGTATGAAGATGCACTCCCTCTCACTTGTTGCTAGCATCTCCTAGATTGATCTTGGTGACACGTAGGAAATTTTTGAATTATTACTACGTTCCCCAACACGTTTGTCTCAGGTTTGCGGGAGAAATCATGTCCGGACCGCACCACAGAACGACACATGATCGCGTTGGATGGCTCCCTGGATCCGGACAATGCGGTACGGACGTATGCAGGCGGTTTGTGGGTCCGCCTTGAAGATGCCCTAACTATCGTCGAGGAAGAAATGTGTGTCAAACCCTCTCCCCCTACCTTCCTCGTCCGCGTCACTCCCGTGAGTGGCCGGCCGGGCATCGTTCTCCTACACCTCTTCATCCCTGATCTCCCCTCTCCCCTCCTCGACGCCACCGGAGGGCCCTGTTGGGTGAAGTCTGGGCGGCGGTGAGGCTCTCGTTCCTCCCATGCATGGAGGCGGCGTGAGGCGTGGCACAAGGTGTGGAATGCGGCTATGGGGCTACCAGCCACGTGCGGTGGCTGCATAGCAACGGCGGGCGCGTTTGTGGTGGCAGCGCCGCAAATCAGGCTCGTTGGCGGCCATGGGCAACGACCTCTTTGTGAGCGCAGGGCATGGGTTGGGAGCTCCTGTTCCCTGCGTCTCACGGCCGAAAGCGAGCAATCACGTACTCTCCCACCTCATGTGTACGGTTTTGCCGACCCTGTTTGACTCGAAAAGTATGGGGCGGGCCGCTCCTGTTTTCTTTTGTTTCTGTTTTTAACTGCAAAAATGGTTCACAAATCCCAAATTCTAAAAGAATGTTCATGATTTAAAAAATGAAATTCAAAATATTCACGAATTTGGAAATGTTCTTGGATTCCGAATATGTTCTCGGATTTCAAAAAATGTTCTTAGTTTCTAAAAATTGTTCACGAATTTGAATTTTTTTAATGTAAAAAATAATTCATGAATTTCAATTTCCCCCAAATTTAAAAATGTTTTGAATTTGAATAAATGTTCTGAATTTTAAAAAAATGTTCCTGGACTCCAAAAAATCACATGATTTTGAATATTGTTCCTGTATTTAAAAAAATGTTCATTAGATAAAAAAAAGTTCATGAATTTCTAAAATGTTTCATAATTTCAAAAAACTATTCTCAAATTAAAATATGTTCACAATTTTAAAATATATTCATGAATTCCAAAATTATTCGTGTTTAAAAAAAGTTTAGGAAATAAAAAAAGAAAAAAAAGAAAAAAAAATAAAAATGAAGAAAAACCTCGGTTTCGGAAGGTCTAGGACCTTTCCAAAACCGGAAGAGGAGCCTTGCTAAATGGACCAGCCCAATTGTAACTAGCGGGGCACTACAGGTGCGCGTTTGATCGACATTCCTCGACCAACCTGGGAATGAGAGATCCTATTCCCCTACCTACGCGTCGAATAGCCATGAAATGTGCACCCCCTGTCCCTCCTGCGCACGATTTGGGCCGACCCTACGTAAGGTTCCTACTACCTCCATGGATGAGATCTAGGGTTCTAGAATTGTATTAGCTGTCCACCCAACCTCCCACACAACGAATTCAAATTACAATCACTCTCTAGCCAGGCCGAAGCCTCCTTCCTTCCGTTCCCCCTCCCTCTCACAGGAAGCAGCGAGGGGTATTTAAACTAGCTACCGTTACACCCGCCTCAGCGGGCCCAGTCTAGGCTTGCAAGCCACTTGGGAGATTTTTGAATGCGAGTGGGCCGGCCTGTCGGCCCACGACTTGAGTCTCCTGCTTCCCGCCACTCGCTTGGATCATCTTCAGTGTCACCACCCGGGCTGCTGACATCCCCCCGTTCTTGAATCACGGCTTATCCCCAAGCCGGAGCTCGTGGAAACATCTGTTGCAAGGCATCTCTGTCCTCTCAGGTGGGCTCGAATTGCTGGGAGCCACTCCATTCCACCAGGACCTGAGCAATGGAATGATTGCTCTTGCGCCGGATACGTTGTTGTAGCACACGGAGAGGGACTTGAAGAGCGAGATCGGGCGAAGGCAGGGACAACTGAACTGCATATTTGGGTGAAATAAACTGCTTCAGTTGGGAAACATGAAACACTGGGTGTACCTTGCTATCAGGAGGAAGATCCAAGCGGTAGGCCACTTCACCAATGCGCTCCAACACTGGAAATGGTCTAAAGTAATGAAAGGACAGCTTGTTGTTGGTTCTGGAGGCAACTGATTTTTGCACATAAGGATGAAGTTTCAAGAACACCATGTCACCAACAGCAAACACCCTGTCAGTACGTTTCTTATCAGCTTGAGCTTTCATTCTTTGCTGAGTTCTGAGCAAATGTTGTTTGACAGTATCTTGTACCACAATTCTAGAGTCCAGCCACTGTTGCATATCCATAGGAGCAATAGTATCAGTAGGAGTAATACCAAAGTATCTAGGCTCCTGGCCATACAGAACTGTAAATGGAGATTTCCCCAAGGATGAGTGCCAGTTGGTGTTATACCAGAACTCACAAAGTGATAGCCACTTGTTCCATTTCCTAGGATGAGCAGAAATAAAGCATCTGAGGTAGCACTCAACTTGTTGGTTCACTCTCTCAGTCTGGCCATCAGTTTTAGGGTGATAAGCAGTGCTCATTTTTAGAGTGGTCCCTATCCTCTTAGTGAGAAGTTGCCAAAACTGACTAGTAAAGACAGGATCTCTGTCAGAGATAATGTACAGGGGCATACCATGTAACTTATAAATATTATCCAAGAAAAGTTCAGCAATCTTAGGAGCATTGTAAGGGTGTTTGACTGGAATAAAGTGGCCATATTTAGTGAATTTGTCAATAACCACCATAATACAGTCAAAGTGATCAGAAGGGGGCAGACCAGATATAAAATCCATAGTAACTGTTTCCCAAGCTTTACTGGGCACTGGAAGAGGAGATAATAGGCCAGGGTAATTGATTCTCTCAGGTTTGGCTTTCTGATAAATCACACAGGACTGCACAAACTCTTTGATGAAGTTTTTCATCCCAGACCACTTAAACAAGGCATGAATTCTTTTGTAGGTCACAGGAAAACCAGAATGACCCCCTAGAGGAGTAGCATGAAAAGCATGACATATTTTAGCTTGGAGTTGCACATCATTGCCAATCCAGATGCAGTTTTTGTACCTGAGTAGACCATTAACCAGAGAAAAAGAGGGTCTGGATGCTGGAGTAACAGCCATTTGTTGCAACAACTCCTGAGCTTTAGGATCCTGCCCATAGCTATCAAGAATTTCCTGCAACCAGGAAGGTTGAGCAGAAGAAATGGCCATTAAGTGAGTGGATGGATGAGGTCTCCTAGAAAGTGCATCAGCAGCAGAATTGTCAGTGCCTTTTTTGTACATTATTCTGTAATTAAGCCCAAGGAGTTTGGTGAAAATTTTCTGTTGCCAGGGAGTATGTAATCTTTGGTCAGACAGGTGAGTTAAACTTTTCTGATCTGTTTTAATAACAAACTCTTGGAACTGCAGATATGATCTCCATTGTTCCACAGCAAGCAGAATGGCCATATATTCCTTTTCATACGCAGACAATCCTCTGTTTTTTGGGCCTAGAGCTTTACTGACAAATGCTAGTGGGTGTCCTTTTTGCATTAACACTGCTCCTATTCCAGTATCACAGGCATCAGTCTCAAGCACAAAGGGCATGGAGAAATCAGGTAGGGCTAGGACAGGAGCTTGAATTAGAGCTTGTTTGAGAGTTGCAAAAGCAGTATCAGTAGCTGGTGTCCACACAAACAGTGTACCTTTCTTCAGTAATTCAGTCAATGGTCTGCTAATCATGCCATAGTTCTTAATGAACTTTCTGTAATACCCAGTAAGGCCTAGAAATCCTCTAATCTCCTTCACATTAACTGGAGTGGGCCAATTCTGTACAACCAAGATTTTGGAGGGGTCAGTGGAAACCCCCTTGTCACTGATGATGTGGCCCAAGTAAGCAATTTGCTGCTGTGCAAAAGAACATTTTCTTAGATTGACTTTCCACTGCTTCTCTTGTAAAGTACTGAGCACCTTGTCCACATGCACTAGATGTTCTTCCAAGGTTTTACTAAAGATTAAGATATCATCGAAGAACACCAAAACAAATTCCCTTAATGCAGGCAGGTCTAGATTCATAGCTCCCTGGAAAGTTCCAGGAGCTTCAGGGAGCCCAAAACTCATAACTAAAAATTCATAATGTCCTTCATGAGTTTCGAATGCAGTTTTAAATTACTCCCTAGGGGCCAATCCGATCTGATGATAACCTGCTCTCAAGTCTAGTTTAGTAAACCAGCAAGCCTCATGCAACTCATCCAATAGTTCATCTATTACAGGAATGGGATATTTGCCCTTCATTGTTATGGCATTCAAATGCCTATAATCAACTACCATGCGCCAAGTGCCATCCTTCTTTTTAACCATCAGCACAGGAGAAGAAAAAGGGCTACGACTGAGTCTGATCATACCATTTCGCAACAACTCTTTGACTCGCTTTTCCATTTCAGTTTTCAGATGAGGTGTTACTCTGTAAGGCCTGACAGCTACAGGTGTGGCTCCAGGGATTAGTGGTATAGTATGATCATATTTCCTTCTAGGAGGCAATCCTTTTGGTTCCTCAAAAACAACAGAGATTTTTTTTAGCAGAGCCTGTACTTCAGGGATATGTTTACTATCTTCACTACTATCCTCACCAGCCAATTCAACACTCATAACTGTATAACTGCATTCAGCAGGTAATTCACCTTGCAAGGT
The DNA here is from genome assembly GCA_011799875.1 of Thinopyrum elongatum. Classification (NCBI taxonomy): domain Eukaryota; kingdom Viridiplantae; phylum Streptophyta; class Magnoliopsida; order Poales; family Poaceae; genus Thinopyrum; species Thinopyrum elongatum. The sequence goes on from CM022299.1 coordinate 457,466,602, forward strand.
AATCCAAGACCCTTGACATTGGAAGGAAAACCATTTCTGCTCCCAATCAATAACCATAGGGCTATGACTTGCCAACCAATCAAGCCCTAAAATCCCATCATAATTGCCAAGCTGAAGAATTCTGAAGTCACTCTTGAAGGTAGTTTTCTGACAGTCCCACTTGCATTGCTTCACTACTTGTGTGCAGTATAGTTGAGCACCACCTGCCGCAGTCACTGCAATAGGTTTGATATCTTGGACAGCAGGTAACAAGGCAACTAAAGCTGTGTTGAGGAAGGAGTGGGTGCTGCCTGAGTCAACTAGGAAAGTGAGAGATTGGCCACAAACATTAACTCGGAGCTTCATTGTTAATGGAGTGGTTTCAGTAGAACAAGCAGCTGCAGACAGTAGCATGAGGTTTTCTGAATCACTGTCAGATGATTCTGGATGAAAGGGACTAGTGTTCTGTATGTGTTCAATCATTTCCTGCACAATATGAAGTTGGACTGAAGATTTGCATTGATGGTCTTTGGACCATTTTTCACCACAAATGAAACACAACCCCTTTGATTTCCTATAGATACGCAGAGCACTCCATTTGTCCTCTGAGGGAGCAATCCTGCTGGTTTCAACAGACCTTCTGTTAGTGCTAATGGGCGCTCTCGAAGCAGAACTAGCTGTGGTCATCGTCTTCTTAAACTGCAGTGCTGAAGAATTACTATCACTCAGTTCTTCATGGAGTAAGGCTATATCGTAAGCAGAATCCAGATCTTGTGGTTTTTGCAAAGCAACCGACATGCGCACACCCGGCTTGAGGCCATCAATGAAACGTGTTGTGTAATACAGACTATCAGGTAGTTCCTCATATGCTGACAGCTGATCATACAATTCTGCAAAGCGCTCCACATAATATGTCACTGTTGTCTCCTGAGCAATACGAAACATCTGCCTCACTAGTGTTTGATGTTGATTTCGGCCAAACCTGTTCATCAGTAGCTGACAGAATTCTGACCAAGACAAGTTAGGTGACCTGCGTTGTACAGCTTCCAACCATCTGGCTGCCGCACCATCGAACTGAGAAGTGGCAAACGAAATCCATCTCGTTGCAGGAGTGCCCCAGAGCTTGAAATAATCCTCACAGCGGGATTGCCACAGCCGTGGGTTTGTGCCATCGAACCGCGGTAGTTCCACACGAGGTGCAGGTTGGAACATGTTAGAAACGTCTGACGCTGCAAAATCTCGAGGAGAAAACATTTCACGGGGAGAGCCGGAATCGCGCGCACCTCTGACCGGAGGAGGCACATAAACTTGATGCGCCTTCCCCCGATGGAACTTGTCGAAGCCAAGGGGATCCGCCGCAGTCGACTCGCGGCCACCCCCAGCGTCCTTGCTGGTCGACGGGCTCGTCTGCTTGCCCGCGGACTCGTCCTTGCCGCAGTGCTCGAGCTCCGCGCGGATTTGCTCCACGTCGAGGTTGAACTCAGATCTGGCGCCGTCAATTCACATCGTGATGAGGCCGTCGAGCGCCATGGTAGTCTCCTTGAGCATCTTGCTGACGGATTTGATGATCTCGTCGCCGTGCACCTTGAACCTCTGGTCCAAAGCCTCATCGAAATCTGCCCGGAGCAGCTCCTGGATCTGCCGCCCCTCCGTGGACAGCTTGTCCATGGCGGCGCTCCACTACTGGAGTTTGAAGCACGTGGCGTGGACGTGGCTCGGGATCTCCAGGATCAAAAAGCTCTGAGTACCAGATGTAAGGTTCCTACTACCTCCATGGACGAGATCTAGGGTTCTAGATTTGTATTAGCTGTCCACCCAACCTCCCACACAACGAATTCAAATTACAATCACTCTCTAGCCAGGCGAAGCCTCCTTCCTTCCGTCCCCCCCCTCTCACAGGAAGCAACGAGGGGTATTTAAACTGGCTACCGTTACACCCGCCTCAGCGGGCCCAGTCTGGGCTTGCAAGCCACTGGGGAGATTTTTCGAATGCGAGTGGGCCGGCCTGTCGGCCCATGACTTGAGTCTCCTGCTTCCCGCCGCTCGCTTGGATCATCTTCAGTGTCACCACCCGGGCTGCTGACACCCTAGTGCAGGGAGGGGCGCCCCTTTTATTTTGTTCTTTTTTGGATTTAAAAAGGTACCGGAAAACTAAAGACCTTTTCGGATTTCAAAAACCGTTCCAAAATTCAAAAACAAATCCAGGAATTTGAAAACATGTTCAAACATACAAATAGAATTGGTGATTTCAAAAATATGTTCATGATTTTGACTGTTTTTCTGGAAAATAAAAAATTCTCACGGATTCAAAAACATGATCACAATTTTTTTTTAAATTTGCGTATTAAAATAATGATCGTAAAATTGACAAATCCTCATTAATTCATTTTTTAACAATATCAACAAATGTTTCGTAAAGAAAAAAATGTCAACGGATTCATAAAATATTTGTGATTTTGGAAAACGTTTGTGTATTATGAAAATATACATGATTTTGAGAAAATGTTCGTGAATTAAAAAATAGTCAGATTTGATAAAAATATTTGGGAAACCATAAATTGTTCGCAGGTTAAAAAATGTTCTTGATTTTGAAAAAAGTTCTCATATTCAAAAAGTATTTGTGATTTAGTTTTTTTTGAAAAATTATAAAATGTTTGAGGATGCAAAAATTGTTCATAATTTTCCAAAATATTCATGTTTCCAAACAATGTTTTCACATTCAAAAAAAGTTCAATATTTTAAAATATTCACAAATTTGAAAAATGTTCAAAAAATGAAAAGAAAGAAAAAATAAAAGGAAAGGGAAAACAAAATAAAGATAAAAGAACAAAGAACAACTAAGAAGGACGAAAATAAAATAAAAAACATTTTTTTGAGAATTTTCATCCAACTTTATTAACACATAATGTTCGTAGGTACAAGGGTAACATCATATAGATTCCCAGCCAAACATGGCCTCCTATGTCTAGATTACATGCAAACTTGGCGAAAGTGTGCGCTTCAAAATGAAAATTCCTACGATCGAATGTAAATTTACAAGATTGAAATCCAGCCTTGCGCTCCAATATTTCATGTAGAATTGTACCATGACTTCCTCCGGAACGCTGCTCAATGTCCTTCACCACTACTTGACAATCTGAGGTTTTAGAACCTACCCAAAACAGATCGGAAAAACCCGAACTGGGCCGGCCCATATAGCATCCGTACGACTTGCGCGTGCGTTCGCTATGGGCGCCTCTATATCTCGGTTGAAGCGAGACAGAGGGAAGCCTCTTGTGAAGGGAGGCACTAGGGAAACCTCATTTATTTCTTTTTGTTTTCACGTTTTTTCTTTCTTTGCTTTATTTTTTACATTTTTTTATACTTTCAAATATTCTAAATAGATATATTTAAAAAATCAGTTTACATAAAACATTCAAAAAAATGTTAACGAAGCATTTAAAAAGTGTTAAACGTGTATAGAGAAAATGTTTCTCATGTATACAAAAAATGAATACAAGAAAATATAATATCTATGAAAAAATGTATCTTGTATTTAAAAAAACTGTTAATCTATCATTTGGAAAATGTTAAAGAAATATTTAAAAAATGTTAATCTTGATCATGTATTAAAGAGAATGTTAAACAAGTATTTGAAATATCTTAATCAAACATTCGAAAATTAATAAATATGTAGAGAAAAAATGTTGACCATTTATTAAAAAATGTTAATTTTGTAATAGAAAAATGTTAATCCAGCATTGGAAAATGTTAAATGTGTATAGAAAAAAATTGACCATATATTTAAAAATGTTAATCTTGTATTTGAAATTTTTAATGAAGCATTTGAAAAATGTTTAAAATGTGTATAAAATTTTTGCCCATGCATTCAAGAAAATGTTAACTTTATATTTGAAAAATGTCATATGTGTATTAAAATATGTATTAGATAGATATCAAAAATGTAAATCTGTATGGAAAAGAGTAGACATTAAAAAAATTAAGTTTTCAAAAAATGGTAATCATGTATTCGAAAATGCTAAACGTGTATATAAAAAATATTTCTGATGTAATACCAAAATGTTGAATTTTTACTGAAAAATGTTGAAGTGTGTTGAACAAAAACGAAACCGATGAAAATCGACATAGAAAGTAAGAAAAATGAAGAAACCCTTCAAAAAAAGGAAAAAACAAAGACCCCCAAAAGAGAAAATGAAACCGAAGAAAACCAATGCAAAAGAATGGGAACAGAGAAGGCGAGAAAGAAACACAGAAAAACAAGGAAAAGCAAGAAAGAAACCAAAGAAAAATAAAAAAATGAAGAAAGAAAAGCAAAAACACCATTGAAAACTGAGAAAGAATAAAACAAAGAAAGAAAATAAAGAAAATAAAAATCAGTGAAAACCATGAAGAAAAAAAAACCCGGTGAAAGAACGAAGAAAACTAGAAAAAAATGATGAAGATACCAATAGAAACAAAAGAAAATAAAAAATAAAAAACTGGACCAAAGTTGTACGTGCACCGCGCGAGACTACAACCAACAGTCATCGAACGAAGAGCGATCGAAAAAAGCTGAACAAACAGGCCAGCCCTAGTCACCGGCGCCCCCTTTATGTTGTCGTCGTGCGCCTCCTCTATGCCAACCCTAGCCGCCGACGTGCCCAAGCTCACCGATGCCCCTGGTCACCGCGGTTCCTAGCTCATCGACGCCCTGGTCGCCGCAGCACGCCGGCGCATGGTAACCTCCTTCCCACGGCCGCTCCTTCCTATTCCTTCTACTTCTTCTCCTCCCGCTTCTTCCTATTTCCTCTTCCTTCTTTGCCTTCCTCCTTCTTCCTCCTCCACCGTGTTCCTCCCGTTTCTTTCTCCTCCTTGTTCAATAGGAAATGTGCTATTTTTTTCTTTTGTGTGAAATGCCATGCTAAAAATTATTTAGCAACTGTTCTATGATGTATAACAATTGTCACTGGTTGTTCTTTAGTATGTATTTGTTGTTATCATGGATCAAATGTTGTGTCCATCATTTATTTTCCTAAAACATGATACTCTTATTTGTTCTTATTTTTTAGATGGATTGACAAGAAAGTGACGACGACTAATTGTGAGAGAAATAGAGCATCTGTTGTGACTGAGGAAGATTCAATCCAGTGTAGCAATATGCTTGATGCTGTGCGTGAGATTGCAAGTGCTATCGACAACACGTACCATGCAGAAACGCACCCCCAATTTTTACAAGGCTGTCATGGACCTTGAAGTGTTTCCTCTTGCAGGGCGATTGGCTGTTTTGGACTATCTCATGAAATTTAAGGGAAAATGCATTAATTTACTGAAGATGGATTGTGAAGTTCGCAAAGCATCATCCCAACGTATCTTGGAGAAGAATCCCAATCTTATTTGAGTTGATGTTAGTTGTAGTATGTTGAGAAACTATCTCTTTTGTAATCCCTCTTATAAGTTGAATTTGAAATGAGGCTATTTAACATGAACCTAGGGATGTAATGGTACATTGTATGATGTTTTATGCGTGGGATTATGTTGAAATTTTGACGCTATAATGTTGAGATTATATGTCAAAATGATGATGCTTTATTGCGGAATTATGTGTTAATTGTTTTTTTTCATATTTACATATTGTCAAAATGTTGATCGAATATTGTCCGCATAGTCTTGTTTATCATGTATCTGTAACTATTGTGGTATCATCACCATCTTCAGAGGAGGTAACCACATCTGACTCAGATACAACCAAACACAGTCACGGCCCAGCATGTGTGTTTTTAACTGCAGACTACCAAACAAAGTTTGAGCTCAACATATTTTAGCACGCACATCACTACCAAACGACAACAGGGCATGTTTGGTTGCCATAGCTACTTTTGCCTGCATTGCATATGTGTCTCAGTTAGGCTTGGTTGAGGAAAAAGGGAAAAAATCATCATCTACACATCATTTGGTTGCCCGCATCTAGGTTTCCTGCATTAGGGGGTCATTTTTGGCATGGCGTTTGGTGTCCTGCATTGACTCGGCTCAAGCAACTACATGGTGTTTGGTTGTATAGACGAGATATGATTAAGAGTTAATAGCTACACATAACACACAGAGTTACACATTGCCATGGACCACGGTGGACGGTGGTGACGACGCAAGCAACTAGTTTGCCGCTTCGCCGCCAGATGCGGCACCGCGACCACCGTCCACCATGTCAGACGGCGGCACGATGAACTAGTTGCTTGCGTCGTCGCCATAGAGAAAGTCCACGCGGAGAGACGAATAAAAGGATGCTGAGGCAGATGACAGAGGAGAAAAAAATAAAGTGTGCGCGCCATGGCTATGGCGAGCAGCATGTAGGCGTGCACGACGAACATGGCGACGACCAGCAGCACGAAGGCACCGATGGGGAAGGCGAGCGCCGAGCGGCCGCTGCCATTGTAGAAGCACAACTCCACCTGCGCCCCGCTCCCGACCATGGTCATCAAGTAGTTGGACACCTGTAGCGAGCCAAGAAGCCAAAGAAGCATCAACACGAGCTAGCTAAGCTAGCAAAGCCGCGGAGAGGAGGCCGAGAGGAACAACGCCTGTAGTCGTGCCAGTGTAGTAGGACGCATGAGAGAAGGCAGAGAGGCAGCGACGCTGCGTCCAACATGACAAGCACAGAGTTGCGCGTGAGCGATCCCGTCGGCGACACGACGAACTAGTTGCTAGCGTCATCACCGCGAGAATGTCCATGTGGAGGGACGAATAGGAGGGTGCCGAGGCATATGACAGATGAGAAGAAATACAGTGTGCGCGCCATGGCTATGTCAATGCAGTAGGATGCATGAGAGGAGGCCGAGTTGAAAGACGGCGACGATGACGCCAGTATAGCAAGTCGCAGGAGAGGAGACCAAGAGGAACGGCACCAGCGGTGACATCAGCGTAACAGGACGCGGGAAGGAGTGTCTTAAACGAGACCACATATATGCATATATACAATCACGAGGAAGATTTAGATCTACTCGTCTACAATCGTCGAAACCGAAAACGTGCAACCTGAAAATCGTGTGGAACTATTGGATGAAGCTATTGGTCAAAGGAAATTTTAAATGGTCAACTGTGCAGGATGAATTTGACAAAATTCGTAAAAATAGCTCTAAACACGAACATAAAATTGAACATTTACAATGGATGAAACAACGAACTGATCGCCTGAATGGAACCACAACCTTGAAGTGCTTCTTTTTCGTGCAAACCTTACCTTGAATCGAAACACCGTTGTGTAAATTAGAAGGGACTATAAGTGAATGAGATTTGGAGTTAAACAAACAGATCATATGCAATGTCACCTACACCCGGGTATCAGACAAAAGGAGGCTGCATCACTGAACCAACCCACGTCCGCTCTTTTGCACCCCTCGAGTCTGGCTGAAATTGCTGATTTGAGTGTTCTGAGCGATACAGGCCTAGATGTACTTTAAGATTCATGCTATGCATCAATTTTCTCAAAAAAAATAAAAAATCATGCTATGCAGACCAACAGTAAATGCAGGCAATTAAATGGGCTAAATTCTTCCTGCGCGGGTCTAATTAAGATGTATGCCGGCAACTAAACACGCCCTAGATGCATGTACTCCAGATACCAGGGTGGAAATGCAACCAAACACCCTAAAGTGCAAGAGAATGAAGTCACTGTTCTTCTACAGACTATGACAAACTCCATACTAAAGGGGTAGCTGTATCGATGGCTGAATTCATCTGAAAAGTAAAAAAACGCGGCAAACTAACCTAACAGCAGGTTAATACTAAAATAAACCGGAGCCAGAAATGCCTAACCAGAAGAAACTAATGAGCTATTCTCCCTCCGGGAGGAGCAGAGCATTTGTCGTTGGCTCTGACAACGCCATCGTTGCCGGCGAGCATGAGGTACTTGTCCTTCCTTGTGAGCATGGTGCATCCGTAGCCGAGCGCTTCCCCCATCTTCCTCTGCACGAGGTTGGCCAAGTCGGTGCTAGGCACCTCCCTCCCCATCGCCGCCGTGGTGCGGACCAGCTCCAGGAACTGCACCGTGTAGCACATCCTCGGGTTCACCATGTAGTAGAGCGGGTCGAGGCACTTGAACCCGCCCGCCGTCGTCGCGTAGAACATGGCCGTCTCGACGGCGATGCCGACCGGGACAACGTCGTCGCTGAGCTCGGCGAACAGCGGGCTGAACCGGAGCAGGTACGGCTCACGGCAGGTGGTGCCCTCGGGGCAAACGACGACGAGGTCGCCGCGGTCCAGGAGGCGCGCCATGGCACGGCCGTCGCTGTCGCGGTCGCGCGTCAGCCGCACGGTGCGGCCGATCGGCGAGATGAGCTCCGACAGCCGGCTGAGGCTATACGACACGGCGCGCACCTGCCGGTCCAGCGCCACCGAGACGTACACCGGGTCGATGAGCGTGCGGTGGTTGCACACGAACAGCTGCCCGCGGCCGCGGCCGTGGCCAGGCGGGGGACCCGGCCGCTCTCCCTTGAGCCGCCACGACATGCCGGTGGCCGCCAGGATGGGCGTGGAGTACCTGTACGGCACGGTGAGCGCGACGGCGAGACGGGCGGCACCCAGGGCGACGCCGACAGGGAGCCACATGAGCATGGCCAGCGTGCTGCCGGCGGTTGGCCGGAACGCGAGCCGGCCGTCGTGGAACACCATGGCCTTCGGGTACTTGGCCCTTGGCAGCGCTTGCCACCTGGCCTTGTCCTCCTGTGTCACGTGGTAGACCTCCTGCTTGTGCGTACATACACAGAGAGAGAGAGAGAGAGAAATGTTTTTCCGGTTAAAAAATGTAACGTTCTTAAGGCCCATCATGCCACATGGTAAATTTTATAAATGGGTGGGTCTTAGTCGATTGAAACTTAACCAACTCTCAGTCAAGTGACATACACATTAATTAAAAGTAAAAAAGAAAAAAAAAGAAAAAGAAAATTTTACATGAATCTTCACGTAAGGTCTTACGATATAACATCGACTAAGACTTCGTTAAGTCTCAGTCGACTGTGATTTAGCAATCCCATGAGTGTGACTAGATCTCAGTCAACTATAATCTAACCAAGTCTCAATCGAGTGATATAACATGTAGAAAAGCAAAAAGGAAAACAAAAGAAATTGCACAGATCTTCACATAAGATCTTATGAATATGGAATCGACTGAGCAGTCAACTGAGATTTAGCAACACAGTTATCGGAAAGGAAATATCATGCATGTGCTTCATATTTTGTATGTGACCATCCAACACGTAGAAAATGTAAGTAATAAAAAAAGAAGATAATAATGGTTCAGTAGTACCTTGCAACAATGTGAGAGAGGATGTTGGAGAAACTCGAAGGAACCAGAGAGGCCCACAGCATCACTCTCCAGCATGACCTTCTGCTTCTCCAGCTCCATCTCTTCCTCCTCCATGAGACCGGTGTAGAACCCACATAGCACCTTCATCCGCCTGCCGACTACCACGTCCGCCCCGAGATATTCCATCAGGAACCCCTCCATCATCACCCTGGGCATATTCGTCACGCAGACCCTCCTCTTGGCGCCTCTCATCGCCTCGAACCCTTCCACGGCCACGTCCTCCATGAACCACTTGGGCAACACGGCGTGGCCGGCGTGGAACCGGCTCTCCTGGAGGCCGCAGAAGGCCGCCATGGCCATGACCCTCAGCGCCAGGTCGCCGCCGATGCCCACGCAGCAGAGCAGAGGGTAGAGGAGGAGGAGCACGGCGCCTCGCAGGAGCCCTCCCGCCTCCAGCGCCACGAGCATGAAGTAGGGGAAGAGGCCGGAGGGTGACGAGCGGAGGAGGCCGCTGTCGACGTCGACGACGAGGGTTCGCGCCGCGGCGAGCCTGTCATTCGCCATGGGAGGGTGCTGTCGCTGCAGTGTCGTGGACGGGAACGCGGCGGTGGTGCTACCGCCCTTGCTGCTCGAGAGCCATGGCCTCCCGTGGAAGATGAGGGAGAGCAAGGTGGAGATGAGCCTCTGCGGCAGCTTCTTCTTGGCCATGGTCGACGAACTTAAGTTTGTTGGTAGAACGCTCCCCCTTCGCCACCGGTTGTTTAATAGGCTAGTGGAAGCAATGGCCGGGCGGATTGTGCTGGTTGGAGAGAGGTCGGTGTATGTATGGATGATGGATTGCCCCTTATATCGGCAACTACAACCAACGAGAGCTCTCGTCTCTGGTTGAAACATGCATGAAATGCGTTATATCGTACTCCGTACTACGTAGCTATCATGCATCTGCCATGTGTGTGACGGTTCGGCGAGGAAACAATTGACCAGCCAGTACCCTGAACGGAAACTGCACGGACACGTACGTATACATACGTACTGATGTAGTGATACGTGGGATTGTACGTTCATTGTAGTGCAAATTGCCCCCTTTTTTTTTGTTGAGAAAAGTGCAAATTGCCCTTTAGTTGGTGAAGAAAAGGTAGCACGTACATAAAAAAAAAGTAATCGCTCTAGCTTTTGCGGATAGTAACCGGATGCATCACGGAGACTCAACTTGCTACTTTTCCATCACGGAGCCTTTTCTTCTCCGGAGGGATGGATATTGATTGGGCCAGCACGTACGTATACGACATATGTGATATGTCCCACACCGACCGGCCGGCCGGCGACTTGAAGTTTTCGCCATGGACGACTTGTATGTATGCAGAGGTGATATGATGAGTTTGGAATTACGCAGGCACCTAGCTACCAATCTACCTAACTGTACCTAACCTGCACTGCACGGCCCTCACTCTCGCCGTGATTTGCGTTCCAACAGAGCAACGAGGCATCCGTGCCGCCAAAGGAGCCTGGACTTTTGAGTTGGTCTCAGGGATGGAAACGCAGCCGTGCCGGTCAAACTCTAGGTATGATTTGTCTTCTGAAAGAGAAGAAGAGAAGAAGACGGAAAAAAGTTCCTCGGAAGAGCCAAATCCTCCTGATATATATAGTGTTTGAAAATGAGTTTGGAATTACAGAGGCACCAAGCTAGTTTTTATTTTATTCTCGTATTTTTCTTGTAGCAACCGGCAGCAACTCTACCTTTTCATTAAGAATTCATTTAAGAACTGAAGAAGAGAATTGACCAGTTAATATGATAAGTGATCAAAAGTCGATACAACACCAACATACACACACTAGCCCCAGACTACGTATCAACAAGTCGACAACTCTGTCATCCATGTGACCATAGTGGACACCATGCAACACGACCCAGAGCTACCGCTCTCGCTTACAACACCTCAACAACGTACATACACCGAACTTGAGGCGGTGTACCAACCGAGCCGACGGATGTTCACCTAGGAGACCACAGTGGACGCCCAACAACCCCTCTTTGGAGCTGCCACTCCGTCCTCCACGCCAGCCCCAAGAATGCGCACCGGCCAAGTCAACAGCTCTGGTGTCAAACACTCAAACGACCAAAAATAACACTCTTCTACGCAGAGACGAACTCATAGCCGCCGCTACAGCTTCTGCGCTGGCCTCGACACCACACATCTGCTAAGCCGATGGCGGAACTGCAAGACAACACAAGGCACATTCATCTGGAAGAATACCATACCTCCAAGTTGACGCCCCAAGGAGAGAAGCGACAGGCACACCGTCGATGCCCGCTCCGGCCAAAGCCGAAGCAAGGGTTTTCACCCAGAGAGCTTGAGACCCAACTGATAATGGGGGATGAATGGGCTCCTCGAGTGCGCCTCAAAAGAGGGAAATGACGCACACAGATGCCGTTGTTGTCAGCAGAAGTTAGTGCGAGGCTTTCACCTGGAGCTCACCAAACGCAAAATCACCGCATCACGTTCAACTATCCGCCCAGCAACCGTAGCCATGCATCCCAGACAAGCCGCTACCGCAAACAACCACCACCACGGCGACATACCATATAGCAGCACCTCAAATCTCCCATGACCACCCCAATCCAACCCTCGACTGACTACGCGGCCATCCATGTCACAGCGCATCCACTAGCAGGCATGAACCACCGCAGGCTACATCTTGGCAGGGGATGCCTAGATCCACCGCCTACATCTTGGCATGGGATGCCTAGATCCACCGCCATCAGATGCTATCACGGTCACCACGCGGCACTGTCGACCACCAAGATGACCAACATGATCTCACGACTAGAGAGGCCGGCATGGCTGCCGCGACCAACAGGGGAGCCAAACCTGCCGCACTTGTCATAGCCCCACACTAGGTGCTAGATACGTACTGAGCATCCTCGGATCCGTGACCATGCCGCCTCCTGGGACTCGAGCCACACCGCATAACACCTCGATGCCGGCCAAAGTTGTCGCAACAATAACTACTGACGGACCAAGCCACCGCGGGATGCCACCATGATACGTCTCCAACGTATCTATAATTTTTAATTGTTCCATGCTATTATAGTATCAATCTTGAATGTTTTATATGCAATTATATGCATTATATATAATTTTTTGGGACTAACCTATTAACATAGTGCCCAGTGCCAGTTGTTGTTTTTTTGCTTGTTTCTGGCTTTTCATAAAATCAGTACCAAACGGAGTCCAAACGGTACGAAACTTCTGGACGATTTTTTTTTGACCCAGAGAGACCCTAGAAGGTTCGGAAGAAGACTAGAGGAGCCACGAGGGAGCGACAAGCTCGCCAGGCGCGCCCGGGGGGGGGGGGGGGGCGGCAGGCTTGTGGGCCCCTCATGACACATCTTGACCTAATTCCACCTCTATAAATTCTCAAATTAATATTCCCAATACATCAGAGAGCCACCCAAAATACTTTTTCCGCCGCCGCAAGTCTCTGTTCTTTCACGATCCCATCTTCAGGCATTTTTCGGTACTCTGCCGGAGGGGGAATCGATCACGGAGGGCTTCTACATCAACCTTGCTGCCCTTCCGATGATGCGTGAGTAGTTTACCATAGAACTACGGGTCCATAGCTAGTAGATAGATGGCTTCTTCTCTCTCTTTGATCTTCAATACAATGTTCTCCTCGATGTTCTTGGAGATCTACTCGATGTAATCTTCTTTTACCATGTGTTTGTTGGGATCCGATGAATTATGAGTTTACGATCAGATTATTCATGAGAAATATTTGAGTCTTTTCTGAATTATTTTATGCATGATTGTGACAGCTTTGTATTTCTCTCCGATCTATCGGTTTGGTTTGGCCAACTAGATTGATTTATCTTGCAATGGGAGAGGTGCTTTGTGATAGGTTCAATCTTGAGGTGCTCCATCCCATTGACAAAGTAGGGGAAATGACACATATTTGTATTGTTTCCATTAAGGGGAAAATGATGGGGTTTGTTCATATTGCTTGGATTTACTTTGTTTACATCATGTCATCTTACTTAAGGTGTTACTCTGTTTTTGTGACTTAATACCCTAGATGCATGCTGGATAGCGGTCGATGGGTGGAGTAATAGTAGTAGATGCAGACAGGAGTCGGTCTACTTGTCTCAGACATGATGCCTATATACATGATCATTGCCTTGAATATCGTCATAACTATGCGCTTTTCTGTCAATTGCCCATCAGTAAATTGTTTACCCACCGTATGTTTTTTGTTCGAGAGAGAAGCCTCTAGTGAAAACTATGGCCACCGGGTCTACCTTTATCATATATAAAATTCAAAAATACCTTGCTACAATTTTATTATCGTTATTTTATTTTGTGTTTTTATTTTATCTATCTATCACTACGAGATTTGATCCTTGCAAATAACCGCCGAGAGGATTGATAACCCCTTGATTTCATGGGTTGCAAGTATTTGCTTTTGTGTGTGTAGGTACTGTTAACGAGGTTCTGCGTGGTTCTCCTACTAGATTGATAACCTTGGTTCTTAACTGAGGGGAATACTTATCTCTACTGTACTGCATCATCCTCTCCTCTTCGAGGTAATCCCAATGCAGCTCACAAGTAGCACACCACCCTAGCCTCCCAATTGTTATTGCACACCACACCAATGCATGCCGCTGTCGCCCTGCCTCCACGCACCGACGGTCGAGGCATCCAAAGGACCCCCTCCCCTGAGGAGCGGGGAACACTGTGATAGCCTGCAAGTGCAGAGGGTTTAGTTGTAGCCTTTTCGAAGTAAGAGTATCGATCCCACGGGGAGCACAGGAATCAATCTTTTATCTCTTGGATGGTTCAAATATTATGCCTGCAAGTTGTGAGTAACCCAAAGCAATAGCTATGTAATAGAAATGGTTTAGCAAACATAAAAGTAAATATTGCAATAAAAGTAAATAGTGAGGGTTGCAAATGATAATCTTGAAACCAATAGGACTAAAGCATTCCCAGGGAGTCCGGAACCCCCTCTAGTGTGCATCTATAGCGGTTCCTAAACACAATGCTACATTGGATTCGTAAGCCACTTTGCATATTTCAATTTGTGGCCAGAGCTGGTACAGATACATGCATACACTCGGCAGCCCCGTATCACACACGCTGCCACCATTCTTCCCCACTCCGGTTACCAAACGATGATTAAAGGGAAAAGGGTACCCATGGACGCAGCCTATAGGTGGTCTCTGTTTTTACCCCCTTCTGCAACGATCCGGGACGAAGGGAGATGGGGTCTGTCACGTCACCCACCACCACAACCAACCGTTCCGCCAGCGGTAATAACCTTCCGTCCAAAATTGGCATACATTGGATGGGCAACTTCACCCAACGTCAAGAAGATCATTAACATAAACATGCAAAGATGATATTAAATTCTAATATCAAAGAATCTATTACACACTAGGGTTCATCCATATCCCCGAGAAGTCGAGAACTAGTGGAACTACTCACTCATGAAGGCAACAAACATCATAACACCGGTGATGGAGAACATGAATGAATCACACATGTAACACACAAGTAGTCCCCTTTATGATTTTTGAGATTACAATGAATAGGATGTGGACGATGATGATGATGATGACAGTGGTGACAATGTTGAAGCCTTCCCGGTGATGATGGTGGAGGCAGCGGCCTCCTCCTTGCCGATTCCTCCCTCGGGATCGATCCGGAGGCTAGGGTTCCTGCTTCTGGACAAGTTTCTGGTTTCTCTGTTCGTCTGATCCACGATCCGATTTCACAGGGTGGAAATAGTTGATTTGGCGGCGGTATTGGCACTCCATACGACTGCTCATACGAGCGGGCGCGGTCGTATGGAACGCCGTCTTTTGTTCTGGAAGCTCGGCGACGATTTCTTCTTTGGCCTTCTTACTTGATGCTTTTATGGTAGGTGATTATCACACTAAATGCGTGATTTCACTACCATTTCTTGTGATTTCTTCCATAAAATATTATTTGGTCCAAAAAGGTGGTACATGAGAAAAACAACAAAAAGGAGTGCGCGAACACGGTAAAATTCCACAAAGCCTTCCGAGTAGGCACAAAAATACTAGCAAAATAATCACGTAATTTGGACTCATCAACTTCCCCAAGTTTAGAGGTTTGCTCGTCCCTGAGCAAATGTCGCAGCTTGTAAGAAAGAGGTCATCTTTATTATGAGATGTGGATGATTGAAAATGAATGAGTCCATCATGAAATTTCAGAATTCGCATTATATGACCGACTCTTATGTGCACTACCATATCTCTGCCTTAATCAGATGAGCATGAAGGCTTCCACACCTTACTACCTATTGTTAAGAAGACATTCTTCAAGTTTAAGCAATAATTACTCCGTTCTATCAGCCAAACAAGTTCCCCCGGTCTTTCACTTTTTAAAGAAGATATTTTCTTACTTCCCCCTTTTTCTTGAAGCGCCATCACTGAAATTTTTCTTTTTCTCATTTAGAGGCATGGCATGAAAAGATATGCTTGATTGTTCATATTAGCTATGGGGGTTCTGCACAATTGCTTCTATCCTTTGTTTCCATATTTTATTTTTACCATAAAAGAAACTTGCTCTTTTTCTTGCCTGGATCATTAGTTTTTAGACTTCACCAAGTAGTCACAAGATAAACTGAAGTAAAGGTGACATATCCCGTCAAGTTGTTAACTTCTCATTCTTGATCGATACTAAAGATGTGGAAGACTTATAGTCATCATCTACAAGCATAAATATTTAGCACACAACAGGGCCCAACATTCTAAGCAATTTCAGATAAAAGCCATGATAGAACATCTATTAAAGCATCCATGACTCATTTGATAAAATTCTTCCCTCTATCAAGAAAGCATGATTGTCCTTACTTATTCAAACTAAACAAAAATTTAACTGAAAGTTAACTGGAGAGTGATACGGGATACAAAAGGGCTTCAAATTCCCCCTAATCTTAACATGCTAAGCCGGCTGGATTCATTTAGTCTCCTTTTTGTTGATACCCGTGTTCTCCTCATGAATCAATTTAAGTTTCTTATGTGCCCTTACTTGCTCTTGGATCAATTTCTTGAGACTCTCCTAGTGGTTCATGGATAGTGCAGTTGCTAAAACCGCACTTACCCATGATGACCGACATTTCCTTGACGAAGTCGAGCCCGTCCTCGGTGATGATCGCCTTAACGACTTCGATGGGGATGGCCTTCGGCTTCTTCTCCTCCTCTTCATCTTCCTCTTCTTCATCCCCCTCTTCGTAAGGTGGCTCCTCCGGGTCTTCCTCTTAAGAGGACCAATTGCGAACATGACGGATCCTCTCCCTCTTGGTTGCCGGAGAGTGATAGCCTTCTTGTTCCAGATCCTCCTCCTCGTGAGAAGAGGTTTGCCTCTCATCCCATGATCGAGCCATTGCTTCTTGCACTTCAAAACTAAGAGACGCTTGGGTGAGATTGGTTTGTTAGCTTTGATAGAGGAGGAGGCAAGGGTTCTGCATATAAGAGGTTAGGGGCACATGTTTTGACGAGATAAGGAAGTTAAAGAGAACCGAACAAAATCGGGCGAAATTCTGTTAAGGATCGGAAAGAAATCACGATCGACGACCTTCCATACGACCGCGACTGATCGTACAAGCGGTCGCATGGATTCTTTCAGTCGAGCTCTTTCTTTACAGAGCATTTGACGGTGTATGGGATGACCGTGACTGCTCGTACCATTGTCCATTTGCCTTCTTCTGCACTGCGAGAGAGTTTTTTTGCAAATGTTAGCTCCAGGTGACAGAGTGATTGACGGCCTTCCATACGATCGTTTGGTGATCGCATGGGTGGTCGCATGGTCCATTGCCGGAATCACCTAAGGAAACAGCGTCGAAGACGGAGTTCCATACGGTCTCATGCGATCGTATAGGCGCCCGTATGACTTGGAAAAACAAAGAAACCTTTATAGAAAAACGAAACGAATCTGGATAAAATAATACTTCAGGTATTTGGAAGAACCTGCGCGAGTTTCCACGCCTCTTCCATTCTTTGTTTTTGAGGTACGTCTTTGTAGCAGGCTTCTTCTCTCTTTGAGGACGAAGCGATGAAGACGTCTTTTGGACTATCACTGGTACCGTAAGGTGCTATACAAAGGGTTTTTAACCCATTTCCACGATGGCATTTGGAACCGTCGCCTAGTGAGTGACTGCGATAGGGGGGTCCTTCCCACACGACCCAGAAACCGTCGGGGATAGGCGAACGGCTACTGACGATCGCCATAGAATAAACGTATGAGAAGCCGCCCCAGTCCCACACGTTACATCTCGATGTTACATTTCTGATCAGAGAGACATCCCAAACGATTACGCCGCTATAGTCGTGTGAAAAAGGTGGACATCAACATTTAATCTACCGATATGTTTGTGATAGGTACGTTATCGCACACGGTTCAAGAATGTAAAATGTGTGCGGTGCCTCTACTAACGCCAACGTGTCCATTTTTATAACTGTATGCGATTGGTATTCCTATCACACACGCGCACTGGTTTGAAACATTTGCCGTATTACCATGAATCGCACTCGCATATGAGACGAAACCGTGTGTGCGTCCGTCGGGCATCGCAAACGTTTCACGTTAAAGAACTGTCTGTTCTCTATTTTTCATCGCACACGCTGTTTTCTTTCTAACCGTGTGCACATTATTTTATTCGCTCCTGTATAATTTTATTTTTCCCTGTAATTTATTATTCGAATTGGAAATTTTGAAATATGAAACGTGGAATTCAAATTCTCAGCATAATGGTTCAACAACGAATTCATAAATAAAATTGTCAGTACAATATGTTCAGTAATTACAGGATTAGACAACAATTAACTATGATGAACCACAATATTTAGAGGCGGTAAAGGTGAAGAGACAAGTGTAAATTATTTTGACTGCCGATGGTGTTGAAGAAGCGGAATGCCCATAATGTGCCTTCCTGCATGCCATAGGCACGAACAACTTTTGTCCAACCCTTGTGACGATCGCCCGCCCATCCTTCACCGCCTTCAGGAAGACTTCTAGTGCATTATCATGGTAGCATGAATTATATACTTTAACCTTAGTTGCCTCCACTCCGGTCATGTAGTTTGCAAGATAATCATCAGTAAATAGCTTCAGAAACCACTGAGAAGAGAAAATTTTCAGATACTGAGGTCTAATAGAGTAACTTGTTGTGGGAAGGGGGAAAAAGCAACACATTACTTACCATCCCAAAGTTCACTGTTGTCTTGGACAAAGTGTAAATAAAGAGCTTAATTCCCATCACCCGTTTCTTTCGCCTAACAATCTTTTTTAGTTTCCTCACTTGACGCTTGTTCATGAATATCTCATTGCCCCATACGCAAAAGGGATCGAAGCGTGGATCAGTACCACTCATATATGTACCTACAAGCAACCAATAAATGTTAGAAGATAAACTGAGATTGCACAAATGATGTAAAATACAACTACCTACGTTCCTAAGTACAAGTATTTTTAGAGATTTCAATATGAACTACATACGGATGTATATAGAATTATAGATATAGTTTAGATTAGAATCTAGATTCACTTATTTTGCTCCTTATGTAGTCTATATTGGAATCTATAAAAATACTTATATTTAGGAACAGATGTTGTATAAGACATGGGACACAGCTAAACTCGATGGCAAACAACAGCATCACCCATTGTAGCCCTGTTTAAGTACATGAAAAGCCAATGTTAACTACAACAGGGTTAACATCCACCAAAAATAGCAAACGGTAATAAAATGGCAGCATCTGTAGTGATATCTTTATTGCGAAAGAGTAGCATGGTAGCAAAGGGACAGATTAAAAAATGGATACAACTGTTAATTGCAACAGGCTTAACAGCATCCTAAGTCATGTTTTGTAAGTTTGTAGCCATTGAAATACAACTGTTTAAAAATGGATACAACTGTTAATTGCAACAGGCTTAATAGCCATTGAAACTGGTACTGATAAAAATGCAATTGGCAGAGTTAAACATCAC
Organism: Thinopyrum elongatum; assembly: GCA_011799875.1. Classification (NCBI taxonomy): domain Eukaryota; kingdom Viridiplantae; phylum Streptophyta; class Magnoliopsida; order Poales; family Poaceae; genus Thinopyrum; species Thinopyrum elongatum. Next base: position 457,485,871 of record CM022299.1, read on the forward strand.
AAGGCAGGTGCTGCCAGAGCAGAGAATGGCCCAGTTGTCTATAAAAAGGTAGGAAAATAGCTAAAACGTGTTAGGCATGTTTACTACAACATGCTTAATACATCAACCGTACAAAACATATCCATTAATTGCAACTGGTATTGGTAAGATTGAACTGGTGAGTTCATACTTGGTAAGTCCTGAGAGGTAGTTGCTGGGGCACTTCATCTTGACCAGAGCCCGCCCAAAGTCAGCGGCGGCGGAGGCGAGCTCTTCCTCCGAGTCGAAGCGTGGATCAGTGCCGCCGACATGTGTACCTACAAGAAGCAAGTAAATGTTAGAGACCAAACTGTAATTGCACAAATGATGTAAAATACTGTAAGACATGGGATGCAGCTAACCTCGATGGCAAACAACAGCATCACCCGTTATGGCCCTGCGTAAGTACATGGAAATGCATGTTAAGTACAACAGGGTTAGCATCCACCAAAAATACAAATGGGCAGCATCTCTAGTATATCTTCATTGCGAAGAGTAGCACGGTAGCAAAGGGACAGATTAAAAAATGGATACAACTGTTAACTGCAACAGGCTTAACAACATCCTAAGTCATGTTTTGTAAGTTTCTAGCCATTGAAATACAACTGTTTAAAAATGGATACAACTGTTAATTGCAACAGACTTAATAGCCATTGAAACCGGTACTGATAAAAATGCAATTGGCAGAGTTAAACATCACAAGGCAGGTGCTGCCCGACTAGAGAATGACCAAGTTGTCTATAAAAAGGTAGGGAAAATAGCTAAAACGTGTTAGGCATGTTTACTACAACATGCTTAATACATCGACCGTACAAAACATAGCCATTAATTACAACTGGTATTGGTAAGATTGAGCTGGTGAGTACATACTTGGTAAGTCCTGAGAGGTAGTTGCTGGGGCACTTCATCTTGGCCAGAGCCCGCCCAAAGTCAGCGGCGGCGGAGGCGATCTGTTCCTTCGGGTCGAAGCATGGATCAGTGCCACTGACATGTGTACCTATAGGCAACCAGTAAATGTTAGAAGTTAAACTGCAATTGCACAAATGATGTGAAATACTGTAAGACATGGGTTGTAGTTAATCTCAACGGCAAACAACAACATCGGCCGTTATGACCCTGCGTAAGTACATGGACATGCATGTTAAGTACAACAGGGTTAGCATCCACCAAAAATAGCAAATGGGCAGCATCTCTAGTGATATCCTGAGTCATGTATTGTAAGTTTGTTGCTGGTATTGGTGAAATTGAGCTGGACAGTTAATACTTGAACATCACACAGTGTGTAGTACTGAAATAAACAAGGCACGAACATGCTTAATACATCAACCGTACAAAACATAGCCATTGCAAGTGGTATTGGTAAGATTGAGCTGGTCAGATCATACCTGGTAAGTTCTGGGGGGTAGTCGCTGGGGCACTTCATTTGGGCCAGAGCCTGCACCAAGTCGGCGGCGGCAGAGGCGAGGTGTTCATCCGGGTCAACACGCACAGCGGCCATCGCACCATGGACCGCCATCAGCTCCTCGACCTCCACATGATATGTGGTTGGGCTTGCGCGGCGATGCTCTGGAGGTAGGGGCGGTGGGGATTTGAAGGCATGAGGATATTTCATAGGCACCATTTAAGCAATCAGGCCGGGGCCATGATAGAGATCGGTGGGTTACCTGATTGGATCCGAGTAGAACGTAGATGTGGTTGAAGCTGTGGTTGTGGCGGCGGCGGTTTGAGCTGCCGGTAGGGGATGGGGGAGGGGGGAAGGGGGGAGATACTGAGAAAATTTGATGGGTGGGGATGTGGTGGGAGGAATAAATTCTGAAATCGCACGCCTAATGAAAATTTCACTGTGAAACTTGAAACTTGGGCGGGGGAAGCACACAATGCAGACGAAGCGCGTAAAATACTCGTGTGCGAGAAAAGAGAAAATTGGCAGATCCCGTCTCCAAAAAATGTACACGTGTAGTTGATTTTTTCGGTCAATGGTACGCCTGGTTTATTTGGAAACATCGCACAGGTAACTGACTTATGGATCATTAATGCAAAAAAACACACACGGGTACGCCATAGAAACCGTGTGTTTGTGATCTTCTAATAATTCTTATATCTATCAGCATCTCCAACCACACCTAATTTCAAAAATCTCTTTCATTGTATCAGGATTATTCAATGTACATGAACGAGGCAAGGTGACACCCGATGAGCAATCATCGGTAATTTGCTCTAGGACTAGTACATATGTAGTACTGGTAGATGCTCGTAATTAATTATACAAACTTACGGGCGACACACGCACTAACTACTTCTCACATGCTACCATCGGGGCATGCTGGCCAGACGTCGGCGTTCTCCTTCCCGGCCTTGTAGGCGGCAGCCCACCGTGCTTCGATCTCCGCCAAGCTCTCCTCAGCACGATGTGCGGCCTCTTCTTTCTTGCGACGGCGGGACTCTCTTTTCTTGACTGCTTTCTTCCTTTTCCGCTCCTTCTGTGCGGCTTTGGCCGCCTCTAGATCCACTGCCCATTCGGCCATGGCAGCCTCAAAGTCTGCCCACGTAACTGTGTGGCCGCCGGCGGCGATGAACTCGGCGCGGCGAGATGCCATCGCTTCCTTACCATGTGTGCGGTCGCGGGCGGCGAGGAACGCGGCACGGTGGGATGCCATCGCTTCCTTACCAGTTACTCTGCGCCGCGGTGCCATGAATGACGCTTGGAGAGAGCTCTGGGACGGAGTGAAAGTGCAACTAATCCCTGGGTGGTTTTGGTAATTCATAACAACATATAGCTCATTGAACTAATAACTTTTCAAGTTGATTATTTCAGATAGTTCAATGATTGGCATGGCATGGACTAGAGATGTGGACCCCTCAAAATGCTAAGGACAAATATTGGCAAAAGCTCAAGACTCTACATTTCTATTTTAGTGATCCAAGATCACATTGAGTCCATAGGAAAAGCCAATACTATTAAAAGGGGATGAGGTGTTGCTTAATGGTCTACTTGCTCAAAATGCTTAGTGATATGCTCCACAGCCCTCAACCATCTTCTCATATCCAAATATGTCCTAAACCTAAAGTCAAACTCGGCCCCACCGATTTGATCTATCCGGCGTCGCCGAGTTCACTTGACATAGCCATAGCCAGAAACCTTAAGCAGTTCGGTCTAACCGATAGGGATCTCGGTCTCACCGAGATAGGATTGCAAACTCTCTGTTTCCCTTCGTAACGTTTCGGTCTCACCGAGATGAGCGATCGGTCCCACCGAGTTCGCAATGCAAACTCTCTGTTTCCCTTTCGTAACGTTTCGGTCTAACCGAAAGGAGTGATCGGTCCCACCGAGTTTGCCTGACCAACTCTCTGTTTGCTTATTACTGAAATTGGTCTCACCGAGTTGAAGTAATCGGTCAAACCGAGAACAAGTTTTGCCCTAACCCTAGCTCATCGGTCCCACCGAGTTGATCATGTCGGTTCCACCGAAAAGCCTAACGTTCACATTTTTGACTGGATCGATCTCACCGAGTTTACCTATTCGGTCTGACCGAGTTGGTTCATTTGTGTGTAATAGTTAGATTTTGTGTGGAGGCTATATATACCCCTCCACCCTCCTCTCTATTAGAGAGAGAGCCATCAGAACATGCCTACACTTCCACTACTCATTTTCTGAGAGAGAACCACCTTCTCATGTGTTGAGACCAAGACATTCCAATCCAACCACAAGAATCTTGATCTCTAGCCTTCCCCAAGTTACTATCCACTCAAATCATCTTTCCACCATAGCCAAATCTGTGAGAGAGAGTTGAGTGTTGGGGAGACTATCATTTGAAGCACAAGAGCAAGGAGTTCATCATCAACACACCATCTATTACCTTTTGGAGAGTGATGTCTCCTAGATTGGTTAGGTGTCACTTGGGAGCCTCCATCTAGATTGTGGAGTTGAACCAAGGAGTTTGTAAGGGCAAGGAGATGCCTACTTTGTGAAGATCTATCCGAGTGAGGCAAGTCCTTCGTGGGCGATGGCCATGGTGGGATAGACAAGGTTGCTTCTTCGTGGACCCTTCGTGGGTGGAGCCCTCCGTGGACTCGCGCAACCGTTACCCTTCGTGGGTTGAAGTCTCCATCAACGTGGATGTATGATAGCACCACCTATCGGAACCACACCAAAAATCTCCGTGTCTACATTGCGTTTGCCTTCTCCAAACCCTTCCCTTTACCTTCATATGCAATGTTTTACTTTCCACTGCTACACTCTTAGAATTGCATGTGTAGGTTGATTGCTTGACTTGTGCTAAGTTGTTAAAATCTGCCAAGACTTAAAATTGGGAAAAGGCTAGATTTTTATTTTGTCAAGTAGTCTAATCACCCCCTTCTAGACCTACTTTCGATCCTACAAGTGGTATCAGAGCTTTGGTCTCCATTTGCCTTGATTTCCATAGCTTTTGTGATCATAGCCTTGGTTTCACAACCTAGGAGAGTATGGCGTCTAGCGAGGGAAGTTACCACCGTAGAGATCCTTACTTTGATGGTACTAATTTTGCTAGTTGGAAGCATAAGATGAAAATGCATATTCTTGGACATAACCCCGCCGTTTGGGCTATTGTGTGTATTGGCTTGCAAGGTGAATTCTTTGATGGAAGAGAACCGAATCATGAAGCAACCGCGGAAGAATTGAAGATGTTGCAATACAATGCTCAAGCTTGCGATATCCTCTTCAACGGATTGTGCCCCGAAGAATTCAACAAAATCAGACGCCTTGAGAATGCAAAGGAAATTTGGGATACTTTGATTGATATGCACGAAGGTACCGAGTCTGTCAAGGAATCCAAATTGGATGTGCTTCAAAGTCAACTTGACAAGTTCAAAATGAAGGATGGCGAAGGTGTCGCTGAAATGTACTCTAGGCTTGCTCTCATCACAAATGAGATTGCCGGCTTAGGAAGTGAAGAGATGACCGACAAATTCATCATCAAGAAGATCCTAAGAGCCTTGGATGGAAAGTATGATACCGTGTGCACATTGATCCAAATGATGCCCAATTACAAAGATCTCAAGCCAACGGAAGTCATTGGTAGAATTGTTGCTCATGAGATGTCACTCAAGGATAAAGAAGAGCTTCACAACAAGTCTAGTGGTGCTTACAAAGCTTCATGTGATGCTCCTACATCATCAAGTGAGAAACAAGTCTTCAATGAAGAATTGAGCCTAATGGTGAAGAACTTCAACAAGTTCTATAAGAGTAGAAGCAAAGAAATAAGTCACAGGTCAAGGTCCTACAATGACAAAAGATCTTCTAGTCATGATCGCAATTGCTACAATTGTGGAAGACCCGGAGATTACTCTAGTGAATGTACGGCTCCCTACAAGAGAAGAGAAGACTCACCTAAAAGGAGAAGCAAAAGAGAAGAATCACCTCCGAGAGATAGAAGGAGTAGAGATGATCGTTATGAACGAAGACCCTCTCGCAGAAGCAAGGATTCAGAAAGGAAGGACAAGTCATCAAAGAGCTACACAAGACGAAGACATCAAGCTCATGTTGGTGAATGGGTATCCGGTTCCGACTCCGACAACTACTCCGAGAGAAGTTATCACTCCGACTCCGACAACTACTCCGAGAGAAGTTATCACTCCGACTCCGAATATACTTAAGATGAAGGTGTTGCCGGTCTTGCACTTGTGTCATCCAACTCCTACGACATATTTGATTCACCAAATGAAGGGATTGGAAGATGCTTCATGGCTAAAGGCCCCAAGGTATCACACCCCGAGTATGTTGATTTCAATAGTGATGAGGATGACTTGCTAGGTGATGATGATTTACTTGTTGACAATTCTAGTGATGAAAACTATGATGAAATTGCTCTTAATCATGCTAATCAAGATGAAACGAATGATAATGTTAAGAAGGAGATTGAGCATCTAACTAAAGAACTAAACACTCTTAAGTTAGCTCATGAAACTACCTTAGAAGATCATCGAGAGCTTTTAAAGACTCATGAGAAGCTATGCTTTGAAAAGCTCAATCTAGAGCAAGAGCATGAGTTCTTAAAAGCAATCAATGATGATCTTCGTAAGAAAATTTCTTCTTACATTGCCAAGCGTTTACTCTTGTCTACTTACATGCCTCAAGTAAAATCTAGCAACAAGAGTAAGAAAGATTCTTCGTCTAGTAGTAACAATAATCATGTTAAATCCAATATTGTTGCTTCTAGTAGTTCTCTTGATTCCACTAATGATTCTCTTAGCCAAGTTACAGTTGAGCAAGAAAATAGCTTATTGAAGGGAATTATAGAGAAAGGTGTTTACAAGAGCCTTGTCGAAAGTAAGCAATTTGAGGAAATTGTACGCAAGCAAGGAAGGCACCGGAAGAATCAAGGTGTTGGTTTTGAACGCAAGTTCAATGCCAATGGAGTTGAGTGGGAAGAAGATCAATACCCCAAGATGAAGTTTGTTCCTCAACAAGAGAAGTATGACCCCACTTCTTTCGAGGGAACACAAGCTCAAGAAGATCTTCCACCACAAGACCACAAGCTAAAAGGCAAGGACAAGCTTCAAGAGGAGATTGATGCATTTGAAGAAGCTCCTAAGGCCTTGGTCAAGTGGGTTCCCAAGACTACATTAAGTTCTACTTCATCAAGTACGACTACAACTCCAAGGATTCCCATCAAGATGATGTGGATCCCAAAGAAGAAGAACTAGAGAGTTCTTGAGGGTGACTCCGCCAACATACTTCACTCATATTCATTTTGGCAAGAACAAGTGCAAACAACTTCCACATCTTGCACTAGTTCGAGGAGTCACAAACCCTCTTGTTGGTAAGACAAGGGACAAGGTAACCTAATGCTTTCATGGACATCATCATATGTGTGAACTTCACTCTATGTCTATGGATATTCTTGCATGTTCCTTGTGGGACTAACCCATGTAGGTATTGAAAGTGCAACTCACTCCAAAGGATTGCTCCAAATGATCTACATCGACATTGAGCATCCACATCTTCAACACCTACATGAAGTCATCATCGACAAAACCCATGGTTAGTTCATCCCTCATAGGGGGGATATCACATCTAGGGGGAGCTTTACTCTAAGAATTGAGCTAAAGCAACTCTAATGGTGTGAACACAACAATGCTTTATGTAAAAGTGGTAACCCCACTTGTGCTTAAACGATGAGTATGACCTATGATCAAATGTTCTCATTTGACTCCTAAGTTAATATACTCATATATAGATGACCTGGTCATCGCAAAATTGCTTGATAGATGCTAGAGTGTTTGTGCATGCTTTGCCACATATTTCATTTGCTATCTTATTGTGTGAGCATGTTGGTTGCATATTTTTCTCATTCAAGGACATCCATTTGTTGCTTTGATTGATTGGCTTTTCTTTTGCCAAATGGATGGACAAGAATGCCTAAGTACTCCCTCTAGCTATCTATGCTTTTCTCATCTCGAACTCTATTCATGCTACATCACAAAGTTTGATCAAGTCATATTCGGACCCTCCGGGTGAGGAGCACTCGGAGCCACCGATTCGTCATAGACTTAAACTTCCAAAACCTCTTAGTGTATTTCGGTCTGACCGATCCATCCCTTTCGGTCATACCGAGTTCATTAAGTTGATCTAGGTTTTAATCTCGGTGCAACCGATTTGAACCATTCGGTCACACCGAGTTGCAGCAACCGCTTGCGATTCTGCATCTCGGTGCCACCGAGTTGTTCCACTCGGTCACACCGACAGGGTCTGGATATATATACCCGGGTTGAAAATTTGGAAATTCCTCCAAACCTCTTCGCCCGCGCCTGCCCAGCTCTGCCGACTCGTGGTCTCCGGATCGTCTCCTCATCGCCCGCGACCTCCTGCCACTGGTCTTCGCCGCCGTCGACGGGAATCCTCACCGCCGTCGTCACCGTAGCGGGTTCATCACCAAGTTAGGGTATGAACTCGACCCTTTGTGCTTTCCTCACTCTGATTCTTAGCACAAAGTTCAATGCCATGATTCTTGCCACGATTGAAATAGTTCTATCCAGTCAAAACTTCCTCTAGATTAGTTTTGATCCAAAAACTTAGGGCTAGGTTTCCGCCGAACTCATCTCGGACCGACCGATTTGAAAGATTCGGTCTCACCGATTTGGCCCAGGCCATTGCACATGTACTACTCGGTCTGACCGAAGTGTACAAATCGGTGTGACCAAGTTTACTTTCTCAGTGAAACCCTAGCATCTCGGAGTCATCGAACTGTGTCTCGGTCTGATCGATTTCACATGTTTAGACTCTAAAGTTGCTTCGGTGTCACCGAGTTTGTCATATCGGTAGCTCCGAAATGCTTTCTGTAGAAAACTAAAATTAAGTTTTTTGAGTCATTCCTTTTGCCAAAATAGCTGCACTTTGTGATGCTCATCTACTCTATCTCAATCCATCTGTTCACAGGGTCAGTTTCAGCTATGTCAGACCAGAGTGACAGCCAGAACAAGTCAAAAGAGCACCAGAATCTCAGTGAGGGCACTAGTCGCTCAAGCAGCTATGATGATGGAAGCAGGAGCACACCCAGCAATCTGCTTACGGCTGCTACTAGGCAGAGGAAGAAGAAAACCTCAGACATCAGCTGAAGTCTTTGCAGATGCTGTTCTCTCCACGCCATCTTCGCACTCCGGAGCTCCTGGAGATCGTGCTTAGAGTGCCGTGTAGCACTATGCATTTTCAAGCTTTTTGGTAACTTGTTGCCAAAGGGGGAGAAAGTGTATAGATCATAGGCTTCGAGAGAGAGAGAGAGAGTGTGTGTTTTGCTTTATTTGTCTCTCTTGCTACTTATTTGGTCGTTTGTTTGCTACTTATTAGTGCTTGTGTGTGAGATACCTCTTATGATCATGTGATTGATCATATTTTGCTTAAATATGTGTGCTTGAATGATGTTATCTTATCATTTGTGTATGATCAATCATATTTGTCTTGGTGATAAGTGCATGCTATCTATACTTTATCATTTTGAGCGCTCCACCAAGATGTATGTGACATGGAAGAGTAACCCATGATCCTAATCGATTGTGCATTTGCATTCAAAAGCAAATCATAAATAATGCACAAATTTAGGGGGATCTCTTGCTTATCGCATACTTCTCAAAGCGACGATATATTTCATTCTTATTATCATTGGTCGAAGCTTTGATCTATATGTTGTCATAAATTACCAAAAAGGGGGAGATTGAAAGTGCAACTAATCCCTGGGTGGTTTTGGTAATTCATAACAACATATAGCTCATTGAACTAATAACTTTTAAAGTTGATTATTTCAGATAGTTCAATGATTGGCATGGCATGGACTAGAGATGTGGACCCCTCAAAATGCTAAGGACAAATATTGGCAAAAGCTCAAGACTCTACATTTCTATTTTAGTGATCCAAGATCACATTGAGTCCATAGGAAAAGCCAATACTATTAAAAGGGTATGATGTGTTGCTTAATGGTCTACTTGCTCAAAATGCTTAGTGATATGCTCCACAGCCCTCAACCATCTTCTCATATCCAAATATGTCCTAAACCTAAAGTCAAACTCGGCCCCACCGATTTGATCTATCCGGCGTCACCGAATTCACTTGACATAGCCATAGCCAGAAACATTAATCAGTTCGGTCTAACCGATAGGGATCTCGGTATCACCAAGATAGGATTGCAAACTCTTTGTTTCCCTTCGTAACGTTTCAGTCTCACTGAGATGAGCGATCGGTCCCACCGAGTTCGCAATGCAAACTCTCTGTTTCCCTTTCGTAACGTTTTGGTCTCACCGAAAGGAGCGATCGGTCCCACCGAGTTTGCCTGACCAACTCTCTGTTTGCTTATTACTGAAATCGGTCTCACCGAGTTGAAGTAATCGGTCAAACCGATATCAAGGTTTTGCCCTAACCCTAGCTCATCGGTCCCACCGAGTTGATCATGTCGGTCCCACCGAAAAGCCTAACGTTCACATTTTTGACTGGATCGGTCTCACCGAGTTTACCTATTCAGTCTGACCGAGTTGGCTCATTTGTGTGTAACGGTTAGATTTTGTGTGGAGGCTATATATACCCCTCCACCCTCCTCTCCATTAGAGAGAGAGCCATCAGAACATGCCTACACTTCCACTACTCATTTTTTGAGAGAGAACCACATACTCATGTGTTGAGACCAAGACATTCCAATCCAACCACAAGAATATTGATCTCTAGCCTTCCCCAAGTTGCTATCCACTCAAATCATCTTTCCACCATAGCCAAATCTGTGAGAGAGAGTTGAGTGTTGGGGAGACTATCATTTGAAGCACAAGAGCAAGGAGTTCATCATCAACACACCATCTATTACCTTTTGGAGAGTGGTGTCTCCTAGATTGGTTAGGTGTCACTTGGGAGCCTCCATCAAGATTGTGGAGTTGAACCAAGGAGTTTGTAAGGGCAAGGAGATCGCCTACTTCATGAAGATCTACCTGAGTGAGGCAAGTCCTTCGTGGGCGATGGCCATGGTGGGATAGACAAGGTTGCTTCTTCGTGGACCCTTTGTGGGTGGAGCCCTTCGTGGACTCGCGCAACCGTTACCCTTCGTGGGTTGAAGTCTCCATCAACGTGGATGTACGATAGCACCACCTATCGGAACCACGCCAAAAATCTCCGTGTCTACATTGCGTTTGCCTTCTCCAAACCCTTCCCTTTACCTTCATATGCAATGTTTTACTTTCCGCTACTACACTCTTAGAATTGCATGTGTAGGTTGATTGCTTGACTTGTGCTAAGTTGTTAAAATCTGCCAAGACTTAAAATTGGGAAAAGGCTAGATTTTTATTTTGTCAAGTAGTCTAATCACCCCCCTCTAGACCTACTTTCGATCCTACACGGAGTGGCCGGGCAGCCGTACAGTGTGGTGGTTTTTAAGAGCTCAACGATAAACGACGAAGGAAATTTGGCTTCCCTTACAATTTTGCTCGTTCATTATCGCACACGGTTCATCTTTGTCGCCTCCGGAAACAGTGTGCGCTGAGCCTATTGTGTGTTGCGTTATGATTGGGCGGAACCCCAGCCACACGGATCGCGCGTGTGCACCGTAGGATGTGCCGCGATCGAACGGCAATCCACGTCCCTCACATCACATCCATGCAGCTATAGCTGGATTGGATTTATATGCGCTAAATGCCTAGAAAATGCACATAATCCCCTAAATATGGTAAATGAGCCCGAAAAAATGCCAAATTTGAACACAGTGATTTGCAGGGTGTATGTTCGTCGTAGAAAAAAACTCCAGGGCAAAGAACGAAGAAAATTTGGATTCCCCTTCAATCTTGGTGATTTCCCTCTCGAAAGCATGGAACTTACTCGGTGATGGTTCGATTTATGAAGGGCGTGCATGACGACATAAGCCAAACCTTCTCAAATTTTTACCAGGGCATGGTGAGGCCATACCATGGCCCCATGCCAGGCGTCATGTTTTTCAAGCATTTATTTCATTTTTTTCTATAGTTGAAAACCCAATAAACAAACGTTCATGGTTGACTATTGCCACACATTTCATCGAAATATCTGCCCATTTCTTGTAAAAGGCATGAGAATTTACTAAATGGCACGAGCATGGTTTTCCAGGCCGTTCTTGTGCACCCTTTCATGCACCGATTGTTTGAACTTGAATTATGTGCATTAATGCCTAGAAAATGCATCATGGTCTAATTAACATGGATGTTTACTTCCCCAACGTCATCAGCCGATCAAAGTCTGATCGAGGTTAGTGTCCTTTCAACTTTGTCCATGCTGGCATATTACTTAGCAAAATTTGGGTATTTGTTCTGACTAATTGATCACTATTTAGGCAACCAATTGTGATTTCATTTTCTGACTCCGTTCCTAGGTAGTAACAAATTCTATTTACCAATTTATGCGCACTATATATTCTTCTGCCATGTTCTGAATAAATAATACCTTTCCAACTTTTAAGCAGGACATGTTGGATGCATAGTGAACGATCTGTATGTTACTAAGCGTACCAAATTTCACTGGAAGGACTTGAAGCATGTCATAAACTTTGTTGATAATCTAACAGAGATAGCACAGCGTATGAACGCTGGATTTTGGATGGGATTAATTATACCTATGGTGCACACATTGAACAAGACCAATTGTATGCACAAAACACTGGTACAAAGTCTTATTTTTATGTTGATGCTCATAAACTATATATATCATCAATGATATGTTACAATTGGTTTTTATTCTACATTTCAACAGAAATTGCCCGCTATAGCAGTTCCTAGATCGATTTTCCGGCGTGTTCGAATTACACTTGTGCCTGCTAATAACGCCAAAGTGATTGCAAGGTACTGCATTTCCCGTAGAAATGGAACCATTCAAATTAACAACTTCTCGCTTGTCGTGACAATGCATACATATTGGAAAATTGGAGACACTGTTCTACTCATGCTCTACCAAGGCATAAGAGGGCTCTTCCTTTTCATTGATGAGATGTCGAGTGGCCGTGATCAAGCTGCTTCCAGCGGATAGTTGTGGTTGTTGGCCCTCAGCCTCTTAAAATGTGCTAGCTGTTACTATGTTAAGTATGTAGATATGGACCATATGGTTGTTGGCCCTCAGCCTCTTAAAATGTGATAGTTGTTACTATGTTAAGTATGTAGATATGGACCATATGGTTGTCAAAACCGTGTTACGAAGATCCTCCTTTTGTCGAATAGTGTAACCACTATATATATGTTACTCAAATGCTGTTAGCCAAGTTCTTAAATTTTCATGGAAAGTATTAGTATGGTACACAGTTCATTGAGTTTAAGCGTGTGCCTGATGTCCAGAAGGCATTTGCATATTAACTATCCATATTGCAAACTCACACATGTGTTAACATAAGAAAACGTATGTTCATCTGCTATTTGCAATAATTATGCATGTGCTTGCTCGCCGTTTAGGCGGCCGCGGCGTGCTCTGCTCGCGTGCCTCCGCGTGCTCTACTCGCCGTTTTGGCGCCCTCGGGTTGCGTCCCTCTGCGCACTCTGCTCGCCGTTTAGGCACCAAGGCTCGCTCGGGTCGCGTCCCTCCGCGCGCGCTCTGCTAGCGGTTGGGGCCGGCGCACGATCACATTGGGGAAGCTTTAGTTATTTGATCTTAGATTATGTTAATTAATTATACCTCTAGAGCCGAAATCATCCGGCTCTAGAGGTATAATTAATTAACTTAAACTATGATCCCCGGCACCCGTTCCCGTCGCGCAACTTCATCCCGTCGTCGGCCGTTGGGGGAATGTCGGTATGTGTGGGTAACTAGCTAGCAAGTGGATCAGTAGCGAGTCGCCGGCGGTGGCCATTGCTGTGGTTTTTTATAGCTAGCAGCTGGCTAGGGGATTGGGGATTTTACAATTCACCCCTGTGGAGCGCGGGAAGCCTTCACTGGAGCGCGGGAAGACTAAGTGGAGCACACAACCCGACAACCATATGCGGTGTCACGTGTTACCACACACATGTTAACATAAGGAAACGTATGTGTAACTTACTAATCATCGCACACGTGTACTCGCACACGCATCGTGTGTGATACTCCTAGCCATTGCAAGCAACTAGTATGCATTTTTCAAAGTTTTTACTACACACAGAATTGCACACGAATTACCTCTAGTAACCGTCTGTGTTATATTTTCTCATCGCAAACAGTTCATCCGAGTGGGCTGTTTGCCGCGTATCACACACATCTTGTTTACACGAATTGTTTGTGTTCTTTTGGCTCATCGCAAACAGTTCATCTATGTGAACTGTATGCCGCATATCACACACACGTTGTTAAGTTGAACCATTTCTGTTGTGTTCCCTAATCAAAAATAGTTCATCCGGGTGAACCGTATGCCATATATCACACACATCTTGATCTAGCTAACCGTTTCTATTGTACTCCCTAATAGCAAACAATTCATCTGAGCGAACTATATGCCGTATATCGCACACACCTTGATATGGCTGCCCGTTTCTGTTGTTCTGTCTCATCGCAAACACTTCGGATGGATCAACCGTGTGCCCTGCATCGCACACGCAACTAAAATCTGAACCGCGTTTGATGTCTCCACCATCGTAAACATTTTGCACCTTTTTTGACGAGTTTTTTACATCACCGTTTGCGATTAATGCATCGCACACAGTTTCGTCAAAGGGTCTCTGATCGTAGTGTCGCATTAGCAGCATCCTGCAGTAGTGTATACTCGGGTGCAAAGGATTAGTATAATCAAATAAATCATTTTCTTCTCTTATCCTTAGTTTAATGAATGGTTCTTCTAGTCCAATGAGCGGAGGCTCAGTATCCCCAAAGGTACGGGTGATCACCCTATCTAAGGCTACCACCGTTCCATATGGAATACATATCCATGTTCCTTGATACTAATGTTCTTCTTCTAGCATGGAGACATTCGTCAAAGCTTCACTGATCTCCTTGCGATCTAGTATCTCTCTATCAAATTCCTACAAAAGAAGGGACCGCCTTGATATGTCTCCAACGTATCTACAATTTTTGATTTTTCCATGCTATTATATTATCAATCTTGAATGTTTTATATTCATTTACTAGCAATTTTATATCATTTTTGGGACTAACCTATTGACATAGTGCCCAGTGCCAGTTGCTGTTTTTTGCTTGTTTTTACTATGCAGAATATCAATACCAAACGAAGTCCAAATGCAACAAAACTTTCTGGAGATTTTTTTCTGCCCAAAAGACACCCAGGGAGCCAAAGGAGCATACAGGAGGAGGCCCGTGGGGCCCATTAGGCACCAGGGCACGCTAGGGGGCCCAGGCGCGCCCTGGTGGGTAGTGGAGCCCACGGGAAGCTTCTCCACCGACCTCTACCTATATAAATACTCTAAAATCCCAAAAACCCTAGGGGAGTCGAGAGAATACAGTTTCAGCCGCCGCAAGTTCCAGAACCACGAGATCCAATCTAGAGGCCTTTTCCGGCACTCTGCCAGAGGGGGCAACGACCACGGAGGGGTTCTTCATCATCCTTGTTGCCCCTCCGATGATGCGTGAGTAGTTTACCACAGACCTATGGGTCCATAGCTAGTAGCTAGATGGCTTCTTCTCTCTTTTTGATCTTCAATACAATGTTCTCATCGATGTTCTTGGAGATCTATTTGATGTAATGACTTTTTGCGGTGTGTTTGTTGGGATCCGATGAATTGTGAGTTTATGATCAGTTCTATCCATGAATATTATTTGAGTCTTTGCTGAACTCTTATATGCGTGATTGTTATAGCCTCGTATTTCTTCTCCAAAATTTTGGTTTGGGTTGGCCAATTAGATTGATTTTTCTTGCCATGGGAAGAGGTGCTTTG
The DNA here is from genome assembly GCA_011799875.1 of Thinopyrum elongatum. NCBI lineage: Eukaryota > Viridiplantae > Streptophyta > Magnoliopsida > Poales > Poaceae > Thinopyrum > Thinopyrum elongatum. The sequence continues at coordinate 457,501,207 of CM022299.1, forward strand.
TGATGGGTTCAATCTTGCAGTGCTCAATCTCAGTGACAGAAAGAGACATGACACGCATGTATCATTGCTACTAAGGATAAAAATATGGGGTCTATTCCTACATGAATAGATCTTGTCTACATCATGTCATCGTTCTTATTGCATTACTCCATTTTTCCATGAACTTAATACACTAGATGCATGCTGGATAGCGGTCAATGTGTGGAGTAATAGTAGTAGATGCAGAATCGTTTTGGTCTACTAATCTTGGACGTGATGCCTATATACATGATCATTGCCCTGGATATTGTCATGATTATTCGCTTTTCTGACAATTGCCCAACAGTAATTTGTTTACTCATCGTATGCTATTTTCTTGAGAGAAGCCTCTAGTGAAAACTACGGCCCCCGGGTCTATTTCCTATCATATTAAATCTAAAAGTACCTTGCTGCACTTTTTATTTATTTATTTTATTTTGTGTTTTTGCTAGATCTATTTATCCAATCTCATACTATTTAATCTATCTCAATACCAAGGAGGGATTGACAACCCCTCTTACGCGTTGGGTTGCAAGTTTTTGTTGTTTGTGTGCAGGTGATGTTTACATAGTGTTGGTTGGTTCTCCTACTGGATTGATAACCTTGGTTTCATAACTGAAGGAAATACTTACCTTTGTTGTTCTGCATCATCCTCTCCTCTTCAGGGAAATACCAACGCAGATACAAGCAATCAGGAAAAATTTATGGCGCTGTTGCCTGGGAGACATCATCAACATCTATCAAGTACCCAATCACAAATCTCATCTCCTTGCAATTACTTTATTTTCCATTTGCCTCTCGTTTTCATCTCCCCCACTTCTAAAATGTTTTTTACAAAAATACAAAAATTCTTTTCGTTTGCCTTTTTCTTGTTCGATCTTTTGTTTGCTTGCCCACTTTATCATTATGGATAGTTCCTCCATTGCTACGTGCACCCCTGAGAATGAAGTTCTCAATTTTAAACAAAGGGGAGGAGAAAATTTGAGAGATGCTTGGTTTAGAATTTGCAATGCTCATAATAGATCAACCCGTAAGCAATAAACTACCGTTCTTCTTCATAATTTTTATGTGGGAGTCACCACTTGGTATAGATTTGTCCTTGACACTATTACCAGGGGGAATTTCTTGATGTGTCCCTCTATGGATGCTTTTAATGCTATGGGAAATTTAGTGGGATCACCACCTATCATTATCAATGAAACCATTTTAACTCTTGAGCATGTTATGCAAAGGCTAGATGCTATTGAAAAGAAAAAGCTCACCGAAGAACACATTGAAAATTTGGATAAAAGGATCCATAATATTGCTAATCAAATTGGGTCAAAGATAGGAGATACTATTAAATTACTAAAAGAGAAAAAACCCGTAGTTAACGAAAGGGTAGAAGAGAGCCCTGCTCGGATTGATAAATTGGAAGAAATTTTTAATAACTTGAGCTCAGCTTTTTCTTCTGTTAAAATTGTTGAAAAAACTCCTACTAGTAAGAATTGCAAATCTACACGTGTTTCTAAGAACAAGGGTGTCCCTTCTAGTAGCAACAATGAAGATATTAAAATGATTAGTATTCACCCCAACTTTGTTGAAGTGATAAAAAACCCTACTTGCAAGAGTGAATTCTTCAATTTTATTCCTAGGAGTGTGATTATTGAAAATATGCATGATAGATCTCTGAGGAATTATGGTTGTGTGGTTAAGAAGTTGGAAACTAAAGAAGACAATACTTGAATCTATGCATTATGCCTAGCTAGGGGCGTAAAACAATAGCACTTGTTGGAAGGCAACCCAATGAATAAAATAAAATTTTCTATTTTTATTTCTCTTCTTGTGTGTTTACACAATTATTCCTATATTATTATTGTGTTTTTTATGTTTTAATTAGTGTTAGTGCCAAGTAATGCCTTTAGGATGGCTTGGGTGATAGTTGATTTGATCCTGTTGGAAAACAGAAACTTTTATGTCCAGTAGAAGAATTGTTAAAAATAACTGGAGATATGAAAAATTCTAAAATTTTTACACAAGATTTACGTACAAATTTCCCCTGTTTTCCTAATTTTCCAGAATTTTTGGAGTTACGGAAGTATGATATTAATTCAGTTTTATACAGACTATTCTGTTTTTGACAGATTCTATCTTTCTTGCATTGTGTGCTTATTTTGATGAATCTATGGATTGTATCAGGGGGTATAAGCCATGGTAAAGTTAGAATACAGTACGTATAATGCAATAACAAAATATGAATGGGTTGTGATATGTAACACCCCCAGTGGTTAGCCACAGTAATCCCATTTTGATAATGCCAAGTCAGCATGATTAACAGTGCATGATCATCATTAACATCATATTGCATTTCAACTCCTAAGTCAAAATTCAAATTTAAATGAAAGTGGAATATAAAAGTTGTGCAACATAGGAACTAAAATGTTCGATAAATGGCAAATATTACAGAGACTATTCTAAAATTGAAACCAACAATAAATAAAATAATTAGGTGGCTCTAACATTGTCAAAACAGCAAGGATTAATGCATTTTAAATTATTATAAAAATTGTGTGAGATCCCATTGACTCCAAACTAATTTTTGGTAGTAGTAGGTAATGCCTAGTATTTGTTGGAGCAATTCTTATGTTTTACAAAATTCAATATGTGGCCTAACTGTTTACTAAACAGAGATATATGAATTAATTAAAAAGAAAAAAGCAAAGAAACAAAGAGGAAATAAAAGAGAGAAAGAACCCCCCCCTCGGCCCAGCAGGGCAAGCGGCCCACCAGGCCGGCCCACCCGGACCCCCCCTCTACTAACCCCACGCCCCCCCCGATCCACCCACTCCCCCCCATGTTTCCCTCGCTCCTCTGCACCCCCCGACCCGATCCAGATCGAGGGGCGGCGACCCCGGCGACCGCGCCGCCCCGCTCCCCGTCGCCGCACGCCACCGCCCCGGCGCCCGTCGCGTCGCCGCGGCCCCCGCGCCCCCCCTGTCGCGCGCTCGTCCAGGCGCCGCGCCGCCTCGCCCGGCGTCGACGACGTCGCCGGACCGCCACCACCTCGCCGTCCTCCTCGTCCTCTTCCCCGACCCGCTCATCAAGCCTCGCCGCCCTGACCCCTGCGACGAGGGTGAGCCTCGTCCTCTCCCTCGTCGCCCTCTTGCGCTCGCTAATGCTGCTGCCGCTGCCTCCACGGCCGCCGTGCCCCGCCTACGCCTTAGGCCCGCGCCGCTGCCGTCGCCGGTGGTGCGGCCCCGCTCGCCCCCGAGCCGCTCGCCCGCACGCCCGGTCCAGGCGACCCGCGCCCGCGCGCGTAACCGCTAACCCCCTGGGCCAATGACAGCTGGGCCCCACCCCCTGTGCCTATGACAGGTGGGCCCAGCCACAGAACGATTTAAAAAAAATGAAAAAAAATTATTAAAAATAAATATTAATTAATTAATTAATTAATTAACTTAATTAATTCTGTTTAATTAATCTACTTAATTAATTAGTCTAATTAAACTGTAATAACGTAATCAAACCCTAATTAGCCTAATGTGAGAATGATAGGTGGGACCCACTGGTCCTGACGTCATGCTGACGTCAGCAGACACTGTTTCGGATAATGTTAATAAATAATTAATTAAATTCAGAAATTAATAAAAACTTTAGAAAATCATATTAAATAATCCGTAACTCCGATGGAAAAACTTTGTACATGAAAGTTGCTCAAACGAACGAGACAAATTCGAATACGTGCTCCGTTCGTCCGTCACGCGTCCCTAACTATCCGAACATGCAACCGTTCCCCTCCGGTCATCTGTCTGACAAATGCCTGGAACCGGGAAAACATTCCCGGATGGATTCCTCTTCCTCGGTGACGTGCAACCATACGTTAGGACACCACCGGCACTGCATATTGTCATGCCGTACTTTGAGTTGCTCATGTTTGCTCTATATTTATACTGTTTCCTCCCCCTCTTCTCTCTCGGTAGACCCTGACACCGACATCGTCCCCGAGACCGACGCAACTCCGGAGCCCGAAGACACCATTGACGACCTGCCCTTGCCGCCGAGCAAAAGGCAAGCCCCCCCCCCCCTTGATCATCCGATATCGCCCATTCTAATTCCCATGCTTGCATTAGAATTGCTGCTGCTAACTGCTTTACCTATTCTGATGCATAGCCTGTTTATTGTAGCTGCTGTTGAAATTACCTGCATATCCTAAACTGCTTAGTATAGGCTGTGGTAGAGATCTATCAGTGACCCCACTTATCCCGACTGCCGCGCTAGATCGTCAGAAGACCCGATCAACGGGATTGAAGACCAGGACCCGAAACCGCACATCACCCCCCTTAGTTGTAACGACACTGCAGCGTTACTATTGAGTGCCGAGGGTGAAACTCATGTAGCACTTCTGATATTAACTCTGTAGAGTAGCTATTCGGTCGTGGTCACGAGGGTGCTTCCTCCTTCGCCACTTCCGGTAACGACGCTGTCGTGCAACACATCAAGTGTGAACCCATCGAGGGTGAATCCTCCGAGTTCACCTTGACAGACACATCGAGTAGGAATCCAACGAGGGTGATACCTCGGATTCCCCTGATGTTATGGACACACGGATACTTGGACTTTAACTGTTACTTGGATAGGCGGGTCGCTGAGGGGTACCCGCGTGCGCCTGTGTGGCGAGTGTTGTGAAGACGGGTGCCAGTGTGGTGCCCGAGTGGTGAATACGAGGCACGGCCGGGCATTCTTAACCCTTGCAGCAAGTCCTCGAGACGGGGCGACGGGGTCACATCTTTCGTGAGTCTCACTCGTTACCGCAAGCCCTAGTCCTAACGATTTGGATATTTGATCCGAGCAGGCCTCTGGCCTGATAGCACTAACCATCATGTGGGCATAGTATGGGCGTTCTGATCGTATGCATCAGCCGAAAGCTCTGTCAGACGTCCAGTTCAGCAGTGCGGCATGGAGTGATTGGCGCCATTTCGGTGGTGCTTGGATCTGGGCCATGTGGCAACGATCGGAGGGCGAGGGGCGATGGCCAAGACCCCCTTGCGCTTAGGATGTAGACCGGCGGGGACCTCTCTGCTGAGCTGTAGGTAGGGTTGCGATGTGTCGTTTGGCCGAGGCCGGGCATGACCCAGGAAAGTGTGTCCGGCCGAGTTAATCGAGCGTGTTGGGTAAGTTGGTGCACCCCTGCAGGGAAGAAAACTTCTATCGATAGCCTGTCCTACGGTAAAGGACACTCGGAGTTGTATCCTGATTGATACATTTTAGAACTGGATACTTGGATACTATGGCTCTGGGATTGCTTCTCGCAGGGAGTCGAGAAGGGATCTCCGGACGAGGTTGATGACTGTATGGCTCTGGGATTGCTTTCTCGCAGGGAGTCGAGAAAGGATCTCTGGGTGAGGATGAGACTTAATGATACTGTTTCATTATATTGAACTGTTCTACTCTCTTCTACTGCTGCAAGACCGCTGAAGATGCTAGTCTTCGATAGGACTAGGCCTTCTCTCTATTCTGGCATTTCTGCAGCCCAGTCCACATATATAGCCTCCCCTTGAAAATGTTGCATATGTAGTGTAGATCCTTGCTTGCTGAGTACTTTTGAGTACTCACGGTTGCTTGTTTTTCCTTTTCTCCCCATATCAGTTTATCGTGACCAAGATGACGGAGCCCCTGAGAAAGCTGCCCTGCCGACGATCGCTACTACTACTACCAGAGGATGGATTCTGCTATGAGTTGACTGACGACCAGGAGTAGGATCGGAGGGTCCCAGGCAGGAGGCCTACGCCTTTCGATCGTAGTGTTTTATTTTGCCCCGCCTTTCTAAAGGCCTTTCTGTTTCTGTTTCAATCTGTACAAGATATCTGATGCTTCCGCTGACGCTTGTTCGCAAGCTTATGTATCGAGCCCTCGAGGCCCCTGGCTTGTAATATAAAGCTTGTATGACTTTATTTATGTTTTAGAGTTGTGTTGTGATATCTTCCCGTGAGTCCTTAGGCTTGATCGTGTGCATTTGCGTGTATGGTTGTGCACGATCGGGCCGGGGCGTCACAAGTTGGTATCAGAGCCGACTGCCTCTAGGAATCCCCCTGTCCAACTCCTTGGCCGAAGTTGAGTCTAGTGGTCCAAAACTGTTTTACTAACTTGGCTGTGTGGCTTAGGGCCACGTCCCAATTGGGAGGTATTAGTATCTTTTATTCCTCATCTTTACTCTGGGACTCTGACCTCTCGTCTATTCGGGTTAAAATTTTACTAACTCCAACATTAGATCTCGTAATTTCGTCCACCCCGGAGAGCTGGATATCTGTGCGATTTCCCTGACATTGATCTGATTAGTCTGATAATCATTTTCTTTCCATTTTTTGTTTAACCTTTCTCTCCGAGATCGGTTATACTTCTCCTTGTCTTTTGACAATCAAGAGTTTTCCTCTGTTTCAGATGGATCGTTTGTTTCCACCACACCCTGCGACGCAGCTACCAGCTGTTAAGCAGGGATACATCCAGAGTACATTCTTTATCCACTGGGGCAGATGCAATCCGTTACAATACCCCAGTACTGTCTCCTCCAGATATCCGCAAAGACTTTGTGATTTATTGTGATGCATCCCGTGAAGGATTAGGCTGTGTCCTAATGCAAGAGCGTAAGGTGATTGCTTATGGCTCTCGTCAGTTGCGCCCACATGAAGAGAATTATCCGTACATGATCTAGACTAGCTGCTGTGATCTATGCATTGCAGTTGTGGCGACATTACCTTCTCGGTAATCGTTGCGAGATCTACACGGATCATAAAAGTCTGAAGTACTTGTTCACTCAACCATCTCTAAACCTCCGTCAGAAAGATGGATGGAGGCCATTGCGGACTATGATTTGGGTTTTCCTATACCCCTGGCAAGGCTAACGTGATGGCTGATGCCTTAAGCCGCAAGTCCTATTGCGACAACCTCATGGTTAGGCGAGCTCAACCTCGTCTTTTTGAAGAACTACGCAAGCTGAATCTGCGTATTGTTCCACAGGGCTCTCTGAATAACCTTGTGATACAACCAGATCTTGAGAAAGCTGTTAAGGATGCGCAAGCTAAGATGCTGAAATTGATCTCATGAAGAAAGACCTTCACCTTGTAAAGTACAGGGATTTCTCGCTGTCTTGAAGATGGAACCTGTATTTCAGAAACCGCATTGTGGTACCTCGCTTCGAACTCATGACTGACAAGGTCATGAAGGAGGCACATGATACCCCGCTGTCTATTCATCCGGGTAGCACCAAGATTATCGAGTCTCCGTCAAAGGTACTGGGGGTCTAGAATGAAGCAAGACATTGCTCGATATGTTGCCGAATGTGAGTGTGTCGTGCGTTAAAGCAGAACATCAGAAACCAGCTGGAATTCTGCAACCACTTCCTATTCCTCTATGGAAATGGGATAAGGTTCAGATGGATTTCGTTACAGGACTTCCCACGTCACAGAAGGGTCACGATGCTATTCTTGTCGTCGTCGACCAACTCTCTAAAGTTGCACACTTTCTGCGTGTCAAAGAGACTATCACTGCCAGTCAGTTAGCAGAGTTGTATATCTCCAGAATTGTTTCACTCCACGGTATTCCGAAGGAGAGCAGTTCGGACCGTGGCGGTCTTTTCACTCCAAATTCTGGGAAAGTTTCCAAACAGCTATGGGAACTCATATTACCTGGAGTTCAGCTTATCACCCCCAATCAAGGCCAAGTCGAACGAGTCAATCAAGTGCTTGAAGACATGCTTCGGGCTTGTGTTATTTCTTTCGGCAAGAAGTGGGAAGAATCTCTTTCGTAGCTGAGTTCTCTTATAACAACAGCTATCAAGCCAGCTTGAAATGGCCCCCTTCAAAGTTCTATATGGACGTAAGTGTCGAACCCCTCTGAATTGGTCAGAAACTGGGGAACGCACCGCTCGTGGGTCTGGATATTATTCAACACGCGCCGAAGAACAAGTTTGTATTGTCTGGGAAAATCTCAAGGCGGCTCAGGACCGCCAGAAGAGCAACTATGATCGCAAACGATGGGGTTTGACTATCTACCTGGGATCAAGCTTATCTGCGAGTCACCCGATGAAAGGCACTCACCGTTTTGGAATCAAGGGCAAGCTAGCTCCACGCTACATTGGTCCTTTCCGCATTATTGCTAGACGTGGTCAGGTGGCGTATAAATTGGAATTGCCGCCGAATTCTCTCAATCCACGACGTCTTCCATGTGTCGCAACTTCGTCATGCTTCAAGGAATCTCCGCACCGAGCAGTGGATCACGAGATGCTCGAACTGCATGAGATCTATCTATATAGGAACATCCGATCCGCATTCTCGATGAAGCTGAACGTCGGACCCGCCAGAAAGTTACCAAGTTCCTCAAAGTTCAGTGGTCAAATCATACTGAAGATGAAGCCACTTGGGAACGCGAGGATAATCTTCGTGCGGAATACCCCGAACTTTTTCCTTTACCTCTTATTCTCGGGACGAGAATTCTTGTTAGTAGAGAAGATTTGAAAACCCCCCAGTGGTTAGCCACAGTAATCCATTTTGATAATGCCAAGTCAGCATGATTAACAGTGCATGATCATCATTAACATCATATTGCATTTCAACTCCTAAGTCAAAATTCAAATTTAAATGAAAGTGGATATAAAAGTTGTGCAACCTAGGAACTAAAATGTTCGATAAATGGCAAATATTACAGAGACTATTCTAAAATTGAAACCAACAATAAATAAAATAATTAGGTGGCTCTAACATTGTCAAAACAGCAAGGATTAATGCATTTTAAATTATTATAAAATTGTGTGAGATCCCATTGACTCCAAACTAATTTTGGTAGTAGTAGTAGTAATGCCTAGTATTTGTTGGAGCAATTCCTATGTTTACAAAATTCAATATGTGGCCTAACTGTTTACTAAACAGAGATATATGAATTAAAAAAGAAAAAGGCAAAAGAAACAAAAGAGGAAATAAAAGAGAGAAAGAACCCCCTCGGCCCAGCAGGCCAAGCGGCCCACCAGGCCGGCCCACCGGACCCCCCCCTCTACTAACCCCACGCCCCCCCGAACCCTATCCACGATCCACCCCACTCCCCCCCCACGTTTCCCTCGCTCCTCTGCACCCCCGACCCGATCCAGATCGAGGGGTGGCGACCCCGGCGACCGCGCCGCCCCGCTCCGTCGCCGCAGCCACCGCCACGGCGCCCCGTCGCCGTCGCCGCGGCCCCGCGCCCCCCCGTCGCCGCGCTCGTCCAGGCCGCCGCCGCCGCCTCGCCGCGCGTCGACGCCGTCGCCGGACCCTGCCACCACCTCGCCGTCCTCCTCGTCCTCTTCCCCGACCCGCCTCATCAAGCCTCGCCGCCCGTACCCCTGCGACGAGGGTGAGCCTCGTCCTCTCCCCGTCGCCCCTCTCTGCGCTCGCTACTGCTGCTGCCGCTGCCCTCCACGGCCGCCGTGCCCCGCCTCCGCCTTAGGCCCGCGCCGCTGCCGTCGCTCGCTGGTCGCGCCCCGCTCGCCCCGAGCCGCTCGCCCGCACGCCCGGGTCCAGGCGACCCGGCGCCCGCGCGCCCGTAACCGCTAACCCCCCTGGGCCAATGACAGCTGGGCCCCACCCCCCTGTGCCTATGACAGGTGGGCCCAGCCACAGAAACGATTTAAAAAAAATGAAAATAAAAATTATTAAAAATAAATATTAATTAATTAATTAATTAATTAACTTAATTAATTCTGTTTAATTAATCTACTTAATTAATTAGTCTAATTAAACTGTAATTAACGTAATCAAACCCTAATTAGCCTAATGTGAGAATGATAGGTGGGACCCACTGGTCCTGACGTCATGCTGACGTCAGCAGACACTGTTTCGGATAATGTTAATTTAAATAATTAATTAAATTCCAGAAATTAATAAAAACTTTAGAAAATCATATTAAATAATCCGTAACTCCGATGGAAAAACTTTGTACATGAAAGTTGCTCAAAACGACGAGACAAATTCGAATACGTGCTCCGTTCGTCCGTCACGCGTCCCTAACTATCCGAACATGCAACCGTTCCCCTCCGGTCATCTGTCTGACAAATGCCTGGAACCGGGAAAACATTCCCGGATGGATTCCTCCTTCCTCGGTGACGTGCAACCATACGTTAGGACACACCCGGCACTGCATATTGTCATGCCGTACTTTGAGTTGCTCATGTTTGCTCTATATTTATACTGTTTCCTCCCCCTCTTCTCTCTCGGTAGACCCTGACACCGACATCGTCCCCGAGACCGACGCAACTCCGGAGCCCGAAGACACCATTGACGACCTTGCCCTTGCCGCCGAGCAAACAGGCAAGCCCCCCCCCCCTTGATCATCCCGATATCGCCCATTCTAATTTCCCATGCTTGCATTAGAATTGCTGCTGCTACTGCTTTACCTATTCTGATGCATAGCCTGTTTATTGTAGCCTGCTGTTGATAATTACCTGCATATCCTAAACTGCTTAGTATAGGCTGGGTAGAGATCTATCAGTGACCCCACTTATCCCGACTGCCGCGCTAGATCGTCAGAAGACCCGATCAACGGGATTGAAGACCAGGACCCGACACCGCACATCACCCCCCTTAGTTGTAACGACACTGCAGCGTTACTATTGAGTGCCGAGGGTGAAACCTCATGTAGCACTTCTGATATTAACTCTGTAGAGTAGCTATTCGGTCGTGGTCATCGAGGGTGCTTCCTCCTTCGCCACTTCCGGTAACGACGCTGTCGTGCAACACATCAAGTGTGAACCCATCGAGGGTGAATCCTCCGAGTTCACCTTGACAGACACATCGAGTAGGAATCCAACGAGGGTGATACCTCGGATTCCCCTGATGTTATGGACACACGGATACTTGGACTTTACACTGTTACTTGGATAGGCGGGTCGACCCTGAGGGGTACCCGCGTGCGCCTGTGTGGCGAGTGTTGTGAAGACGGGTGCCAGTGTGGTGCCCGAGTGGTGAATACGAGGCACGGCCGGGCATTCTTAACCCTTGCAGCAAGTCCTCGAGACGGGGCGACGGGGTCACATCTTTCGTGAGTCTCTACTCGTTACCGCAAGCCCTAGTCCTAACGATTTGGATATTTGATCCGAGCAGGCCTCTGGCCTGATAGCACTAACCATCATGTGGGCATAGTATGGGCGTTCTGCATCGTATGCATCAGCCGAAAGCTCTGTCAGACGTCCAGTTCAGCAGTGCGGCATGGAGTGATTGGCGCCATTTCGGTGGTGCTTGGATCTGGGCCATGTGCGCAACGATCCGGAGGGCGAGGGGCGATGGCCAAGACCCCCTTGCGCTTAGGATGTAGACCGGCGGGGACCTCTCTGCTGAGCTGTAGGTAGGGTTGCGATGTGTCGTTTGGCCGAGGCCGGGCATGACCCAGGAAAGTGTGTCCGGCCGGAGTTAATCGAGCGTGTTGGGTAAGTTGGTGCACCCCTGCAGGGAAGAAAACTTCTATCGATAGCCTGTCCTACGGTAAAGGACACTCGGAGTTGTATCCTGATTGATACATTTTAGAACTGGATACTTGGATACTATGGCTCTGGGATTGCTTCTCGCAGGGAGTCGAGAAGGGATCTCCGGACGAGGTTGATGACTGTATGGCTCTGGGATTGCTTTCTCGCAGGGAGTCGAGAAAGGATCTCTGGGTGAGGATGAGACTTAATGATACTGTTTCATTATATTGAACTGTTCTACTCTCTTCTACTGCTGCAAGACCGCTGAAGATGCTAGTCTTCGATAGGACTAGGCCTTCTCTCTATTCTGGCATTTCTGCAGCCCAGTCCACATATATAGCCTCCCCTTGAAAATGTTGCATATGTAGTGTAGATCCTTGCTTGCTGAGTACTTTTGAGTACTCACGGTTGCTTTGTTTTCCTTTTCTCCCCATATCAGTTTATCGTGACCAAGATGACGGAGCCCCTGAGACAGCTGCCCTGCCGACGATCGCTACTACTACTACCCAGAGGATGGATTCTGCTATGAGTTGACTGACGACCAGGAGTAGGATCGGAGGGTCCCAGGCAGGAGGCCTACGCCTTTCGATCGTAGTGTTTTATTTTGCCCCGCCTTTCTAAAGGCCTTTCTGTTTCTGTTTCATATCTGTACACAGATATCTGATGCTTCCGCTGACGCTTGTTCGCAAGCTTATGTAATCGAGCCCTCGAGGCCCCTGGCTTGTAATATAAAGCTTGTATGACTTTATTTATGTTTTAGAGTTGTGTTGTGATATCTTCCCGTGAGTCCTTAGGCTTGATCGTGTGCATTTGCGTGTATGGTTAGTGCACGATCGGGCCGGGGGCGTCACAAGTTGGTATCAGAGCCGACTGCCTCTAGGAATCCCCCTGTCCAACTCCTTGGCCGAAGTTGAGTCTAGTGGTCCAAAACTGTTTTACTAACTTGGCTGTGTGGCTTACGGGCCCACGTCGCCAATTGGGAGGTATTAGTATCTTTTATTCCTCATCTTTACTCTGGGACTCTGACCTCTCGTCTATTCGGGTTAAAATTTTACTAACTCCAACATTAGGATCTCGTAATTCTCGTCCACCCGGAGAGCTGGATATCTGTGCGATTTCCCTGACATTGATCTGATTAGTCTGATAATCATTTTCCTTTCCATTGTTTTGTTTAACCTTTCTCTCCGAGATCGGTTATACTTCTCCTTGTCTTTTGACAATCATGAGTTTCCTCTGTTTCAGATGGATCGTTTGTTTCCACCACACCCTGCGACGCAGCTACCAGCTGTTCAAGCAGGGATACATCCAGAGTACATTCTTTATCCACTGGGGCAGATGTCAATCCGTTACAATACCCCAGTACTGTCTCCTCCAGATATCCGCAAAGACTTTGTGATTTATTGTGATGCATCCCGTGAAGGATTAGGCTGTGTCCTAATGCAAGAGCGTAAGGTGATTGCTTATGGCTCTCGTCAGTTGCGCCCACATGAAGAGAATTATCCGGTACATGATCTAGAACTAGCTGCTGTGATCTATGCATTGCAGTTGTGGCGACATTACCTTCTCGGTAATCGTTGCGAGATCTACACGGATCATAAAAGTCTGAAGTACTTGTTCACTCAACCATCTCTAAACCTCCGTCAGCAAAGATGGATGGAGGCCATTGCGGACTATGATTTGGGTATTTCCTATACCCCTGGCAAGGCTAACGTGATGGCTGATGCCTTAAGCCGCAAGTCCTATTGCGACAACCTCATGGTTAGGCGAGCTCAACCTCGTCTTTTTGAAGAACTACGCAAGCTGAATCTGCGTATTGTTCCACAGGGCTCTCTGAATAACCTTGTGATACAACCAGATCTTGAGAAAGCTGTTAAGGATGCGCAAGCTAAAGATGCTGAAATTGATCTCATGAAGAAAGACCTTCACCTTGTAAAGTACAGGGATTTCTCGCTGTCTGAAGATGGAACCTTGTATTTCAGAAACCGCATTGTGGTACCTCGCTTCGAACTCATGACTGACAAGGTCATGAAGGAGGCACATGATACCCCGCTGTCTATTCATCCGGGTAGCACCAAGATGTATCGTGATCTCCGTCAAAGGTACTGGTGGTCTAGAATGAAGCAAGACATTGCTCGATATGTTGCCGAATGTGATGTGTGTCGTCGCGTTAAAGCAGAACATCAGAAACCAGCTGGAATTCTGCAACCACTTCCTATTCCTCTATGGAAATGGGATAAGGTTCAGATGGATTTCGTTACAGGACTTCCCACGTCACAGAAGGGTCACGATGCTATTCTTGTCGTCGTCGACCAACTCTCTAAAGTTGCACACTTTCTGCGTGTCAAAGAGACTATCACTGCCAGTCAGTTAGCAGAGTTGTATATCTCCAGAATTGTTTCACTCCACGGTATTCCGAAGGAGAGCAGTTCGGACCGTGGCGGTCTTTTCACTTCCAAATTCTGGGAAAGTTTCCAAACAGCTATGGGAACTCATATTACCTGGAGTTCAGCTTATCACCCCCAATCCCAAGGCCAAGTCGAACGAGTCAATCAAGTGCTTGAAGACATGCTTCGGGCTTGTGTTATTTCTTTCGGCAAGAAGTGGGAAGAATCTCTTTCGTATGCTGAGTTCTCTTATAACAACAGCTATCAAGCCAGCTTGAAAATGGCCCCCTTCAAAGTTCTATATGGACGTAAGTGTCGAACCCCTCTGAATTGGTCAGAAACTGGGGAACGACCGCTCGTGGGTCTGGATATTATTCAACACGCCGAAGAACAAGTTTGTATTGTCTGGGAAAATCTCAAGGCGGCTCAGGACCGCCAGAAGAGCAACTATGATCGCAAACGATGGGGTTTGACTTATCTACCTGGTGATCAAGCTTATCTGCGAGTCACCCCGATGAAAGGCACTCACCGTTTTGGAATCAAGGGCAAGCTAGCTCCACGCTACATTGGTCCTTTCCGCATTATTGCTAGACGTGGTCAGGTGGCGTATAAATTGGAATTGCCGCCGCAATTCTCTCATATCCACGACGTCTTCCATGTGTCGCAACTTCGTCAATGCTTCAAGGAATCTCCGCACCGAGCAGTGGATCACGAGATGCTCGAACTGCATGATGATCTATCTTATAAGGAACATCCGATCCGCATTCTCGATGAAGCTGAACGTCGGACCCGCCAGAAAGTTACCAAGTTCCTCAAAGTTCAGTGGTCAAATCATACTGAAGATGAAGCCACTTGGGAACGCGAGGATAATCTTCGTGCGGAATACCCCGAACTTTTTCCTTCTACCTCTTAATTCTCGGGACGAGAATTCTTGTTAGTAGAGAAGATTTGTAACACCCCCAGTGGTTAGCCACAGTAATCCCATTTTGATAATGCCAAGTCAGCATGATTAACAGTGCATGATCATCATTAACATCATATTGCATTTCAACTCCTAAGTCAAAATTCAAATTTAAATGAAAGTGGAATATAAAAGTTGTGCAACATAGGAACTAAAATGTTCGATAAATGGCAAATATTACAGAGACTATTCTAAAATTGAAACCAACAATAAATAAAATAATTAGGTGGCTCTAACATTGTCAAAACAGCAAGGATTAATGCATTTTAAATTATTATAAAAATTGTGTGAGATCCCATTGACTCCAAACTAATTTTTGGTAGTAGTAGGTAATGCCTAGTATTTGTTGGAGCAATTCCTATGTTTTACAAAATTCAATATGTGGCCTAACTGTTTACTAAACAGAGATATATGAATTAATAAAAAGAAAAAGGCAAAAGAAACAAAAGAGGAAATAAAAGAGAGAAAGAACCCCCCCTCGGCCCAGCAGGCCAAGCGGCCCACCAGGCGGCCACTACGGATACCCCCCCCTTCTCTATCTAATCTTCCTACACGCCCCCCCGAACCGTATTCACAGACGTTTAGCCACATTTTGTTCCTTTCAATCTCCCTATTTCTTTTTTTTTTTTTTTTGATTCGTTTTTTCTCCTTTTTTTAGATACTTTTTTTCTGCACCCCCCGACCCGATCCAGATCGAGGGGTGGCGACCCCGGCGACCGCGCCGCCCCGCTCCCCGTCGCCGCACGCCACCGCCCCGGGCCCGTCGCCGTGCCGCGGCCCCGCGCCCCCCCGACGCAGCGCTCGTCCAGGCCGCCGCCGCCGCCTCGCCGCGCGTCGACGCCGTCGCCGGACCCCGCCACCACCTCGCCGTCCTCCTCGTCCTCTTCCCCGACTCGCCTCATCAAGCCTCGCCGCCCGTACCCCTGCGACGAGGGTGAGCCTCGTCCTCTCCCCGTCGCCCCTCTCTGCGCTCGCTACTGCTGCTGCCGCTGCCCTCCGCGGCCGCCGTGCCCCGCCTCCGCCTTAGGCCCGCGCCGCTGCCGTCGCTCGCTGGTCGCGCCCCGCTCGCCCCAAGCCGCTCGCCCGCACGCCCGGGTCCAGGCGACCCGGCGCCCGCGCGCCCGTAACCGCTAACCCCCCCTGGGCCAATGACAGCTGGGCCCCACCCCCCTGTGCCTATGACAGGTGGGCCCAGCCACAGAAACGATTTAAAAAAAAATGAAAATAAAAATTATTAAAAATAAATAAATATTAATTAATTAAATAAATAAATAATTAACTTAATTAATTCTGTTTAATTAATCTAATTAAACTGTAATTAACGTAATCAAACCCTAATTAGCCTAATGTGAGAATGACAGGTGGGACCCACTGGTCCTGACGTCATGCTGACGTCAGCAGACACTGTTTCGGATAATGTTAATTTAAATAATTAATTAAATTCCAGAAATTAATAAAAACTTTAGAAAATCATATTAAATAATCCGTAACTCCGATGGAAAAACTTTGTACATGAAAGTTGCTCAAAACGACGAGACGAATTCGAATACGTGCTCCGTTCGTCCGTCATGCGTCCCTAACTATCCGAACATGCAACCGTTCCCCTCCGGTCATCTGTCTGACAAATGCCCGGAACCGGGAAAACATTCCCGGATGGATTCCTCCTTCCTCGGTGACGTGCAACCATACGTTAGGACACACCCGGCACTGCATATTGTCATGCCGTACTTTGAGTTGATCATGTTTGCTCTATATTTATACTGTTTCCTCCCCCTCTTCTCTCTCGGTAGACCCTGACACCGACATCGTCCCCGAGACCGACGCAACTCCGGAGCCCGAAGACACCATTGACGACCTTGCCCTTGCCGCCGAGCAACCAGGCAAGGCCCCCCCCCTTGATCATCCCGATATCGCCCATTCTACTTTCCCATGCTTGCATTAGAATTGCTGTTGCTACTGCTTTACCTATTCTGATGCATAGCCTGTTTATTGTAGCCTGCTGTTGATAATTACCTGCATATCCTAAACTGCTTAGTATAGGCTGGGTAGAGACCTATCAGTGACCCCACTTATCCCGACTGCCGCGCTAGATCGTCAGAAGACCCGATCAACGGGATTGAAGACCAGGACCCGACACCGCACATCACCCTCCTTAGTTGTAACGACACTGCAGCGTTACTATCGAGTGCCGAGGGTGAAACCTCATGTAGCACTTCTGATATTAACTCTGTAGAGTAGCTATTCGGTCGTGGTCATCGAGGGTGATTCCTCCTTCGCCACTTCCGGTAACGACGCTGTCGTGCAACACATCAAGTGTGAACCCATCGAGGGTGAATCCTCCGAGTTCACCTTGACAGACACATCGAGTAGGAATCCAACGAGGGTGATACCTCGGATTCCCCTGATGTTATGGACACACGGATACTTGGACTTTACACTGTTACTTGGATAGGCGGGTCGACCCTGAGGGGTACCCGCGTGCGCCTGTGTGGCGAGTGTTGTGAAGACGGGTGCCAGTGTGGTGCCCGAGTGGTGAATACGAGGCGCGGCCGGGCATTCTTAACCCTTGCAGCAAGTCCTCGAGACGGGGCGACGGGGTCACATCTTTCGTGAGTCTCTGCTCGTTACCGCAAGCCCTAGTCCTAACGATTTGGATATTTGATCCGAGCAGGCCTCTGGCCTGATAGCACTAACCATCACGTGGGCATAGTATGGGCGTTCTGCATCGTATGCATCAGCCGAAAGCTCTGTCAGACGTCCAGTTCAGCAGTGCGGCATGGAGTGATTGGCGCCATTTCGGTGGTGCTTGGATCTGGGCCATGTGCGCAACGATCCGAAGGGCGAGGGGCGATGGCCAAGACCCCCTTGCGCTTAGGATGTAGACCGGCGGGGACCTCTCTGCTGAGCTGTAGGTAGGGTTGCGATGTGTCGTTTGGCCGAGGCCGGGCATGACCCAGGAAAGTGTGTCCGGCCGGAGTTAATCGAGCGTGTTGGGTAAGTTGGTGCACCCCTGCAGGGAAGAAAACTTCTATCGATAGCCTGTCCTACGGTAAAGGACACTCGGAGTTGTATCCTGATTGATACATTTTAGAAGTGGATACTTGGATACTATGGCTCTGGGATTGCTTCTCGCAGGGAGTCGAGAAGGGATCTCCGGACGAGGTTGATGACTGTATGGCTCTGGGATTGCTTTCTTGGGGCCTTTTCCGGCATCCCGCCGGAGGGGGAATCGATCACAGAGGGCTTCTACATCAACTCCATTGCCCTTCCGATGATGCGTGAGTAGTTTACCTCAGACCTACGGGTCCATAGCTAGTAGCTAGATGGCTTCTTCTCTCTCTTTGATTCTCAATACCATGTTCTCCTTGATATTCTTGGAGATCTATCCGATGTAATCTTCTTTTGCGGTGTGTTTGTCAAGATCTGATGAATTGTGGATTTATGATCAGCTTATCTATGAATATTATTTGAACCTTCTCTGAATTCTTTTATGCATGATTTAATATCTTTATATTTCTCTTCGAATTATCGGTTTGGTTTGGTTAACTAGATTGGTTTTTCTTGCAATGGGAGAGGTGCTTAGCTTTGGGTTCAATCTTGCGTGATTTCACCCAGTGACAAAGTAGGGGTAGCGAGACACGTATTGCATTGTTGCCATCGAGGATAAAAAGATGGGGTTTTCATCATATTTCTTGAGTTAATTCCTCTACATCATGTCATCTTACTTAAGGCGTTACTCCGTTCTTTATGAACTTAATACTCTAGATGCATGCTGGATAGCGGTCGATGTGTGGAGTAATAGTAGTAGATGCAGGCAGGAGTCAGTCTACTTGACACGGACGTGATGCCTATATGCATAATCATTGCCTTGGATATCGTCATAACTTTGCGCTTTTCTGTCAATTGCTCGACAGTAATTTGTTCACCCACCGTATTATTTGCCTTCATGAGAGAAGCCTTTAGTGAAACCTATGGCCCCCGGGTCTATTTTCCATCATATTACTTTCCGATCTACTATTTTGCAAACTTTTATTTTCAGATCTATATACCAAAAACCCCAAAATATTTTATCTTTTGTTTATATATCTCTATCAGATCTTACTTTTGCAATTGACCGTGAAGGGATTGACAACCCCTTTATCATGTTGGGTGCAAGTGTTTGATTGTTTGTGCAGGTGTTGGTGATTTGTGCGTTCTTCTCCTACTGGATTGATACCTTGGTTCTTAACTAAGGGAAATACTTACCTCTACAGTGCTGCATCACCCTTTCCTCTTCAAGGGAAAAACCAACGCCAGCTCAAGAAGTAGCAGGAAGAATTTCTGGCGCCGTTGCCGGGGAGATCTACGCCAAGTCAAGACATACCAAGTACGCATCATAAACTCTCATCTCTTGCATTACATTATTCGCCATTTGCCTCTCGTTTTCCTCTCCCCCACTTCTAAAATGATTTTCAAAAAGATTTGCCTTTTTATTCGCCTTCTCTTTCGTCCTTCTTTTCATTTGCCCTTATGTCTTACTTGGTTTATTTGCTCGTTTGCTTGCTATAATTGTGTGTTTATTGAAAATCAGAAACAAAGTTTATGGATCCACTTAAAGTTTTCTACTTGGATCATCTTCGATCCATATGTGCTTGTGCTGAAACCCCAGGTAGTTTAGTTGAGGGAAAATCTTTAGATGTGCATGCTCATTTTGTGCATCACCGTTTGTCTGAAAAAGGGAGACTCCTATGGAATCAAATAAATTGTTTGCTATGCTATGCTTGGAATCTTTGTGAACTTTGTGATTTTACTTGCTCTAAGAACCCTAAAAAACACCTTCCCTACCTATGTGAGTTTAATGATAATGAAATTTTATCTTCTTATGAAAAGGGTGTTTATAGTTACTATGATATCGAACAAATTGAAGAATTTTTTGCTTTTAAGGGTGCTTATGAAGTTGCTTCTTTGATTGAAAAGTATGATATTACTCTCTACAAATCTGAAAATTTTGACATACTTAAATATTGCTATGAAAACTATGCTCATAATGTCTATGTCAAAGAATTTATTGAGAGAATGACCGTTGCTTGGGAAGAAAATAATGATATGCATGAATCTATAGATAATTATGATTCCGATGATTTGATTGAAATATCCCTTTATGAACATGATGCTTGCTATTATTATGGCCATGATGCCAATATCTATGGAGATGAATTTGCTATAGTTCTTTATTGCTATTGCACCCATACTTGATAGTTCGTTGAATCAAAAGCATGATTGCAATGATGTTGTTATAAATTCTATTAGTGTCAATTGTGCTAATAATATGCAAAACCCCAAGCTTGGGGATGCTAGTTTTGCTATGTCCGCTACTTATTGCAATGATCATGATTGGGGTGATAATGCTTCTTATGATCTTGAAAATTTATTTAAGCCTCATGATGAATGTGTTTGCAATAATATTGAAAGTGGGTTTGGAAGAGTGTCAACTTTAGGAATTAATTATCCCACTTTGGAGTTTGATCGATCTTATGAAATTTTTGATAAAAGTGGGCTTGGAGAGGTCGTGACTTTAGTTAATCTCAATCCCACTATTTTGGAAGAGTGTCAACTTTGCATGCATGTGGATCATGTACAGAATATGTTATGTGATAGCTATATTTTTGAATTTTAATATGATCCCACAAGTAATTATTATGAGAGAGGGAAACATGGTTGTAGAAATTTTCATGTTACTAAATTACTTCTCGTCATGTTGAGATTGCTATTGTTTCTTTCTTCTTCTTTGCATATGCTAGGATTTGCTTGCCTTGATAATTTGTTTGCCAATAAGATGCCTATGCATAGGAAGTATGTTAGACTTATATGTGTTTTCACGTACTTTATGATGCTCTCTTTGTGCTTCAATTCTTGTCTTTCATGTGAGCATCATTAAAATTATCAATGCCTAGCTAAAAGGCTTTAAAGAAAAACGCTTGTTGGGAGACAACCCAATATTTTTTGTTTTCTATTTTTATGAATAAATTTTTCATCTAGCCTCTGGTTAGATGTGTTTTGGTGTTTTAATTAGTGTTTGTGCCAAGTAAGACCTTTGGGATGGCTTACGGTGATAGTTGATTTGATCTTGCTGAAAAACAGAAACTTTTGCGTCCAGTCACAGAATTTTAATAATTCACTGAAGCATTTAAAAACCCTGAATTGTTTACACGAGATTTTTATACAAATTTCCTCTGTTTTCCTAATTTTTCAGAAATTTTGGAGTTACATAAGTATCAGAACAATTCGGATCTTCATAGACTGTTCTGTTTTTGACAGATTCTGTTTTCTTTGTGTTGTTTGCTTATTTTGATGAATCTACGGGTACTATCGGGAGGTATGAACCATGGAGAAGTTGGAATACATTAGATATTACACCAATATAAATAAATAATGAGTTTACAACAGTACCAAAAGTGGTGATTTTATTTTCTTGTACTAACGGATCTCACGAGTTTTCTGTTGAGTTTTGTGTTGTGAAGTTTTCAAGTTTTGGGTAAAGATTTGATGGACTATGGAATAAGGAGTGGCACGAGCCTAAGCTTGGGGATGCCCAAGGTACCCCAAGGTAATATTCAAGGACAACCAGGAGCCTAAGCTTGGGGATTCCCCGGAAGGCATCCCCTCTTTCGTCTTCGTCTATCGGTAAATTTACTTGAGGCTATATTTTTATTCACCACATGATATGTGTTTTGCTGGGAGCGTCTTGTATGATATGAGTCTTTGATTTTTAGTTTGCCACAATCATCCTTTCTGTACACACCTTTTGAGAGGGACACACATGAATCGTGATTTATTAGAATACTCTATGTGCTTCACTTATATCTTTTGAGCTAGGCAATTTTGCTCTAGTGCTTCACTTATATTTTTTTAGAGCACGGCGGTGGTTTTATTTTATAGAAATTATTGAACTCTCATGCTTCACTTATATTATTTTGAGATTCTTTCTAAATAGCATGGTAATTTACTTTTGTTATAAATTTAGTCCTAATATGATAGGCATCCAAGAGGGATATAATAAAAACTTTCATATAACGTGCATTGAATACTATGTGAAGTTTGATTCCTTATGATTGTTTTGAGATATAAAGATGGTGATATTAGAGTCATGCTAGTGAGTAATTGTGGATTGTAGAAATACTTGTGTTAAGGTTTGTGATTCCCGTAGCATGCACGTATGGTGAACCGTTATGTAACGAAGTTGGAGCATGAGGTTTTTATTGATTGTGTTCCTTATGAGTGGCGGTCGGGGACAAGCGATGGTCTTTTACTACCAATCTATCCCCCTAGGAGCATGCACGTAGTACTTCGTTTCGATGACTAATAGATTTTTGCAATAAGTATGTGAGTTCTTTATGACTAATGTTGAGTCCATGGATTATACGCACTCTCACCCTTCCACCTTTGCTAGCCTCTCTAGTACCGCGCAACTTTCGCTGGTGCCATACACCTACCTTTTACCTTCTTCCAAACAGCCACCATACCTACCTATTATGGCATTTCCATAGCCATTCCGAGATATATTGCCATGCAACTTTCCACTGTTCTGTTTTATTATGACACGTTCCATCATTGTCATATTGCTTTGCATGATCATGTAGTTGACATAGTATTCGTGGCAAAGCCACCGTTCATAATTTTTATACATGTCACTCTTGAGTCCTTGCACATCCCGGTACACCGCCGGAGGCATTCATATAGAGTCATATTTTGTTCTAAGTATCGACTATAATTTTTGAGTTGTAAGTAAATAAAAGTGTGATGATCTTCATTATTAGAGCATTGTCCCATGTGAGGAAAAAAATAAAAGAGGCCAACGAAGCCCACAAATAAAATAAAAGAGGTCAAAGAAGCCCACCCAAAAAAAGAAAAAAAAGAGAGAAAAGAGAGAAGGGGCAATGTTACTATCCTTTTTCCACACTTGTGCTTCAGAGTAGCACCATGATCTTCATGATAGAGAGTCTTCTATGTTGTCACTTTCATATACTAGTGGGAATTTTTCATTATAGAACTTGGCTTGTATATTCCAACGATGGGCTTCCTCAAATTGCCCTAGGTCTTCGTGAGCAAGAAAGTTGGATGCACACCCACTTAGTTTCTTTTTGAGCTTTCATAAACTTATAGCTCTAGTGCATTCGTTGCATGGCAATCCCTACTCACTCACATTGATATCTATTGATGGGCATCTCCATAGCCCGTTGATACGCCTAGTTGATGTGAGACTATCTCCTTCTTTTTTGTATTCTCCACAACCACCATATTCTATTCCACCTATAGTGCTATGCCCATGGCTCACGCTCATGTATTGCGTGAAAGTTGAAAAGGTTTGAGAACATCAAAAGTATGAAACACTTGCTTGGCTTGTCGTCGGGGTTGTGCATGATTTGAGTACTTTGTGTGACAAAGATGGAGCATAGCCAGACTATATGATTTTGTAGGGATAACTTTCTTTGGCCATGTTATTTTGAGAAGACATGATTGCTTTATAATTAGTATGCTTCAAGTATTATTGTTTTTATGTCAATATTAAACTTTTGTTTTGAATCTTATGGATCTGAACACTCATGCCACAATAAAGAAAATTACATGGATAAGTATGTTAGGTAGCATTCCACATCAAAAATTCTGTTTTTATCATTTACATACTCGAGGACGAGCAGGAATTAAGCTTGGGGATGCTTGATACGTCTCCAACGTATCTATAATTTTTTATTGTTCCATGCTATTATATTATCTGTTTTGGATGTTTTATATGCATTAATATGCTATTTTATATTATTTTTGGGACTAACCTATTAACCTAGAGCCAAGTGCCAGTTTCTGTTTTTCCTTGTTTTTGAGCCTCGCAGAAAAGGAATGCCAAACGGAGTCCAAACGGAATAAAACTTCATGATGATTTTTCTTGGACCAGAAGACACCCAGGGGACTTGCAGTCCAAGTCAGAAGAGCCGCGAGGCGGCGACAAGGGTGGAGGGCGCGCCCTAGGGGGGGGGGGCGCCCCCTGCCTTGTGGTCCCCTCGTGACTCCTCTGACCTAGGCATTCCTCCTATATATTCACATATATTCCAGAACCACCAGAGCAATCCACGAAAACACTTTTCCACCACCGCAACCTTCTGTTCCCGTGAGATCCCATCTTGGGGCCTTTTCCGACATCCCGCCGGAGGGGGAATCGATCACAGAGGGCTTCTACATCAACTCCATTGCCCTTTCGATGATGCGTGAGTAGTTTACCTCAGATGGCTTCTTCTCTCTCTTTGATTCTCAATACCATGTTCTCCTTGATATTCTTGGAGATCTATCCGATGTAATCTTCTTTTGTGGTGTGTTTGTCGAGATCCGATGAATTGCGGATTTATGATCAGCTTATCTATGAATATTATTTGAATCTTTTCTGAATTCTTTTATGCATGATTTAATATCTTTATATTTCTCTTTGAATTATCGGATTGGTTTGGCCAACTAGATTGGTTTTTCTTGCAATGGGAGAGGTGCTTAGCTTTGGGTTCAATCTTGCGTGATTTCACCCAGTGACAAAGTAGGGGTAGCGAGACACGTATTGCATTGTTGCCATCGAGGATAAAAAGATGGGGTTTTCATCATATTGCTTGAGTTAATTCCTCTACATCATGTCATCTTACTTAAGGCGTTACTCCGTTCTTTATGAACTTAATACTCTAGATGCATGCTGGATAGCGGTCGATGTGTGGAGTAATAGTAGTAGATGCAGGCAGGAGTCAGTCTACTTGACACGGACGTGATGCCTATATGCATAATCATTGCCTTGGATATCGTCATAACTTTGCGCTTTTCTATCAATTGCTCGACAGTAATTTGTTCACCCACCGTATTATTTGCCTTCATGAGAGAAGCCTCTAGTGAAACCTATGGCCCCCGGGTCTATTTTCCATCATATTACTTTCCGATCTACTATTTTGCAATCTTTTATTTTCAGATCTATATACCAAAAACCCAAAAATATTTTATCTTTTGTTTATATATCTCTATCAGATCTTACTTTTGAAATTGACCGTGAAGGGATTGACAACCCCTTTATCGTGTTGGGTGCATGTGTTTGATTGTTTGTGCAGGTGTTGGTGATTTGTGCATTCTTCTCCTACTGGATTGATACCTTGGTTCTTAACTGAGGGAAATACTTACCTCTACGGTGCTGCATCACCCTTTCCTCTTCAAGGGAAAAACCAACACAAGCTCAAGAAGTAGCAGGTTGCAACATCACTTAAAGTAGTGAATTGTTTTCTTATACTAACGGATCTCACGAAGGTTTTGTTAAGTTTTGTGTGATTGAATTTTTCAAGTTTTCGGTGAGATCACGATGGATGAAGGAATAAGGAGTGAAAAGAGCCTAAGCTTGGGGATGCCCATGGCAC
This sequence comes from Thinopyrum elongatum, assembly GCA_011799875.1. NCBI lineage: Eukaryota > Viridiplantae > Streptophyta > Magnoliopsida > Poales > Poaceae > Thinopyrum > Thinopyrum elongatum. The sequence continues at coordinate 457,526,440 of CM022299.1, forward strand.
CCCAATGTAATATTCAAGGAGAACCAAGCAACTAAGCTTGGGGATGCCCCGGAAGGCATCCCCTCTTTCTTCTAACGACCATCGTTAATTTTACTTGGAGCTATATTTTTATTCATCACATATCATGAGTTTTGCTTGGAGCGTTTTGTATCATATGAGTCTTTGCTTGTTTTGCTTTTTAGTTTGTCACAATCATCCTTTCTGGATACACCTATTTGAGAGAGCTATAATGCTGCTATGATTTGTTAGAATTGCTCTATGTGCTTCACTTAAATTTGTTGAGCTATGTAATTGCTCTAGTACTTCACTTATATCTTTTTGAGCACGGTGGTGTTTTAATTTTTGAAGAAATATGCTCTCATGCTTCACTTAGATTATTTTGAGAGTTAGTAAATTTTGAAGAAATATGCTCTCATGCTTCACTTAGATTATTTTGAGAGTTGAAAATTTTGAATAAATATGTGCTCTCATGCTTCACTTAAATTTATTTGAGAGCTTTTTATTAGAAATGGTAATATATGAAATTAGTCCCAAAGTGATAGATATTCAAGGCGGATAAAATAAAAACTTTCATGAAGATCATTGGATATTATAAACTCAATTCCTTATAATAGTTTTGAGATATGGAGATAGTAATATGTGAGTCATGTTGGTGAGTAATTATGCTTTAGTAAGAATATTGGTGTTAAGGTTTGTGATTCCCTATGCAAGCACGAAAGTCAATAGTTATCCAATGAAATTACATCCTACTTGTGGTGCATTATTCGGTGTTAGTTATGTTTAATGCTCATTTACGATCATTTTAGTTTCTTGGTTGGTTGCTTCTCAATCTATTTGCTAGCCTTCATTTGTACTAAGCGGGAACACTGCTTGTGCATCCAACTCCTTAAACCAAAAGTTGTGCCAAATGATTCCACCATACCTACCTATATGCAGTATTTCCATGCTGTTCCAAGTAAATTTGTATGTGTCAACTCTATTTTTCAAAATGAATTTCCTTTTTGTGCTCCCATACTGCTCATGAAGCGGCAGGGTGTGCCCAATATTTTTCATGCTAGATATGTTATTCTCAAGATGAGTGTTTATTCACTTGTCATTGCACGAGTGTGGCAGGTAATAGGGATGCCCAGCCCCGAAATGATTTTTTTACTTAAGTTGTTCATAATAAATTCCTTGGAAAGTGTTGGTATGGAAGGCATATGTGGATACGGCTAGCCATGGATTGTGAAAGAATGGTGGAAAAGGAAATAAACTTTACTTTATGTTTGGGAACCGCCTATGGTTTATCTAGCATGGAAAGTATTGGGAATTCTCGGTCATTTTTGTTGACAGGAAAAGCATGCCTCTCAAAACAATTTTATCTCTCAATTTAAGCTTTGAGCTCTGGCACCTCTACAGATCTCTGCTTCCCTCTGTGAAGGGCCTGTCTATTTACTTTTATGCAATTTTTATTTTTATTTACTCTCCATATTCTCTTATAAAGCACCAACTAGGGAACACTATTATCATACTTGTGCATTGGGCATGCATAGCTAATATTTGAGTGTGTTTCATGAATGGATCAATGATTGAGCATAATGGGCTAGGGATATCTTTCTTTAGAGTTGATATTTTGAAAGACATGGTTGCTTGTTGATATGCTTGAGTATTGATGTCCTCATGTAAATTATAGACTATTGCTTTGAATCATCTAAAGTCCAAATGTCCATGCTACAAAAGAAAAGAATACGTGAGAACATGTTAGGCAGCATTCTACAGCAAAAAAAATCTGTTTTTATCATTTACCAACTCGAGGACGAGTAGGAATTAAGCTTGGGGATGCGGATACATCTCCAACGTATCTATAATTTTTTATTGTTCCATGCTGTTATATTATCAATCTTGAATGTTTTATATTCATTTACTAGCAACTTTATATCATTTTTTGGGACTAACCTATTGACGTAGAGCCCAGTGCTAGTTGCTGTTTTTTGCTTCTTTTTTACTTTGAAGAATATCAATACCAAACAAAGTCCAAATGCAATGAAACTTTTGGGAGACTTTTTTCTGCCCAGAAGACACCCAGGGAGCCAAAGGAGCACACGGGAGGAGGCCCGTGGGGCCCACTAGGCACCAGGGCGCACCAGGGGGCCCAGGCGCATCCTGGTGGGTAGTGGAGCCCACAGGAAGCTTCTCCACCAACCTCTGCCTCTATAAATACTCTAAAATTCCAAAAACCCTAAGGGAATTGAGAGAATATAGTTTCTGCCGCCGCAAGTTCCAGAACCACGAGATCCAATCAAGAGGCCTTTTCCGGCACTCTGCCGAAGGGGGCAACGATCACGGAGGGGTTCTTCATCATCCTTGTTGCCCCTCCGATGATGCGTGAGTAGTTTACCACAGACCTATGGGTCCGTAGCTAGTAGCTAGATGGCTTCTTCTCTCTTTTTGATCTTCAATACAATGTTCTCCTCGATGTTCTTGGAGATCTATTTAATGTAATGACTTTTTGCGGTGTGTTTGTTGGGATCTGATGAATTGTGTGTTTATGATCAGTTCTATCCATGAATATTATTTGAGTCTTTGCTGAATTCTTATATGCATGATTGTTATAGCCTCGTATTTCTTCTCTGAAATTTTGGTTTGGTTCGGCCAACTAGATTGATTTTTCTTGCCATGGGAAGAGGTGCTTTGTGATGGGTTCGATCTTGCGGTGCTCAATCTCAGTGACAAAAAGAGACATGAAACGCATGTATCGTTGCTATTAAGGATAAAAAGATGGGGTATATTCCTACATGAATAGATCTTGTCTACATCATGTCATCGTTCTTATTGCATTACTCCATTTTTCCATGAACTTAATACACTAGATGTGTGCTGGATAGCGGTCGATGTGTGGAGTAATAGTAGTAGATGCAGAATCATTTCGGTCTACTAATCTTGGACATGATGCCTATATACATGATCATTGCCTTGGATATCGTCATGATTATTCGCTTTTCTATCAGTTGCCCAACAGTAATTTGTTTACCCACCGTATGCTATTTTTTGAGAGAAGCTTCTAGTGAAAACTACGGCCCCCGGGTCTATTTCCTATCATATTAAATCTAAAAATACCTTGCTGCACTGATAACCCACAAGTATAGGGGATCGCAACAATTTTCGAGGGTAGAGTATTCAACCCAAATTTATTGATTCGACACAAGGGGAGCCAAAGAATATTCTCAAGTATTAGCAGTTGAGTTGTCAATTCAACCACACCTGAAAGACTTAATATCTGCAGCAAAGTATTTAGTAGCAAAGTAGTATGGAAGTAACGGTAACAGTAGCAAAAGTAACAGTAGCCGTTTTGTAGCAATTGTAACAGTGGCAACGGAAAAGTAACTTAGCAAAGATCAATATGTGAAAAGCTCGTAGGCAATGGATCAATGATGGATAATTATGTCGGATGGCATTCATCATGCAACAGTTATAACATAGGGTGACACAGAACTAGCTCCAGTTCATCAATATAATGTAGGCATGTATTCCAAATATAGTCATACGTGCTTATGGAAAAGAACTTGCATGACATCTTTTGTCCTACCCTCCCGTGGCAGCGGGGTCCTATTGGAAACTAAGGGATATTAAGGCCTCCTTTTAATAGAGAACCGGACCAAAGCATTAGCACTTAGTGAATACATGAACTCCTCAAACTACGGTCATCACCAGGAGTGGTCCCGACTATTGTCACTCCGGGGTTGCCGGATCATAACATGTAGTAGGTGACTATAACTTGCAAGATAGGATCAAGAACACAAATATATTCATGAAAACATAATAGGTTCAGATCTGAAATCATGGCACTCGGGCCCTAGTGACAAGCATTAGGCATAGCAAAGTCATAGCAACATCAATCTTAGAACATAATGGATACTAGGGATCAAACCCTAACAAAACTAACTCGATTACATGGTAAATCTAATCCAACCCATCACCGTCCAACAAGCCTACGATGGAATTACTCATGCACGACGGTGAACATCATGAAATTGGTGATGGAGGATGGTTGATGATGACGACGGCGACGATTTCCCCTCTCCGGAGCCCTAAACGGACTCCAGATCTCCCCTCCCGAGGAAGAACAGGAGGTGGCGGTGGCTCTGTATCGTAAAACACGATGAATCCTTCTCTCTGATTTTTTTTTCTCCCCGAACATGAATATATGGAGTTGGAGTTGAGGTCGGTGGAGGTCCAGGGGGCCCACAAGGTCGGATGGCGCGCCCTGGGGGGGTGGGCGCGCCTCCCACCCTTGTGGACAGGGTGTGGGCCCCCTTCTGTTGATTCTTTCGCCAATATTTTTTATTAATTCCAAAAATAATCTCCGTGAAGTTTCAGGTCATTCTGAGAACTTTTATTTCTGCACAAAAATAACACCATGGCAATTCTGCTGAAAACAACGTCAGTCCGGGTTAGTTCCATTCAAATCATGCAAATTAGAGTCCAAAACAAGGGCAAAAGAGTTTGGAAAAGTAGATACGATGGAGACGTATCAACTCCCCCAAGCTTAACCCATTGCTTGTCCTCAAGCAATTCAGTTGATAAACTGAAAGTGATAAAGAAAAACTTTTACAAACTCTATTTGATCTTGTTGCTGCAAATATGTAAAGCCAGTATTCAAGTTTTCAGCAAAGATTTTGAACTAACCATATTCACAATAGCATTTAGGTCTCACATTTACTCATATCATTGACATAATCAACTAGCGAGCAATAATAATAAATCTCGGATGACAACACTTTTTCAAAACAATCATGATATGATATAACAAGATGGTATCTCGCTAGCCCTTTCTGAGACCGCAAAACATAAATGCAGAGCACCCCTGAAGATCAAGGACTGACTAGACATTGTAATTCATGGTAAAAGAGATCCAGTCACAGTCATACTCAATATCAATTAACAACAGAGCATACAAATGACAGTGGTGCTCTCTAACTGGAGCTTTTTATAAGAGAATGATGACTCAACATAAAAGTAAATAGATAGGCCCTTCGCAGAGGGAAGCAGGGATTTGCAGAGGTGCCAGAGCTCGAGTTTTTAAAACAGAGATGAATATAATTTTGAGCAGTATGCTTTCATTGTCAACGCAACAACCAAGAGATCTCAATATCTTCCATGCTACATACATTATAGGCCGTTCCCAAACAGAATGGTAAAGTTTTTACTCCCCCTCCACCAACAATCACACTCCATGGCTGGTCCGAAACAATGGGTACCGTCCAACTAACAACAATCCTGGGGGAGTTTTGTTTAATTATTTGAAATTTTGTTTCTGATCTTTTGATCATAGGACTGGGCATCCCAATTACCAGCCATTTTCTCGTGAATGATGAGCGGAGTCCACTCATCATGAGAATAACCCACCTAGCATGGAAGATACTGACAGCCCTAGTTGGTACATGAGCGATTCGGGCATACAAAATAGATTATCATTTGAAGGTTTAGAGTTTGGCACATGCAAATTTACTTGGAACGGCAGGTAAATACCGCATATAGGAAGGTATGGTGGACTCATATGGAACAACTTTGGGTTCATGGAAGTGGATGCACAAGCAGTATTCCCGCTTAGTACAAGTGAAGGCTAGAAAAAGACTGGGGAGCGACCAACTAGAGAGCGACAACAGTCATAAACATGCATCGTGATTAACCAACATTGAATGCAAGCATGAGTAGGATATAAATCACCATGAACATAAATATCATGGAGGCTATGTTGATCTTGTTTCAACTACATGCGTGAACATGTGCCAAGTCAAGCCACTCGAATCATTCAAAGGAGCTACATCACAACCATTTTAAAAGCATGTTGGCACGCAAGGTAAACCATTATAAACTCCTAGCTAATTAAGCATGGCATGAATAACTATAATCTCTAATTGTCATTGCAAACATGTTTCATTCATAATAGGCTGAATCAAGAACGATGAACTAATCATATTTACAAAAACAAGATAGGTCGAGTTCATACCAGCTTCTCCTCATCTCAATCATTTCATCATATATCGTCATTATTGCCTTTCACTTGCACGACCGAATGATGTGAATAATAATAATAGTGCATGTGCATTGGACTAAGCTAGAATCTGCAAACATTTATTTAAAGGAGAAGACAAGGTAATATAGGCTCTTTGTTAGATAAAAAATAATGCATATGAGAGCCACTCAACATTTTCATCGTGGTCTTATCTCCTTCGACCCCCAAAGAAAAGAAAAAAAATTCAAAGAAACACACTGAAATGTTTTTGGAGTTTTTGTTTTTCTGAAGAAAGTAAAACAAGAACGAGAAAAACTATTTACACGGGAAAGCTCCCAACAAGTAAAAGAAGAACGAGAAATCTTTTTAGGTTTTCTTTAGTACTACAACTAAGCATGGAAGGTAAACTAAGCTACAACTAATTTTTTTTGTTTTTCTCAAAGGTTTTTCAAATACTCAAGAAGAAAGCGAGAAAAAGAAATAACCTAACATGGATAATACAATGAAAAAGTATGAACACCGACAACTGGAATGAGTGTGTGAACATGAATGTAATGCCGGTGAGAAATACGTACTCCCCCAAACTTAGGCTTTTGGCCTAAGTTGGTCTAGGGCCACCACTGGCCCGGATGATATCCAAAGTCATAGTTGGGGTCGTATTGTGCTGCGGCAGCCGCTGCTTGGCGAGCTGCCTCCTGGAGGCGAGCAGCCTCCGCTGTCCTCTCATACTCGTTCGCCTCCTCTCTAGTTATAAAATATCTCCCATTTACCTGAAAGTTAAAGAAGGCAGGAGCAGGAAGGGTAATATGGACGGCACGCCGTCTGTCAAAGATTATTCGGTACTGGAGGGACTGTTCGTTCCTCTCAAGGAACTGATAGCGTACTAAAGCATTATAATCAAGAAAAGCAGGTGGCAACTCCATGTCATTCTCCCTTATGGGTACACCAAGATAATTAGCTAAGCGAGTTGCATAAATCCCACCAAATAAATCTCCCTCTTTAGCATTATGATGTAACCTCCCCGCAATAATAGCCCCCAAGTTATAACGCTTATCACCTAACACCGCACACTTGAGGACACTAAGATCTGGAATGCAAAGGTGGCTATGCTCATGCTTACCGTTAATGCATCTACCTATAAAGAGAGCAAAATAATGTATGGCAGGAAAGTGAATGCTCCCTATGGTAGCTTGTGTGATATTTCTAGTTTCTCCCACAGTGATGCTAGCAAGGAAATCATTATATTCAGATTTGTGAGGCTCACTAAGAAGGCCCCACTGTGGGATTTTGCAAGCAGTATTAAAATCTTCAATGTCCATGGTATATGATTCATCATAAATCAAATAAAATAGTATGGGTATTGCGCTTAGATGAAAATTCAAACCTCCGCACAAAGGAATTGGTGATATAATAGTATTGTTGGCATTTGTCTGACACGAAGTCCTCAAGAACAACATTCCGTACATATGCATCAAATTCATCCTTGAAGCCTGCACGAACCATGAATTCATCCGACGGCCATTCACAAGGCCGCACTTGGGCTTCCCTTGGTGGTTCAAGGTCCGGCTCCCGTATCGCGAGCCTCGGTGCTTGCTTCCTCGAAGAACCACCTTGGTACATTTTCCTAGAAATTTTTCTTCCTCTGAAAAATTTCTAAAATTTTTAGTGACTCAAAATAAAAGTGAACCAAACTCAACAAAACTGATAGCAACTACTCCTACAAGTGCCTAGAGGCTAAATCATGCATCAAAACTACTTTGGACCATATAAATTTGACATGAAAGTTCAAGAACAGGGTCACCATAGCAGCAAAAATTTGCAATATATAAAGCACTAGAAGAAAAACTAATTGGACCATTGGAGGAGTCACATACCGAAGAACAATCCCCCAAAGCAGTTTTGCAAATGGAGCTTTACACAAGGAGATCGAAAATGGCAGCAAAATGAGCAAGAACACAAGTTTGAGCTATGGAGTGATTTTTTCTGGAGGAAGACGAAGTGAATGGGTGCTGGAATAAGTGAAGGGGGACCACATGGGACCCACAAGGTCGGGGGGCGCGCCCAGGGGGTAGGGCGCGCCCTTCGTCCTTGTGGACAGGTGGTGGGTCCCCCTGGTGTGTTCTCAGTGCCAGAGATTCTCAAATATTCTATAAAAAATCATACTAAATTTTCAGGGCATTTGGAGAACTTTTATTTACGGGACATTTTTTATTTCACGGATAATTCAGAAAACAGACGGAAAATACTATTTTTGCTTTATTTAATCTAAATAACAGAAAGTAAAAAGTAGGTACAAAAAGGTGTGCTTTCTAGATTCATCCATCTCATGCTCATCAAAAGGAATCCGTTAACAAGGTTGATCAAGTCTTATTAACAAACTTCTTCCGAATGACATGAAACCGGAGAATTTTCCAATAACACTAGGTTACCTCAACGGGGATATGCATGTCCCCAACAATAAGAATATCATATTTCTTTTTGACAGTAGGAAGAGGGAATTCAAAACCTCCGATAGTAATAGTTGAAATTTTTCCAATATAATTGATACTATGAACTTGAGGTTGTTTCTTCGGAAAGTGTACCGTATGCTCATTACCATTAACATGAAAAGTGACATTGCCTTTATTGCAATCAATAACAGCCCCTGCAGTATTCAAAAAGGGTCTACCAAGGATGATCGACATACTGTCATCCTCGGGAATATCAAGAATAACAAAGTCCGTTAAGATAGTAACGTTTGCAACCACAACGGGCACATCCTCACAAATACCGATGGGTATAGCAGTTGATTTATCAGCCATTTGCAAAGAGATTTCAGTAGGTGTCAACTTATTCAAATCAAGTCTACGATACAAAGAGAAAGGCATAACACTAACACCGGCTCCAAGATCACATAAAGCAGTTTTACAATAGTTTCTTTTAATGGAGCATGGTATAGTTGGTACTCCTGGATCTCCAAGTTTCTTTGGTATTCCACCCTTAAAAGTATAATGAGCAAGCATGGTGGAAATTTCAGCTTCCGGTATCTTCCTTTTATTAGTAACAATATCCTTCATATACTTAGCATAAGGAGGCATTTTAAGCATATCAGTTAAACGCATACGCAAAAAGATAGGTCTAATCATTTCAGCAAAACACTCAAAATCCTCATCATCCTTTTTCTTGGATGGCTTAGGAGGAAAGGGCATGGGTTTCTGAACCCATGGTTCTCTTTCTCTACCATGTTTCCTAGCAACAAAGTCTCTCTTATCATAACGTTGATTCTTTGATTGTGGGTTATCAAGATCAACAGCAGGTTCAATCTCTACATCATTATCATTACTAGGTTGAGCATCAACATGAACATCATTATTAACATTATCACTAGGTTCACGTTCATCACCAGATTGTGTCTCAGCATCATAAATAGAAATATCATTTGGATTCTCAGGTGTGTCTATGACAGGTTCACTAGAAGTATGCAAAGTGCTATCAGTTTTCTTTTTCTTTTTATTACTAGGACTAGATGCATCAGTATTAATTCTTTGAGAATCTTGCTCAACTCTCTTAGGATGGCCCTCAGGATACAAAGGTTCCTGAGTCATTTTACCACCTCTAGTCATAACCCTAACAGCGTTATCATTGGTCTTACTATTCAACTCATTAACCAAATCATCTTGTGCCTTAAGTACTTGTTCTACTTGAGTTTTAACCATGGAAGCATGTTTACTAATAAGCTTAAGATCATTAACAGTTCTACTCATATAATCACCCAAGTAGTCAAGCATGTGAGCATTACGTTTCAATTGTCTACTAACATAAGCATTGAAGTTTTCTTGTTTAACAATAAAATTATCAAACTCATCCAAGAATTGACTAGAAGACTTATTATGAGGAATATCACCTTCATCAAATCTACGGAGAGAGTTTACCTCTACTACCTGTGTCGGGTTATCAAGACCATGTATTTCTTCAATAGGCGGTAAATTCTTAACATCTTCAGCTTTAATACCTTTTTCCTTCATAGATTTCTTTGCCTCTTGCATATCTTTAGGACTGAGAAATAGAATACCTCTTTTCTTCGGAGTTGGCTTAGGAGTTGGTTCAGGAAGTGTCCAATCATTATCATTACTCAATATATTATTCAATAGCAATTCAGCTTGCTTAACAGTTTGTTCCCTGAAAATACAACCAGCACAACTATCTAGGTGGTCCCTAGAAGCATTGGTTAGTCCATTATAAAAGATATCAAGTATTTCATTTTTCTTGAGAGGATGATCAGGCAAAGCATTAAGTAACTGGAGAAGCCCCCCCCCAAGCTTGTGGGAGACTCTCTTCTTCAATTTGCACAAAGTTAAATATTTCTTTTAGAGTAGCTTGTTTCTTATGAGCAGGGAAATATTTTTGAGAGAAATAATATATCATATCCTGGGGACTACGCACACAACCAGGAGCAAAAGAATTAAACCATATCTTAGCATCACCCTTTAACGAGAAAGGAAACAACTTAAGAATATAGTAATAGCAAATTTTTTCCTCATGAGCAAATAGGGTGGCTATATCATTCAATTTAGTAAGATGTGCCACAACTGTTTCAGATTCATAACCATAGAAGGGATCAGATTCAACCAAAGTAATTAACTCAGGATCGACAGAGAATTCATAATCCTTATCAGTAACAAAAATAGGTGAAGTAGCAAAATTGGGATCATATTTCATTCTAGCATTCAAGGATTTTTCTTTCAGCTTAGCTAGCAGTTTCTTAAGATCTTCTCTATCATTGCAAGCAAGAAAGTCTCTAGCAGTTTCTTCATCCATAATATAACCCTCAGGTACAATAGGCAATTCATATCTAGGGGGAGAATCATAATCTTCAGTTTCAATAATATTTTCTCTAACCCTAGCAAGTTGTTCATCAAGAAATTCACCTAATGGCACAGTATTATCAAGCAAAGCAGTAGTATCATCATTAGTATCATGCATAGCAGAAGTGGCATCATCAATTGCTTGTGACATATCAGAATTACTAGCAGGTGTAGGTGTTGCAAACGTACTCAAAACAGAAGGTGAATCAAGTGCAGAGCTAGATGGCAGTTCCTTACCTCCCCTCGTAGTAGAGGGAAAAATGTTAGTTCTAGTATCTTTCAAATTCTTCATAGTGATCAACAGATATAAATCCCAAGTGACTCAGAGAATAGAGCTATGCTCCCCGGCAACGGCACCAGAAAAAGGACTTGATAACCCACAAGTATAGGGGATCGCAACAGTTTTCGAGGGTAGAGTATTCAACCCAAATTTATTGATTCGACACAAGGGGAGCCAAAGAATATTCTCAAGTATTAGCAGTTGAGTTGTCAATTCAACCACACCTGAAAGACTTAATATCTGCAGCAAAGTATTTAGTAGCAAAGTAGTATGGAAGTAACGGTAACAGTAGCAAAAGTAACAGTAGCTGTTTTGTAGCAATTGTAACAGTGGCAACGGAAAAGTAACTTAGCAAAGATCAATATGTGAAAAGCTCGTAGGCAATGGATCAATGATGGATAATTATGTCGGATGGCATTCATCATGCAACAGTTATAACATAGGGTGACACAGAACTAGCTCCAGTTCATCAATATAATGTAGGCATGTATTCCAAATATAGTCATACGTGCTTATGGAAAAGAACTTGCATGACATCTTTTGTCCTACCCTCCTGTGGCAGCGGGGTCCTATTGGAAACTAAGGGATATTAAGGCCTCCTTTTAATAGAGAACCGGACCAAAGCATTAGCACTTAATGAATACATGAACTCCTCAAACTACGGTCATCACTGGGAGTGGTCCCGACTATTGTCACTCCTGGGTTGCTGGATCATAACACGTAGTAGGTGACTATAACTTGCAAGATAGGATCAAGAACACAAATATATTCATGAAAACATAATAGGTTCAGATCTGAAATCATGGCACTCGGGCCCTAGTGACAAGCATTAGGCATAGCAAAGTCATAGCAACATCAATCTTAGAACATAATGGATACTAGGGATCAAACCCTAACAAAACTAACTCGATTACATGGTAAATCTCATCCAACCCATCACCGTCCAGCAAGCCTACGATGGAATTACTCATGCACGGCGGTGAACATCATGAAATTGGTGATGGAGGATGGTTGATGATGACGACGGCGATGATTTCCCCTCTCCGGAGCCCTGAACGGACTCCCGATCTGCCCTCCCGAGGAAGAACAGGAGGTGGCGGCGGCTCCGTATCGTAAAACGCGATGAATCCTTCTCTTTGATTTTTTTCTCCCCGAACGTGAATATATGGAGTTGGAGTTGAGGTCGGTGGAGGTCCAGGGGGCCCACAAGGTCGGATGGCGCGCCCTGGGGGGGTGGGCGCGCCTCCCACTCTTGTGGACTGGGTGTGGGCCCCCTTCTATTGATTGTTTCACCAATATTTTTTATTAATTCCAAAAATAATCTCCGTGAAGTTTCAGGTCATTCCGAGAACTTTTATTTCTGCACAAAAATAACACCATGGCAATTCTACTGAAAACAGCGTCAGTCCGGGTTAGTTCCATTCAAATCATGCAAATTAGAGTCCAAAACAAGGGCAAAAGAGTTTGGAAAAGTAGATACGATGGAGATGTATCATGTACTTTTTATTTCTTTATTTTATTTTGTGTTTTTGCTATATCTATTTATCAAATCTCATACTATTTAATCTATCTCAATACCGAGGATGGATTGACAACCCCTCTTACGCGTTGGGTTGCAAGTTTTTGTTATTTGTGTGCAGGTGTTGTTTACATAGTGTTGCTTGGTTCTCCTACTGGATTGATAACCTTGGTTTCATAACTAAGAGAAATATTTACATTTGTTGTGCTGCATCATCCTCTCCTCTTCTGGGAAATACCAACGCAGATACAAGCAATCACGCCTCATCCAACGAAGTTTCGTATCTTTAATATCGAGGACCTCCTTTATTGCTTGATAGTCCGTGTAAAATATGACCTTGTTGTTGGTGATGTAAAGCCTAAACTTTTCACAAGCAAAAATCACTGCATATAAATCTCTGCCATTCTTAGCATAATTTCTTTGAGCCTCCTCAAGAGTATGAATAGCATAGTAAATAATATTAAACTTGTCACCTTCTTGCTGGCCTAACACCACACTTACCGCACCGTCGTCAGTTTCGCACACCACTTCAAAAGGTCTGTCCCAATTTGGTGGAATTACTGGTGCATTAAGTAGAGCATGTTTGAACCTCTCAAATGAGGCCTTGCAATCATCATTGAACACGAAAGATACATCTTTCTACAAAAGGTTAGTCAGGGGTTTTGAGATTCTAGAGAAGTTTTTAATAAAAAGTCTATAGAAACCAGCATGTCCGAGGAAACTCCTTATCCCTTTTATGACTCAAGGATAAGGGAGCCTCTCTATGGCATCTCTTTTTGCTTTATCCAGCTCAATACCTCTTCTAGATATCTTATGCCCTAGGACAATACCTTCGTTGACAATGAAATGACATTTCTCCTAGTTTAAGACAAGATTGGTGTCTTCACACCTCTACAAAACTTTGTCAAGATTGTAAAGGCAATCATCAAAAGAAGTCTCATAAACCGAAAAATCATCCATGAAGGCTTCCATGATTTCTTCAAAAAAATCAAAAAAAATAACATTCATACATCTTTGAAAGGTAGTAGGTGCTTTACATAAGCCAAATGGCACGCGGCGATAGTACATACCAAAGGGACAAGTAAAGGTTGTTTTCTCTTGGTCTTCAGGATGCACTGCTATCTGTGAGAATCCTGAATATCTGTCCACATACAAAAAGTGAGTATGATTTGCTAGAATTTCTAGCATTTGATCGACAAATGGCAGGGGATAATGATCTTTGCATGTCTCCTTATTTAGCCTCCTGAAATCAATGCAAATTCTATACCCAACTATTGTTCTAGCGGGGATTAGTTCATTATGCTTATTAGGTACTACTATAAACCCATGATACGTCTCCAACGTATCTATAATTTATGAAGTATTCATGCCATGTTTGCAATAATTTTATATGATTTTGGTATGATTTGATTAGAACTAACCCGGACTGACGCTGTTTTCAGCAGAACTACTGTGGTGTCGTTTTTTGTGCAGAAATAAAAGTTCTCGGAATGGGCTGAAAATTTACGGTGATTTTTTATGGACCAAAAGAGACCCCCGAAGCACCGGAGCTGGGCCAGGAAGTGGACAAGGAAGCCACAAGCCTGGGGGGCGCGCCCTCCGAGCTTATGGGTCCCTCGGGCACCCCCATGATGTGAGACCGAGGCCAAAAATTCTTATAAATACCAAAACCCCCGAAAAGAACCCTAGATTGGAAGTTCCGCCGCTGCAAACCTCTATAGCCATGAAAAACCAATCGGGAGCCCGTTCCAGCACCCTGTCGGAGGGGGAAACCATCACCTGAGGCCATCTTCATCATCCCGACGGCCACCATGTTGAGGAGGGAGTAGTTCACCCTCGGGGCTGAGGGTATGTACCAGTAGCTATGTGTTTTATCTCTCTCTCTCTCTCTCTCTCTCTCTCGTGTTCTTGATTTGGCACGATGTTGATGTACCGCGAGCTTTGTTAATATATTTGGATCTTATGGTGTTCTTCCCTCTCTACCTTCTTGTGATGAATTGAGTCTTGCTCTTTGAGGTTTCGTTATGTTGGATTGAGTACTGGATTTGAGAACACTTGATGTATGTCTTGCGATGGGATATCTGTGGTGACAATGGCATGTTCTATTGATTCACTTGATGTATGTTTTGGCACTCAACTCGTGGACTCCCGAGGTGACATTGGTGTAATCTATGCATAGGGGTTGATGCACGTTTTCGTCCTATGTTCTCCGATAGAAACTTTGGAGTGATTCTTTGTTGCACGTTGAGGGATTGCTATATGATCCAATTATGTTATCATTGTTGAGAGAATTTGCACTAGTGAAAGTATGAACCCTAGGCCTTGTTTTCAAGCATTGCAATACCATTTTTTCTCACTTTTGTTACTTGCTACCTTGTTGTTTTTATATTTTCAGATTACAAAAACCTATATCTACTATCCATATTACACTTGTATCACCATCTCTTCACTGAACTAGTGCACCTATACAATTTACCATTGTGTTGGGTGTGTTGGGGACACAAGAGACTCTTTGTTATTTGGTTGCAAGGTTGTTTGAGAGAGAACATCTTCATCCTACGCCTCCCACGGATTGATAAACCTTAGGTCATCCACTTGAGGGAAAATTGCTACTGTCCTACAAAACTCTGCGCTTGGAGGCCCAACGCGAGTCTACAAGAAGAAGGTTGCCTAGTAGACATCAAGCTCTTTTCTGGCGCCTTGCCGGGGAGGTGAGTGCTTGAAGGTATATCTTTAGATCTTGCAATTGAATCTTTCAGTTTCTTGTTTTATCACTAGTTTAGTTTATAAAAAGAAAACTACAAAAAATGGAATTGAGTTTGCCTCATATGCTTCATATTTTTAATGTATTTCTTGAAAATGATGGAAAGGAAAATTGTGCTCAATTGATAGAAGAAGAATTCAATAAAATGTTTGGCATAAAAACATTGAATGGTGAGCATGATTGCAATGTTGTTAGTATGAATTCCTTGAATATCCATGATGCTAATGATATGCAAAGTCATAAGCTTGGGGATGCTATATTTGATGAAGATGATATTTTTAGTCCCCCGAGTTTTAATGAGAAAATTTATTATGATGAAAGCATGCCTCCTATTTATGATGATTATATTGATGAAAGTGGGTTTGGAAGAGTGTCAACTCTAGGTACTAATGATCCCACTATTTTGGAGGGTGTTGAATCTTATTGTAATAATTATGAAAGTGGATTTGGAGAGGTCATGACTTTATTTAGTGATGAATCCACTATTTTGGAAGAGGTTCCAATTGATTATGAGAACAAAGTTGCTATTTATGATGATTATTGTGATGACATGTATGCTATAAAGAATAATGATAACCATGAAACTTGTCATCATGATTTTAATTTTCAATTGGATTATGCCTCACATGATAGCTATTTTGTTGAGTTTGCTCCCACTACTATTCATGAGAATAAATTTGCTTATGTGGAGAGTAATAAAAATTCTATGCTTGTGGATCATGAAAAGAATGCTTTATGTGATAGCTATATTGTTGAATTCATTCATGATGCTACTGAAAATTATTATGAGAGAGAAACATATGCTTTTACATATCTCAATAATATCAAGTTTCCTCTCTTTATGATGAAAGTATTGAAGTATTGCTTGTTTTACTTTCCTATGCTAGTTGATTGTTGCTCCAAAAAATTATTTGATCACAAAATCCCTATGCATAGGAAGTGTGTTAGACTTAAATGTGCTAGTCATATGCTTCATGATGCTCCCATTATGTTTCAATTCTTATCTTTTATGTGAGCATCATTGAAATCATCATGCCTAGCTAAAAAAGGCATTAAAGAAAAGCGCTTGTTGGGAGACAACCTAATATTTACCCCTACGGTTTTTGTGTGCTCAAATGATTAAGATACTGTATTAATCATGTTTTATAGCTTTTGTTTGAATAAAGTGCCAAGTAAAGCCTTTGGGATAGTGTGGTTGATAGTTGATTTGATTCTGTGCAAAAACAGAAACTTTTGCGTCCAGTAACAGAATTATTAAAATTCACTGGAATGTGGAAAACTCTGAATTTTTTACAAAAGATTGATATACAAATTTTCTACGTTGTACTAAGTTTTCAGAATTTTTGGAGTAACAGAAGTATGAGCATAATTCAGATCTTTACAGACTGTTCTGTTTTTACAGATTCTGTTTGCAATGCATAGTTTGCTTGTTTTATGGTTTCTATGGCTTATATTGCTGAATATAAATTGTGGAAATTATAGAGTACAGTAGGAATTATGTGGAAACAATTATTAATCTTGTCTTGACAGTACCAAAGTGAATGATTTGTTTTACCATATTAACCCATCTCACGAAGTTCCGTTAAGTTTTGTGTGATTGAAGTTTTCAAGTTTTGGGTGAGATACCGATATGAGAAGAATGAAGAGTGGGAAGAACCTAAGCTTGGGGATGCCCAAGGCACCCCAAGGTAACATTCAAGGAAGACCCAAGCAACTAAGCTTGGGGATGCCCCGGACGGCATCCCCTCTTTCGTCTCCAACATTATCGGTAACCTCAATTGGAGCTATATTTTTATTCGTCACATGATATGAGTTTTGCTTGGAGCATCATTTTATTTGATTATTATTTGCTTAATGTTATTTATAGTAATGTTTTTCATCTTTTATTTTAATAAAAATGTTAAGTATAGCCTTTACCATGCTTATTTTGCAAGTCTATATGTTGTTGTTTGAAAACATAAAGTTTGTTGTTATGTTTTGAATATTTGTGGATAGTCAGAACATGATAAAATCTTGAAATTTTTACACACTGATATATAACAAATATTATACCGTGTGGTAATTTTTCATAATTGTTTTAGTTAGGGAAGTATGATTATAATTGCACTCTTTACAGACTGTCCTGGTTAGACAGATTGCTGTTATGTTTGCATTGTTTGCATATGTTTGCTTGTTTAATAATTCTATTTGAGGATAGGAGTATTAAATATGCAGAGGCATTTAGTATGCAATGTTAAATAATAATTTTAGTGATTTGCTACAGTAGATAATGATAAGGTTTTGCATTTGATTTATACTAACTTATCTCACGAGTTCTTATTGAGTTTTGTGTGGATGAAGTTTTTAAGATTTAGGGAAACCGTGATATAAAAGGAATTAAGGAGACACAAAAGCTCAAGCTTGGGGATGCCCAAGGCATCCATAATATTTCAAGAAGTCTCAAGCATCTAATCTTGGGGATGCCCCGGTAGGCATCCCACCTTTATTCAGCAACAATCATCGGTTAGCCTCAGTTGAGCCTAAGTTTTTGCTTCTCCACATGATACGTGCTATCCTTGGAATGCCATTTTATTTTGTTATGCTTGATATTTTAATAATATCCCAAGATCTGAAATTTCGAAATGAGAGAGCGTCTTCACATAGCTACCTAATTGTTTTACTACTCATTGATTTTCACTTATATCTTTTTTGAGTAGTTTGTCATTTACTCTCGTGCTTCACTTATATCCTATGAGTAAATGGTTGAATCAATTGAATATCATAAATATGAAATTATATATGTTTCATATGCTTATCCCATGGGGAGTAATGACTTCACATATAGGAAGTATAGGTGGTAAATTTATTGAAAGTTAGCAAACACAACATTGGTCACTTGAACAATTCATGAAAGAATATTGAAGGAAGAGAGATTCCACATATAAATATACTATCTTGGACATCTTCTGTGATTGTGAGCCCCATTACTTATTTTCAAACTTGAGCAAATTAGTTGAAGTTGGACAAGGAAGACAACGTAATGAGTTATGTTTGGGTATATTTGCATAGAAATTATATTGTTATGGATCCTCCAACATGTGGTGCTTGCTTAGGATCTTTTGCTAGCCAAAATTTTGTACTAAGTAGAGATACTAATTGTGCATCCAAAACCCTTAAACCCCATTTCATGCCATGGGTGTCCACCATATCTACCTATGGATTGAATAAGATCCTTCAAGTAAGTTGTCATCGGTGCAAAAAGCAATAAAAATTGCTCCTAAATATGTATGATCTTTTATTGTAAGGGAAAATAAGCTTTGTACGAACTTGTGATGGTGAAGAAATAAAAGCGACAGACTGCATAATAAAGGTTGCCGTCACAAGGGGCAATATAAAGTGACGTTCCTTTGCATTAAGAGTTTGCACATCCAAAAATAAAAAGCGCATGACAACCTCTGCTTCCCTCTGCGAAGGGCCTATCTTTTACTTTATGAATTTACTTTTATGCAAGAGTCAATAGTATGCTGTCTCATTCAAACCTCAATTATTCTTTAGTTGGCAAGCATCATGTGGTGGGGAAAGATCTAAGCACATATGGCCATTCAAATATATTTGATCATGAATTATTATTGTTGACCACTATCTATATGATAAATATGCTGGGAAGCGAAACATTAAGCCCCTATCTTTCTCTGTGTTCGATGGATCCTATTTGTTCTAAAAATATGCTTTGAGTGGTAGCAATCATGGAAGACTATATGATAGTTGAGTATGTGGAATTTGCTAAATCAAAGCTCTTACATAGACCCTTCCTGAAATAAGATGAATTGCAATTGTTTGATGACTGAGAACGTAGTTTGTTAGTTTTCATGAAAGTTTATTGTCTATACTTTAACATGTGAATAGCTTGCTACTTGATCATGAGAAGTTTTATGAGATGAGCTACTGTTTATAATATATATTTATGCTAGAAAAACTGTTTGGAATTATCATTGATCAAACTTATGCACTATGCTAGCATTCACACTTCATAAATTATTTCTTTTATCATTTACCTACTCGAGGACGAGTAGGAATTAAGCTTGGGGATGCTGATACATATCCAACGTATCTATAATTTATGAAGTATTCATGCCATGTTTGCAACTATTTTATATGATTTGATTAGAACTAACCCGGACTGACGCTGTTTTCAGCAGAACTACCGTGGTGTCGTTTTTTGTGCAGAAATAAAAGTTCTCGGAATGGGCTGAAAATTTACGATGATTTTTTATGGACCAAAAGAGACCCCCGAAGCACCGGAGCTGGGCCAGGAAGTGGACGAGGAAGCCACAAGCCTGCGGGGTGCGCCCACCCCCTAGGGCACGCCCTCCGAGCTTGTGGGTCCCTCGGGCACCCTCTTGACGTGAGACCAATGCCAAAAATTATTATAAATACCAAAACCCCCGAAAAGAACCCTAAATCGGAAGTTCTGCCGCCGCAAGCCTCTGTAGCCACGAAAAACCAATCGGGAGCCCGTTTTGGCACCCTGCCGGAGGGGGAAACCATCACCGAAGGCAATCTTCATCATCCCGGCGGCCACCATGTTGAGGAGGGAGTAGTTCACCCTCGGGGCTGAGGGTATGTACTAGTAGCTATGTGTTTTATCTCTCTCTCTCTCTCTCTCGTGTTCTTGATTTGGCACGATGTTGATGTACCGGGAGCTTTGTTAATATATTTGTATCTTATGGTATTCTTCCCTCTCTACCTTCTTGTGATGAATTGAGTCTTGCTCTTTGAGGTTTCGTTATGTTGGATTGAGTATTGGATTTGAGAACACTTGATGTATGTCTTGCGATGGGATATCTATGGTGACAATGGGATGTTCTATTGATTCACTTGATGTATGTTTTGGCACTCAACTTGCGGATTCCCGAGGTGACATTGGGGTAATCTATGCATAGGGGTTGATGCACATTTTCGTCCTACGTTCTCCGATAGAAACTTTGGAGTGATTCTTTGTTGCACGTTGAGGGATTGTTATGTGATCCAATTATGTTATCATTGTTGAGAGAAATTGCACTAGTGAAAGTATGAACCCTAGGCCTTGTTTCCAAGCATTGCAATACCGTTTTTTGCCCACTTTTGTTACTTGCTACCTTGCTGTTTTTATATTTTCAGATTACACAAACCTATATCTACTATCCATATTACACTTGTATCACCATCTCTTCGCTGAACTAGTGCACCTATACAATTTACCATTGTGTTGGGTGTGTTGGGGACACAAGAGACTCTTTGTTATTTGGTTGCAAGGTTGTTTGAGAGAGATTATCTTCATCCTACGCCTCCCACAAATTGATAAACCTTAGGTCATCCACTTGAGGGAAAATTCCTACTGTCCTACAAAACTCTGCGCTTGGAGGCCCAACGCGAGTCTCCAAGAAGAAGGTTGCGTAGTAGACATCAACCCTCCTTTCTTGCGCACACAATGAACTGGACTCACGCACTTGCTTTCAAAAATAGGGTATATAATACCTACATCATGAAGCAAACTATTTCTTTTCTTACCACCTCCTTCATTTAGGGGCACAACTTTCTTTGGTACTCGTGAATTGGTTCAGCTCCTTCTTCCATGTTTATGCGATGGGTACATATGGACGGACTTATCCATTTCAAATCATCCATTGAATATCTGAAGGCTTTCCTATGCTTCTTTAGGGTCTTCATTAACCTTTCTTTTTCCTTACTTGAAAGGTTAGCACTAATAATGACAGGATATTTATTTGTTTCGTCTAAAAACTCATACCTTAGTTCTTTTGGTAAAGGTTTTAATTCAGGCATTGGAAGTTCCTCATCTCCTTTCTTCTCTGGTACTTCATATTGTTCACTAGCATTTGGATCTTGCACCGGCGCTTCATTCAAGTGTTGATTGATTGACACCTTAGCTGGGTCTTCTGGATTCTTTTCATAATCAGTTAAAGTCTGTTCCAGGTCATCTTCAGAGTTACAAAGTAAATGGCATACAGTTGTGCAATAGTTTTCTCTTCAGTGTTGTCATGTTCTCTTGGTTGGGGGCGATTTTTAAACCTTGGAAATGAAATTCTCTTACCTCTTCCCCATACTTGAGAGAGACAACTTCCCTGTTACAATCAATACTTACACCTGCAGTATTGAGAAAAGGCCTTCCAAAATTATGGGACAAAATCATCTTCAGGAATTTCCATTACAATAAAGTCTACTCGG
This sequence comes from Thinopyrum elongatum, assembly GCA_011799875.1. Taxonomy (NCBI): domain Eukaryota; kingdom Viridiplantae; phylum Streptophyta; class Magnoliopsida; order Poales; family Poaceae; genus Thinopyrum; species Thinopyrum elongatum. Next base: position 457,548,046 of record CM022299.1, read on the forward strand.
TAAGTGAAAGTTCCTAGAATAACATAAACATCAAGAACCATCCCATAAGGTTTCCTTAGGGTGCCATTAGTTAATTTTATCTCCATATCTGTATGCTGCAAGTCAGAAGCATAGATTTCATCATGAAGTTTAGTATAAAGAGTGTAAGGTATCAAGTTAATAGAGGAGCACATATCACAAAGACCAAAATAAGAAGTACTACCAAACGAGCAAGGTACCACTGGTTTACCGGTGTCGGCTGCATTAATACAGCCTTTCACAAAATATGTTACCTCCTTCTCCATTGTTTCAATGGGCTTTTCCTTCTTTTTCCTCTTCAGGGGCTTTACTTGAATATCGCATATGCTTTTATCTTCCTCCTCTTTATGTTCATTTCTCAAGTACTCAAGTTGTGCCTTTCTAACTGGAAAGGGTAAGTCTTGTACTGGTTCATAATCATCTTCAATGGGAGTTACCGATGCTTCCACCTCCAAGGCCTCCACAATGACCTCTTCCTCAGGATCCTCATCGGTGTAGCACTCCCATTTTTCTTTGGAATGTCCATATGTTCTACATAGCTCTTAAAAAAATCTTAAAACAACGTCATGGTCAAGATAAAGTTCATCACTAATTAACCCGATTAACTCTCCTGAATTTAGATAAGCTTTTATGCAGTCAAAATCTATCTCAACTTTACCCTGTTCTTCATCGTCACCTCCCCAAGCTTCGTGATTAAGGATAATCCCCAAGTGAAAGGAATCATCGTAGCAATTTCCAAAGGTGGAAGTGATAAGTATGGAGTGTCGAACCCACAAGGAGCTAAAGGTAAGATCAATATTCTCTCAAGTCCTATCTGCCACCGATACAACTCTACGTACACCGAGTGTTTGCTTCCATCTAGAAACAAGAAATAAAACTACATTGTGGGTATGAAGAGGATAGCTTTACATGATATCGGAGAACTCAAATATAAAAATAGGTGTTGTTAACATAAAGTTAGAATATATTACTATATATTATAAATAGCGAGTGTGGAATAATGATGGGTCGGTGTGCGGAATTATCCTAGGCAATTGTTAACAAGATCGGTAGTCGTTATTGCAATTTTATATGTTGGAGAGGCATAAGCTAACATACTTTCTCTACTTGGATCATATGCACTTATGATTGGAACTCTAGCAAGCATCCGCAACTACTAAAGATCATTAAGGTAAAACCCAACCATAGCATTAAAGTATCAAGTCCCCTTTATCCCATACACAACAACCCCCTTACATGGGTTTAAGCTTCTGTCACTCTAGCAACCCACTATAAGCGAATCATGAACGTATTGCAACACCCTATAGCGGGAATCCTTCATGTGTGCGCGGCACAGAAGGCACCATAGGACAGTAGCAAAATAAAACATACAACTCAAACCAATCTAGATCATCAATCAACCCAAAGGATAAAAGAAATCTACTCAAAACATCATAGGATGGCAACGCATCATTGGATCATAATATGTGGCATAAAGCACCATGTTCAAGTAGGGGATTACAGCGGGGTGCGGGAGAGTGGACCGCTTAAAAGAGATGAGGAAGGTGATGAAGATGGTGATGTTGATGAGGACGATCACCGCAGTGATGGTTCCCCTTGTGGCACCGGCGCCACCGAGAGAGAGGGGGAGAGAGTCTCCCCCTTGTGCTTCCTCCTCCATGGCCTCCCCCTAGATGGGGAGAGGTTCTCCCTCTGGTCCTTGGCCTCCATGGTGATGATGGCCTCCTCCGACAGGGTGCCGGATAGGGCCTAGATTGATTTTTCGTGGCTACAGAGGCTTGCGGCGGCGGAACTCCCGATCTAGGTTTCTTTGTGGGGGTTTTGGTATTTATAGGAATTTTTCGCGTCGATCTCACGTCAAGGGAGGTCCACGAGGCAGCGGCAAGGTAGGAGCACCCTCCCGGGGGGGGGGGTAGGGCGCGCCCCCCTACCTTGCCGTCGTCTCGGGACTCTTCTGGTCTAACTCTTGTGCTTCGGGGGTCTCTTTTGGTCCATAAAAAATCACCGTAAATTTTCAGCCCATTCCGAGAACTTTTATTTCTGCACAAAAACCGACACCATGGTAGTTCTGCTGAAAACAGCGTCAGTCCGGATTAGTTCTAATCAAATCATACCAAAACCATATAAAATTGTTGTAAACATGGCATGAATACTTCATAAATTATAGATACGTTGGAGACGTATCAGCATCCCCAAGCTTAATTCCTGCTCGTCCTCGAGTAGGTAAATGATAAAAGAAATAATTTATGAAGTGTGAATGCTAGCATAGTGCATAAGTTTGATCAATGATAATTCCAATCACTCTTTCTAGCATCATTATATATCATAAACAGTGGCTCATCTCATAAAACTTCTCATGATCAAGCAACAAGCTATTCACATATTAAAGTATAGATCATAAAGTTTCTTGAAAACTAACAAACTATGTTCTCGGTCACCAAACAATTACAATTCATCTTATTTTCAGGAAGGGTCTATGTAAGAGCTTTGATTTAGCAAATTCCACATACTCAACTATCATATAGTCTTCCATGATTGCTAACACTCAAAGCATATTTTTAGAACAAATAGCATCCGTCGAACACAGAGAAAGATAGGGGCTTAACGTTTCGCCTCCCAACTTATTTACCATATAGATAATTGTCAACAATAATAATTCATGATCAAATATATTTGAATGGCCATATATGCTTGGATATTTCCCCACCACATGATGCTTGCCAACTAAAGAATAATTGAGGTTGAAATAAGAAGGAATACTATTGACTCTTGCATAAAAGTAAATACATGAAATTAAAAGATAGGCCCTTTGTAGAGGGAAGCAGAGGTTGTCATGCGCTTTTTAATTTTGGATGTATAAACCCTTAATGCAAAGGAACGTCACGTTGTATTGCCCTTTGTGATAGCAACCTTTATTATGCAGTCCATCGCTTTTATTGCTTTACCATCACAAGTTCGTACAACGCTTATTTTCCCTTACAATAAAAGATCATACATATTTAGGAGCAATTTTTATTGCTTTTTGCACCGATGACAACTTACTTGAAGGATCTTATTCAATCCATAGGTAGATATGGTGGACACCCATGGCATGAAATGGGGTTTAAGGGTTTTGGATGCACAATTAGTATCTCTACTTAGTACAAAATTTTGGCTAGCAAAAGATCCTAAGCAAGCACCACATGTTGGAGGATCCATAACAATATAATTTCTATGCAAATATACCCAAACATAACTCATTACGTTGTCTTCCTTGTCCAACTTCAACTAATTTGCTCAAGTTTGAAAATAATTAATGGGGCTCACAATCATAGAAGATGTCCAAGATAGTATATTTATATGTGAAATCTCTCTTCCTTCAATATTCTTTCATGAATTGTTCAAGTGACCAATGCGGTGTTTGCTAACTTTCAATAAATTTTACCACCTATACTTCTTATATGTGAAGTCATTACTCCCCATGGGATAAGCATATGAAACATATATAATTTCAGATTTATGATATTCAATTCATTCAGCCATTTACTCATAGGATATAAGTGAAGCACGAGAGTAAATGACAAAACTACTCCCAAAAAGATATAAGTGAAGATCAATGAGTAGCCCAATAGTTAAATAGCCTTGTCAGGACTCTCTCCTATTCAAGATTTCATATCCAATGATTTTATTCAAACAGCTAGTAAAATGAAAATATGCTCCAAGCAAAACAGATATCATGTGACGAATAAAAATATAGCTCCAAGTAAGGAATACCGATAGTGTTGAAGACGAAAGAGGGGATGCCTTCGGGGGCATCCCCAAGCTTAGGCGCTTGGGTCTTCCTTGAATATTAACTTGGGGTGCCTTGGGCATCCCCAAGCTTAGGGTCTTTCCACTCCTTATTCTCAACATATCGACACCTCACTCAAAACTTGAAAACTTCAATCACACAAAACTCAACAGAAAACTCATGAGCTCCGTTAGTATAATAAAACAAATCATTCACTTGGGTATTGTCAAGACAAGATTCATAATTGTTTCCACATAATTCCTACTGTACTCTATCATTTCCACAATTTATATCACTTAATATAAGCTATGGAAACACTAAAACAAGCAAACTATGCATTGAAAACAGAATCTGTCAAAAACAGAATAGTCTGCGAGATCTGAATTGTTCTCATACTTATATAACTCTAAAAATGCTAAAAAATTCGGACAACGTATAAAATTTGTATATAAATCGTCTGTAAAACATTCAGAGTTTTTACACGTTCCAATGAATTTTAACAATTCTGTTACTGGACGCAAAAGTTTCTGTTTTTGCACAGAATCAAATCAACTATCAACCACACTATCCCAAAGGCTTTACTTGGCACTTTATTCAAACAAAAGCTATAAAACATGATTAATACAGTATCATAATCATGAGAACACACAAAAACAGTAGGGGTAAATATTGGGTTGTCTCCAAACAAGCGCTTTTCTTTAATGCCTTTTTAGCTAGGCATGATATTTTAATGATACTCTTGCAAGCCCAATTCCGATGATAATTTTATTCATACTCTAAAAGATATAAGTGAAGTTCATAGAGCATTCTACAATTAATATAGATTGACCAATATCCAAGATCAAAATATATAAGTGAAGCACACGAAGCATTCTATAAAGCCATACTCAAAAGACTTAAGTGAAGCACAAAGAGCATTCTATAAAGCCATACTCAAAAGATTTAAGTGAAGCACAAAGAGCATTCTATAAAGCCATACTCAAAAGATTTAAGTGAAGCACATGAAGCATTCTATAAATCAATGAAGGACTATCTCATACTAGCATGGTGCATAAAGGAAAAGGAAAGAAAAATAAACACAAAAGACGCATATCATGTGAACAAAACAAAAACCGAGGTATACCGATAATTGTTGTAGAAGAAAGATGGGATGCCAACCGGGGCATCCCCAAGCTTAGATGCTTGAGTATCATTGAAATATTTACTTGGGGTGCCTTGGGCATCCCCAAGCTTGAACTCTTGCATCTTCTTATTCTTCTCATATCGATAACTCCTCGATCTTCGAACACTTCATCCACACAAAACTTAACAAAAAACCTTGTGAGATCCGTTAGTATAATAAAGCAAATCACTACCTTTAGGTACTGTTGTAAACTCATTCCAATTTCATATTAGCATTATATATACTGTATTCCAACTTTACCATGGTTCATACCCCCCGATACTACCCATAGATTCATCAAAATAAGTGAACAACACATAGAAAAAATAATCTGTCTAAAACAGGACAGTATGTAGAAATCTGGAAACTTCGTATACTTCTGTAACTCCAAAAATTCTAAAAAATATAGGACAAAATAAAAAATTTGCATAGAAGTACTGTGTAAAAATTTCAGAAATTTTTGACATTCGAGTAAAAAATGTAAAATCACGCACTACAGCAAAAGTTTCTGTTTTTGCACCGCACATAACAAACAAGCAATCTAATCATCATAAAGCCAAACCTTGGCACATTATTTTTATAATAAAAAGGATATATACAAGGGGACAATTACTTTTGAGAAACTTCCATGAAAAATTCTACATTGTTTCCATGAGCATGAACACAAGTGTTTAAGGTCGACCCTCACTTCTCCAATGCATAACCTTCCAATCACTTCTCTTTTTGAAAAAGTTTTTAGGCATAAGAGGCAAGTAATTTTTTTTTGTATTTTGCATTCTAATTTTTTTTTTGTTTCACCCACAACAAAAGAAAACAAAAACAAAGGGAAAACAAAATCTACTTAGTGAAGAAAGCAAACAAGCACACACGAGAATATCAACCCAACGCTATTGCTCCCCGGCAACGGCGCCAGAAAAGAGCTTGATAATTCCCAAGTGCAAGGAATCATCGTAGCAATTTCCAAAGGTGGAAGTGATAAGTATGGAGTGTCAAACCCACAAGGAGCTAAAGGTAAGATCAATATTCTCTCAAATCCTATCTACCACCGATACAACTCTACGTACACCGAGCGTTTGCTTCCATCTAGAAACGAGAAATAAAACTACGTTGTGCGTATGAAGAAGATAGCTTTGCATGATATCGGAGAACTCAAATATAAAAATAGGTGCTGTTAACATAAAGTTAGAATATATTACTATATATTATAAATAGCGAGTTTGGAATAATGATGGGTCGGTGTGCGGAATTATCCTAGGCAATTGTTAACAAGATCGGTAGTCGTTATTGCAATTTTATATGAGGGAGAGGCATAAGCTAACATACTTTCTCTACTTGGATCATATGCACTTATGATTGGAACTCTAGCAAGCATCCACAACTACTAAAGATCATTAAGGTAAAACCCAACCATAGCATTAATGTATCAAGACCCCTTTATCCCATACGCAACAACCCCCTTACTCGGGTTTAAGCTTCTGTCACTCTAGCAACCCACTATAAGCGAATCATGAACGTATTGCAACACCCTACAGCAGGAATCATTCATGTGTGTGCGGCATGGAAGGCACCATAGGATAGCACCAAAATAAAACATACAACTCAAACCAATCTAGATCATCAATCAACCCAAAGGGCAAAAGAAATCTACTCAAAACATCATAGGATGGCAACACATCATTGGATCATAATATGTGGCATAAAGCACCATGTTCAAGTAGGGGATTACAGCAGGGTGCGGGAGAGTGGACCGCTTAAAAGAGATGAGGAAGGTGATGAAGATGGTGATGTTGATGAAGACGATCACCGCGGCGATGGTTCCCCCGGTGGCACTCCGGCGCCACCGAGAGAGAGGGGGAGAGAGTCTCCCCCTTGTGCTTCCTCCTCCATGGCCTCCCCCTAGATGGGGAGAGGTTCTCCCTCTGGTCCTTGCACTCCATGGTGATGATGGCCCCCTCCGGGACCCTCCTCCATGGCCTCCGGTGATGATGGCCCCCTCCGGCAGGGTGCCGGAGAGGGCCTAGATTGATTTTTCGTGGCTACAGAGGCTTGCGGTGGCGGAACTCTCGATCTAAGTTTCTTTCTGGGGGTTTTGGTATTTATAGGAATTTTTGGCATCGGTCTCACGTCAAGGGGGTCCACGAGGCAGCGGCAAGGTATTAGCACCCTCCCGGGGGGTAGGGCGCGCCCCCTACCTTGTCGTCGCCTCAGGACTCTTCTGGTCCAACTCTTGTGCTTCGGGGGTCTCTTTTGGTCCATAAAAAATCACCGTAAATTTTCAGCCCATTCTGAGAACTTTTATTTCTGCACAAAAAATGACACCACGGTAGTTCTGCTGAAAACAGCGTCAGTCCAGTTTAGTTTTAATCAAATCATACCAAAACCATATAAAATTGTTGTAAACATGGCATGAATACTTCATAAATTATAGATACGTTGGAGACATATCAATTAGCAAGCTTACCATCCAATATTTCCTGGGCCTCAGGCACCAAGCTGGTAATAAAGGAACTTGCAGAAGCTAATTCTAGTTCTTCCTTGGAATCATCTTGAAGTCCTCCATAGAAGAGATTTAATACAAGCGAATCTGGGAGTTTATGATGAGGGCAGTCATTTAACAAAGTTCAGTACCTTTGATATGCATTTACCGGGCTTTCTCCGGGTCTCTGTCGGAAGGTTAAGATCCTTCATCTGGCTTCGTAAGAATTCTTTTCAGGGTAGTACTCTGTTAAAAAGGTTTTCGCTAGCTTATCCTATGTATCAAAGGTACCTGTAGTGTGAGACACTAACCATTCTTTTGCTGCATCAGCCATAGTGTGAGGAAATAATTTCAGTTTCATATCATCTGGGCCAAAATCATTTAATTTGAATGTCCCACATACATCTTCGAAGAATTGCTGATGTTGATAAGGATCCTCACCTTCCACACCTTTGAATTGATTACTATGCAATAATTCGTGGACACTTGGATTCACCTCATAGGCTACACCAGTAGGGTTAGGACCGAATGATGTGAACATTTCTTGCATAGGTGGTCTAGTAAGACGCATGGCTGACAGCTGGTAATTGTGTCCAAACTCAGCCGTGGTTGCTCCAGATCTGCAAACAACTTAGTACACAAAATTCAAACCAAACTTCAAAAAAAAGATCAAAAGTGCTCAGTTCCCCAGCAATGGCGCCAGAAAAATCTTGATAGCCTGCAGGTGCACAGGGTTTAGTTGTAGCCTTTTTAAGTAAGAGTATCGATCCCATAGGGAGCACAGGAATCAATCTTTTGTCTCTTAGATGGTTCGAATATTATGCCTTCAAGTTGTGAGTAACCCAAAGCAATAGCTATGTAGTAGAAATGGTGTAGCAAACATAAAAGTAAATATTGCAATAAAAGTAAATAGTGAGGGTTGCAAATGAGAGTCTTGAAACCAATAGGACTAAAGCATTCCCAGGGAGTCTGGAATCCCTATAGTGTGCATCTATAGCGGTGCTTAAACATAATGCTACATTGGATTCCTAAGCCACTTTGCATATTTCTATTTGTGGGCAGAGCCGTTAAAGATATGTGCATACACTTGACAGCCCCATATCACACATGCCACCACCGTTCTTCCCACTCCGGTTACCAAACGGTGATTAAGGGGAAAAGGGTCCCCGTGGATGGAGCTTATAGGTGGTCTCTGTTTTACCCCCTGCTACAATGATCCGGAACGAAGGGAGATGGGGGCTGTCATGTCACCCACCACCACAACCAACCGTTCCACCAGCAGTAATAACCTTCCATCCAAAATTGGCATACATTGGATGGTCGACTTCACCCAACGTCAAGAAGATCATTAACATAAACATGCAAAGATGATATTAAATCATAATATCAAATGATCTATTACACACTACGGTTCATCCATATCCCCGAGAACTAGGGGAACTACTCACTCATGAAGGCAACAAACATCATAACACCGGTGATGGAGAACATGAATGAATCACACATGTAACACACAAATTGTCCCCATTAGGGTTTTTAAGATTACAATGAATAGGATGTGGATGATGATGATGATCATGATGATGATGGTGACAGTGGTGATGATGTTGAAGCCTTCCCGGTGATGATGGTGGAGACGGCGGCCTCCTCCTTGCTGATCCCTCCCCCCGGATCAGTCCGGAGGCTAGGGTTCCTACTTCTGGATGAGTTTCTGGTCTCTCTGTTCATCTGATCCACGATCCGATTTTCGGGATGGAAATAATCCGGTGGCGTTGTTGGCACTCCATAGGACTGCTCATACGAGCGAACGCGATCGTATGGAACGTCGTCTTTTGTTTTGGAAGATCGGCGACGATTTCTTCTTTGGCCTTCTTGCTTGATTCTTTTATGGTGGGTGGTTGTCACACTAAATGCGTGATTTCACTACCATTTCCTGGGATTTCTTCTATAAAATATTATTTGGTCCAAAAAGGTGTTACCTGAGAAAAGGACAAAAAGGAGTGCATGAAGGCAGTAAAATTCCACAAAGCCTACCGAGTAGGCACAAAAATATTAGCAAAATAATCACATAATTTGAACTCATCACACCGCCACCATGGCAGGGCCGACAGTAACGAGGGGAGAGGGAGGGGTCGGGTGCACTTTTAGGTTTTCGCCCCTAGTCTCTTAGAGGGAGTGACTTGGGTGGATAGGAATTAAAAAAAATTAGATGAATAGCCTAATAGAGTCTTTCACAAAGAGATCCCATATGACGACCCGTGAATGTGAGCCTGGGTTCCCAAGAGCACTAAAGGATGTTATGAGAGGCATGAGACTTACGTGAAGAAGTACCAAGGATTTCATGTCATGGATGAAGACCAAAAATATTGGCGTGAGCCATTTGTCAAGATACTTGAAGAAAGACTTAGGTTTAGATTTTACAACACCCATACTTATCAAGCCTAAGCGGCATGGAGGTATGGGATCCCATGATTTCTGTTTGTTTGATCAGGCTCTTTAGGCTAGACAAGCTTGGCAAGATTGCTTAAAGTGAAGTATTGTCCAATTTATCACTTGCCAGAAATGGCTTTCCGTGGTGCTCGTCCTCTTCGTGGCAAGGAATTATTCATGTTTTGGAATTGTTGAAAGAAGGAGTAATTTGGCGACTGTATGATGGGAAGAATGTCAACATCTAGAGGGACAGCTGGGTTCCCAAGAATTTTGGGCTTCAAATCCATGGTAACAGAATAGATCGAGACTAAAATGGGTCTATGAACTCTTTGTCCCTAATTCAAGAAGGTGGGAGGAGGATGTGGTTAAGCATATTTTTTACCCTCATGGTGTGGATGAGGTGCTTCACCTTCATATTCCAATATGGAGTGGGGGGATTCTAATGTGTGGAATTTTGAAAAGAATGGGATTTTTCCATTAAGAAGTGCATACAGGTTGGCGCTCGAGGAAAAGATAAATTCCGATGTGGGCAAGATCAGCATCACCGGAATGGGTCTAGGGAAGTATGGAACCTTGCGTGGTTCCTCCTCGAGTTAAAGTGTTTGCTTGGCGGATGGCATCAGACAGTCTAGCAGTTCAGACAGTCAGAGTTCCTCATCACCAGACTACTTTCATTACTTGTACAATATGTGGATGATAGAAGAACATACCTTCCATGCTCTCACAATCTCATTATTTGTCCTAAGGCATGAGGGTTATGTTTAGCAATTCACAAAATTTGAAATTTACCTATGGAGGAATTTCTGAAGCAAGATGGAATAGAAAGGCTACTCCTCATACTTGAGAAGGTGGACATGGAGGTTCATGCTAAACTTCTTTTATTTTTGCAAGATTAGCATTTAAGAAATAATTTGATGTTTGGAGATGGAAAAGCTTCTATCTCGTCATCAGTTAACTTTCAAGAAAATCTCTGGACAAGTTTCAATGCAGTTTGAAAGGTTTATACTCCAATCCAATATGTCAAAGGAAAACAAGACATCCGCTAAATTGGTCTTACTTCTCCTATCCAGGCCATTTCGGGTTGGGTAGCATCACAGGTTGGTATTTTGAAAATTAATGTTGATGCTAGCTTCGTGGAGGACATAAATTTTTCTAGCACGGGTAGTAGTGGTAAAATATCATGATGGAGTGGTCCTCTATGAGAAGCGAAGCTATGAGCATGCATTGATGCACTCTATGTGGTGGTTGCATTGAATGAGACTTGAATGGTGGACTCTGACTAACTTGTGAAAAACTATTTATCTGATGATTTCCTCGACAGGTCGGACCTAGTGGATTTAAAGAGAGAATCTTTGGATTTTCGTGAGCTTATTCCCCAGAGCTTTATTGCTAATATTAACAAGGTGGCTCACGAGTTTTTCAAAAAACAAAGGTTGCTAACAAGGTTGTGTCTTAATAATAGGGCAGATGGGTTGTTAGTGGGTGATGTTCCGACCTCTGTGTTGAATCTTTTATGAATGGTTGTAATTCATTATTTTAATCAATATATGGTGTGGTTTTTGTAAGAGGATTAGAGGGGGGAGAATTGGTGTAATGCAGTGTGTGTTGTATTGAGCCTCTCGAGGGTTTATACAGAGTACAAGCTTGAAGGGCAAGAAAGTTCTCCTAGAGATAAGGTAGGAGATGAATTAAAAATTCTATTCTACCAAATACAGATAGATGGCTATATACTCCAACATCCCCTCCCCCCGGCGTAGTCATAGTCGTAACGTTGCATACAATAGGAGCATCACGAATGGAAACCAAAGGTAAAAGCCAATGGGTACTCTGATACCATGTAAAAGGATTATAAAGGAGAGCATTGTCGCAATGTGGTGGTGTGTATGTGTGTGTGTATACTCGCCCTCGAGGCTCAACAATATGCACACCGCTGCTACTTGTGAACTGCGTTGGGATTTCACCGAAGAGGAGAGGATGATGTAGTACAGTAGAGATAAGTATTTCCCTCAGTTAAGAACCAAGGTTATCAATCCAGTAGGAGAACCAAGCAACACCTCGTTAGCAGCACCTGCACACAAACAACAAATCCTTGAAACCCAATGCGCAAAGGGGTTGTCAATCCCTCAATGGTTATGAGAAAGTTTAAATTGGATAGTTTGATATATAGATCAGACAAAAATACAAAATAAAATAAATAAAGTAAAAACGCAGCGAGGTATTTTTAGGATTTTTATATGATAAAAGATAGACCCGGGGGCCATAGTTTGCACTAGAGGCTTCTCTCGAGAAAAAAAGCATATGGTGGGTAAACAAATTACTGTTGGGCAATTGATGGAAAAGCAAATAATTATGATGATATCCAAGGCAATGATCATACATAGGCATCACGTCCGAGACAAGTAGTTCAAAATGATTCTGCATCTACTACTATTACTCCACACATCGACCGCTATCCAGCAAGCATCTACTGTATTAAGTTCATAAAAAATGAGTAACGCCTTAAGCAGGATGACATGATGTAGACAAGATAAACTCATGTATGAATAAACCCCATCTTTTTACCCTTAATAGCAACGATACATACGTGTCATGTCCCCTTCTGTCACTGGGATTGAGCGCCGCAAGATCGAACCCATTACAAAGCACCTCTTCCCATGGCAAGATAAATCAATCTAGTTGGCCAAACCAAATTAATAGATCGGAGAAGAAATACGAAGCTATATTAATCATGCATAAAAGAGTTCAGAGAAAACTCAAATAATATTCATGGATAGATCTGATCATAAACTCACAATTCATCGGATCCCAACAAACACACCGCAAAAAAGAATTACATCAGATAGAACTCCAAGAACATCAAGGAGAACATTGTATTGAAGAACAAATTGAGAGAAGAAGCCATCTAGCTACTAACGACGGACTGATAACCCACAATTATAGGGGATCGCAACAGTTTTCGAGGGTAGAGTATGCAACCCAAATTTATTGATTCGACACAAGGGGAGCCAAAGAATATTTGCAAGTATTAGCAGTTGAGTTGTCAATTCAACCACACCTAGAGAACTAAATATATGCAGCAAAGTGATTAGTAGCACGGTAGTATGGTAGTTTGATAGCAGTAGTAACGGTAGCAATAGTAACGGTAACGATAGCAGTAATAATCTTTTAGCAATTGTGACAGTAGCAGCAATAGTAGTAACTTAGCAAAAGCAATATGTGAAAAGCTCATAGGAATTGGATCGGTGATGGATAATTATGTTGGATGACATTCATCATGTAACAGCTATAACCTAGGGCGACATGTAACTAGCTCCAATTCATCAATATAATGTAGGCATGTATTCCGTAAATAGTCATATGTGCTTATGGAAAAGAATTTGCATGACATCTTTTGTCCTACCCTCCCGTGGCAGCGGGGTCCATAAGGAAACTAAGGGATATTAAGGCCTCCTTTTAATAGAGAACCAGAACAAAGCATTAACACATAGTGAATACATGAACTCCTCAAACTACGGTAATCATCGGAAAGAATCCCAATTATTCTCACCTTGGGGTATGCGGATCATAACACGTAATAGGTGCGTATAACTTGCATGGTAGGATCAAGAACACAAATATATTCGCGAAAACATAAAGGGTTCAGATCTGAAATCATGGCACTCGGGCCCTAGTGACAAGCATTAAGCATAGCAAAGTCATAGCAACATCAATCTCAAAACATAGTGGATACTAGGGATAAAGACCTACCAAAACTAACTCGATTACATGATAAATCTCATCCAACCCATCACCGTCCAGCAAGCCTACGGAGGAATTACTCACACCTGGTGGTGAGCATCATGAAATTGGTGATGAGGAAGGGTTGGTGATGGCGACGGATCCCCCTCTCCGGAGCCCAGAACGGACTCCATATCTGCCCTCCCGATGAAGAACAGGAGGTGGCGGCGGCTCTATATCGTGAAATGCGATGATTCCTTCTCCTTGATTTTTTTTGGACGAATAGGTATTTATGGAGTTGGAGATAGGGTTGCGAGAGCTGCCAGGGGCCCACAAGCCTGCAGGGCGCGCCCTGGGAGGCGCCCCTGGGCTTGTGGTGCCCTGGTGGCCCTCCTCTGGTAGTTTCTTCCACCAGTATTTTTTATATATTCTGAAATAATTCTCCGTAAATTTTCAGCTCAATTCGAGAACTTTTATTTCTACACAAGAACAACACCATGGCAATTCTGCTGAAAACAATGTCAGTCTGGGTTAGTTCCATTCAATTCATGCAAATTAGAGTCCAAAACAAGAGCAAAATCGTTTGGAAAAGTAGATACGATGGAAACGTATCAACTCCCCCAACCTTAACTCATTGCTTGTCCTCAAGCAATTCAGTTGACAAACTGAAAGTGATAAAGAAAAACTTTTACAAACTCTTTTGTTCTTGTATCTATATATATATGCTCAAATAATACCCACATTTTCAGCAAAGATTGTAATTAACCATGCAAATGATAACTCTTAGAAATCATATTCACTCGTATCAATGGCATAATCAACTAGCGAGCAATAATAAAGCATCTCAAATGCCAACACTTTGTCAAAACAATCATGATATAATATGACAAGATGGTATCTCGCTAGCCCTTTCTGAGACCGCAAAACATAAATGCAGAGCACCACCAAAGTTCAAGCAACGACTAAACATTTTAATTCATGGTAGAAGAGATCCAGTCATGATGCACACAACATTAACTAAACAGAATGCATGAGAATGACAATAGTGCTCTCAGAACTGGTGCTTGTTTGAGAAGGTGATGACTCAACAATAAAAGTAAAATAACATAACAGTAAATAGATAGACCCTTCATAATGGGAAGCAGGGATTTGCAGAGGTGCCAGAGCTTGAAGCCTAAAACAGAGATAAATATAATTTTGGGAGGTATGCCTTTCTTGTCAACGTCACGACCGAGTGTTTTCAATATCTTCCATGCTAAACAAATTAGCGGTGGTTCCCAAGCGGTAAGGTAAAGTTCACTCCCCCTCCACCGACAAACACAAGCCATGGCTAGCCGAATCCTCGGATGCCCTCTATACCAACAACTTTCCGGGGGAGTTTGTTTATTGAATTGCAATTTTAAACATGGGACTGGGCATCCCGATTACCAGCCCCTCTCGTGCAAGGACAAGTGAGTAAACACTCATCATGATAATAACCCGCTTAGCATGGAAGATACTTTCGACCACCCACTGTTGCTTCATGAGCGGTACAGGCACACAAAACAGATGTTCATTTGAATATTTAGAGGTGGCACATGCAAATTTACTTGGAATGGTAGAGTAATACCGCATATAGGTAGGTTTAGTGGAATCATCTGGAACAACTTTGTTTTAGGGATTTGGATGTACAAGCAACATTCCCGCTTAGTACAGGTGAAGGCTAGCAATTTGGTTGATAAACGACCAACTAGAGAGCGAAAACGGTCATAAACATGCATTGTGAATAATTAACATTGAGTACTAGCATGAGTAGGATATAAACACCATGAACATAAATATCGTGGAGGCTATGTTGGTTTTGATTCAACTACATGCGTGAACATGTGCCAAGTCAAGCCACTTGAAACATTCAGAGGATGATACCATATCATCATACTACATCATAACCATTTTAATGCATGTTGACACCCAAGATAAATCATTATCCACTCCTAGCTACTTAAGCATGGCATGAGCAACTATAATATCTAGTTGTCATCATAAACATGTTTAATCGTAATATGCTGAGTCATGGATACTGAGTTAAACATATGTACAAAAACAAGAACAAGTTGAGTTCACACCCGCTTTTCCTTGCCACAGTCACTTCATCAAATTATCGTCATTATTGCCTTTCACTTGCACGACTGAATGATATGAAAATAATAATAGTGAAAGAGTGTCGTGGACTAAGCTGGGATCTGCAAACATTTTATTCAGAGGAGAAGACAAGGTAATATGGCTCTTTGTTAAATCAACAATAATGCATATGAGAGCCACTCAATATTTTCATCATAGTCTTCCCCTTAGTACGACTCGACAAAAGAAAAGAATTTCAGAGGAACACACTGAAATGTTTTTGGAGTTTTTATTTTTTTTCTTAAAGAAGAAAGCAAATTAACAAAAGGAAAACAAAAACGAGAAAAACTATTTACACAGGAAAGCTCCCAACAAGTAAAAGAAGATCGGGAAATCTTTTTGGGTTTTCTTTTAATACTACAACTAATTTAAACTAAAAATAAAAACTGAAATGAAGCGAGAAATATTTTTGGATTTTCTCAAAGTTTTTCAAACACACAAGAAGAAAGCAAGTAAATAAATCTAACATGGATTATACAATGAAAGAGGATGAACACCGACAACTGAAATGAAGTGTGTAAACATGAATGTAATGTCGGTGAGAGATACATACTCCCAAGCTTAGGCTTTTGGCCTAAGTTGGTCTACGGTCCCTGGTAGCTGGGATAATACCCATAGTCTAAGTTTGGGTTGTACTGATATGCATCAGCCACCGCTTGGCGCGCTGCCTCTTCAAGGCGGACGGTCTCTACCGCCCTCTCGTACCCGTCGGCCTCCTCCTCAAGTATGAAGTCTCTACGTTTTTCCTGGAAATTGAAAAAGGAAGGAGCAGGCAAAGTAATATGGAAGACACGACTCCTGTTAAAGATTAGCCTGTATCTGAGCGGAGGGTCGTCCCTCTCGAGGAACTGGTGGCGTACCATAGCATCATAATCCAGAAAACTTGGTGGCAAAATGGTGTAATTTTCTTTAATGGGTACCCCTAGATGAGCGGCTAAGCGAGTGGCATAAATTCCACCAAAGAAATCACCCACTAAGGCATTGTTGTGTAAACGGCATGCAATAGCAACCCCCATGTTAATTTGTCTATCACTCAACACAACACTCTTAAGAATGCTCAAATCAGGGGCACAAAGATGACTAGGGTCCTGTTTACCATTTATACATCTTCCTATGAATAGAGCAAAATAATGTATAGCAGGAAAATGGATGCTCCCTATGGTAGCTTGTGTTATGCCTCTAGTTTCTCCCCTAGTTATCTTCAACAAAAAATCATTGCAAACAGATTTATGAGGTTCAGTGCATATCCCCCAATAGGGAATTTTATATGCTTCACAAAACTCCTCGAGGTCTAGACAAAAGGGATTTTCATATAAGTTAAAGATGATAGCATGAGAATTTCGATGAAACGCATAGGCAAATTTCCGCACAAAAGTATCAGTGAGGTTGTAGAACTGTGAGCACTTATCTGACACGAATTCCGTCAATCCAGCATTATGCACATACATGTCAAACTCCTCCTTAATGCCGGCTTGAATCATGAAAGAATCCGACGGCCATTCACATGGTCGCACAAGGGCTTCCCGCGGAGGTTCGAGGTCTGGCTCACGTATGGCAAGCCTCGGAGAGCTCTTGCTCGAGGAACCACCTTGGAACATTTTCCTAAACATTTTCTCCCTCTGAAATTTTTAGTAACTCAAAATAAAAGTGAATCATCTTAACAAAATTGATAGCAACTACTCCCATAAGCATCTAGAGGCTATATCATGCATCAAAACTACTTTGGACCATATAAATTTGACATGCAAGCTCAAGAACAAGGTCACCACAGCAGCAAAATTTTCAATATATAGAGCACTAGAATGAAAACTAATCGGACCATTGGAGGAGTCACATACCGAAGAACAATCTCCCAAAACAATTTTGGAAATGGAGTTCCGAGCAAGGAGATCAAAATTTGCATCCAAATGAGCAAGAACACGGGTTTGAGCAAGCAAGTGATTTTTTCTGGAGGAAGAAGAAGGGAGTGGGTGGCTGGGATAAGTGAGTGGGTCCCTATGGAACCCACAAGCCCACATGGCGCGCCCTGTGAGCTTGTGGCTCACAAGTGCACCCCCCTGGGATGTGTTATGTGCCAAAAATTCTTAAATATTCTACAAAACATTATATTAAATTTTCAAGGCATTCGGAGAACTTTTATTTTCTGGTCATTTTTATTGCACGGAAAATTCAGAAAACAGGATAATCATGGCATTTTATTGCGTTTAACTAAAAATAATGGAGAGTAAATAATGGGTACAGAAAGTTGGTGCTTACTAAATCCATCTACCACATGCCTCTCAAAAAGAATCCATTAATAAGGTTGATCAAGTCTTATTAACAAACTATTTTTGATTAACATGAAATCAAAGAATCTTCATGTAACACTAGTGTGGCACCCCGTCTCAGAGAGACCGGAACGCCCCGTATTCCAGCCCAGAGATCGAGGTAAGTCTTCTGGAATACGGTACTGCTCGGCATAGAACAAATCAGCTCTTTATTACAAAGGATAAGGTACAAGGGTCTGATGTTACAAAAGATCACATCGGCACGGTGACACTACGCCTGCTAAAGTAGCTCTATGCTAGCAGCGGAACAACTCGTAGCAGCGGAATAACTTCTAGTAGCGGAACAACAACGACGGTGGTGAACTCCACTCCGCAGGGACTCTGGCTGGGACACGATCTAGCTCGCACAAACGGAAAACTCGACAAACAATCAATCACGGCATCACCTGCAATCTGGCATGACACGCCAGGTCATACATTGAATGTACTTGCAAGCTCACAACAACCATAAACATCAAGGCAAGACAACAACATAGCATTAATAGGTTAACTTATTAACAACTACTATGAGGTGGAAACAATAACTAAGCAAGATATGATACTACTAGAATTACTGTTGAACCACCATCTCAAGAACCATCTCACTCTTGGCTATCCGGCCAAACAAATAAATCACCTCGTGATCAATACCTCCACGTGGTCACCTCGTGACCACACCACAAACTGAATGATCATCCTCAAGATCATCCCAATATCCTCATCATCATCCTGCCAAACTGTACTGCACAAATATATCAACATATAATTCATCTAATAAGTCATTCCGTCATGTGAGTGTTGATCAAACGGTGTGACCTACTACGAACTTATGCCCATGACCGAGGACGCGGCTATCGATAGATTAAATACACACTCTGCAGAGGTTAGAACACTGTACCCACATCACAGAACCCATGGCCTCATGCTCCCATTCGGGTGGACCAACGGCATTCCAACAAAACCAATCTACTGCTATGACACTCTCCCGGCCACTCCGACCAACCCCCCTTTGGGCTAAGTCATGGGTGGCCCCGATGTCACCTCGTGACACCCAACGGCCACCGTCGTGGCAAAACAAAAACGGTCCCAAACGGGGACAATGGATCCATACAACTCGGGCACACAAGGTTATCGCTGCCTACCGGGCCAGGGTAGCACGCGCACATAACCTTCCCTAGTTGGAGGAACCAGCGAGAGGCATGACAATAGACCGCATTAGGGCCTTCCCATAAAGGCAAATGTGGCTGCACTGGAAAAGCCTGGTTCGGTGGCACCTGACCAACGAAATAACGGAATTTGTCCCCAAAGATAGATCTGTGATAACTGATACTCCAATATCATCTATCAACCTGTAATCCAAGTCATAGCAATATCCAACAAATAATCCAGATATAGTCATAACCTAATACTCCGAGGGTAGCATAACAACTAAGACCATGATGAATCCAAGAACCATGATGCTACTAATCCAATAGCAAGATCAAGATATTAACCTAAGATCCACATGATAACATCATATCCAAAATAATACTCCAAAGCATAATATCAAATACTATCATGTAAATAATATAAGCCACTAATAATCCAATGGCACATGTCATCCTCATAAGCTGCAGAATATTAGTCCTAGAACTCCAAGCAACATCATGGCAATAGCAAGATCAAAATATCACTCCGAGAAATGCCATGAACAAGTCATATGTAGCTAATGCAAATTTTAAGCAAGTTTAAATAAGTAAACCATGTCACTGCATTGCAATCATGCAAATGGAGGGTGTGGCTTGCCTGGGGTGGATGGATACACCGGGAGGAAGTGCGAGAAGCTCGCGGAAAGAATCGCCGGAAAACGTTCTCTCTCAGAGGGGGCTGAATAAGGGAAAGGGCATAATGGTCATTTTATGAATGTGACAACATCATGAAAATGATACCAACAGAACGGGCTCGACGAGACAAAGAAGTGGGCTTTGGAATCACCTCATTTGGAGTTGTGAGCAAAGAGTTATAAAGGTTTTTCTGCCAGGGACCATCTGTAATTAAAATCATCACAAACAGGCCCTTAGCAGGAAAAACAGAACGTGCCTTCTCTGAAAGTATGTTTTCCAGAAAGGTAAATGCCTTCTGGCCCGAAGAAGAAGAAGAATACGCTTTCGGAGAAAGAAAACGTAGTCCTGCTGAATGCGCCTCCACTTAACGGGCTGTGCCAGGCCGGATGGGTCACTGGCGCGGGGGGCCCGGCTGCAGAGTCGTCGTCCTCCTCCCGCGCGCGCCTGGCAGAGGAAGGAGCGGCATCTCCGGCGCGGCTGGCCGGCGAGGAGGCCACAGGAGAGAAGGGCGACGGCGGGAACGGGAAGAGCGCGCTGAGGCGGACCTCCCTGTACCCGTGGGTCCTTGAACAGAGGTCGGACGGCGTCGGTGTCGTTGTCTCCAGCGGATGAGGGCTTCTGGCGCCGGTGGAATCAGTGATTCCGGCAGCCATCCGAGCAATGAAGGGGTGGAGGAGGATCAGCAGGGCTCCAGGGGCTCGAAGACGTGATCGGGAGGTGCCGGGAGGGGCCCGAGGGAGTGGGTGGTGGAGATGGCCGAGCGGCGGGCTTCTGGCCGGAGCCGAGGAAGGATGGCCCTCCGGCCTTGATGTCGAGCTCCAGGGGGAGATTGGGAGGGTGTGGAGGTGAGTGGTGAGGAGAGACGGGGTCGGGGTGGCTTAAATAGCCGAGGGGAGGGGAGGCAGGGCCTGACGCTGCCACAGTGAGCTGCACAGCTCCGGCGATGGCTGAGCTCGTCACGGGGAGGGTGGATACGACTAGCGAGAGGCAGAGGGAGCTCACGGGGAGGAGATGGAGCCAAGGGGCCAGGAGGAAATGGTCGGGATGAGGACAGGGCCAAACCGAGCACAGTGCGCTCGTGGTGCTCAGCGGCTAGCTCCGGCGATGGCGCTTAGCTGCACGGGGAGGACGGGGACGACCGGAGAGAGCAGAGGGGAGGTCACGGAGCAGAAGACGATGCCACGGTCACGAGGAGGAAGAAGACGGGGCGCAACAGGGGCTGTCGGCCACTGTTCGTCCGCGGACGCGCGGTGGCTAGCGCCGGCGAGGGAGCTACAGGAGGGGGAGAGGGGTCCAGGGTGAAGGCGACGATGAGGGGAACCTCCTAGACATGCACGGACGTGAAAGAACGACGAGAGGGGGAGGGGCCGGAGCTAGGCGACGTCCTGGACGCGGCCAAACGCTGCAGAGCGCGTGCACCATCGTGCCAACAGCGTGGTCACCGCGTGAACTGGGGCATCCATTACTCTCTGGCACCCAAAGCGTTGTCTAACTGATAGTCCTTCCAAGATATATCATTTTTGAGG
The DNA here is from genome assembly GCA_011799875.1 of Thinopyrum elongatum. Classification (NCBI taxonomy): domain Eukaryota; kingdom Viridiplantae; phylum Streptophyta; class Magnoliopsida; order Poales; family Poaceae; genus Thinopyrum; species Thinopyrum elongatum. The sequence continues at coordinate 457,569,433 of CM022299.1, forward strand.
TTATGTCTCGACCTGGGGTAGTGTGGTTACATGGGAGTGATCAGCTGAATTTTGCTGTAGCAAACTTGGTTGCAATGTTGTGCTCAACAGAGAGGGGCTAGAGGACAAATATGATGTCTGGGAGGTTTATATTAAGAAGTACTATGATTCTGTGCAATTAGAGAAGCAATGGAGCAAAAACTAATATAGTTGCTTTGCAACTGCATATTTGGTCCAGAATCAAGATGTCGATGATGCACTCACATGAAGAATCCACTTGAGCTGAAATTTGGCAAGTCAGAATTTTTTGGACATATAAAGATGATGAAAAATTTTCATACCAATTGGACTTGCCAAACTGGTACTTGCTTCACAAACATCCTTTCTGTCCAGAAACTTGCAATAATATTGGTGATCAAATGGATTAAGTAAATGATACCAAATTTTTTTATAGATGTTATATTGGTAGGAGCATGATCTGGTAATTTATCATAATTAATGAAGCAATATAAAATATACTTGCTTCACAACCTGAAAATATTAACAGAATCAAAGATTTGATGCTATGCTCACATAGATGATTGTATGGATCTTAAAATTGTAGGAGTGTGATAATATGAGCACATGAAGGAGTGTGAAAAAATTCAACTCATTTGGATACTCCTAGCTAGTACTTCCTTCACAATGGCTTCTGTCAGACAGAAACTTTTAAAAATTGCTGAGGAAGCTTCACTAGGCAAATGGAGTTGAATTTTGTCATGAGGCAATGATTTGGATGTAAAGGCATGCCCAAAAAGTTTGGGAGCAAACAAGGAAATATAGGTGGCACTTCCTTCACAGAAGGCCACCCTCGACAGAAATGAAGAAATAATATTGGGGAATTATTTTTGAGCTGGACAGGGAAAGTTTGGACATATTTGGGACTTATATGATCCAAAAAAAATTATGAGAATTATTTGGGAATTTTGTGGAAGACAGAAATATAGGTTGCTTCACAACCTAGGGCAAATAGGGTTATTCCTTTAATAGAAAAAGGAATATTCCTAAGAAAAAGAATTTTGAGGTTGAGCTAGAATGGAAATGACATGATCTTGGGAAAGATTTGAGAATGATGAGCCACTTGGAAGAAGAAATGATGATGATCTCCCGGGTTTCAAGTCCACAGATCCACTCCAAAAAGAAAATCAGGGCAAAAACCAAATAAATCAAAAAGAAAAAGAAAGGGCCAAAAACCAGGGTGTTACCACTAGGTTACCTTAATGGGGATATGCATCTCCCGAATAATAAAATTCTCATATTTCTTTTTGACAGTAGGAAGAGGGAGTTTAAAACTTCCAATAATAATTGTTGGACCCTTTTCGATAACATTAATACCATTCACTTGAAATTGCTTCTTCGGAAAGTGTACCGTATGCTCATTACCATTGATATGAAAAGTGACCTTGCTTTTATTGCAATCAATAACAGCCCCTGCAGTGTTTAAAAAGGGTCTACCAAGGATAATCGACATGTTGTCATCCTCGGGCATATCAAGTATAACAAAGTCTGTTAAGATAATAAGATTTGCAACTACAACGGGCACATCCTCACAAATACCGATAGGTATAGCGGTAGATTTATCCGCCATTTGCAACGATATTTCAGTAGGTGTGAGTTTATTCAAATCAAGTCTTTTATATAAAGAGAAAGGCATAACACTAACACTGGCTCCTAAATCACATAAAGCAGTTTTGACATAATTTCTTTTAATGGAGCATGGTATAGTGGGTATTCCTGGATCTCCTAGTTTCTTAGGAACACCATCCTTAAAAGAATAATTAGCAAGCATGGTGGAGATTTCAGCTTTAGGTATCTTTATTTTATTAGTAACAATATCTTTCATATACTTAGCATAAGGAGCCATATTTAAAATATCAGTCAAGCGAGTACGCAAAAAGACTGGCCTAAGCATTTCAGCAAAGCGTTCAAATTCTTCCTCATCCTTGTTCTTAGATGGTTTAGGTGGGAAAGGCATGGGTTTCTGAACCCATGGTTCTCTTTCCTTACCATGTTTTCTGGCAACAAAGTCTCTTTTATCATAAAGTTTATTTTTAGGAGGTGGGTTATCAAGGTCAACAGCAGGTTCTATTTCAACATCATTATCAGGCTCTTTATCATTGTCTAGTTGGGCATCTACATGAACATCATCATTGTCATTATCATTATCACTAGGTGAATGTTCATTACCAGATTGTGTTTCAGCATCGGAAATAGAAACATTATTATTATCTTCAGAAGATTTTTCTACTTCAGGTTCACTAAAAGTATGCAAAGTCCTATCATTTTTCTTTTTCTTTTTTCTTTTTAGAAGGACTAGGTGCATTAACATTAGTTCTTTGAGAGTCATGTTCAATTCTTTTAGGATGAACTTCAGGATAAAGTGGCTCCTGAGTCATTCTACCTCCTCTAGAAATTACTCTAATAGCATGATCATTCATATTATTATTCATCTCATTAAGCAAATCAGTTTGGGATCTAGCTACTTGTTCTAACTGAGTTTGAACCATGGAAGCATGTTTACCTACACCTTTGACATCATTAGTAATTCTAAATAACAAGTCACTCAAACGATCTATCATGTAGGCATTTCATTTTAATTGGTTCATAACATAAGCATTGAAGTGATCTTGCTTGATAATGTAGTTCTCAAATTCATACAAGCATTGACTAGGAGATTTATTATAAGGAATATCACCTTCATCAAACTTTAAAAGATATTTTACCTCTACCACCTGTGGTGGTGCGTCAAGACCATGTATTTCTTCAATAGGTAGTAAATTCTTAGCATCTTCAGCTTTAATTCCTTTTTCCTTCATACATTTCTTTGCCTCTTGCATATCTTCAGGACTGAGAAATAGAATACCTCTTTTCCTAAGAGTGGTTTTAGGCGGTGGTTCAGGAAGTGTCCAATCATTATCATTCTTCAACATGTTATTCAATAGTTCCTTAGCTTGTTCAATAGTTTGTTCCCTGAAAACACAACCAGCACAACTATCTAGGTAGTCCCTAGAAGCATCAGCTAGTCCATTATAGAAGATATCTAGTATTTCATTTTTCTTAAAAGGATGATCAAGCAAAGCATTAAGCAACTGGAGAAGCCCCCCCCCAAGCTTGTGGGAGACTCTCTTCTTCAATTTGCACAAAGTTAAATATTTCCTGTAAGGCAGTTTGTTTCTTATGAGCAGGAAAATATTGTTCAGAGAAGTAATAAATCATATCATGGGGACTACGCACACAACCAGGAGCAAGAGTATTATACCATATCTTACCATCACCCTTTAACGAGAAAGGAAATAACTTAAGAATATAGTAATAGCAAAGTTTTTCCTCATGAGAAAATAGGGTGGCTATATCATTTAATTTAGTAAGATGTGCCACATCGATTTCAGTTTCATAGCCATGGAAAGGATCAGATTCAACCAAAGTAATCAACTCGGGATCAACAGAGAATTCATAATCTTATCAGTAATAAAGATAGGTGAAGTAGCAAACTTAGGATCACATTTCATTCTATCATTCAGAGATTTCTCTTTCAACTTAACTAATAATTTTTTGGATCATCTCTATCCTTACAAGCAATAAAGTCTCTAGCAACCTCTCCTTCCATAACATATCTCTCAGGTATATTAGGCAATTCATATCTAGGAGAGCATGACCTAATAAGTGTTTCATAATTTTTAGTTTCAATAATTTCATCAGTTTCAGTAATATCATCAGGTTCAACATTCTCAATTTCTTTAGCTCTAGCATGTTGTTCATCAAGAAATTCATCTAGTGGCACATTACCATCAAGCAAAGTACTAGCATCATCAAAAGCATCATTCATAGCAGAAGTAGCATCATCAATTACTAGCGACAGACCAGAATTAATAGCAAGTGGTGGTGTCGCAAGCTTGCTCAAAATAGAACGCGAATCAAGTGTAGAGCTAGATGGCAGTTCCTTAACTCCCCTCGTCTTAGAGGGAACGATCTTGGTTCTATCATCCTTAAGATTCTTCATAGTGATCAACAGATATAAATCCCAAGTGACTCAGCAAATATAGCTATGCTCCCCGGCAACGGCACCATAAAAAGGTCTTGATAACCCACAAGTATAGGGGATTGCAATAGTTTTTTAGGGTATGGTATTCAACCCAAATTTATTGATTCGACACAAGGGGAGCCAAAGAGTATTTACAAGTATTAGCAGTTGAGTTGTCAATTCAACCACACCTGGAGAACTAAATTTCTGCAGCAAAGTGATTAGTAGCACAGTAGTATGGTGGTTTCATAGCAGTAGTAACGGTAGCAACAGTAACGGTAACAGTAGCAGTAATAGTTTTGTAGCAATTGTGACAGTAGCAGCAACAAGAGTAACTTAGCTAAAGCAATATGCGAACAGCTCGTAGGCATTGGATCAGTGATGGATAATTATGTTGGATGACATTCATCATGTAACAGTTATAACCTAGGGTGACACAGAACTAGCTCCAATTCATCAATATAATGTAGGCATGTATTCTGTAAATAGTCATACGTACTTATGGAAAAGAACTTGCGTGACATCTTTTGTCCTACCCTCCCGGGGCAGCGGGGTCCATAAGGGAACTAAGGGATATTAAGGCCTCCTTTTAATAGAGAACCGGAACAAAGCATTAACATATAATGAATACATGAACTCCTCAAACTACGGTAATCGCCGGAAAGAATCCCAATTATAATCACCTTGGGGTATGCGGACCATAACACGTAATAGGTGCGTATAACTTGCATGGTAGGATCAAGAAGACAAATATATTCGCAAAAACATAAAGGGTTCAGATATGAAATCATGGCACTCGGGCCCTAGTGACAAGCATTAAGCATAGCAAAGTCATAGCAACATCAATGTCAGAACATAGTGGATACTAGGGATCAATCCCTAACAAAACTAACTCGATTACATGATAAATCTCATCCAACCCATCACCGTCCAGCAAGCCTATGAAGGAATTACTCACACCCGGTGATGAGCATCATGAAATTGGTGATGAGAAAGGGTTGGTGATGACGATGGCGATGAATCCCCCTCACCGAAGCCCAGAACGGACTCCAGATCTGCCCTCCCGATGAAGAACAGGAGGTGGCGGCGGCTCCGTATCGTGAAACGCGATGATTCCTTTTCCTTGATTTTTTTGGATGAATAGGTATTTATGGAGTTGGAGATAGGGTTGCGAGAGCTGCCAGGGGCCCACAAGCCTGTAGGTCGCGCCCCAGGGGGGGCCCCCGTGGGCTTGTGGCGCCCTGGTGGCCCTCCTCTGGTAGTTTCTTCCGCCAGTATTTTTTATATATTCTGAAATAATTCTCCATAAATTTCCAGCTCAATCTGAGAACTTTTATTTCTGCACAAAAACAACACCACTGCTGAAAACGGCGTCAGTCCGGGTTAGTTCCATTCAATTCATACAAATTAGAGTCCAAAACAAGAGCAAAAGTGTTTGGAAAAGTAGATACGATGGAGACGCATCACGGACTCGTAGGTCTGTGGTAAAATACTCACGCATCATCAGAAGGGCAGCAAGGTTGATGTAGAGCCCCTCCGTGATTGATCCCCCCTCCGACGGAATACCGAAAAAGGTCCCCAGATGGGACCTCTCGAGAACAGAGGCTTGCGGCGACGGAAAAAGTATTTCGTGGACTCCCTTGTTGGTTTCATGATTTTAGATAATTTATAGAGGCGGAGTTAGGTCAAACGAAGCCTCGTGGGCCCCACAAGCCACCAGGACGCGCCCTACCCCCCTAGGCGCGCCCTGGTGCCTCATGGGGCCACTACTCCATCTTCTCGTCCCCTCTCGAAGCTTCCAGGGTCTCTTATGTCCAGAAAAAAATCACCAAAATGTTTCGTGGCATTTGGACTTCGTTTGGTACTGATATTCTGCAAAACCAAAAACAAGCAAAAACAGCAACTAACACTGGGCAATAAGTTAATAGGTTAGTCCCAAAAAATGATATATTGTTACTTGAAATTGTATATAAAACATCCAAGACTGATACTATAATAGCATGGAATAATAAAAAATTATAGATACGTTGGAGACGTACCAAGCATCCCCAAGCTTAATTACTGCTCGTCCTCGAGTAGGTAAATGATAAAAACAGAATTTTTGATGTGGAATGCTACCTATCATATTCATCATATACTCTTTTCTGTGTAGCATGGACATTTGGACTTGAATGATTCAAAGCAATAGTCTATAATTTGACATGAAAACATCAATACTCAAGCATACCAACAAGCAACCATGTCTTCAAAATATCAATGCTAAAGAAAGCTATCCCTAGCCCATTATGCTCAATCATTGATCCATTCATGAAACACACTCAAATATTAGCTACATCCAATACACAAGTATAACAATAGTGTTCCCTAGTTGGTGCTTTGTTAGAGAATATGGAGACTCAAAAAATATAAATATAAATTGCATAAAAGTAAATAGATAGGCCCTTCGTAGAGGGAAGCAGAGATTTGCAAAGGTGCCAGAGCTCAAAGCTTAAATTGAGAGACAAAATTATTTTGAGAGGCATGCTTTTCCTGTCAACGCTACGACAGGAAGTTCCTAATATCTTCCATGCTAGACACATTATAGGCGGTTCCCAAACAAAAATAAAATTAATTTCTTTTCCACCTTTCTTTTCACAAGCCATGGCTAGCCGTATCCATGGGTGCCTTCCATACCAACACTTTCCAAGGAATTTATTATTATCATCATATTAAAAAAAATCATTTCGGGACTGGGCATCCCTATTACCGGACACACTCTCGTGCAATTAAAAATGAATAAACACTCATCATGAGAATAACCCACCTAGCATAGAAAACATTATTGGCCACCCCCTGCCGCCACATGAGCGGTACGGGTGTTGGTGTCAAAACCGGCGGATCTCGGGTAGGGGGTCCCGAGCTGTGGGTCTTGGATCAACGTGGAACAAGGGACGAAGGACACGATGTGTACCCAGGTTCGGGCCCTCTCTAAGGGGTAAAACCCTACGTCCTGCTTGATTATATTGAAGTGTATAGGATGATTACAGAGTCGATCTACCATGAGATCAGATGAACTAAACCCTAGGCGAGTAGGATGATGGTCATTGTTCTAGCCTCTACGGACTAAACCCTCTGGTTTATATAGACACCAGTGGTACTAGGGTTACACATGGTCTATTACAACAAGGGAATAAACATGTCGAATCTTCTATCTTGACTTGGAGTACACACCTGTGCGCCTCAAAGTCTTCGGCTTGCGAGGCGAGTTCGTCACCCTTTCCCTGTTCGGTTGTTTTAGCAGTTCGGCCGTGATACGTCTCCAATGTATCTATAATTTTTTATTGTTCCATGCTGTTATATTATCATTCTTGGATGTTTTGCATTCATTTTATAGCAACTTTATATCATTTTTTGGGACTAACCTATTGACATAGTGCCCAGTGCCAGTTGCTGTTTTTTGCTTGTTTTTTACTTCGCAGAATATCAGTACCAAACAAAGTCCAAATGCCATGAAATGTTTAGGAGATTTTTTTCTGCCCAGAAGACAATTTGGGAGCCAAGGAAGTACTAGAGGGGAGGCCTGTGGGGGCCCACCACCCACCTGGGCACGCCAGAGGCCCCTGACGCGCCCTGATGGGTGGTGGGGCCCATGGAGATCCTTTCCACCACCTCTCAGCTCTATAAATACCCAAATATTCCAGAAACCCTAGGGGTGTCAACGAAACACAATTCCAGCTGCCACAATTTCCAAAACCATGAGATCCAATCTAGAGCCCTATTCCGGCACCTTGCCGGAGGGGAACACGATCATGGAGGGGTTCATCATCCTCATTGGTGCTCCTCCGATGATGCGTGAGTAGTTCACCACAGACCTACGGGTCCATAGGCAGTAACTAGATGGCTTCTTCTCTCTTTTTGATTCTCAATACAATGTTCTCCTCGATGTTATTGGAGATCTATTTGATGTAATGACTTTTTGCGGTGTGTTTGTTGGGATCCGATGAATTGTGAGTTTATGATCAGATCTATCCATGAATATTATTTGAGTCTTCTTTGATCTCTTATATGCATGATTATTATAGCCTCGTATTTCTTCTTCGAAACTTTGGTTTGGTTTGGCCAACTAGATTGATTTTTCTTGCAATGGGAAGAGGTGCTTTGTGATGGGTTCGATCTTGCGGTGTCCTCACCCAGTGACAGAAGGGGTAGCGAGGCACACATGTATCATTGCTAATAAGGATAAAAAAGATGGGGTCTATTCCTACATGAATAGATCTTGTCTACATCATGTCATCGTTCTTATTGCATTACTCCATTTCTCCATGAACTTAATACACTAGATACATGCTGGATAGCGGTCGATGTGTGGAGTAATAGTAGTAGATGCAGGCAGGAGTCGGTCTACTAATCATGGACGTGATGCATATATACTTGATCATTGTCATAATTATTTGCTCTTCTATCAATTTCCCAACAGTAATTTGTTTACCCACCATATGCTATTTTCTCGAGAGAAGCCACTAGTGAAATCTACGGCTCCCGGGTCTATTTTCTATCATATTATTTTCAGATCTATTATTCCAAAAACCCAAAAATACCTTGCTGCACTTTTTCTTTATTTATTTTATTTTGTGTTTTTGTCAGATCTATTTATCCAATCTCATACAATTTAATCTATCTTAATACCGATGAGGGATTGACAACCCCTCTTACGCGTTGGGTTGCAAGTATTTGTTATTTGTGTGGAGGTACCGTTTACATAGTGTTGCTTGGTTCCCCTACTGGATTGATAACCTTGGTTTCATAACTGAGAGAAATACTTACCGTCACTGTGTTGCATCATCCTCTCCTCTTCGGGGAAATACCAACACAAATACAAGCAATCAGAAAGAATTTCTCGCGCCGTTGCCGGGGAGACATCATCAACGTCTATCAGGTTCCTAATCACAAATCTCATCTCCTTGCAATTTACATTATTTGCCATTTGCCTCTCGTTTTCATCTCCCCCACTTCTAAAACGTTTTTAGAAATACACAAAAATATTTTTTTTGCCTTCTTCCGATTGCCTTTTTGCTTGTTTGCTTTCTTCGCTTATGTTGCAATGTGCCTTCTATATGCTTGCATCTTCGCTTGCTAAAAATCTATTGTTATGGATCCTCTTCCACTTGCTAATCTTTTCAGAAGACCAAATTATGATGAACCAATTGCTAGTGAGTTGAGTGCACTAGATTATCTTTATGAAGTTTTGCTTGAAATTCATGAATCTGAAAATTGTGATGAAGTGCTAAAAGAAGAAAATTATAAAGTGATTCATGATAGCTGTAACACCCCCAGTGTCATGCTACAGTAACCTCACCCTAATGATGCCATGTCATCACTTTTACTGTTGCTAGGTCCCACGTTGGTTCATACCAATTCAAAATTCAAATTTAAAATAACGTCAAACAACTAAACTTTTCAAATGTCTAATCTAAAATGTTAAAAGTATTGCAAATATTCCATAACCAATTATGGTGCTGACCCTACTTTTTTGTAAAGTGTTTTAATGCCCTATAATAATTAAAACAGTGGCTAAAACAATTATTTAAATGCTTTTTAATTAATAAAAGTTGCAAAGTATTTTATTTAGGTGCCAAGTTATTTGTGGCAGTGGCCTAATTATTGATACTAATTTAGGTTCTAACTCTATATTTTACTAAACTAAAATTAATGTGTAACTAGAATAAAACAGAAAAGAAAAAATTAAGAAAAAGAAAAGAAGCAAAAGAAAAGGAACCCCCCCCCCCAACTGGGCCTCAGCCCAGCAGGCTAACAGGCCGCCAGGCCGGCCCAACCGCGCTCTCTACTAACCTTCCCCCCACACCAGTACCCCTAGCCCGCTACACCCCACTCCCCCCGATCCACCTCTCCCTCTCGCTCTCTCGATCTGGATCAGGAGATCCCCCTCGCCTCCGCCCGACGCCCTCGTCTCTGCCCCGGCAGCACCGTTGTTCTCCGCGCTGACCCCGCCGCCAACTCGCCGACGTCACCCGGTGCTGCCCCGCCGTCGCCAGCGCCCGCCTCTCCATCCTCGACCTCCTCCCTAACGGTGCCCCGATGCCAACACCGTCCGCCGTCGCCGCCACCTCGCCATGTTGCCGATCTGCCTCGCCGGACTACCCCAGGCCTCGCCACCCTTATCCCCGACACCGGGGGTGAGCTCCCGTGCCCCGCTTCCCTTTCCCCTCTGTCCCGATGCCGTGCGCCCCTGCCCGCTCGCGTTGCGGCCGCCGCCCCCCGCGCCTGCGTCCGGCACCCGCGCCACTGGAGTCCCGCAACCGCCGTGGCCCGACCTCGCCCCCACCACGCTCCTCCCTGCTCCCGCTCACCTCCCGTGTGCGCGCCCGCGTGCCCGCAATCGCGTCGGCCGCGCCGTCGCCATCCCTCTGCCCCCGCACTCTGCATCGCCTCCTCGCCGTGCTCCACCCAGCTGCCGCTGCCTGCTGAACCCGCGTCCGCCCCCGCCCTCTACTCCTTCCACGCGCCGCCGGCCGCGCCCACGGTGCCCGCAGCCCTTGCCATCGCCCTGCTCCGCCCTGCCATGGCCGAGCCATGCCTGGGCTCAGCCCCTGGTAGCTGGCTGTGCCACTGCTAGGAGGGCCCACGCTTTTTTTTATATACAAAAAAAAGGATTAGTAAATAAAATAATTAGTACGTTAATTAGTTACTTAATTAGTTAATTAGGTAATTAACATAATATAACTCAATGACAGATGGGCCCCGCTGATAATTAAGCAAAATTACCTAAACTGCTAAAGTTAGAGTCAATGACATGTGGACCCACTTCTACTATTCACTGGTTGACTAGTCTCTGTTGACTTGGTCAAACTGGACCCTCTAGCCCCATCTGTCAGCCACATGAGTATAATGCTGGGTACACTTCTGTGTACCCATAGCATTTATTATTTAAATGTTTTTCGAATTAAATTAAATCCAATAATTTGGAAACTCAATAAAACTTTGAAAATCAATTTAAAATAAACCGTATATCGGATGAAAAAACGTTATACATGAAAGTTACTCAGAATGACGAGACGAATCCGAATACGCAGTCCGTTCGTCCGCCACACGTCCCTAACATACTGAACATGCAACCGTTCCTCCTCCGGTCCCTCCGTCCGAAAATGCCAAACACCGGGAAAACTTTCCCGGATGTTATTCCCCTTCCCCAGTATCACCTGGCACTGCGTTAGATCACGTCTGTCGCCGCGTATTGCCATGCCATGCTTTGTGATGCTATTGTTGCGCTGTTATTTATTTGTTTCCCCTTCGTTGCTTCTTTTTCGGTAGACCCTGATACTGCGATAGACCCCGAGACCGCTGATGATCTGGTGGTCGTCTACTTCGTTTGAAGATATGTGTCTGCCTACAGAGCTTCCAGGCAAGCACCCCCCTTTTTGAGCATACCGATACCGCCTATTCTTTCTCTCTCATGCTTGCATTAGAATTGCTGCTGCTACTGCTTTACCTATTCTGATGCATAGCCTGTTTATTGTAACCTGCTATTGAAACCTTACCTGCTTATCCTAAACTGTCTAGTATAGGCTGGGTAGAGACCTATCAGTGACCCCACTTATCCCGACTGCCCCGCTGGATTATCCGAAGACCCGATCAACGGGATTGAAGACCAGGCCCCGGCACCGCACATCACCTCCCTTAGTTGTAACGACACTGCAGTGTTACTATCGAGTGCCGAGGGTGAAACCTCTTGTAGCACTTCTGATGTTAACTCTGTAGAGTAGCTAATCGATCGTGGTCATCGAGGGTGATTCCTCCTTCACCGCTTCCGATAACGACACCATCGTACAACACCTCAAGTGTGAACCCAGCGAGGGTGATTCCTCCGAGTTCACCTTGACGGATACATCGTGTAGGAATCCAACGAGGGTGACACCTCGGATTCCCCTGATGTTATGGACACACGGATACTTGGACTGTACTGTTGTTACTTGGAAAGGCGGGTCGACCCTGAGGGGTACCCGCGTGTGATGTGAAGACAGGTTGCCTGTATGGTGCCCGAGTGATGAATACGAGGCGTGGCCGGGCATTCTTGGCCCTTGCCGCAAGTCCTCGAGACGGGGCGACGGGGTCACATCGATCGTGAGTCTCTGCTCGTTACCGCACCCCCAAGGTACTAACGGCTTGGATATGTGATCTGAGTGGGCCTCTGGCCCGATAGCACTAACCACCACGTGGGCATAGTATGGGCGTTCTGCATCGTATGCATCAGCCGAAAGCTCTGTCAGACGTCCAGTTCAGCATGGCGGCACAGACGCACCGGCGCCTTCCTGTAGTGTTGGTGCCTGGCTTCACCGTGTGCGCAACGACCCGGAGTGCACAGGGCGATGGCCAAGACCCCTGAGTGCTTAGGTTGTAGACCGGCGGGGACCTCTCTGCTGAGCTATAGGTAGGGCTGCGATGTGTCGTTTGGCCGAGGTCGGGCATGACCCGGAAAAGTGTGTCCGGCCGGAGTTAAGCGAGCGTGGTGGGTAAGTTGGTGCACCCCTGCAGGGAAGAACTAATCTATGCATAGCCGGATCCTCGGTAACGGACACTCGGAGTTGTATCCCGATCGATACAACTAGAATTGGATACTATGGCTCTGGGATTGCTTCTCACAGGGAGTCGAGAAGGGATCTCCGGACGAGGTTGATGACTGTATGGCTCTGGGATTGCTTCTCGCAGGGAGTCAAGAAGGGATCTCCGGACGAGGTTGATGACTGTATAGCTCTGGGATTGCTTTCTCGCAGGGAGTCGAGAAAGGATCTCTGGGTGAGGTTGAGACTTGATGATACTACTACTTTATACGGTACTAATCTACACTCTTCTAATGCTGCAAGACTGTTGAAGATGCTAGTCTTCGATAGGACTAGGCTCTCCCCTCTATTCTGGCATTTCTGCAGCCCAGTCCACATATACAGCCTCTCTTTGATAATGTTGCATATGTAGTGTAGATCCTTGCTTGCTGAGTACTTCGAATGAGTACTCACGGTTGCTTTGCTTTCTTTTTCCCCCATATCCCTTTTGATGCAACCAGATAGCGGAGCCCCTGAGATAGCTACCCCCGCCGACGATCACTACTGCTACTACCCCGAGGGTGGATACTACTATGAGTTGGTCGACGACCAGGAGTAGGTTTGGAGGGTCCCAGGCAGGAGGCCTGCACCTTTCGATCGTAGTATTTTTCTTCTGCCCCGCCTTCTAAGGGCCTTTCTGTGTTTTCTTTCATATCTGTACTCAGATATCTGATGCTTCCGCTGACGCTTGTATGCGAGCTTATGTATTCGAGCCCTCGAGGCCCCTGGCTTGTAATATAAAGCTGGTATGACTTTATTTATGTTTTAGAGTTGTGTTGTGATATCTTCCCGTGAGTCCTTAGGCTTGATCGTGTGCATTTGCGTGTATGATTAGTGCACGATTGAGCCGGGGGCGTCACAATAGCTCCTTCAATAAAAAGCATGATTGCAATGATGTTATTATAAATTTTATTAATGTCAATTGTGCTAATAATATGCAAAAGCCCAATCTTGGGAATGATGATTTTGTTATGTCTACTACTTATTGCTATGATCATGATTGGGGTGATAATGTTTCCTATGATCTTGAAAATTTAGTTAAGCCTCATGATGAATATAAAATTGATAACATTTGCAGTAATATTGAAAGTGGGTTTGGAAGAGTGTTAACTCTAGGTAAAAATAACCCCACATATTTGAAGAGTGTTCAATCTTATGAAATCTTTGATAAAAGTGGGCTTGGAGAGGTCATGACTTTATTTGATGATAATCCCACTATTTTGGAAGAGTATCAACTTTGCATGCATGTGGATCATGTAGATAATATTTTATGTGATGGTTATATTGTTGAATTTGATTATGATCCTACATGTAATTATTATGGGAGAGGAAAATATGGTTACATAAATTTTCATGTTACTAGATTACCTCTCGTTATGTTGAGATTGTCAACGTTTTATTCCTCTCCTTTGCATATGGTAGATAATTCTTGCCTTGATAATTTGTTCGCTTATAAAATTCCTATGCATAGAAGTATGTTATACTTAAATGTGTTTTCACATGTGTTATGATGCTCTCTTTGTGTTCCAATTACTATCTTTCATGTGAGCATCATTGAAATCTCAAAGCCTATCTTGCTGGCTATAAAGAAAGAGCTTGTTGGGAGACAACCCAATAGTTATCCTTTTTGTTTTTCAATAAATTTGCAACTATGCCTCTGTTATGATTGTGTTTTTTATGTTTTAATTAGTGTTTGTGCCAAGTAAAGCCTTTGGGATCATGTTGGGTGATAGTTGATTTGATCTTGTTGGAAAACAGAAACTTTTGCGTCCAGTAACAGTATTGTTAAAATTCAAGGAAGCAACAAAAACTTCTGAATGTTTTACATAAGATTAATATACCAATTGCCTATGTTTTCCTAATTTTTCAAAAAAATTGGAGTTACAGAAGTATGAGTAAAATTTGCATCTTTATAGACTGTTCTATTTCTGGCAGATTCTATTTTCTTTGCATTGTGTGCTTATTTTGATGAATCTATGGACTATACCGGGGGGTTTTAGCCATGGTAAAGTTAGAATACAGTAGGTATAATGCAATAACAAAATATGAATGGGTTTGCAACAGTACTTAAAGTAAAGATTGGTTTTCTTATACTAACGGATCTCACGAAGGTTTTGTTGAGTTTTGTGTGATCGAAGTTTTTTCAAGTTTTGAGTGAGATCACGATGGATGAAGGAATAAGGAGTGTCAAGAGCCTAAGCTTGGGATGCCTCATGGCACCCCAAGGTAATATTCAATGAGAACCAAGCAACTATGCTTGGCGACGCCCCGGAAGGCATTCCCCTCTTTCCTCTAACGACCATCGGTAATTTTACTTGGAGCTATATTTTTATTCGTCACATATCATGAGTTTTGCTTGGAGCATGTTGTATTGTATGAGTCTTTGCTTGATTTGCTTTTTAGTTTTTCACAATCATCCTTGCTGGACACACCTTTTTGAGAAATCCATAATGATTCTATGATTTGTTAGAATTGCTCTATGTGCTTCACTTAAATTTTTTTGAGCTATGGAATTGCTCTAGTGCTTCACTTATATCTTTTTGAGCACGGTGGTGCTTTAATTTTTGAAGAAATACTCTCATGCTTCACTTAGATTAATTTGAGAGTTAGTAAAATTTTGAAGGAATTCTCTCATGCTTCACTTATATTATTTTGAGAGATGAAAAATTTTATGCTCATGTTCTTCACTTAAGTTTGTTTGAGAGCTTGTTATAAGCAATGGTAATATAGGAAATTAGTCCCAATATGATAGGTATTCAAGAGGGATATATTAAAAACATTCATGAAGATCATTGGACAAAATAAACTTGATTCTTTGTAATAGTTTTGAGATATGATGATAGTAATATGTGAGTCATGTTGATGAGTAATTATGCTTTAGTAAGAATATTGGTGTTAAGGTTTGTGATTCCCTATGCAAGCACGAAGTCAATAGTTATGCAATGAAATTACATCCTACTTGTGGTGCATTATTTGGTGTTAGTTATGCTTAATGCTTGTTTATGAGAATTTTCGCTTCTTGGTTGGTTGCTTCTCAATCTATTTGCTAGCCTCCATTTGTACTGAGTGGAAATACCACTTGTGCATCCAAAATCCTTAAACCCAGTTATGCCATATGAGTCCACCATACCTACCTACATGCGGTATTTCTGTGCCGTTCCAAGTAAATTTGTATGTGCCAACTCTAACTTTCAAAATGAATTTCCTTTCTGTGTGCCCGTACCGCTCATGAAGCGGCAGGGGGTGGCCAATATTTTTCCATGCTAGATGTGTTATTCTCAAGATGAGTGTTTATTCACTTGTCATTGCACGAGAGTGTGGCGGTAATAGGGATGCCCAGTCTCGAAATGAAAAAGGAAATTACTTTATGTTGTCAAATAATAAATTCCTTGGAAAGTTTTGGTATGGAAGGCACCCGTGGATACGGCTAGCCATGGATTGTGAGAGAATGGTGGAAACAGGAATAAACTTTATTTTATGTTTGGGAACCATCTATGATGTATCTAGCATGTAAAGTATTGGGAATTCTCGGTCGTTTTCGTTGACGGGAAAAGCATGCCTCTCAAAATACTTTTTATCTCTCAATTTAAGCTTTGAGCTCTGGCACCTCTACAAATCTCTGTTTCCCTTTGTGAAGGGCCTATCTATTTACTTTATGCAATTTTTATTTTTATTTGAGTCTTCATCTTCTCTTATAGAGCACCAACTAGGGAGCACTATGATCATACTTGTGCATTGGATGTAGCTAATATTCGAGTGTGTTTCATGAATGGATCAATGATTGAGCATGATGAGCTAGGGATAACTTTCTTTAGTGTTGATATTTTGAAAGACGTGGTTGCTTGTTGATATGCTTGAGTATTGAAGTCTTCATGCCAAATATAGACTATTGATTTGAATCATCTAAAAGTCCAAATGTCCATGCTACAAAAGAAAAGAATATGTGATGAACATGTTAGGCATTATTCCACATCAAAAAATTTGTTTTTATCATTTACCTACTCGAGGACGAGCAGGAATTAAGCTTGGGGATGCTGATACGTCTCCAACGTATCTATAATTTTTTATTGTTCCATGCTGTTATATTATCATTCTTGGATGTTTTACATTCATTTTATAGCAGCTTTATATCATTTTTTGGACTAACCTATTGACATAGTGCCCAGTGCCAGTTGCAGTTTTTTGCTTGTTTTTACTTCGCAGAATATCAGTACCAAACAAAGTCCAAATGCCACGAAACTTTTTGGAGATTTTTTTTCTGCCCAGAAGACAACTTTGGAGCCAAGGAAGTACCAAAGGGGAGGCCCCTGGGGCCCACCACCCACCTGGGCGCCCCAGAGGCCCCTGGCGTGCCCTTATGGGTGGTGGGGCCCATGGAGATCCTTTCCACCGCCTCTCAGCTCTATAAATACCCAAATATGCCAGAAACTCTAGGGGAGTCGACGAAACACAATTCCAGCCGCCGCAAGTTCCAGAACCACGAGATCCAATCTAGAGCCATATTCTGGCACCTTGCCGGAGGGGAACACGATCACGGAGGGGTTCATCATCCTCATTGGTGCTCATCCGATGATGCGTGAGTAGTTCACCACAGACCTATGGGTCTGTAGGCAGTAGCTAGATGGCTTCTTCTCTCTTTTTGATTCTCAATACAATGTTCTCCTCGATGTTCTTGGAGATCTATTTGATGTAATGACTTTTTGCGGTGTGTTTGTTGGGATCCGATGAATTGTGAGTTTATGATCAGATCTATCCATGAATATTATTTGAGTCTTCTTTGATCTCTTATATGCATGATTATTATAGCCTCGTATTTCTTCTCTAAAACTTTGGTTTGGTTTGGCCAACTAGATTGATTTTTCTTGCAATGGGAAAGGTGCTTTGTGATGGGTTTGATCTTGCGGTGCCCTCACCCAGTGACAGAAGGGGTAGCGAGGCACACATGTATCATTGCTATTAAGGATAAAAATATGGGGTCTATTCCTACATGAATAGATCTTGTCTACATCATGTCATCGTTCTTATTGCATTACTCTGTTTCTCCATGAACTTAATACACTAGATGCATGCTGGATAGCGGTCGATGTGTGGTGTAATAGTAGTAGATGCAGGCAGGAGTCGGTCTACTAATCTTGGATGTGATGCCTATATACATGATCATCATCATAATTATTTGCTCTTCTATCAATTGCCCAGCAGTAATTTGTTTACCCACCGTATGCTATTTTCTCGAGAGAAGCCACTAGTGAAATCTATGGCCCCCGGGTCTGTTTTCTATCATATTATTTTCAGATCTATTATTCCAAAAACCTAAAAATACCTTGCTGCACTTTTTCTTTATTTATTTATTTTGTGTTTTTGTCAGATCTATTTATCCAATCTCATACAATTTAATCTATCTTAATACCGAGGAGGGATTGACAACCCCTCTTACGCGTTGGGTTGCAAGTATTTGTTATTTGTGTGTAGGTACCATTTACACACTACAGGAATCAGGCACTTTGCCGTCTGCCATGGCGGACGGCAAAGGCATGCTTGGAGGACGGCAAAGTCCTTTGCCGTCAGCCAGCAGATGGCCCCATGTCCGGCTGAATGAACTACGGCAAAGGGCTGCTTTGCCGTCTGCTTTAATAAAGTGGACGGCAAAGAATTTTGCCGTCAGCCGTCCAGAGCAAGCAGACAGCAAAGGACATGGATGACAGAGGGATAGGGTTAGGTTCGTTAGGTGGCTAACGGCGTGATGTGCCGTCTGCTGGCAGATGGCAAAGAAGCAAAGGTTTTTGCCGTCTGCCAGCAGACGGCAAAGAGTCCAAATAGGCCAGCCCAGGTAGCTGCCACGTGGCAGCTTTGCCGTCCGCTGGCAGACGACAAAGAAGCAAAGGTCTTTGCCGTCTGCCAGCAGACGACAAAGTGTCCAAATAGGCCAGCCCGAGTGCCCCCAGGTTGCACAGGTAGCTGCCACATGGCAGCTTTGTCGTCTGCTGGCAGACGACAAACTTCTTTGCGGTCCGCTGGCAGACGGCAAAGTGCCTGTATTGCCCCTGTTAATTCTATTTTTTCTTAAATTCAATCAATTTCACAGATATATATATATATATTCATTTCAAAATACTTTCAACAAGCATACATATCCCTGCCATATGGATATGATCATCCAACACATATATATACCAAATCAAAAGTCCATATCCAGCATATATATAGCCAACATATCCAACAATTAAGCAAAAAGTCCATATACAATGGTTTCATCCATACATACATATATAGGTAGCAAGTTTCACATTGTTCATCCTACAAAATCAAAACAAAAAGGAAGGACAAGGAGAAGAGTAGACTCCATCAATGCAAGCTTCCGTGATCTGAAGCAAATCTGCAAATTGGGAAAGAAGAAAGTTAAAAGTAGAAGGCTAGAAGAAGAAAACTAGAAGGAGAAGAAGAAGAATTTTTCTTCTCTTTCTTTTTCTCCTCTTCTTTATCTTCTTCTTCTTCTAACTAAGGTAACCTAGGTAATTATGCCATCTTTTAGCTAACTAAGCATATTAAGTCATTTTGGAGGAAAAAATGCCAAGTGTAGGTCATTTTAGAGCTAACCTAGGTAAATAGGTCATTTTGGAGCTAAGTAAGGTTATTATGTCATTTTTGAGGAAAATAAGCTAGGTATATGACATTTTGGAGGTAACCAAGATTATTATGCCATTTTTGACCTAAGTATGCTAAGTATGTCATAAATGAACTAAATAAGCTAAGTATAGGTCATTATTGAGCTAACCTAGGTAGTTATGCAATTTTTGAGCTAAGTAAGCATATTAAGTCATTTTGGAGGAAAAAATGGTAAGTGTAGGTCATTTTAGAGCTATCCTAGTTAAAATCGGTCATTTTGGAGCTAAGTAAGGTTATTATGTCATTTTCGAGGAAAATAAATGAAGTATATGACAGTTTGGAGCTAAACCAAGGTTATTATGCCATTTTTTACCTAAGTAAGCTAATTATGTCATAAATGAATTAGCTAAGCTAAGTATAGGTCATTATTGAGCTATCCTAGGTAGTTATGCCATTTTTTAGCTAACTAAGCATATTAAGTCATTTTGGAGGGGGAAAATGCTAAGTGTAGGTCATTTTATAGCTATCCTAGGTAATATAGGTCATTTTGGAGCTAAGTAAGGTTATTATGTCATTTTCGAGGAAAATAAGCTAAGTATAGGTCATTTTGGAGCTAAATAGGTCATTTCTTAAGCTAAGTACGCATTTGTTAAGCAAAACACTTGGGAAAACTTACCGTCGTCATGGAGGTGAAGGACCGGTCACGCCAGTGGCAGACGGAGAAGGATCGGTCGATGCTTGTCAGGAGGCACGCTACACCAAAGATCATTTGCAATGTCTCGTTAGCATGATGCAACTCAAATGTGAATACTAGTAACTAATGACCATTCAAATGAAACTCACCATGGTCGCCGGAGCAATCTGGGGCATCGGCGGAGGGGTCTGACTGTTGCTCTAGCACACAGACTGCACATTTGGTTTTCACGAGTCAGTCATATTAGTTAGTAATGAAACGAACATTACGTGCATGATTTGGCTAATATGAACAAGAAACTTACCACGAGGAGCTCGTATAGGGCCCGGTGAGACGCGTTGTTCCGATTCCTCTCCTCCTCCAATAGCCTAGCCGTCCTCTCCTCCAGGTCCCTCTCCCTCTTCGCCGCCTGCCTGTTTGCCTCCGCCAGAAGCGCCTGGGTGTTCACTCTCTCTTTCTCAAGAACAACCTGCAACACCACTCCTTGTTAGCATTGTAATCATCGACGGCCGCACACACAATGTAATGGAGGAAAAGGTATCTGAGTCCGTATAACTAACCTCGATGGCGAGCTCCATTGGCCGTGGACGAGGCCTTATCTCAGGATTGGAGCTTGTCTGGCGCTTCTTGATCTCCGGGAGAGTGCTAGGACAACGTATCAGTCCATCCCCAATGGCTATCGAGCCATGGGACCTCCCGCCACCAGATATCATCACCAGCTCTGGATCAAAAGGACTCTGGCTCGGGTTAAAGTCCTCCCCTTTCCTCGCCTTCCCCTCGGATCTGTACTTCATGAGCTTGTGGTGGGAGGAGATGTTGGTGAAGCTCT
Organism: Thinopyrum elongatum; assembly: GCA_011799875.1. Taxonomy (NCBI): domain Eukaryota; kingdom Viridiplantae; phylum Streptophyta; class Magnoliopsida; order Poales; family Poaceae; genus Thinopyrum; species Thinopyrum elongatum. Next base: position 457,590,192 of record CM022299.1, read on the forward strand.
CTGGATGATCGAGGTCAGACTCAGAGAATGCCTTGGCCTTCTTGTACGGGGCAGTATGGGCCATGGCATATAGAGGTCGAACACCCCTGGCACCTCCTTCTTGTTGTGTCACACCTAAAAGAGAGGAACAAAATATTAGTTAAGGGCTCAAGCTAGCATGAAGAATGAAATTGCATGAATCATGAAGCAAACCACATACCCAGTTATCCCTGTACTCATATAGGTTGCAGCTCCCTTGATGGTGTGGCACACCAACCATTTTGGCACGCTTATCCTTGGCCTTGTTGTGGACGGCTAGCCATTGGGGAGAGCACCACTCATCCACCAATGCCTCCCAACAGTCCATCCTATCCACACACCATCTCGGGGGCACCTAAGTTAGTCAAGAGAAATTTCAGCGCTACGCCTATGAATCAAATCAAGGAAACTAAGTACAAGGCCTTAAGAATAGGTAATTACCTTCATGTACTTCTCCTTACTTAGAAACTTGCCGCGGCACTTCGTCTTGGACCTCTTAATACTAGTCGAGGCGTAGTAGTCTCGAACAGCCTGCACCCGAGCCTCGTGCCGTAAGTTCTGAAGTAGGCGCTTGCACTCGGCTTCGACAACCATAGCCGCGGCCTGCTCCTCTCCCTCAAGACACCTGTAGAAGGCCTGCAATCAAACAAGACAACACTGATTAGTACAATCACTAGGTACTATTGATTTTTAATTCTGTAAAGGAGAAATTACCCAAAATGTTCGGATCACAATGTCGGCCACCGTCTCGTACAAGACACCGTCGACCCTCTCCTCCGGCGGGGCTGGGGCAGCCAAGTACAGCTCCCAGCTCAGTGCTAGCTGTCGAACCTGACCCTCACCGGGCAACGTGACCCACCCCGGGAAGTTCTGCCGGCAAAGCACACCAAGGACCTGGTTGGGCCTGTGGACACCAGGGGCGTGTTTCCAACCCCTGCAGTATGACAAGGCCAACGCATTAGATATTAATTTGAAGAAACGTGAAGGCAAAAGGTTAAAAAAGAGTAAATGCACTTACTTCTCCCCATTAGGCGCAATCAACCACCTCTGCTCACGGGTCGCCGGCATGGGCGGGAGCTTTGTACCACCATGCTGGTAGACGTTGCCCCCCTCAACCAGCTCGCCCTGGCTATAGCTATCATCAGAAAAGTGGTCCTCGCCACCATCAGCATGGCCACTAGCCTCCGGAGTCTCGTGGGACGAAGACTCTGGGACCGAAGTCTCGTGGGGCGAAGGCTCGGCGACCAGGCTCGTCGGCCCGAGGCTCGTGGACCGGAGTCCGAGATGGGTCCACGTCAAACGGGTCCACCTCAGACGGAGCAGTCCTGTGGTCGGGTGAATCAGTTGGGGGTGGCGGCGAGGAAGGCGTAGCAGCCTTCCTACCTCTCCCGCCACCACGTCCACCTCTAGCACCCCTCTTCTTCCCCCGACCTCTCCCGGCCGAAGAAGAAGCACCCGCCGGTGGTGTCTGCATACTGTCTATCAGCGCTCTCCAGAGGTGCTGGGGTGGAATGGAAGCACCCCTCCCCACCATCTGTCAACACCTGCAATGACAAAGAGTAAACGAAATTAGTACAACATAAAAAAATTGAATACCTGACATGAATAATAATATGTATATAATTTAAGTGTATCACCATCATGAACATAATAAAAAATTGAATACCTAATAACATGAACTAATTAATAATATATATGTACAGAATAATAATTGAATACCTGATATTACTAATATTAATCTTCATCGTCTATATATGCTCCGAGATCAATAAATGCATCATCATCATCACTATCAGTAATGACGTGCTCATCATCATCAATAAATGCATCAACATATGGAAGGCCTCCTTTACGTAATCGGTCAAGCATTGACAGGTCATTCGCAGTAGTAACCTCTTCTTGTTCCGGCTCAGGGGTGAAGTCAGATTCACTGTCGCTGTCTACTTCAATATTCTGAGGTGAAGTAGAGCGGTTCTTCAAACGTTTTTTGGAAAGACATGTTTCTTGGAAGAATTCTCCTTCATATGTGTCTGGGTTAATGTGAGGTTCATAATCCTCTTCATTGGGGGGAGGTGGTCTAACACGTGGCGGCACTTCATAAACGACATCCCAACCATTGAGATTTGGATCACTTTGACAGGCCAACGGTAGATAGAAAACTTGGGTTGCCTGTTGAGCCGTAATATAGACATCGGGAACATCCAAATGGGTGCTTTGTTTGATTTTGACAAGACCTATATGTTCATGAGACCTTCTAGTCTCCTTCGGCTAGAACCAATAACATTTGAAGTCTATGACGTTTGGTGGGTTTGCACCATAGAATAGAAGTTCATAAATTGCTTCAACTCTTCCATAATACTCGGTATCTCCTTCGCCGATAGCAGAGACACAACAATTTGTAGACTTTCGGTCGGCCATAGATAGCTCTTTGCCATAGGTCCGAAAGCGATACCTGTTGATGTCATATTTGTCAAATGAACGGACCTTGAAGTCAAAACCATTGGCGACTTGTCTCAATTTGGCGTCCATAAACTCTAAATTAGCCTACAAGTTTAATACGAAAGGATTGTTGTATTAGCCACAAATTAGACGAAGAAATGAAATGGTCTAATGGAAATTACCGTTTGTTTGAACCAAGAGATGAAACCGGGATAGCCGCATCCATGCTTTGCCAGAAGCTCATACTCTTCGACGGAATCCTTTTGGATCACCGCTCCATACGAGAATTTCGCGACGTATCGACTGTATCAAATATCCAGGAATAAGAGCAGTTCAAAGGAATTAGAAGTTGCGAAACAATGTACCGAGAACTTACTCGATGTACGGCCGCACTTCTGTTAGGTTGTTGAAGATATACGACAAAATGGTCCGCCATTCTTCGACATCCAACGATAAGGAATTAGAAGCACCGGCTGGTGCGAGCTTCCCTTTGAATAGTCTGAGGTTGGATCCACCCTTTTTACGGTCGCCAGCATTGTACCGAGGCTTCGGATTATGCAAATGACAATTTTTGGCTTCGTAGTGTGCTGTCATGAAGTTTGCCGCTTCCTCAGTAATGAATGCCTCGGCCATCGATGCTTCAATTCTATGTTTATTTCGACATTTTGCTTGAAGCGTCTTCTGCATCCTCGGGCTTGGCGGGGGCGACGGGGCCGTGGTGGCGCCGGGGGCGACAGTGGCACCTGGGCGATGGGGCGGCGGGGTGGTGGGGCGACGGGGCGGCGGCGGGTGGTGGGGGCAGCGGTGGTCATCAGGGAGGAAGAGGGAGAGAAACAGAGAGAGGGGGACGGGGTGGGGCGCGGCCGGTAGTTAACTTAAATGTTTGCCGTCTGCCCCGCCTTTGCCGTCTGCCGTTTTGCTCTTTGTCGTCTGCTAGCAGACGGCAAAGAGGGGGGCCGTTAGGGTTTGCTAGTTAGTGGGCCAACCTCCCTCTTTGCCGTCTGCTAGCAGACCACAAAGAACTGGCTGATGGCAAATATGACCTTTGCCATCAGCTAGTTCTTTGCCGTCTGTTTTTTGGAAGCTGACGGCAAAGCCATCCTTTGCCATCTGCTAGCAGACGGCAAAGAAGTGGCTGATGGCAAATCCTCTAATTCCAGTAGTGACATAGTGTTGCTTGGTTCTCCTACTGGATTGATAACATTGGTTTCATAACTGAGGGAAATACTTACCGTTGTTGTGCTGCATCATCCTCTCCTCTTCGGGGAAATACCAACGCAGATACAAGCAATCAGGCCACCGATGACCTCTTAATCCGTCAAGTCATTGTGGGACCCTCAGTATTAATTTTCATCAAGGGTTAAAAACAACCCTCGACTTCCATGCGCCAGTCAGGAGGCGAACAGTCCAGTGCTCTTTTACAAAAATGCCCCTCTGGGACTAGAAAGCGTACCTATTTAATAGGTCAGGAGCACGACGGGTGGTTTATCCATCCCAATGCAAGAAGCCAGGACCAAACCAAAGAAATCTTGGGACAAATGTCTAGCGCCCCAGGTTCATCCTCTCGCCCTCATGGCCCTCTCCCGGGTGACTGAGCCAGCTACTCATTTTCATGCCTCCAGTTAAGCAACCTCCAAACACAAGGATATCTTCCTGCTGCAGATCACGTATCTATCCGCGTAGGATTAACTTCCGTGAATGGTGAGGCCTTTGCTGAGAACTTCCCTGCCCCAAGCAGGGAAGAGAGGGTATGTTTCATGCCTTTTCTTCTATGAGGTCTAGGCTTCCCCATTCTCCGCTTCTTGAGGGGCTTGCTGGATTTTTACGGGATCCAGCTTCATCACCTCACCCCCGGATCCATATTGCACATCTACAGCTTCGTTGCCCTTTGTGAGAAGTTCTTTGGCTGTGAGGCTCATTTTGAGTTATGCAGGAAGTACTTCTGCCTCATCCCCCGCACCCGTAGGGGATCAATTTTTTAAGTAGGCGGAGCCAAGGTATGGCGTATAGCCGGGATGGGGTATCCCATTGGGACCCCAAAGAACGATTCCGAAGAGTGGACCTCAGAATGGTTTCCTATTGAAGACGTTCCCCTATCCGAGCCAGTTCGAAGGGGTCTGCCTGAATATTCAGACGCTCCTCTAAAGAAGTGGTTCAATTGGCGGCCAAAAAGCCCCTCTCAAGAAGAAACCGCCAAGGTGTTGCGCTTGGCCGCCAAGGTACGGCTGCTGACCCATAGAAAATTAACCATCATTGATGTGATGGCTGCCGCCATCGCTCGATGCGTGCAGCCTCTTCAACAAAGGATGCACCCCCTGTGGTGTTATAATGGGACAAATGATGCAACCTGTTACAGGCGGTAGGGGCCAGATAATCAAGCAGCAATGGCTGCCATACTAGCTGATCTCTTCAAAGGAGAGGAAGAAGAGATTTCCCGTCTAAGGAACAGGGATGGCTATGCGAGCTATAACCCCATAGAATGGGTAAGTTCAACTTTCGTTTCACAGTCCGGACATTACATCCATATATACTAATAGCATTTTTTCCAACAGAACTGGAGACGCCAGGTCGAGACCATCAGTTGCCCTTCTCAAGAATCGGAGAGTCATTACCGTGACGATGACCCAGGATTTCATGATGACCTAGTGTCGTGGTAAACCACGGCCACCTATGGGGCCGTCAGCCCCTTGTGGTTCGGCAGGGGGGATGAGCACATTGCACAAAGAGCGGAAGAACGTAGCGCAGCACGGCAGAGATCACACGGGTAGTTTTACCCAGGTTCAGGCCGCCGCGAGGCGTAAAACCCTACTCCTGCTTTGGTGGATTGATGGTGGATTGTGGTGGCAACACAGCGCTCTTGGCCGGTAGGGTTGCCTCGGGGCGAGGGCAGCTACGCGCGTATGAGTGTACAGGGGTCTGAATCCTTTCTATGGTTGCCATGGCCCTCCTTTTATAGATCAAGGGGTCACCACAGTGGAAAATCAATCATTGTGTACTGATTAGATAGCGAATAGTGCTATCATACCTAACTTTGCAGTCAGAGCAGGGTGCATTAGATGCGCCACTTAGTGTCACATCGTGGCATGCCCGGCAAGCCTTGCCGGGCTGATCGGCCACCTCCTCATCTGTCTGCTTGCCACATCGCTAGACGAGTGTCATTTGGAGCTGATTTCCATAGGAAGTGGCTGCCACGTGCCAAATAACAGCCACTTAGTCACTTGGGGGCTTGACACCGCACCGATCGATGACTTGCGTCGCTGTGAGGTGGAGCGGTGGAGCCTTGGCGCGGTAATTTGTCTTGGTCGCGCCCGACAACCTGCCGGGACAGTCTTGAAGCTTGTCTTCGGGGCCACCTCATCCTCGCCAGGCTCGCCTGCCCGGCAAGGGAGGTTTCTCCTTAGTGGTGTGTTGCATTTAGCTTGTCTTGGTCCTCTTGATTTGCCCTTTGATTCCTCGAAGAGATGTACTCCTTGCTTTGTCTGGACTTGGATGTTGCAACCTTGCTCTTTTAGGCCTGTGCACGGTCTGGGCAACAGACCCAGGGTTTGTTGCACCGACAGGAGCCCCCGGGCCTGGCCCGAACGCGCTGTCGGGCGTCGTCGGGGTAGGCCCTATCCAGTGCACAGGCAAGAGGGTAGCAGTTGCTTGTCCTTTGAGATCTTCTTTGCTTCTTCATTAATCTGAGCCCAGGTCAGTTTCCGGTTCTCCCGCATGTCGCATAACGCGAATTGTAGTGGGAGATATAATGGGCCATGATCTGTGGGGTACCCACGTCCCACGTTCATGGGGCGGTAACCGCCACCCCATTATCCTTCCCGCCCCATGGGCCTCCGCCACGTGTATTGCATGCATTGCGCGAAGTTGGCGGCGGATGCGAAGGGCGCGGGAATGAGCGTTGTGGCAGAAAGCCAGGCGTCGCGGGTTGGTGCAGGGGGTCTGCCTTGATTCCTCGAGCTGTTAATGGCGAGGAGGAGCCAGACTGGGCGAATGGGGCGGCTACCCTCATGGAAAAATCTAGCCCCTACCCCGCTCGCCTATAAAAAGGGAACGTGGGGCAAGGCGTTTTTCCACACATCCTTCTCCTTCCATTCTTGCAGCAGTCCTTGCCAACCATGGTGAGAGGTCGGGGGCGCGGCCTTGCTCCAGTGGCGGCGATGAAAACTTCTGCTCGACAGCGTCTTCCTCCTCCCTCCGAAGGTGCGGGGGCAGAGCCCGCTGTGAGAGGAGGTGGGAGGGGGCGAGGTCGTGGTCGTCACGGCACCCGGGGCCGAGGAGGACGGGGTGGTGCTCTGATTGCGCCCCCACCGGCCGCCCCTCCCCCGATGGAAGTCCATGTCGGAGACCAACCCCTGGAGTTCATCATCAGATTGTACAAGCCTCCGCGCGGCCGCCTCCGTCTCCCCACTCCATTCGCGAGGGCGATGGAGCTTGAACAGTCGCGCGCACTGAAGCTGCACATGAGGGGTTGCGGGAACGACGGCATGCGGGTGGATGCGAATTTTCCTGCCCCTCATGTCATGTTCCTTCGACGCAGCTGGAAGACCTTTGCTCGCGCCCATAGCTTGTGGGAGGGACACATCCTCCATTTTAAATTAATGGAGGCTGACCTGCTCTCCGTTAAGGTCTTTGGGTGCTCGGGTGCTCGCTTAGGGTGCTGCGCGGAGAGCTTGACCAACGACGAAAGCTCCTCCTCGAGCGACAGCGACGAGGAGGACAGTGACGGCGCCGATGGGGAGGAAAACGGCTCTGACTCTAGCTGAACACCAGCCGCACCATCACCGTCAGGCTGGGGCACCAATATCCGCACCTGCACCCTGTTATCGGCAGGGTGTTTTGTCGAGGAGTTGGATGCAGAGGTGCGGATGGCGTCCCGGGCTCCTCCAGCAGCCTTCCAGCTGGACCCCGGCAGGCTTTCTCGCAGGATGCAGCATCGTTAGCCCTGCCACGTCCTGCTGACCCTGGTGGTGGCGGCTGGTGGGCTGTCCCTGCCGCTCTCTTCACCATCACCTTCGCCCGCGCCCTCCCGCTCTTGTTAGGCCCCTCGCCAAGGGGCCTGACGGGGTCAGGCTGGGCTTCTGCCCAGGCACCCCTTTTGCCATCTTCACCTTCCGCCGTAGTGCCTGGGAGGAGAAGGGCAAGAAAGGGCATCACGGGGCACTTATCTTTTTTCAATCTAAAACATGTAGGCACTTGCCAAACTTTAGTCTAAATAAAGTAATCTTCTTTATCTATGTTGGTGTTCTGTAAGATATGTACTTGTTCATCTGCATATTAATGAAAAAGACAAGCTTTGCCGGGAACTTGTGCATGCATCATACTCATGCATAGGTGGAATGCCTCTATACGTTCAAGTAAACAAGTTATCTCCGGCAAGCTATCCTGCCGGTACCCTCGAATTGTTGCCGTGGAGCTAAGCCTGTCGGGCAGAAATCGTAAAGAGGGACCAGCCCCCCGCCAAGCCTTCTCCATCAAAGGCCACTGCGACCATCCTGACCGAAGCAATGTTCGAGTCAAAGGATAGGAGCACCTAAGTTTCGAAGGTGACGAGGTTTTCATACACACAAGTTTATACTTATAGAACATGTAAGGATAAGAAGAGAACTCTGTTTGGCTTGCCGAGGATCGTCACGTAGGCTCATCTTCATTTCTTCTTTTCGGGACCGAGTCCACGGCAAGAACCCTGCAACTTAATGCAGATGAAAATGATGCCATGTGCGACCTCATCTACATGATCATGCTATGCTCATGATATGCTTATGCATGCATGCAAGTTTTGGGGGGCCCCCAGCGCTTCGTTTATTTCTGTTGCTCAGGGTTTGCGCCTGGCTTTGTACAAGGGGTTACATGCAACATCGGCAAGGCCTATACAAAAGGGTGGATGCCGGGCAGGGCCCGACAGCCGCGCCTTACGGGTAGAACTTACGGAGATGCTCAATGTTCCATGGGTTTTGCAACTGAATGCCATCTCCGGTCTCCAGACGGACTGCGCCAGGTCTGGTGACTCGTACTACCTGGTAAGGGCCTTCCCACTTCGGCGTCAACTTGTTTGTACCCTTGGTGGACTGAACACGCCTAAGGATAAGGTCGCCTTCCTCAAAACCCCGGGCACGAACCCTGCGGCTGTGATAGCGACGCAGGGCTTGCTGATAAGGTGCAGCACGCGTAGTAGCCCGGAGACGGTTCTCCTCAAGTAGCACAGCGTCATCACGCCAGTGCCGTTCTTGCGCTACTTCATCGTAGGCAAGCACTCAAGGAGATCTGAATATGAGTTCCATGGGGATAACTGCTTCTGCCCCATAGACTAGGGAGAAGGGAGTCTGCCCGGTAGCTCGATTTGGTGTCGTTCTGAGGGACCAAAGAACCACCGGCAGCTCGTCGATCCATCGCCTGCCACACTTCTGTAGTCTATCAAAGGTTCTTGTCTTGAGACCTCGCAGTACTTCAGCGTTCGCCCTCTTAGCTTGTCCGTTGCTTCTGGGATGGGCGATAGAGGCAAATGAGATCTTGCTTCCGAGGTCATGAACATATTGCATGAAGGCGCGGCTCGTGAATTGGGTGCCGTTGTCGGTGATGATTCGGGCAGGCACCCTGAAGCGGCACACCAATCCTTTCAAAAACTTGATAGCTGACTGAGCAGTCACGTTTCTCACGGGCTCCACCTCTAGCCACTTTGTGAACTTGTCGATAGCGACGAACAAGAACTCAAAGCCCCCGGTAGCATGAGGGAAGGGGCCCAAGATACCGAGCCCCCAGATCGAGAAGGGCCATGATAAAGGGATCGTCTGAAGAGCTTGGGCAGGCTGATGGATGTTCTTGGAATGGAACTAGCAGGCTTCACATTTGGTGACGAGCTCAACTGCATCTTGGAGGGCTGTGGGCCAATAGAAACCTTGCCGGAAGGATTTTCCAACCAGAGCCCTTGATCCAATGTGTGAGCCGCACATACCTTTGTGTACCTCTGCCAACAGTTCCTTTCCTTCCTCCCGGCAAATGCACTTCAATTTCACACCATTGGGCCTCCTTCTGTACAGCGTGTCGTCCATGAACTGATACATACTGGCCCTCCGGGCTACTCTTTCAGCTTCTTCTTGCTCTTCGGGGAGTTCTCCAGTTTGGAGGAAATGGACTATGTGCCGTGCCCAAGTTGGGGCCAGGGGCTCGGCAACAAGGACCAGCGGCACCTCCTCATTCGCAGGAGTGCACTTCTCGACCGCAGGGACAGGTGGTGTGGCGGGATGGTGCAGCTCACTGGTCGAAGGGGAGTTGTTCCCGCCAAGCTCTCGGCCGGGAGCCTCGAGAGGCTTTGCCGGGTGAGGCTTGCCGGAGTCCAACTTCCTCCTCTTTCTGGCCATTGTTGCCGGGGATACAGAGGGCTGAGTCAGATGGAGAACAAAAGTCACTGGTTCCACAGAGAGTTTTTGCGCAGCGCACTTTGACAGATGATCAGCAATGTTGTTTTCCGCACGGGGCACGTGCTCTGTTTGTAATCCATCAAAGCGCTCCTTCAACTTTCTCACTTCCTCGACGTATGCCTCCATCAATGGACTTTGGTAATCCTTGTTGACTTCTCACCACAAGTTGTGAATCTCCGTGGATGATCAGCTTCTTGATTCCCAGTTCTGTTGCAATCCTGAGCCCGGCAAGGAGCCCTTCATACTCTGCAGTATTGTTGGTAGACTTCTCCCGGGGAAAGTGCATCTGGCCGACGTACTTAAGGTGCTCCCCAGTGGGGGCAACAAGAAGCACGCCAGCCCCTGCACCTTGTAGGGAGAAGCACCATCGAAATACATAATCCATTCTTGGGGCGCTTCCTTGCCGGGGATGATCATCTCCAATACTTCTTCATCAGGAGTTGGTGTCCACTCTGTGATGAACTTTGCTAGTGCTCTGCTTTGAATGGTTGACGTGCTTTCAAACTTCAAACCAAAGCTGGACAACTCCAAAGCCCATTCCACAATCCTGCCAGTGGCCTCGGGGTTTCAGAGAATGCGTTGCAAGGGGAAGCGGGTGACGACTGTGATCTCGTGGGCTTGGAAGTAGTGGCGCAGTTTCCTTGAGGCCATGATGAGGCCAAAAATCAACTTTTGCACGCCAGAGTACCTCGATCTAGCTCCTTGTAACAGGGAGCTGACGAAGTACGCTGGGCGCTGCACCACTTTCTTCCTTGCCGCAACCATAGAACCGCTTCCGTTGCCCTGCCTTTCTTCACTCTGGACTGACTCTGGTCTTGCCGGGACGGGTTCGCTTTCCTCTTCAGGGGGAACAGCGGTTGTGGCTGCCGCGTCATCCACTTCCCGCTGCGCCACTAGTGCCGCACTAACCACTTGATTGGTTGTCGCTAAGTATAGCAGCAACGGCTCTTGTGGTTTGGGGGCGACCAAGGTGGGCACAGAGGAAAGATAGGTCTTCAAATCTTGTAGTGCAGCATCTGCCTCCGGGGTCCACTCCACGGGTCCTGCCTTCTTCAAGATTTTGAAAAACGGCAGGGCGCGCTCGGCAGACTTGGAAATGAACCTGCTCAGTGCAGCCATGCATCCAGTCAAACGCCTCACGCCCTTGACTGTCTTGGGTGCTTGAATTTGCTCGATAGCCTTGATCTTGTCTGGGTTGGCCTCTATCCCTCGATGAGACACAAAGAAGCCAAGTAGCTTGCCGGAGGGAACTCCAAACACACACTTCTCTAGGTTCAGCTTCAAGTTGATCCTGCGCAGATTAGCAAAGGTTTCTTCCAAATCCTGGATGAGGGTAGATCTGTCCTTGGTCTTCACCACAGTATCATCCATGTAAGCTTCAATGTTTCTGTGCAGCTGGGATTCAAAGCCAATCTGTACTGCTCTTGCAAAAGTGGATCCGGCACTCTTCAACCTGAAGGGCATCCGTACAAAGTAGTACGTGCCACATGGGGTTATGAATGCCATCTTCTCTTCGTCTTCCTTAGACATGAAGATCTGGTGGTATCCGGAGTAGGCATCCAGGAAGGAAAGCAGGTCACAACCGGAAGTGGAGTCCACAATCTGGTCGATGCGCGGCAAGGGGAACGGGTCCTTCAGGCATGCCTTGTTTAGATCTGTGAAGTCTATGCAAAGCCTCCATTTCCCATTCGCCTTGCGTACCACCACTGGATTTGCTAACCATGTGAGATGCAACACTCCTCTGACCAAACCAACTGCTTCAAGCTTCTTGATCTCCTCGGCAATAAACTGTTGCCGCTCCAAAGCTTGCTTCTGAACCTTCTGCTTGATGGGCCGGGCATGCGGGCAGACAGCAAGGTGGTGCTCGATTACCTCCCTGGGAACACCGGGGATATCAGATGGTTGCCAGGCAAACACATCAATATTCGCCCGCAGGAAGGCAACGACCGCGCTTTCCTATTTGTCATCAAGGGTGGCGCTGATAGTGAAGGTACCATCAGCGCCAGCCAGCCCTGCTGGGACCTTCTTCACAGTAGGTGCAGCAGCTTTGGATCTCTTGCTATTGGAACTCTCCAGCAAGTCATCAACAGGCGCAGCACACTCCGGAGAGGCACGCTTCCCAGATTCCTTGCTGGCGTCCTTGCTAGCTCTGTTCATTTTCTTACTTTCCTTGGCGGGAGTAGTGGCTTCCGCGGCCTCTGCCGCAACTGCCTCCCGGTACATCTTGTCCATGAATATAACTGCGTCCTTCTGATCTGACGGAATGGAAATGACTCCTATCGGCCCTGGCATCTTCAAGGTGTTGTAGGCATAGTGGGATGCCGCCATGAACTTGGCCAGAGCTGGGCGGCCAAGGATCCCATTGTACGGCAAGGGGAGGTCAACCATGTCAAACACGATCTTCTCAGTCCGGTAGTTTAACTCCCCTCCGAACGTCACCGGCAGCGTGATCTTTCCCTTAGGACGACTCCTGCCGGGGTTGATTCCTTGGAATGTGCCAGTAAACTTGAGTTCCTCATCTACTATCTAAAGTTTGCTCATGACCTTTGGAGATATCAGATTCAACCCGGCCCCGCCGTCAACCAACATCTTTGTGACTTTGAGGTTGCGTATTATTGGTGAGACCAACAACGGCAAGCACCCTACCGCGGTGGTGCGGTCAGGGTGATCCTCTTCGTCAAAGATGATGGGCGTGCGGGACCACTTGAGCGGCTTCCGAGAATCTGCCGCTGGCTCCATGGCATTGACTTCACGTGCCCACTGTTTAAGTTGGCGGTGAGCGGGGTGCAGAGATGCACCCCCGTCAATGCACAGGGCGTCAGTGGCTTTCTGGAACTCCTGCTCGTTGGTTTCCTCTTCATCTCCTTCATCGCTCTCATTATTGCAATCCTCCTTCTTACGGCCTCTGGCGGGTTTCCCTTGAGTTTGAGGAGCCTTGCCGGGGCGACTTACTCCACCACCTCGGCCCTTCCCGCCAGCACCATCCTGGTTTTTCTCCTTATCACGCTTCTCATACTCAGCCCTCTGCTTCTTGACGAGCTTCTCAACCTGATGACACTCCTGAAGGTCGTGGCACTTGGTCCTATGGATCTTGCAGTACGGCCCATCACCCTTCCCAGCCTTCTCGGCAGCCGCGGACGCCCGACAGTCAGTGCACGCGGCAACCTCCTTACCGGGGGCCTTGGCCTTGGCCTTCTTGCCGGTACTAGGTGTGCTTGATCCTTCGACGGCCATCACAACTTTCTCCTTGCACTTTTTGTTGCAATTCTTGTTCTTCTTCTTCTGACTGGTGGCGTCATTGTCATCGTCTAAATCGATGTTGGCGCCATCCTCTTCACCGGGAAGTCGCCTTCCCTCCTCTATGCGAGCACACTTATCCACCAGAGTGTATAACTCATTCACAGTCTTGGGTAGCCGCACGTTCATTTTGGAACGTATCCTGCGGTTGCGCACGTTGGACTGGAATGCGGCTATCACAGCTGCTGAGTGGATATCAGGGATGTTCCTATGCACTCGACTGAACCTTTGCATGTACTTCTGCAGACTTTCTCCTTCCTTCTGTGGGAGGAGCTGCAGATGGCTGGGCCATCCTGGTTCTTGATGGCCGCCCGTAAAGGCGCCAACAAACTCATGGCACAGGTCAGCCCAAGTTGAGATGGAGTTCTCCGGCAGGTGCATTAGCCAACACCTCACATTTGGCTTGAGTGCCAAAGGGAAGTAGTTGGTGAACACCTTCTCATCTCTTCCCCCGGTAGCCCGAACAGCGATGGTGTAGATGATCAGGAACTCTGCCGGGTTCAATCTCCCATCGTACTTTTCTGGTATCTCTGGCTTGAATGTGCGGGGAGATGGCCAACGGACTTGTCGCAACTCACGAGTGAAGGCGGGGCACCCAACCTCGAAAGATAAGTACCCACCTTCACCGAAAGTGGGCTCGTCGACGTCAGGGCCATTGCGCCTATCAGACTGGCGGTGGGTGTCGCGGCGCCGCTCGATGGTGATGCACGCGCCTTCCCCTCGCCTTTCCTCCTGGGACTGCTGCTGGTCTCGACGTGCTCGAGGGCCGGACGAAGCCATCGAGACGTCGTCGGGTTCTTGATTGTGTGGCTCCGGCCGTGGCCCCTGCGCAGGCTGCCGCGGAGGGGACTGCACCGTGGGGGTGGCCCTTTCGGCATGGCCAGTAGCACGGGCCGTCGTCGTCTCCTGGGGAGGCCGTGGCGGGCCAGCTCGCTGTGATTCAGGCTTTGAATGGTGGCTCTCCACTCATCCATCTGATCTGCTGCCGGTGGAAATCTCAACAGCAGCTGGGCCCGCGCCATAGCCTCCGAAGCGGTGCTTGGCAGGGATGACGATGTAGACCGTAGCATCGCCTGGCTTTTCATGGTGCCAGTAGTAGCTGCATCGTGTTCTTGTCGTCGTGAGCCCGTCGCCAGGATGGTGTGGTGATGAGGTGGAGGCGCTTGAGGGCCAGTGGATCCGTTCGGCGCATCAGCTAGGGCAGCTCATTCCGGGAGCGGCGCACGTCCTGTGGCCGCGCCCGCGGCGGGTGCAGCCGAAGAGTTGCGATTCGCCCCAGAGCGAGCGCCACCGCTGTAGATGTGCCCTTCAGCTGGGTGGAGAGGTGCAGATAGAATGATTTCTCCATCCGTACCTTGTGGAGCTTGGCCACTGGGATGTTGTTGGTGCTGTCCTTCTCCGGTGCCTTCCACCCTCATTTCAGCCGCAGGGGAGGTGGTGACGATGCCGCCTGCGCCGGCCATGTCCCCCGGAGCGTCCACGTCTCTGTGCGTCCCCGTAGCCCCCATGGCGTCTGCGGCCGCGTGCAATGGGGCCTTCGAAGTGGACGGATGGGCTGCAGCACCGGGCTTCTTCTTGGGCGCCATGGACGATGGAGCCGTCGACGAAGAAGATGATGAAGATGACGCACTGCGTACGCTTCTCGGGTTTGCGCAAGTGCTTCCCCCAACCTGGCACGCCAAAGATGTCGTGGGAAACCATGGCCACCTATGGGTCTATCAGCCCCTTGTGGTTCGGCAGGGGGATGAGCACATTGCACAAAGAGCGGAGGAACGTAGCGCAGCACGGCAGAGATCACACGGGCAGTTTTACCCAGGTTCGGGCTGCCGCGAGGCGTAAAACCTTACTCCTGCTTTGGTGGATTGATGGTGGATTGTGGTGAAAACACAGCGCTCTTGCCCGGCAGGGTTGACTTGGGGCGAGGGCAGCTACACGCGTATGGGTGTACAGGGGTCTGAATCCTTTCTATGGTTGCCATGGCCCTCCTTTTATAGATCAAGGGGTCACCACAGTGGCAAATCAGTCATTGTGTACTGATTAGATAGCGAACAGTGCTATCATACCTAACTCTATAGTCAGAGCAGGGTGCATTAAATGCGCCGCTTAGTGTCACATCGTGGCATGCCCGGCAAGCCTTGCCGGGCTGATCGGCCACCTCCTCATCTGTCTGCTTGCCACGTCGCTAGACGGGTGTCATTTGGAGGTGATTTCCATAGGAAGTGGTTGCCACGTGCCAAATAACAGCCACTTAGTCACTTGGGGGCTTGACACCGCACCGATCGATGACTTGCGTCGCTGTGAGGTGGAGCGGTGGAGCCTTGGTGGGGTAATTTGCCTTGGTCGCGCCCGGCAGGCCTCCCGGGACGGTCTTGAAGCTTGTCTTCGGGGCCACCTCGTCCTCGCCAGGCTCGCCTGCCCGGCAAGGGAGGTTTCTCCTTAGTGGTGTCTTGCTCATTTAGCTTGTCTTGGTCCTCTTGATTTGCCCTTTGATTCCTCAAAGAGATGTACTCCTTGCTTGGTCTGGACTTGGATGTTGCAACCTTGCTCTTTTAGGCCTATGCATGGTATGGGCAATAGACCCAGGGTTTGTTGCACCGACACCTAGAGACGTCTATCGATTTTGAGGATGGGGTCTTCTTCCAGGAAAGCCTTGACGGTTCCAAGGTGGCCCTTATAGCCGATCACCTAGGGGCCCTCCCCTCTTCCTCTATAAGTAGCGAGAAGGCCTCTTCTCAAAAAGGGTGTTTACCTCGCTCCACTTCTAGTATGATGACTTCAACTCCTAAGGGTCACCGTAACACGCGCCGAACACCAACGGGAGCGGTTCCGACTATATCAGCATCAACCAACAATGGAGCTTCCAAGCGCAAGGCGGCCGCGGGAGCTGCACCTCCGGCCAAGAGGTAATATGTTTGAGTTTATAATTGAGTCATCATCAATGTAGCCGCCGCGGGTGCTCGTAACATTATTGAGACCTGCAGAAGAAGTGTACCGCCACCACCATCCGAAGACGGCCAGAAGGTGTCAGGGCGTAATCCCGAACTGAGATCCTCAGCGCGGGCTGGGGTCAATGTGGAAGATTTTGCCGCAGACCAGCCTCTGGAGGATCCTGGGGATGTCTCGGTTACCAATTCCGAAGTTGAAAGTTCACTGACGGCGGAATGAATCCTTGCGTCATGCAGCATTCTCTGACCAGGAATTCAATGCATTTAATTCGGTAGACGCATACCTCGAAGCAGCCCGAAAAGGTCTAGAGGGCATTGCCAACCTCTTGTCCACCAACACGCAGGTACGAGATTTGTTTTGAAAACCGAACATAAATCCTAACCCAATAGCCCCCGAGCCTTGGTTCGGGTGGGACGGCCGATTTAAGGATCTAAGAGTATATTTATTTGTGATATTTTTAGGCCTCGAGGGAACAGAATAAGAAACTGTCTGAAGACCTCGAGCTAAACCGGACACAGTTGGCTGCTGCAAAAGCCAAACTAGAGGAGGTCAAGAAGTTCACTAGTGAAGCCCATGGTGAGAAAAAAGCTTTAAAACGCATGAATTATTTAGGGTACCTTGTTTAACACAGGCTTCCCTTATAGCATCTGAATCCATAGGTCAACTACAAAAGGACATTGACGCGGCCAAAGAATCTCAAGGGTACGCCGAGTCACAACATGAAGCCGGCTGCCGAGTATTGACACGAAGCCATGAGGAAAAGAACAAGATGAAGGCGGAAAACCAACAACAGGCCAAAGAAATCGAGAGTTTGAAAACTCAATTGGCGCAAGCCCTTGAGGAGAACCAGAGATTGAAAGACGGCATGTTTGGTAAGTGATATTTCAAATTATGCCCACGAAGATATTTGTAATGCACGAATGTAAAGGACATGCCATGCCTTGTGTTAGGTCTCCTGACCGGGCACCCTCAAGAAGAAGTTGACTCGTTTGGGGGAAATCTTTTAAAGGAGTTGTCCATCATCCACGAGCGAGCTCGGAAAGCTATGAAGAGCATGGTCAAGGCGTTGTGGCCGACCGAGACGCCTCCAAAAGGGATGGCCGAACTGGCCAATCGTTTTAAAGGAGCTCAGCGATGCTTTGAGTTATGGAAGATATCGGTCTGCTAGGAGGGAGTGCGGGAGGCATGGGCAATAGTGAAGACCCATTTTACCAAACTCGAGCCAGAGCATCTGGCTCGTGTTGGACCAGCAGGGCCGGATGGGCAAGAAATAGCTCTTCATTTGGTATATGACCAAGTGATGCCTGCTGCTCGGTACTCCCAAAAGGACTGTGCCCTAGATAGCTTGATAGATAATATTGACAAGGAGCAGGGCATTTGATTCTATGTATCTATGTACTTTACATCAAACATTCTCTATCCGCACTGTAAATGTTGTCTTAACTGGCCATCGGCTTCCGCCTCCCCGGCCAGTGGTCGGGGAGTGTTTCGTACTATGTGACCTGAGGCAGCAAGAAATCACTTCGGGTAACCAAGCAATCCAGCCATTTGGTGTAAACAGAAAAAAGCGCGTGCGGAGAGTTATGTTATATTACTTTTTAACGTAAGAAACATCTTCCAAAGAAAATAGTTCCTCCATGGGTTCCTTTCTTCGGGTTTGTCATGTTGACCATAGACGTTGTATCCAAATACCTACAGTATGCGGATGTTAGTCATTTTGGGAACAGAACCCCAGGATTTTGGTGGTGAACACCCAATTATTTTCACTTCTCTCGTGGCCGATCCATTATTTTCTTAAGAACGCTAGCTTTCGGCTTCACCCGTCTGAGGTACGTATGTGGCTGACCCGGTCGTAGCAATCGCAGAGGTGCTCCCTTTACCCCCTAGCCGAACAATCGGGAATGTAGGGGGTAAGCACAGGAGCCAGGCAAGCCAGCTTGGCAAAAACTTAAGTCAAATTGGTGCATATGATGGCTTGAAATGGTACGGGAAGGTTGCAAACACGACAAAGGCGAATATGTGCACAAAAAGTATATTGATTAGCTTCTTTAAAGGAGGCCCCAGGTAGATGCAGGTAGTACATTTGAAGATGTATACTTAAAGAGCCTAACGCAGTTCGGTTTATCCAAACATAGCCTGGGAGGTGCTAACTCCCCAAAAAGTAAAAATAAAAAACTATAACAAAGAAAAGGCTAGTTAAAGTGACGACACCGGGCTAGCCATAGAAGCGTCGAAGCCGAGCTGCATTCCATGGGTTTGGTTCGAGGTGCTTGTCCGCTAGGTTGCAAAGACGATATGCTCCTCCTGCTAGCACTTCATCGATTATGAAAGGACCCTCCCATTTGGGCGAGAGCTTGTTCTTCTGCTTCTCAGGGAGACAGAGGACGAGTTCGCCTATGTTGTATGCCTTCGCCTGAACTTCTCTGCTCTGGTAGCGCCGGGCCTGCTGTTGATAGAATGTAGAGCGAGCCCGAGCTATGTCGCGCTCTCCTTCCAGGGCGTCCAGGTCATCTTGCCGATCCAACTCGGCTTCCTTTTCTTCGTACATGCGCACTCTAGGTACGTCATGAATGAGGTCGCATGGGAGGACTGCTTCTACGCCGTACACCATGAAAAAAGGTGTATATCCCATTGACCGGTTGGGGGTGGTGCACAATCCCCATAATACGGAGTCAAGCTCCTCCACCCAGTGGCAATCGGATTACTTCAGGGAACTGACCATACGAGGCTTTATGCCACTCATGATTAGTCCATTGGCCCGTTCGACCTGTCCGTTGGTCTGTGGGTGATACACCGAAGCATAGTCGACCTTGATGCCTATGTTAGCGCACCAGTCTTTGACTTCCTGGGCTGTAAAATTGGATCCATTGTCCGTGATTATGATGTGAGGAACACCGTAATGGTGCACCACGCCGGATATAAAGTCGATGACTAGTCCGGACTTTGCTGAGGTTACTGGTTTTGCCTCGATCCATTTAGTGAATTTGTCGACCATAACCAGTAAGTATTTCTTTTTCTTGGTCCCCCCCTTTAAGTGGTCCGACCATGTCTAGCTCCCAGACCGCAAAAGGCCAGGTAATCGGTATTGTCCAGAGAGCCGTGGGGGGCATGTAGCTTTGATTTGCAAAAGGCTAGCATCCAACGCAGTGTTGGACTAGAGTGTGTGCGTCTGCGCGAGCGGTGGGCCAGAAAAACCTTGCTCGGAAGGCCTTGCTTACCATGGCCCGAGCCACCGCGTGGTGGCCGCCCATGCCAACGTGTATCTCAGCCAAAATTTGTCACCCCTCCTCTTCAGATATGCATCTCTTGAGGACTCCGGTAGTGCTTTTCTTATACAGCTCACCCTCGTGGACCTTGTAGGCATTAGAATGTCGGACTATGCGTCGTGCCTCGGTCTAGTCATCGAGGAGCTCTTGCCGTCGAAGGTAGGCAAGGAAGGGCTCGGTCCATGGTGCGATTATAGCCATGACTTCATGAGTCGAAGGTGTTTCTTCGAGCGCCGAGCCACCGATGATGTCATCGTCTGCTCAATGTCCGGAGGGACGATCTGTTCGAGGCCATTGGTGGCCGCGTCCTTGTCCACGTCCTGCCACACCACAGATGGCTTGAAAAGCCATTCTAAGAAGGTGTTCTTAGGGACTGGGTCATGTTTAGCGCCCATGCGGGCGAGGACGTCCACAGCTTGATTGCTGTCTCTGGAGAGATGGTGAAATTCTAACCCTTCGTATTTTAAGGACGACATTCCGATATGCCGCCATTTTTGGGTCTTTGGCATCAAATTCGCCGTTGACTTGGGAGATGGCGAGGTTAGAGTCTCCCCGCACCTCGAGCCGTTGTACGCCCATTGACATTGCCATCCAAAGACCGTGCAACAGGGCCTCGTATTCGGCTGCGTTGTTAGAATCCATGTACATAATCTGTAGTACATACCAGATATTGTCACCCATGGGAGACGTAAGGATCACCCCAGCCCCCAGGCCGGCTAACATCTTGGAGCCATCAAAGTACATTGTCCAATGCGAGTATGTACTATATTCCCAGGGGAGCTCGGCTTCTATCCATTCGGCCAGAAAATCGGCCAAGACCTGAGATTTAATAGCTCGGCGCAGTTTGTACACAATTTCGAAGGGAAGGAGCTCTATGGCCCATTTGGCAATGCGGCCTGTAGCGTCTTTGTTGTTGATAATGTCATTCAAGGGCACCTCGGATGCCACTGTGACCGAACACTCTTGAAAGTAGTTTCAGAGCTTTCGGGATGCCATGAAAACTGTATAGGCAATCTTCTGATAATGTGGATACCAGGATTTGCACGGGGTAAGCACTTCCTATACATAATAGACTGGCTTCTTCACCCGAAACTTGTGGCCCTCCGCTTCTCGTTCTACCATGAGTACCGCGCTCACCACTTGATTTGTGGCCGAGATGTATAATAACATGGGTTCGCCTACGCCGGGTGCTGCTAGTATAGGGTTGCCTGCTAGTAGTGTTTTTATTTCCTCCAGTGCAGCAGTTGCTTCATCGGTCCACTTGAAGTTTTTGGTCTTTTTGAGAAATCTGTAGAGTGGCAGTGCTTTTTCACCCAGGCGAGAGATAAAGTGGCTTAAAGCTACCACACAGCCCACCAGCTTCTGGACGTGTTTCAGCTCCATGGGTATTGCTAGCTGGGATAAAGCTCGGATTTTAGCCGGATTGGCCTCTATCCCCCTGTAGGAAACAATGAATCCGAGTAGTTTTCCGGCAGGAACCCCGAAGATACATTTGTCTAGGTTAAGCCGTATATCGTAAGCCCGCAAATTTTTGAAGGTCTGGCGGAGGTTGTCCACCAACTGGCTGACGTGTTTGGTTTTAATGACCACGTCGTCTACATATGCCTCGACTGATTTGCCGATTTGGTTTTCCAGGCATGTTTGAATCATGCGCTGATATGTGGCGCTTGCGTTCTTCAACCCGAAGGGCATTGTGTTGAAGCAAAATGGCCCATAGGGGGTGATAAAGGTGGTTGCGGCTTGGTCGGACTCCTTCATCTTGATTTGATGGTATCCAGAGTAGGCGTCGAGGAAGCACAGTGAGTCGTGTCCGGCGGTGGCGTCGATGATCTGGTCTATCTGGGGTAAGGGGAAGGGATCCTTAGGGCAGGCATTATTTAGGTCTTTAAAATCGACGCATAGCCGCCAGGATTTGTCCTTCTTGGGCACCATGACCAGATTTGCCAACCACTCGGGGTGTTTTATTTCTTGGATGAATCCGGCTTCAAGTAATTTTGCTAATTCTTCCCCCATGGCTTGACGCTTGGGTTTAGAAAATCGGCGCAGTGCCTGTTTAACTGGCTTGAAGCCCTTGATTATATTCAGGCTTTGCTCCGCTAGTCTTCGTGGGATTCCTGGCATATCCGAAAGGTGCCAGGAAAATATGTCCCAGTTCTCGCGCAGGAATGTCCGCAATGCTTCATCGACTGCGAGGTCCAGCTGGGCTCCAATGGACGCTGTTTTGTTGGGATCCGTTTGATGCACTTGGAATTTGACTATTTCGTCAGCTCGTTTGAATGATGTGGATTTGGACCTTTTACTGAGGACCACGTCATCCATGTCCACCTTTGCGCGAAGTGTCGTTAATTCCTCGGCTGTGAGAGCCTCGGATAATGCTTCGAGGTCAAGCGACGTTGTTTTGTTTTCGGCTCGAAGGGCTCTACCCGGATCGCTTGCGATTGTGATCATGCCATTGGGCCCTAGCATTTTGAGTTTCATATACCCGTAATGTGGTATGGCCTGAAACCTTGAGAATGCATCGCGCCCCAATAGGGTGTGGTATCCGCTATTGAAGGGTACAATGTGGAAGAGTAGTTTTTTGGACCTGTAGTTCTTGGGAGTGCCGAATACTATGTTGAGAGTGACTCGTCCGGAGTAGCACGCCTCTCTGCCGGGGATAATTCCTCGAAAGGTAATGTAGCTCTGTTCGATGCGAGATCTGCCGAACTGCATTTTGTCAAGGGTATCCTCGTAAATGAGGTTTAGACAGCTGCCTCCGTCCATAAGCACCTTGGTTAGTCTAAAGCCATCCACTATAGGGTCGAGGACTAGTGCGGCGGGTGCTCGAACGGGGCGGGCCCTTGGTTCGTCTTCTTCGTCGAAGGTGATTGGTGTATCCGTCCATGGATTTGCAGCTGTCACCTGGTGGACTTGGCCGAGCTCTCGAAGGGCTCTTTTCCTCTGATTATTTGAGGAGAATGTCTCGTAGATCGTCAGAACATCATTGTACGGGGGTGTTGTTGATCGTCTACTAGGGGGTGTGAGTCCGAGGATAGCTTCGCCACTCTTGGCCACCTGCCTGACCACCCAACAAGCTTGAAGCCTGTGGGTTGGATTTGTGTTCAGCAAGACGGAGTGTATGGGGCATGGTTTATCCAGTAGCTCATCCAGGACTGTTCTGGGTCCGGTGAGGGATCTATTCTTATTTTCGGCGGGCTCATGTTTGGGCGACCGCCGTGGGTATACGCTTTTAGCCTGAGCTTTCCTGGGTTGCTCGGCATGGGTTGATTCCATGCACATTTGTTGTGCTTTCCAGGCACTTTCCATGGCGCAGTATTTGCGTACCAGGTCCGATAATTCAGTGAAGCTTTGCATGTGCCGATGGGTGAGGGCATTCAAGATTCCTTCGTCTCGGCAGTTAAACCGAAAGGTCGCTATGATTTCTTGGTCGCAGCAATCCGTCATCCTGTCTTTGACCAAGAGGAATCTAGCCCAGAAGTGTTGGACTGTTTCTCCGGGCTGCTGCTTTACGTACATCAAATCCCATACGTCAGGATTTCCCAGGGAGTGTTCCGGCAGGAAATGATTCACCGAGCTTCATTCCAAACTTTTCGTTCCAACGGGTTGCGTATCAGGAACTTTGGTAGCGGTGTCCAGCACCCTCAGAATATCCGGTATGCCAAGTTCGGAATCCGGACTGTTCGCATACTGTCGCGCAGATTCGAGGTCATGTTTCAAGTCGAGGCTTGGTTCCGGGCTCTCTTCGGGGCGAATATCGGACACCGGGCCCGAAGCCTGGGCGAGATAATCGCAAACCTGGACACAGCTTGTTTTTAGCTTTGGTGACTGTGAGCCCTGGGCTAGGTCCTCAATGGTGGCGACGAGGTGCGTGATGGGTGGGATATAAATTTCCCTGTTATCAGGCTTAAGCCCGATCTGATCGTAGACCAAGGATTGGCCGTCAGAGATTCCCATGGCTTGGATTCGGTCTAGCAGATCATTCAATGATGAAAGGTCTGTCGGGTCCATGCCATCCGAATATTCGGGACTGACCCGTAGTGTAGTCGCTCCGGGGACGTTCAAGGTTGTGCCCAGGTGGTGTTCGGCCGGAACTAGCCCGGTCGAACTGACGGGGTTGGGCTTTAAGGCTGGGCTCCATACGACATCAGTCCCTGTTCAGTTTACCACTCCCAAAGTTAAGGCATCGGGATCAGTAAGTTTTTCAAGGGGAGCTAAAAAATTTGCTGGAGTAAGATCTCCGCGGGAGTCGGCGGTGAACTCTAGGTTCCCGAACCTGATCTCCTGACCGGGGGCGAAGCTTCCATCCTGGCCGAGACGGCCGGTTGGATCAGCGCGTAGTACGACACTGCCAAACGCGAAAATGTTGCCGGGGACGAAGATGTCCCTAGCGTGGATGGCATCATTGATGAATAGGCGAGCCATTAATCCTTTCCGCGACCCAACAGTGGAACTCCCAATGAAAGCACCAATGTCGGTGCCAAAATCGGCGGATCTAGGGTAGGGGTCCTGAGTTGTGGGCCTTGGATCAACAGGGAACAAGGGACGAAGGACACTATGTTTGCCCAGGTTCGGGCCCTCTCTAAGAGGTAAAACCCTACGTCCTGCTTGATTATATTGAAGTGTATAGGATGATTACAGAGTCGATCTACCACGAGATCAGATGAACTAAACCCTAGGCGAGTAGGATGATGGTCGTCGTTCTAGCCTCTACGGCTAAACCCTCTGGTTTATATAGACACCAGGGGTACTAGGGTTACACATGGTCGGTTACAACAAGGGAATAAACATGTCGGATCTTCTATCTTGACTTGGAGTACACACCAAGACACCAAAGATCTCCTGTCCGGATATGACGCCGCCTATTAGCCCGGCCTTCCAGCAGTTGTAGTGTGGCCCACCTGTCCGTCCCATGAGAGATAAGTCAGCGGCCCGAGAACCCCCTAGTCCTGGTCTCCCTCAAAGGGCACACAAAACGCAAATTTATTTTGAATGATTAGAGTTGGCACATGCAAATTTACTTAGAACGGCATGGAAATACCACATATAGGTAGGTATGGTGGACTCATTTGGCACAACTTTGGGTTTAAGAGTTTGGATGCACAAGCAGCATTCCCGCTTAGTACAAATGAAGGCTAGCAAATAGATTGAGAAGCGACCAACCAAAAAACAAAAACGGTCATAAACGCGCATTAAACATAACTAACACTGAATAATGCACCACAAGTAGGATATAACTTCGTTGCATAACTATTGACTTTCATGCATGCATAGGAAATCACAAACCTTAACACCAATATTCTTACTAAACCACAATTACTCACCAACATGACTCACATATTATCATCCCCATATCGCAAAACTATTGCAAGGAATCAAACATATCATATCCAATGATCTTTTCATGAGAGTTTTTATTATATCCCTCTTGGATATTCATCACTTTGGGACCAAATTCATATCTTGTGCAAATTACCATTACTATTATCAACTCCCAAAAAGATATAAGTGAAGCATGAGAGTGCAAATATTTCTTCAAAATTTAATCAACTCTCAAAATAATATAAGTGAAGCATGAGAGCATATGTTTTTATTTAAAACATAATCACCTACCGTGCTAAAAAAGATTTAAGTGAAGCACTAGAGCAAATGCCTAGCTCAAAAAAATTAAGTGAAGCACATAGAGCAATTCTAACAAATCATGATAAATGTATGGCGCTCTCAAATAGGTGTGTCCAGCAAGGATGATTGTGACAAACTAAAAAGTAAACAAAGCAAATACTCATATAATACATGACGCTCCAAGCAAAACTCATGATATATGACGAATAAAAATATAGCTCCAAGTAAAATTACCGATGGTTGTTAGAAGAAAGAGGGGATGCCTTCCGGGGCATCCCCAAGCTTAGTTGCTTGGGAGTCCTTGAATATTACCTTGGGGTGCCTCGGGCATCCCCAATCTTAGATTTTTTCCACTCCTTATTTCTTCATCCATCGTGATCTCACCCAAAACTTGAAAACTTCAATCACACAAAACTTAAGGAAACCTTCGTGAGATTCGTTAGTATAATAATGCAAATCACCACTTTAAGTACTATTGCAAACCCATTCATATTTTATTATTGCATTATACCTACTGTATTCTAACTTTACCATGGCTTATACCCCCCGATACAATCCATAGATTCATCAAAATAAGCACACAATGCAACAAAAACAGAATGTATCAAAAACAGAATAGTCTGTAGTAATCTGAACATTGACCATACTTATTTAACTCCAAAAAATCTGAAAAATTAGAAAAACGTGGGCAATTTGTATATAAATTATGTGCAAAAAAATTCAGAGCAAAATCGCATTTCTGTGAATTTACAAAATTCCAGAACTGGGCACAAAAGTTTCTGTTTTTTAACAGAATCAAGTCAATTGTCACCCAAACCATCCTAAAGGCTTTACTTGGCACAAACACTAACTAAAACATAAAAAAACACAATCATAACAGTATAATAATTGTGTGAACTCAAGAAAACAGAAAATTAAACAAGAAAATTAAGATAACTATTGGGTTGCCTCCCAACAAGCGCTATTGTTTTATGCCCTTAGCTAGGCATAATGCATAGTTTCAAGTATTTTCATCTTTGGTTTTAATAATCTTTGTAGGAGTTTTCTCAAATCTAGGAGGTTCTTTACGTTTTCCATTATTCTCAGATAAATAAGCAATTTTAATATCTAAGATATCCAAACGCTTGTTGCAAAGGGTAATCAAAGTATTAGTGCGGTTGAGGTTTCCACTAATGTTTTTAAGAGGTTCATTAGATTTTTGTAACTCAACCAAACTTTTATGCATCTCACCCAATTTGTCTAATATTTGAATTACTTCTTGCGTAAGAACAAATCCCTTTTATGGGGGTCGAACTCCCAATATGCCTTCTATTATTTCATAAGTAGTGTTAGCATCACATTCAATAAAATTACCTCTTGCGGCAAAATCCAAGAGTTGTCTATGAGGCATGGTTAATCCTATGTAAAAATTACGAAGCAAATTTTTTACATCCCCTTTTATAGTGCAAACACGGTAAGATTCCATTAATCTATACCAAGCATCTTTCAAATTTTCTCCTTGTTTCTGTTTGAAGTATAGAACTTCAAAATCCGGTGACAAAGGAGGGATAGTTATGCTAGTCATAGCGATAAGGCAAGCGAGCAAGCAAACAAGAAAACATGCAAAAAGGCAAAAGAAAAATATTTTTGTATTTTTGTAAAAACTTTTTAGAAATGGGGGAGATGAAAACAAGAGGCAAATGGAAAATAATGTAAATGTAAGGAGATGAAAGTTTATGCGTAGGTATTTGATAGATATTGATGATGTTTCCCCGGCAATGGCGCCCGAAATTCTTCCTGCTACTTGTGAACTGCGTTGGGATTTCCCCGAAGAGGAGAGGATGATGCAGTACAGTAGAGATAAGTATTTCCCTCAGTTAAGAACCAAGGTTATCAATCCAGTAGGAGAACCAAGCAACACCTTGTTAGCAGCACCTGCACACAAACAACAAATTCTTGCAACTCAACGCGCAAAGGGGTTGTAAATCCCTCAAAGGTTACGAGCAAGATTAAATTGTTTAGTTTTGATAGATAGATCGGACAAAAATACAAAATAAAATAAATTAATTAAAAATACTAGTGAGGTATTTTTAGGATTCTTATATGATAAAAAATAGACCCAGGGACCATAGTTTTCACTAGAGGCTTCTCTCGAGAAAATAGCATACGGTGGGTAAACAAATTACTATTGGGCAATTGATAGAAAAGAAAATAACTATGACGATATCCAAGGCAATGATCATAAATAGGCATCACGTCTGAGACAAGTAGACCGAAACGATTCTGCATCTACTACAATTACCCCACACATCGACCGCTATCCAGCATGCATCTAGTGTATTAAGTTCATAAAAAAAGGAGTAACGCCTTAAGCAAGATGACATGATGTAGACAAGATAAACTCACGTATGAATAAACCCCATCTTTTTACCCTTAATAGCAACGATACATACGTGTCATGTCCCCTTCTATCACTGGGATTGAGCACCGCAAGATCGAACCCATTACAAAGCACCTCTTCCCATGGCAAGATAAATCAATCTAGTTGGCCAAACCAAATCAATAGATCGGAGAAGAAATACAAAGGTATATTAATCATGCATAAAAGAGTTTAGAGAAAACTCAAATAATATTCATCGATAAATCTGATCATAAACTCACAATTCATCGGATCCCAACAAACACACCGCAAAAAAGAATTACATCGGATAGAACTCCAAGAACATCAAGGAGAACATTGTATTGAAGAACAAATTGAGAGAAGAAGCCATCTAGCTACTAACTACGGACACATAAGTCTGTGGTAAACTACTCACGCATCATCAGAAGGGCGGCAAGGTTGATGTAGAGCCCCTCCGTGATTGATTCCCCCTCCGACGGAGTACCGGAAAAGGTCCCGAGATGGGATCTCTCGAGAACAAAGGCTTGCGGCGGCGGAAAAAGTATTTCATTGACTCCCCTTTTGGTTTCACGATTTTAGATAATTTATATAGACGGAGCTAGGTCAAAGGAAGCCTCGTGGGCCCCATAAGGCACCAGGGCGTGCCCTGGTGCCTCGTGGGCCACTGCTCCATCTTCTCGTCCCCTCCCGAAGCTTCCAGTGTCTCTTATGTCCAGAAAAAAATCACCAAAAAGTTTCATGGTATTTGGACTTCGTTTGGTACTGATATTCTACAAAACCAAAAACAAGCAAAAAAACAGCAACTGACACTGGGCACTAAGTTAATAGGTTAGTCCCAAAAAATGATATATTGTTGCTTGAAATTGTATGTAAAACATCCAAGATTGATACTATAATAGCATGAAACAATCAAAAATTATAGATACGTTGGAGATGTATCAACCGCATTACATTAATTCTCTCCTCTCTAATTCTCTCATCTCTGATCCTTTTACAGTTTTCAAATAAAGACACCTCAAGTAAGTAGAAGAGGAGCTTGGAGCATTCAATGATGAGATGGTAAGAAATAAACACAAGATTGACACTAAGAAAAGAATGGAATAGAGAGACAAAAATCATATAATCCATGGGATTAGTCCAAATTCAGAGTAAACTTAATTAGTGAGGCCACTACTTTTGTAATAAGAGTATCGTACATTAACTGTTAGTGTGAAAGATCATATCAGCTCATGTGATATGCGCCTACGGCCTACCGTAGGTTTTTCTTGTATGGTGACTTTTGAATGTTAATGAGTGGCGCTTGAGTGAATTGAATTTGCAATTTCTTCTTGTGTGCAAAGATAAGATGAGTTCTAACTCTTTCCTTGTAGTATGCTTTAACCTCAAGAAAAGCAATTTCCTGGAGATGCATTGGCAACTTCGAGATCAACATGCACATGTACAACAATCCAACAATCTTGTGGATTCGTGATGTTGTTTGAATTTTGGAAACCAGTAGATTCGTTTTGGAAACCAGTAGATTCGTGATGTTGTTTGAATTTTATGTTTGAACTATGTACTCTGAATAATATTTATGTTTTTACAAAATAAAACCCCATATCTATTATAAAGGGTCATAATTAAGAAGTACAAAGGGCCCTAAACATAATAAAAATTATATCGAAGAACCTGCACCACTGAACGACCACTACCGCCGCCAGAACAAGCCGCAGACACAACGTTATTGGCGCTCCCCCGCCGGAACCAACTTGACATTGTCAAACAGGCAGAAGTCTATGTGCATGTGCCACTAAGGATCGGCGCCTCATTGAACCCTTGAATCGGTCTGAAGTGCTTGACACCAAATCTCACCGACGTGCACGCACGACAAGAAACCCTGACTTCGATGCTCCATGGGGCAGGAATCTACGAAGGAGTTCTGTCGACTCCATCTCAGTGGATGCACTAGAGGAGGATTAGCTAGAAGACGAACTCGAAGATGAAGCACCACCATCCATCGAAATGTCGCCCCTGCGAGAAGAAAAAACCTAACCTAAACTGCTAGCCAGAGCCGAGGCACCAGGATCCCGCTCTCCTCCCCCGGCCGCCTGAGCGGCAGGCAGACCGACGAATCTTTGAGGGGATGACTGTCTTAGCCACTGTAGACAAAAGGAGGGAAAGAGAAATACTAACGGGGACAAATAATATTTATGGTTGAAGCATGTATTTTTTCTGTGGACGGATCCTTCTCGGTTCAGGACAGGTGTGCATCCGCCGGGATGGTACTTCGGAGGGAGAATGGTACGGTGATCTTCGCGGCCTACATATACTGTAACGACACTTTAGAAGCGGAGATCCATGCGTTGATGCGAGGTATGACGTTGGCCATCTAGCACTCAGACAAGCCTGTCATTGTCCAATCAGATTCTTCAAATGCCCTGGCCACCCTCAGGGCTAGATCGGCCTATGTTCATTTAGATGCTGAGATCAAATCTCTTATGGTTGGTAGAGAGTTGTTCCACTTAAGATTAGTAGAGATCAAATAGGGTAGCACATCACCTGATTCATTATAGCCGTATCGAGGCTTGTAACGCGGTATGGTTGAACTCGAGCCCTTCGTGTTGTGAGGACTTCATGTCTCGAGATTATACCCTATTATTATGAAAAATAAAACTCTCTTTAACCTCGCAAAAAAAAAAATCAGTTGAAAAAAATATTATAAATGGCAAAATCTTGGGGCAGATAAGTGGCGGAAGGAGAAATGGGGGTGCCGTTGCCCCGACAGACAAATGGGGCTCGACCCGCTGCTGTCCGCCTCTCCGGGGACAAATGAAGGCCCGAAGATGCTGGGGTTGTTTGAAACAACCACACCTCCGATTATATACGCCATGCGCGCTTCGTCTAGAACGGTACCTAGAAAGCCGGGGAGATCTTTTCCCTGAGATCTTTTCACAGACATATTTTTTCTGGTGAGGCTCTTCGCCGTCCCCTTGACCTTCTAGAAGTTACGGTAGGTAAAAATACAAGTGTCGAGTAAGCACCGGCTCTAGTGGAAAATAAGCACTCCATATCCCACGAGAAACTCAACGCGCGCGACCACCCGCATAGGCGCACACTGAATGACTGAACTCAACATGCAACCACATGCACGGGGCTTCTACTGGCGTACACTCACTGCCTCACTAAACTAACTCTCCTGGCTCCCTTGTGAAGAAGACTAAACTAACTCTCCTACATGCAAGCACGCACTTGACTCCATCCTAAGAACATGGACACCGTTTTAACATCACCTTTCTTCTCCCTCATCCCCGTGGATTCCATGGGGAGAGAGTGAGGGAGCTGAGCAACGATGGCAGGAGGAATCTCTTCTCCCGATTTCCTGCGACGTAGCTGATCGTTCATCTATGAAACTGATTCTCGTGATCGAAGATCTGATCGGTCGAGCCATCGAGAGGGAAAGGGGAGGCTCGCCATCGCGGTCGTGTGATCCTGTGCCATCGGGTTCCTGTTTCCTCGTCATTCGGCTCCTGCGTTCACGCCGCAAAGGTTTGTGTGTATCGCCTCTCCCCAATGATTTAAGTTATATACTCTTACCATGAGAGGTTTTGGATTTCGTTCTCTCTGCGTTTAGGTATTTCTGTTCTCTCTGGCCGGCATCCGAATTTATCTTCTGATGGTAGCATCGGAGATGCCATTGTGTTTGTGTATCATGAGTCTTGATCTGATTCTCTTCCTGATAAATTTGCTTGTTTGGGGTTTTGTGGAACCGGACTTTGATAGTTCTGTGCCATCCTAGGATTCTTATTGTTTTCTCTCTGCATATGATGAGCAAGTTTTTTTCCCTTAGTTGTTTGAGTAAGATTGCATTATCTGCCGTGTAGTTACCAGAAAAGCAGCTGATCAACATGTGGAAATGGGCTTGATTTAAGTGCTAGTGAATAGTCATGTTAACTTCTCACTGATCGCTGGTGTGGTTCTCCGGCACCGTGTATGTGTTTATTAGAACATGATGGTGCGCATTGCCACACGCCCACGTCCGTCCATTTGTTCAATATATAGTGATATAACTTTTGCAAGATGACAAATCATTTAAATAAATATGAAAAATAATTTGAAAGTCCAATGTGTAAAATGGACACATACATACATATATACTCTCTCCGTTCCTAAATATTTGTCTTTTTAGAGATTTCAAATGAACTACCACATACGGATGTATATAGACATATTTTAGAGTGTAGATTCACTCATTTTGCTCCGTATGTAGTCACTTGTTGAAATCTCTAGAAAGACAAATATTTAGAAACGGAGGGAGTATATACATACATACATGCATGCATATATACATATGCAAGAAAAATACAACCGCGTTAATACCATTGTCCATGATAAGGTGAGAACAAATTATGGAAAACATTGTACAGCAATTCTCATGCTTTGGTTAGTCGCATCGGCCTCCTCGCACTTACCACCAGAACGCAGGCAGCCCCGTCGTGACTCTTCTGAAACCACTCGTGGGCTGGGCTCAACAAAAGGACCGATGCCTCCTCTACAAAATGCAGGATAGTTCAACATATATGAAAAAGATGATGCATCATAATTCTTTAATTCACTATGCTCCCTAAGTTTGAAGCTCTCACAATCAATTGCCGTATACAGTTTGACTGGGTCATCAGCTCGGTGGATCCCTTTGGTGAGTGCACGGGATTTTGAGTATAAATCTCTATAATTTCTAAGCTCCCTGGTGAATACGCTTGTTACACCTAGCCCGGTTTGATGTCCCCGTGTCGCTCCATAGTGCGTGTCGGCTTCCCAAGGGTTGCTTAGTTGGGGTTCTGGGGAGAGACGAGAAGGGTTGCTTTGCTAATTCTGTTAGTGCGACCGAAGGCTGTGGCGTCGGATGATGGTTGTGTCGCTGCACCTAGCTCTATCTTTCTCTTGTTGGTTGCGACTTCCCTTCCCAAACCTCTCATCCTCTTTGAGTCCGCTCTAGATACTCACTCTTCCACGACCATTGCATCAATGAGATTGGGCAGAGCGTAGAAGCTGCCCGCTCCTCCATGTTGGACCTCAACTGTTTCAGCAAGGCCGTCAAGCCTTTGAACCTGTGTAATGCCGCCATCGACACTTCGAACCTGTGTAATGCCGCCATGACAAATGAATGATGACGTGGTCTCGTGGGTGCTGATTTTGGTGGTGCGGGTACCATGGCAAATGAGTTGGGGAACCTCCTCGAGTTCAGCCTGCCAAAGATGAAGGAGGTGAAGAAGAACAAGTTCAGTGTCGGTGTAATGGAGCCCAAGGTTGTGGTCCACATCACTGAGGCCACCAGAATCTCTTGTCAGTCCAACCAGTATGTGTAGGAACTGCTTCATGATATGCGACTGCATTTCAATTAGTTTATCGACCATCCTTTGTTTTTCCTTTTGTTGCAATCCTTTTCTTAGTTTCGGTTTGGGGATAGGCCAGGAGCAGGGGTTCTGTCATCCTGACATGTGAGATTCGATGTTGATGACCTAATTTAGTTGGTGGGTTTTGGGCGACGTGTTTCCGTTTTGGTTTTGTGGATTTGGGGCGTTATGGTCGTTGCGATGGTGCTATGGTTCATTCTTGTGTTGGAGAGCGCATGCGGTATGTCTCTTTATTAGTGGCGGTGTCTTAGGGCTTTGTCTATTGTTGTTGTTGCTCTGCGTTTGTTCTCTGGTGTCCTTCAGTTTCTTTGTTCCTCTGTTGACTAGGCCTTTGTTCTTCGTGTATCTAGTTGGCTCGTGTTCTGCTAATAAGAGGAGCACTTATGCAACCTTAGGATGATTGCTCCATTTTTTCTAAATGGCCACAACATTAGCTAGACACATGATAAACAAGTAATTACCAGAGAGAAAGAAACTGACATCTTCAGATTCATTTGAAAAGATGGTGTTGTATGCCAATTTTTTCTTAGTGACTATACTATTTTAGTTTGGAAAGATGGTGTTGTATGCCAAAAAAAACATCTTAGTTCTATAACACATCATCAACTTTATTTGAGCATATTATATATGTTTACTGCCACTAAGAAAAAAGTTGATACCCTCGTGTCATGGTATAATCAATGTCTCACTACTAGGAAAAGGCTAATTAGTGGCGCACCTGTTTTGGCCATTAATGACGCACTACAGGTGCGCCATTATCATCACGCCACTAGTAACTAATACTAATGGCGCACCCCTGGTGCGCCATTAGTATACCAGACAATAGTGGCGCACCAGGGAGTGCGCCATTAGTATGTCAAACAGTGCGTCATTACTATGCCTCCCATGGGGCCATATTTACCTTGTGCTCTGGGTTACTAATGGCGCACTTCTAGATAATGCGCCATTAGTGTGTTTATTGCAGTGCGCCACTAAAGTGCAGTATGGTGCGCCACTAGTATGAATATTAGGAATTATTTTTTTTACTTTTCTGATATTTGCACAGGTTACAAAATATATTACTGCACAGAATATAGACAGCACAACATATAAACAGCAGATTTATCGAATACAATAGAAGATTAGTCTCCGAATACAATTCATCATATTAGTCTCCGAATTCAAAATACCGAACAAAGTTAGAACATTACAAGTCTCGAGACCGCGAGTAGCGAGTTTGTCTTCACATTACAAGTCGATATCGATCATCTAAACTACCATCACATAGAAGAGAGCTGCGGTCACGATGAGCATCATCGCGATGAAACTGGTCTTCATCCGGTTCCTCCTCCGCTCCCTCCTCTCTCCCGCTAGATAGCGCGCGTATCTAGCTTCCGCCTCCGCCCTAGTGGTGTACCCTTTGTAACTGTTACCGCTGAAACGGTGAACCTGTCTCTGACACTCCTCCCAGTCGTCGTAGACTCCGGGAACCTTACCCTTGTACACGACATACGACGGCATCTCTATGCACTAGACAAACAAAACGTTAGTAGCAATTCACAGACAATACATAAGCAATATATAAGTATGCAACAAAAGGATCGAAAGAGAAAAGCAACACATTAATAGCACGATTCATGGTCCTACTAATAAATAGCATCGATTACATATAAGTTGAACGATTGTCCAAACTAAAGAGACATACAAGTTCATTAAAGTTTAATTACAACATGAGCTAATCGATATTTCAGAACTACATAGCATCACTACTTTCGACTCGACTCAGGGACCGGAGCGTGGATGAAGCCGCCGTCTTTCGTGATGGTCATGAAATCGCGGGCGTTGTCAGCCTGCATTTGTAGCGTTGTTTCTATCTCACTGTTGGACGGTTGATATCTGAGGTAGAACTGCCCCGAGGTACGAAGGACATCTTGATGGATGATTTCCGCAAACTCCGAGTGGATGCGAAAGAATTCTTGTCTGATGTCCGCGTCCTGGATTGCCGACAAGCGTGCGGCCCAATTTTTGAGATTATTTGGTAGCAGAAGGTGATTATGGTCCCGTATGATCGCCCGCATGTGATGGAGGACGTAGTAGGCATCCTTCTGACTGCCAGACGGCTGCTTGACGCAGAGGAACGTCGTATTGTGGGTGAACACGTGCTTGCCGTACCTACGAATTGGCCTGCTGAAGGTGCCTCCAGATCTGGCGTAGCCGGGAAGAGCTTCATCAAGAACTTTCTTGATATTTGTGTAGTCTTTCTTCGACTGACGGTCCGAGTCGAAATACGTGGCCGTGGAATATTTCGGGCTTAAGAGGATGAGTGTGCAATGTGTGTCACTGCACAAAACACGGAATGTTAGAAAAAAAAAAGAATGATCGAAATCTAAGAAATCATATGTTACGAGGCGGTGAGGGGATGACTTACTCGGGAAAGTAAGGCACGAGGAAGTTATCCTTATCTAGGTTTGCCAGAATGACGCCTTCGAGGTATGAACTCGTGACTTGCCGGTCCCCAGCGCTGCCCAAGATCTTGGCACGCATGTAGAAGGGGTCGACTATCACGATGTCCGGGGTCTTGTCTCTAATGATCCGCATCTCCATACTCAGCGAAAATAGCCGAATGAAGGTGTAGTGCAGTGGATGAAGGTTAAACATAGCGAAGATGTCATCAAACCGCAGGACGATCATACCCCCGATGGTGCTATCGACAAAGCCCTTGCCCTCTGGCACCTTGGCCACGAAAACCGGGTATGCCACATTATTCTCGGAGAGACGCCGCTTCTCCAAAGAAAGAACACTGTCATGCAGACTCCGCATAGCACCGATTGCAGCATTGAGCAGATTAGTCGGTAGCATCGGCCTACCCGCCACATGCACCCTTCTCGAGATATCCTTAGGTGAAGGTGGCCCGTCCTGAGCACGGATCGTACTCGGTGCCGGCTGGCTCGCACCTTGTTATTCTTTCTTTTCCGTCCCTTCTGCTTCTTCTGCTGTAATGGGATCGAATTCTGCTCAGAGACCACCTTCTTGAGTGTGTTGGGGCTGATAATATTTCGCACCTCGGCTATCTGAGGCTCGGTGAAGGCGGCAGCTGGGGGCGTCTCCTGAGAACTGAACGCTAGACGACGCCTGTTGCAATTGGGTTTCTCCGCGGTACCAGCTAGATCGCGATCGTCTTTTGCAGGGTTGGGTTCTTGAGAAGGAGGCCCCAAGAATTCGTCATCGTACCCATGTTCGTTGAAGTACTTATCGACGTTGGTAAATGTACCGTCATCGTCGTCCGGATCCTGTGCCATATGCATGTCCGGATCAGCTGACGGCGGTAGCGTTGCGACGGTCTTGCCATGGCTTGGCGCCGGCAAGACTGGCGGTGTTGTCTGTGGAGTGGTGTCCCCCGCCCCCAAACGAATCTGGCTCTTCGGCCAAAGCAGGGCCAGCGTAAGCAGGCGCTGAGGGTCATCACATCATCTTCGTCGGCCCCAGGGGGTCGAAACGGAGGTAACAAGTCGTCGCAGCCCCACAGCACCCGAACCAGTTGAACCCTATACACGTTGGGTGGCATCGGATTACCGTGGAACAGGCGGTTGCCCGGTTGAACGATTCTGGCCTTGGCGACATCGATCAACTCGCCGTCCACGAAGTGCAGGAGAGTGCATGGAACGTCGGCGGCGCCCTGCGAAAACATGTAGGGCGTCAGGGATGCCCAGTCAAAGGCAAGGAGATGAAGTCATCGGCCGAGAGGCTTAATTAGTTACCGTGATGGCGTCGAGCTCGGCTAATGTCGAGGCACCGCCAACGGCGGGCGTGCAATTGACGGAGGGGCCGCTTGCTGCCGAGGTGCCGGCCGGCGTATTCTTCCCACACCCGGGTGCATTAAGCTGCAATGCCGGCGCTGCCACGGGAGACACCAATGCCGCCTCCGCCGGAGACACCAATGGCGCCGCCGGCGCGTTGCGCGAGTTGCTGCCCGTGAAGCTGGGAATCGAGGGCGGCCCCTGTTGGCCGCCCGCAATCCACGCCTGCAGCCCAGAAACCAAGGTAGGTATAATGGCGGTGATCGTCGCTCCCAATTGGTCTCGCACTTGCTCTTCGACCATCTCCGGAATCCGCGCCACTTGTGCCTTGAGTTGTTGAACCTCGCGCTCCTGGCTTTTCGAGCTGGCCGTCTTTCTCTCCTTTCGCCCAGCGGTATAGTATTCCGACCATTTCGTGGACAAGCCTTTGCCGGCCACACGACGAGCTGACGACGGCTTACTGAGCTTATCCTTGTTTTTCATTACGTTCAACGCCCTATTTAAAGGGGTGTCGAAAGGGGAGCTCTGAGACGACCCCGCGCTACTGCTTTCAGTTTCCTGTGGAAGGAACGTGAACCATTTAGAAATTTGGCTTCATTAATTAGAATGCAACCATATGGAGCTAATTACGCGGGGGTGTATTCCTTACCAGAACACGCTCAAGCGCCTTGGTCTTCGGATCCGTGGTAAGCTCCTTGGTTACCGGGTCAATCTTGTACCGGGCCCTGACATAGTTCCTGGTTTGCTTGTCACGGTATTTATCGAAGCGGGGCAGTAGGCCTTGCTCGGCACGCTCCGCGTCCTCCTTGTCCCATATAGGTTCCGCCACTCTGTAACCGCCGGGACCGAGTGTGTGTTGTCCTAAGTTCAAGTCCCGCATATCTTTCCCCCACTGACTTGATTCCTCGGATGTGGTGCTCTCGCACTTGATCTTGAACTCCAGGTAGTCAGCTTCGCTGATCAAAGGATTTTTCTCCTTGATCTTCTCATAACTATCACCTTTGTCAATCATTCTCTTCACCGCGCCTCGCCAAGTAGCCAGGGTCGTGCTCATCTTCGTGAGGGCGGCACTGTTCACTTTATTCCCTGAGAGGCGTGTGTTTGCGAAGTCACCGGGGAACTTGTATCGTTCATGCAGCTTCGTGAAGAGGAGGTTGCGCAAATTCCCTCGGTCACGATGCCTTAGGTTCTCGGTGTTGATCGAGACGGTGCTTCGGAGAATGCACCCGAGCTGTCCCGCATACCCCTTGACTAATTCTTTGGGCGCCGTTGGATGCCCCTCGGAGGACACTTCAGTAAATTCCTCCTTGACGGTGCCGAGCACGTTTGGGCGCCGGTCCTTCCGTTGCCTCTTCGGTTGGCTGCCATCTGTGTGTGCGCTGCCATCATCAGTGGTGGCATCCTCGGCGGCACCATCAGTGGTGTCATCCCCGACGCCACTAGGGGTTGTGTAGTCAGGATCGGTGTCTTCCGCGGCGTCCTCATAGCGGTGAGGTTCTTCCTCCATCTCCTGGGACAGCTCCCAGAATGCCTTGCCCGAACCGCCGGCCTCATCATTGTGGGCCATCTTTCGCTCTAAATAGGAAAAAAGTTTGGTCAAAAAGTTGGTTATTTTCATCACCGAGGCATCCTAAAAGCTAAGCTTTTATCATTTAGGGTTTGTCGACACCGAGGCATCCTAAAAGCTAAGCTTTTATCATTTAGGGTTTGTCGATGCCGAGGCACCCTAAAAGCCTAAGCTTTCATCATTTAGGTTTTTATCGACACCGAGGCACCCTAAAAGCCAAGGTTTTATCATTTAGGGTTTGTCGACGCTGAGGCACCCTAAATGCTAGGTTAAGTTTTCATCATTTAGGGTTTATCGATGCCGAGGCACCCTAGGTTGACTGATATATATGGGTATCTTCTAATAATATACCCTATCAAGAAAAGAGAAGGAGAATTCTAAGTTGG
Source organism: Thinopyrum elongatum (assembly GCA_011799875.1). Classification (NCBI taxonomy): domain Eukaryota; kingdom Viridiplantae; phylum Streptophyta; class Magnoliopsida; order Poales; family Poaceae; genus Thinopyrum; species Thinopyrum elongatum. The sequence goes on from CM022299.1 coordinate 457,628,688, forward strand.
GCCTAATCACTTGGCTCTATTGCCACCTATGGCAGTTGCATATTAGTTGTGCAAAAAAATTTAAGAGCGGGCAGTAATGAATAATATTTAATGGGATACCTCAAAAAGCTAATCTAGTATCTCCATTTAACAGTTTTCAACTAGAAAGTGCACAAAGTGCAACAAACAGATTATTTCAACCCCCCAAACAATAATGATAACATTCTTTTCCTGAACTATAAACGACTCATGGTTTCGTCTGTCCACACATGAATTCAGCATATGTGTTTAATGCAGCAAGAATAAAGGGGCAGTTGATCCTACTTAATTAAGTACTAAGATACCCCGGCCCATGCATTAGTCGCAAGTACCCCATATGTCCTATTTTTAGCAAAGTCATGCTAAAATTCATGGAAAATTTCAGCATGACCTTTGCTGAAAATAGGACATATGGAGTACCCGAATTTACCGGAACGGAAGTTAATCGACATTCTGGCAAACTCAAGGGCCTCTCGGGGTACCTACAAAATCATCACGACACGATTGTCGGAGACAAAACCCAGCAAACTAGCAAAGTTACTGACGTGTTTACAGAAATTGTTTTCTGTAAAAGATGATCATCATCTTTACAAGTCTTTCTCAATGTCTACAACTATCAGACCATCACAAGTATCAACAGAACATGTCTACAACTATCAGACCATCACAAGTACCATCATTCAGGCCATCACAAGCATAACAGAGCAATGGTGTTTTCTTCAGTTACCTTTGATCTGGCTGCTCGGAATCCACTGACCTTCAGATCCGCTGACCAATCCACTAACCTGCTGTAAACTGTACATCATTGTAAAAACACAGTTCATTTCATTTTATTTGTAAATAAATGCAATTTGTAACAAATTGTTGTACAACAATATATCTTCTAGCCATGAAACCCTACCCTGATTCTCCTTTCTTCCTCTTGCCGAAGAGAAGTTGGCTGCAGAGGATGGTCCAACTCAGATCAGCCTGCAGAAGTTCATTGTATAATTCTGTTTAGTTCCAAGCATATACGAATACTCTTCATATAAGGCCAGCACCAACTGGTATATTGGTCTGTTTTAAAATAATAAAACAGCAGTAGTTCAAGAAGTGCAAATTGCAGAAGTTTGAGAAAGCACTAACTGGAAAGTCTGGTGTTTCCTTGAAAACATGAAAGGGCCTGACTATGCATACAATTTTACAACAAGACATCCACCATACAATTTTTATTAAAGGAAAAGACTTAAGTTAACTTTAATTAAAGTTTCAGTTAAAGTTTAAATTAAAGTTTCAGTTAAAGTTTTAGTTGATTTTAAAGTTAAATTAAATTTTCACTTAAAGTTTCAGTTAAAGGAGAGCACTTGCTACTGGATTTTAGGGCTATTGTAAGCAGTGCACTACTGCACTATTGTTCATACTCCTGCACTATTGCACTACTGGAATCCTCCTTCAAACTACCACAAGCAGGAATACTGATGCAAACCCTGGAACTTGCAAGCAGTAGCAGGAGTACAACAAGACAAGAAGATGAGACAATATGGAGGGCACAAGACAAACTACTGAAAAGGTTTCTTTGTGCTGTACTCCAAAATTCTTTGGAGAGAAGAGAAGAGAAGAGAAGATAAAGAGAAGAGAGCAAGTCCTACTCCTCTTATCCTCTACTGCAAGAAGAGAGAAAACAGATGCAGGAAGAGTATACTGTAACTGAAAAAGTTTCAGTTAATTAACTGAAACTTAACAGCAGCAGCAAGTGCTACACTATTGTTGTCCTACACTAAACTAATACAACCAAACAAATTAATTGAAGAAAAACTACTGAAACTATACAAGCACTACAGTCAGATTACACAAAAGTACTGATGCAAGCAGTACAGTACACAAAACTTGCAAACTTACAAGCACTACTGCAACTTAATTAAGCTACTGGGTAACTGAATCTGGGTAACTGAATCAGTACTACCTAGGGAGTAAGGTAACTAGTGGAGGAGAGGACAGTTGATAATCCATGTGAATCAATCAGAAATTCAAAATACAGTCTTTTTAGGCAGCAGTAACATTCGAAATAGAGGAAAGGAGTAGAGGAGGGAGGGAGGGAGGGAGCATTTACATTCGTTGACGAGGCGGTGGTTGGCGTCGCGTCAGAGATGCAGACCGTAGAAGGAGGAGGACGCCGGTCGTGGTCGTGGTCGTGGGCCGGCCTCGTGGCGTCGCGTCGGCTGTCGAGGGAGATGAGAGACAGAGCGGGCGTTCGTTGTCAGCTGTCGATGGACTACGAGTAGCCCCGCCAAAGTCTCCACCTCCGAGCTCCGGCTTCCTCGTCACGGCGGCGGAACGAGGTGCAGCTGCCGGTGGGGTGGGGTGGGGCGGCTGCGGCGAATGGGGTTGGGGCGCGACGCAACCTAGCCTAACCTAGGTTGGAGCGGGGGAGGGTGCGGGGGGTCGGCGGCGGCGATGGAGTGGGGGAGGGTGCGGGGGGTCGGCGGCGGCGAGGGGGATCGAGATGGAGGGCGATCTCTGGCGCGGGGGGCGAGGGGGAAAGGGATAGAGGGGGGAAGGATAGCAATGGCGCACCTCCCAGGGGTGCGCCATAAGTACATCCATAGCAATGGCGCACCACCGAGGGGTGCGCCATAAGTAATTCATTTGGGAATTGGTAAAACATTTATGAATACGAAAAAATATCATCAAATTTGAAAAAATATTCATGAATTCAAAAAGTGCCCATGAAATTTAAAAATATTCATGAGTTTAAAAAATATTAACAAATTCAATACTTTTTGTGAGTTAGAAATTCAATACCATAATAAACATAAATAAATATTCATGAGGACTAGAACAGAAGAAATATCATTTCAAAATGTCGAAATACAATCGAGAAATGAAGACTACGATTTAAATACAATCGATCTTAGCTAGCTATCTTTTCACAATCTTCTTGCCCTTCTTTTTCGCAAATGGAGTTCTTCTGTTGAACGGACGTCCTTTAGGTAGGGTGGTCCTGCTTCTTCTTGTGGTGTATGGCACTTCATCGTCGTCATCATGTTCCATCTTCGGGTCGCCGTACTTGTCGAAGTCTTGCTCATTGGCGACTCAATCCATTCCGATGATCTTCCTTTTGCCTCTCCTCACGACAACACGACTGGGCTTTGACGGGTCGGTAATGAAGAAGCATTGGTCCACTTGGGAAGCCAGTACCCATGGCTCATTTTTCGCGGTGATGTTTGCGCCCGCGGTCTTGGATTTGGCTTCGGGTATAACCATGGTGGTGAAATACCGGTCTTCTTTTAGGACGCTCTTGGCCCATCTGACACGGAACATCGGAACCTTCTCTCCAGCGTAGCTCAGCTCCCAGATCTCCTCGATCCTTCCGTAGTATCTGTCCTTGCCGTTACCGGTGTAGGATTCCATCGTTACCCCAGAGTTCTGATAACCATCGCTCTTCATGTCCTTGTCCTCGGTGTAGAATGTGTAGCCGTTGATATCGTACGCCTCATAGGTCATCAGGTTGTGCTCGGCGCCCTGTGACAAGGTGAATATGAGTTTTTCTTCCGCGGAAGAATCCTCATGTAAAGGGTACGACAGAAGCTTCTCCTTGAACCAACGCGTGAAACATGAGTTGTGCTCTTTGATTATATCTCCGTCCGTCCTCTGTTGGCCTCGGTCATTGTACGTCTTCTCAATAAAGGTTTTGTGCTCTACCACCCAAGGATCGACCACGTCTATGTGTTGTAGCGCGACTAGGTTTGCTCTTTCAAAGTCGGCGAGTCGACCCTCGAAGTCGACATGCATTTCGCGGCGACCATCGCGGTGACCCCATCCAGCGAGCCTGCCGAGGTGCCTGTTGACGGGCAGACCAACGGGGTTCTCGATGCCTAGATAATTCGTGTAGTAGGAGATGCACTCTTCGGTCAGAAAGCCCCTGGCTATGCTTCCCTCTGGACATGACATGTTGCGAACGTATCCTTTGATGACACCATTCATCCTTTCAAACGGCATCATGCTGTGCAGGAACGTCGGCCCGAGTTGGATGATATCCTCCACGATATGGACCAGCAGATGCACCATAACATCCAAGAATGCGGGCGGGAAGTACATCTCAAGCTCGCATAGTATCACCACGATCTCTTCCTGTAGCCTTCTGAGTTGCCTCACGCCAACCGACTTCTGAGAGATGACGTCGAAAAAGTTGCATAGGCCAAATAGCGTTTCACGGATGTGCGCGTCCATGATCCCACGGATTGCAACTGGAAGTATCTGCGTCATCAGCACGTGACAGTCGTGAGACTTCATCCCACTGAACTTCTGCTTCGCTGAGTCTAGGTATCTGCTTATCTTCCCCGCGTAACCGTAAGGAAGTTTTACTCCTACGAGGCAGGTGAAAAACTGCTCGATCTCCTCCTGACTTAGAGTGAAGCACGCGGGAGGGCAGTCATTTCCGATCTTCTTGGCCTTTTTGCCTTTGCGACGACTTTCCGTGTCCGTCGCCTCATCATCGTCATCATCATCATCATTATAATTAGCGTGAAGCTCCTCCCTGATGCCCATTGATTTCAAGTCTGCCCTTGCTTTCGGCCCATCTTTGGTCCTCTCTGGCATGTTGAGCAGGGTACCAAGCAGACTCTCGCACACGTTCTTCGTGATATGCATGACATCAAGGCTGTGAGGCACACGGAGGATCTTCCAGTACGGCAAGTCCCAGAAAACCGACCTTGTTTTCCATACCTTCAGCAGCGGCTCTGGCGCCTTTCGCTTCTTTCCCGGCGGTGGGCACTCTTTCCAATTTTTCAACAGCTCGTTTATTTCCTCGCCGCTCCTCGTACGCGGGCGTCTTCGGGGTTCGGTTTCACCATCGAACAGATCCTTGCGTTTTCTCCATGAGTCATCGTCGCGAAGCCACCTTCGATGTCCCATGAACACGGTTTTCGAAGACCCGGGATCTCTATCTAGTTGGCGATACGTTGTGTCATCCATGCACCTGACGCATGCACGAAATCCGTGGACCACCTGCCCCGCGACATATCCGTAACCGAGATAGTCTTGCACCGTCGTGAGCAGTGCGGCTCTCATAGGGAAATATTCTTTCTCTGCGGCGTCCCACGTATTGGCTGGCGTTTTCCACAGCGTGTCTAGCTCCTCTTTCAGCAGCCCCAGATACAGATTGATGTCGTTCCCTGGTTGTTTTGGCCCTTCAATTAGCATACTCATGTGAATGTACTTCCTCTTCATGCACTTCCAAGGGGGAAGGTTGTACATCCACACAAACACAGGCCAAGTGCTATGTGTGCTTCTCTGGCTGCCAAACGGATTGACTCCATCGGTGCTCGCGTCCAGCACGATGTTCCTTGGATCGTCCCCAAATTCTGGGTATTCGAAGTTCAACGCTTGCCACTGGCTCACATCCTTAGGGTGACTCAGCATCTTGTCTTTTTTATTTATCTCTGGATCATTTCCGTCATCTTCTCGCTTCTTCTCCTCCCTATCCGCATGCCAACGCAGGAGCTTTGCTGCCTTAGGGTCCGCGAAATACCGCTGCAGACAAGGAGTGATCGGAAAGTACCACACCACTTTTCGAGGAGCTTTCTTCCTCTTCTTGTATTGAGTGACGCCGCACACCGGACATATGGTAGACTCCGCGTGCTCGTCCCGATAAATGATGCAATCGTTCATGCACACATGGTATTTCACGTGCGGTAAATCCAGAGGACACACGATTTTCTTCGCCTCCTCGAAACTGGTCGGGCACTTGTTCCCCTTGGGAAGACGTTCGGGCCAGAATGACATGTTCTCGTCGAAGCATGCGTCGGTCATTTTGTGTTTTACCTTCATCTCCAGAGCCATGAGCGTTACTTTTAGGCGGGTATCCTCGGGCCTGCATCCTTCATACAATGGAGTAACCGCATCTATCTCCAGTTGATCCAGCTTGGCTTTCTCTCGGGCGGCAGCTCTTGCGTTATCCGTCTGCTTGAGAAGCAGCTCTTGAATATGAGGGTCCTGCACCCAGCCCATCGATGGTCCATCGTCGTCTGCTCCGGCATCTTCATCTTCATGATCATGCCCTTCGTCTTGATCTTCCTCATCATCATGTCCGGCATCTTCTACATGATGATTGTGTACTGCATCACCGTCGTGATCATGTCCCGGAGATTCTTCGTCTTCTCGCCCGCCCTCGCCGCCGCGGTTGTCTTGCTGCCCTTCCTCATTTCTTGCCCGGCCCCCATGGACGACTTCATAGTCATCTTCATCACCTTGCCACCGATAGCCATCCATGAAACCACGCAAGAGCAGGTGGTCCCGCACCTGTCCGGAATCCGGGTCCGTAATAAGGCTCTTCAGCTTGCATCTTCGACACGGACATCTTATCTCCGTCTCGTTCTTTTGAAGCATCTCGGCCTTCGCGGAGCTCAAAAACCTATTCAAGATGCCTTCGGTCATCGTGCGGACCATGGTCGCCTGCGGGGTAGAGCAAAACGATATTTTAGAACCAAAAAAAAAATTTGGCATGACTTTGCCTAAAAATAGGACCAAAAAGAATGCATAATGCCAAATTCTCGCGCGAAACGGAAATGAATCAACATTCCGGCAAAATATTGGCAACTATCGCATTTCAAATACCGGTACCTGCAAACACAAACATATGCAACACCACAAACATATGCAACACCACAAACATACGTAGATCTAGGCCATAAAAAGTGCATGTGCACGTTGTTGGAAGGAAAAAAAAGTAGATCTACAACATAATGAAAGCTTTCCCCTTACTTACCTATCAAAAAAAGGAAATTTAACCACTTAATTTGGGTGAATCTATGGTGCAAATGAGGTGAGGAGGAGGAGGCAGCCGAGACAAGCTTGGAGGAGGAGATGGAGAGAATGAAGTGGGGAAAGTGAGTGTGGTAGGTGGCTGTCCAAAATATCTAGCTGCTCTCAGGTTACCAATGGCGCACCACCTAACAATGCGCCATTAGTAACCCTGGTTACTAATGGCGCACCTGTTACGTGGTGCGCCATTACTAGTTTTGCAAAAAATAATAAAAATAATAATTGTTAGTAGTGGCGCACCGTGGTTGTGGTGCGCCATTACTAGTTTATACCCGGGTGCGCCATTACTAGTTTTCAAAAAAAAGTAAAAAAAAATTTGTTAGTAGTGGCGCACTGAGTGTGTGGTGCGTCATTACTAGTTAAAACTAGTAATGGCGCACTATGCCGTGGTGCGCCATTACTAGTTTTGGAAGAAAAAAAATGTTAGTAGTGGCGCACCGTGGGTGTTGTGCGCCATTAGTGATATGGACACTAATGGCGCACCTACACATGATGCGCCACTGCTATATAGCAGTGGCGCACCACATATGTGGTGCGCCATTAATGTCCATATTAGCTATAGCCCTTTTCCTAGTAGTGTCTGCACCAATTATTTTTGGGCTATTACCTCCCTGAACACCAATAATAGCCCAAAAATAATTGGTGTTAAGAATAATATATGGAGATCTTACAGCCAACAAACACAACTTGTTGTGACACTAAGATCTACATTTAAAAGGACATGGTTGCGCTGGAACGTGTGAACAACATAATAGAAAATATATACATACGTTGGACAACCCAGCCCTCAAAGTATATGATGGAACAGGTGAAGAACAAAATGGAAAATGCATATATGAGACAAAGACAATACCCAAAAGGCAATTGGAGATGTTGATCGGTTGCCTCAGTTAATCAAATTTGCTCATTTGGCATGTCATGCAATGGCACCACCTCTCATTATTTTGATGTCTTCTACCTTCACACAAAACCATAATTATTGGAGCAAAACTAAGGTCCAAATGATATTTACCAGTTGGCGCGATAGAAGGAGATGACCAGTGTCGTCTGCTCCTCGCTTGCTAGCACCACCAGGTCGTATGTGTCCTCCTCCACCTTCGCCCCACCTCAAGCATTGTCGATGCCGCCTCTTCCTCCACCTTTAAGTCATTTCAAAGAACTGGTTTCACTTTTTTCAAAACAAAAATTTCAGTCATTTCAAAGAACTGGTTTCACTTTTTTCAAAACAAAAATTTCAGTCATTTCAAAGAACTGGTTTCACTCATTTCAATTAAAATCCAGGTTTCAATTAATCAAAAGCTAATTTTGCTCATTTCAAAACTAATTTCACTCATTTTTTGAAATTGTTGTTTGTGAAATATAACTGATTTCACTTATTTCAAAAGATCCATTTCAATTTTTTCAAAGGACCCATTTCATCTTTTCCAAAACACCGTTTTTTGTGAAATATATGAATCACTTTTTTTAAATTACAAAAAGAATGGATGTGAAACTTATTATTTCACATTTGTGACACTGGTCATTTAAAAGAGTTGATATTGACTATTTCTGTTACAGTTATAATTCACAAATATGATTACAGATAACCTACTTTACTTAGATAAGAGAAACAATTTCACTCATTTTAAGTATAATCAGTTTTATTAAAATGAGTGAAATATATTTCATATCTTTTATTGATTTCACATGTTTCATTTTTCTGTTGTATTTCATGAATATGATATTTACGCTTTACAAATAAGCAGTTTCACACACTGAAATAGATTGAGTGAAATACTGGATTGAAACGTTAAAATTTAAATGTCTTTGAAACGCATCCAAGATTAGTCTTGTTCTAAAGGTCTTGGCGCAAGGAGTTCAAATATATAAAAATTTATTATGGTTAAAATATATATGAACAATTTAAATTTTCTACACTGGAATAAAAGGATAGATTTATTGGATGAGAGAGGAGAGAGAGTGGGTGTCATATTCGTGTCAAGCATGCATGTGGAGGATAGAGGAATGTGTGTGGGTGGGCCAGCGGGAAAAAACATGTTAGCAAGGAGGCTTGCCTTCTTTTAATATTTTGTCACGTGGCACAGTGGGCCTACGTTGGTTTGATTTAAACTCGTATACAATAGGTGGGCTGGGGAATACAAAAAGCAATACAAATAAAGTGGGCCTCTAACCGCACGAATCGTGAAGCTATTATGTGGTAGATGTTTTGCCGCTAGCCCAGGGGAGCAACTAGTTGACGAGCGCTTCTTCGGGAGCCTCGCAACAATCATTTGCGGGCGCGCTCTTAGCCACCACCACGTGTCGCGTTTTGGACGCTCCCTTGGATTTTATTTTATTTTTGCACGCGTTTTCGGCTTTTTAGATGTTTTTTTCGGGTTTTTTCAACTTTTCGGTTTTTTACCAGTCTTTCATAGATTTTCGACAAAAAAATGGAAAAAAATTACGTGAAAAACATTTTCTTTTCTTCCTTAAGTGGCATGGTTTTGTTTTCACGAGAGTCATGGTTTTGCTTCCGCGGGAGGCATGGCCGTGCCTCTTGAAAACAAAAAAAATATGTTTTCATTTTTTTTCCGTGAGAGGCACGGTGCCTCTCGGAAACGAAAAAAATGTGTTTTCGTTTTTTTTTCTTTCGCGAGAGGCACGATTTTCTTTTTTTTTCCTTTTTTTTTCGAGAGTACGCCTAGGCGTACCATAGCTTTATAGAAGGCAGAATAATAGTTACAAGAAAGCTACCACTCGATGCGAACAACGAGTGCAGCGCAAACACAACGCCCAACACAGCCAAGGACAAACACCACGCCAAGCGAGCTACAACGCGAAAGAGCCTATCCTTGAGAGATACACAGAACCGCGTCTCCACAGACGCCGGAAACCTCCGAGACCACCAACTGCCGCAGAACTTCACTTGCCGACGCACCATCCACCCTAAGCGCCTAAGAGAAAGTGGCAGATGGATGGCAGGACTCGATCCGCTCCGGGAAGCCACCGTCTTGGACATACCGACGACGGGCGTACATTGCGCCACGGAGGATCATCCGAGGACAGCAGCGAACACCGGAGGAGAGTAACAAGGAGCCAGCACGTCTCCAAACACAATGCTCCCAACAGAGGAGCGACGGGCGTACATTGTGCCGATCCAAGAGCCGAATCGAGGCTTTCGCCCGGAGACATCCACCAATTCCAAGGGCGCGAGGGGAAAGGCGAACACGCTCGGCGATGCCTCCAAGGAGGAGAATGACATCCGCGGGTGCCATCATCGCCGACCCGGCAGACGCCGTGCAAGATTTTCATCTGCGTGTAGCCCGTCTCCACGCCTCCATGGAATTGAAGGCACTGTCCAAGAAAACCTCACACCACCGCCACCGCAACACTTGCCGACGTAGCTGCAAAGCCGAGGACCGACGACCGCCCGCCCGGCAGGGTAACCACAGCCACACCACCAACTCCCAACCTGTGCGAGGACCCGCAGCCAACCAGCACCTCCGGCCAGGTCCGGGACGCCCGCGACGGTTGTCACCACCAAGGGACAGCCTTGCGTCTGACCGGACCTGCCTCTCCACGGAAGAACCCAGGCGACACTAGCAGAAGAGCAATGCCACTCGCCATGCCGCGCAGGATTGACGAGCCGCTCGCTGCTCGCCAAGACTCCATCTTGGCCGAGCCATCGAAGCGCCGCTACCAGCCTGCTCGTGGGACTCGTCGCCGCCTTCAGCTAGCGCCACCGCCACCAGAAACGGACCACCCCACTGCTGCTAGGCCCCGCCAGGCCCGCCGCGCCACCAGGCCACCCGCCGAGCGCCGACCATCCATCCTCACCTCCGGCCCGCTCGGATCTGGCCAGGTACGAACTCCCTCGCGGCGAGGAGCACCAAGCCGCCAGCGGCCTGCGCACTCTGCCGCGATGCACCGCCACCAGACCGTCGCGCCGCCCCGCACCACCTCCCGCCAGCGTGCATCCGTCTGCCGCGCCGGCCACCGAGATCCGCCGTCAGGCCGAAGATGCGGTCCCCGCCGACCACCGCTCCAGGTGAGGGCAAGAGGAATCCCGCCGCCGGCGGCACCACGCTGGCTTTACCCGGCGGCGCCCGCTGGCAGCAGCGGGGAGGGGGGAGGGAGGGGGCTGGAGCCGGCGGCAGGGTTAGGGCACCCGGGTCGCCCGCGGGGGGCGACGCGGGGCAGTGGGTGGGAACTTTTCCTTTTTTGAGTGGCACGTTTTTGCTTCCGCGAGAGGCACGGTTTTGCTTTCACGAGAGGCATTGTCGTGCCTCTCGAAAACGAAAAAAAAAAGTGTGTTCTCTCTTCTTTTTTTTTTGAGAGGCACGGTTTTGCTTCCGCAGGAGGTACGACCCTGCCTCTTGGAAGCGGCTTCCGGAAAGGGAAAAACATGCTCCAGGTTCGGTTTTTCGTCCGGTGAAAAAATATCGTCAAAACCTATCAACATGAGATCTAGTTTTGAAAATCTCAACGCGAGGAATCTAATGATGAAAACGGTTCGAGATTTGGACGCACGGTTAAAGAGATAAAACGTTTTGAATAAATGAATCTACGTAAAAAAGAAAAACTCTCAGGTTACGACAAATAGTGTATATGCAGCGCGTCACTTGTCACAATCTAGAAAGATGGGAGTGATCAAGGAGTACTCCTCATCAATTAGTGATTTCGCTGCCAAATGCTATTCGGCGCCTTCAGCGCCGTTTCCTTCGGTTCCCGCAAACGGGCGCGCACCCCCCGCTACGTGATGGGCCGGCCCATTTCATTTCGTTTTCCTGTTTCTAAACTGCAAAAAAATCATTACAAGCCGTGATTCGAACCTGAGACGCGCGAGTTCAGTGCCAACTGCGACAACCACCTGGCCACTTCACCTTCCGTGCATACATACACGCTTTCCGTCTTTTACTCTTTCACTTTTCTTTCCTTTTTTCTTTTTCTCTGCCTCTTTTTACAAGTCCGTGATTTTTTTCCTTCAAAATAGATTAACTTTTTCCAAAATCCATTAACTCTTTTCAAATCGAGAACTTTTTTCAAATTGGTGAACTTTCTCAAAATCGATGAACTTTTTCAAATTCGTGAAGTTTTTTTCAAAATTGATGAACTTTTTTTAACATTCATGAACTTTTTTCAAATTCGATGACCTTTTTTCAAAATCGATGAACTTTTTCAAATTTGTGAACTATTTTTTTTACAAAATTGATGAACTTTTTCCAAAATTGGTGAACTTTTTTTCAAATTTTTGAACCTTTCTCAAAATTCGATGAACTTTTTTCAAACTTGTGATTTTTTTCAAAATTGATGAACTTTTTCCAAATTTGATAAAAAAAATTGAAAAATGGATGAACTTTTTTCAAATGTGTGCTTTTTTCAAAATGGATGATATTCTCTTTTTCAAATCGATGAACTTTTTTCAAAATGGATGAACCTTTTTCAAATTGATGAACTTTTTCAAATTTTTGAACGTTTTTCAAAACCAATGAACTTCTTTCAATATTTGTATGAACCTTTTAAAATATATGAACTTTCATCATGTTCACGTTTTTTTATTGTGTCTTCTTTTTTCACTTTTATTATATAATAGTACGTATAATATTCTGGATATATACATCCTATGTATTAATGTTGTTCTACCACAAGGGACAAATAGAGTTTTGTCCTTTACAAGAACACACTGATGAGTTGGCGTAGTGGTTATATTCTCGGCTGCAGACGTTGGGAGGCAGAGATCGAATCCCGCTTCTGCCAGTAGTCCTTCGTGTCCTTCATGTTTTTAGCTGTACACAACCGAATAAACTTTTTCTCCTCCTGGCGTTTGTTGGGCCGGCCCACAACGCGTGGTGTGCGGGCGCCAGTAGTGGTAACCGGCGCAGAGGGCGCTGGAGAGGAGGACTCGATTTCGCTAGCCCACATATGCCGCTGCTCAGCCTGCTATTCGTATTGGGCCAGGGAGTTAGGCCTGCTGCCGCCGATCGACTGGCCCGACTTTGCAAGCTTTTCTCGGAAAAAAATTTGTTGCAACGCTTTCTCGCTCTCGCCTCGCGACTCTCGTCTTCTGATCGTCGCCAAAGTCCCGAAGTCCTCGTGGCCGCCACGTGCAGGAACGAACGACGGACGGTGACTTGCTCGGCGTCGTTCCCTAGGCAAAATCGTATTGCTCCTCGTCACAAGATCGTCATGCGGATGCATGCCAGCGGTCGTGAGGAGGTGCCTGCTGAGTGCTGACCAACAACCTCGCCACCGTTTAACTGGCGTACGTACAGGTGATCTTCCCTTCCCATCTCGTCTCATCGCCTGCTAATTTGTTGATTTCGTTTCTCAAATTCTTTTTATGGATGTCCCCTCGGCCTTCGCCTCAGTTTATTAGTTCAGTGAACGAAACATTGTAAAGATTGATTTATTCTAGGGGAAACGCTCGAGAACAGCCGGCTGATAATTGGGTACACGTCGGTCGTCTCTGCAGCCGTCGGACAGAGCAGCATCGGTTCGCAGCATGGACCAAATTGCAAATACAAGACCCTAACATGGGAGGTGTTCTGGTCCCTCCATGCTCAATTCGTGTACCTATCAGGCCTACTCACCGCCCACCATTTGTTTCTTGTCTTCTTTATCTCCTATATGGGATCAGAAGAGACACTTATTTTGTTTTTCTCCGAGCGACGAGTGAGATCCACTTTGCTCTTCCACCTCTCGTCTTCACCCGCCCTCTCCGTCATGGATGCGCTCAACGAGAGCTCGCCCAAGTTCCATGCACTCTCTCCAAGCGTTGTTAACAAAAGGACGCAAACCAAGCACCGCGCTTGCCATTACAGTCGTGCGCCACAATGTTGGTTGCTGCAAGGGACAACCCCGTGGTTACACGCCGTTGCGCCGTCCCCTGGTTCTTCCTCATGATTGCAACATGGGTCATGTTGCAAAGAGGACGGTTTGCCCGGGATTGTAACATGGCCATTGTTGCAATCGCAACACACTTGTTTCAGAGAGGAGAAAAGGGTCCGAGGAAGATTGCAACAAGTTCCTATCGCAGAGGACCGAGCACAACAAGGCTATTGTTGCAGAGATCGAACGGCTATTTGCGATCCCATCCGATGGTTGCGGAGTGGATCTTTTCATATTATCACTGGCCCACTCGTAGCGCTGCCTAATGTGTGATAAATGCATTTGCAAGATAATTTCCTTTTCAGTTGAAACATGGAAGATAGGTTTTTTTTTATCACAATGCACACCGGACCATTCCTGGCTTGCTTGAAAGATAGGATCTGTAAATTCTATTCTTACTTTAATTTCTTAGCCGAAACGTCCATCTCCTTTTTTTGAAATTTCCTTATTATCCTTTCATTTCTTTTACAGAATATTTTCAAACTAAAAAATACAATAGTCAATATTCCTTATAATAGATATACTTAATTATATCATAAGAATCTTAAGATATTTTTCGACTAGATAGAAATAGTAAATTTGATATCTTTCGACGAACATAATTGACGAAAAAAATAGTTTATACAACTTTTATAATGCAAAATGTATTACAAATAAGAGGCCTTACTTTAGTTTATAGCGTATTGTTATAATCAAAATCATATTAGAAATAAAGAGGCATATTTATGTATTGTTGTTCTGAATATTGTTAGATGAACATAGTAGGGGCATCTTCAATGGCAAACCGCAAAGGGCATCCCCTACTTGTCGGACGTGTCCATCCGCTAGGAATGTTGGTACCCAACGATAAACCTCAAATTTATTGAGTTGTCTAGACATTCAAACTAACATAGTTCAGGCATCCATAAACATCAAATATAGTTCAAATTTACATAAAATTTAAACTAAAACTACTCTAAATTTACCTAACGAACTAGAGGCGAATCTCAAATGTTGTCGGGCCACCACCGTCGTCGACGTCGCTCCAACTGTTGTCCTAGTCGTCGTGGCATCTGTCCTGGGCTATGGTGGCGCGCTCGCGGAGGAGCGCCTCGTCCTTGGTAGCTTGCTCTTGTGCCTATCGGTTGCTAGGGTTTGGCTGAGCGGCGGAGAGTAGAGAGTGCAAGAGAGGGGCCCGGATAAAAAAGGGCGGTTATTGGGCCGACATTGCGGACTATCCAGACTCTCCTACTCCTCCCCCCTACTCGGGGCCACACCGGGGGATATTGGACACCTCAGACAGTAATACTGGTGGTAAGAGCCTGTTTGGATGGCATTTTTTGTCCAGACGGTTCGGACATATGGGGACAAGTGGGGGAGCCCGTTGGAGATGCCCTTAGACCGTGCATCAAGATACAAGCAAGATCAAATCACCATGTAATGAAGGGCTTGGTGGCGTGCATGCTCACACACGCACATGTAATACTCCTAATTATAATTCTGACATTAATATTAAGAGGCCTCGGTTGTAGTTTCACCTAGACCCCTGAAATTTCAAGACCGAACCTGGGCGACTATGTTGCTCGATGTGTCGGGGGGGGGGGGGGGGGGGGGGGGGGTGGCGCTCCTACCACTAGCGGAGGAAGAGAGCGCGCTACAAGAGGGTAGCAGGAGTGCGCGCGCCATTGGAGGGTGGCGGCATGTCCAATGGCATCTGCGCGCCAGGGGCTGCGACTAGCATGGGAAGTTGACATGTCGCGGTTGTCATTGTCATCCGCATGGGAGTGTGAAAGGCACGAGTGGAGGGGTTTCGGGAGAGGTGGGCTATCTTTGGAGTCAGGGCTCAACAAGCCATAAATAGCGCCCTGGACTCAAAGATGATGATGCCTTTGCTAAGCTATGTTCTCTACACCTCTTTAAGGTGCACTCTTCTGTGCCTAATCTCCTTAAGGATCACATTGTGGGGTCTCAACTGAGAGCACCAATGCTTGTGATAAATTTCTTGCAGTTTGAAGAAACATGATCTCTCTGAACAATTAGATCAACCGCTACGGCTAGGCCTTCGCTGCACGCAACCTCGTCCGAAGTAGAGGGGTCCACCATGCCCTATTCACTCCTATGGAAGTTTACTTTTAAACCAAAGAGGTGCTAAAAAATAGTATACACTTCAATCGGAGAAAACAAGTCAGTCGGTATTGCTTGGGTCACACCTTAATGAGAATGCATTTTCCTCCCGCAGACAAACACCTCCACATCCAACCGTGTATCCATATACGGTCCTTCAAATACTGGAAAATGCCATGCTTTTGTCTCCCTACATTAGAAGATAGTCCACGGTACCACTCATTCGGGGTCTCATTTTGTACTTTTAGCACAACCTTATTCTCTCTTCTTCTATCTTCCAGACATCCCTTGCCAAAAAATACTGACGACTTATCCAAGTTAACTCTCTGTCCAGAAGCATCACAATACTCTTTAGTGCATTTATGAATCTTAGTAGATCCTGCCACATTTGCCATGAAAAATATGATACTATTATCTGCAATAACAAGTGGTTCACTTGCAGAGACGTGGGTGCAACCTTTACTCCAGGAACAATATATCATCAGCACTGCCCGCTTTCAATACACATGATAAGCCCTCGTGTGCTAAGAGAAACAAATATGGTAAAATAGGATCACCCTGATGGATTCCCTTAGATGGTTTGAATTCCAAAGCAGGTGCCACATATGAAGAGCATTGAAAAAGTCACGGTGGAAACACATGTCATTACTGACGCCACCCATCTTGGCGCAAACCCCAACTTTTGCATTGTAGCCTCTAAATATCTCCACTCAACTCTGTCATAAGCCTTCATCATATCTTACTTTAAAGCACATTGAAAATTATCCTTGCTTCTCTTTCTTATTCATAAAGTGCAAATACTAGTATGCTTTGTAATGTTATCGGTAATGAGCCTTCCAGGAACAAAGGCTGATTGCTCATCAAAGATCACTTCCGGGAGGATCTGCTTGAGACGGTTGGCGAGCACTTAGGCTAAAATTTTATAGATCACAAGCTTATTGGCCAAAACTGAGTAAGGAATTTCGGGGGTTTAACCTTGGTAATCAAGACAATGAACATTTTGTTAACAGACATTGCTCTACTATTAGTTGTATAGATTTTAAACATGAATTTAACAGAAAAATGTGTCTATATTGTTAATTTTATCTGCCCCCACACACAAGGCAATAATAAGATTAACACCCCAATAAACCTAGCTAAGTCCAGCCTAGCATGATAATATTAAGGAAATGAAGAGTAAGTCATCACATAATAGAGACCAGAACTTTCGATAAAACTCAATAGGAAGACCATCTGGACCAGGTGCCTTATTGTCAAAACCTGTCTAATCTCCTCCGTAGTAAATTCTCTATCCAACCACATCCTCTCTTCACCATTCAACACATTAGGAATATGTAAATCTAAGCTATCATTTACAGCACTACTAACTTCGAGTCTTGCAATTATGTCTTGATTATGGACAACCGGAACAATAAGAACAAGTAGTTTATCAATGATCCCAAGTAAACTAAGTGTAGACCTAATGTTCCCATATCGATATTATTCGTTGGAGGAAGACGCAAAGTTATTTACGTATGTGCATTATCATCATACGAGGGATTGGGATTTCTGAGACGGCTCCTGCGTCTTCGCTCGAGATGGCCGGCCAAAAAACTTCCCTCATTGGTTTGTCTTGTTTGCGTAGGAAACGAAAGTATGCTTGGTGCTATGCCTCGTCAAATCAGTTGGTAACTGCAATCGGGTGTACCATACCTCTTTAACGTCTGTATTTAAGCTGGGATGGAGACAGGCTCACAAATTAGGCACGTCCACACGTGAAAGTGAGGCAAACGTGGGAAAATAGATACTGCTACCTAGGATGGATCAGCAGGTTGGCTGGTGATGCGAAATGACTTATTCGTCGCTATATATAATCAAGTAGTTCGATGTTTGCTTACACACTGACGGATCCATCTCTTGTCTGTGCGCACCTACAAATTTGAATTTTTAATCAGACTTGCTTACAGGACCAGGACCTAGTCTGTTAGAATTTGCACCTAAACCTACAAATTTTAATCATCACCAATAATCTTTGCTAGACAAGATTGAAATTAAATTACCCGCATTCGGTTTATTATTGAGTATCTTCCTATAGTAATAAATACATCAATTTATTTATTACTGCATTACATATAGAGGATAAGTTTGGCCTCATATCATCAGGTTTTAGTTAAGTAGCGGTACACTTGCAAAAAAAAACTTCAGAAGTTTCTCTTACGTACCGAGGTGGGTATCAACATGCGTTAGGGATGGGAGGGCATGATTCAAGGCAGTCTGGTAGTATTTCTTTCACCCAATTGTTCCCTCTGCATCACCAATTAAGTACTAGAATTTCCATAAACCTCTGGAGTAAGCTAAATTAATAGGATCACACTTATAGTGTTTTCGCAATTTCAGCCGCAAACCAAGTGAGAACTAAACTGTCTTGGTTTGGGAAACATTGGTCGCGACTCTCGACCAACCAGAACCTCAACATTTTGAAATGATGACCAGTTTTTTTTTTTTACATAAAAGACCGTCAAGACGCGGTTAAGTTAGTCTCGTCCGATCAACAAGACTAATTGCACACACGGCATGCATATTATACAAGGACGCACTGGTGTGGATGTGTGCTGCAGTGGTCGCAGCCAGAGGGCATCACAGGCAACTGTCCCACGTCAAGCCAGCATAGCTCGCTTTTGTTTCTTTCCAACTTCTGGGTTTCTTGCATTGAGATTTGACGCCAGACATGTGGCACAAAGCAAGAGCCTTAAGTATATATAGCCCACTTTTTCATGTATATATGCATCCCCATTTGGATAGCTATAGCTGGTATTGCTTGGTGCATTTACTCTGCATAGATCAGTTTGCTCACTTGCTGCTGCGAAAGCATCTTCAACCTCAGTACGATTGATCAAGCTGCAGGGGAACATCAATCAACATGGATGTCGCCGCTGTGGACAAGAAGAAGAAGGTGCTGCTGGCGGAGGGGCTGTTGCTCCCGGCGAGCATGGTACTGGTGCAGGCCTTCACCATGGGAGCCCTCATCCTGTCCAAGCTTGCCTTCAACGTCGGTATGGCGCCTTTTGTCCTCCTCGCCTACCGCAACCTCATCGGTGCCATCACCGTTGCACCCTTCGCCTTCTACTTTGAGAGGTACATACTCTGGCCCTGTCGCTTCCTTAGCTAGGTATTTGTTTTGTTCTTCTTTTTCAGAGTGTCTCTTATTTTCTTCGTGTCTTATGGTCTCTTTTGACTGAAGAAAGATTGTAGGATAGTATCCTAATCTGTGTTTATGTAACGTTTTTCATGTAACAAATTTGAGTTGACTCAAGTTGCTTGCATAGCACAAACCACAAAGCTTGATGGTGTTCGGATCCAAAACTGTGTTCAGTTTTCACCAAAATAAGTGCTGCAACCTTTTAGCATTTTTTTTTATTTTGTTCATGTTCACTGAAATTGATTTCTTTTATTCTATCTGTGTCCCTTTTGTAGACGTCCTAGATTTTTTTATATCACCATCCTATCAGAATCCATCGTGTCGTGAAATCGATTAAGAGATTCGTTAACACAGTCGACTGAGAAGTATACATACTAATATTTAAAATTTTGTTGACTGGTCGGAGCATACACTACACTAGATTTAGTATTAGAAATAATTTAACCAATCTCGAAATAAACAGAACTCTGCCGCCATTGTTTTGCCCACATGCTATGCAACAATCAGTGGAATTTATTTTACTAACTTTATATTACATATGTCAATGCAAGTATACTATGGCTTCTAGTTTTAAACAACAACTAAGTGTGTGCGTGTGTTTTTCTTTTTGTTGGGCTTGTTGAGTTGTGCCATCAGCATTAACCTTGCTACCTTCGTTATGTGTGTGCGTGTGTGTGAACTTTCGCGCCTTGTGCGTGCGTGTGGTTGGACTCTTGTATCTTGTTTGTGACGGTTGGCTTTATACATAAAGCGGGGCGAAAGCCTTTTTCGGTAAACAACAACTAAGTTGGTTCTACGGGTTTCATTTGACGATAAAGGGTTTCCCCCGCTTTATATTATAAAGCATCCAACTGATACATCCAACTCGCTGGGGCCGCAGCACAAACAAGCCCAAAAGGAAAAACAAGAGAAATAAATGCCGACACCGGCAGATCAACTAACCGACGAAGACCGGCAACCGCTGCACCCTCCGGAGAAGTACCACTGCGTTCCTAGCATTCCGAATAGTCGCGTACCAAGCAACACCTTCAAGAAGGAATGCGACGGCGCCGCCGCTGTTGCCCGAACGAGTCCTAGGGTTTCCCTCGGTACGCGGAGAGCAGTGGGGAAGGGGTATACTCGACGCCCTTCAGGAAGGTCCGGCGGCGCCCGCAGGCGTCACTGCGTCGGAGCCGGACGAGCCGCCAGGGATTTCTCCCGACCCAAACAACCACCACCACCCCGGACTCTCCGTAATGCACCACCCAATCTGCCGCCCACCAACCTGTGCCACCACGGTCACCGACCAACATCGCCGTCTCACTAGGGCCGCCAACACGAGACCTGGAGGGAGGGAAAGGAGACAACGGCCACGGGGGCAACCGCAAATCGACCGGCGGGAGGAGACAACCTCAATCGCTCTCGCGGAGCCGACCGGACGCGGCGACAAGGACTTGCCAGGCCCCGACAGCCCGGCCGGACCCACATGGGTCCGGACAGTCCCTATCCCCACGCTGCAGCACGCCGGCCAACGAAGCCAGCACCACCCGTAGACCACCAACGCCTCGCCACCACCAGGGAGCAACGCCGCCGTGCCGAGCCGCCGGCCCGCGCCAGCCCAGATCGGGCCCTAAAGGGCCCAGATCTGGGCCGAGCGGGCACCACCAGCCGCCAGCGCCACCGCGCCGGCCGCGACCAACGGCCGCGTCGCCGCGCCAAGGGCACCCGTGGCCCACAGGATCGCTGCCGCCGAGCCACACCGTTGCCAGCCGAGCAGCACCGCCGTCGTCAGGGGGCCCCCGCGCCCCCCAACGCGCGCGCGGGGAAGGAACGACCCGCCGCCGCCAGCGCCGCGCGGGCAGGGCCGGCGGGCCAAGCCGGCGGCGGCGGGTGGGGGGGAGAAGGACCGGGGAGGGGGGCGGAGGAGAGGGAAGAAGTGGGGGGTTCGCCCGCCGCCCGCGGGGGGCGAGCGAGCGAACGGGGGCCGGGGGAGGGGGGAGAGGGGGGCGAGACGGGCTGGGGCGCGCGCGCCGGCTGCCGGCGGCGGGGGGGGGGGGGGGGGAACCCTAGCGGGAGGGAGCGGGGGTACGGGTTTCATTTCACTGGCATAGGCAGTTCTCTAAACATACTGACGGTCAAACAAAAAGTTTGATTGCAAAAAGAACGTCTAATTGACAGCCGTTCACACACAGTACAAACAAATAAAACATACTAGGCTATTTATGTTTAGATTGCACATTTACGTAGTCATTTGGAACGGTAATGGCGAGAAGCACCAAAACTTTGTACTTACCAGAACTCGTCTTACATTTCGAGGAAGGAAAACTAACAAGAAATAGAAAGAAATCATATATATATCCACGTGTGTCAAGTGTTAGAAGAATGATAGAGACATTTCAACATTGAATCATGACATTTCCATGTGTTTGAAAAAAAATTGAGCAAGTTTGTTAAGTACGTGCACAGCTAGTATCACGCAATTTCAGCACCGTCTCGGTTTAGTAAGACATGTGGTGGACAAACATGAAAATCAGTGCTTTCCTTTCCGTTCTATATACGTACGTTAGATACATCAATCGGCCTTGTTGTTGATGTATAACCGTATACCGATTCGGAAAGAAAACGTTGCTGCTGATCTATCACCCATACAGGAAATAGTATGCATCAGGTCGAACTTTCTTGTTGGGCATCAGTCACATTCCACTTCATTGGTGCTTTCTTTGTGACGATCGGCAGGTGAAATTTTCTTCGGGAATACAACAAAGTAATCTCATATCACAGCACAATTTCTTAAAAGTTACACTTGAAATGAAACATGCTCGAACCGAACATACAAATTTCCTAAACCGTATCTTCGTTATATTCAAGTTTTTGACATACGGAATTTTCTCCAGGAATTTTACGCTTACCATGACTGATGAATGCAGGGAGATGATGAAAAAGGTGAACTTGAAGGTATGGGGCTGGATCTCCATCAACGCTTTGTTTGGGTCAGTACTTGTCCCTTACTTTGAGCAACCCTGTGTATATATCGTACGTCCAGCATTCTAATTTCGTTTGGCGATTTGACATCAGAATTGTGCTAGCAATGGGACTGCACTACTATGGCCTGCGCGCCACCAACGCGGCCTACACTGTCAATTTCCTTAATGTGATCCCTGTTGTCACCTTTATCATTGCTATAATACTCCGGTAAGTTACATACATTGTCTATTAATCTGCATTGCCTAACTCTGTTTCAAAACGGATGGAGTAGTTATTTACATCACAGGTGCACAAATAAGGCTATCATGAACCTAACTTTATTGCATAGACACATGTACTGACTACTGACCTGTATGACCATTAGGCCATGTAATGTTGGGATTTTTTTTTTTCGAAAAGGGGGAGCTCCCCGGCCTCTGCATCAGAACGATGCATACGGCCATACTTATTAATAAGCAAATACCATACTTATGTAATGTTGGGATTGGATCTGGCTTCATTGATCTGACAATCTGAAAATGCTGGTCTACAAACTTATTCAGAGTAGAGAAGCTGAAGATTGCCACATGCCCAGGCAAGATGAAGGTCATCGGTGCGGCGATTTGCGTGGGGGGGACCATGGTGATCAGCATGTACAGAGGCAAGCTGCTGCATCTCTGGCCTACCCACCTGTTGAAACCGGAGCTGCAGTCGGTTGGTGCGGCATCCTCTGTACCTGACCACCACAACATGCTCATCGGCACACTGTTCTTAGCCGGCAGCTGCCTCAGCTACGCCTTCTGGTTCATCATACAGGTTCATCTAGCATAGTATCATACAGATTCTTCATTCATGTCGCAGCAATAATACACTTGTGAATTGTGATGAGAAAATTAATTGTACCTTCCCAAGAGTTTCGTTAAATTTCCAATTCAAATGAACTAAATTGCGCAGGTTCGAGTGTCCAAGGAGTTTCCGTCCAAGTACTTCTCGACAATGCTGGCGTGTGTGTCGGGGACCGTGCAAGCGGTGGTGATCGGGGTCATGCTCGACAGGCGTCCAATGGCATGGGCGCTCAATTGGAATCTGCAGCTGCTCAGCGTCGTTTACTCGGTAATTAAGTGACCAGTAGCAATTTGATGTGACCATCCTTGAGCTTATCAAGCCTCTTCCATGGATATGCTACAGCTTGCACGGTATGACTACTTTGCACATGCGTTATTCAGGGGGTGTTCAACACTGGCATCACCTTTTGCTTGATCTCGTGGGCCGTGTCTCGTCGCGGGCCAATATATCCTTCCATGTTCAACTCCCTATCGCTGATAATCACCACGATCCTCGATTCGGTGCTGCTTGGGACCGATGTATCTGTGGGGAGGTGAGAATGGATTTCTGTCATGTGCATCTTCAGATATGGGATGGTCGTATGCAATGCATTTACTATAGCGAATCCGGCAAGCTGCTAACAGTGATGTTACTGATGCATATCGTAACCTGCTTGTGCTTCCAGCTTGCTGGGAGCGCTGCTGATCATCATCGGGCTGTACGCCTTCCTCTGGGGGAAAGGGAAGGAAACGCAAGAGCAGCGCAAGCAAACCAGAGA
The DNA here is from genome assembly GCA_011799875.1 of Thinopyrum elongatum. NCBI lineage: Eukaryota > Viridiplantae > Streptophyta > Magnoliopsida > Poales > Poaceae > Thinopyrum > Thinopyrum elongatum. Next base: position 457,652,201 of record CM022299.1, read on the forward strand.
GGCGGCGAACGGAAACGGGAGCGCGGCGGGTAATGGGCTGGACAGCGTGCAGGTTGGGAAGCACGAGGTGCGAATTCGCGTGGAAGTGAGCTAGCTAATTATACAGACACATATATAGACAGTATTGGCGCAGAAGGCAGATGAAAGGAGTCTAATCAAGATGAACAAATCTCTGAGATCAGATGTCTATACATATGTATGTATGTCTTATGCAAGACTCTTATTTTCTCGAGATAAGAACAACTCTAATAGATTCTTTAAGATCCTCTCACCCTCTAAAATCGTAAAAAACAGACTAACATATTCCCATAAAGCATTCATATCCCTACAGTAACAAGCGTGCTTGGCTGCTCCTTGGGGCAATTTCCAATCAAATACCTAGGCCTCCCACTGACCATCAGAAAGCAATCGGCTGCGCAGCTCCAGGGCCTGGTGGACCATATTGCTGCATGCCTACCCACGTGGCGCGCTGCATCCCTACCAAAGAGTGGCAGGCTGATCCTTATTCAGTCAGTACTGTCGGCAATGCCAGTGCATGCGATGCTCGCATTGGATCTCCGGCTAAGACAGTTTCCGCAATCAACAAAATCCTGCGCGGATTTCTTTGGTGTGGAAAGGCGGAAGCAAATGGAGGGAAGTGCGCCGGCGCATGGCCTGCAGTATGCACACCGAAGTGGGCCGGAGGTCTCGGGATCCCAGATATTGGCTGGATGAACACGGCCATGCAGGCCCGCTGGCCATGGCTGGCACGTGTGGATAAAACGAGACCTTGGAACGAGTTTACCGTATCAGTACCAAATGCATCCCTCCAGTTGTGCAACGCGGCAATGAAAACATCAATCGGTGACGGCGCGCAAGCTCTATTTTGGGAAGATCGTTGGATGGACGGCTACAGGATCGAAGAAATAGCACCAGCAGTCTACAACAGAATACCCGTCCGGATACGCAAGCAGCTCTCTGTTAAGGATGCCGTGGAAAACGGGGAGTGGGCGACCACCGTCGGGCCGGACCTTGACATGCAAAACCCTCATGGAGTTCATGGCGTTGTGGGCACGCGTCCAAGAGATACGACTCCAAGAGGGAGTACCGGACGTCATCACATGGGCATGGGAGAGGGATGGACAATACTCTGCCCGATCGGTCTATGCTGCCAAGTTCATGGGAAGAGAGATAGCCCCAACTGCGGAGGAAACGTGGAAGTGTTGAACCCCCCTACAGTTGTTGGGGAATGTTGCATGGAAAACAAAAAAAATTCTACGCACACGCAATGATCTATCCATGGAGATGCATAGTAACGAGGGGAAGAGTGTGTCTACGTACCCTCGTAGATCGTAAGCGGAAGCGTTTCACAACGCGGTTGATGTAGTCGAACTTTCTTCGCGATCCAACCAATCGAGTACCGAACGTACGGCACCTCCGTGTTCTGCACACGTTCAGCTCGGTGACATCCGCGCCTTCTTGATCCAGCAAGACGGCGAGGTAGTGGATGAGTTCCGACAGCACGATGGCGTGGTGACGGTGATGGTGAAGTGATCTCCGCAGGGCTTCGCCTAAGCACTACGAAAATATGACCGGGGGAGTAAACGGTGGACGGGGGCGCCGCACACGGCTAAGACAATGTTTTGTCCTTGTGTGGCGCCCCCTCCCCACATATATATAGCTGGGAGGGAGGGAGGAGCAGCCAAAGGAGGCGCCCAAGTAGGAGGAATCCTACTTGGAGTCCCTCCCAAGCCCCCCCCCCCCATTTGGAGGCGGCGGAAAGGCAAGGGAGGGGACCCCCCCCACCCCCCCCCTTTCCTTTCTCCCATGAGAGGGAAAGGCAGGAGGGGCTAGCCCTCCCCCTTTCCTTCCCTTAGGGCCTGCTGTCCAAAGAAGGGGCGCACCAGGGGCTGGTCTGCCCCCCCCCCTTGGCCCATACACTTACCGGGGGTGTCCGGAACCCCTTCCGGTGACCCGATGACTACCCGGTGCACTCCGAAACTCTTCCGGTGTCCGAATACCATCGTCCTATATATCAATCTTTACCTCTCGACCATTTCGAGACTCCTCGTCATGTCCGTGATCTCATCCGGGACTCCGAACAACATTCGGTTACCAAATCACATAACTCATATAACACTATATCGTCAACGAACGTTAAGCGTGCGGACCCTATGGGTTCGAGAACTATGTAGACATGACCAAGACACCTCTCCGGTCAATAACCAATAGCGGAACCTGGATGCCCATATTGGCTCCTACATATTCTATGAAGATCTTTATCGGTCGAACCATTATGACAACATACACAATTCCCTTTGTCCATCGGTATGTTACTTGCCCGAGATTCGATCGTCGGTATCTTCATACCTAGTTCAATCTCGTTACCGGCAAGTCTCTTTACTCGTTCCGTAATACATCACCTCATGACTAACTCCTTAGTCGTTCCTTAGTCGTTTGCTTGCGAGCCTATGATGTGTATTACCGAGAGGGCCCAGAGATACCTCTCCGATACTCGGAGTGGCAAATCCTAATCTCGATCTATGCCAACTCAACAAACACCTTCGGAGATACCTGTAGAACATCTTTATAATCACCCAGTTACATTGTGACGTTTGATAGAACACAAGGTATTCCTCCGGTATCTGGGAGTTGCATAATCTCATAGTCGAAGGAATATGTATTTGACATGAAGAAAGCAATAGCAATAAAACTGAACGATCATTATGCTAAGCTAACGGATGGGTCTTGTCCATCACATCATTCTCTTAATGATGTGATCCCGTTATCAAATGACAACACATGTCTATGGTTAGGAAACCTTAACCATCTTTGATTAACGAGCTAGTCTAGTAGAGGCTTACTAGGGACACGGTATTTGTTTATATATTCACACATGTATTTAGGTTTCCGATCAATACAATTCTAGCATGAATAATAAACCTTTATCATGAATAAGGAAATATAAAATAACAACTTTATTATTGCCTCTAGGGCATATTTCTTTCAGTCTCCCACTTGCACTAGAGTCAATAATCTAGTTCACATCGCCATGTGATTAACACCCATAGTTCACATCGCCATGTGACCAACACCCAAAGAGTTTACTAGAGTCAATAATCTAGTTCACATTGCCATGTGATTAACACCCAAAGAGTACTAAGGTGTGATCATGTTTTGCTTGTGAGAGAAGTTTAGTCAACGGGTCTGTCACATTCAGATCCGTATGTATTTTGCAAGTTTCTATGTCTAACCAGATTTTATTCAGTTTTCAATTTGACAGAAATTCTTGATGTTATTACCTCTTAGAGCCATCTACACGTTGTTGTCATATTCACGGCAATTTACTCAATTTAAGAACACATGGAACATAGTACTATTGTAGCCACTTGGCATTGAGTTGCATTACCTGATGCCCAATAAACAGTTGACTGTAAGAAATGTTGTCTAACCAGTGACATCATTTCACATGTTTCGGTCTATTGCTGCTTGCTTGCTTGCTTTATTAGTTTTGATGCAAGAAATGATGTGTAACTCAGGAGTGCGTGGCCACTCTGTTGATGTTCATAGATCTGCGGGATGGCAAACAGTTTTTTGTGGATCACCCTGGAGCGGTTCCTATTTCCACCGCTCAGGTACTCAGAACCTTTAGTTGTTTCTGGGTTTTTTTTTCAAAAAAGAACCTTTAGTTGTTTCTGGTTTTTCTTTAAAAAGTAAATCGCATATGCTTCTGTTTAGCCACTTCCCAGTATTTGGGGGCAAAACAGTGATCTCATCTCTGTATTGATTGTAGGTGTTGACATCATATTTTGACACGGCATAAAAGGCAAATACGATGGCCCCAAGTGAAAGGGTTTACAACATGAAAAAGTTTCACGTCACCAAGTGGAACAACTTTGATGTTTAGGTCATCGTCATCCGACCTCATCTTAGGGGCCGAAACTGTACTCGGAGTGGCTTAGTGTTCCGAGTGCTTTTCGGCCGATTACGCTTCCAAGACGACCTCGGATGAAGGAGCACTCTACATGAATTGTCTTTGTCTCATTGAGGCAATCAATTTTTATATATAAATCATCTCAATCTGAGTTCGTATGCAAAACTTAGAGGCAATACACTGCAGACCGACTCTTAGCGAAAATATGGCGCGAGGTACCAGACACCCACGTGGGTGATGTCTGATGGGTCGCGCGAGCAATTCGGCCCTCAATACGGCCTTGAATCAAAAAACGTTCAACATGAAAAATTTCTGTCTCGTCGAGCCGGTTGATTTTGATATATAAGTTGTCACAATCCAAGGTCTTATGCGACCTGGAGAGGCAAAATAAGATCAGGCTGTATTTTCAGCCGGGAAATCCGAGTGAAAAGCTTACCATCCGAGTGAAAGCTTGTCGTTGGAGTAAAAGATCGCCGTCCGAGTGAAAATATTGCCATCCGAATGAAATATTGTCATCTGAGTGAAAAGTTTCCATCCAAGTGAAGAAATCTAGTCGGACAATCCAAGTGAAAGATCATAACATCCGAGTGGAGTAATTCAAATCCTAGTGCTGTCGGCCAATCCAAGCAGAAGCTGAAGATGGGCCCAAAAGGTTATCTACTTTCCCTCGGATGGAAAATTGTTTAACACAGAAATTGTGCGCATCGTCTAAACGGTCAACTTTGGTTTTGGGTCATCATCATCTGAGATAGTATGCGGCCTGCAACATCGCTACAAGACTCGGACAATCCAGTCAGCTACACGACCAAGTCCGACTGGAGGTTAAAGATGGCTTCATAGAGTATTCAAGATGGCCTTATTTGGAAAAGTTATCAACATAAGAGTTGTTCGTCTCGTCGAGACGCATAAATTTTATGTTTGGGCCGTCTTGATCGAAGGTCATATGCAAATTTGACGGCCCACGCGAGGAGCAAGACAGAAGTTTGGGCCTGATTCAGACTGAATCCGAGTTGAACTAGAACTAGGACTCTAGGACGTGAATTAATGTAATTTTTCGTGTAAGGAAAGTCTAGATGAATCTTTTACTTGTACGGGAAGTCCAGCTGCCTCTTCTATATGTTGCGGGTGATGGCCGATTGAACAACACACAATCGACATATCAATATACTACTTTTTCATCTATGTTTTATCTCTCCACCGTTTTTCTCTCTCGTTCTTCGCTGCTCCTCAAGTTTGAGAGCTGCGAATCCGAGACTCTAGGGGCGAGTGAATCGACCTAGGGCAGCCCATAGCCGCCGCACTCCCTGACGGGGTCCCTCCCGAGCGTGTGGGGTTTCGGGTCTTCAAAAGCGCCCGCCGACTGTCCTGTGTATCGTGTTGTCGGTCGGGTCTCCTTCGACATGTGCTGCGGTGCATCACCACTGGCGTCGAGGGTACATGTGATGTGTTCGTGTGTCAACACACTTTTTGGTGACTCCGCTGGGGACTGAAGGTCAATCATCATCATCATCATCCATCATGTCCGATCTTCCCAAACCTCCGAGGTAGACGCCGGTAACATCATTAAGCCCAGTCTTGATGAACTATCGGCCGACCATCGCCAAATTTATGAAGAGTATAAAAAGGTGCGCGAAGAGAAGGAGTTGCAGGAGTTCCTTGCAAAATTCAAGAAGGATCGCCAAGGCAACATCACTCCGATTGAAGAAATCAAATTCCCTCCTCTTCAAGCTGAGTAGGTTAAACCCTCTGTGAGTACTACCTTTTCTCCTGAGCAGTGGGATGAGATTGAGAGTCGTATTGCTAATGGTAATAATCTGGTCTGTCAAACTTTCTTAGAAAATACTAATGCTCAGAAGAATATGCCTCAATCATCTAGTGGTAATAATAGTATACCTGCTAGCGTGCAAAACCCTAATCTGACTTTACCTATTTCATCGGTGCCTCCCATGTCGATGAATTATTATCCTACTCAAACAATTCAGATTGTGGTTGCACCCATTAATCCTATCATGAGCGTGCCAGGTTCGGTGGCAACGCCGAACCAAACCCTACCTACAGTTGCAAACACTCGGCCACTACCAAACTATGGTTCAACATACATGCCACAGTTCCTACCTACATCCAGTAATCCTACTCCTCCTATGCCACTGCAACAAGCTTCATCGTCCACTACGGACGATGCTTTAGCTAATTTTAGAGAGGAGATGGCTAAGATGCTTCGGGAAAATTTTGGTGTTGAATTACCTAGGAATCGGAATTATCAAAACCGTATCCCGAGTACTTTGATGCAATTCAGTGTCCTCCAGGATATAAAATTCCAGATTTTGTTAAGTTTAATGGAGAGGGCACAAAAACCACATGGGAGCATGTTAGTCAATATTTAGCGCAATTGGGTGAAGCAGGCTCACTAAATGAATTGCAGTGTGTTTATTTCCTTTGTCATTAACTGGTACCGCATTTTCATGGTTCTCTTCTTTACCACATGGTCCTATTCAAGTTTGGTCGCAGCTAGAGCAGAAATTTCATGATCACTTTTATAGTGGCGATAGTGAACTTAAGTTGTCACATCTTACATCGGTTAAGCAAAAGCATGATGAATCGGTCTTCGATTACGTCAAAAGATTTAAAGATACAAAAAACCGGTGTTATAGTTTGGTGATAACCGAGAGAGACTTAGCAGACCTAGTGCTTAGTGGTTTGAGAACTCCCATCAGAGAAAAGCTAGAAGGCTATTAGTTTTTAAATATTAACCAAGTCTTACAAAGGGCTTTGGCTCAACAAAGTCGAAGCAAAGATCTCAAAGAGGTGCATAGGTATACAACTGATTGTCCTAAGATGAACATGGTTGAGTATGATAGTGATCGCTCTGACGATGAGGGTGATATTTATGCTACTGAATTTTTTTGGCCATCTAAGGCCAAACCATTTACTTGCAATGATCTAATGTCGATTCATAAGAATCATGATGAAGAGATGAAGTTTACCTTTAACATTGCTAAGTGGGATAAAATATTTGATGCTTTGCTGCAATCTAAGATTATTATAATATCTCATACTTAACCGCCATTTGAAGAGCTGAAACGGCGCTCTTATTGCAAGTGTCATAATTCTTTTTTCTCATGCTACTAACGATTGCAATGTTTTTCGAAGAAAGATACAATCGGCCATTAATGACAGACGATTAAACTTTTCTGAGATGCAAGTTGATAAACAACCCTTTCCAATGAATACCATGGATTTGGAGGGGAAGAAGCTACTCATTCGGTCGGAGGTAGCCAAATCTGCTAATAAAGCTAATGTCACTGTTGGTGAGGCCAAGAAAGACAAGGAGGGCGACAAGGTCTTAGGGAGACAGGTCATGCTTGATAAGCAACCCAATGGCAAGGAAGTGATCAAAATCACCATCAAGAATCCTACACTCGGGGGGCAAGCACAGGTGCAACAAGACACTCGAGTTAAATTTGTTAAGCCCAAGAGTCCTGAAGTTGACAAGTGGAAGATAAATGAAGCTAAAGTACAGCGCAAGCGGATCAAGCCAACTTTTGATATGTTGTTGTCCAAGTATGCTAACCAGTCGGTCGACTCTAGCTCCAATCGGCCATCACATCTAAAGCGGCCGAGGTCACCATCAGCTGATATGTTCAGTCGGTGTGTAGAACCGACTGGGCCAATGGCATCATTTCCAAAAGAACAACGACAATCTGTTTGGGATCAACTTGACTACTCATATAAAGGCCAAGTGAACATTGGTGACTATCAGTCAGCTGGTCAAAATATGCGGCCGAGTGGAAGTTATCCGAGTGTGAGAATGCGCCCAGGTGGGAGCTATCTGAGTGAAAGAATGTGGGCATCCAAGTGAATTCCATTCGAGTGAATTCCATCCGAGTAAAAAAGTGCGCCCGAGTGGAAATTACATACATCGAGAAAGTTAAAAGGAATGGCGTGTTAAGTCGCCAAGTGCTGCAGCAGTCAAGTCAATAAAAGGAAAGGAAAAAATCAATGTCGACTCACTTATCTTGGGCACCGAAACATTCCCCATACAGCAGCCCACTGTGCATAACAACCCGACTGAGCCGATACTTGCTATCGCGCCAAAGCACTCGGCTAATGACCATGAAGCAAGCACCGGCCAAACAAAGCCACGAGACCCTAAATACACTCAGCCAAAGTGGTGTCCTCCAGAGCTAACAAAGACACAGAAGAGGAAAGTACAGAGGTTAAGGAGTCAAGAGATGGCAGAACAGGAGGCCGAGAAGCAAAGGGATAAGTTGTTCAATGACACTCGGCCCATGGTGCCTGCAAAACAAGTGTGGAAGCCTAAACAGATAAAAGATGCAGTGGCTTCTACATCTATCAGAGCAGTACCTAGACCACCAAAGGAAGACGATGCAACAGCTATTACATCGTCTGCGACACTTCTTACTTCTCCTTCACTTGGACAGATTTCAAATTCAGTGGACGCATCTGAGGAAGAAGATGATATGTTGGACTACGAGTCTACACCGGTTCATGAAGGTATGGATATCAATATGGTGTATTACTTACCCACTGAATTTCGCGCTATAGGTGAAGAAGGGGAAGTGGCTTAGCTAGATTTTGGTCCTAAGAATGCAATATTTGAGAAGCTGAAAGAACCAGTGACCCACTTAAAGCCGTTGTATCTCAGAGGTCATACTAATGGGTCACCGCTCACTCGGATGCTTGTTGATGGTGGTGCTGTGGTAAATCTTATGCCCTATTCGGTCTTCAAGAAATTGGGTTTGCCCGATGAAGAGTTGCTAAAGACCAATATGGTGCTTAATGGATTTGAACTCAAACAGAAAACTGAAGCCAAAGGTGTAATATATGTGGAGCTTATAGTCGGAAGCAAAACTTTGGCTACTGCTTTCTTTGTCGCCGAGGTGCAAGGTAACTACAACGTCATACTAGGCCATGATTGGGTTCATGCAAACCAGTGTGTGCCATCTACTATGCACCAGTTTTTGATCCAGTGGATTGATGATGAGGTGGAAGTCATTCACGCGGATAACTCGGCTTGCGTTGCTTTGGATGATGCATCGGTGGATTGGCAACACCCCGATGCTACTTGCTTGATGGGAAGCGACTTGTCAGAGTTTGATTTTCTCAGCGCGACAAAGAATGGCTTCGTGCCCGTCTCTTTAAAGCCGATTGAGTGCAATCGGCTCCAAGGTATGATGTATTTAAATGAATTCTAATTCCAAGTGGTTACAAAAACATCTTGTAAAATATCGGTCCAGCAAGAATGATATGTATGAGTCTATAGAGGAGTTAGATGACATGGATAAATTAGGACAAGGTTTTACATCAGTCGATCCATTAGAGGAGGTAGATATTGGAGATGGTTCAGTCACTCGGCCAACATTTGTAAACAAAAATTTGAAAGCCGATTGTAAAGCTAAGTTAATCGAGCTATTGAAAGAATGTGTTTGTTGATTTGCGTGGGAATATCATCAGATGCCAGGTTTAAGACGAGAGCTAGTGGAGCATCGGTTACCTATAAAGGCTGGTTTTAGACCTTACAAACAATCGGCCAGAAAGTCTAATCCAAAAACATATGACCGGATCAAGGAAGAGATCGGTCATTTGCTTAAAGCTAATTTTATTAGACCTTGCAGGTATGCCAAGTGGATTTCTAACATTGTCCCAGTGGAGAAGAAAGGATCCGGTAAGTTGAGGGTGTGCATTGACTTCAGAGATTTGAATAGGGCTACACCCAAAGATGAGTATCCCATGCCAATAGCTGATATGCTTATTAATGATGCTTTTGGACATAAAGTCATTAGCTTTCTTGATGGTAATGTGGGGTATAACCAATTTTTTATGGCCGAAGAGGACATGTCCAACATGGCTTTTCGATGCCCTGGTTTCCTTGGTTTATTCGAGTGCGTAGTGATGACATTCGGATTAAAAAATGCTGGAGCCACATATCAAAGAGCTATGAATTTTATTTTTCATGATTTACTTGGTGTCATACTTGAAGTCTATATTGATGATATTGTTGTCAAATCGGATGTTGAATCTCACCTGTCTGATCTGCGTTTAGCTTTTGAAAGAATGAAAAAGTATGGACTGAAGATGAATCCTTTAAAGTGTGCATTTGGCGTGTCGGCTGGAAAGTTTTTGGGTTTCATTCATGAAGATGGCATAGAGATTGATCCCAAAAAGATAGAGACCATACAGAAAGTGGAGGCTCCAACATGCAAGAGAGACATGCAAAAGTTCCTTGGCAAGGTCAATTATTTGAGAAGGTTCATAGCTAATCTGTCAGGGAAAGTTGATGCATTTACTCCTATCCTTCGGTTAAAGAATGATGTTGATTTTACTTGGGGGGCAAAATAGCAAGAAGCATTTGATATGATCAAGAATTATTTGTGCACTCCTCCGGTGATGAAAGTGCCCAAGCATAGGGAGCCCTTTAAGCTATACATTGCAGCAGAGGAAGGTGTTATTGGTGATATTTTGACTCAAGAAACCGAAGGAAAAGAGCATGCTATTACATATTTGAGCAGGTGCTTATTGGACCCCGAGACAAGGTATACATTTATTGAAAAACTATGTCTATCACTACAAAAAAAAAGACACATCCGTGACATTTTGGGCCGAACGAAATTTTTTTCTGTCATGCTTATGACACTTCTATGACGATAATTGTGACAAAACCCGGTATCATCATAGATGTGGTGGGCTCCTACTTCTATGACAAAAAATCGTGACAGAAAATGGGCTTTTCGTCCTGGGCGGGCTGGAGATGCACCTGCATGACATTCTTTGGGCCGTCCATGACGGAAAAAATCGTGGTAGTAGCGACGGCGAGGAAAATTTTGGGGAGTTCCTGGTTACGGTGGGTGGTCGGGGCCGAGCGATGCACGGAGGGATTGCACGTTTCTCTCGTACACGTACGCGCGTGTGTGCGAGGCGTTGGGCTCTAACTGAACCCGAGCGAGGAGTTCGCTTACTGAACCCGAGCGATTGCACTAGCTACGTTACTGAACCCGAGCGATCGATCCCTTGGCCGTTAACTGAACCTGAGCGATCCATCGCTGCTGCTGCTTACTGAAGCCGATCGAACCTGCTGCCTCTTGATGAACAGTGAATGTGGGGGTTGCGGTTGAACGAGTCGAGACGTACGTGGTTGGGGTTGGATGAACAGTTCTCAGTGGGGGTTGGATAAACAGGACCCCGTGGTAGTATATAGGTCGTTGCCAATGGATGAACAGGACCCCGAGAGGACGCCGCCACAGCCGAGCTGGTTGGGGGTGGATGAACAGGACCCCGTGGAGGGCTGGTTGAACAGTAGCCGGTGGAGGGCTGGATGAACAGTAGCCCGTGGATGAACAGTAGCTGGTGGAGGCAGGAGGAAGACGCGGTGGATGAACAGTGCAGGTGGAGGCTGAAGCAAGTCGATGGTGGGTGAACAGTAGCCCGTGGAGTCCCATTTTGCGGTACGCCACACCCCTTCGATGAACAGGACCCTGTTTCGACCGTAGCGCTCCAACACAAGTCTGTTTCCTCCGTTTTGCGGTACGCCACACCCCTCCCGATGAACAGGATGCCGTTTCGACCGTAGCCGGTCGAACAGAAGGCCGTTTCCTCCGTACTGTGGTACACCAGACCCTGTTTCGGCTGTTCCGTCCAAGCTGGTTGGCTCCCGTTGAACAGGATGCATTCTGACCCAGTCTGTTGCCTCCCGATGAACAGGACGCTGTTTCGACCCAGTCGGTTGGCTGCCCGATGAACAGGATGCCGTTGCTGCCGTCTGTTGCCTCTCCATGTACACGAGCCCTGGCCGTACGTATGCGCGAGTACGCGTTCGAGACCCCGCCTGTATGTACGTACGTGACCGTATTTTTTGGCATGTGGCTGTACGTACGTGTACACAGTTTAGAAGGGACTGCCTGAACTGCTACGTCGGGAGCTCTACTACTACACGTGCCGCTGCTTTCTCGGCCACGGTTCATCGTTGCAGAGAGACCAATCGACCAGTGTGTACATACACGTTCACGACAACGCTACGTACGCTTCAACCAGGTGGGTCCCGGCTGTCAGGGAGGATAAGGAGGCACTTCCTTGCGTGCGAAGTTATTGATGGTGGGTCCGAGCTGTCAGGGGGAGGATTCATTTTTTCGCGGCTAATATGGAGGCACTTTCCTTGCGTCCGAAGATATAGCTGGTGGGTCCCAGCTGTCAGGGGGGAAACATTTTTTTCACAAAATACAGCTAAGCCAAAATACATAGGCCCTTCAGGTAGGTCCCTGCTGTCAGGTGGAGGAATCATTATTTTGCGCGTAATAAGGAGGCACTTCCTTACTGCGGCCGTGGACCCAGCTATCAGCCTCTCCACGTACAGCCCTCTTCCGATGTAAGTCGTTCCTTGACCACGTTGACCACGCCACGCAGAGAGCACCAAGGCGGTGGACGACGGCGAGGCCTAGGAAGGGAATGACCCGGAGCCGGGGAAGACTCGACAGTTGTTTCCCACGCGGAGGGGCGTACGAGGGTTTACTGATTGGGCTGCAGTGTGAGGCTGCCGTCGCCGGAGAATAACAGCAGGTCTGGGTGAGTACAGGGATGGCCAGGCCAACGATGGGAGTAGGGTGGGGCAGTGAGGCCTGCGCGGCAGCAGAGCCGGCAACGGGAGGCAGGAGCAGGCGGCACGACCGGCGCTGGTTTGGGCGGCTGGAGCAAGAAGACCAGAGGTTGAAGAAGCACTACGGCCGTTGGATGGACATCGTACGGTCACTGGAGCTAGAATCGTTCATATTGACTAAGTTGACAAAGCCCTCCGTCCGTGTCAACTTAGTAGGCCCACAAGTCAGCCTCCAACTATGGTGGGTCCTAGATAGCAGGGGGAGTATTCATTTTTTTGTGCGTAATAAGGAGGTACTTCCTTGCGTGCGAAGATATAGCTGGTGGGTCCGAGCTGTCAGTAGGAGGAACATTTTTTTCGCGAAATACAGAGGCCCTTCCGGTGGGTCCCTGCTATTAGGTGGAGGAATCATTATTTTGCACGTAATAAGGAGGCACTTCCTTGCATGTGGCCGTGGACCCAGCTGTCAGCCTCTCCACGTACAGTCCTCTTCCGATGGATGTCGTTCGTTTACCACGTTGACCACGCCACGTCGAGAGCACCAGGGTGGTGGACGACGGCGAGGCCTAGGAAGGGAACGACCCGGAGCCGGGGAAGACTCGGCAGTGCTTGCCCACGTGGTGGGGAGTACGAGGGTTTACTGGTTCGGCTGCCATCGCCAGAAAATAATAGGAGGTGTGGGTGAGTAGAGGAATGGCCTGGCTAGCGATGGAGTAGGGTGGGGCGGTGCGGCCTGCGCGGCAGCACAGCCGGCCACGGGAGGAGGGAGCAGGCAGTCCCGCCGGCGCCGGTTTGAGCGGCTGGAGCAGGAAGAGCAGAGATTGAAGAAGCACGGCGACCGTTGGATGGACATCCAACAGTCACTGCTCTCCTGTGTTGACTAAGTTGACACGGCCTTGCGTGCACTTCAACCTTTTTTTAGGAAAGCGTACGCGTCAACCTATAGTAGGTGAGCAAGTCAGCCTCAAATCTGTGGAAAATAGCATACAGCCCATCTGCCATTATTTCTAATAATTTACAGCCCATTTGCTAATTCTTAACGATTTTTTTGGAGCTCATATTCTTTTTGTTAGCATTACAGCCCATATTGTGGCCACGGTTAAAATTTTCTACGAAATTTTGCATATTTCGGTGCGGTCCGAACTGTTTTTAATCCCAAAATTTCGAATCACGTTCAAACTAATTTAAAAATAATAAATTTATATCAATTTAAAATCCAACATAATTTTCCCCGCAAAAAACAATTAAATTCAAAATGTCGAAATCTTTAAAAAATGATATTTGAAACTAATTGCCGGTTTGCTGTGTTTATAAATTTACATCCCATTTCTTACTACTTCATTTTCTGGGCAAGCGAATACATCGCTCTCGTCTTGAAAGATTTGCAGCCAGCATGGCTGAGAAAGCAAGTAGGCCTCCGTTGAGTATTTCTTTAAAAAAAGTAGAACTGGGCTAGCCATTTTCAACAAGAAAAAAACACAACTGGGCTCATCATGTGGTAAACATAAAATAAAACCCTGCCAGACGGGCCACAGCCCCCGCACAGCCCCGTTGTTACCCTGATCCGTCTCTAAAACTAGTATAAATAACAACTACTTGTTCCTCAAAAAAAAGTAAATAACAACTACGCGACTTGCTGGGTCCATGGTGTCAGCCGCTCGTTGTGTAATTCTCTCGTTTATTGACTATGTTGACAATGGTGTGGGACCCAGATGTCCAACCATTAGGAGGAACCATTTTTTGGGGCTTGTAATAATGAGGCACTTGCTTGCGTACTGCCATGAACCCTGGTGGGTCCCTACTGTCATCCTCTCCGCGTACAGTCATCTTCTTGTTCCTCTCGGTTGTTGACGACGTTGACAACGCCAGACGGCGGCGTACCGCGCACGACGAGCGAACCAAGGAGGAGTACGATGGCGAGGCCTCAGACGGAACGAACAGGAGCCGTGGAAGATGCGCCAGTCTATTCGCAGGCGGAGGGGAGTATGAGGGTTGACTGGTTCGGGTGTGGGTGCGTGTTGGGGTTGACGTCGCCGGAGAATAACAGGACGAAAGCACTTCTATGACGCGCGATTTATCGTCATGGAAGTGGACACTTCCGTGATGATAATTTTGGTAATGTCATGGAACACTTCTACGACAGCACAGGTATGACTATCTTGATTCTGTCATATAATCGTCATGGATGTACATGCATGATAGAAAATGTGACCTACTGTGACAAACACGTATCATCACGGAAGTGTATTTTTTTAGTGTATGCTTATATTATGCTTGCACAAAATTAAGACATTCTTTAGTGTTGAGTGCTTGCATAGTAGCTTGTCAAACCAATGTCATTAAATACATGTTGCATAGGCCAATTCTTAGTGGTAGAATTGGCAAGTGGGCTTATGCTTTGATTGAATATGATTTGGCTTACGAATCTCTAAAGTCCATGAAAGGCCAAATCATTGCTAATTTTATTGTTGAACATCAGATTGATGACAAGCATGATGTTGATATAAACCTTGTCTCATTAGTACCGTGGAGATTATATTTTGATGGTTCAGTTTGTAGCAATGGCCAAGGTGTTGGTATTGTTATATATTTCCTCATGGTGTTGTTTTTTAAGCCTCATGCCGCTTAGAATATTTTTGCACAAATAATCAAACCGAATACGAAGCATTGTTATTCGTCCTAGAGATGTTGCTTGCTATAGGTGCTACACATATTGAGGCTTTTGGTGATTCGTTATTAGTAGTACAACAAATATCCAAAGTTTTTCAGTGTTTGGACGAATCACTTAATGTTTATCTTGATAAATGTCTAGATATAATTTCTACATTGGATTCTTTTAGTATTGCTCATATATCTAGGCATGAAAATTGGAGAGCAAATGAGTTGGCACAACAAGCATCTGGTTATCATGTTGATCATGGCATGTTTCATATTTCTCAAAGGCCGATGTCTATTCTTGCCAATATAGAGGCCGAACCAGAGCCTACTGCTTCGGCCATTAACAAAGAATCTAGTGCAGGTGACAATCATGACTGGAGGAAGCCCATTATTGATTACTTGTGCAATCTGAGTGAAAGGGTGGACAGGGTTTTTTAGTGTATGGCTTTCAAATATACAATGAGAGATGATAACCTTTATCACCGAACAGTTGATGATGTTCTTTTGAAGTGCTTGGACGAGGACCAAGCAAGATTTGCTATGGGAGAGGTACATGAAGGCATCTGTGGCACTTATCAGTCGGCTCCCAAGATGAAATGGTTACTATGACGTGCTGGGTTTTATTGGCCGACTATGATTAATGATTGCTTCAGATATTATAAAGGGTGTGAAGCTTGTCAAAAATATGGTGATATTCAATTGGCTCCTGCTACTATGTTACATCCTATTATCAAGCCGTGGCCTTTTCGAGGTTGGGGTTTAGACTTCATTGGAGAAATTCATCTATCTTCCTCAAAGGGGCATCGGTTCGTATTGGTGGCAACCGATTATTTCACAAAATGGTCTGAAGCAGTACCTCTCATATGGTGGTAATTCAATTCATAACCGAGCACATTATTCACAGATTCGGCATTCCTCAAACATTAACTACAGATCAAGGTTCATCTTTTATGTCACATCAAGTTAGAGAATTTGCCGAATATTATAACATAAAGATGCTCAATTCCTCCCCAAATTATGCCCAAGATAATGGACAAGCTGAGTCTAGCAATAAAATTTTAATCAAGCTCATAAAGAAGAAGATTGAGGATAATCCAAGGAGATGGATGTTTGCTTGTATCTGCGTTGGTATTTTCCCGAAGAGGAGAGGATGATGCAGCACAGCAACGGTAAGTATTTCCCTCAGTTATGAAACCAAGGTTATCAATCCAGTAGGAGAACCAAGCAACACTATGCAAATGGTACCTGCACACAAATAACAAATACTTGCAACCCAATGCGTAAGAGGGGTTGTCAATCCTTGCCCGATAAAAAGATAGATAAAACTGTATGAGATTGGATAAATAGATCTAGCGAAAACACAAAATAAAATAAATAAAGAAAAAGTGCAGCAAGGTATTTTTGGGTTTTTGGAATAATAGATCTAAAAACAATATGATAAAAGATAGACCCGGGGGTCGTAGATTTCACTAGTGGCTTTTCTCGAGAAAATAGCATACGATGGGTAAACAAATTACTGTTGGGCAATTGATAGAAGAGGAAATAATTGTGATGATATCCAAGGCAATGATCATGTATATAGGCATCATGTCCAAGATTAGTAGACCGACTCCTGCCTGCATCTACTACTATTACTCCACACATCAACCGCTATCCAGCATGCATCTAGTGTATTAAGTTCATGGAGAAACGGAGTAATGCAATAAGAACGATGACATGATATAGACAAGATCTATTCATGTAGGAATAGACCCCATCTTTTTATCCTTAATAGCAACGATACATGTGTGTCTCGCTACCCCTTCTGTCACTGGGTGAGGACACCGCAAGATCGAACCCATCACAAAGCACCTCTTCCCATTGCAAGAAAAATCAACTAGTTAGCCAAACCAAACCAAAGTTTCGGAGAAGAAATACGAGGCTATAACAATCATGCATATAAGAGATCAAAGAAAACTCAAATAATATTCATAGATAGATCTGATCATAAACTCGCAATTCATCGGATCCCAACAAACACACCGCAAAAAGTCATTACATCAAATAGATCTCCAAGAACATCGAGGAGAACATTGTATTGAGAATCAAAAAGAGAGAAGAAGCCATCTAGCTACTGCCTATGGACCCATAGGTCTATGGTAAACTACTCACGCATCATCGGAGGAGCACCAATGAGGATGATGAACCCCTCCGTGATCGTGTTCCCCTCCGGCAAAGTGCCGAAATAGGGCTCTAGATTGGATCTCATGGTTCTGGAACTTGCGGCGGCTGGAATTGTGTTTTGTCGACTCCCCTAGGATTTCTGGAATATTTGGGTATTTATAGAGCTGAGAGGCGGTGGAGGAGACCTTCGTGGGCCCCACCACCCATTAGGGCACGCCAGGGGCCTCTGGCGCGCCCAGGTGGTTGGTGGGCCCCACGGGCCTTCCCTCATGCACTTCCTTGGCTCCCAAGTTGTCTTCTGGGCTGGAAAAAATCTCCAAAAAGTTTCGCTGCATTTGGACTCTGTTTGATATGGATATTCTGCGAAGTAAAAAACAAGCAAAAAATGGCAACTGGCACTAGGCACTATGTCAATACGTTAGTCCCAAAAAATGATATAAAGTTGCTATAAAATGAATATAAAACATCCAAGAATGATAATATAACGGCATGGAACAATCAAAAATTATAGATACGTTGGAGACGTATCAGCATCCCCAAGCTTAATTCCTTCTCGTCCTCGAGTAGGTAAATGATAAAAATAGAATTTTTGATGTGGAATGTTGCCTAACATGTTCATCACATATTCTTTTCTTTTGTAGCATGGACATTTGGACTTTTAGATGTTTCAAAGCAATAGTCTATAATTGACATGAAGACTTCAATACTCAAGCATATCAACAAGCAACCATGTCTTTCAAAATATCATCACTAAAGAAAGCTATCCCTAGCCCATCATGCTCAATCATTGATCCATTCATGAAACACACTCGAATATTTGCTACATCCAATGCACAAGTATGATCATAGTGCTCCCTAGTTGGTGCTTTATAAGAGAAGATGGAGACTCAAATAAAAATAAAAATTGCATAAAAGTAAATAGATAGGCCCTTCGCAGAGGAAAGCAGAGATTTGTAGAGGTGCCAGAGCTCAAAGCTTAAATTGAGAGATAAAAATATTTTGAGAGGCATGCTTTTCCCATCAACGAAAACAACCGAATAGTTCCCAATACTTTCCATGCTAGATACATCATAGGCGGTTCTCAAACATAAAATAAAGTTTATTCCTTTTTTCACCATTCTTTCACAATCCATGGCTAGCCGTATCCACAGGTGCCTTCCATACCAACATTTTCCAAGGAATTTATTATTTGACAATGTAAAGTAAATTTCTTTTTCATTTCGGGACTGGGCATCCCTATTACCGCCACACTCTCGTGCAATGACAAGTGAATAAACACTCATCTTGAGAATAACACATCTAGCATGGAAAAATATTGGCCACCCCCTGCCGCTTCATGAGCGGTACGGGCACACAAAAAGGAAATTCATTTTGAAAATTAGAGTTGGCACATACAAATTTACTTAGAACGGCAAGGGAATACCGCATATAGGTAGGTATGGTGGACTCATATGGCATAACTGGGTTTAAGGATTTTGGATGCACAAGTAGTATTCCCACTTAGTACAAGGAAAGGCTAGCAAATAGATTGAGAAGCAACCAACCAAGAAACAAAAATTCTCATAAATGAGCATTAAGCATAACTAACACCGAATAATGCACTACAAGTAGGATCTAATTTCACTGCATAACTATTGTCTTTCATGCTTGCATAGGGAATCACAAACCTTAACACCAATATTCTTACTAAAGCATAATTACTCACCAACATGACTCACATATTACTATCATCATATCTCAAAACTATTACAAAGAATCAAGTTTATTTTGTCCAATGATCTTCATGAAAGTTTTATTATATCCCTCTTGGATATCTATCACTTTGAGACTAGTTCCATATATTACCATTGCTTTTGAGAAGCTCAAACAAATTTAAGTGAAGAACATGAGCATAAAAAATTTCATCTCTCAAAATAATATAAGTGAAGCATGAGAGAATTTCTTCAAAATTTTACTAACTCCCAAATTAATCTAAGTGAAGCATGAGAGCATATTTCTTGAAAATATAAAGCACCACCGTGCTCAAAAAGATATAAGTGAAGCACTAGAGCAATTCCATAGCTCAAAAAATTTAAGTGAAGCACATAGAGCAATTCTAACAAATCATAGCATAATTATGGCTCTCTCAAATAGGTGTGTCCAGCAAGGATGATTGCTACAAACTAAAAAGCAAAACAAGCAAAGACTCATATAATACAAGACGCTCCAAGCAAAACTCATGATATGTGACGAATAAAAATATAGCTCCAAGTAAAATTACCGATGGTTGTTAGCAGAAAGAGGGGATGCCTTCCGGGGCATACCCAAGCTTAGTTGCTTGGTTCTCCTTGAATATTATCTTGGGGTGCCATGGGCATCCCCAATCTTAGGCTCTTTTCACTCCTTATTCCTTCATCCATCGAGATCTCATCCAAAACTTGAAAACTTCAATCACACAAAACTTAACAAAACCTTCGTGAGATCCATTAGTATAAGAAAACCAATCTTTGCTTTAAGTACTGTTGCAAACCTATTCATATTTTGTTATTGCATTATACCTACTGTATTCTAACTTTACCATGGCTTATACACCCCCCCCCCCCCCGCAGATACAATCCATAGATTCATCAAAATAAGCACACAATGCAACGAAAACAGAATCTGTCAAAAACAGAACAGTCTGTAAAGACTCGAATTTTACTCATACTTTTGTAACGCCAAAAATTCTGAAAAAATAGGACGACATAGGAAATTAATATATCAATCTTTTTTAAATAAATTCAGAATTTTTTGTCGCTTCTGTGAATTTTAACAATTCTGCTACTGGACGCAAAAGTTTCTGTTTTTCCACAGGATCAAATCAACTATCACCCAAAGCTATCCTAAAGGCTTAACTTGGCACAAACACTAATTAAAACATTAAAAAACAATCATAACAGAGGCATAATTGTGCAAACACTCAAGAACAGAAATAAAAAAGTAAAAATAAATTTTATTCATTGGGTTGCCTCCCAACAAGCGCTATCGTTTTATGCCCCTAGCTAGGCATAATGCATAGATTCAAGTATTGTCACCCTTCTTATTATTTTCCATAGATGTGTTTTTGTGAGGAGATTTCTCAAATATAACTTGGAACACATTGTCCATAGAAATTTTGGCATTATCAAGTTGTCCATCTTTATATCCCCTTTTATAATCCAAGAATATTGTTGATTAACATCATTAAAAACTTGTTGGATCACATCCAAAATGGGGATTTCCTTTTTAAGGTTTTCATCAAAAAATTGATTGTTTGCAAGTAAATGTTTTAACACATAATCACTATTGTAAAGTATCTCATCTATTACCGGTTTCTCACGGTTCATATCATAAAAATCAAAAATTTCCCTAGCTTTCCGTACTATGTGATCAAATTCATTCATAAGAACAAGGGTGGCTATCTTTTTAGCTTTCGGATCCTTTATAATGGGTAGCTCATAAAACAATCTTTGCAAGGTAGGATGAGTACGAATAATTCTATTTTCAAGTTTCAGAACTAGTGCTGAAATAGCTTCCGTATAAGTTTTAGTCCTTTTAAGAATAGGAGCATCATCACAAGTCAAAGTTCCAACACAATTAAAGAATTCTTGGATGGTTTCTTTTCCTATAACATTCCCTTGTCCCAAAACAAAAGTTTTAGCATCCAGATTGCCAGAACGTCCAATTTTAGGAGTTCATCCATCATCTGTTCCTGCCATACTAAAGTCACTCATGATGATAGGTTCAAGCAAACAAAAGATCGAACGAGAGAGAGGTGAATGAAAAAGAAGGCAAATATTTTTGTGCTTTTCGCAAACACGTTTTAGAAGTGGGGGAGATGAAAGCGAGAGGCAAATGGAAAACAATGTAAATAATGTAAATTGCAAGGAGATAAGATTTGTGATTAGGAACCTGATAGATGTTGATGATGTCTCCCAGGCAACGGTGCCAGAAATTCTTCCTAATTACTTGTATCTGCGTTGGTATTTCCCCGAAGAGGAGAGGATGATGCAGCACAGCAATGGTAAGTATTTCCTCAGTTATGAAACCAAGGTTATCAATCTAGTAGGAGAACCAAGCAAAACTATGTAAATGGTACATGCACACAAATAGAAAATACTTGCAACCCAACGCGTAAGAGGGGTTGTCAATCCCTCCCCGGTAAAAAGATAGATAAAATTGTATGAGATTGGATAAATAGATCTAGCGAAAACACAAAATAAAATAAAGAAATAAAAAGTGCAACTAGGTATTTTTGGGTTTTTGGAATAATAGATCTGAAAACAATATGATAAAAGATAGACCCGGGGACAGTAGATTTCACTAGTGGTTTCTCTCGAGAAAATAGCATATGGTGGGTAAACAAATTACTGTTGGGCAATTGATAGAAAAGCAAATAATTATGACAATATCCAAGGCAATGATCATGTATATAGGCATCACGTCCAAGATTAGTAGACCGACTCCTCCCTGCATCTACTACTATTACTCCGCACATCGACCGCTATCCAGCATGCATCTAGTGTATTAAGTTCATAGAGAAATAGAGTAATGCAATAAGAACGATGACATGATGTAGACAAGATCTATTCATGTCGGAATAGACCCCATCTTTTTATCCTTAATAGCAATGATACATGCGTGCCTCGCTACCCCTTCTGTCACTGGGTGAGGACACCGCAAGATCAAACCCATCACAGAGCACCTCTTCCCATTGCAAGAAAAATCAATCTAGTTGGTCAAACCAAACCAAAGTTTCGGAGAAGAAATATGAGGCTATAACAATCATGCATATAAGAGATCAAAGAAAACTCAAATAATATTCATAAATAGATCCGATCATAAACTCGCAATTCATTGGATCCCAACAAACACACCGCAAAAAGTCATTACATCAAATAGATCTCCAAGAACATCGAGGAGAACATTGTATTGAGAATCAAAAAGAGAGAAGAAGCCATCTAGCTACTGCCTACGGACCCGTAGGTCTATGGTAAACTACTCACGCATCATCGAAGGAGCACCAATGAGGATGATGAACCCCTCCGTGATCGTGTTCCCCTCCGGCAAAGTGTCAGAATAGGGCTCTAGATTGGATCTCGTGGTTCTGGAACTTGCGGCGGCTGGAATTGTGTTTCATCGACTCCCCTAGGGTTTTTGAAATATTTGGGTATTTATAGAGCTGAGAGGCGGTGGAGGAGACCTCCGTGAGCCCCACCACCCATCGGGGCGCGTCAGGGGCCTCTGGCGCGCCCAGGTGGGTGGTGGGCCCCACGGGCCTTCCCTCGTGCACTTCCTTGGCTCCCAAGTTGTCTTCTGGGCTGAAAAAATCTCCAAAAAGTTTTGCTATGTTTGGACTCTGTTTGATATGGATATTCTGCGAAGTAAAAAACAAGCAAAAAACAACAACTGGCACTAGGCACTATGTCAATAGGTTAGTCCCAAAAAATGATATAAAATTGCTATAAAATGAATATAAAACATCCAAGAATGATAATATAATAGCGTGGAACAATCAAAAATTATAGATACGTTGGAGACGTATCAATGGCATGAGTTATTGTCTGAAGCTTTGTGGGCACATAGAATCTCAAGGCATGGTGCTACAAAGGTGACTCCATATGAGCTGGTATATGGTCAAGAGGTTGTTTTACCACTGGAAGTAAATTTGAATGCTTTGAGAATAGCCAAACAAAATGATTTATCGACAGTAGACTTTTATAACTTGATGATGGACAATATTGATGAGGTTGTCGATAAACGTGAAGGTCATAGAGAGAGACAAGTTGAGGGTGGCAAGAGCTTACAATAAGAAAGTCAGGTTGAAGAATTTTCAAGTTGGCGATCTCGTCTGGAAAGTGATTCTGCCGATTGGTTCAAGAGATAGAAAATTCGGGAAGTGGTCTCCGAGTTGGGAAGGTCCTTTTAGGATTACAAGAGTAGTTCCCGGAAACTCATATTTGGTGGAATTCGTACAAGGGGCATTGTTACCTCGAGCTCTCAATGGCAAGTACTTGAAGAAGTACCACCGAGTGTGTGGCAAGAAGCCTAAGTAAGCAATGGTCGATATACGATTATCGCCCTTAGCACAAACATGGCTGATACATAATTATCGCCCCGAGAGAATAAATGGCCGGTGGAGTGTTGACATCGTCCTTAGTACAAACACCATGCATATTTGAAAGTGCTGGTTATCGACTAGAGGGGGGGTGAATAGGTGATTTTTATGAAAGTCTTCAAAGACAGATGTCTTCGAAGACAAACAGCTAAAATGAACCTATGAGATATGAAGTGGAAGATAAACTACACTAGACAGGCCATAGTCAAGTAAGCAATACAATGAAAGCACGAAGACAAATAGCAACTAGGTAGAACAGATCGTAATAGGAAGACAGTATGAAGCCAATTATGCAATCAGAAAGATTGTCTTCACACAGTGAAGCCAAACAGGGCAACCAAGCAATGACTTCATGAAGCTAAACAGTAAGTAAAGGGAAGTGATAGAACCAGTAGCTTGACAAAGACAAGGATTTGGTAGACCAGTTCTAGTTGCTGTGACAACTGTACGTCTGGTTAGGGAGGCTGAGATTGAACTCAGAAGACCACGTCTTCACCTTATTCCCCTTGAGCTAAGGACACTTAGTCCCCGCCCAATCACTCAGGTAAGTCTTCAAGGTAGACTTCCAAACCTTCACAGACTCCGTTCACCGGCGATCCACATGACTCTTGGATCCTCCAAACATGACGCCTAACTGGCTGGAGGTACACAGTCCTCAAGTGTAATAAGTCTTCAGATCACGCAGACTGAAAGACTTCAGTGATGCCTAACACTCTTTGGCCCTGGGTGTTTTGGGTTTTGTCCTTCCAAGGATTCTCTCTCTCAAAGGCTTTAGAGGTGGGTTGCTCTCAAACGATAAAAGTCGTGTACTAACTCTGAGCAGCCACCAATTTATGGTGGAGGGGTGGGCTATTTATAGCTAGCAGGCAACCCGACATGATATGTCCGAAATGACCCTGGGTTACTAAGGAACCAACACGTGTCCAACGGTCGGATTTCAAACACATGCGGCAGCTTGGCTTGGGCTACAAGCAAGGCTGACTCATCCAACTCTGGATAAGATTTGCTCTCATTGTCTTCACTCGAAGACATAGGATTTGGGTTGAGCATCACATCAATCTTCTGACTTTGTTCACTTGGACCCCACTTAACAGTTCGGTGGTTCCTATGACACAATAAAGAAGAAAAGGAAACTATGAAAGAAACTATGTCTTCGCACTCCATAGTCTTCAAGTGAACGTCTTCACATGTCATTATCATCAACGTGATTGTCTTCACGAACCACCATTGTCTTCAATGTCTTCATACATTTTTAGGGGTCATCTCTGGTAGTTAAACCGGATCAGTGAGGGACTTCTACCTGTGTTATCCTGCAATTCTCACAAACACATTAGTCCCTCAACCACGTTTGTCGTTAATACTCCAAAACCAACTAGGGGTGGCACTAGATGCACTTACAATCTCCCCCTTTTTGGTGATTGATGACAAACTGGTTGAAGTTTTCAACGGGGATAAAAATATGTGTAAGTTAAAGAACACGGTCATTGGCTTCATGAAATTAAAAGGGCTCCCCCTGAAGATGTGAATATCAGTAATTTGCCTTTGAATGCAAATGCACATGGCAGGTTCTGCTTTGTGGAGATCTCCTTTAATTCATGAAGACAATTCATTATGCATATAAAAATGAGTGAAGTTAATGACATGCACAATGAGAAATGGGCGTCTGCAGTATGCGGAATTTATCATCGCAATAAAGGTAGCATCCAAAGTGGCAGACGAACATCAAGGTTTAAGGGTTACAACTCAAAACCAATAGTTCAAGAACGAGAGTTGTAAAACTTAGCAAAAATAAGCACCCGACCCATATAGACCCGCTTGAAGACTATCAACTCATAAGCTTCTCCCCCTTTTGTTAGGAATGACCAAAAAGGAGTGAAGACATAGAGTGTCTAAGCGTTCCCAGGCGGTGTTGATGTAGATGTTGGGGCAGCAGGGTCGACGGTGGAGTTGGGCGGTGCAAAGGGGCCTGATGCAGAATCATGATGCGGTGAAGCCATTGCTGGTGAAGTGGCGTCGTCCTCCTCATCGATGACTCGAGCAACAACAGTGGGAGCCGAAGAGGAGTATTCAGAATCTTCAATTGAAGGTGTAGGACGCCAACTTGTAGATTGTGGAGGCCTGGAGTCAAACTTGAAGCGTTCAGTGAAGCCATCCACTTGAAGATCGTCTTCAGAACAGAGCAGTGTGAGGCTCTTCCAGGCACGCCGATAGGCTTCATGAGCAACAAACGAGTTCTTGGTTGCAAGGTTGCATATGCGATTGATATCAACAAGAAGACTTTGCATCTGGCGCTTCATCCAGTCATGATGCCTATCCTGCTTCTGATGAAGTGAAACAAGAAGCTCTCGGTCATTCAGCACACGAGCACACTTCTGAGGCCTTTGGGCAACTGTGCTTGCTGTAGCATCAGTGTTGGCACGATGCGGTAGCCGAAGCTGACCAGCAAGAGGACCACCAGCAGCAGGAGGATGAGGCACATGTATGCCTTCAAGTGGTTGAGTGAAGCTTTGGAAGGCAACATTGTCTTCACGAACAGGTTCCTTGGCAGGCTCGGGATATATGGTTTCATGAGACATATCCACTTTTGGCAGAAAGACAACATGGTCGTGCGCTGAAGCTTGATAGTTGATGGTGGAGTGAAGCTTAATCAGCCGCATGGCCTATGGAGCATAGAACTTGAGGCTAAACAGATCGATGCCTGAAGCTGCCAACTGACGGACGAAGAAGTCTTGAGTATTGAACCTGATGTCATTAATGATGTAAAAGACCAATGTCTTCATAGTGCCTTCAATCTTGGCGTGAGGAGAATGCCCTTTGATTGGCCATAGAGTATGCCTCAGTATATGATAGATAGTGCGGGGCAGGTACTCGAGGTCATTGACAAGAAATTCCTTGGGGTATTCAGCATCAACAGGCAAAGGCTTCATCATACTGAGCATCTGGCTCATGTTGGGCTCAGGCTTCTGAAAGATGCTCCGCAATTCTTGTTCATAGCGCTGACAACCTGGCTCATACAGATCACCAGGAGTGGGCAGGGAAGTTAGCTCGATGATATCTTGAGCTTTGTCTTCATGATGTACGTCACCTGACATCCACTCGAGGACCCATGTCTTCGGATCCCTATTGTAGCCTGATATATGGAGAGTGGCATAGAATTGCAGCATAAGTTCTTCATTCCAATGCTCCTTGTCGACGACAAAAGGGAGCAAGCCAACTTCATGAAAGCAGTCAAGAGCTTCCTCAAGGCAGGGGAGTCCAGCAATGGCATCGCAGCATAGGTGCTTGTGGGGAAAGATCTTGTCCTGGTTGTACAAGATGCATGAGTAATAGCTTCGTTGTTGGTGGCTCCAGAACCTGTCAGAGGAGATCTTTGGCTTCTTGTATGGATTCTTGGCTGTGTCAAAGAATGTGTTGTGCTCTCTGAAGCTAAGCACAGAGCCTTGAGTGGTAACAGCACTAGGAAGCCTTGGCAGCCTGGGCTTTGGCTTCTGCGTCTGAGGCCTTTGCTCCACATGGTAATCATACTGAGGACCAGGAGCAGCCGGTGGTGACATGATTGGCCACTTGATAGTTACAAGCTCACCACGATAGAACGCTCGTTCCATAGTGTGAGGTACAGGAGGAGCAGCAGCCACATCCGAGGTGGAGGGCTGAGTGTCTTCAGTGGCATCATTGGCTTCGGGCTGCAAATTGTCTTCAGCCATGACAATGTCATTGGCTTCATCAGTGGTGGTATCGGCAGCCTCATTTGTCGCGGCTTCAGTGGCTTCAGGAATTGGGGGGTCTGGCACAATCACTTCTTCATTCTCTCTTGTTTCAATGGTAGGGGGAACAACAACTTGATCTACTTCTTTCTCTTCGGCTGATGCAGCCGGAATGTCTTCAGCCTCTTTGGCTTCAGTTTCTTGAGCAGTTTCTCTAGGGATGGCTTCAGGGAACACTTGACGTGCTACTGATCTTGTGGCTTGCACATCCTCTTCAGAAATGCTTGACATGGAGACCATTGGCCTTGGGCCTCGGCGAAGCCTTCGGAAAGAGGGCGACGCCTGCGGTGAGGGAGTGGTCTTCTCCATGTCGTCAGGGGTACTTTGCGGAGTCTCAATCACAGTAGTGACTTGAGATGGAGGAGTGCGAGGAATGACCTTGTGGAGCAGAGTGTTGGGGTGGTGCTCTTCCCAGAAATCATCTTGTGTGATTGGCGTCGTGGGACCGCCAATGCTAATCTGTTCACTGCTCGTGGGAGCAGGCGATGATACCGGCTTGGGCATGAGATCTGGGGGAACTGAGGAAGGACTTCATCATTATCTACATTGTCTTCATGACCAATGTCTTCAGCTGCGATGGTGTCGGCAGCTGGAATAGCTTCAGACTCATGAGCCTCTGTGGTAGTAGGCTCATGAACTACTAGGCGGCGCTCGCGGTTGGAGGAGGCAGGCAAGGCAACAGAGATGGGTTCAACAAACAGCGGCTCATATGGTGCAGTTTGGTCCTTTCTAGAAAACTTTGCAGGCTTAGTCTTCAGCTTCTTCTTGGAGGGAGTAGCATCAGAGGCTTCATGATGCTTTCACTTCTTGGCCTCTGCCTCAGCCTGCTTTGTTTTCTTCTTTTCAGAAGCAGCTGATGGGACCTTTGGCTTCGAGCCAGTCATGCTGGCATGGAAGACAATGCTTGGTCTTTCCTGCCTTGGAGCTTCGGCTTCAGTTTCAGCTGGCTTCTTCTTCTTGGCTGCCAGCTTGGGGTCAATGCCAGGACGCCCAAGAGCTTTCCTCTTTAAGGCTTCATTATGAGCCTGAACGCACTTTGCAGCATAGTGCTTGAGATGCTCTCTGGAGCCTTTGGCCAAATCACGGCGCTTTACAAATTCAGCCTTGACATCAGCCATCATGGTCTTGAAGTTTTGAACATCTTTGACACTAAGCTTGGCCATATGCTTCTTGAAGACAGCCTTCTCATGATTAATTCTGTTTTTCTGCTCAATGACTTTCTGAGCGATGGCCAGCTCCTTGGAAATGTAGCCTTGGAATGTCACGCTGATGCCAATGGGAAGCTGCAGATCATCAATGGTCAGAGAGGTGTCTTCAAACCACTTGTCAATGAAATTGTTGAGAATATCAGCATCAAACAGAGGCAGATCGTTGAAGATTTCAGCCTCCTGTTTGCTCTTGATCAGCATCATCATCTATGTCTTCATCGCTTGACAGATCGACAATATCTTCATCATTGCGAAGAATGCTTGCCGGTGTAAGAGCTTGCCCTGAGATCTTCTTGGGCATCTTAGAGGTGCGAGACAGGTCTTCAGACTGCACACTGGATTCAGGAGGTGCAGACTTCAGTGGCTTCACTCTTGAAGCTTTTGGTGCAGCAGAAGATTTTGAAGCCTTAGTCTTCTTCACTGGCTTCGGGGGTTCTGGAACTTCAGCATGTTCCTCTTCCTCGGCAACTTCTTCAACACTGGCCCTTTGCACAGCGATATGTGTGAGAAGCCCATCAAGGCTGTTGAAAGGACCAATGAGATTCAGTTCAGCTTCACGGCTGCCCTTGAGCCTTGGTCGAGCTGGACCAGGATTGAAGTCAATCTCGAACTCCTTCTTGTTCTGGATGGCAGAGTTCTTGGCATACTTATAATTCTCTTCAAAGAGATCATCTTCACGACACCATCTAAAGCTGGATGGGTCGGCATCTTCAGGCATAGGGCCTCTGACCATGCAAGGAAAGAAGCCTTTTGCAATGGCTTTAGCCTTGGACTTGGGTTGAAGCTTCTTGTATATAATGTCGGCCCATGGTGGCCTCACAGCATTCTTGTCCACATACTCAGAAGTCACATAATGATACAGAAACCATTCTTCTCCGCGGTCGGCGTGAAGACAACGTCGAAGAAGTCGCGGCAGCGAAGCGCTTCGTCTCCGACGATGACTGATGCTAGCGGTGGCGCTAGGGTTTGAGCGAGACGGCGAGGGGAGAAGAAATAATGACCGCAGGGGTTGAGTATTTATAAGGAAGAGGGACGGTGCAGTGTAATTACTTAGGTGCCCCTGGCGGTTCACATCTGAAGGACACATGGTAAGCATGCAACAGATTGAAAGTTGTGCCATGACCCCACGCGAGCCTAGTTTGTCGGGTGGTCGTTCCAGCTTCTCCGGTATTCACGCAAAAAGGATAGAGATAGTAAAAGCAGTTTAAATGTTTTGTCTTTATATCTTCAGCTGACAAGGATGCAGTGAAGACAATCGACACGTGTCAATAGAATGCATATGAAGAGACAGATAGAGTTAGAGGGATAAGCACGGAAGGGATTAGGGTCCGATCACATTCACTTAGCGCAGAAAATGGCAACATGAAGACATAGCTATAAGTGAATGCTGTAGAGGACAGAACACACACACACACACACACACACACACACACATATATATATATCAGAGAAGACCAAATCTAACATTGCAAAGATAAATCATGAAGACAAGGCAATGTTGAAGACAAAACCAACTTTGAAGATAATTCAACATGACGCCAAACAAAAATCTTCAAGAAATATTGGTGGTGGCGTTACCCACCATATAGGAAGTATTAGACCCAGACACGGCGCACAATTATCGTGGCACTCCGAAGTCAAATTCCGCTTTAATGTATTCACACTTAGAGTGTATGTCTTCATGAGTTGAAGACATACGTTACTTTGTGTGTTGCGCACCTAAGTCATCAATGTGCATAAGCGTTAGGATGTGTGTCCATTCACGGGACATTCAAGGATTCTAAGATATTTAGCTCACACCGCAGCTTGCAAAACCTTTTCTCATCCAAGGGCTTTGTGAAGATTTCTACCAATTGCTCTTCAGTGTTGACGTGAATGATATCAATGTCTTCCTTCAACACATGGTCTCTAAGAAAGTGATGACGGATCTGAATGTGCTTTGTCTTCGAGCGCTGAACTGGGTTGTGAGCAATCTTGATAGTGCTTTCATTGTTGTAGTAGAGGGGCACCTTCTTCTTGTTGATGACATAGTCCTTGAGAGTTTGCTTCATCCAGAGAAGCTGAGCACAACAAGATCTAGCAGCAATGTATTCAAATTCAGCAGTGGAGAGTGATACACAGTTCTGCTTCTATGAAGACCAACAGACAAGAGATCGTCCAAGAAAGGGACATGTGCCTGATGTGGACTTGCGATCGACCTTGTCACCAGCATAATCAGCATCTGAAAATCCAACTAGATCAAACTCTGAGCCCTTTGGATACCATAATCCTAGCGTTGGGGTGTGAGCCAAATATCGAAGAATTCGCTTCACAGCGAGGTGATGCGATTCCTTTGGTGCCGCTTGGAATCGGGCACGCATGTAAATGCTAAGCATTATATCTGGCCTAGATGCACATAAATACAGTAAAGAAGCAATCATGGAGCGGTATACCTTTTGATCGAACTCTTTACCATTGTCGTCAGGGCCCAATTGGCCTTTGGTTGGCATTGGCGTCGTGTACCCTTTGCAGTCTTGCATTCCAAACTTCTTCAGGCAATCTTTGAGGTATTTTTCTTGAGATATGAAGATGCCATTTCTCTGTTGATGGATTTAAAGACCAAGGAAGAATTTCAGCTCTCCCATCATGGACATCTGATATTACTCTTGCATCATATGCCCAAACTCATCACTGTATCTCTTGTCAGTGCAGCCGAAGATAATGTCATCCACATAGATTTGGCATACAAACAGCTCTCCGTCATATGTCTTCGTGAAGAGAGTGGGGTCTAGAGAACCAGGTTTGAAGCCTTTGCTCTTCAGGAAGTCTTTGAGAGTGTCATACCAAGCGCGAGGAGCTTGTTTGAGGCCATACAGTGCCTTATTGAGCTTGTTGACCATATCAGGACCCTTTGGATCTTCAAAACCAGGTGGTTGAGCTACATATACTTCTTCTTCAATTTTGCCATTGAGGAAGACACTTTTCACATCCATTTGATAGAGAAGGATGTTGTTGTGGTTGGCATAGGCTAGCAGTATGCGAATGGCTTCAAGCCTAGCCACTGGAGCAAAGGTTTCATCGAAGTCAATCCCTTCCACTTGTGTGTAACCTTGAGTAACGAGACGAGCTTTGTTTCTGACAACTTGACCATGTTCATCTTGTTTGTTGCGATAGATCCATTTGGTGCCAATAATGTTGTGCTTGCGAGGATCAGGACACTTGACAAGTTCCCAAACATTGTTCAGATCGAACTGCTGAAGCTCTTCTTGCATAGCTTGAATCCATTCAGGTTCCATGAAGGCTTCATCAACTTTCTTGGGTTCGGAGATGGAAACGAAGGCAAAGTGCCCACAGAAATTGGCTAATTGTGTAGCTCTTGATCAAGTAAGCGGACGAGGTGCATTGATACTATCAATTATCTTCTCAATCTGAACTTCATTGGCCACACGAGGATGAACAGGGCGAAGATTTTGCAGTTGCTGATCAGTGTCTTCATCTTCAGCATTATCTTCAGGCTCATCATTGTCTTCTCATTGAGTAGGAGCTGGAATGATGATTTCTTCTTTAGCCTGTTCCTCGGTGGGTATGATTTCTCCAGTACCCATTAGCTTGATAGATTCACTAGGAGAAACTTCATCTAGCACATTTGGCAGGTGCTCTCTTTGCGAGCCGTTAGTCTCATCGAACTGCACATCTACCGTTTCAACCACTTTATAGTGAAAGAGGTTGAAGACTCTGTAGGTGTGCGAATCCTTTCCGTACCCAAGCATAAAACCTTCATGTGCTTTCGGTGCAAATTTGGAAGTGTGATGTGGATCCTTGATCCAGCACCTAGCACCGAAGACTTTGAAATAGCTTATGTTTGGCTTCTTACCAGTGAGTAGTTCATAAGATGTCTTCTTGAAGAATTTGTGAAGATAAACTCTGTTAATGATATGGCATGCAGTGTCAATGGCTTCAGGCCAGAACTTTCTTGGAGTCTTGTACTCATCAAGCATTGTACGAGCCATCTCAATAAGGGGTCCTGTTCTTGCGCTCCACGACGCCATTCTGCTGAGGTGTGTATGGAGCAGAGAGCTCATGAGTGATTCCCAATGTATCAAGATAAGTGTCGAGACCAGTGTTCTTGAATTCTGCCATTGTCACTCCTGATGTGCTTGATCTTGATGCCATAGTTGGTCATGGCACGGTTGGCGAAGCGTCTAAAGACATCCTGCACTTCAGTCTTATAGAGAATTATGTGCACCCAGGTATATCTAGAATAATCATCAACAATAACGAAGCCATAAAGATGTGCAGTGGTAGTAAGGCTTGAGTAGTGAGTAGGGTCAAATAGGTCCATGTGAAGCAGCTCGAAGGGATGTGAAGTCGTCATGATTGTCTTCGAGGGGTGTTTTGCTCTAGTCATCTTCCCGGATTCACAAGCACCACATAGATGATCCTTCTTGAACTTGACGCCCTCGATGCCAATGATATGCTTCTTCTTCACAAGAGTGTGCAAGTTCCTCATGCCCGCATGTCTTAGCCTTCGATGCCAAAGCCAGCATTCTGAAGCTTTTGCTAGAAGACATACAGCAAGTTGTGCTCCTGTGGAGAAATCTACCATATACAGATCACCTCTTCGATAACCTTCAAAGACTAGAGATTTGTCGGAAGCCATAAGCACAAGGCAACGATATTTTCCAAATATCACAATCATGTCAAGGTCACAAAGCATTGAGACAGACATTAAGTTGTATCCAAGGGATTCAACAAGCATCACTTTATCCATGTGTTGATCCTTTGAGATAGCAACTCTACCTAGGCCCAATACCTTGCTTTTACCAATGTCAGCAAATGTGATATGACTTTTAGTAGACGGTCGTAGAGTTGAATCCATGAGAAGACTTCGATCACCAATCATATGGTTAGTGCATCCACTATCCATAATCCATTCAGTAGCTTTCGGAGTCGTACCCTACAGTGCAGTTAGCGGGATAGGCTTCACCAAGAGTATTGTGAAGCATAAACATTTGACGAACAAGCATACTATCAAAGTTAAGATTCTTGGATGGTAAGATGGGATGATCATCAAGAAATCCAGGGACGAAATAAATGATAAGACCATTTTGACATTTTATCTTGCATCCCACAAGATGTTTTAGGTCCCCGGCATTGTCCTCAGAAGTCAATGATTTTCGGCTGGAGACCTTTCCCTGCAAGAGAAGTTAATTCTTCTTAACCACCCACATTTTAAGGGGTGGCAAGCAATGAGTCTAAGTGCAGCATCTGAGAACTTTGGCTTTGGAGCACTAGCAAATAGTTTTGCAGGAGGAGAATAGTACTCATAAGAATATGCAGAAAAGTTCTTTGACTTGTGAACATAGCGGTTTGAAGAAACACGCTCATATTCATGAGTCTGATGTTGACTTCCCTACAAAACAGTGGCATTAGGGTGACTTTTAGAGGTCCCCTGTCTGTATGAAGTCTTTGGGCCATTTGAAGCCTTTGATCTGGTGCTTGTCTTCTTCCCTGGTGGTGTCATGATGACATTCACGGGAAGATTCTCAAGACAACTTTTGGGAACCCAGATCTTCTTCGTAGGAGACCCATTCCTGCAGTTAGTTCCAATAAACCTGGCAAACACTTCACCGTTCTGATTCTTGAACAATTTATAGTTTGAGTCAAATGACTCATCAATGACAATAGGGTTAGCACAAGTGAAGCCAGACAAAGTGGATGGATCTACTGAAGGACCCTTTGCAGCAACCCATGCGGTTTTGGGGTACTGCTCAGGCTCCAGTAAGAACCATCAGCATTCAATTTCCTCTCAAAACCAACACCCTCTTTCCTAGGGTTTCGGTTTAGAATCTGTTTCTTGAGGACATCGCAGAGTGTCTGATGCCCTTTGAGGCTTTTGTACATGCCTGTTTCAAGCAATGTCTTCAACCTGGCATTCTCATCAGCAATAGTAGTGGCATCCTCAGAAGAGGGGTTAGTTACCACATCAGCAGGTGAAGATATTGTAACTTCAGAAGCAGTAGAACATCCAGCAATGGAAACAACATTGTCACTCTCAAGGCATTTAAGCAAGGAGGCACAAAATCTTCCTGAGCGGAACTGATCTGTTGAGCGAGTAGTGAATCATTTTCTTTTTGAAGATATTCATGAGACGCTCTCAGTTTCTCTATATCTTCCTTCCTTTGAAGATAATCATAGGAAAAATTCTCATGAGTAGCTGAGAGGGTTTCATGACGACTCTCAAGTTCCTCGTACTTAATGCGAAGGTTTTTGATGTCTTCGATTAAGGACTGGGTTCAATTCATTTCCTCGTCCAACAGGTCATCGCTTTTGTCTAGCAATTTTTGAATCTTTTCCATGGTTGTTTGTTGTTCAGTTGCAATTTTAGCAAGAGTCTTATAGCTGGGTTTGGATTCACATTCAGAGTCATCTTCACTGGAGGTCTGAAAGTAAGCATCGCGTGAGTTTACCTTAGCACCTCTTGCCATGAAGCAGTAGGTGGGAGCAGAGTCGTCGTCATCATTGACTTTGGCATCGACGTCGTGACCATTGTCTTCAGGGTTGAAGATGGACTTGGCGACGAATGCTAAAGCCAGAGCCAGGCTTGCCACGCCTGAGTCAGACTCCTCCTCAAACTCCACCTCCGCCTCCTCAGAACTAGACTCCTCCTCTGAATCCATCTCCTTGCCAATGAATGCATGAGCCTTGCCAGATGAGCTCTTCTTGTGTGAGGAAGACTTTGAAGAAGACTTTAAAGATTTCTTCTTCTTCTTGTCGTAGGAGTCATATTGTTTGCTCTTCTTCTTTTTCTTGGCTTCCTTGTCCCATTGAGGACATTCAGATATGTAGTGACCTGGCTTCTTGCATTTGTGACATGTTCTCTTCTTGTGGTCACGAGTGGAAGCCTCATCA
This sequence comes from Thinopyrum elongatum, assembly GCA_011799875.1. Classification (NCBI taxonomy): domain Eukaryota; kingdom Viridiplantae; phylum Streptophyta; class Magnoliopsida; order Poales; family Poaceae; genus Thinopyrum; species Thinopyrum elongatum. The sequence continues at coordinate 457,687,521 of CM022299.1, forward strand.
TTCTTGGAGCTGGATCTTGAAGACTTTCCGAAGCGATTTTTCTTGGAGAACTTTTGGAACTTTCTCACGAGCATTGCTAGCTCTTTGCCAATGTCTTCAGGATCATCAGAACTGCAGTCAGATTCTTCTTCAGATGAGGAAACAGCTTTTGCCTTCAAAGCACGGGATCGACCATAATTGGGGCCATAGATATCTCTCTTCTCAGATAGCTGGAACTCATGTGTGTTGAGCCTCTCAAGTATGTCAGATGGATCGAGATCTTTGAAGTCAGGGCGTTCTTGAATCATCAGGGCCGAGGTGTCAAATGAGCTGTCAAGTGATCTCAATAGCTTCTTCACTATCTCATGCGTGGTGATTTCAGTGGCGCCAAGTGCGTGAAGCTCATTTGTGATATCAGTGAGGCGGTCGAAAGTGAGCTGGACATTCTCATTGTCATTCCTCTTGAAGCGGTTGAAGAGATAGCGTAGCACATCAATCCTTGAGTCTCTCTGTGTTGAGACACCTTCGTTGACCTTGAACAACCAGTCCCAGACTAGCTTCGCAGTTTCCAGAGCACTCACACGGCCATACTGCCCTTTGGTCAGATGACCAGAGATGATGTTCTTGGCGGTTGAGTCCAGTTGTGCGAATATCTTGACATCAGCAGTGGTGACACCTTCACCGACTTTGGGAACACCAGTCCTGACGACATACCAGAGGTCGATGTCAATGGCTTCAAGATGCATGCACATCTTATTCTTCTAGTAGGGGTAATCAGTGCCATCGAAGATGGGGCACGCAGCGGAGACTTTGATTATCCCTGCAGTCGACATAGCTAAAACTCCAGGTAGTTAAACCGAATCACACAGAACAAGGGAGCACCTTGCTCTGATACCAATTGAAAGTGCTAGTTATCGACTAGAGGGGGGATGAATAGGTGATTTTTAAGAAAGTCTTCAAAGACGGATGTCTTCGAAGACAAACAGCTAAAATGAACCTATGAGATATGCAGCGGAAGATAAACTACACTAGACAGGCCATAGTCAAGTAAGCAAATGAAAGCACGAAGACAAATAGCAACTAGGTAGAACAGATCATAATAGGAAGACAGTATGAAGCCAATTATGCAATCAGAAAGATTGTCTTCACACAGTGAAGCCAAACAGGGCAACCAAGCAATGACTTCGCGAAGCTAAACAGTAAGTAAAGGGAAGTGATAGAACCAGTAGCTTGACGAAGACAAGGATTTGGTAGACCAGTTCCAGTTGCTGTGACAACTATACGTCTGGTTAGGGAGGGTGAGATTGAACTCAGAAGACCACGTCTTCACCTTATTCCCCTTGAGCTAAGGACACTTAGTCCCCGCCCAATCACTTAGGTAATTCTTCAAGGTAGACTTCCAAACCTTCACAGACTCCGTTCACCGGCAATCCACAATGACTCTTGGATCCTCAGAACATGACGCCTAACCGGCTGGAGGATACACAATCCTCAAGTGTAATAAGTCTTCAGATCACGCAGACAGAAAGACTTCAGTGATGCCTAACACTCTTTGGCTCTGGGTGTTTTGGGTTTTGTCCTTGCAAGGATTCTCTCTCTCTCAAAGGCTTCGGAGGTGGGTTGCTCTCAAACAACAAAAGCCGTGTACTAACTCTGAGCAGCCACCAATTTATGGTGGAGGGGGTGGGCTATTTATAGCCAGCAGGCAACCCGACATGATATGTCCGAAATGACCCTGGGTTACTAAGGAACCGACACGTGTCCAACGGTCGGATTTCAAACACACGCGGCAGCTTGGCTTGGGCTACAAGCAAGGCTGACTCATCCAACTCTGGATAAGATTTGCTCTCATTGTCTTCATTCGAAGACATAGGATTTGGGTTGAGCATCACATCAGTCTTCTGACTTTGTTCACTTGGACCCCCACTTAACAGTTCGGTGGTTCCTATGACACAATAAAGAAGAAAAGGAAACTACGAAAGAAACTATGTCTTCGCACTCCATAGTCTTCAAGTGAATGTCTTCACATGTCATTATCTTCAATGTGATTGTCTTCATGAACCACCATTGTCTTCAATGTCTTCATACATTTTTAGGGGTCATCTCTGATAGTTAAACCGAATCAATGAGGGACTTCTACATGTGTTATCCTGCAATTCTCATAAACACATTAGTCCCTCAACCACGTTTGTCGTCAATACTCCAAAACCAACTAGGGGTGGCACTAGATGCACTTACAATATTATTTTTCGGCATGCAAGTTTTGCCGAAAAACAGGGGGGCATGTGTTGACATCAGATTTTGATACGGCATAAAAGGCAAATAAGATGGCCTCAAGTGAAAGGGTTTACAACATGAAAAAGTTTCATGTCACCGAGTGGAACAACTTTGATGTTTAGGTCATCGCCATCCGACCTCATCTTAGGGGCCGAAACTGTACTCGGAGTGGCAGAATTTAGTGTTCCGAGTGCTTTTCGGATGATTATGCTTCCAAGACAACCTCGGATGAAGGAGCACTCTACATGAATTTTCTTCTTCTTGTCGAGGCAATTGATTTTGATATATAAATCATCTCAATCCGAGTTCGTATGCAAAAATTAGAGGCAATACATTGCAGACCGACTCTGAGCGAAAATATGGCGCGAGGTACCAGACACCCACCTCGGTGATGTCTGATGGGTCGCGCAGGCAATTCGGCCCTCAAGACGGCCTTGAATCAAAAAACCTTCAACACAAAAAAGTTCCATCTCGTCGAGCCGGTTGATTTTGATATATAAATTGTCACAATCCGAGGTTGTATGCGACCTGGAGAGGCAAAACAAGATCAGGTCGTGTTTTCAGTCGGGAAATCCGAGTGAAAAGCTTACCATCTGAGTGAAAGCTTGCCGTTCGAGTAAAAGATCGCCGTCCGAGTGAAAATATTGCCATCCGAATGAAATATTGTCATCCGAGTGAAAAGTTGCCACTCAAGGGAAGAAATCTAGTCGGACAATCCGAGTGAAAGATCATAACATTCGAGTGGAGTAATTCAAATCCGAGTGCTATCGGCCAATCCGACCAGAAGCTGAAGATGGGCCCAAAAGGTTATCTAGTTTCCCTCGGATGGAAAAGTGTTCAGCTCGAAAGTTGTGCGTATCATCGAAACGGTCAACTTTGGTTTTGAGGTCATCATCATCTGAGATAGTATGCGGCCTGCAACGTCGCTACAAGACTCGGACAGTCCAGTCAGCTACATGACCAGGTCCGACTGGAGGTTAAAGATGGCTTCGTAGAGTATTCAAGATGGCCTTATTTGGAAAAGTGATCAACATGAGTAGTTCGTCTCGTCGAGACGCATAAATTTGATGTTTGGGCCATCTTGATCGGAGGTCATATGCAAATTCGACGACCCGCGCGAGGAGCAAGACAGAAGTTTGGGCCCGATTCAGACTGAATCCAAGTTGAACTAGAACTAGGACTCTAGAACGTGAATTAATGTAATTTTTCGTGTAAGGAAAGCCTAGATGAATCCTTTACTTGTACGGGAAGTCCAGCCGCCTCTTATATATGTTGGGGGTGATGGCCGATTGAACAACACACAATCGACGTATCAATATACTACTTTTTCATCTACATTTTATCTCTCCACCGTTTTTCTCTCTCGTTCTTCGTTGTTCCTCAAGTTTGAGAGTTGCGAATCCCGAGGCTCTAGTGGCGAATCGACCTAGGGCAGCCCATAGCCGCCGCACTCCCTGACGGGGTCCCTCCCAGGCGTGTGGGGTTTCGGGTCTTCAAAAGCGCCCGCCGATTGTCCTACGTATCATGTTGTCGGTCGGGTCTCCTTCGACATGAGTTGCGGTGCATCACCCCCGGCGTCGAGGGTACACGTGACGTGTTCGTGTGTCAACAGTAGGATGAAGAGCTGAAGAAGGTAATTGGCGGGACGGCCTACATTGAGTGCAGCTCAAAAACACAGCAGGTAAAAGTTGACAAAATCTTCTTGTTTTTTTACAGTATAGTGCAAGGATAGATGCATAGTTCAGTTAGTGATGATTGTTGTTTTGTTTGCATGGTGCAGAACATCAAGGCGATGTTTGATGCGGTTATTAAGGTGGTTCCAGCCTCCGGAGCAGAAGCAGAAGAAGTGGAAGGCGCAGAAAGTATGCACGGATGACCCAATGGTGGAGGCTCGTGGGACGGAGTGCCGCACTCAATTCCCAGAAGAGCCTGGAAGAGGTATACTTGGCTCCAATATCATCTTAGTGTACTTGTTGTTTACTACTCCCTCCGTCCCACAATATAAGATCATTTTTCAATTTTTCCACAAGGATAGTGACTGGTAGATGCACTACCACATATATAATTAGTTCGTATGAATGATAGAAAACTCTGTATTCACCAGGTAGGGTGTCTGAAGTGTCGACGCAAGATGTTTCAAACTTTGGCTCTACATTTAATTGTCGTTAGTACAATATTGGTTTTCGATTCATGAGCTTTTGCTTGGTATGGCGGTATCTTAAGAGACATTTGTTCATTTCCTCCTAGAGTCTAGGGATTGTGCATTCTTTATTCAGAGTTAAGAAAATTGCTTTTTAAGAAGAAAATGCAAGTTGAAACTGAAACTGATTTCCAACATGGTCTTGCATTGTGTTCTTCAGGTATTTTATTAATTCTTTCACACATTGTGGTAAATGCAACTCTTTCTCAGATATACTTTTCGATGGTCTTAGAGCATTCAAGCAAGGTTCACCCAACATGAATTTGTTGGAAATATGCCCTAGAGGCAATAATAAAATGGTTATTATTATATTTCCTTGTTCATGATAATTGTCTATTGTTCATGCTATAATTGTATTAACCGGAAACCGTAATATATGTGTGAATACATAGACCACAGCATGTCCCTAGTGAGTCTCTACTTGACTAGCTCGTTGATCAATAGATGGTTGTGATTTCCTGACCATGGACATTGGATGTCGTTGATAACGGGCTCACATCATTAGGAGAATGATGTGATGGACAAGACCCAATCCTAAGCATAGCACAAGATCGTGTAGTTCGTTTGCTAGAGCTTTTCTAATGTCAATTATCATTTCCTTAGACCATGAGATTGTGCAACTCCCGGATACCGTAGGAATGCTTTGGGTGTATCAAATGTCACAACAAAACCGGGTGACCATAAAGGTGCACTACAGGTATCTCCGAAAGTGTCTGTTGGGTTGGCACGAATCGAGACTGGGATTTATCACTCCGTATGACAGAGAGGTATCTCTGGGCCCACTCGGTAATGCATCATCATAATGAGCTCAATCTGACTAAGGAGTTAGCCACGGGATCATGCATTACGGAATGAGTAAAGAGACATGCCGGTAACGAGATTGAACAAGGTATAGGGATACCGACGATCGAATCTCGGGCAAGTAACATACCGATGGACAAAGGGAATTGTATACGGGATTAATTGGATCCCCGACATCATGGTTCATCCGATGAGATCATCGTGGAACATGTGGGAGCCAATATGGGTATCCAGATCCCGCTATTGGTTATTGGTCGGAGAGGTGTCTCGGTCATGTCTGCATGGTTCCCGAACCCATAGGGTATACACACTTAAGGTTCCGTGACGCTAGAGTTGTTATGGGAAATTATATGTGGTTACCGAAAGTTGTTCGGAGTCTCGGATGAGATCCCGGACATCACGAGGAGTTCCAGAATGGTCCGGAGGTAAAGATTTATATATGGGAAGTCCTATTTTGGCCACCGGAAAATGTTCGGGATTTTTTGGTATTGTACCGGGAAGGTTCTAGAAGGTTCCGGAGTGGGGCCCACCTGCATGGGGGGACCCACATGAATGTGGGTAGTGGGGGCAAGGCCCCACACCCCTGGTCAAGGCGCACCAAGATCGCCCCTTAGAAGGAATAAGATCATATCCCGAAGGGATAAGATCAAGATCCCTAAAAAGGGGGCATAACAATCGGGGGGGAGGGAAAGGATGGGATTTCTTTCCTCCCACCTTTGCCAATGCCCCAATGGACTTGGAGGGCAAGAAACCAGCCCCCTCCACCCCTATATATAGTGGGGAGGTGCATGGGAGCTGCACCCCTTGCCCCTGGCGCAGCCCTCCCCCCTCCTACTCCTCCTCCTCCGTAGTGCTTAGCGAAGCTCTGCCGGAGAACCACGAGCTCCACCGCCACCACGCCGTCGTGCTGCTGGAGCTCTCCTTCAACTTCTCCTCTCCCCTTGCTGGATCAAGAAAGAGGAGACGTCCCTGGGCTGTACGTGTGTTGAACGCGGAGGCGCCGTCCGTTCGGCGCTTGAATCGGATCTTCCGCGATTTGAATCGCAGTGAGTACGACTCCATCAACCGTGTTCTTGTAACGCTTCCGCTTAGCGATCTTCAAGGGTATGAAGATGCACTCCCTCTCACTTGTTGCTAGCATCTCCTAGATTGATCTTGGTGACACGTAGGAAATTTTTGAATTATTACTACGTTCCCCAACAGTGCCATCATGAGCTAGGTCTATGCGTAGATTCTATGCACGAGTAGAACACAAGTAGTTGTGGGTGATGATTTGTTCAATTTGCTTACCGTTACTAGTCCTATCTTGATTTGGCGGCATTGTGGGATGAAGCGGCCCGGACCGACCTTACACGTACGCTTACGTGAGACAGGTTCCACCGACTGACATGCACCTGTTGCATAAGGTGGCTAGCGGGTGTCTGTCTCTCCCACTTTAGTCGGATCGGATTCGATGAAGAGGGTCCTTATGAAGGGTAAATAGCAATTGGCATATCACCGTTGTGGCTTTTGCGTAGGTAAGAAACGTTCTTGCTAGAAACCCATAGCAGCCACGTAAAACATGCAACAACAATTAGAGGACGTCTAACTTGTTTTTGCAGGGTATGCTATGTGATGTGATATGGCCAAAAGGATGTGATGAATTATATATGTGATGTATGAGATTGATCATGTTCTTGTAATAGGAATCACGACTTGCATGTCGATGAGTATGACAACCGGCAAGAGCCATAGGAGTTGTCTTAATTTATTGTATGACCTGCGTGTCAATGAAAACGCCATGTAATTACTTTACTTTATTGCTAACCGTTAGCCATAGTAGTAGAAGTAATAGTTGGCGAGACAACTTCATGAAGACACGATGATGGAGATCATGGTGTCATGCCGGTGACGATGGTGATCATGCCGCGCCTCGAAGATGGAGATCAAAAGCGCAAGACGATATTGGCCATATCATGTCACTTTATGATTTGCATGTGATGTTTATCATGTTTACATCTTATTTGCTTAGAACGACGGTAGCATAAATAAGATGATCCCTCACTAAAAATTTCAAGAAATGTGTTCCCCCTAAGTGTGCACCGTTGCGAAGGTTCGTTGTTTTGAAGCACCACGTGATGATCGGGTGTGATAGATTCTAACGTTCGCATACAACGGGTGTAAGCCAGATTTACACATGCGAAACACTTAGGTTGACTTGACGAGCCTAGCATGTACAGACATGGCCTCAGAACACGAGAGACCGAAAGGTCGAACATGAGTCGTATAGTAGATGCGATCAACATGGAGATGTTCACCGTTGATGACTAGTCCGTCTCACGTGATGATCGGACACGGCCTAGTCAATTCGGATCACGTATCACTTAGATGACTAGAGGGATGTCTATCTGAGTGGGAGTTCATTAAATAATTTGATCAGATGAACTTAATTATCATGAACTTAGTCTAAAATTGTCTTTACAATCTAACTTGTAGATCCAATGGCCCACGCTAATGTTGCCCTCAACTTCAACGCGTTCCTAGAGAAAATCAAGCTGAAAGACGATGGTAGCAACTATACGGACTGGGTCCGTAACTTGAGGATCATCCTCATAGCTGCCAAGAAAGCATATGTCCTTGAAGCACCGCTAGGTGACGCACCCATTTTCCCAGCAACTCAATACGTTATGAACGTCTGGCAGTCGCGTAGTGATGATTACTCCCTGGTTCAGTGCGGCATGCTTTACAGCTTAGAACCGGGGCTCCAAAAGCGTTTTGAGCAACACGGAGCATATGAGATGTTCCAAGAGCTAAAAATGGTTTTCCAAGCTCATGCCCGGGTCGAGAGATATGAAGTCTCCGACAAGTTCTAAAGTTGTAAGATGGAGGAAAACAGTTCTGTCAGCGAGCATATACTCAAGATGTCTGGTTGCACAACCGCTTGTCTCAGCTGGGAGTTAATCTTCCAGATGACTCGGTCATTGACAGGATCCTCCAGTCGCTTCCACCTAGCTACAAGAGCTTTGTGATGAACTACAATATGCAAGGAATGGAGAAGTCCATTCCTGAGTTATATTCAATGCTGAAATCAGCGGAGGTGGAAATCAAAAAGGAACATCAAGTGTTGATGGTGAATAAGACCACTAGTTTCAAGAAAGGCAAGGGTAAGAAGAACTTCAAGAAGGACGGCAAGGGAGTTGCCGCGCCCGGTAAGTCAGTTGCCGGGAAGAAGCCAAAGAATGGACCCAAGCCTGAGACTGAGTGCTTTTATTGCAAGGGAAATGGTCACTGGAAGCGGAACTGCCCCAAGTACTTAACGGATAAGAAGGCCGGCAACGCCAAAGGTATATATGATATACATGCTATTGATGTGTACCTTACCAGCGCTCGTAGTAGCTCCTGGGTATTTGATACCGGTGCGGTTGCTCACATTTGTAACTCAAAACAGGAGCTGTGGAATAAGCGGAGACTGGCGAAGGACGAGGTGACGATGCGCGTCGGGAATGGTTCCAAGGTCGATGTGATCGCCGTCGGCATGCTACCACTACATTTACCTTCGGGATTAGTTTTAAACCTCAATAATTATTATTTAGTGCCAGCTTTGAGCATGAACATTGTATCTGGATCTCGTTTAATGCGAGATGGCTACTCATTTAAATCCGAGAATAATGGTTGTTCTATTTATATGAGAGATATGTTTTATGGTCATGCCCCGCTGGTCAATGGTTTATTTTTATTGAATCTCGAACGTGATGTTACACATATTCATAGTGTGAATGCCAAAAGATGTAAGGTTGATAATGATAGTCCCACATACTTGTGGCACTGCCGCCTTGGTCACATTGGTGTCAAACGCATGAAGAAACTCCATGCAGATGGACTTTTGGAGTCTCTTGATTATGAATCATTTGACACGTGCGAACCATGCCTCATGGGCAAAATGACCAAGACTCCGTTCTCCGGAACAATGGAGCGAGCAACCAACTTGTTGGAAATAATACATACTGATGTATGCGGTCCAATGAGCGTTGAGGCTCGCGATGGCTATCGTTATGTTCTCACCCTCACTGATGACTTAAGTAGATATGGGTATGTCTACTTAATGAAACACAAGTCTGAGACCTTTGAAAAGTTCAAGGAATTTCAGAGCGAGGTAGAGAATCAACGTGACAGGAAAATAAAGTTCTTATGATCAGATCGTGGAGGAGAATACTTGAGTCACGAGTTTGGCACGCACTTAAGGAAATGTGGAATTGTTTCACAACTCACGCCACCTGGAACACCTCAGCGTAATGGTGTGTCCGAACGTCGTAATCGCACTCTATTGGATATGGTGCGATCTATGATGTCTCTTACCGATCTACCGCTATCATTTTGGGGTTATGCTTTAGAGACTGCCGCATTCACTTTAAATAGGGCACCGTCTAAATCCGTTGAGACGACACCGTATGAATTATGGTTTGGGAAGAAACCTAAGTTGTCGTTTCTGAAAGTTTGGGGATGCGATGCTTATGTCAAGAAACTTCAACCTGAAAAGCTCGAACCCAAATCGGAAAAATGCGTCTTCATAGGATACCCTAAGGAAACTATTGGGTATACCTTCTACCTCATATCCGAAGGCAAGATCTTTTTTTCCAAGAATGGATCCTTTCTGGAGAAAGAGTTTCTCTCGAAAGAAGTAAGTGGGAGGAAAGTAGAACTTGACGAGGTACCCCCTCTTGAACCGGAGAGTAGCGCAGCTCAGGAAGATGTTTCTGTGGTGCCTGCACCGACTAGAGAGGAAGTTAATGATGATGATCATGAAACTTCGGGTCAAGTTGCTACTGAACTTCGTAGGTCCACGAGGACACGTTCCGCACCAGAGTGGTACGGCAACCCTGTCCTGGAAATCATGTTGTTAGACAACGGTGAACCTTCGAACTATGAAGAAGCGATGGCGGGCCCGAATTCCAACAAATGGCTTGAAGCCATGAAATCCGAGATAGGATCCATGTATGAAAACAAAGTATGAACTTTGACGGACTTGCCCGATGATCGGCAAGCCATAGAGAATAAGTGGATCTTTAAGAAGAAGACTGACGCGGATGGTAATGTGACCATCTATAAGGCTCGGCTTGTCGCTAAGGGTTATCGACAAGTTCAAGGGGTTGACTACGATGAGACCTTCTCACCCGTAGTGAAGCTAAAGTCCGTCCGAATCATGTTAGCAATTGCCGCATTCTATGATTATGAGATTTGGCAAATGGACGTCAAAACGGCATTCCTTAATGGTTTCCTTAAGGAAGAATTGTATATGATGCAGCCGGAAGGTTTCGTCAATCCTAAGAATGCTGACAAAGTATGCAAGCTCCAGCGCTCCATCTATGGGCTGGTGTAAGCATCTCGGAGTTGGAACATTCGCTTTGATGAAATGATCAAAGCGTTTGGGTTTATACAGACTTATGGCGAAGCCTGCATTTACAAGAAAGTGAGTGGGAGCTCTGTAGCATTTCTCATATTATATGTGGATGACATACTGTTGATGGGAAATGATATAGAACTTTTGGAAAGCATAAAGGCCTACTTGAATAAGTGTTTTTCAATGAAGGACCTTGGAGAAGCTGCTTACATATTAGGCATCAAGATCTATAGAGATAGATCGAGACGCCTCATTGGTCTTTCACAAAGCACATACCTTGACAAGATATTGAAGAAGTTCAATATGGATCAGTCCAAGAAGGGGTTCTTGCCTATATTGCAAGGTGTGAGATTGAGCGCAGCTCAACGCCCGACCTCGGCAGAAGAAAGAGAAAAGATGAGTGCCATCCCCTATGCCTCAGCCATAGGCTCTATTATGTATGCCATGATGTGTACCAGACCTGATGTGAACCTTGCCATAAGCTTGGTAGGGAGGTACCAAAGTGATCCCGGAATGGAACACTGGACAGCGGTCAAGAATATCCTGAAGTACCTGAAAAGGACTAAGGATATGTTTTTCATTTATGGAGGTGCCGAAGAGCTCATCGTAAAGGGTTACGTCGATGCTAGCTTTGACACAGATCTGGATGACTCCAAGCCACAAACCGGATACGTGTACATTTTGAATGGTGGGGCAGTCAGCTGGTGCAGTTGCAAGCAAAGCGTCGTGGCGGGATCTACATGTGAAGTGGAGTACATAGCTGCTTCGGAAGCAGCTCAGGAAGGAGTCTGGATGAAGGAGTTTATCACCGACCTAGGAGTGATTCCCAATGCGTCGGGCCCAATGACTCTCTTCTGTGACAACACTGGAGCTATTGCCATTGCCAAGGAGCCCAGGTTTCACAGGAAGACTAAGCACATCAAGCGCCGCTTCAACTCCATTCGTGAATATATTCAAGATGGAGACATAGATATTTGTAAAGTACATACGGATCTGAATGTCGCAGATCCGTTGACTAAACCTCTTCCACGAGCAAAACATGATCAGCACCAGAACTCTATGGGTGTTCGATTCATCACAATGTAACTAGATTATTTGACTCTAGTGCAAGTGGGAGACTGTTGGAAATATGCCCTAGAGGCAATAATAAAATGGTTATTATTATATTTCCTTGTTCATGATAATTGTCTATTGTTCATGCTATAATTGTATTAACCGGAAACCGTAATACATGTGTGAATACATAGACCACAGCATGTCCCTAGTGAGCCTCTACTTGACTAGCTCGTTGATCAATAGATGGTTGTGGTTTCCTGACCATGGACATTGGATGTTGTTGATAACGGGATCACATCATTAGGAGAATGATGTGATGGACAAGACCCAATCCTAAGCATAGCACAAGATCGTGCAGTTCGTTTGCTAGAGCTTTTCTAATGCCAAGTATCATTTCCTTAGACCATGAGATTGTGCAACTCCCGGATACCGTAGGAATGCTTTGGGTGTATCAAACGTCACAACATAACTGGGTGACCATAAAGGTGCACTACAGGTATCTCCAAAAGTGTCTGTTGGGTTGGCACGAATCGAGATTGGGATTTATCACTCCGTATGATGGAGAGGTATCTCTGGGCCCACTCGGTAATGCATCATCATAATGAGCTCAATGTGACTAAGGAGTTAGCCATGGGATCATGCGTTACGGAACGAGTAAAGAGACTTGCCAGTAACGAGATTGAACAAGGTATAGGGATACCGACGATCGAATCTCGGGCAAGTAACATACCGATGGACAAAGGGAATTGTATACGGGATTAATTGGATCCCCGACATCATGGTTCATCCGATGAGATCATCGTGGAACATGTGGGAGCCAATATGGGTATCCAGATCCCGCTATTGGTTATTGGTCGGAGAGGTGTCTCGGTCATGTCTGCATGGTTCCCGAACCCGTAGGGTCTACACACTTAAGGTTCCGTGACGCTAGAGTTGTTATGGAAAATTGTATGTGGTTACCGAAATTTGTTCGGAGTCTCGGATGAGATCCCGGACGTCACGAGGAGTTCCAGAATGGTCCGGAGGTAAAGATTTATATATGGGAAGTCCTATTTTGGCCACCGGAAAATGTTCGGGATTTTTCGGTATTGTACCGAGAAGGTTCTAGAAGGTTCCGGAGTGGGGCCCACCTGCATGGGGGGACCCACATGAACGTGGGTAGTGGGGGCAAGGCCCCACACCCCTGGTCAAGGCGCACCAAGATCCCCCCTTAGAAGGAATAAGATTATATCCCGAAGGGATAAGATCAAGATCCCTAAAAAGGGGGGATAACAATCGGTGGGGAAGGAAAAGGATGGGATTTCTTTCCTCCCACCTTTGCCAACGCCCCAATGGACTTGGAGGGCAAGAAACCAGCCCCCTCCACCCCTATATATAGTGGGGAGGTGCATGGGAGCTGCACCCCTTGCCCCTGGCACAGCCCTCCCCCCTCCTACTCCTCATCCGTAGTGCTTAGTGAAGCTCTGCCGGAGAACCACGAGCTCCACCGCCACCACGCCGTCGTGCTGCCGGAGCTCTCCTTCAACTTCTCCTCTCCCTTGCTGGATCAAGAAGGAGGAGACGTCCCTGGGCTGTACGTGTGTTGAACGCGGAGGCGCCGTCCGTTCGGCGCTTGAATCGGATCTTCCGCTATTTGAATCGCCGCGAGTACGACTCCATCAACCGCGTTCTTGTAACGCTTCCGCTTAGCGATCTTCAAGGGTATGAAGATGCACTCCCTCTCACTTGTTGCTAGCATCTCCTAGATTGATCTTGGTGACACGTACGAATTTTTTGAATTATTACTATGTTCCCCAACAGAATTCTCTTGTAGGATTTGGGTCTGCAGCTGCATTTTCTATTAGTGCAGTAAGTACAATTATAGCGGGTGTTTTTCAGACACACAAGAATACTAATAATAGTCTGATACAGATTTTCTTGTATGAAGGTTTCCTTGCTGAACCTTGAATTCGCATGGAATTCAACCTTCTTCGATGAACCGGTGAGCAATCTTCCATGCCCAACATTTATTTGTTGGGCATATTTATTAACGAGCCAGCCACTGTATAATCGAATCATTCAACGTACAAACCCTGTTTCTGTCTTCCACATTACTTCATTTGATTTGGCAGTTGATCAAACAACAGTTGAACTATGTTTTAAGAAAGTTTTTTTTTTTTGAAAGGAATTCATCTTGTACCATGCAGGTCATGCTTCTTTGATTTGTAATTCTGGGCGGATCTCCCGAGGAAAGTGCTAGGCTTAAGGCATCTAGCGATATGAATGAGCTCATTGTAAGTACATATCTACGCATTGTATGAACACGTGCAACATTTACTTTTTGCATTCCTTAGAAGCTAAAATAAGAAGGCTGATACTTTCATTAGTACACCTGTCTATAATCTCTTGACCAATATAACTAATAACAACTAACTATGTCTCATATTATATGGCAGTCACTCTTATCTCCTCAGTCGAGGCTAGTCGTTACATCATCAAGCGATGATCTTCCTTCAGATGGCATTTTGAATTCGGATGCAATAACAGTTCAAGTTCTTGTCAATGATGTCCATGTTGGAGACTTGGTATTGGTTATTGAGTCATTAGAAAGGATAGTTGATGATTCTGACTTTGAACATGGTACCCATCATCATATTGAAGTATGCTGGTGGTTAGTACCAATCATTTTTTGTGATAGAAGCTTGGCATGCGTTTTGTCAACTGTTAAAGAAGAGAGGATTGTCCTAGGCGACTGCAAGTTTTTCAAATCTACCTTCTACTAGGGTTGTCCTGGATAGTCTATTTTTCGATAATCTACCTTCTACTAGGGTTGTCCTGGATAGTCAAGGATCAGACTAGACCGGCAGACATAAGTAAGATAAGTGCGCACATGAATGCTTAGGAGGCGTTGGCACGCCGCAGCCCCAGCCACTAGTAATCTGTTAAGATTGTGCTCATTTGATGCATGGGCAGATGTTACTACATAGGACTCGATAGGAAATTTAGCCACTGGCAGCGATAATTTAATTCGGTGCCGCGCACCTGGTGAACAGTAAAATAAAAATAAAAAGAGAAAAATTCAGATGGAAAAAAATAATCTTTTTTGTCAACCAAGATGCTCAAATGCGTGATGTCACTGGCAGCAAGTATTTACATCACAAAAATCTTAGAAGCCCCACCAGCACTAAAGTGTACTCCTAACCACACAGTACTGATCAATACAGTTAATTCGTAACACTCAATTGCATTGCTATACAACACAGGAAAACTCAACCGGCACCAAAAAAATGTGTCAAAATACTAATTAGGCCCTCAACAGGCAAGCTACAAGCAAAACATCTGACTAGCTTCTCTACAACTACACCAGAAACTCTTCAAGAATGGATTGACCAGGAACGGGGGTTACAAAATGTCGGCCCCGCATCATGTAGTTCATCCGACATACCTATCTACAAATAGCATGACTATGCTGCAAATTTACAGTCAATTACAATGGTCGGTATTTCTCATAGTACTATCAACTATATTTAGAGTGGTTCCATAGAGCCACTCTTTAACCTCTCCATTCGTGCTTGCAGCCCAGATAATGCTCTCTCGTCCATGGGTGGAATATTACTTTGTGTTTGTGGCTCACCATCCACTCGCGCCCCCACATGGAGCGTATTGCCATTCATACTTGACAGTGGCCGAGTCTGAGCTACATCGAAATTGCCCCCTACAGCTGCGGCTTGGATGCTCTTCATCCTTTCTCTGAGAGCATCCAATGTCCCTGCTGGGATAGATACAGATAATTCCACGAATCAGATGACGGTCAGATATCCAGATGTAAAGAGGCAGGAGAGGGAAGTAGACCTGAGGATTGGAATCTATCGGTCTGTTGATCTGATTGTAACCTAAAGTCAGAGTGTCCTTGGACTCTGAAGGCGTCGTCTTCATTACAATCCGTTTTGCTACTTACCGATTTTGTATGAACAGGAGAAGGTGCAAACTTTGGAGAGGGTATTGATGCTATTGGAGGTGGCGTTGATAATGGAAGACTAGAGGGTGTTCTTCCAGCTGCGGCATTCTTCTCCACCTGGATGCACCAAAAGAGTAATTGTATCCATGTCAAGATTACAAAAAGAACTTGAACCCTCCTGTTTATGATCCAGATTACAAACCTGAGCTAGCCCATCTCTGATGTACGTTCTAAATGCTTCACTTGCATTCTGAAGCTGAGCGAATATATCAACCTGAGAGAAAAATGTTTTTAATTGGTATAAACTTTCATCGCAAATTAGCAAACTAAACTCATAGGTTACAGATGTTCCAAGGAAAAAAAACAGTTAGTTCAACAGTAATTCTTAAATCAGCAGCAAGGTTCATATAGCTTTTAGAATCCCACTAACCCTCCAAAGCCAAAACTGGACAGTGGTCACACTTGACAAAATACCTTTGGGTACAGCTGGGTTATCCGGTAGAGTTCATACAAACCAATCGTACATGTTTGCTTGTCGCCGATTTTCTTGAATACTGCAGCAAGCTCTTGCTGATCATACCCAAAAAATGTTAAATGGTGAGTCAAATCATTCAATACAACAACAATAACAACAACAACAACAACAACAAAGCTTTAGTCCCACAAGCATGACGTTAATAGAAGGAGAAAGGAATTGGTGTAACCTTCAATTGTGCATCTGTTGAATGAATTGATGGATTTGGAGTGTTTGATGCAGCATCTCCCCAGTGAGTTTGACCCATAGGTCCAGATGGGGTTAACATCCTAGCTGCTGCAAGGGTCTAGGATGACCCAATAGTATTGTTTAGAAAAAAAGGGAGGCGCATAAAAGCTTTTATGGAACAATCAAAGGGGTACAGTTGCAAATTCTACCTGAAGATTAAGATCAATGTATGCCAGGATGATTGGCTGAGGCTCAGCGTCTATAGGAACCATTGAAAGGTGACCTTTTATTGCTGTACCTCGTAGCTTTACAAGTTCATGCAACACAGTTTTGACCATTCTTAATGGCTTGTCATCAGCTCCAGCCCTACAGCATACGCAATTGTCTAATGTACAAAAAGAAATCAAATGAACAGCTAAATATTAAACTGCAAGGGATCAGCACAAACCTCCTCCGTATCTCTTCCATTCCAAGTTCTTGTAAATAAATATGAACGCTTTGAAGAATGCGATCAAGGTCAACTTCATATATTGTACTCTGAAGAACCTGAAAGGTGACATGCATTCAGAAGTGATATCTGTATAGATTCAGAATGGTCAAATAAAAATGACAACATACCTTTGTCAACTTAATTAAGCATTTGACAACTAAATCTGAAAACTTCTGATTTTTTACAGCAAGGGACTCTGACGGAGTAGGGGATGGCCATCTTGAAGGGTCCAAGGGCCTCAGTAAATTGATTAATACAACGAATGAGGAAGTTCTCTCAGCGTTATCCTGCACAAAATTGGATCATGAACAAAGAGCAGCCAGCAAGCCAAAGCGAATAAATTTAATATACATACCAAGATTTTAAGCATCAAGACATTAAGAGCCTTAAGTAATTGGCTGCCATCATCCATAAGAGGAACTCGCTCATCTAAAAGCCATAGTAGTAGCTCTGTGATAAGGTTATCTAGTGTACCCTCCTTCACTGCGTGAGCGAGACGTTTGATCTGGAAAGTCTGCAATATTACAAAGAACTCATAAATAACATTTTAACAAGTACATACAAAAACAAAATAATGTTGAACATAAACATATTAACAGACCTGCATGAGAGTATTTAAAACGTATTTGCAAGACCTTGAAGATGCCCCAGATAGGCTGAAATTAAATGTTTTTGGAACCTGAAAGATTTGCCAGCATTGGAGTTAGCAGGGTAAGGAAAGCTAAGCATAAAAAACAATGTAGGCTTACCATAACGGACAAGCATGAAACTAATCTGTCTGCTTCCTTAATGAGATCGTCAAGCGCAGAGCTTTCAGGATCAACCGCCTGAGTTAGCTCGTGGCATATGACTTTCATTCCTTCAACAGACTGCATGAATAAAAACATGCAAGAACAATGCTTGCGCTTCAACAATGGAAGTAAAAATATGGGGAAACAAGTAGGCGTTGAAGTTATAGATATCACAATACAGCACAGAACAAGGAGTGAAAAGAGAACGCATCAACAAAAGACGGCAGAACTATGAGAAACTGGGCAACAGCACTACCTGTTCAGGCAAACCTAATGCGACAATATCAAGAGCTTCACGCCAGTCTGCGGGACCGGTCACTGCTGTTGCCATCTGCCTAGGTACCGTATGGGCATCGGCATACCCGAAGTTTTCCCTACTCATGGACAAGAATACACAAGTTGTGTTATGAAATACAAAAGGAACTGCAAACCGATTAATAAGATAGATGAAGCACCTTGACATCATTGATCCTGCCATTGAACGAGAAACCAATTCCCCACTCTGTTCTGCTACATCAGACCTACAGCCAAAATGAAAGATTATGAATAAATAAGAACAAGAAGCCATCAGACATCACGAGGAAAGCAAAAAATTCTCATCTTGCATTTTTCCGCGCGGAAGGGGGGGGGTAGAGAATGCATGATTCCAACACAACGAACTAACCCGTTCTCTCTGACTGAACGCCTCAACGCTGCTCGAGCATCACCAGGCCTTCCTTCTCTCCTCTTATCCATTTCTCGAGCCTGATAATATAGCATTAACAAGGTGATTTTACGTCCCTTGACTTTACCAGGTAACTGAATAATTTTAAACTTCAAGTACTATAAATTTCTTGTGAATTGATAGATGATGACCTTCCATTTAAACCTATCATCAAGCATACTTCTTTGGGCATCTGAAAGTTTTCCAACATATCGCCATACATCATCCCCTGCTTGACCAAAGAGAGTAGACTAAGAACCTCATGAAAATCATTTACACAACATGTCGCTAAGACGTAATGGTTGCTCACGCATCTAATGTGAAAAATGCAGTGATCTGTCACTTGTTCTAATATGCAAGTATGCATGTTTGAAAAATCAAAAGAAATACCGAGGAGTAATGGTTCAGAATATAGGGCTAAGGGGTTGAATATTTCAAACAATTGATCGGGCAACACCCAGAAATCAGTTCTAACATAGTATGAAGAACCATATTCTGAAAATACTAGCAAAAGGATGTACCAAGGTTCTTGTAAGCAGTGGCAAGTGTATTAAGAGCCGCTTTTCTGATTTCTCCATCCCGCTCTGCTGTTAATGCCGCGACAGATGGTAAATTTTTCAACAAGCCACCAACCTACATGAACAGAAATAAGCAGGACCCATAAGTAAGAAAGAAAATCTACCAGCTACTGGAAACAACTGCGAGTGTTTGGGGTGGGGGGGATCCAGACCTCAGTCCCATTATGATCCATGAAGTATCCAATAATATCAACACACTCTATCCTAGTTCTGTTGTTCTTGGAGCGCAGCCCCTCCAATATATAGGGAAGCAGCTTTGGAAGAGAATAGATGTTGACCATTTGCTTTATCAGCAACCCCATTTTTTCTCTGACTTTTTCAATGTTGTGACCAGACTGCGATACAACAGTTGTTTATAATTAAAAACTCTTGCAACATATTGCCATACCATATAAGAATAAAAGGAGCAAGTTCCAAACCAAAAAATAATGGAAAACATTCCCAGAATGTATTTAAGATGATATTACCTTCTCTATGAGGCAAGGCAGGAAGATTGCAGCTTCTGCTTCCGTTAACATGTAAGATTGATCTTTCAGACCGTCAAATAGCTCAGGAAGAAAGTCAAGAACCTACAAGACAAAAGAACAGAATGGACAACACCAATTGAGCAGGAGTGCTTCAACAAAAGAAACAAGACTCGTCGAGTTTTGAACTAGCAGACCTTCAACAAACATGTCGTGTTGGATTCACAGAAGCGCAGGACAAACCATCTTAGCAGTATATCAAGAAGCTCAACCACTTCTTTGCCACTTGAAGGAAGTGCCTGCACAATTGGATAGTGTCACAATCATACGAGTTAGGTTGCACAGTGAACTGCCCACGAATAAGTTTCAATATCGCCATCAATTTCCAACCTTTTGTAGCAACTCAATACCATCTATTTGCCTCTTAAAGTCTGAGTTCCATAACCGCAAACTAACATCTTCTCGGAAATGCTTAAATAAATCAACCTGCAGATAAAATTTTCACAGAATCAGATAGGTTGTTCGGAAAATGGCCAACTAGCTACACACTGTCCACGTGTGTAAACTAAATAAATTGTAGGTCACAATCAGATCAATATGTCTAATGAACCAAACATGAAACATATTGAAACACTAGATTCTTCTTCTATGCAACACAGGAGGATGCTCACATTTCTGAAATGTGATTGCATACGCGCACATTACTCCATGTGTGCACAAAATAAAAGTGAATACATTTCATGATTGAATTTAAAACAAGATTCTAACATATTGAGATGTGATAAGAAGGTGTTCGCTAGTCAACATGGCAGCATGGATACCAGCTTTGGACACCAGGACGTATGCTACTGCTAAGCACAAACTTCTGCTGCCTACTAACCTGCTATACCAATTAACCAGCTGAGTTCTGACATGAAAACACATGTGCATACAATTTGCTACTGCTTGCATAAATTAAGTCGTATGAAACTGTTGGATATATGGATTTGTGCTTGAAAACAAACCAGCATCAAGGAGAAGTAAGAAACAGGGTTTTCCTTGACATGTGACAGTTTGTTCTTAATAGCCTCTGCCTTTCTACACTAATTGTGTGCCAGCTAGGTATACTGTTCTGTTTATTGATAAATGGTAAGTAGTACATGCCATATAACTACTCCCTCCGTCCCACAATATAAGATCGTGGGACGGAGGGAGTAACAAATAACAGCACACTTTATGGCATGATGACACAAAAACCGAGTAAAGAAATATATCTGGGGAAGCAATGCGGTATGCTTAAACCAGTTATTTTTTCACAACACGGACCTTCAGTTCGTCTATTTGCTCACGCCGTGGTTCTTCAAACTTGAATTTACGTACCAACACCCGTCGCTCGCGATCTTCCTGCACAATTAAATACAGATACAGATATAAGAATCCGATGCACAGCTTTGCTAGTTGCGAGGTTGCAGGACTTGATGATGTCCTACCTTGTTTGAGTCCTTAATGTTAAATAATGCCTGAGACTGTAAAGAGTCTTGAGAAGAGATCATGGTAACAGAGGCCCTTGCTGGAACTCCTCTCTGATAATAAAAAAGTAACAGTCAGAAAAAGGAAGTCATTTTCTACAATGACACGGATAGCAAAGCCACCCACTTGAGATGCAGCTTTGCCAACGTTTGACGCGCGATCATTCAGGCCAGGTTTGACATTCTTCAAACCACCTTTTGATGGCAAATTCATGCTTGTTGTCACCATCTTCACAGAATCAGATATTCCTGTTTAAATAGTGCGGTAATACCGAATCAGTACAGAAAAACCAGCATTGAGGGGAAAAACTAAAATGTGAATTAAGATTCTGTAAGACACCTTCTTGCACACTGGACAGTTTCAACCTCTCTGCTACAATGGCCATAGTAGGGGATGGCAGATCTCTCAAGTTCTTTGCAACCTACATCATACAGTGTATTCAGCCATTGGAAAAAGTTTCAGAAAAAACGGGCAAATGAATTAAAAGAAGAACAAAACCATACCGCTGCTTGGCCACAAATCTTGAGAATTTCATTCATAAAGGTCTCAGCAGCTTTACGGACTTCGGAAGATTTATCCTTTTCGACAAATGGATATAGATATCATTAGAATTCCCATGAACCATATATGAGTTTACATTAATTAATACCAATGAAATAATTCGATGGTTTGACTAATACCATCAGAGAAGATGCAGAAGGCTTCAGTAAAGGCAAAGCCTCAGAGGGATCACTCATTTTCGAGACATGCTTAGACAACCAATCGAAGAGATCTTTTCGCCCTTCTGAACCACTTTTCTGATCACCCAAAGCTACTGCAATATATGGAACCATCTTATCAAGTTGAGTAGCAGCAACCCAGGAATCGAGAGCTGTCAATGTGCACTCTCGCATGTGCTTCTTATTGTCACCAATACACTTCAGCACATCTGCCAAGATACCCTACATCATAACACAAAATTGCAGTTATTATAGGTGCGAGAGGACATTACTAAGAAAAGGGAAGCTCAAAGTAGAGCTGGTTATAAACCTTGCTTGATTTTTCAACAGAAGGGCCCATAGCAGATGCAAGAACACCAATCGATGACAAGGTCGCCATCACTAAGTTTTTGTTACTGTCATTAAGACGGCCTCTTAGCGCCGTGAACAGGTCCACTGCAGTTTCAAGATAACAAAAGTAATGCTCTGACTTAGATGATATGACCCAGCATAACATATTTAAAGAGTTGTTCAAGATTGACAAAACAGTGAACCTGTTCCTGTTGGCTGAATGCGCTTATGGGCCTCCTCCACAATTTTGTTGACTGCTTCTATGGACTCCAGCCTTAACTGTCGTTTCACATAAGCACAATATCAAACATCAGTACCAAATGCATGCAAACTTACAGAATTTGTCCAAGAGGTTAAAGAGAAACCAATCTGTAGAATACCTTCCAGTCTGGGCTCCCCAAATTTTTCAGTAAAGCAGGCGTTATCTTAGAGCTTATGTCTTCCCTTGGCAGCCCATCTGATGAGGCAGCAGACGTAGACGATGCAGTATCCAAAGCTCTAACTGTTCTTTTCGGAGGAGCCGCAGCACCCTGTTAATTCAGAACAATTGTTGCTGTTAAACTTCAAAAGGAAAAAAAATCCCAAATAATGACCAAGACAGCATACCTCAAATGGATTCTTTTCATATTCAGCATCAAGAGCACTGAGAAGTGCCGGTTTGACATCACTCAAGAAACCCTTTATATCTACAGGAAAGGCTTATTTCAACAACGACAACAGAGTGCACCCATCAAGCCACAAATAAACTAAGAAACAAGTAAACAACCTGGCCCTACAAACTTATGCAGCATCCCGATCAGTTTGATAGTTGAATTTCTGGTTGCAGCAGCGCTAGATTGCAGACCCGTGTCTTTACAAAAATCGATTATGTCCTGGAACCATAAAGAAGAATAAGAACAAGAGGGCAGTGTCTTTATATGCCAAACTATTACAACCATAGCAAAGCGCACCTTTAGTTTTAAATTCGAAGTCCCAAAGTCTTCAACGGCAGATACCATCCAAAGAATACCCTCACTAAGAACCTTCGGATTCTTGTGCTCTTTCATTATTTTGTATAACTACAAAAATGATGGGCACAATTATGGTGGTTGCGGAACATTATCTCGTCAGTGGAAAGTGACAAGTACTGTTTGTTGTAATATTCAAGATAATACCACAGATATTCACTGACTGAACATTCAAAGTGATTGGTACTTCAAAAAATCATCAAGTAAAATTTTAAAAAAAAAATACTATTGAGTCATTAAGATTCATAGGTGATAACCTCAACACCAAATTGGGCTTAGGCATTAAGTGTGAATGCGCATAAAATGACTAAAACAATGCTTAATTGCAATGTTATCTCATACCCTATCAAACACAAACCCTGGACCTACTGCCTCGCAAAAAGCAGTAAGACATTTCATTGCAGGCGCTCGGGTTTTTATATCAGCAACCCTTTCACTTATGCCTGAAAGAAAATGATTTTAGAAATCAGCAATTCTGCAATAATAAGCACTCTACAAGACATAAGCGATAACTGGATGTGAAAGTTATCAAATATTGTCAAACTGAACTAAGAGGAGCCCGTACCAAGAAGGCATAGGACGACACACCGCTTTGGGAACTTCTTTACAGTTGAGGCAATGTAGGTGATGACCTCTATAACTTGTTGTTGAACCTGTTTCATACAAAATATACATTACTTCAACAACAACAACAACAAAGCCTTTAGTCCCAAACAAGTTGGGGTAGGCTAGAGGTGAAACCCATAAGATCTCGCAACCAACTCATGGTTCTGGCACAAGGATAGCAAGCTTCCACGCACCCCTGTCCATGGCTAGTTCTCTGGTGATAATCTTTTGGGTTTCATCTCCATAAGGAAATACATTACTTCAATAAGGAAATATTTCTCACTAAACCAAAAATCATCAGTAATCACCTGCACATTTTTTTCGTTCCATCCAGGCACAGCACATAATAAACGGACCAAGAGTTCGGCAGATTTGTCAAGTTCTGTGAGATTTTCGACGTCCTGCTTTAGCATGCCAATAGCTGCCAAATAGTAGAATATTAGGGTTTAAATGTAGATCATGGAAGGATCAAGGTTTAGTAGAATAATGTTCCATTTCCATACATGGAATAGAATATTAAAAACAGCACAGAAATAGCAAAATATCAAACAATGGTACGACATGATTTCCTTCAATAAGTGTAGCATTAACATGTTAGATGTAAAAAGACGCAAATCAAAACTTATTCTGCCAATCCAAATAAGATAAAGAACAAAACACAAAGCACGTGATATGTTGTAACCTTCAAGACGCTCTTTCCAGACAGTGCTCTTTAACTGCGAAATTGTCTCTGTTTTCACAACAGAATTTAATCTCTCCTCTATTTCCTCCAAACTCATCTCTGAAGGCTGCAAGAAATCAAACAAGCATGTGAGTTTCACACCTGACTTTCTTGGTGAGCTATTACTTTGTAAACGCAATATCTCATTACAGTTACTCAAAATCAGTTGGGTATAATGGAAACACCTTCAGTTAAATATCTATGGTTTTAGTATTCTTATGGTAGATTCAGAAACTTAAAATACTGGACTAGGAGAAATATACAACAAGCAGTTTCAATACTAAAAAAGTTTACAAAACTCCCACAGAAAATTGTGACTGTTGACAAAATACAAAGTATGTGCTCCAGACTAACAACCAAGTTACAGAGTTAATGTTTAAATGAAAATTATATATGATTTTGATTGTAAAACAGAACAATGTACTTATGATAAGCAAGTCGAGTAAGCAACCTCAACATCTTCAATCTCAGGAGCAGCAGAAGCCTTTGACTGTGGTCCGCCATCTGTCTTCTTTCCAGTTGGTTTTGACGGCCCAGATTTCTTAGTCGGGGCCTTACAAAAATAGAAACATAGTGGCCAAATTTAAAGAGTAGAAACTCAAACATAGTGCGGTTATGCGCATCCAAGAGCAAGGAAAACAATACTAACCGCTGCATGGATAGGCTTCTTTCCACTAAGCATGCTTGCAGCAGATCTCCTCATTGTTGAGCTATCTGTAACCTACACAACCATGAAATGATCAGGGTTTGGTTTGTCAACTGATATATTACGCTCCACTGCCAGCTATAGGCATTTTAAGCAGTGGTCCTGCAAACATTTTATTACGATAAATGCAGTCCTTCAACTTCATCCAGTACTGCTTAATGTAACGCTGGTGGCTTCTATTACCAATTTTTGATATATGCCCTAGAGCATCTTTAGTCGAGCCCTACCGGAAAAATCTTAGAGCAATCGTCAATTATTCTAACAGTGTTCTAGAAGAGACCAGCGTAGTACACCCAGCTGATCATCCTGCCTAGTGTCTAGGATATTGCTGAAGGCAGGTGGCTAACACGATCCCAAAGAGCAGGCCATGAGGCCAGCACAATTGCAGAGAAGCAGGTTGGGTCTTGGAAGAGAAGCTACAGATTACAGATTGTAGGCGCCGTTGTGTTAATAACGAAGTCAAAACATAGAAAAGGTACCTCACGAGCAGATGTGGCAGCTCCTGAACTTGAGGTAGGTACTGAAATAGCATAGTTGGCGATTGTTAGATTCGCAACAGTGTTGTGTAGAAATGAATACAGAATATAGATGTATGGTTCCCATCTGGAAAAATGGGAAAAGGAACAGCAGCTCAAACCTGTCCCTGAACTTAAAGCAGTATCAGTGGCAGAGCCAATCATATCTGAAAGTTTCTTTTTCCTCACGTCATCTAACTTCTCCAGGGACCGTTCCAAGGGTTTCATTCCAACCATCTATACAGATAGTAAAGTACCCAAAAAAGCATAGAACATAAGTAACATCAAAGGATATATATATGCCACAAGAGAGACACTCAAAAGACACAAACCTTAGCTATGGCAGTCAAAACAGAGAATGAAGAATCTCGGACATCTGGGGTGCTATCATTCAAGCACTAAAGATAGGAAATAAAGTTAGTGCAGATATGTGAAGGCAAATGCAAATATACTATAAGATGGTTATTCACCTCCATGCAGATAGGAACATACTCCTTGTGCAACTTTAGGACAGTTGCCTTATTGCTCGTTTCAATGCAAAATGCAACCCAGTTCAACGTTAAGGATCGAACAAGAGGGACCTTGTTTTTTACAGCGACCCGAACATCTGTAATAGCACAATAAACAAATTATGTATTCACGTTTTGAGCCAAATACAAAGTTTGTGTTAGGATTATCACATTCACCTTTTTATGTATAAAACAAAACTACTTTATAACACTTCCGACTTTTATTTACTATATAAGATAATACAGGGTCTTTTTTCTAGCCAAAAGAAATACTGACCTTCAATCACATCAAGAAGAGCAATACAGCCAGACTTATGCATTGCTTCAAGTGTTTTAGTCAGTGCTTCTGACATAGTTGGCTTTTTCTCTTTCAGTTTTTCCTGTTTAACAGAACAAGGGCAAATTTAGTGAAACATGTCACTTTACTGATCGATATTTCAAGTTAGTGCAGCATAAGAACTTCATCAGCCAGTATAAGCGGAACAAATATACCCATTGCCCTGAGCCCCTGTAAGGGTTAATTTATACTCCCTCTGTAAAGAAATATAAGAGTGTTTGCATCACTAAAGATTTAGATCACTACTTTAGTGATGCAAACGCTCTTATATTTCTTTACAGAGGGAGTACAACACTATTATGTCAAATCAAAAGAGGATAGTCTGTAATACTAACTGTTTATTACACAGCTAAATCACCAAATGTATCTTTCTTGGTAGTCTGAATATTAAATAAATCGTAATATCACGATGCCAACCTAAACACAAATTTGTCTCCAAAAGTGTGTGTGTGTGTGTGTGTGTGTGTGTGTTTGCGCGTGCGCTATTATTATTGTAAAGCACTACATCAAAACAACCTCTATACCCATGGTTATCAAAGTGTCTTCGTCCTAGACACCTGGGCAACAATCAGGCAATAGATCATATATATTATAAAAATAATTTACTGTAATAACAAGAGGACAACTTTTATTTAACATCTAGAGTGGTTATAGAAGATCCCGGTCAATCTTATTCACATAGAATCTTGTATTTCCCTCTATCACAAAAAATCGCATGTCACACTTGGAAAGAAAGGTGGACCAAGCAGAAGAGCAGCAAACTGGAAATGGTAAAGTCCAAACTGAAGAAAAAGTATCTTTTGTCTTCTTCGACTCAGCTCACAGTTCTCTCCCTTGATGAGCTTCTTTTCTAAGTCAAATAGACCCTCTTCTGAGGGGCCCTTTTCACAAACGTCTCTTCCCTAGTACCTTCCACAAGGCTATTGCGCAGCGAATGAGGGGCCCTTTTCACAAACGTCCTTCTCTTCCCTAGTACCTTCCACAAGGCTATTGCGCAGCGAATCGGTGACGCAGGGGCGGAGCCAGGATTTGAGCATAGGGGGGCCGAAAGACTATCACAAACAAATTATACTAAGTCCCAGATAAAAGCCATCCTAGTGTATCTTTTGTAATAGTTGTACATTAATTTGTGTATGACAAAACAACACATGTTTTACAACACTTTTTAAACTTAGCTCTTCGATGACCTACACTTGTTCTTATTTGAAGCAAGTGACTTGGAAAAAGGATTGTTTGTTCCTATTTTTATCAATAGAAGTATAGGTAAAGTTTAACAAAATGAATAAATTAGATTTGTATCATCTAGTAAACACAACTACTGCTTCTAACTAATGGATTAGACACTACTGTATCCGATCAGAGCAGCAGATAATGAAGTACGAGGTATCACGGTTTGCCCTTATTTTGACGCTGGACGGCTGGAGAAGGAGGCGACGTTAACCAGCGGGAGCCGCTTCCGAACACTGGCTGATTGCAGCAATCGAGCGGCGGCAGAGATATTAGGAATTTAGGATCGAATCCTCTAGGGCGCAGGCCTCGCGCAATTTATTTATTTTTTGAGGGGAAACTGTATAGGTGAAGACGATCAGGATCGTGCAGGTTGGGGTGTTGGGCTTGGGCCACGTTATTAGTACGGCTTTACTTTTCCCTTAATGTAATGGCTGTAAATTTTTTACCATCGCATAAATCTAGGACAGTTTTGAGGGCATAAATCTAGGACAGTTGGTACTGGCCTGTACATAATTTTGGGACGCCGATCGTTGGCGGGGGCCTAGTGGCCGTAAAAAGAGTGCCATAGCATAAAATCTTGGACAGTTAGTTGGGGGTGGCCGATCGTTGGGGGGGGCTGACCCCCTGTCTCCGCCCCTACGGTGACGGCAAAAGCAGTGGCCACAGTTCAGGACTATCTCTGCTCCCCCCACCACCACCCCGCCACACACACACCAACACCCAGCCACCCACCTGTCTCCCTATGTAAGTTATATGCATCCCACTTTCGGAGTTTTTTTCGCTTAGTCAGATGCACATAGCCTAGTCACCCTGGAGCTTGCAGACGGATCTCAAATGACCACAAGCGAGGCAACAAGCACTAATGTGCAACAAAGACCTACATTCCTCAAGTGGATCACGCAGTAGCATGCAAATTTGGCTGCACTGATCAGTCATATGGCTAAAATGAAGGGCACGTACATTTACAAAAACACAGGAAAAAACTCAATTGAGCCAAAGCAGGTCAGAGATCTTAAGCTATAAGCAAGCAGATATCATAAGCAATAACAATAAATTTGCTAGCAATTTATGGTTATTGAGGAAAAGGGTAATTTGACATACAAGTAAAACAGGATGGGCGATTTATGGTTATTAAGGAAAAGGGTAATTTGACTTACAAGTAAAACAGGAAGCAGATTCCGTGAATTCCCCGAAAAATGAGTTCTTAAACCTTTAGCTAAATTCCCTATTGCTTGGGTAGCTTCCACTGCAACAGCCAAATTAACATCTGTAACAAGCTGCAATAGGACAAAGACAAAGGGAAGGAAGTGAATCACAAATTACAAACATTATTAGAAGCAACAACTGCATGGTAGCACCTAGGATCCTAAACACTTCTCAGATAGTTAACACTTGCTGACTAGCAACAATAGATTGGCAAGATAAGAGAAGTAAGAGAAAACAATTCAAAGGCTATTTCTATCACAAATGCTACCAGCCTACAACAATAAACCAAGAGCCTTCAACGACATAACATGACCTCCCAAAGAATATGGTGTGCAAGTAATTCCTCATTAAGTATTGCTACACTATACTCCAAGAAACTTTCAAAACAACATAATATGAGTTAATTTTGAGCAATGAGAATCCACGCAAAAGATATCTGAGAAAACATTAACATGTCAGGAGAAACAATAAAAGGGTGTTTCTCTTATAAAATATAAGGAAACAAGAGAACATAAAGATGAGTCAGGAAACAGCTTAAAATAAAAATCTGATATTTTGTCATAACCAAGAAATGGAGACAAATGTTGATGCATGAAATATCGTAAAATTCAATCCAATTTAAACCTTTTTTAGTGTTCGGGAAACTTCATTAAAATCACCAGGAGCGATTTTTTTGGTTGAAGCAAGCTTAGTAAGCTCTGCCACAGCATCCCTTCTTTCCGACCATTTAGTTGCTTTCTGGAATTGCAGATAACACAATCATATCACAAGTTTATAGAACAATAACAAATGATTAGTATGACTCTGGCAGTATGTCTATGCAAGAAAGATCACATACCACGCCATCCCAAAAGCCAGACTTTTCAAGTGGGGTTAAAATATCCACAGGGTCAACAAGATCATATTCATCAATCTCCATAGGGGCTAGAAATACAATTGTATCAGTATCTTGTCGCAAATTAAACACAGGAAACTTGTCAACAACAGAAACGAAATTAACAATAAAATGCTCCTGAAAACAACAGACCATCTGGCACTGCAACTTCAGAAGTACTGGCGCCTGTTGTCTCTGGCACAGCTTCCTCCTCAAGCTCCTTTTCTTGTTCAGATCTGGTAAACAATATTTAAATTATATACACTTTTAATACATGATGGGACAAGTTGAAAAAAATATAAACATATTGTATTTACCAATACATGAGCATGGTTAAACAAAAAATATTTGGCAGTAAATCAACACATTTATTAGGGCACAGCTTCTTGTGACCAAAACACCACTAGAAAAACTTAAAAGAATGTTTTATAACATGGAGATGTACCCTTATATTTGTTAGTCATATAGATGCTCAAAGTTTGACCCAAAATACGAGGGGGACCCAAAAAACACTCACATTGTCCTTATGCAGAAGTAACGAAATGGATTATTAACAAATGACTAACAGTACAATCATCCAGTCTAACAAAATAATCAAACAAACTCAAACATAAAAAAACTACAACAAACATATTATGAATGTGTTCTGGCATTTTTTCATAGTTCATGTAGAATTATAATATAGCAGCTTGAACTTAGAATTTAGATATCTGTTTTACAAGGTTAAATCCGAAATTTTCATGTAAAGAATGCTAAAAATAGACAGAGATGTTCTTTAAAAAAGTTGACCTTATCTTGCGAGTTGGCTTAGCAATTCCCGAGACATTTGCTAGCTCTGCTTCCAGCTCTTTTTTCTACAAACAGAAAAAAATGTGATTATGAAGTTGGCTCATGACACATGTTATCAATGAAAGATATTGAACTGGTACAAATGATCCCACCATTGTATCCCTCATCTTCTCAAATAAAATTGACTTTACAGGCTCTTTGCCAATCCATCGACAAAGCTCAAGCGTCAAGCCCTTAGAAGAAGCCCGAACGTTCTGGTCTGGATGATCAAATAGCTCAGGAAGCATCTTCAGAATTTTTTTAGGTGGTACAACCTTAGCTCCAAATTCACTAGGAGGAAAAAGAAGATGTTCAGAGATTTTGATAAATACTTGTGGTTACAAGCCAATTACCAGCTAGGAACTTACCTGAGTGCTTGAAACATGACATCAATAGCAGGTACAACAGCTTTAGCCACTTTATTCTTTACAGCCTTCTCCATAGATTCCTGGTACATTGAGCAAGTTAGCATGCTATCGATCATAATTACAAGAGGGGACATGTTGTGGAGATGGAAACATTTTAAACAGGTTGAGTAAGCAACAAAAAAACTAAGGTTGTGTTAGATAAAGGCTGATCATCAATGCCTTGTGGCAAGATATGTCATATCACCATAATAACAAAATACTTAAACACTCAGGCATGTATGTGCATTTGCAAATAAATGATGATTAGGATGTCAACTGAAGCTTTTACGTATAGGTCATCGTGGTATCCATCAATCCATGTGGCCAAGGCTTTGAAACTTTGACCATTGTTTTATGTAGTATGTAAACTTACATCATAATAATGTCATTGCATTTGTCTTCAGATACTTCTATAATATATAAGTTCAATGCTTTCACTAGAGTGTTATGATTAAACATCATGGCTGTGCACTGAAAACTGATAAGACTTGTATTTGTAAGTAGAGGGAGTAAATTATACTATAAACACTATTATTAACAACTGTGCAAATGCATATATCCCCTTTTTCCCCAAAAGAGAACTGTAGGGGGGCGATAGTATAGCTTTTCTAGGGAAAGGAGGACCCAAAGGGAAGTCACAGATTGAATCCAGACAAGCAGGGGAGTCCTAAACACAAGAAGGAACGGTTCTCCACAGAAAAGGAAAGGTCAAGAGTCAAAACTGGGCGCAATGTTGTCAAAATAATTAGTTTCTTTGCTTCTTAATGTGCACGCCATGGCAACGGAAACTTCCATAAAGGAAGTCTTGTGGTTCCACTGGATTTCAAGTTTGTACAAACAGTTAAGAGTGAAAGGGTAGTCAATGAAGAGATGGCGGCAGTCTTCCAGTGCTCCAGGGTCACAGAGTATGCAGGAAGATCCATTAGACACCAAGCAGTTGCGCCTTATGAGCATTTCTCTGGTATTGAGCCTATCTTCTCCCATGGGCCTACCATTGACCAGCAGACAAACAAAACAAAGGGTTTCAAGTTTTGGCCCACATTTACTTGACCAAATCCACAGGATACAGGGAGTCCAGTTGGGTGTCCTGAAAGCTATGAAGGCAGCATTGCTCAGAAGTGTATTCCAGATTGCCAAAGTGCAAGTCCATCTGTCTTTCATGTGCATATACCATTTCCATGGCATTGCTTCTATTGTTAGATCTAAGACCACCATCATCATAGAGCATGTTAGTTGAGCAGGAGAACTTTGTTTTCACATTACTTGGGTGGGTTGGGCAGGGATTGCTTACATATGGTGGTTACAAAAATAGTTAGTATGAATACAGATGGGATAGTGAAGGAAGGTTAAGCATTGTCTTCACCATGGGTCAAACTTACAGCTGCTGCCTGGTAATACAAGCTCAGGAAACACACCCTGGTGTCCTTGACACAATTAAACAAAAATTTGCTCTATTATAAAGTGAATGGAAGAGTGGAACAGCTAAACTACTTGCAGAATTTTGGGGCCTACCATGCCACAATCAAAGTACAAGACTGAGGGCGAAGGAGGGAAATTGGTGTTTCCTGCCAGACATTCATCAATGGTTCCATGCACCGAATGCCAAGGAAACAATGGCCAATCTCTACCACTGTTCGCTAAGTGATAACTGATGTGCTAGTGAGAGGAGTGTAAACTGTTTGGGTTATTGACCATTCACTCATATGGCATAGGCCTAACCTTATGTAAATTATAACATCATTGGTACATGTGCATTACAGAAGGTGAGAAGCCAGCAATTACATCTAGCCATACACCTAAAAAATGTGCGGATTAAGTTGTGGCAGGCAAAACGACTGAGACCACACCATCAATGTGTGGCTTAAGATGTGCTCAATGCATACGAATCATCTTAAGTCATACTGAAACTAATCACCAACTGCGGTTGGACTTACCAGGAAGACCTCTGACGCCTCCAGCTCCACCCAAAGGAGAAATGCAGCTTGAGCCTTCTCAACAGTCTTAGGCCTACCAGTGAGGCACTTGGCACAGATCGCATCGCACACCTCCTTGGCATACCTGCGCAAGGCCGGCCCCGAAAATCAACGGAAAGCTAACTAGAAGCACAAGAGCAAATGACGTAGCATCCTGTAGACACGCACCTCGATACATCGGCATCAGCGGCTCGCTGGAAAGCTAGCAGGGCATCCAACGCCTTCTCCTGCACGGGCGCGTTCGAATCCGAAACCGCCTTCTTAAACAATGGTCCTAACCACCACACGAGCAAGGGGGAAACACGGCCATTCAGATCTAACACGGCGGAATACAGCAGAAATCTCAAAATGGACGCGCACGAATCAGGCATCGCGCGGATCCGAGCGCGCAATGGGGCGGATCGGGAGGCGGCGGGAGCGGGTCTCACCAAACTCGCGGAGGCGGGCGTCCTTGGGGTCGGTGATGGAGTCGCAGAGCGCGGCGAGGTCGATGTTGGCGTCGTTCCGCACCTTCCAGTTCTTGTGCTGCAGCCGCTCGTCCCACGGCAGCTTCTTCGCCTCCTTGAGGAGCTTCTCGTCCTCGGTCGACATGGCCGGCCGCCGCCGGTAGACGAGACGCTAGAGCCTAGCGGCCTCCAATGCAATCGCCGTCCGCGGATCGATGCGGCGGCCTAGGGTTTCAAATTGTGGCGATGGCGGTGGCGTTCGTGGGGAGTTTGGATCGGAGGAGGGGGGGGGGGGGGGGAGAGAGGAATGGGAGGGGAATAAAAAGGTAAAAAAACGATTTTCCGGGGGTGGGAAATGCGAGTGAAATAGGGAGAGGGGGTTTGGGGCTGCGTCAGGTCAGGAGCGGAGCGTCATTTTGTTCGTCCGTTCGTTCGGGCTCGCACGGGGGAGGCCGGTAGGTTTCGGGTCAGGGTCTCGGCCGCGTACGAGAAGGTGCGCTCGTGGGGTGGGCCATGTCCTGGGTCCCATGCGTCGGTGGGACGAGGGCTGTTCGCTGAGTCGCGAGGCGAAGGGCGAGGGAGTGGGAGTGGGACGGTGTCGGTCCGGTCGGGGAGTTTCGAAAGATTTTGAATTTCCGTGGAAGACGGGCGCACATTTGGTGCCACGTGTACGGACAGGATCCCGTGACTGTGTCAGCTTAGCTGTGAAGCGTACACCTCTCTCTCTCCAGCACAGGCCATACACGAAGGGTTTTCCAAAGTGTGCACAAACTGTACTTTAGTTTAGGAAAATGTTTGTGTACGATGCGCCGGTCGAAACTTCGATCGGTCCGCGCAAGCCACGCGATCGAGACCCATCACACGCCTCGCGCACCTCCCTGCCTCCGCTTTTTTTTTCTTTCCCTGCCTTCTTCCTCCCAGTACCCTTCTCTCTCTCAGCCGCATCCACGCGCGGGGTGGCCACACTCCTCGCCTTCCTCCTTCAGAACCCGTCGCCGGCTAGCCTCAATCCCGCGCAGGTCCATACCTCCAACCTCAGCGCACACGCCTGCTTCTTCCGCTGCCCCCCCCCCCCCCCCCCCGACTGCAGGTTCCTTCCGCCCCGGCGAGCCGGAGTTGGAAGTCGCATGGATATGCCATCCGCGAGCTACTGCTCATTAGTTCCCTGTGCTGGAACCGTCCGCCGAAGATGCTACAACCACGGCAGAGCGACCTCCTCCCCCACTGCTGCAACCATCTTCTTCCAAACGAACTTTGAAAGCATTTTTTGCCCCTCCACTGATGTTGTAACAGACGACCAAAAAAGCTACAATCATTCGATTCGAAAGCTTCAACCAGCGGTATATAAAGCTTCAACTGGAAACCATGCACGAGAAAAAGCTACAACCGTTCAAACGGAAGCTACAGCCATAGTTTGAAAAAGCTTCAACGGACCCCGTACAACTGAAAAAAGCTTCAATGGTTCATGTGAAAGCTTCAAACCGTATTTGAAAAAGCTTCAAACTGCGGAATAGAGAAGTTTCATTTGACCACTACGAAATAAAAAAAATC
Source organism: Thinopyrum elongatum (assembly GCA_011799875.1). Lineage (NCBI taxonomy): Eukaryota > Viridiplantae > Streptophyta > Magnoliopsida > Poales > Poaceae > Thinopyrum > Thinopyrum elongatum. The sequence goes on from CM022299.1 coordinate 457,722,351, forward strand.
TACAACCGTCATTTTTTTTGCGAGAAAACTTCTTATCTATTCATCTTCAATCATTGCAGTACAACGAACAGCAGAAATAACAAAATTACATCCAGATCCGTAGACCACCTAGCGACGACTACAAGCACTGAAGCGAGCCGAAGGCGCGCCGCCGTCATTGCCCCTCCCTCGTCGGAGCCGGGCAAAGCTTGTTGTAGTAGACAGTCGGGAAGTCGTCGTGCTAAGGCCCCATAGGACCAACGCAACAGAACAGCAACCGCCGCCGATGAAGAGTAACGTAGATCGGAAGGATCCAACCTGAAAACACATGAACGTAGACGAACTACGACCATATCCGAGCAAATCCACCAAGAACAGATCCGCCGGAGACATGCCTCCACACGCCCACCAATGATGCTAGACACACCACTGAAATGGGGGCTAGGCGAGGAGAACCTTATTTCATCTTCAGGGAGCCGCCGCCGTCTCGTCTTCCTGAGTAGGACACAAACCCTAACAAAACGCGAAGAAACAACTGAAAACAGAGCCCTCCCGCCGGCAAGGGCCGAGATCCACCACGCCGCCATGGCCCTAAGGCCACCAGAGACAAGGCGGACCGCCGACGGCGCCGGCGGGAGGCAAGAGAACCCTAGACTTTTCTTGGGGAGGAGGCAGCCGGCTTGGTATTCCTACAACCGTCATTTTGGAAAGCTTCAACCAGTTATATAGAAAGCTTCAACCGGCTTTATAGAAAACTTCAACCCGTGAGTACACAACGAAAAAGTTGCAATCGTCGACATGAAGAGCTTCAACCGTATCTATAATATCTAAATAGTTCATCTCCACTATCTAATTTCTCTTGACATGCAGCCTATCCACATCACTGATCAACATGCAACCATTTGTCTCACTCCACCTCAGCAGTCTAGCCACATCATCAATTCCAAATGCCATTCATATTCCTTTTTTTTCTGAGAAAATATTGTTCATATTCCTGTAATTGCCTGTCCGAGCAAATAGTACTAATTGTACGTGTTGGGGAACGTAGTATTTCAAAAAAATTCCTACGATCACGCAAGATCTATCTAGGAGAAGCATAGCAACAAGCGGGGAGAGTGTGTCCACGTACCCTCATAGACCGAAAGCGAAAGCGTTTAGTAACGCGGTTGATGTAGTCGAACGTCTTCGTGATCCAACTGATCAAGTACAGAATGCACGGCACCTCCGCGATCTGCACACGTTCAGCTCGGTGACGTCCCTCGAACTCTAGATCCAGCTGAGGCCGAGGGAGAGTTTCGTCAGCACGACGGCGTGGTGACGGTGATGATGAAGTTACCGACGCAGGGCTTCGCCTAAGCACTACGACAATATGACCGAGGTGGAAATCTGTGGAGGGGGCACCGCACACGGCTAAACAATCAACGTGTGTGTCTTTGGGGTGCCCCCCTCCCACGTATATAAAGGAGGGAGGGAGGAGGAGGCCGGCCAGGAGGAGGCGCGCCCAGGGGGGAGTCCTACTCCAGGTAGGATTCACCCCCCCCCCTCTTTCCTACTTCCATAAGGAGAAGGGGGGAAGGAGGAGGAGGGGAGAAGGAAAGGGGGGGCCAGCCCCCCTAGCCCTAGTCCAATTCGGTTTGGCTAGGGGGGCGCGCGCCACACCTTGGCCTGCCTCCTCTCTTCCACCACTAGGCCCATGAAGGCCCAATAACCCCCCGGGGGTTTCTGGTAACCCCCCGGTACTCCGAAAAATACCCGATACACCTCGGAACTATTCCGGTGTCCGAATATAGTCTTCCAATATATCAATCTTCATGTCTCGACCATTTCGAGACTCCTCGTCATGTCCGTGATCTCATCCGGGACTCCGAACTATCTTCAGTACATCAAAACACATAAACTCATAATACCGATCGTCATCGAACGTTAAGCGTGCGGACCCTACGGGTTCGAGAACTATGTAGACATGACCGAGACTCATCTCCGGTCAATAACCAATAGCGGAACCTGGATGCTCATATTGGCTCCCACATATTCTACGAAGATCTTTATCGGTCAAACCGCATAACAACATACGTTGTTCCCTTTGTCATCGGTATGTTACTTGCCCGAGATTCGATCGTCGGTATCATCATACCTAGTTCAATCTCGTTACCGGCAAGTCTCTTTACTCGTTCCGTAATGCATCATCCCGCAACTAACTCATTAGTCACATTGCTTGCAAGGCTTATAGTGATGTGCATTACCGAGAGGGCCCAGAGATACCTCTCCGACAATCGGAGTGACAAATCCTAATCTCGATCTATGCCAACTCAACAAACACCATCGAAGACACCTGTAGAGCATCTTTATAATCACCCAGTTACGTTGTGACGTTTGATAGCACACAAAGTGTTCCTCCGGTATTCGGGAGTTGCATAATCTCATAGTCATAGGAACATGTATAAGTCATGAAGAAAGCAATAGCAACAAACTAAATGATCATAGTGCTAAGCTAACGGATGGGTCATGTCAATCACATCATTCTCTAATGATGTGATCCCGTTCATCAAATGACAACTCATGTCTATGGCTAGGAAACTTAACCATCTTTGATTAACGAGCTAGTCAAGTAGAGGCATACTAGTGACACTCTGTTTGTCTATGTATTCACACATGTACTAAGTTTCCGGTTAATACAACTCTAGCATGAATAATAAACATTTATCATGATATAAGGAAATATAAATAACAACTTTATTATTGCCTCTAGGACATATTTCCTTCAGTATCCCACTTGCACTAGAGTCAATAATCTAGATTACACAGCAATTATTCTAACACCCATGGAGTCTTGGTGCTGATCATGTTTTGCTCGTGAGAGAGGCTTAGTCAATGGATCTGCAACATTCAGATCCGTATGTATCTTGCAAATCTCTATGTCTCCCTCCTTGACTTGATCGCGGATGGAATTGAAGCGTCTCTTGATGTGTTTGGTTCTCTTGTGAAATCTGGATTCCTTTGCCAAGGTAATTGCTCCAGTATTGTCACAAAATATTTTCATTGGACCCGATGCACTAGGTATGACACCTAGATCGGATATGAACTCCTTCATCCAGACTCCTTCATTTGCTGCTTCTGAAGCAGCTATGTACTCCGCTTCACACGTAGATCCCGCCACGACGCTTTGCTTAGAACTGCACCAACTGACAGCTCCACCGTTCAATATAAATACGTATCCGGTTTGTGACTTAGAGTCATCCGGATTAGTGTCAAAGCTTGCATCAACGTAACCATTTACGATGAGCTCTTTGTCACCTCCATAAACGAGAAACATATAGTTAGTCCTTTTCAGGTATTTCAGGATGTTCTTGACCGCTGTCCAGTGATCCACTCCTGGATTACTTTGGTACCTCCCTGCTAAACTAATAGCAAGGCACACATCAGGTCTGGTACACAGCATTGCATACATGATAGAACCTATGGCTGAAGCATAGGGAATGACTTTCATTTTCTCTCTATCTTCTGCAGTGGTCGGGCATTGAGTCTGACTCAACTTCACACCTTGTAACACAGGCAAGAACCCTTTCTTTGCTTGATCCATTTTGAACTTCTTCAAAACTTTATCAAGGTATGTGCTTTGTGAAAGTCCAATTAAGCGTCTTGATCTATCTCTATAGATCTTGATGCCCAATATATAAGCAGCTTCACCGAGGTCTTTCATTGAAAAATTCTTATTCAAGTATCCTTTTATGCTATCCAGAAATTCTATATCATTTCCAATCAACAATATGCCATCCACATATAATATTAGAAATGCTACAGAGCTCCCACTCACTTTCTTGTAAATACAGGCTTCTCCAAAAGTCTGTATAAAACCATATGCTTTGATCACACTATCAAAGCGTATATTCCAACTCCGAGATGCTTGCACCAGTCCATAAATGGATCGCTGGAGCTTGCACACTTTGTTAGCACCTTTAGGATCGACAAAACCTTCTGGTTGCATCATATACAACTCTTCTTTAAGAAATCCATTAAGGAATGCAGTTTTGACGTCCATTTGCCAGATTCCATAATCATAAAATGCGGCAATTGCTAACATGATTCGGCCGGACTTAAGCATCGCTACGGGTGCGAAGGTCTCATCGTAGTCAACTCCTTGAACTTGTCAAAAACCTTTCGCAACAAGTCGAGCTTTGTAGACAGTAACATTACCGTCAGCGCCAGTCTTCTTCTTGAAGATCCATTTATTCTCTATGGCTTGCCGATCATTGGGCAAGTCAACCAAAGTCCACACTTTGTTCTCATACATGGATCCCATCTCAGATTTCATGGCTTCAAGCCATTTCGCGGAATCTGGGCTCATCATCGCTTCCTCATAGTTCGTAGGCTCATCATGGTCTAGTAACATGACTTCCAGAACAGAATTACCGTACCACTCTGGTGCGGATCTTACTCTGGTTGACCTACGAGGTTCAGTAGTAACTTGATCTGAAGTTTTATGATCATTATCATTAGCTTCCTCACTAATTGGTGTAGGAATCACTGGAACTGATTTCTGTGATGAACTACTTTCCAATAAGGGAGCAGGTACAATTACCTCATCAAGTTCTACTTTCCTCCCACTCACTTCTTTCGAGAGAAACTCCTTCTCTAGAAAGGATCCATTCTTAGCAACGAATATCTTGCCTTCGGATCTGTGATAGAAGGTGTACCCAACAGTCTCCTTTGGGTATCCTATGAAGACACATTTCTCCAATTTGGGTTCGAGCTTATCAGGTTGAAGCTTTTTCACATAAGCATCGCAGCCCCAAACTTTAAGAAACGACAACTTGGGTTTCTTGCCAAACCACAGTTCATAAGGTGTTGTTTCAACGGATTTAGATGGTGCCCTATTTAACGTGAATGCAGCCGTCTCTAAAGCATAACCCCAAAACGATAGCGGTAAATCAGTAAGAGACATCATAGATCGCACCATATCTAATAAAGTGCGGTTACGATGTTCGGACACACCATTACGTTGTGGTGTTCCGGGTGGCGTGAGTTGCGAAACTATTCCGCATTGTTTCAAATGAAGACCAAACTCGTAACTCAAATATTCTCCTCCACGATCAGATCGCAGAAACTTTATTTTCTTATTACGATGATTTTCCACTTCACTCTGAAATTCTTTGAACTTTTCAAATGTTTCAGACTTATGTTTCATCAAGTAGATATACCCATATCTGCTCAAATCATCTGTGAAGGTCAGAAAATAACGATACCCGCCGCGAGCCTCAATATTCATCGGACCGCATATATCAGTATGTATTATTTCCAATAAATCTGTTGCTCGCTCCATTGTTCCGGAGAACGGAGTTTTAGTCATCTTGCCCATGAGGCATGGTTCGCAAGTACCAAGTGATTCCAAAAGTCCATTAGTATGGAGTTTCTTCATGCGCTTTACACCAATATGACCCAAACGGCAGTGCCATAAATAAGTTGCACTATCATTATCAACTCTGCATCTTTTGGTTTCAATATTATGAATATGTGTATCACTACTATCGAGATTCAACAAAAATAGACCACTCTTCAAGGGTGCATGACCATAAAAGATATTACTCATATAAATAGAACAACCATTATTCTCAGATGTAAATGAATAACCGTCTCGCATCAAACAAGATCCAGATATAATGTTCATGCTTAACGCTGGCACCAAATAACAATTATTCAGGTCTAAAACTAATCCCGAAGGTAGATGTAGAGGTAGCGTGCCGACGGCGATCACATCGACTTGGGCACCATTTCCCACGTGCATCGTCACCTTGTCCTTAGCCAATCTTCGCTTAATCCGTAGTCCCTGTTTCGAGTTGCAAATATTAGCAACAGAACCAGTATCAAATACCCAGGCACTACTGCGAGCATTAGTAAGATACACATCAATAACATGTATATCACATATACCTTTGTTCACTTTGCCATCCTTCTTATCCGCCAAATACTTGGGGCAGTTCCGCTTCCAGTGACCAGTCCCTTTGCAGTAGAAGCACTCAGTCTCAGGCTTAGGTCCAGACTTGGGCTTCTTTACTTGAGCAGCAACTTGCTTGCCGTTCTTCTTGAAGTTCCCCTTCTTCCCTTTACCCTTTTTCTTGAAACTAGTGGTCTTGTTGACCATCAACACTTGATGCTCCTTCTTGATTTCTACCTCCGCAGCCTTTAGCATTGCGAAGAGCTCGGGAATTGTCTTATCCATCCCTTGCATATTATAGTTCATCACGAAGCTCTTGTAGCTTGGTGGCAGTGATTGAAGAACTCTGTCAATGACACTATCAACCGGAAGATTAACTCCCAGCTGAGTCAAGTGATTATGATACCCAGACATTTTGAGTATATGTTCACTGACAGAACTGTTCTCCTCCATTTTGCAGTTATAGAACTTATTGGAGACTTCATATCTCTCAATCCGGGCATTTGCTTGAAATATTAACTTCAACTCCTGGAACATCTCATATGCTCCATGACGTTCAAAACGTCGTTGAAGTCCCGGTTCTAAGTCGTAAAGCATGGCAAGCCGTAAAGCATGGCACACTGAACTATCGAGTAGTCATCAGCTTTGCTCTGCCAGGCGTTCATAATGTCCGGCGTTGCTCCTGCAGCGGGTCTTGCACCTAGCGGTGCTTCCAGGACGTAATTCTTCTGTGCAGCAATGAGGATAATCCTCAAGTTACGGACCCAGTCCGTGTAGTTGCTACCATCATCTTTCAACTTAGCTTTCTCTAGGAACGCATTAAAACTCAAAGGAACAGTAGCACGGGCCATTGATCTACAACAACATAGACATGCAAAATACTATCAAGTACTAAGTTCATGATAAATTAAAGTTCAATTAATCATATTACTTAAGAACTCCCACTTAGATAGACATCCCTCTAATCATCTAAGTGATCACGTGATCCAAATCAACTAAACCATGTCCGATCATCATGTGAGATGGAGTAGTTTTCAATGGTGAACATCACTATGTTGATCATATCTACTATATGATTCACGCTCGACCTTTCGGTCTCAGTGTTCCGAGGCCATATCTGCATATGCTAGGCTTGTCAAGTTTAACCCGAGTATTCTGCGTGTGCAAAACTGGCTTGCACCCGTTGTATGTGAATGTAGAGCTTATCACACCCGATCATCACGTGGTGTCTCGGCACGACGAACTGTAGCAACGGTGCATACTCAGGGAGAACACTTGTACCTTGAAATTTAGTGAGAGGTCATCTTATAATGCTACCGCCGAACTAAGCAAAATAAGATGCATAAAGGATAAACATCACATGCAATCAATATAAGTGATATGATATGGCCATCATCATCTTGTGCCTTTGATCTCCATCTCTAAAGCACCGTCATGATCTCCATCGTCACCGGCGCGACACCTTGATCTCCATCGTAGCATCGTTGTTGTCTCGCCAACTTATTGCTTCTACGACTATCGCTACCGCTTAGTGATAAAGTAAAACAATTACATGGCAATTGCATTGCATACAATAAAGCGACAACCATATGGCTCCTGCCAGTTGCCGATAACTCTGTTACAAAACATGATCATCTCATACAACAAATTATATCACATCATGTCTTGACCATATCACATCACAGCAGGCCCTGCAAAAACAAGTTAGGCGTCCTCTACTTTGTTGTTGCAAGTTTTACGTGGCTGCTACGGGCTTCTAGCAAGAACCGTTCTTACCTACGCAAAACCACAACATGGTGTAGTGATTGCTTTTTGATCTTCTAAAAGAACCCTCTTCATTGAAACCGGTTCAACTAAAGTGAGAGAGACAGACACCCGCCAGTCACCTTTAAGCAACGAGTGCTCATAGCGGTGAAACCAGTCTCGCGTAAGCGTACGCGTAATGTCGGTCCGGGCCGCTTCATCTCACAATACCGCTGAACCAAGTAACAACTAGTAACGGCAAGCAATATGTATACACCCACGCCCACAACTCCTTTGTGTTCTACTCGTACAAATATCATCTACGCATAGACCTGGCTCGGATGCCACTGTTGGGGAACGTAGTATTTCAAAAAAATTCCTACGATCACGCAAGATCTATCATAGCAACAAGCAGGGAGAGTGTGTCCACGTACCCTCGTAGACCGAAAGCAGAAGCGTTTAGTAACGCGGTTGATGTAGTCGAATGTCTTCGCGATCCAACCGATCAAGTACCGAACGCACGGCACCTCCGCGATCTGCACACGTTTAGCTCGGTGACGTCCCTCGAACTCTAGATCCAGCTGAGGCCGAGGGAGAGTTTCGTCAGCACAACGGCGTGGTGACGGTGATGATGAAGTTACCGACGCAGGGCTTCGCCTAAGCACTACGACAATATGACCGAGGTGGAAATCTGTGGAGGGGGGCACCGCACACGGCTAAACAATCAACTTGTGTGTCTTTGGGGTGCCCCCCTCCCACGAATATAAAGGAGGGAGGGAGGAGGAGGCCGGCCAGGAGGAGGCGTGCCCAAGGGGGGGAGTCCTACTCCAGGTAGGATTCGCCCCCCCCCCCCTTCCTACTTCCATAAGGAGAAGGGTGGAAGGAGGAGGAGGAGAGAAGGAAAGGGGGGCCCGGCCCCCCTAGCCCTAGTCCAATTCGGTTTGGCTAGGGGGGAGGCGCGCCACACCTTGGCCTGCCTCCTCCCTTCCACCACTAGGCCCATGAAGGCCCAATAACCCCCCGGGGGTTTCCGGTAACCCCCCGGTACTCCGGAAAATACCCGATACACCTCGGAACTATTCCAGTGTCCGAATATAGTCTTTCAATATATCAATCTTCATGTCTCGACCATTTCGAGACTCCTCGTCATGTCCGTGATCTCATCTGGGACTTCGAACTATCTTCGGTACATCAAAGCACATAAACTCATAATACCGATCTTCATCGAACGTTAAGCGTGCGGACCCTACGGGTTCGAGAACTATGTAGACATGACCGAGACTCATCTCTGGTCAATAACCAATAGCGGGACCTGGATGCTCATATTGGCTCCCATATATTCTACGAAGATCTTTATCGGTCAAACCGCATAACAACATACGTTGTTCCCTTTGTCATCGGTATGTTACTTGCCCGAGATTCGATCGTCGGTATCATCATACCTAGTTCAATCTCGTTACCGACAAGTCTCTTTACTCGTTCCATAATGCATCATCCCGCAACTAACTCATTAGTCACATTGCTTGCAAGGCTTATAGTGATGTGCATTACCGAGAGGGCCCAGAGATACCTCTCCGACAATCGGAGTGACAAATCCTAATCTCGATCTATGCCAACTCAACAAACACCATCGAAGACACCTGTAGAGCATCTTTATAATCACCCAGTTACGTTGTGACGTTTGATAGCACACAAAGTGTTCCTCCGGTATTCGGGAGTTGCATAATCTCATAGTCATAGGAACATGTATAAGTCATGAAGAAAGCAATAGCAACAAACTAAACGATCATAGTGCTAAGCTAACGGATGGGTCATGTCAATCACATCATTCTCTAATGATGTGATCCCGTTCATCAAATGACAACTCATGTCTATGGCTAGGAAACTTAACCATCTTTGATTAACGAGCTAGTCAAGTAGAGGCATACTAGTGACACTCTGTTTGTCTATGTATTCACACATGTACTAAGTTTCCGGTTAATACAACTCTAGCATGAATAATAAACATTTATCATGATATAAGGAAATATAAATAACAACTTTATTATTGCCTCGAGGGCATATTTCCTTCAGTACATGGGTTGTACATTACGTGGGTTGTGTTCTCATTGTTGGTGGGAATCCATGAGGAAATAATCAATAGATCGTGCTCATCTTCCACGATGCGTCCCAATCTGCCCTACCTTATCGCTTGCCAATGCTCCACCAGCCCACTGCCGCCGCCGATCCACCGCCACGACCGACACATCCGGCCTAAGGATGGCAATTTTACCCATGGACATGGATACCCATGGATATCCGACCCGAATGGATAGGGTTTGGATATGCTTTTGTGCCCATGGGCAACGCCCAAAACCAACCCAACTGCTCATGGGTACGGCATGGATCTAATCTTGTACCCATGGGTATACCCAAACCCGACCCGATAATATGATTTAATGGGCCAAAATCTGCTATCCTTACCCCACAGTTACATGTCCCACTACAATTTTCCACTTTGTTATCTAAAACATGCAAACGAAATTACATAATCCCCGTCGTAAATTCTATTAGTTGACATTCAATCCCCACCGTAACATTCTCCAGCGACCCTTCCCTTATTTTTATCTCCTCGTTAAATGACTCGTCATTCTCATCCTTTAGAAAAATACTACATGATATTAGGTTGTTAGTGGACGTTGATTCGCCATAAGTTGATGTTTACTGTAACACCCCTTGTAATTAACCACAGTGATCACCCTTAGTTAATGCCATGTCAGCAAGTTTAACCGTGCCTATTCATCATTTGCATCATAATGCATTTCAAACTCATAATTCAAACTTCCAAATTTATTAAAGTGAAAATAAAAGTTGTTCAAATCCAGGAACTAAAATGTTCATAATATTGTAAATAATCCAAAGGCAATTCTAAAATTATATTCAACATTTACTAAAATAGTTAAGTGACTCAAACAGTAAGAAACAGTACCAAAACAGCAAGGTTTAATCCATTTTAATTAATACAACATTTATATGAAACCCAACTGCCTCCAAACCATTTTCTAACAGTGGTAAGTATTGCATAGTATTTATTTTGGCAAGTCTCCTATTTTGCAAAAGTCTTTTGGAATAAAATAAAAGACAAAACAAAAAAAAGATAACAGAAAACAAAAACAGAAAATGGAAAAGGGGCCCACTGTGGCTGGGCTCTAGTCAAATAGCCGGCCCAGCCCACTCCCCACCTCGTCTCCCTCCTCTGTTCATCGCCGAGCCGCTATCGACCGCGCGCGCGCCACACCCTGGCCTCCCACCTCGCCTGCTCGACATCGCGCTCCTCGCGCCTGCTTGGTAGATAAGGGCAGAGCCCCGCGCTCCTCTGGCCTCCCCTCGCTCACTCTCCCCGCGCTGCTCTCTCCCTTCCCGCCATGGCCGTCTCTGCCGTCGCCGACCACCGCTCGCCCGCGTAGCCACCGAGCCTCCCATGCCTCCCCGAGGTGCTCACCGTCTTCCCCATTGGCGGCTGCTTCGTCTACGCCCTCTCCTTCGACCGGACGGAGCCCGCAGCGACACCCCCGAGCTCTTCTTCCCCGACGCCGTCCGCCACTGCCGTCGTCGATTTCGGCTGCTCCACGCCTTCCCTATGCCCGCATTCGCACACCTGCAAGTCCCAGTGAGCTCCGCCTCCCGTTCCTCCTTTCCTCGCTGTCGATTTCGACCGTTAGCGCCCGATCCGGACTAGCCGAGCCCCTGCCTCCGCCATCGCTCGTCGCCGGCGTCATTCCGGCGACTAAATGGCCTCGCAACCGAGCCCTTTGCATTCGCCGCATCGCGTAGAGGCTTCCCAGCTGCCCCTTTGCTCGCTAGCCCACCGCAGCCGCACGCCCGAGCTCCGCCCGAGAACGCCACCGCCCGCCGTCGTCGTCAAGCTCCATTCCAGCCACCTCCGCCTGTGAGACCACCACAGTTGGATGCGGCGCACGATGCTCGTTCGAACGGCACCAGCTGCGTCCCATTTGGCCCCCCACAGCCGAAATCCGAGCCTCGCCGACGCGCTCCGCCGCGCATGGGCTCGCCAGAGCAACTCCGGCAGCCACCGCTGATGTGGCGCCCACGTGGCAACGCCTGGGCCACTGACTGGTGGGCCCAGGGGCTCTCTTTGACCAGTTGACTTCGGTCAACTGCTGACTGGGCGGCCCTATGTCTATGACATGCGGGCCCCACTTCTTTAAACGAAATTAAAATAAATAGATAATCTGCTAATTAATTAGTTAGTTAATTAGATCACTAAACACCCATTGACTACTGGGTCCCACTCGCTAATTAGATTAGTTAGTTTAATTTAACTCTGTTTAGTTAGCTCCGTCAATGACATAATTTAGACCTGGCCAGCCGGCCAGTTGACCTGCTGACGTCATCATGATGTTCTGCTGATGTCACAATGCACTGTTTCGGATAATGTTAATTTAAATAATAAAATAATTCTAGAAAATGTTAAAATCTTTAGAAATTCATATAAAATAAACCGTAGCTCAGATCGAAAAACTTTCTACATGAAAGTTGATCAGAACGACGAGACGAATCCGACCGTGCCATCTGTTTCCATGTCGGGACCCTCTACGGAGATGAACCCGCAACTTTTAGTCTGTTTTCTGACAGATGAATAGTGCATAACCACCGGTTACTAAATCCAACTTTAATCCTAAAATAACTGTTATGACTTAGACATGCTTTTAGGCAACCCTGCACTGCACGTTAGCATAGCCTGCTCTGTGTTGCATATGTTTGCTGTGTATTTATTTGTTTCCTCCCCCTCTTCTCTCTCGGTAGACCCCGACACCGACGTAGTCACCGAGACCGACGCAGCTCAGGAGCCCGACGACACCGTTGACGACCTTGCCTTTGCCGCTGAGCAACCAGGCAAGCACCCCCCTTTGAACATGCCGATATCACCTATTCTTTCTCTCTTATGCTTGCATTAGAAATTGCTGCTGCTACTGTTTACCCTACTTCTGAATTATAGCCTATTTTTGTAACTACTATTGATACCTGCCTAATATCCAAACTGCTTAGTATAGGCTGGGTAGTGACCCATCAGAGACCCCACTTTGCCCCTAGTTGCCCCGCTGGATTATCAGATGACTCAATCAACGGGATTGAAGACAGGCCCCGGCACCGCACATCACCCCCTTAGTTGTACGACACTACTGGGTTACTATCGAGTGCCGAGGGTGATACCTCGTCAGCACTTTCGATGTTAACTTTGTGGAGTAGTTACTCGGTCGTGGCCATTGAGGGTGATTCCTCCTTCACCACTTCCGATAACGACGCCATCGTGCAACACCTCAAGTGTGAACCTCGAGGGTGATTCCTCCTAAGTTCACCTTGACGGATACATCGAGTAGGAATCCAACAAGGGTGATACCTTGAATTCCCCTGATGTTATGGACACACGGATACTGTGACTTTACCCCTAAACCTTGTTAGAAATGGGTCGGCCCCGAGGGGGGACCCGAGGGAGTTACTTTTACTGTAGGACTGGAGGGACAGGCGGTACCGCCCAGTAGAGGTGGACCTGAGTTCCCGACAGTCTTTTGCGAGACGGGTTGACCTAGATGGTGCCCGAGTGATGAATACGAGGCGTGGCCGGGCATTCTTGGCCCTTGCCGCAAGTCCTCGAGATGGGGCGACGGGGTCACATCGATCGTGAGTCTCTGCTCGTTACCGCACTACCAACACACTTCGATTTGGATATTTGATCTGAGTGGGCCTTTGGCCCGATAGCACTAACCATCACGCGTGAATAAATATGGGTACTCTGCATCGTGGCATCAGCCGAAAGTTCTATCAGACGTCCAGTTTAGCATTGTGGCACGGTCGGATCGTACCAACCATCCGAGGCGGTGCTGGTATCCACCCTGCACACAACGACCCGGAGTGCACAGGGCGATGGCCCAAGACCCCTGAGCGCTTAGGTTGTAGAACGGCAGGGACCTCTCTGCTAAGCTCTAGGTAGGGCTGCGGTGTGTCGTTTGACCGAGGCCGGGCATGACCCGGAAAAGTTTGTCCGGCCGGAGTTAAGCGAGCGTGGTGGGTAAGTTGGTGCACCCCTGCAGGGAAGAACTAATCTATGCATAGCCGGATCCTCGGTAACGGACGCTCGGAGTTGTATCCCGATCGATACAACTAGAACATATTGATGAGATGAGATATGGATATTATGGCTCTGGGATTACTTTCTCGCAGGGAGTCGAGAAAGGATCTCTGGGTGAGGTTGAGACTTAATGATACTACTACTTTATGTTGTACTAATCTACACTCTTCTAATGCTGCAAGACCTCTGAAGATGCTAGTCTTCGATAGGACTAGGCCTTCCCTCTACTCTGGCATTTCTGCAGCCCAGTCCACATATACAGCCTCTCTTTGATAATGTTGCATATGTAGTGTAGATCCTTGATTGCTGAGTACTTCGGATGAGTACTCACGATTGCTTTGCTTTCTTTTTCCCCATATCCTTTTGGTGCAACCAGATGACGGAGCCCCTGAGACAGCTGCTCCCGCCGACGATCGCTACTACTACCCCGAGGGTGGATACTACTACGAGTTGGCCGACGACCAGGAGTAGGTTCGGAGGGTCCCAGGCAGGAGGCCTGCGCCTTTCGATCGTAGTGTTTTCTTTTGCTCCGCCTTTTAAGGGTCTATCTGTGTTTTCTTTTATATCTGTACTCAGATATCTGATGCTTCCGCTGACGCTTGTATTCGAGCCCTCGAGGCCCCTGGCTTGTAATATAAAGCTTGTATGACTTTATTTATGTTTTAGAGTTGTGTTGTGATATCTTCCCGTGAGTCCTTAGGCTTGATCGTGTGCATTTGCTTGTATGATTAGTGCACGATTGAGCCGGGGGCGTCACATTTACCATAAGTGAAGTCTAGCCTGCCATGAGGTGAAGAATGGAAGAGCTTATGTTAACATTGTGTTATGTCTTATTTATATGTCTTGAGAGTACCCAGTGGATATCCAGTGGGTATTGATATCCATCGGGTTTGGACATGGACACAATTTTTCACCTGTGGATTTTTTCATGGGCGGGCACATACCGTCTTCATGGATATGGATTTGATATTGTTCAACCTGATCGAAACCCGACCCATTGCCATCCTTAATCCGGCCATCCAACGACCATCCACCGCCTCTATGTTATTCCTTGGATAGTCTCCATCGCAACCAATGCTCTCTCCCGACCGGTTTCCGTCACGGTCGTCGATCTCTCTCTCGGCCCCGCCGCCGCCATGGCCGACGCTCCCCAGCCACAGGTGTGCATCACCTCGCTTATTGGTTGACCTTCCCGCTACCACTTTAGGGCATTTCTAACCGATCCTCTAAAAATATTGGAGTATCTGGTGGAGTAAACCCTTAGTGGATTATATTGACTCCACTAAGTTTTGGCCGAACATAGCCGATCCCCTATATATAACAGAGTAAAATTTTGTTTTTTCTAAACTTTGCAATTCTAGTATAAATTGCAACTACATATTAGCACACATATAGAAACTAAACATAAATTTGAATGTTCAAGCAAATCATGAATATAGTTTACAAACTGAATTCAAAGTTTACAAAATCGAACTATTCAAATTTAAACACGCCAAATGGTTTGAATGTAGCAAATAGAATGTGATAGAACAACTAGGACTCGTTAGACGTTGCCAGTGATGCTCAACAAGATCTTGTTGGAGCTGAGCATGAACTTGACAGTTCTCGATCTTGTGATGCTCCTCAAGGAATGCCAAGATCCTGCTCGTATCATACTCTAGCTCAACTGGAGTCCCGTTGGTGATGTACTGAAAGTTCTTAGGCATATCTCTCTCGTCTTCAGTGATCATGTTATGCAATATGATGCAACAACTCATGATCCGCCATAGAACCTTGGAGCTCCAGTACTCGGCAGGGCCACGAACAATTGCAAAGCGCTTCTGAAGCACACCGAAGTCTCTCTCAACATCTTTCCTAGCAGCTACTTGACATTGGGCAAAGTGAATGTTTTTGTTACTGATACGTCTCCATCGTATCTATAACTTTTTATTGTTCCATGCCAATATTATATAACTTTCACATACTTTTGGCAACATTTTATATTATTTTTTGGGACTAACATATTGATTCAGTGCCCAGTGCCAGTTCCTGTTTGTTGCATGTTTTTTGTTTCGCAGAATATCCATATCAAACGAAGTCCAAACGCGATAAAAATTTACGGAGATTTTTTTTGGAATATATGTGATTTTTGGGAGGTGGAATCAACGCAAACGGAGGCCCACGGCCTCCACTAACCACCAGGGCGCGCCTGCCCCCTAGCGCATGGTGGTGCCTAGTGGGCACCCCATAAGTCGGTCGGGGCTCTTCTTCGGGTGCAAAGAAGGTTATATCCGGAAAAAATATCTTGTTAAAATTTTAGCACAATCGGAGTTACGGATCTCCGGATATTTAAGAAACGGTTTTCAGCCAGAAAACAGGAACGCGAAACAAAAAAGAACAGAGAGATAGATCCAATCTCGGAGGGGCTCCCGCCCCTCCGCTGCCATGGACCAGAGGGGAAACCCTCCTCCCATCTGGGGGGGGGGGGCAAGGAAGAAGAATAAGGAGGGGGGCTCTCTCCCCCTCTCTCCCGGTGGCGCCGGAGTGCCGCCGGGGCAAGGATCGTGACGGCGATGTACATCAACAACCTTGCTACCGTCAACACCAACTTTCTCCCCCTCTATGCAGTGGTGTAACCTCTCTATTCCCGCTGCAATTATCTACTTAAACATGGTGCTCAACACTATATATTATTATCCAATGATATGTGGTTATCCTATGATGTTTGAGTAGATCTATTTTGTCCTACGGGTTGATTGATGATCATGATTGGTTTGAGTTGTATATTTTATTTTGGTCCTATCCTACGGTGCCCTCCGTGTCGCGTAAATGTGAGGGATCCCGTTGTAGGGTGTTGCAATACGTTCATGATTCGCTTATGGTGGGTGGCTAGAGTGACAGAAGCTTACGCCCGAGTAAGGGGGTTGTTGCGTATGGGATAAAGAGGACTTGATACTTAATGCTATGGTTGGGTTTTACCTTAATGATCTTTGGTAGTTGCGGATGCTTGCTAGAGTTCCAATCATAAGTGCATATGATCCAAGTACGGAAAGTATGTTAGCTCATGCCTCTCCCTCATATAAAACTGCAACAATGATTACCGGTTTAGTTATCAATTGCGTGGGGACAAATAACTTTCTTGTGTGACAAAAGCTTTCTACTAAACAACTAACATTTATTATCTTGCAATTTATTCATAGTTTTATTCTCGCAAAGTACTTCTAGTTTTATTCTTGTTCTAGGTAAAGCAAATGTTAAGTGTGCGTAGAGTTGTATCGGTGGTCGATAGAACTTGAGGGAATATTTGTTCTACCTTTAGCTCCTCGTTGGGTTCGACACTCTTATTTATCAAAAAACACTACAAACGATCCCCTATACTTGTGGGTTATTATCGTGGTTTTGTCACGGTAGATGTCCTAGTGTGAGGACTTAGACGTGAGGCCATCGCAACTAGGTGGTTAGCTTGTCGTGGTTGAGCAGAACCGAGAGACATGAATTACCCAGGTTCGGCCCCTCACGATCGAGGTAATAGCCTACTTCCTGCTTGTTTGCTTATTGCTTGGAGATCAATTACAAGGGAGCGGATTCGCTTGATCTAGCTATTGATCGATTGTAACCTCGTCTATCTGCCTCAGGAACTCACCTTTATATACAGGTCGAGGCCCTAGGCTTACAAGAGTCTGGGTCGTAACATGACCCGTGTCCTAGTCTGCTTCTATCTTATCTTATTCCCTAAGTAAGGAAACTCCTAGTGACTTGTACTTCGGGGCTACGAACCGCCGTATTCGGATGCTGGGCCCTAAGCTGGCCCACTCTCTAAGCCGCCCTGCTGGTCTTGCACCTGGGCGCCTTGGCTCGTCTTGAGTCTTGCTCCTCAGCTGCCACCTGGATAACCCGGCCCAATATGGCGGGTCATATCATGGGGTTATATCCCCAACACCATAGGTTCAGTAACTCATAGACATGAACGAAACCGTTCGTTCAATGACCGACGACGGAACCGTTGATGTCCATATCGATCCCTATGAGCACACAAATGATATTCAAGTGAACCTTTGGTTATCATGTGATGTTCCCTTTGCTTCGCGATACTTCACAAAACCCAGAATGCATCGGTATCCTCCCGAGTCATCACCATGCTCACTATACCAAAATCCTCGTTACCGGTTTTGTTCTTCTTTCTTGTTATTGTGTTCCGACATCCCCGTGACGTAGTCACCTGCTACTTCTTGAGCTTGCATTGGTTTTTCCCTTGAAGAGGAAAGGGTGATGCAGCAAAGTAGAGATAAGTATTTCCCTCAGTTAAGAACCAAAGTATCAATCCAGTAGGAGATACACGCAAGTCTCCAATCTATGCACCTGCACAAACAATCAAACACTTGCACCCAACGTGATAAAGGGGTTGTCAATCCCTTCACGGTCACTTGCAAAGGTGAGATCCGATAGAGATAGATATAAAAGCTTACTAAAACGTAAAACAAAATAAAAGTAAATAAATTGCAGCAAGGTATTTTTGGGTTTTTTGGTTTATAGATCTGAAAATATATGATGGAAAATAGACCCCGGGGCCATAGCTTTCACTAGAGGCTTCTCTCTTGAAGGCAAATAATACGGTGGGTGAACAAATTACTGTCGAGCAATTGATAGAAAAGCGCAAGGTTATGACGATATCCAAGGCAATGATTATGCATATAGGCATCACGTCCGTGTCAAGCAGACCGAAACGATTCTGCATCTACTACTATTACTCCACACATCGACCGCTATCCAGCATGCATCTAGAGTATTAAGTTCATAAGAACGGAGTGACGCCTTATGTAAGATGACATGATGTAGAGGGATAAACTCAAGCAATATGATGAAAACCCCATCTTTGTACCCTTAATGGCAACAATACAATACGTGCCTCGCTACCCCTACTTTGTCATTGGGTGAGGACACCGCAAGATTGAACCCAAAACTAAGCACCTCTCCCATTGCAAGAAGAACCAATCTAGTTGGCCAAACCAAACCGATGATTCGAAGAGAAATACAAAGATATCAAATCATGCATATAAAAATTCAGAGAAGATTCAAATAATATAGATAGATAAACTGATCATAAATCCACAATTCATCGGATCTCGACAAACACACCGCAAAAGAATATTACATCGGATAGATCTCCAAGAACAACGAGGAGAACATGGTATTGAGGATCAAAGAGAGAGAAGAAGCCATCTAGCTACTAGATATGGACCCATATGTCTGAGGTAAACTACTCACGCTTCATTGGAAGGGCAATAGAGTTGATGTAGAAGCCCTCCATGATCGAATCCCCTTCCGGCAGGATGCCGGAAAAGGCCCCAAGATGGGATCTCACGGGAACAGAAGGTTACGGCGGCGGAAAAGTATTTTGGTGGATGCTAGTGGTGGTTTGAGAATATTTCTGAATTTATAGGCCAAAGATTAGGGTTGGAGGACTCCCGTGGGACCCACAAGCCAGGGGCCGCGCCCCCCTAGGGCGCGCCCTGAGGGCTTGTGGAGCCCTCGGGACTCTTCTGCCTTCCTCTCCAAGTCCTACGTGTGTCTTCTGGTCCAAGAAAAATCATCGCGAAAGTTTTATTCTGTTTGGTATTCCTTTTCTGTAAAACTCAAAAACAAGGAAAAAACAAAAACTGGCACTGGGCTCTAGGTTAATAAGTTAGTCCCAAAAATAATATAAAATAGCATATTAATGCATATAAAACATCCAAAACAGATAATATAATAGCATGGAACAATAAAAAATTATAGATATGTTGGAGACGTATCAAGCATCCCCAAGCTTAATTCCTACTTGTCCTCGAGTAGGTAAATGATAAAAACAGATTTTTTGATGTGGAATGCTACCTAACATATTTATCCATGTAATTTTCTTTATTGTGGCATGAATATTCTGATCCATAAGATTCAAAACAAAAGTTTAATATTGACATAAAAACAATAATACTTCAAGCATACTAATAAAGCAATCATGTCTTCTCAAAATAACATGGCCAAAAAAAGTTATCCCTACAAAATCATATAGTCTGGCTACGCTCCATCTTCATCACACAAAGTATTAAATCATGCACAACCCCGATGACAAGCCAAGCAATTGTTTCATACTTTTGATGTTCTCAAACTTTTTCAACTTTCACTCAATACATGAGCGTGAGCCATGGATATAACACTATAGGTGGAATAGAATATGGTGGTTGTGGAGAAGACAAAAAGAAGGAGATAGTCTCACATCAACTAGGCGTATCAACGGGCTATGGAGATGCCCATCAATAGATATCAATGTGAGTGAGTAGGGATTGCCATGCAACGGATGCACTAGAGCTATAAGTTTATGAAAGCTCAAAAAGAAACTAAATGGGTGTGCATCCAACTCGCTTGCTCACGAGGACCTAGGGCCATTTGAGGAAGCCCATCATTGGAATATACAAACCAAGTTCTATAATGAAAAATTCCCACTAGTATATGAAAGTGACAACATAGGAGACTCTCTATAATGAAGATCATGGTGGTACTTTGAAGCACAAGTGTGGTAAAAGGGTAGTAGCATTGCCCCTTCTCTCTTTTCTCTCATTTTTTCTCTCTTTTTTTGTTTGGGCTTCTTTTTGGCCTCTTTTATTTTTTGTAAAATCCGGAGACTCATCCCAACTTGTGAGGGAATCATAGCTTCCATCATCCTTTCCTCACATGGGATAATGCTCTAATAATGATGATCATCACACTTTTATTTACTTACAACTCAAGAATTACAACTCGATACTTGGACAAAAATATGACTCTATATGAATGCCCCCGGCGGTGTACCGGGATGTGCAATGATCAAGAGAGACATGTATAAAAAAATATGAACGGTGGCCTTGCCACAAATACTATGTCAACTACATGATCATGCAAAGCAATATGACAATGATGGAGCGTGTCATAATAAACGGAACGGTGGACATTGCATGG
The DNA here is from genome assembly GCA_011799875.1 of Thinopyrum elongatum. NCBI lineage: Eukaryota > Viridiplantae > Streptophyta > Magnoliopsida > Poales > Poaceae > Thinopyrum > Thinopyrum elongatum. The sequence goes on from CM022299.1 coordinate 457,743,086, forward strand.
CAATATATCTCGGAATGGCTATGGAAATGCCATAATAGGTAGGTATGGTGGCTGTTTTGAGGAAGGGTATATGGTGGGTGTAGTGCACCGGCGAAAGTTGCGCGGTACTAGAGAGGCTAGCAATGGTGGAATGGTGAGAGTGCGTATAATCCATGGACTCAACATTAGTCATAAAGAACTCACATACTTATTGCAAAAGTCTATTAGCTATAGAAACAAAGTATTACACGCATGTTCCTAGGGGGATAGATTGGTAGGAAAAGACCATCGCTCGTCCCCGACCGCCGCTCATAAGGAAGACAATCAATAAATAAATCATGCTCCGACTTCATCACATAACGGTTCACCATACGTGCATGCTACGAGAATCACAAACTTTAACACAAGTATTTCTACCAATCCACAATTACTCACTAGCATGACTCTAATATCACCATCTTTATATCTCAAAACAATCATAAGGAATCAAACTTCTCATAGTATTCAATGCTCTTTATATGAAAGTTTTTATTATATCCCTCTTGGATGCCCATCATATCAGGACTAAATTCATAACCTAAGCAAATTACCATGCTGTTTAGAGAGACTCTCAAAATAATATAAGTGAAGCATGAGAGTTCAACAATTTCTATAAAATAAAGCCACCGCCGTGCTCTAAAAAGATATAAGTGAAGCACTAGAGCAAAATTGCCTAGCTCAAAAGATATAAGTGAAGCACATAGAGTATTCTAATAAATTCACGATTCATGCGTATCCCTCTCAAAATGTGTTTACAGCAAGAAGGATTATGGCAAACTAAAAAGCAAAGACTCATATCATACAAGACGCTCCAAGCAAAACACATATCATGTGGTGAATAAAAATATAGCCTCAAGTAAATTTACCGATAGACGAAGACGAAAGAGGGGATGCCATTCGGGGCATCCCCAAGCTTAGATGCTTGGTTGTCCTTGAATATTACCTTGGGGTTCCTTGGGAATCCCCAAGATTAGGATCTTGCCACTCCTTATTCCATAGTCCATCCAATCTTTACCCAAAACTTAAAAACTTCACAACACAAAACTCAACAGAAAACTCATGAGATCCGTTAGTACAAGAAAATAAATCACCACTTTTTGGTACTGTTGTGAACTCATTATTTATTTATATTGGTGTAATATCTACTGCATTCCAACTTCTCCATGGTTCATACCCGCCGATACTACCCATAGATTCATCAAAATAAGCAAACAACACATAGAAAATAGAATCTGTCAAAAACAGAACAGTCTGCCAAGATCTGAATTGTTCTCATACTTATGTAACTCAAAAAATTCTGAAAAAATAGGATAACATAAGAAATTTGTATATAAATCTTTTGTAAAAAATTCAGGGTTTTTACGCTCTTCAGTGAATTCAAATAATTCTGTTACTGGACGCAAAAGTTTCTGTTTTTCAGCAAGATCAAATCAACTATCACCGTAAGCCATCCCAAAGGTCTTACTTGGCTTAAACACTGATTAAAACACCAAAACACAATTAATATAGAGGTAATAATGTGTATTTATTGAAAAACAGAACCAAAAACATAAAACATAAAAATAAAATTGGGTTGCCTCCCAACAAGCGCTATTGTTTAACGCCCCTAGCTAGGCATAAAACATAGATCTAGGTATTGTCATCTTTGGTATGCAATCCCATAGATGTGTTTGATATGTACATTTTGCATCATGTTTACCTACTGTTATTTATAATGTTTTTATGCATAATAATGCTTTTGGGAGTAATTCTAATGCATTTTCTCTCATAATTTGCAAGGTTTACACAAAGAGGGAGAATACCGGCAGCTGGAATTCTGGACCAGAAAAAGCACGTCAGAGCTACCTATTCTGCACAACTCCAAATAAGCTGAAGCTTCACAGAGATTTTTTATGGATTATATAAGAATTATTGGAGCAAATAACTACCAGAGGGGGCCCACTAGGTGGGCATAACCCACCTGGGCGCGCCAGGTCCCCCAGGCGCGCCCTGGTGGGTTTTGCCCTCCTCGGCCCACCACCGGTGCCCCTCTTCTGGTATATAAGTCATTTTAACCTAGAAAAATTAAGGAGAGGACTTTCGGGACGAAGTGCCGCCGTCTCATGGCGGAACGTGGGTAGGAGCACTCTTGCCCTCCAGCGGAGCGAGTCCGCCGGGGGAACTTCCCTCCCGGAGGGGGAAATCATCGTCATCGTCATCACCAACAACTCTCCCATCTTTGGGAGGGCCATCTTCATCAACATCTTCAACAACACCATCTCCTCTCAAACCCTAGTTCATCTCTTGTGTTCAATCTTTGTACCGGAACCTTAGATTGGTGCTTGTGGGTGACTAGTAGTGTTGTTTACATCTTGTAGTTGATTACTATATGGTTTATTTGGTGGAAGATTATATGTTCAGATCCATTATGCTATTTAATACCCCTCTGATCTTGAGCATGATTATTATTTGTGAGTAGTTACTTTTGTTCTTGAGGTCACGGGAGAAGTCATGTTGCAAGTAATCATGCGAACTTGATATGTGTTCGATATTTTGATGATATGTATGTTGTGATTCCCTTAGTGGTGTCATGTGAACGTCGACTACATGGCACTTCACCATATTTGGGCCTAAGGGAATGCATTGTGGAGTAGTAATTAGATGATGGGTTGCTAGAGTGACAGAAGCCTAAACCCTAGTTTATGCGCTATTCTGTAAGGGACCAATTTGGATCCAAAAGTTTAATGATACGGTTAGATTTTATCTTAATACTTTTCTCGTAGTTGCGGATGCTTGCGAGGGGGTTAATCATAAGTAGGAGGTTTGTTCAAGTAAGAACATCACCTAAGCACCGGTCCACCCACATATCAAATTATCAAAGTAGCAAACACGAATCAAACCAACATGATGAAAGTGATATGATGAAATTCCCGTGTACCCTCAAGAACGCTTTGCTTATCATAAGAGACCATTTTGGCCTGTCCTTTGCCACAAAAGGATTGCTGCACTTTATTTACCATTACTATTACTTGCTCGTTACAAATTACCTTGCTATCAAACTATTGGTTATCGACAATTTCAGTGCTTGCAGAGAATACCTTGCTGAAAACCACTTGTCATTTCCTTCTGCTCCTCGTTGGGTTCGACACTCTTACTTATCGAAAGGACTACGATTGATCCCCTATACTTGTGGGTCATCAAGTCTCTTTTCTGGCGCCGTTGCCGGGGAGTGAAGCGCTCTTGGTAAGTGGAAATTGGTAAGAAAAAATTATTACTACGTGCTGAAATTTACTGTCACTTGTTACTATGGAGAACAATCCTTTGAGGGGTTTATTCGGGGTATCTTCACCTCGACCGGAACCACAATTAGTTATCCCTCAACCTACTGCACCTACTGAAAATATTGGTTATGAAATTCCTTCGGGTATGATAGAACAACTGCTAGCTAATCCTTATGCAGGAGATGGAACTAAACATCCTGGTATGCACTTGATATATGTAGATGAAATTTGTGGATTATTTAAGCTTGCAGGTTTACCCGGAGATGAAGCTAAGAAGAAGGGTTTCCATTTATCTTTGAAGAGAAAAGCATTGGCATGGTATAGGCTATGCGATGATATTGGATCTTGGAACTGGAATCGATTGAAATTGGAATTTCACCAAAAAAAATATCCTATGCATCTAGTTCATCGTGATCGGAAATATATATATATATATATATATATATATAACTTTTGGCCTCGTGAAGGAGAAAGTATCGCTCTAGCTTGGGGGAGGCTTAAGTCAATGTTATATTCATGCCCCAATCATGAGCTCTCTAGAGAAATTATCATTCAGAATTTTTATGCTCGGCTTTCTCGTGATGATCAATCCATGCCCGATACTTCTTGTACTGGTTCTTTTATGAAGAAGACTATTGAATTCAGGTGGGACCTATTAGAAAGAATTAAACGCAACTCTAAAGATTGGGAACTCGACGAAGGTAAAGAGTCAGGTATTAAGCTTAAGTTTGATTGTGTTAAATCTTTTACGAATACTGATGCTTTTCACAAGTTTAGCACTAAATATGGACTTGACTCTGAGATAGTAGCCTCTTTCTGTGAATCATTTGCTACTCATGTTGATCTCCCCAAGGAGAAGTGGTTTAAATATCATCCACCAATTAAAGAAGAAATTAAAGAACCGGTTGTGGTTAAAGATGAAACTATTATTTACAATGTTGACCCAGTTGTTCCTACTGCTTATATTGAAAAACCACCTTTCCCTGTTAGGATAAAGGGACATGCTAAGGTTTCAACCGTGGTCAATAAAAGTAATATTAATGCACCTAAACATGCTGAACAAATCAAAGTAGAACCTAGTGTTGCAATGCTTAAGGATCTCTTGGTAGAAAATATTGATGGGCATGTTATTTACTTCTGTGATGAAGCTACTAGAATTACTAGACCCGATGAAAAAGATAAACATAGACCTGTTGTTGGCATACCCGTTGTGTCAGTTAAAATAGGAGATCATTGTTATCATGGTTTATGTGACTTAGATGCTAGCGTTAGTGCTATTCCTTTTATCTTATACCAAGAAATTATGAATGACATAGCACCCACTGAAATAGAAGACATAGATGTTACTATTAAACTTGCCAATAGAGACACCATCACACCACTTGGGATTGTTAGAGATGTTAAAGTCTTGTGTGGGAAAATAAAATACCCTACTGATTTTCTAGTTCTTGGTTCCCCACAAGATGACTTTTGTCCCATTATCTTTGGTAGATCTTTCTTGAACACTGTCAATGCTACTATAGATTGTCTTAAACAAGCTGTCAGTGTTCGCTTTGGTGATGAGTCTCATGAATTTAATTTTTCCAAGTTTAATAGGCAACCTCATAAGAAAGAATTACCTAATAATGATGAAATAATTGGTCTTGCTTCTATTGAGCATGATTATTATTTGTGAGTAGTTACTTTTGTTCTTGAGGTCACGGGAGAAGTCATGTTGCAAGTAATCATGTGAACTTGATATGTGTTCGATATTTTGATGATATGTATGTTGTGATTCCCTTAGTGGAGTCTTGTGAACGTCGACTACATGGCACTTCACCATATTTGGGCCTAAGGGAATGCATTGTGGAGTAGTAATTAGATGATGGGTTGCTAGAGTGACAGAAGCCTAAACCCTAGTTTATGCGCTATTCTGTAAGGGACCAATTTGGATCCAAAAGTTTAATGATACGGTTAGATTTTATCTTAATACTTTTCTCGTAGTTGCGGATGCTTGCGAGGGGGTTAATCATAAGTAGGAGGTTTGTTCAAGTAAGAACATCACCTAAGCACCGGTCCACCCACATATCAAATTATCAAAGTAGCAAACACGAATCAAACCAACATGATGAAAGTGATATGATGAAATTCCCGTGTACCCTCAAGAACGCTTTGCTTATCATAAGAGACCATTTTGGCCTGTCCTTTGCCACAAAAGGATTGCTGCACTTTATTTACCGTTACTATTACTTGCTCATTACAAATTATCTTGCTATCAAACTATTGGTTACCGATAATTTCAGTGCTTGCAGAGAATACCTTGCTGAAAACCACTTGTCATTTCCTTCTGCTCCTCGTTGGGTTCGACACTCTTACTTATCGAAAGGACTACAATTGATCCCCTATACTTGTGGGTCATCAGTGTTCTCGTCGGAAGGTTTTGCAAAGATGACTTGGAACACATTATCCATAGAAATTTTGGCATCATTAAGCTGCCCATCTACGTATCCCCTTTGATTTCTGGCTACAATCCAAGAATACTGTTGGTTAACATCGTTGAAAACTTTTTGGATCATATCTAAAATGAGAATTTTCTTTTTAAGGTTTTCATCAAAAAATTGATTATTTCCAAACAAATGTCTCAAAGTATAATCACTATTGTAAAGGATCTCATCTATCACCGGTTTTTCACGGCTCATACCATAATGATCAAAAATTTCCCTAGCTTCCCGTACTATGTGATCAAATTCATTCTTAAGAACTTGGGTAGCTATCTTTTTAGCCTTAGGATCCTTTATAACGGGTAATTCATAAAACAATCTTTGCAAGGTAGGATGAGTACGGATAAATCTACTTTCAAATTTCAGAACTAGTGCTGAAATAGCTTCCGCATAAGTTTTAGTTCTTTTAAGTATGGGAGTGTCATCGAGAGGCAAATTGCCTACACAATTGAAAAATTCTTGTATATGTTCTTTTCCTATAAATTCCCTTCCCTTGCCCCAGAACAAAAGTTTTAGCATCCAGATTGCCTGTTCGTCCAATTAGGCCATCATCTGTTTCTGCCATACCAAAGTCACTCATGATGATGAGTTCAAGCAAATAAAAGACCGGACAGAAGAAGCACGAATAAAAACGCAAATCTTTTTGTGTTTTTCTGAAATCGTTTTAGAAGTGGGGGAGAGGAAAACGAGAGGCAAATGGCAAATAATGTAATGCAAGAGATGAGAGTTTATGGTGGGTACTTGGTAGGCTTGATGTAGATCTCCCTGGCAACGGCGCGAGAAATTCTTCCTGCTACTTCTTGAGCTTGCGTTGGTTTTTCCCTTGAAGAGGAAAGGGTGATGCAGCAAAGTAGAGATAAGTATTTCTCTCAGTTAAGAACCAAAGTATCAATCCAGTAGGAGATACACGCAAGTCTCCAATCTATGCACCTGCACAAACAATCAAACACTTGCACCCAACGCGATAAAGGGGTTGTCAATCCCTTCACGGTCACTTGCAAAGGTGAGATCTGATAGAGATAGATATAAAAGCTTACTAAAACGTAAAACAAAATAAAAGTAAATAAATTGCAGCAAGGTATTTTTGGGTTTTTTGGTTTATAGATCTGAAAATATATGATGGAAAATACACTCGGGGGCCATAGGTTTCACTAGAGGCTTCTCTCTTAAGGCAAATAATACGGTGGGTGAACAAATTACTGTCGAGCAATTGATAGAAAAGTGCAAGGTTATGACGATATCCAAGGCAATGATTATGCATATAGGCATCACGTCCGTGTCAAGTAGACCGAAACGATTCTGCATCTACTACTATTACTCCACACATCGACCGCTATCCAACATGCATCTAGAGTATTAAGTTCATCAGAACGGAGTAACGCCTTAAGTAAGATGACATGATGTAGAGGGATAAACTCAAGCAATATGATGAAAACCCCATCTTTTTACCCTTGATGGCAATAATACAATACGTGCCTCGCTACCCCTACTTTGTCACTGGGTGAGGATACCGTAAGATTGAACCCAAAACTAAGCACCTCTCCCATTGCAAGAAGAACCAATCTAGTTGGCCAAACCAAACCGATAATTCGAAGAGAAATACAAAGATATCAAATCATGCATATAAGAATTCAGAGAAGATTCAAATAATATTCATAGGTAAACTGATCATAAATCCACAATTCATTAGATCTCGACAAACACACCGCAAACGGACAGTACGCGCACGGGAACGCTCGCAGCTAGACAGACTAGGCGGCGCATAGGCACGCGGTGAGGATTACGACAACATGACATAGCAAAGGCTACATCCACGTCGGAGAAAACTGCTGGGGCGAGGAATCTGCAAGTGACAACACAAGGTGCCCTCGATAAAAGGATCCTGTAAGCAGAACCTGGCCCACAAACCTGAAGCAAGGGGGGTATTTTCAGAACACCGGGTGGATGTGATCACGAGAACCTAATGTTGGAGTTAGTAAAATGTTAACCCGAATAGATGAGATATTAGAGTCCCAGAGTATAGACGAGGAATAAAAGATCCTAATACCACCCAATTGGCGACATGGTCCCGTAAGCCACACAACCATGTTAGTAAAACGGTTTTCAAGTACTAGACTCAACTTCGATCAAGGAGTTGGAAAGGGGGGTTCCTACAGTCAGTCGGCTCTGATACCAACTTGTGACGCCCCGGCTCAATCGTGCACTAATCATACACGCAAATGCACATGATCAAGCCTAAGGACTCACGGGAAGCTATCACAACACAACTCTAAAACACAAATAAAGTCATACAAGCTTTATATTACAAGCCAGGGGCCTCGAGGGCTCGAATACATAAGCTTGCATACAAGCGTCAGCGAAAGCATCAGATATCTGAGTACAAATATAAAAGAAAACACAGAAAGACCCCTAGAAGGCGGGGAAAGGAAAACACTACGATCGAAAGGCGCAGGCCTCCTGCCTGGGACCCTCCGATCCTACTCCTGGTCGACGGCAAGCTCGAAGTAATATCCACCCTCGGGGTAGTAGTAGCGATCGTCGGCGGGGGCAGCTGTATCCGGGGCTCCGTCATCTGGCCACATCAAAAGGATATGGGGGAAAAAGAAAGCAAAGCAACCGTGAGTACTCATCCGAAGTACTCAGCAAGCAAGGATCTACACTACATATGCAACATTTTCAAAGGGAGGCTGTATATGTGGACTGGGCTGCAGAAATGCCAGAATAGAGAGAAGGCCTAGTCCTATCGGAGACTAGCATCTTCTGAGGTCTTGCAGCATTAGAAGAGTGTAGATTAGTACCGTATAAGGTAGTAGTATCATCAAGTCTCAACCTCACCCAGAGATCCTTTCTCGACTCCCTGCGAGAAAGCAATCCCAGAGCCATAGTATCCAATTCTAATTGTATCAATCGGGATACAACTCCGAGTGTCCTTTACCGTAGGACCAGCTATCGATAGAAGTTTTCTTCCCTGCAGGGGTGCACCAACTTACCCACCACGCTCGCTTAACTCCGGCCGTACACGCTTTTCTGGGTCATGCCCGGTGTAACACCCCGGAAATCATGCTACAGTAATCTCCCCTTAATGGTGGCCATGTCATCATGATTACTAAGCAAATGGCCACTCATCCAAAATCAAAGTCAAATTCAAGTTTAAATTTCAAGTGAAATAATTATTTCTTCGAACGGTACAACTAAAATGTTCGAATAATCCTATAAATTCCCCTGATCATTGTAATGTTGAAACCAACTTCACTTGACTCACAAATAAATTCCTAGGAAATTAATAAGTGGTCCAACAATGAATAAAATGGCCTTTTCAAAATAAATGATTATTTATTTAACTCTAATTGCCCCCAAACTTTTTGTGCTAGCTCAAAATAATCCCTATTATTTATGTGTCAAATTTCATGTTTAACAAAAATCGTTTGGTACAAAAAGAAAATAGAAAACAGTGTCAGAAATATAAAACAGAAAAAGATAAAAGGAAATGGGCCTAGAGATCTACTGTGCACATGTGCCCTAGTGGCCTCGGTGCACACACAGCCCAGCCGCCCCCACCAGCGAACTAAACCTAGCCCGATCCCTCGCTCGATCCCCATCTCTCCTCACCTCGCTCCCTCGTCCTCCTAGCGCCGCCACACACAACACACACGCAGACGCACAGGGGGGAAGGCTCCTCTGGTCGATCCCCTCCTCCCGGCGCGCCCTCACCTCAACCAGCGCCTCCGGCCCCCGCCACACCGACGACCGCTCCCTCCTCGCGCCGCCTTGTGCGTCGTGCCCCGGAGCAGCTCCTTCCCCTGCGCCCCTGCTCAACCTCTCCATGGTCCTTGGACTTGGACCGCCGTCGCCTCTGACAGGCGCTTTGTTTCCCTCCTCACGCCCGTCCTCGACCACCATCGCAGTGAGCCGCGCCTATCCCCCTCGGTTTCCCCCTCTGTCTTCCGTCGTGGGCCGCCGTCCGCGCCGTCCGGTCTCCGTCCAGTGGCCGTGGTCACTGCTACCATGACAACGTCCCGTCCCGCGCTCGCCGCAGCCCATGCACGCCAGCCCGCGCCCACCTCCGGTCGCCACTGCGCCCGCCCGCCGCGCTACTGCCGTGCCGCGCGCCGCCTTGCCCCTGCTGCTCAGCTGCTGTTGCTACTGTGCCGCTGCAACTGCTGCTTCTGCTAAACTGCTGCTGCTCAAGCCGCAGGCGCCTGCTGTCACCCAAGCTCTTCCCCCGCTCTGCCTGCTGCAAAACGCAGCGCTCGCCACGCCCTGCATCACCCCGACCGCGCCGGGCCTCCCACGCGCGTGCCCCGCGCCTGCCGCGCGTGCGCTGGCCTCGCCCGCCCTTCTCCCTGCCGCCGGTGACCGCAGCCCCCGCGCCCCTGTTCCCCCCCCCCACGTTCCAGGCCGTGGCCGCGTGCGCGCGCGTCCGCATCGGAGGCCGCGCACCCGCCCTCCTGCTCCGGCCGGCCGCGAATGGCCATGGGCTCGCCCTCGCCGCCCCCGGCTAGCGCTGCCGCTGCTGCCGATCGGCTGCGCCGTGGTTTCGTGCGTGAGCACGACCAGCCATGGCCTTGTGCCGCTGCTAACTGGGCCGGCCCCCTAGTTTAATTAGGGGTAATCCCCATTAGGACTAACCCCCCTTCTTTAGACTATGACGTGTGGGCCCTCTCAGTTAACTAAATGTTTAAAATAAATCTAATTCATATTCTGTCAATGACAGTGGGGCCCCACCACTTTTTAGTTATTGTTAAATGAACTTATTAAACACATGTGCCTATGACATGTGGGTCCCAGGAACCAGTTGACCAGTCAAACATTGACTGGTCAACTCGTTGACTGGACCCCACCAGTCAGCCTCTGTGGCTAGCACATGGCTGGGTACACTTAGTATTTTCTGTTTAATTTTGAATTAGAATAATTTCAGAATATTATTTAAAACATTGAAAATTAATAGAAAATAAACCGTAACTCGGATGAAGAAACTTTGTACATGAAAGTTGCTCAGAATTTCAAGACGAATCCGGAAACGCGGTCCGTTCGTCCGTCACACGTTCCTAACTAACCAAACATGGAACCGTTCCCCTCCGGTCATCTGTGTGACAACTGTCCGGAACCGGGAAAACATTCCCGGATGGATTCCCCCTTCCTCGTTGTCGTGCAACCATACGTTAAGGCACACCCGGCACTGCGTATTGTCATGTTATACCTTGTGTAGCACTTGTTTGCTTAGTATTTGTTGTTTCTTCCCCCTCTTCTCTCTCGTTAGACCCCGACACCGACGTCGTCCCCGAGACCGACGCAACTCAGGAACCCAACGACACCGTTGACGACCATGCCCTTGCCGCCGAGCAACCAGGCAAGCCCCCCCCCTTTGAGCATACCGATATCGCCCATTCTATTTCTCATGCTTGCATTAGAATTGCTGCTGCTACTGCTTTACCTATTTTGATGCATAGCCTGTTTATTGTAACCTGCTGTTGGTAATTACCTGCATATCCTAAACTGCTTAGTATAGACTGGGTAGAGACCTATCAGTGGCCCCACTTATCTCGATTGCCCCGCTGGATTATCCGAAGACCCGATCAACGGGATTGAAGACCAGGCCCCAACACCGCTCATCACCCCCCTTAGTTGTAACGACACTGCAGCGTTACTATCGAGTGCCGAGGGTGAAACCTCTTGTAGCACTTCTGATGTTAACTCTGTAGAGTAGCTATTCGGTCATGGTCGTCGAGGGTGATTCTTCCTTCACCGCTTCCGATAACGACGCCGTCGTACAACATCTCAAGTGTGAACCCAGCGAGGGTGATTCCTTCGAGTTCACCTTGACGGATACATCAAGTAGGAATCCAATGAGGGTGATACCTCGGATTCCCCTGATGTTATGGACACACGGATAATTGGACTTTACACTGTTACTTGGAAGGCGGGTCGACCCTGAGGGGTACCCACGTGTGATGTGAAGACGGGTTGCCTGCATGGTGCCCGAGTGATGAATACGAGGCGTGGCCGGGCATTCTTAACCCTTGCAGCAAGTCCTCGAGACGGGGCGACGGGGTCACATCTTTCGTGAGTCTCTGCTCGTTACCGCAAGCCCCTAGTCCACTAACGATTTGGATATTTGATCCGAGCAGGCCTCTGGCCTGATAGCACTAACCATCACGTGGGCATAGTATGGGCGTTCTGCATCGTAGCATCAGCCGAAAGCTCTGACAGACGTCCAGTTCAGCATTGCGGCCGGGACGGACCGGTGCCCCCCTGGTGCCTGGCTTCCCCCTGCACGCAACAACTCAGAGTGCACAGGGCAATGGCCCAAGACCTCTGAGCGCTTAGGATGTAGACCGACGGGGACCTCTCTGCTGAGCTCTAGGTAGGGTTGCGATGTATCGTTTGGCCGAGGCCGGGCATGACCCATGAAAGTGTGTCCGGCCGGAGTTAATCGAGCGTGTTGGGTAAGTTGGTGCACCCCTGCAGGGAAGAACACATCTATCGATAGCCGGTCCTATGGTAAAGGACACTCGGAGTTGTATCCTGATTGATACAATTTAGAACTGGATATTTGGATACTATGGCTCTTGGATTGCTTCTCGCAGGGAGTCGAGAAGGGATCTCCGGACGAGGTTGATGACTGTATGGCTCTGGGATTGCTTTCTCGAAGGGAGTCGAGAAAGGATCTCTGGGTGAGGTTGATATCATTACTGCTACATTATATGGTACTGTCTACACTCTTCTAATGCTGCAAGACCTCTGAAGATGCTAGTCTTCGATAGGACTAGGCCTCCTCTCTATTCTGGCATTTCTGCAGCCCAGTCCACATATACAGCCTCCCTTTGAAAATGTTGCATATGTAGTGTAGATCCTTGCTTGCTGAGTACTTCTGAGTACTCACGGTTGCTTTGTTTTCCTTTTCTCCCCATATCAGTTTGACATGACCAAGATGACGGAGCCCCCTGAGACAGCTGCCCCATCGATCGACTACTACTACTACCCCGAGGATGGTTACTACTACGAGCTGACTGACGACCAGGAGTAGGATCGAAGGGTCCCAGGCAGGAGGCCTACGCCTTTCGATCGTAGTGTTTTTCTTTTGCCCCGCCTTGCTATAGGCCTTTCTGTTTCTGTTTCATATCTGTACTCAGATATCTGATGCTTCCGCTGACGCTTGTACGCAAGCTTATGTATTCGAGCCCTCGAGGCCCCTGGCTTGTAATATAAAGCTTGTATGACTTTATTTATGTTTTAGAGTTGTGTTGTGATATCTTCCCGTGAGTCCTTAGGCTTGATCGTGTGCATTTGCGTGTATGATTAGTGCACGATTGAGCCGGGGGCGTCACAAGTTGGTATCAGAGCCGACTGCCTGTAGGAACCCCCTTTTCAACTCCTTGGCCGAAGTTGAGTCTAGTCTTTGACAAACCGTTTTACTAACTTGGCTGTGTGGCTTACGGGCCCACGTCGCCAACTGGGTGGTATTAGAATCTTTTATTCCTTGTCTTTACTTTGGGACTTTGGTCTCTCGTCTATTCGGGTTAAACATTTTACTAACTCTGACATTAGGTTCTCGTACCCACTTCCTCCCGGAGAGCCCCGACATTACCGATGATCGCTTGCTTCACCAGAAGATTCTACGGAAACTCCTCGATGTTTCTCGAGACCCTGTGCCACTGCCTTGCAGTTCCTGACCACCGAAAAAACCCCCGTGGATAACTAACCATCCTTATCATTTGTATCTTCATTCCCAGTTACTCCTCTATGTGCGAGATACCCCGTAATACTCCTCGTTAATCCGGGAATCCTTTGAGTCTACTGCCGTGTAGCTTCTTTCGCACTGCGAATAATTCCTCACACTTATTGGGGATTCATTCATCCCCAGTTGTTCATATGTCTCACAAAATTCTTTGTATTGCTATCCGATCTCCCGAAGATCCTCTGCAGCCTAGTGCTCCCAAAAGTCTTGTCTGCCTGCATTATGATTAAATCCATATGTCCGGCAATATTCATTAACATCCTTTGCCATTGTCATCCTGAGCCTATTAGTTCATTATGTTGCGAACGCTCGCAATCATCAGTCGAACCCTGAAATTTGACCTTCCTGCTCAGACGTCATTCTGGACATGAGTTGGATCTCGGTCAATCATGTTGCAATTGATTGTGCGCCTAGTTCCCTTCAACTGGAACGCCGAATTATTCAGCTGTTTCTATGATCTGATGCCTTTGCATTCTTTCCTTCTTCTGATTGAGTACTGATACTCGCATCAGATCCATTGAGGACCGCTGAAACATGGTGGGCCCATAACCCACAGTTCCACAGGATCGAAACCTGACTCTCCTATGCATCCTTGTTTTCTAAGTTATTCCTCGCGCGTGGCCTCGTACGTAATTCGCGAGCCACCTGCCTTGTGATCTGTTCTGGTATCAGACGCAATACTTATTCTCGTTGCTCTAAACCCCTTTTCACACTCCATTTCAGGCAACGAACGATTGCCTATCCGTTTGAAACTTCTCATGATACCTTCTTACTTTGCTCTCGATATCTTCTTAAGTTTCAATTCGAGAGATACTTATGCTTCTTCCCATGAGTTAACCGTCCGATGCTAAATTTTGCTAGAATCTGTCCTTATAGAGCTTTCCCCCTCCTATCCTTTCGTAAGTACGGTGAAGATTCTGAAGGAAGGACGACAACTTCATCATGATGCATTGATGCATAGGAACGAAGGCATCAACGTAATGGATTGACCTCTTCGAGAAGAGCAACCAAGACCGAGAAGATTCGTTAGATTCGTAACCAAACCTTTCCCCTTACTCCCATCTTAAATCTCGGGATGAGATTTCTTGTAGTGGAGGAGATTTGTAACACCCCGGAAAATAATGCTACAGTAATCTCCCCTTAATGGTGGCCATGTCATCATGATTACTAAGCAAATGGCCACTCATCCAAAATCAAAGTCAAATTCAAGTTTAAATTTCAAGTGAAATAATTATTTCTTCGAACGGTACAACTAAAATGTTCGAATAATCCTATAAATTCCCCTGATCATTGTAATGTTGAAACCAACTTCACTTGACTCACAAATAAATTCCTAGGAAATTAATAAGTGGTCCAACAATGAATAAAATGGCCTTTTCAAAATAAATGATTATTTATTTAACTCTAATTGCCCCCAAACTTTTTGTGCTAGCTCAAAATAATCCCTATTATTTATGTGTCAAATTTCATGTTTACCAAAAATCGTTTGGTACAAAAAGAAAATAGAAAACGGTGTCAGAAATATAAAACAGAAAAAGATAAAAGGAAATGGGCCTAGAGATCTACTGTGCACATGGGCCCTAGTGGCCTCGGTGCACACACAGCCCAGCCGCCCCCACCAGCGAACTAAACCTAGCCCGATCCCTCGCTCGATCCCCATCTCTCCTCACCTCGCTCCCTCGTCCTCCTAGCGCCGCCACACGCAACACACACGCAGACGCACAGGGGGGGAAGGCTCCTCTGGTCGATCCCCTCCTCCCGGCGCGCCCTCACCTCAACCAGCGCCTCCGGCCCCCGCCACACCGACGATCGCTCCCTCCTCGCGCCGCCTTGTGCGTCATGCCCCGGAGCAGCTTCTTCCCCTGCGCCCCAGCTCGACCTCTCCATGGTCCTTGGACTTGGACCGCCGTCGCCTCTGACAGGCGCTTCGTCTCCCTCCTCACGCCCGTCCTCGACCACCATCGCAGTGAGCCGTGCCTATCCCCCCCGGTTTCCCCCTCTGTCTTCCGTCGTGGGCCGCCGTCCGCGCCGTCCGGTCTCGGTCCAGTGGCCGTGGTCACTGCGACCATGACAACGTCCCGTCCCGCGCTCGCCGCAGCCCATGCACGCCAGCCCGCGCCCACCTCCGGTCGCCACTGCGCCCGCCCGCCGCGCTGCTGCCGTGCCACGCGCCGCCTTGCCCCTGCTGCTCAGCTGCTGTTGCTACTGTGCCGCTGCAACTGCTGCTTCTGCTAAACTGCTGCAGCTCAAGCCGCAGGCACCCGCTGTCACCCAAGCTCTTCCCCCGCTCCACCTGCTGCAAAACGCAGCGCTCGCCATGCCCTGTATCACCCCGACCGCGCCCGGCCTCCCACGTGCGCGCCCCGCGCCTGCCGCGCGTGCGCTGGCCTCTCCCGCCCTTCTCCCTGTCGCCGGTGACCGCAGCCCCCGCGCCCCTGTCCCCCCCCCGCGTTCCAGGCCGTGGCCGCGTGCGCGCGCGTCTGCATCGGAGGCCGCGCACCCGCCCTCCTGCTCCGGCCGGCCGCGAATGGCCATGGGCTCGCCCTCGCCGCCCTCGGCTAGCGCTGCCGCTGCTGCCGGTCGGCTGCGCCGTGGTTTCGTGCGTGAGCACGGCCAGCCATGGCCTTGGGCCGCTGCTAACTGGGCCGGCCCCCTAGTTTAATTAGGGGTAATCCCCATTAGCACTAACCCCCCCTTCTTTAGACTATGATGTGTGGGCCCTCTGAGTTAACTAAATGTTTAAAATAAATCTAATTCATATTCTGTCAATGACAGTGGGGCCCCACCACTTTTTAGTTATTGTTAAATAAACTTATTAAACACATGTGCCTATGACATGTGGGTCCTAGGAACCAGTTGACCAGTCAAACATTGACTGGTCAACTCATTGACTGGACCCCACCAGTCAGCCTCTGTGGCTAGCACATGGCTGGGTACACTTAGTATTTTCTGTTTAATTTCGAATTAGGATAATTTCAGAATATTATTTAAAACTTTGAAAATTAATAGAAAATAAACCGTAACTCGGATGAAGAAACTTTGTACATGAAAGTTGCTCAGAATTTCGAGACGAATCCGGATATGCGGTCCGTTCGTCCGTCACACGTTCCTAACTAACCAAAGATGGAACCGTTCCCCTCCGGTGATCTGTCTGACAACTGTCCGGAACCGGGAAAACATTCCCGGATGGATTCCCCCTTCCTCGTTGTCAAGCAACCATACGTTAAGGCACACCCGGCACTGCGTATTGTCATGTTATACATTGTGTAGCACTTGTTTGCTTAGTATTTACTGTTTCTTCCCCCTCTTCTCTCTTGTTAGACCCCGACACCGACGTCGTCCCTGAGACCGACGCAACTCAGGAACCCGACGACACCGTTGACGACCCTGCCCTTGCCGCCGAGCAACCAGGCAAGCCCCCCCCTTTGAGGATATCGATATCGCCCATTCTATTTCTCATGCTTGCATTAGAATTGCTGCTGCTACTGCTTTACCTATTCTGATGCATAGCCTGTTTATTGTAACCTGCTGTTGATAATTACCTGCATATCCTAAACTGCTTAGTATAGGCTGGGTAGAGACCTATCAGTGGCCCCACTTATCCCGATTGCCCCTCTGGATTATCCGAAGACCCGATCAACGGGATTGAAGACCAGGCCCCGACACCGCACATCACCCCCCTTAGTTGTAACGACACTGCAGCGTTACTATCGAGTGCCGAGGGTGAAACCTCTTGTAGCACTTCTGATGTTAACTCTGTAGAGTAGCTATTCGGTCGTGGTCATCGAGGGTGATTCCTCCTTCACCGCTTCCGATAACGACGCCGTCGTACAACACCTCAAGTGTGAACCCAGCGAGGGTGATTCCTTCGAGTTCACCTTGACGGATACATCAAGTAGGAATCCAACGAGGGTGATACCTCGGATTCCCCTGATGTTATGGACACACAGATAATTGGACTTTACACTGTTACTTGGAAGGCGGGTCGACCCTGAGGGGTACCCGCGTGTGATGTGAAGACGGGTTGCCTGCATGGTGCCCGAGTGATGAATACGAGGCGCGGCCGGGCATTCTTAACCCTTGCAGCAAGTCCTCGAGACGGGGCGACGGGGTCACATCTTTCGTGAGTCTCTGCTCGTTACCGCAAGCCCCTAGTCCACTAACGATTTGGATATTTGATCCGAGCAGGCCTCTGGCCTGATAGCACTAACCATCACGTGGGCATAGTATGGGCGTTCTGCATCGTAGCATCAGCCGAAAGCTCTGCCAGACGTCCAGTTCAGCATTGCGGCCGGGACGGACCGACGCCCCCCTGGTGCCTGGCTTCCCCCTGCACGCAACGACTCGGAGTGCACAGGGCGATGGCCCAAGACCTCTGAGCGCTTAGGATGTAGACCGACGGGGACCTCTCTGCTGAGCTCTAGGTAGGGTTGCGATGTATCGTTTGGCCGAGGCCGGGCATGACCCAGGAAAGTGTGTCCGGCCGGAGTTAATCGAGCGTGTTGGGTAAGTTGGTGCACCCCTGCAGGGAAGAACACATCTATCGATATCCGGTCCTACGGTAAAGGACACTCGGAGTTGTATCCTGATTGATACAATTTAGAACTGGATATTTGGATACTATGGCTCTGGGATTGCTTCTCGCAGGGAGTCGAGAAGGGATCTCCGGACGAGGTTGATGACTGTATGGCTCTGGGATTGCTTTCTCGCAGGGAGTCGAGAAAGGATCTCTGGGTGAGGTTGATATCATTACTGCTACATTATATGGTACTGTCTACACTCTTCTAATGCTGCAAGACCTCTGAAGATGCTAGTCTTCGATAGGACTAGGCCTCCTCTCTATTCTGGCATTTCTGCAGCCCAGTCCACATATACAGCCTCCCTTTGAAAATGTTGCATAAGTAGTGTAGATCCTTGCTTGCTGAGTACTTCTGAGTACTCACGGTTGCTTTGTTTTCCTTTTCTCCCCATATCAGTTTGACGTGACCAAGATGACGGAGCCCCCTGAGACAGCTGCCCCGTCGATCGACTACTACTACTACCCCGAGGATGGTTACTACTACGAGCTGACTGACGACCAGGAGTAGGATCGAAGGGTCCCAGGCAGGAGGCCTACGCCTTTCGATCGTAGTGTTTTCTTTTGCCCCGCCTTTCTATAGGCCTTTCTGTTTCTGTTTCATATCTGTACTCAGTTATCTGATGCTTCCGCTGATGCTTGTACACAAGCTTATGTATTCGAGCCCTCGAGGCCCCTGGCTTGTAATATAAAGCTTGTATGACTTTATTTATGTTTTAGAGTTGTGTTGTGATATCTTCCCGTGAGTCCTTAGGCTTGATCGTGTGCATTTGCGTGTATGATTAGTGCACGATTGAGCCGGGGGCGTCACACCCGGCCTCGGCCAAATGATACATCGCAACCCTACCTACAGCTCAGCAGAGAGGTCCCCGTCGGTCTACATCCTAAGCGCAAGGGGGTCTTGGCCATCGCCCCTCGCCCTCCGGGTCATTGCGTGCCAGGCGAACCAGGCTCCACCCCTCAGGATGGTGCCGGCCCAGCCAGGCCGCAGTGCTGAACTGGACGTCTGACAGAGCTTTCGGCTGATGCTACGATGCAGAACGCCCATACTATGCCCACGTGATGGTTAGTGCTATCAGGCCAGAGGCCCTCTCGGATCAAATATCAAAATCGTTAGTGGACTAGGGGCTTGCGGTAAGAAGCAGAGACTCACGAAAGATGTGAACCCATCGCCCCGTCTCGAGGACTTGCTGCAAGGGCTAAGAATGCCCGGCCGCGCCTCGTATTCATCACTCGGGCTCCATCCAGGTCAACCCGTCTCCATAGCACTTGCCACTTAGGCTCACGCGGGTACCCCTCAGGGACGACCCGCCTTTCCAAGTAACAGTGTAAAGTCCAAGTATCCGTGTGTCCATACCATCAGGGGAATCCGAGGTATCACCCTCGTTGGATTCCTACTCGATGTATCCGTCAAGGTGAACTCGGAGGAATCACCCTCGATGGGTTCACACTTGATGTGTTGCACGACAGCGTCGTTACCGGAAGTGGTGAAGGAGGAATCACCCTCGATGACCACGACCGAATAGCTACTCTACAGAGTTAACATCAGAAGTGCTACAAGAGGTTTCACCCTCGGCACTCGATAGTAACGTTGCAGTGTCGTTACAACTAAGGGGGGTGATGTGCGGTGCCGGGGTCTAGTCTTCAATCCCGTTGATCGGGTCTTCCGATAATCCAGCGGGGCAATCGGGATAAGTGGGGTCACTGATAGGTCTCTACCCAGCCTATACTAAGCAGTTTAGGATATGCAGGTAATTATCAACAGCAGGTTACAATAAACAGGCTATGCATCAGAATAGGTAAAGCAATAGCAGCAGCAATTCTAATGCAAGCATGAGAGAGAAAGAATAGGCGATATCGGTATGCTCAAAGGGGGGGGTGCTTGCCTGGTTGCTCTAGCAAAGGCAAGGTTGTTAACGGTGTCGTCAGGCAGGCTCCGGAGCTGCGTCGGTACCGGGAACTGCGTCGGGATCTATCGAGAGAGAAGAGGGGGAGGAAACAGTAAATACTAAGCAAGCAAGTGCTACACAATGTATGACATGACAATACGCAGTGCCGGGTGTGTCCTAACGTATGGTTGCACGTCACCGAGGAAGGGGGAATCCATCCGGGAATGTTTTCCCGGTTCCGGACATTTGTCAGACGGATGACCGGAGGGGAACGGTTCCATGTTCGGATAGTTAGGGACGTGTGACGGACGAACGGACCGCTTATTCGGATTCGTCTCGAAATTCTGAGCAACTTTCATGTACAAAGTTTTTCGATCTGAGCTACGGATTATTTTATATGATTTTTCAAAGTTTTATTGATTTTCTGGAATTTATTTAATTATTTAAATTCGAATTATCCAAAATAGTGTATGCTGACATCATCATGACGTCAGGTTGATGTCAGCAGTCAATAGGGCGTTGACTGGGTCAAACTGACGTGTGGGTCCCACCTGTCATTCTCTGTTTAGGTTAATTAGGATTTAATTAACCTAATTACAGTTTAATTAAACTAACTAATTAATTAGATTAACTTAAACATGATTAATTAAATTAATTAATTAATTATTAATTTTATTAATTTCTATTTTCATTTTTTTAAACGTCCTGGGCAGTGGGCCCCATTTGTCATAGACACAGGGGGGGCGGGCCCAGCTGTCTGTGGCCCAATGGCCACAGCGGCGCGGGCGCGTGGGCGCCGGCCGGAGCCGTGAGCGCGCGGGCGACAGGACGCGGGCGCGGCGAGGCCTGCGGAGCAGAGCAGCAGTGGCAGCGGGGTGGCTGTAGTGGCGCGATGGCGAGCTGCGCACGGGCGCAGGCAGGGCGGGCTGGAGGCGCGGACGGCGATGGCGGGGCTCGGCGGCGGGGGCTGCACGGGAGGGGCCGCAGGTGCGGCCAGCGGACAGGGCGACGTGAGGAGCGGGTGCGGGGAGCGCGTCGGGCGAGCGCATCGCGGCGCGGTGGGGCGTCGGGGGCGCGCGCGGCAGGGTAGCAGCGACGCGGGGCTGGGTGCGGGCCTGGTGCGTGTGCGGGGGCGCCGCGGGCGCGGGCGTTGGACGCGCACGGGCATGGAGGGCGCGGACGGAGCAGAGGAGCGAGTGGCGCGCAGAGGGCACGATGGGGGGGGGGTTGTGTGACGGCTCGGTGCGCGCGGAGAGGGAGACGAGCGGCGGGGGGGGGGGGAGGGGGACGCGGCGTGCTACGGGGGAAGAGGGAGGCAGCGGCGGGGCTCACCCCCGATGTAGATGAACAGGGGGTCGACGAGGCTCCGAGGGCGCCGTGGGAGGAGAAGGGGAGCGGGTGGAGAGGGTGGCGAGGCCAGGCGGGTCTGCGAGGTGGCGCCGGCGGGGACGGGCGGCGGCGACGGATTCAAGCCCCCGATCTCGATCCAGATCGGGGGGGAGTAAGAGCGAGGGGGGAGTGAGGGGGATCGGGTGGGGTTAGGGTTTCTGGCTGGGGGGGGGTATAAGGCCAGGGGGGGCCGGCCTGGTGGGGTGGCCGACTGGGTCGGCTGGGTCGAGGCCCAGTGGGGGGGGGGAGAGTGGGGATTCTTTTCCTTTTCTTTTTCTATCTTCTTTTCTTTTCTGTTTTGTAAATTGTTTGGGCACTAAATGGTTTTTGTAAAATATGATACCTAGCCCATAAATCACAGTGCAACATATCCTACCACCAAAAACTAGCTTGGGCAAAATATAATTTCATATTTAATTTAGCTTAAATAAAAGGTTATTAAATATTATTTTCAGCCACTGTTTGAGGTTGTTTGAGTCACTTATCCAATTCCAATAAGGTTGGTTTCAATTTTAGAATTGTCCCTGATTTACTTGCTATCTAATGAACAATTTAGTTTCTGATTTGAACAACTTTTATTTTCACTTTTAGTTTGAATTTCCATTTGAATTTGAATTGAAAAGAGATATGAACCAAATGATATTTAAGCACTGTTGATCATGATGACTAGGCATTAGCAAAAGGGGATTACTGTAGTTAACCACTGGGGGTGTTACAGTATGTTCTGGAAATTATGCAAAATGGTAGTGGGTTTGGATGGGATGATGAGAAGAAGATGGTAACGGGAGATAGGGAGACGTATATGGGTTGGGCAAAGGTACAATATGTAAATAAATTGTCTCTGTTTCATGTTATTTTCAACTGCAATTTAGTTTCTAATGGAAATTCATGCTCTTTTTTTTAGTCTCGTGAGGGAGCAGGTCCTCTGTACATGAAGCCTATGGTTAACTTTGACAAGCTATGTGAGGTATATGCTACTGATTTGGCTAAAGGAGGGAGTGCTAAAGGTCCGGGTGAAGAAGAAATTGTAGAAGATGGATCAACAGTAGATGCACAACCTACTAGCAAACCAGCCAAGGAGAATCTTCCTGAATTAAATGAGGATACAAGCCCATCCGGTGGTTCTAGGCATGGTCGTAAGAGAACATACCCTGATGATGATGCACTTGAGTCAGGTCTTGCATGTGTGTCAAATACAATTGCAAAGTTTTTGGAAGCTGAGCAGGAGAATGCTAAAACCATGAATGGTTTACAGAGGGCATTTATGCATGAATCGCAAGTTCATGAGCAAACATCAGCCAATAGAACCAAGTTACTTGATATTCTCCAGAATCTTAAGGGTCTCACAACCGAAGAGGTTGTAATGGCTATCCATGTCATTGGTGGTGATGCTGGAGAGACAGAACTTTTCATCAATTTGCATGATGATTACAAAGTGGTGTTTGTTCGTCAGGAGCTCGACGCGGCCAAAAAATAATTGAATATTCAGATTTACAATTCTGGATTCTTAGTTTCATTTTTAGCTCAGGACTACTCGTTTGCTTTTACCGAAAAAGGCTTTCGCCCCGCTTTATATATAAAGCATCGACCAACAGTGCCCGGTACAACCGTATTCACCCACAGCATACGCGCACACACACCCAAGGCAGGATACATAGGCGCTGAGCGCAGCAACACACTCCCTAGCACAACAAGAGCCGCCGGGGGCTTCACCAGTGAACACACCACCGCGAAGAAGTGAAGCCGCATATGACGAACCGTGTGCTCCAAGGCGGCGCCTTCAGGAAGGATACGGCACCAGAGCACCGCCACCGCCCGATCCGAGGATCAGAGTTTCCCCTGGAGCAACACGATGGGCAATGATAGCCGCGACGACGCCTTCAAGAAGGGAGCGATCTTCGCCGTCGCCAGTCCGTCCGAAGATAGAGTAGGTTTTCACCCCGGCCAACACTCACCGCCACCGAACGCCACACCCCGGCTACCACGCCGCCCGCACGGCCGTGGCAACCGGGCAGCACCGAGGTACGAGCTCTGCCCATGAGCATCACGCCACCACCACCAGGGCCGCCGCCCCGGAATCCAAGACCTTGACACCACGTCCCCCGAGCCCCACCGCAACCCCAACCGCAGAGACGGGCGGAAAGGATCCGCCTTCCGCACCCCTGGCCGGTCCCAGTGCAGAGACCCAATAGGCCGGCCATAACAAGCCTCCATCGAGCCGTCCTGCGACACTGGGCGCGAGACGAGCGCAGTCCTGCTGCCAGGCGCGAGACGGGCTGATCCTGCTGCCGGGCGCGAGACCAGCTCTATCCTACGGCACCGGGTGCGAGACGGTCGATGGACCGCAACCGGGAGAAGGCCAGCCCTCCGGCGAGAGAAGCGAACGGACGCCAAGGAGAGGGGTCGAAGGCCGACACAGGCAGCCTACAGACGAACCAACGCCAGAACAATCTGGCCGCCGCCGCAATCAACCTGCCACCACCACATCACCAGCGCCTCCACGCCCTGGTTAGATCCACCCGAAGCCCCTCCATCCCGCACCGGAGCAGCGCGGACACCGGCCGCAACACCACCACCTCCACAGGGACGCCGGCCACCTCCGCCATCGACGACCATTACATCCACCGGATCTGGGCCGGGATGCCCAGATCCGCCGCCAGCACGACCAGGACCACCAGCCCCCATGAGCCGCAGGGGGGGAGGAGGAGCCGTCGGCGGGCCACAAGGGCGCGGGGTGGAGCGCCGGAGCAGGAGCCGGCCGGGACCCGACGGCGCGGGCAGGAGGGAGGCTCCCCGCGACGCCATCCATCCGCGCGCAGGGGAAAACCGCCCAGCCGCCGCCTCGGACACGCGGCCTTTGGCCGGCGGCGCCCCCGGCGGCGGCGAGGGAGGGGGAGGCGGGGCGGAGGGTCGGAGGTGGAGGCGCTAGGGTTGCCTCCCAACGGCGCTCGCGGGAGCGCCTCGGGAGGGAGAGGGGAGGGGCTCCTGTCGAAGGTTTGAAGTCGGACTCGTCGTTTGCTTTTAAACTCGTCAGTAACAACATTTGGTGCTTCCCAATTTATTTTACGCCGCCATATCCTATACAGTGCACTAGTAGTATATTTATGGAAATATACTGAATGATTGGTTCATGCTAATGCTATAAGAAAAGGATATTTTCATCTCTTTCATGAACCGGTGTGGGTATTGCTGTGAAATGTGTTGCTCTCATTTCCTCCTACCTACAACGATGATCTTATGACATTATATATTATCTCGAATTGCTTACTAATTTTATTTTCGTTTTTGCATTCAAATTATAGTAGTACATTATTTGGTAAATGCTGTCAGCTGGCACAGGTAGGTCTTGAAATGTCGGAGGAAGGTTGGCTTTTGGGTCAACACCTAGATAGATAGTGTACATTTTTTCCTTAGTTAGTTTGCCAGTTTTTAGATTTAATTTCATTTGCTCATTTTGAGTTACTGAAATAGTGTTTGTATCTATTTTTGCTCACTTTCTATACTGCCCATCATTTTTACTTGGCCTTGGTCGGTTCAGTTTCTGTAGCTACTAAACGTATCATTAACAACTCCCATTCCAAGACCCCTGAACCAAACAGAGGAAATTAATTTTATGTCAAATTCCCACCCTACACCAAACATGGGATTGAGACTAATAGCCCACTTCCCATGTCTAATCCCACAGCCAATTCCCCTTGATAATTCCCAGACCCTTTCCCTCAAACTACCAAACGCGCTGTAAAAAGATTCCCCATTGCCGCGCCCCACCCCATCTCCTAGACGCCTTATGCGTCATCCGTGTCTCAACCTCACGCCTTCCCCCAGTTCGGCTGTGGGGAGCCACCCGCCTCCACGTCGTCATCGTGCGGAGCTACTGCCTCGTGTGTCCTCTCTCCTGATCTCCCCAGCAGCAGCGCCCCCACTCCATCGCTCTCTCCCTTGCTGCACGGGCGAGGATGCGGGGGCGCGTGAAGAGACGACTCACTCGAGGGAGACCAGCCATCGCGCGCGCTTGATCCAGGTGACGCAAGCTATCCTATGCGAGGGGATCTAGCCGATACATCATCGGTCACAAACCTTACCCCAAAAAAATCTCCATGGAGCGCACTTGAGAAGGCCGGTCACACGGTCGTGGAAGAGGTAGGCGATTATTCTGCACGCTAATGTAACCTGATTTTGTGGGCGGGGAGAGGCAAACCAGCGCTGCAGCTACTTGGCGAAGAAAACGAGAGAAGCAACCAATCATCGATGTGTGTATTTGTACTGAACCAAGTTTACCTTCTCCTCCATTCTCTCCAAGGTGCATGGTTCTTTCTTTCCATGGTTCCTATCTAGATACTCGATGCTGGTACCTAAGAAGTATCATTGCTTATTTTAAAATTGATGGACTGATTCTTGATGGGAGCAATCCACGAGATTATATTGATGCTGGTTGGAGAAGTGAGTGACTGATAATAAAAATCCGATGCAGTGATGTGAAAACTCATGCTACTTGAATCTAGCTGGTTGGAGAAGTGAGGGTTAACTGTCAATAGTTCAACAACTTCTTTTTGATTGAATCTGATAAAGGTTGAATGCATTTTGCTTATATCTATGTTTTCCTCATGGAAGTGCTTTATAGTTTACTCATCTTACATTTCGTTATCCTCTCATCTTGACAAGTACTCAGATGCCGTTGCATTCCATGTAAGATTTGGTTTAACTACTTACAAGTGTAGCGTCATCAACACCGATGGAAGGTAATATTTCAACTCCAACATGCTTACTTAGTTATTCAGAGATTTTGTACTAACGATAAAATGCATAAAGATTATGCATTGAAAACTGAGAAGCTTTGAAATAAATAATAGTGTGCCATCTAGTCTTGGAAGTTTATCACCGCTCAAATATTCATGTGGAAATTTGAGGATTTATTCCATGTTACTTCTTTTCGTGAGTAGTATCATGACTTCCAACACCCAAGTATGTGTATTTCGTATTAAAAGAAAATACCAAGATTGTCAACGAGCTCAGATTGCTACAATGATTTTTCAGAGTAAGTTGTGCATTGGTGGCAGACTGTTAGTACTCTTTTGGTATATTACAGGGTTTGAGGCTTCCTGAATAGTGACCAGAACCAATGTGCAATGAAACTGTTGTCTGCTTACGAGGAAGGAGACGCTGAAGAAATCAAGCGTGCTGCTCAATCAGGTGACGTCAATCACCTCGACCATGTACTGCTTTTGATCTCCCTATAATTAAAATGTCATTGATGGCTAAACTATATATGTGATGCTACATTGCTCTACAATGCCTACGCAATTACTGGTGAACTAAGAGCTGAGGCATCATAAGTTAAGCATGTTATTGCACATGTCTCTCTAAATTCAAATCCAGTCTCCAGATTTTTAACTGCTATTGTGCCATCTCGTGTGCTTCAACGGTTATCTCATTGTCGTGAGGATACATGCATATTTTCCAAACGACTACAAGCTCATTATATCATTTTCCCAACTTTAGTTTATATATTCCTTCTGCTACAATTCCCCGTCTGTTTATTTGTGCATGTATGTTCACTTGGAGTTACCTGAATAGTCACCACGGGTAATTTGGCTTGCAATGAAACTACCAACATATGATCTGCGGGCCATCAAGAAAGATCTAGCAGGTGATGACAGAGAGTCCTTGGGTGAGAATCTAACTCGACCCAAAATGGCCCAGCAAGATGCATAGAAAACAATTAATCAAGTGACTAAAAAATACGCCATTCATGAACAGGAAATGTTGTAAATACATGCTCTGAATCACATAGAAACTCTTAGGTTGCATCTGTCATAGAATTTTCCTTGTTTCTTTTTTTTAATCTATGCACATACACCCCAAATATGTATTTATCACTTGATGTTGTTGAGATATCATTATTGGTCTTCTCACCTTACCAGTGCCTTGATCTGTACATACCAGCAAGATTTCAAGTACAAATGGATTCAACAACCCTGGCTTTGTACTTGTGGCCAGTGACACAATCAACTTGCTTTTGGGAATTGATGTTTCACCTTGCATATCTACATATATTTGTTTAATTACTATTATTCTATCAATATTTTTTTTCACATATTTGTGTAAACCATTATCATTCTATCAACAAAATTCTCCACATATTTGTGTGAGTTCCTATCATTCTATCATCAAATTTGATAGGCGCGGCAACGCACGCCATCATGATCTAGTTAACTCATATAACTTTTATACCTTTACCAGAAGATGAGTTCTTCTTACCTGCCAGATACTTTGCACAGTCTCTTTTCCAGTGTCCTTTCTCTTTGCAGTCAAAACTAATAGTCTTGCAAGAAGCTCCACCCTTGTTCCTCTTGGTGTTGCATTTTCTTTTGAAACTTTCTGTCTTGTTTATCAACAACTTTTGTTGATTCTGCAATCCAATCTCATGATTCTTGAGCATTGCTTCATAAAGCAAAGAGAACATCAAATCATTCTCTGGCGTTTTGGAATATCAACTCCCATTGCAGTTACACTATCATAATAGTCTAAAAAACTTTCACCTTGCTCAATACCTTCATTTATCTTGCATTCATCCATTTCTTCAGTCATCTCATGAACTTCAGCTGGATCTTTACGAAACAGAACTTCCAGTGCCTCGACAATCTCGATGGGACTGAGTTTTTGATAACGTTTCTGTAACACTTGATCCATGCATGGTAGCATAATACTTTTGACGACACTGAAATCATTCTTGCGAGATATGAACAAATTGATGACATCTTGAGACACTCTTGGCGTCGGGCTGTCACCAAGTTCTTGATCCAGCACATACTCTTTCTTAGCACTCTTGAGAACATGTCTTAGAGTGTGGATCCAATCCTCAAAGTTTCCACCATTTGCAGCTAACTTTTCTTTCTCAAATAGAGGTGCTAAATTTAAACTATTACAAGCCATTGATCTACAACAACAAACACAAGATCCATTTAGACCTTTATTCATAATTAATGTTGCACTAGTGTCTAAAAAAATTTAATATAAAGTTCACTCTTGAGAACCCACAAGTATAGGGGATCGCAACAGTTTTCGAGGGTAGAGTATTCAACCCAAATTTATTGATTCGACACAAGGGGAGCCAAAGAATATTTGCAAGTATTAGCGGTTGAGTTGTCAATTCAACCACACTTGGATAACTAAATATCTGCGGCAAAGTGATCAGTAGCAAAGTAGTATGCTAATTTGGTAGCAATGGTAGCAATAGCAATAGTAATAGTAGCAATAGCAATAGCAGTTTTATAGTAATTGTCACAGCAGCAGCAGCGGAAGTAACTTAGCAAAGATCAATATGCGAAAGTCGTAGGCATTGGATCAGTGATGGATAATTATGTTAGATGATATTCATCATGTAACAATCGTAACCTAGGACGACACAGAACTAGCTCCAATTCATCAATATAATGTAGGCATATATACCATATATAGTCATAGATGCTTATAATAAGAACTCGCATGGCATCTTTTGTCTTACCCTCCCGTGGCAGCGGGATCCATAAGGAAACTAAGGGATATTAAGGCCTCCTTTTAATAGAGAACCGGAACAAAGCATAAACACATAGTGAATACATGAACTCGTCAAACTATGGTAATCACCGAAAAGAATCCCAATTTCTGTCACTTTGGGGTATGCGGATCATAACACGTAATAGGTGCGTACAACTTGCAAGATAGGATCAAGAACACAAATATATTCGTGAAAACATAATGAGTTTATATCTGAAATCATGGCACTCGGGCCCTAGTGACAAGCATTAAGCATATCAAAATCATAGCAACATCAATCTCAGAACATAGTGGGTACTAGGGATCAGGCCCTAACAAAACTAACTCGATTACATGATAAATCTCATCCAACTCATCACCGGCCAGAAATACTATGAAGGAATTACTCACTCCTGGTGGTGAGCATCATGAAATTAGTGATGGAGGATGGTTGATGATGACGACTGTGATGCCCCTGGCTCGATCATGCACTAATCATACACGCAAATGCACATGATCAAGCCTAAGGACTCACTTGAAGATATCACAACACAACTCTAAAACATAAATAAAGGCATACAAGCTTTATATTACAAATCAGGGCCTCGAGGGCTCGAATACATAAGCTCGATGTCATACAAGCATCAGCGGAAGCATCAGATATCTGAGTACAGATATAAAAGAGAAACAGAAAGGCCTTTGGAAAGGCGGGGCAAAATAAAACACTACGATCGAAAGGTGTAGGCCTCCTGCCTAGGACCCTCCGAATCTACTCCTGGTCGTCAGCCATCTCGAAGTAGTAGCCATCCTCAGGGTGGTAGAAGTAGTCGTCGGCGGGGGCAGCGTTCTCAGGGGCTTCGTCACGACAAACTGGTATGGGGAGAAAAAGAAAGCAAAGCAACCGTGAGTACTCCGAAGTACTCAGCAAGCAAGGATCTACACTACATATGCAACATTATCAAAGAAAGGCTGTATATGTGGACTGGGCTGCAGAAATGCCAGAATAGAGAGAAGGCCTAGTCCTATCGAAGACTAGCATCTTCAACAACTTCAAACATCTTCAACGATCTTGCAGCATTAGAAGAGTACAGTATAGCATAATGTAAAGTAGTATTAGTATCAAATAACAGTCTCGCCAGAGATCCTTTCTCGACTCCCTGCGAGAAAGCGATCCCGGAGCCACATATCCAGGTACCATCTCAAGTTCTAGTTGTACCGATCGGGATACAACTCCGAGTGTCCTTTACCGTAGGACCGGCTATCGATAGATGTGTTCTTCCCTGCAGGGGTGCACCAACTTACCCACCACGCTCGCTTAACTTCGGCCGGACACACTTTCTTGGGTCATGCCCGGCCTCGGCCAAACGACACACCGCAGCCCTACCTACAGCTCAGTAGAGAGGTCCCCGCCGGTCTACCTCCTAAGCGCAAGGGGGTCTTGGGCCATCGCCCCTCGCCCTCCGGGTCGTTGCGTGCAGGGCGAACCAGGCTCCACCACTACCGGATGGTGCCGGCCCAGCCCGGCCGCAGTGCTGAACTGGACGTTTGACAGAGCTTTCGGCTGATGCTACGATGCAGAGTGCCCATAACTATTCCCACGTGATGGTTAGTGCTATCAGGCCGTAGGCCTGCTCGGATCAAATATCCAAATCGTTAGAGGACTAGGGGCTTGCGGTAACGAGCAGAGACTCACGATCGATGTGACCCCGTCGCCCCGTCTCGAGGACTTGCTGCGAGGGCTAAGAATACCCGGCCGCGCCTCGTAAAATAACTCACGGGTAACTATCCATCATTCGCGGGTACCCCTCAGGGTCGACCCGCCTTACCAAGTAGCAGTATCATCAGTTATGTAAGGCATCCGTGTGGCTACCATATCAAGGGGAAATCCGAGGCATCACCCTCGTTGGACCCCACCTGATGTAATACCAAGGTGGACCTAGGAGGCATCACCCTCGAGGTCCACACTGGAGGTGTTGCACGACTTCGTCGTTATCGGGGGTGGTGTAGGAGGCATCACCCTCGCTGACCACGACCGGTTAACTAACCTACAAGGTTATCATCAGAAGTGCTGACGAGGTATCACCCTCGACACTTGATAGTAACCCAGTAGTGTCGAGCAACTAAGGAGGAAGTGAGGTGCGGTGCCGGGTCCTGGTCTTCGATCCCGTTGATTGGGTCTTCTGATACTCCAGCGGGGCAGTCGGGATAAGTGGGGTCACTGACGGGGCTCTACCTAGTCTATTCTAAACAGTTTAGGATAAACAGGCAGGTATCAACAGCAGGTTACAATAAACAGGCTATGCAGCAGAATAGGAGCAATCATTTACAATAGCAAAATCTAATGCAAGCATGGGAAAATAGAATGGGCGATATCGGGATGATCAAAGGGGGGGCTTGCCTGGTTGCTCGGCGGCAAAGGCAAGGTCGTCGGTGGTGTAGCCAATCACCGGATCTGCGTCGGTCTCGGAGACTACATCGGTACCGGGATCTAACGAGAGAGAAGAGGGGAAAGAACAGTAAATACAAAGCAACATGTGCATGACATGTCAACAAGCAGAGCTAGCGGTGTTCTATCGCAGTGCTAGGTAATACCGGCGAAGGGGGAAAACATCCGGGAAAGTATCCCTGGTGTCCGGCATTTCGGACAGACGAAAAGAGGGGAACGGTTGCATGTTCGCTATGCTAGGGATGTGTGGCGGACGAACGGATTGCGTATTCAGATTCGTCTCGTCGTCCTGAGCAACTTTCATGTTTTAAGTTTTTCGATCTGAGCTACGGATTAAAAGTTACGAATTTTCAAAGATTTTAGTAATTTCTGGAATTATTTAAATTGACAGAAAAGGATTTGTGACGTCAACATGAGGTCATCACTGCGTCAGCAGTCAACGGACCCGATGACCAGTCAACGGGGCCCACCAGTCAGTGACTGGGGCTGCCCAGTCAGCCGTTGACCTGGTCAACTGGGCCCGCGGGGCCCAGCTGCCAGTGACTCAGGGGGCCCCACCTGTCGGCCACGTCAGCGACACGTCGGTGCCGGCGCCAGAATACGCTCCGGCGAGCGCCGAGCGCGGCAGAGAGCTCCGACGAGCTCGGAATTCTCCTGTGGTGCACCAAAATGGCCGCGGTTTCCTGCTTCCGAACGGCCTCTCCACGCCGCGTTGAACGGCGGTGGCCACGGGAGCTGGGATAGCCAGAGTCGTTGCCGGTGAGCACCGCAGCGGACGGCAAGTTTCGGGCGCCGTCGGATTCGGGGCTACGACAAGCTATACGGGCTGCGCTAAGTTCCTACGGTGTCTGCGCGGTGCGGGGAGTCCAACTGACGCTAGCCTGTGACCATATGGTCATCGGAGCATCACCGGCGACGAGCCTTGCGGAGGCGAGCTCGGGCTCGAGGGGGGAATGACGGTGCAACGCGTCCTAGCGCTAAGCGAGGGGTGAGAGGGAGGAGCTGGGGCTTACATCGCGGCACACGAAGGCCCTCGGTGGTCGGTAGCGCAGAGGGTGGCCGCGGTCGTCGGAGATCGCCGGCGACAGAGAGGTCGGCGCCGAGCTCGATCCCGTCCGTGCGGTCCTCTCCGAGCAGAATGGCGGGCGGTGGACGTTGTAGTCGAACGAGGCGGAGACGATGGGCACGGCGGAGACGCGAACGGACGCCGGTGGCCGCGACGGTGACAGCGGCGCGTCGGCAGCTACGCTCGGGTGAGGTGGAGAGAGAGAGATCGAGCGCGCGCGAGCAAGGGGAAAGAGGGGGAAATGGAGGAGACGACCAGGGGGACTGGACGAGGGGAGATCCTTATCCCCTCGCTGTCGGTGGTCATCGGCGTGTCGGGCGCTCGCCGACGCGCTCGCGCCCATCCACGGGGACGATGACACGGCGACGAGGAGGGTGGGTGAGCTGGGCTGGGCCGGCTCGGTCCAGCAGCCAGGTAAGTGGCTCTGGCCTTCTCTTTTTCTGTTTTTCTTTTATTTATTACACAGAGAGGGGAAAAGACTTAGTTGGGCACCCATTTTACTTAGGAAAAATATTGGGAGTGTCCCAATAATTCCCTGTTGTTTTTAGACAGTGCCACAAAAAGTTTGGGAATTTTTGAAACTCATTTGAATTTTCCAATAATAGAATAGCATTTAAAAATACTGAAATGGTGCTGATATAATGGCTAATGCTCATCTTTGCTCAAGAGTGATGTTGTGTTCCTTAACATATAATTGATTTAGAATATTTGCAAGTTGATGAACATTTTTACAGCAATATTTGAGCAACTTCATTTTGCACCTTAAATTTGAATTGTTTTCAAGGAGGAATTTTGAATCGAAGTGTTTAGCCAAAATGATCAAGCATAGCAAATGAAGATGACTTGGCATGATTAACTCAGAGTGACAGTGCTTTATTACATAGGGGTTTTACAATGACGACGTCGAATCCCCCTTCCAGAGCCCAGAACGGACTCTAGATCAGCCCTCCCGATGAAGAACAGGAGGTGGCGGCAGCTCCGTATCATAAAACGCGATGATTCCTTCTCTCTCATTTTTTTCTTGACGAATAGGTACTTATGGAGTTGGAGTTAGGGTTGCGGGAGCTGCCAGAGGCCCACAAGCTTGCCAGGCGCGCCTGGGGGGGCGGCACTCGTGGGCTTGTGGCGCCCTGGTGGCCCCCTCTGGTAATATCCTTCACAAATATTTTTTATATATTCTGAAATAATTCTCCGTAAAATTTCAGCTCAATCTGAGAACTTTTATTTTTGCACAAAAACAACACCATGACAATTCTGCTAAAAACAGCGTCAGTCTGGGTTAGTTCCATTCAAATCATGCAAATTAGAGTCCAAAACAAGAGCAAAAGTGTTTGGAAAAGTAGATACGTTTGGGACGTATCAACTCCCCCAAGCTTAATTCATTGCTTGTCCTCAAACTGAAAGTGATAAAGAAAAACTTTTACAAACTCTTTTTTGTTCTTCTTGTTGTGAATATGCTTAACTAATGCTCAAGTTTTCAGCAAAGATTATGAACTAACCATGTTCATGATAACATTTAGGTCTCACATTTACTCATACCAATGGCGTAACCAACTAGCGAGCAATAATAAGATATCTCGGATGCCAACATTTTGTCAAAACAATCATGATATAATATGATAACATGGTATCTCGCTAGCCCTTCCTGAGACCGCAAAACATAAATGCAGAGCACCTCTGAAGTTCAAGCAACGACTAGACATTGTAGTTCATGATAAAAGAGATCCAGTCATGTCACACTCAACATTAACTATACTCAATGCATAAGAATGACAATAGTGCTCTCCAATTGATGCTTAAATGAGAGGATGATGACTCAATAATAAAATTAAAATAACATAAAATTAAATGGATAGGCCCTTCATAGAGGGAAGCAGGGATTTGCAGAGGTGCCAGAGCTGAAAGCTTAAAACAGAGATAAATATAATTTTGGGAGGTATGCCTTTCCTGTTAATGTCAGGACCGAGAGTTTCCAATATCTTCCATGCTAAACACATTAGCGACGGTTCCCAAGTGGAAAGGTAAAGTTTACTCCTCCTCAGCTAACACACACAAGCCATGGCTAGCCAAATCCTCGGGTGCCCTCCATACCAACAACTTTTCGGGGGAGTTTGTTTAATTATTATTTTTATTTGATCATGGGACTGGGCATCCCAAATACCAGCCCCTTATGTGAGGACAAGTGAATAAACACTTATCATGAGAATAATCCGTTTAGCATGGAAGATACTGACCGCCCCCTGTCACTCCATGAGCGGTACGGGCACACAGAACATATGCTTATTTGAATGTTTAGAGGTGGCACATGCAAATTTACTTGGAACGTCAGAGTAATACCGCATATAGGTAGATGATAACACACAAGTATAGGGGATCGCAACAGTTTTCGAGGGTAGAGTATTCAACCCAAATTTATAGATTCGACACAAGGGGAGCCAAAGAATATTTGCAAGTATTAGTAGCTGAGTTGTCAATTCAACCACACCTGGAGATTAATTATCTGCAGCAAGATGATCAGTAGCAAAGTAATATGATAGTTTTGATAGTAGTGGTAACAGTAGCGGCAACGGTAACCATGATAGCAATAGTTTTGTAGAAAGTATAACAGTAGCAACAACAGTAATAACTTAGCAGAAACAATATGTGGAAAATTCGTAGGCATTGGATCGGTGAATTCGTTGGATGATATTCATCATTTAACAGTCATAACCTAGGGTGATACGGCACTAGCTCTAGTTCATAAATATAATGTAGGCATGTATTCCGTAAATAGTCATACGTGCTTATGGAAATAACTTGCATGACATCTTTTGTCCTACCCTCCCGTGGCAGCGGGGTCCATAAGGAAACTAAGGGATATTAAGGCCTCCTTTTAATAGAGAATCGGAGCAAAGGATTAACACATAGTGAATACATGAACTCCCCAAACTACGGTCATCACTGGAAAGTATCCCGAATACTGTCACACGTAATAGGTGACTATAACTTGCAAGATCGGATCTAGAACATAGATATAATGGTGATAACATAAACGGTTCAGATCTGAAATCATGGCACCCGATCCCAAAGTGACAAGCATTAAGCATGGCAAAGTCATAGCAACATCAATCTCAGAACATAATGGATACTAGGGATCAAGCCCTAACAAAACTAACTCGATTATATGATGAATCTCATCCAACTCCCTCACCGACCACCGAGCCTACGAAGGAATTACTCACTCCTGATGGGGAGCATCATGGATTTGGCGATGGAGAAGGGTTGGTGATGACGAAGATTGAAGATTCCCCTCTCCGGAGCCCCAAACGGACTCCAGATCTGGCCTCCCGATGAAGAACAGGAGGTGACGGCGGCTCAGTCTCGTGAAACGCGATAATTATTTCTCCCTGATTTTTCTCCGAAAATAGGATTTTATAGCGTCGGAGATAGAGTCAGCGGGGCCACCAGGTGGGCACAACCCACTTGGGCGTGCCAGGAGGGGGGGGGGCGCCTTGGTGGGTTTTGCTCCCCCAGGGACCCCCCCCTCTGATGGTTCTTGGCTCCAGTATTTTTCTTTTATTGTATAAAAATTCTCCAAAAAGTTTCGTTCCATTCCGAGAACTTTTATTTCTGCACAAAAAACAACACCATGGTAGTTCTGTTGAAAACAGCGTCAGTCCAGGTTAGTTTCATTCGAATCATGCAAATTAGAGTCCAAAACAAGAGTAAAAGCATTAGGAAAAGTAGATATGATGGAGACGTATCAACTTCCCCAAGCTTAAACCTTTGCTTGTCCTCAAGCAATTCAGTTGACAAACTGAAAGTGAAAAAGAAAAACTTTTACAAACTCTTTTGCTCTTGTTTACATAAATAAGCTTAAGTAGCACCCAGGTTTTCAGCAAAGATTATGACTAACCATGTCGATAATAACTCTTAAAAATTATATTAACTCATATCAATGGCATAAGCAACTAGCGAGCAATTATAAAGTATCTCAAATGACAACACTTTGTCAAAACAATCATGATATAATATGACAACAGTGGTATCTCGCTAGCCCTTTCTGAGACCGCAGAACATAAATGCAGAGCACCTCCAAAGTTCAAGCAGCGACTAAACATTGTAATTCATGGTAGAAAAGATCCAGTCATGATGCATCCAACATTAGCTATACACAATGCATGAGGATGACAATAGTGCTCTCAGATCTGGCGCTTATTTGAGAAGGTGATGACACAACATAAAATTAAATAGATAGTCCCTTCGCAGAGGGAAGCAGTGATTTGCAGCGGTGCCAGAGCTCAGATTTTTAAAACAGAGATAAATGAAAATTTGAGAAATGCACCTTTCCTGTTTACTTCGCGACCGTTAGTTATCGATATCTTCCATGCTAAGCACATTAGTGGCTGTTCCCAAGCGATAAAAGTAAAGGTTTACTCCCCCTGCACCAACAAACACACTCCACGGCTAGCCGAATCCACGGGTACCGTCCATAGCAACATCAGTCCTGGGGGAGTTTTGTTTAATTATTTGCAATATTTGAATTCGGGACTGGGAATCACTATTACCGCCCCTCTTGTGCAAGGACGAGTGAATAAACACTCATCATGAGAATAACCCGCTTAGCATGGAAGATAATTGACTACCTCTTGTCACTCCGTGAACAATCCGGGCACACAAAAACGGATGTTTATTTGAAGTTTTTAGAGGTGGCACATGCAAATTTACTTAGAACGGTAGGGTAATACCGCATATAGGTAGATATATGGTGGACTCATCAGGAATAACTCGGGTTTTCGGATTTTGATGCACAAGCAGTTTTCCGCTTAGTACATGCGAAGGCTAGCAAATAGGTTGAGAAGCGGCCATCTAGAGAGCGAAAACGGTCATGAACACGCATTATGCATAAGTAACAGTGGATACTAGCATGAGTAGGATATGAACACCATGAACGTAAATATCATAGAGGCTATGTTGGTTTTGATTCAACTACATGCATGAACATGTGCCAAGTCAAGCCACTCGAACATTCGGGGGAGGATACCATATCATCATACCACATCACAATCATTTTAATGCATGTTGACATCCAAGATAAATCATTATCCACTCCTAGCTACTTAAGCATGGCATGAGAAACTATAATCTCTAATTGTCATTGCAAACATGTTTGATCATAATAGGCTGAATCATGGATACTAGGTTAAACATATTTACAAAAAACAGGACAAGTTGAGTTCATACCCATTTCTCTCTGCCACAGCCAGTTCATCAAATATCATCATTATTGCCTTTCACTTGCACGATCGAATGGTATGAAAATAATAATAGTGCAAGAGTGTCGTGGACTATGCTGGAATTTGCAAACTTTTTATTCAAGAGGAGAAGACAAGGCAATTTGAGCTCTTTGTTAGATCAACAACAGTGCATATGAGAGCCACTCAACATTTTCATCGTGGTCTTCTCCTCGGTATGACTCAATAAAAAGGAAAATAATTTCAGAGAAACACACTGAAATATTTTTGGAGTTTTTAGTTTTTCTTGAACAAAGCAAATTAAAGAGAAAAGCAAAAACAAGAAAAACTATTTACACGGGAGAGCTCCCAACAAGCAAAAGAAGAACAAGGAAATATTTTTGGGTTTTGTTTTAAATACTACAACTAACTAAACTAGAAATAAAAACCTAAAAGAAGGAAGCAGCATTTTTTTGTGATTTTCTGAAAGTTTTTCAAACACACAAGAAGAGAGCAAGAAAATAAATCAAGCATGGATAATACAATGAAAAAGTGTGAACATGAATATAATGTCAGTGGAAATACATACTCCCCCAAGCTTAGGCTTTTGGCCTAGCTTGGTAATCACCGTCTGTAGTCTGCGTAATAATCTGAGTGATAGCTCACGGAGGCTCTTGGTGCAGCCTCCTCAGCCTGCCGAGTAGCCACAACCTCCGCGTTGTGTGCGCGGGCCTCGCTCTCAAGAACATAATATCTTCCCTTGCTGTCATAATCAAAGAGAGCAGGCGCAGGCAAAAAGGTGTCCACAACAGAATCTTTATTGAACAATAGGTTATAAGTATAATCATTGATTTCACCCTTAAGGAACTTATGGCGCTTCATGGCCTCAAAGTCTAAGTACTGAGTGGGAAGGATGGGATCATTAGGCCAAATTGATACACCAAACTCCTCTGCTAAACGTGAAGCAAAAATCCCACCATAAAAATATCCACTACCACCGTTGTGTTGCAATCTGCGTGCAACAATCGCTCCAAGGTTATAACATTTAACACCGGTGAGAGCAGTGTGTATGAGGCTCAAGTCAGGAGCACAAAGTGTACTACAGTCTTGTTTGCCTACGATGCATTTTCCATTAAACAGTGCAAAGTATTGAATTTATGGGAAATGAATACTTTATATTCTACCTTGCGTCACTCCTCTATTCTCACCGTAGCAAAGACTAGTTAAAAATAACTCATACTCAGACCTTGGTGGTTCGTCCAACAAACCCAAAAATGGAATTTTACACACACCACTAAACGCGTCTAGAGGCATGGTAATTGAACGGTCATAAAGTTTAAATGAAACTCTAGACTCACGGGGATGAAATTTAAACTCTTTAGTAAACGATCCTGTGAGACTGAGATACTGGTTGCACTTATCTTCAATGTAGGGACCGAGCTCGGCATTGTGAACATATTGCTCAAATTCTTCTTTAATACTATAAGATGCCTCCGAGGACCTCCGCCTCGAAGAACTCCTTCCAAAGAAGTTCATCATATTTGCGCACAATTTTCTGAAAAATTTTGGGTCACAAATTTTTTTGTCAACAAAACTTCACAAGATTGATAGCAACTACTCATAGGGATGCATAGAGGCCATATTGAGCATCCAAACTACTTAGAACTCTAATAATTCAACATGCAAGCTCATCTACAGCAGCACCGAGAGTAGCTAATTATTCAAAATATAATCCACTAAAGCAAAAACTAATTGGACCAATAAGGGAGTCACATACCAAGTAGCAATCCCCCAAAACAGTTTCGGAAACGGAGCTTCGAGCAAAGAGATCAAAATCTGCGGGTTTGAGAGCAAGAACACGAGAGAGAGAGAGAGAGCAATGGTGATTTTTTTTCTGGAGGTAGGTGATGACATGGGCTAAAGAGATAAGTGAGGGGGCCCACGTGGGGACCACAACCCACCAGGGCGCGCCTGGGGCTGCTGGCGCGCCCAGGTGGGTTGTGCCCACCTGGTGCACCCCCCTCTGATGTTATTTACATAAAAAATTCTTAAATATTCAGAAAAAATCGTATTAAATTTTCAGGGCATTCTGAGAACTTTTATTTTTGGGTCATTTTTTATTGCACGGGAAATTCAGAAAACAGATAAAACATGGCATTTTATTTTATTTAACTAAGAAAAACAGAAAACAAACATTGTGAACAGAAAGTTGTGCTTACTAAATTCATCAACTTCATACCTCTAAAAAATGATCCATTAATAAGGTTGATCAAGTCTTATTAGCAACCGCTTTCGATTAGCATGAAACCGAAGAATTTTTGTAAAACACTAAGTTACCTCTACGGGGATGTGCATGTCCCCAACTATAAGCATTTCATATTTCTTTTTGGCAGTAGGTAGAGGTAGTTGAAAACTTCCAATAGTGAGGGTCGGAGATTTTTCAATAACATTAATATCATTCACTTGGAATTGTTTCTTCGGGAAGTGCACCGTATGCTCATTACCATTGATATGAAAAGTGACCTTGCTTTTATTGCAATCAATAACAGCCCCTGCAGTATTCAAGAAGGGTCTACTATGGATAATTGACATGTTGCCGTCCTCGGGCATCTCAAGTATAACAAAGTCAGTTAAGATAGTAACATTTGCAACAACAACGGGCACATCCTCACAAATACCGATAGGTATGGCAGTTGATTTGTCAGCCATTTGCAAAGATATTTCAGTAGGTGTGAGTTTATTCAAATCAAGCCTTTTATATAAAGAGAAAGGCATAACACTAACACCAGCTCCTAGATCACACAAAGCAGTTTTGACATAATTTCTTTTTATGGAGCAAGGTATAGTTGGTATTCCCGGATCTCCAAATTTTGTAGGTATTCCATCCTTAAAAGAATAATTAGCAAGCATGGTGGAGATTTCAGCTTCCGATATTTTTATTTTATTAGAGATGATGTCTTTCATATATTTTGCATAAGGGGCCATCTTTAATATATCAGTCAAACGAGTGCGCAAAAAGACTGGCCTAAGCATTTCAGCAAAGCGTTCAAATTCTTCATCATCCTTTTTCTTAGTTGATTTAGGTGGAAAGGGCATGGGTTTTTGAACCCATGGTTCTCTTTCTCTTCCATGTTTTCTAGCAACAAAGTCTCTTTTATCATATCTTTTATTTTTAGGTTGTGGGTTATCAAGATCAACAACTGGTTCTATCTCAACATCATTATCTGGTTGTTTATCATTGTCTGGTTGAGTGTCTTCATGAACATCATCATTATCTTTTTCATTATCACTAGGTGAATGTTCATTACCAGATTGAGTTTCAGCATCAGAGATAGAAACATCATTATCATTATCAGGAGGTTTTTCTATTTTAGGTTCACTAGAGGCATGCAAAGTCCTATCATTTTTCCTTCTCTTCTTTTTAGAAGGACTAGGTGCATCAGTGTTAATTCTTTGAGAGTCTTGTTCAATTCTTTTAGGATGTCCCTCAGGATAAAGTGGTTCCCGAGTCATTTTACCTCCTCTAGTTGCTACTCTAACTGCAAAGTCATTTATATTATTATTAATTTCATCAAGCAATTCTGTTTGAGATTTAGCAACTTGTTCTAGTTGAGTTTGAACCATAGAGGCATGTTTTCCTACACCTCTAACATCATTGGAGATTCTAAATAACAAGTCACTCAAGCGAGCAATCATATCAGAATTATATTTCAATTGTTTCATAACATTTTCAATGAAGTGATCTTGCTTTCTATTGTAATTATCAAACTCATAAAGGCATTGACTAGGATGCATATTATAAGGATTGTCCCTTTCATTAAATTTCATTAAAGAATTTACCTCTACCACCTTAGGTGGTGGTGTGTCAAGTCCATGTATCTCTTCAATAGGAGGTAAAATTTTAACATCCTCTGCTTTAATACCATTTTCCTTCATAGATTTCTTTGCCTCTTGCATATCTTCCGGACTGAGATATAAGATGCCCCTCTTCTTTGGAGTGGGTTTATGCGGTGGTTCAGGAAGAGTCCAATCATCATAATTTTTCAATATATTATTCAATAATTCCTCAGCTTGTTCAACAATTCGTTCCCTGAAAACACAACCAGCACAACTATCTAGGAAGTCCCTAGAAGAATCGGTTAGTCCATTATAGAAGATATCAAGTATTTCATTTTTCTTAAGAGGATGATCAGGCAAAGCATTAAGCAATTGGAGAAGCCTCCCCCAAGCTTGTGGGAGACTCTCTTCTTCAATTTGCACAAAGTTAAATATTTCCTGTAAGGCAGGTTGTTTCTTATGAGCAGGAAAATATTTTTCAGAGAAGTAATAAATCATATCCTGGGGGCTACGCACACAACCAGGAGCAATAGTATTGTACCATATCTTAGCATCACCCTTTAATTAGAACATAAATAATTTGAGAATATAGTAATAGCGAATTTTATCCTCATGAGCAAAAAGGGTGGCTATATCATTCAATTTAGTAAGGTGTGCCACAACAGTTTCAGTTTCATAACCATGGAAATGAGCAGATTCAACCGAAATAATCAACTCTGGGTCGACAGAGAATTCATAATCCTTATCATCAACAAAGATAGGTGAAGTAGCAAACTTAGGATCACATTTCATTCTAGCATTCAAAGTTTTTTCTTTCAGTTTGCATAGCAATTTCTTAAGATCATCCCTATCATTGCAAGCAAGAAAGTCTCTAGTTGTCTCCTCATCCATAACATAGCCCTCAGGTACCTTAGGCAATTCATATCTAGGAGAGCTAGGCCTAATAGGTGTTTCAAGATTTTCAGTTTCAAGTATTTCATCAGTTTCAATGATTTCATCAGTTTCAGTAATTTCATTCTCTTTAGCTCTAGCAATTTGTTCATCAAGAAAATCACCTAATGGCACACCATCATCAAGCAAGGTACTAGCATCATCATAAGCATCATTCATAGAAGTAGCATCATCAATAACTTGCGACATATCAGGATTAATAGCATGTGGTGGTGTTGCAAGTTTACTCAAAATAGAAGGCGAATCAAATGCAGAGCTAGATGACAGTTCCTTACCTCCCCTAGTCCTAGAGGGAAATATTTTAGTCTTGGATCCTTCAGATTCTTCATAGTGATAAACTGATAATAATCCCAAGTGACTCAACAAATATAGCTATGCTCCCCGACGACGGCGCTAGAAAAAGGTCTTGATAACCCACAAGTATAGGGGATCGCAACCGTTTTTGACGGCAGAGTATTCAACCCAAATTTATAGATTCGACACAAGGGGAGCCAAAGAATATTTGCAAGTATTAGCAGATGAGTTGTCAATTCAACCACACCTGGAGATTAATTATCTACAGCAAGATGATCAGTAGCAAAGTAATATGATAGTTTTGATAGTAGTGGTAACAGTAGCGGTAACGGTAATAGTGATAGCAATAGTTTTGTAGCAAGTATAACAGTAGCAACAACAGTAATAACTTAGCAGAAACAATATGTGGAAAATTCGTAGGCATTGGATCGGTGAATTCGTTGGATGATATTCATCATATAATAGTCATAACCTAGGGCGATACGACACTAGCTCCAGTTCATATATATAATGTAGGCATGTATTCCGTAAATAGTCATACGTGCTTATGGAAAGAACTTGCATGACATCTTTTGTCCTACCCTTCCGTGTCAGCAGGGTCCATAAGGAAACTAAGGGATATTAAGGCCTCCTTTTAATAGAGAATCGGAACAAAGCATTAGCACATAGTGAATACATGAACTCCTCAAACTACGGTCATCACCGGAAAGTATCCCGAATACTGTCACTCCGGGGTTTACGGATCATAACATGTAATAGGTGACTATAACTTGCAAGATCGGATCTAGAACATAGATTTAATGGTGATAACATAAACAGTTCAGATCTGAAATCATGGCACCCGGGCCCAAAGTGACAAACATTAAGCATGGCAAAATCATAGCAACATCAATCTCAAAACATAATGCATACTAGGGATCAAGCCCTAACAAAACTAACTCGATTACATGATGAATCTCATACAACTCCCTCACCGACCAGCGAGCCTACGAAGGAATTACTCACTCCCGGTGGGGAGCATCATGGAATTGGCGATGGAGAAGGGTTGGTGATGACGAAGATCGAAGATTCCCCTCTCTGGAGCCCCAAACAGACTCCAGATCTGGCCTCCCGATGAAGAACAGGTGGTGGCGGCGGCTCCGTCTCGTGAAACATGATAATTCTTTCTCCCTGATTTTTTTCTCCGAAAATAGGATTTTATAGTGTCGGAGATAGGGTCAGCGGGGCCACCAGGTGGGCACAACCTACCTGGGTGCGGTAGGAGAGGGGCGCGCCCTGGTGGGTTGTGCTCCCCCAGGGACCCCCCCTCCAGTGGTTCTTGGCTCCAATATTTTTCTTTTATTGTATAAAAATTCTCCAAAAAGTTTTGTTCCATTCCAAAAACTTTTATTTCTGCACAAAAAACAACACCATGGTAGTTCTGCTGAAAACAACATCAGTCCGGGTTAGTTTCATTCAAATCATGCAAATTAGAGTCCAAAACAAGAGTAAAAGTATTAGGAAAAGTAGATACGACAGAGACGTATCAGTAGATATAGTGGACTCATCTGGAACAACTTTGGGTTTAAGGATTTGGATGCACAAGTAGTATTCCCGCTTAGTACAGTGATACGTCTCCAATGTATCTATAATTTTTTATTGTTCCATGCTGTTATATTATCAATCTTGGGTGTTTTATATTCATTTACTAACAACTTTATATCATTTTTTGGGACTAACCTATTGACAAAGTGCCTAGTGCCTGTTGCTGTTTTTTGCTTGTTTTTTACTTCGCAGAAAATCAATACCAAACGGAGTCCAAATGCCACGAAACTTTTTGGAGAATTTTTCTGCCCAGAAGACACCCGGGGAGCCCAAGAAGTGCATCAGAGGAGGCTCGTGGGGCCCACTAGGCACCAGGGCGCGCCAGAGCCTGGTGGGTAGTGGGGCCCATGGGAGGCTTCTCCACTGACTATCAGCTCTATAAATATACTAAAATCCCCAAAACCCTAGGGAGTCGAGAGAAAACAATTTCCGCCACCGCAAGTTCCAAAACCATGAGATCCAATCTAGAGGCCTTC
This sequence comes from Thinopyrum elongatum, assembly GCA_011799875.1. Taxonomy (NCBI): domain Eukaryota; kingdom Viridiplantae; phylum Streptophyta; class Magnoliopsida; order Poales; family Poaceae; genus Thinopyrum; species Thinopyrum elongatum. The sequence continues at coordinate 457,787,818 of CM022299.1, forward strand.
TACGACACTCTGCCGGAGGGGTCAACAATCACGGAGGGGTTCTTCATCAACACCCTTGCCCCTTCGATGATGTGTGAGTAGTTTACTACAGACCTACGGGTCCGTAGGTAGTAGCTAGATGGCTTCTTCTCTCTTTTTGGTCTTCAATACAATGTTCTCCTCGATGTTCCTGGAGATCTATTTGATGTAATGACTTTTTGCGGTGTGTTTGTTAGGATCCCATGAGTTGTGAGTTTATGATCAGTTATATTTATGAATATTATTTGAGTCTTCTCTGAACTCTTTTATGCATGATCTTTATAGCCTCGTATTTCTTCTCCGAAACTTTGGTTTGGTTTGGCCAACTATATTGATTTTTCTTGCCATGGGAAGAGGTGCTTTGTGATGGGTTCGATCTTGCGGTGCTCAATCTCAGTGACAGAAGGAGACATGACACACATGTATCATTTACATTAAGGATAAAAAGATGGGGTCTATTCCTACATGAATAGATCTTGTCTACATCATGTCATCATTCTTATTGCATTACTCCGTTTCTTCATGAACTTAATACACTAGATGCTTGCTGGATAGCGGTCGATGTGTGGAGTAATAGTAGTAGATGCAGGCAGGAGTCGGTCTACTAATCTTAGACGTGATGCCTATATACATGATCATCGCCTTGGATATCGTCATAACTATTCGCTTTTCTATCAGTTGCCCAACAATAATTTGTTTACCCACCATATGCTATTTTCTTGAGGGAAGCCTCTAGTGAAATCTACGACCCCGGGTCTATTTTCCTATCATATAAAACCAAAAACACCTTGCTGCAATTTTTTTAATTTTGTGTTTTTGTTTGATCTATCTATCCAATCTCATACAATTTAATCTATCTAAATACCGAGGAGGGTTTGACAACCCCTCTAATGCGTTGGGTTACAAGTATTTGTTATTTGTATGCAGGTGTTGTTTACATAGTGTGGGTGGATCCTCCTACTGGATTGATAACCTTGGTTTCATAACTGATGGAAATACTTACCGTTGTTGTGCTGCATCAGCCTCTCCTCTTCGGGGAAATACCAACGCAGGTACAAGCAATCAGGAAGAATTTCTGGCGCCATTGCCGGGGAGGATCAAGTCTTCCGTTCACGTGTCAATCTCTGGCACAAGGGAGACACCATCAACATCTATCAGGTACACAATCCCAAATCTCATATCCTTGCAATTTACTTTATTTGTCATTTGGCTCTTGTTTTCTTCTCCCCCACTTCTAAAACATTTTTGCGAAAAGCACAAAAATATTTGCCTTCTTTTCCGTTTGCCTTTTTTTGTTCGATCTTTTGTTTCCTTGCAATCTTGTTTGCGTAGTCATGATTTCTCAAGAAAATACCAAATTGTGTGATTTTTCCAATACTAATAATAATGATTTTATTAGTACTCCTATTGCTCCTCCCGCCGCTAGTGTGGAGTCTTATGATATTAATGCCGCTTTTATTGAATCTTGTTATGAAAGAGCAATTTTCCGGTAGTCCTAATGAGGATGTCGCGTCCCATCTAAACACTTTTGTAGAATTGTGTGATATGCAAAATAAAAAAGATGTGGACAATGATATTGTGAAGTTGAAATTATTTCCTTTCTCTTTGCGTGATCTTGCAAAAATTTGGTTTTCATCTTTGCCTCGCAATAGTATTGATTCGTGGGATAAGTGCAAAGATGCTTTTATCACTAAGTATTTTCCGCCCGCGAAAAATATTTCCCTTAGAAATCAAATCATGAATTTTAAGCAACTTGAGCATGAACATGTTGCACAATCTTTGGAAAGAATGAAATTAATGCTAAGAAATTGTCCTACTCGTGGTTTAAATCTATGGATGATTATATAAAAAAATTATGCGGGATTGAATTTTGTTTCTAGAAATCTTTTAGATTCCGCCGCGGGTGGTACCTTTATGGAAATTACTTTCGGTGTGGCTACTAAATTGCTTGATAATATTATGACAAATTATTCACAATGGCATACCGAAAGAGCACCTACTAGTAAAAAAGTTAATTCGGTTGAAGAAATTAGTACTTTGAGTGAAAAAGTTGATGCTCTTATGAAGTTGGTTGCTAGTGAAAATGCTCCTGTTGGTCTTAATGATGTGCCTTTGTCTACTTTAATTGAGCAAAATAGTGATACCGTAAATGTGAATTTTGTCTCGAGAAACAATTTTAATAACAATGCTTATAGAGGTAATTTTAATCCTAGGCCTTTTCTGGAAATTCCTCTAATAATTATGGCAATTCCTATGGTAATTCTTCTTATAATAATAATAGGATGCCATATGATATTGAAAGTAATATTAAAGAATTTATCAATGCGCAAAAAGTTTTCAATACTACGATAGAAGAAAAATTGAATAAGATTGATGATATGTCTAGAAGCATTGATAGAATTTCTCATGATGTAGAAAATCTCAAGATTAAAATTTTTCCACCTAAGGTTGATATTAATGAATAAATTAAAGCTTTATATGTTTCTATGGATGAAAGTAAGAAAAGAACCGCTATGCTTAGAGCTAAAAGAGAATTTTTACAAAGAGCGTTTTTGACTGATTGCTTTCGTAATAATGATGAAGATGTTAAGATGATTGGTGTTTCTTCTATGGATTACTTGTTTAGTAATATTAAAATTGATGATAAGAGGACTGAAGAAGAGTCAACTTTAGTTAGAAGGCGTCCTCATAATTCGGAGGGTGAAAGTCTTGTTGAAAAACTTGATAAAAGTGGGTTTGGAGAGGTCAAAACTTTAGCTAGTGATGTGTCCACTCTTTTGGATTACAAAGACTTTAATTATGATAGTTGTTCTTTGATTGGGTGTATTTCTTTGTTTCAATCCATGATAAATTCACCCAATGCCTATGAACAAAACAAAGCTTTTACTAAACATATTGTAGAAGCGATGGTGAAAGCTTTAGAAGAAAAGCTAGAACTAGAGATTTCAATTCCTAGAAAATTATATGATGAATGGGAACCCACCATTAAAGTCAAGGTAAAAAATTATGAGTGCAATGATTTATGTGATTTAGGTGCTAGTGTTTCCACAATTCCGAAATCTCTATGTGATGTGCTTGGTTTTACCAATATTGAAGAATGTTCTCTTAATTTGCACTTGGTGGATTCTACTATTAAAAAGCCTATGGGAAGAATTAATGATGTTCTTATTCTTGCAAATAGGAATTATGTGCCTATAGATTTTATTGTGCTTGATATTGATTGCAATCCGTCTTGTCCTATAATACTTGGTAGACCATTTTTACGAACTATAGGTGCCGTGATTGATATGAAAGAAGGGAATATAAAATTTCAGTTTCAACTAAGAAAGGGGATGGAACACTTCCCAAGAACAAGAATTAAGCCACCATATGAATCAATCATGAGGGCAACCTATGGAGTAAAAACTAAAGGTGATAATACTTGAATCTATGCATTATGCCTAGCTAGGGGCATAAAACAATAGCGCTTGTTGGGAGGCAACCCAATGAATATTTTTTTTCTTTTTTTGCTTCTATTTTTGTGTGTTCACACAATTATGCCTCTATTATGATTGTGTTTTTTATGTTTTAGTTAGTGTTTATGCCAAGCAATGCCTTTAGGATGGCTTGGGTGATAGTTGATTTGATCTTGTTGAAAAACAGAAACTTTCACGTCCAGTAGAAGAATGGTTAAAAATCACTGGAGCGACAAAAAACTCTGAATTTTTTACACAACATTGATATATGAATTGCCTCTGTTATCCTAAGTTTTCAAAAAAAATTGAGTTACAAAAGTATGAGTAAAATTCGAGTCTTTACAGACTGTTCTGTTTTTGACAGATTCTGTTTTCGTTGCATTGTGTGCTTATTTTGATGAGTCTATGGACTATACCGGGGGGTATTAGCCATGGTAAAGTTAGAATACGGTAGGTATAATGCAATAACAAAATATGAATGGGTTTTCATCAATACTTAAAGCAAAGATTGGTTTTCTTATACTAACGGATCTCACGAAGGTTTTTGTTGAGTTTTGTGTGATTGAAGTTTTCATGTTTTGGGTAAGATCACGATGGATGAAGGAATAAGCAGTGAAAAGAGCCTAAGCTTGGGGATGCCCATGGTACCCCAAGGTAATACGCAATGAGAACTAAGCAACTAAGCTTGGGGATGCCCCGGAAGGCATCCCCTCTTTCTTCTAACGACCATCGGTATACTTGGAGCTATATTTTTATTCGTCACATATCATGAGTTTCGGTTGGATTTTCTTGTATTATACGAGTCTTTGCTTGTTTTGCTTTTTAGTTTGTCACAAAACTCACAATCATCCTTGCTGGACACACCTATTTGAGAGAGCCATAATTATGCCATGATTTGTTAGAATTGCTCTATGTGCTTCACTTAATTTTTTTGAGCTATGGAATTACTCTAGTGCTTGACTTATATCTTTTTGAGCACGGTGGTGCTTTAATTTTGAAGAAATATGTTCTCATGCATCACTTAGATTATTTTTAGAGTTAGTAAAATTTTAAATAAATATCCTCTCAATGCTTCACTTATATTATTTTGAGAGATGAAAATTATTTTGAAGAAATTTGTGCTCTCATGCTTCACTTAAATTTATTTGAGAGCTCTGTTAGTAGCAATGGTAAAATATGAAACTAGTCCCAAAGTGATAGATATTCAAGAGGGATATAAAAAAAACTTTCATGAAGATCATTGAATATTATAAACTTGATTCCTTGTAATAGTTTTGAGATATGGAGATAGTAATATGTGAGTCATATTGGTGAGTAATTATGCTTTAGTAAGAATATTGGTGTTAAGGTTTGTGATTCCCTATGCAAGCACGAAAGTCAATAGTTATGCAATGAAATTGCATCCTACTTGTGGTGCATTATTCGGTGTTAGTTATGTTTAATGGTCGTTTATGAGAGTTTTTGTTTTTTGGTTGGTTGCTTCTCAATCTATTTGCTAGCCTTTCCTTGTACTAAGTGGGAATACTACTTGTGCATCCAAACTCCTTAAACCAAGTTGTGCCAAATGAGTCCACCATACCTACCTATATGTGGTATTTCCTTGCCATTCCAAGTAAATTTGCATGTGCCAACTCTAATTTTCAAAATGAATTTCCTTTTTGTGTGCCCGTATCGCTCATGAAGTGGCAGGGGGTGGCCAATATTTTCCATGCTAGATATTTTATTCTCAAGATGAGTGTTTATTCACTTATCATTGCATGAGAGTGTGGCAAGGTAATAGGGATGCCCAGTCCCCAAATGAAAAAGAATTTTATTTTATGTTGTCAAATAATAAATTCCTTGGAAAGTGTTGGTATGGAAGGCACCCGTGGATACGGCTAGCCATGGATTGTGAAAGAATGGTGGAAAAAGGAATAAACTTTATTTTGTGTTTGGGAACCGCCTATGATCTATGTAGCATGGAAAGTATTGGGAATTCTCAGTCATTTTCGTTGACGGGAAAAGCATGCCTCTCAAAACAATTTTATCTCTCAATTTAAGCTTTGAGCTTTGGCACCTCTACAAATCTCTGCTTCCGTCTGTGAAGGGCCTATCTATTTACTTTTATGCAATTTTCATTTTTATTGAGTATCCATCTTCTCTTATAAAGCACCAACTAGGGAACACTATTATCATACTTGTGTATTGGGCATAGTAAATATTTGAGTGTGTTTCATGAATGGATCAATGGTTGAGCATAATGGGCTAGGGATAGCTTTATTTAGTGTTGATATTTTGAAAGACATGGTTGCTTGTTGATATGCTTGAGTATTGATGTCCTCATGTCAAACATAGACTATTGCTTTGAGTCATCTAACAGTCCAAATGTCCATGCTACAAATGAAAAGAATATGTGATAAACATGTTAGGCAGCATTCCACATCAAAAATTCTGTTTTTATCATTTACCTACTCGAGGACGAGCAGGAATTAAGCTTGGGGATGCTGATACGTCTCCAATGTATCTATAATTTTTGATTGTTCCATGCTGTTATATTATCAATCTTGGATGTTTTATATTCATTTAATAGCAACTTTATATCATTTTTTGGGACTAACCTATTGACATAGTGCCCAGTGCCAGTTGCTTGTTTTTTACTTCGCAGAAAATCAATACCAAACGGAGTCCAAATGCCACAAAACTTTTTGGAGAATTTTTTCTGCCCAGAAGACACTCGGGGAGCCCAAGAAGTGCACCAGAGGAGGCCCGTGGGGCCCACTAGGTACCAGGGCACGTTGGAGGCACCTAGCGCGCCCTGGTGGGTATTGTAGGGAAACGCAGCAGAAAACAAAAAATTTCTGACCTATGCACCAGCCCAGGACCACTATGGAGACTGCATACAAGGTTTGATCATTTTCGTTACCGACTCGTAGCGCAGCAGAAGTAGAGTCGATGATGATCGACGGTGCAGATCCCCGCAGCTAGGATTTACAACCTCCCAACCGCGAGGATGTATACCCTCATCCGCCACTCGGACAGCCCTCAGGGAGGTGGTCACATTGGTGAATGCCAAAAGATGTTACACATATTCATAGTGTGAATGCCAAAAGATGTAAGGTTGATAATGATAGTCCCACATACTTGCGGCACTGCCGCCTTGGTCACATTGGTGTCAAACGCATGAAGAAACTCCATGCAGATGGACTTTTGGAGTCTCTTGATTATGAATCATTTGACACGTGCGAACCATGCCTCATGGGCAAAATGACCAAGACTCCGTTCTCCGGAACAATGGAGCGAGCAACCAACTTGTTGGAAATAATACATACTGATGTATGCGGTCCAATGGGCGTTGAGGCTCGCGGTGGCTATCGTTATGTTCTCACCCTCACTGATGACTTAAGTAGATATGGGTATGTCTACTTAATGAAACACAAGTCTGAGACATTTGAAAAGTTCAAGGAATTTTAGAGCGAGGTAGAGAATCAACGTGACTGGAAAATAAAGTTCTTACGATCAGATCGTGGAGGAGAATACTTGAGTCATGAGTTTGGCACACACTTAAGGAAATGTGGAATTGTTTCACAACTCACGCCAACTGGAACACCTCAGCGTAATGGTGTGTCCGAACGTCGTAATCGCACTCTATTGGATATGGTGCGATCTATGATGTCTCTTACCGATCTACCGCTATCATTTTGGGGTTATGCTTTAGAGACTGCCACATTGACTTTAAATAGGGCACCGTCTAAATCCATTGAGACGACACCGTATGAATTATGGTTTGGGAAGAAACCTAAGCTGTCGTTTTCGAAAGTTTGGGGATGCGATGCTTATGTCAAGAAACTTCAACCTGAAAAGCTCGAACCCAAATTGGAAAAATGTGTCTTCATAGGATACCCTAAGGAAACTATTGGGTATACCTTCTACCTTAGATCCGAAGGCAAGATCTTTGTTGCCAAGAATGGATCCTTTCTGGAGAAAGAGTTTCTCTCGAAAGAAGTAAGTGGGAGGAAAGTAGAACTTGACGAGGTACCCCCTCTAGAACCGGAGAGTAGCGCAGCTCAGGAAGATGTTTCTGTGGTGCCTGCACCGACTAGAGAGGAAGTTAATGGTGATGATCATGAAACTTCGGGTCAAGTTGCTACTAAACTTCGTAGGTCCACGAGGACACGTTCCGCACCAGAGTGGTACGGCAACCCTGTCCTGGAAATCATGTTGTTAGACAATGGTGAACCTTCGAACTATGAAGAAGCGATGGCGGGCCCGGATTCGAACAAATGGCTTGAAGCCATGAAATCCGAGATAGGATCTATGTATGAAAACAAAGTATGGACTTTGACGGACTTGCCCGATGATCGGTAAGCCATAGAGAATAAGTGGATCTTTAAGAAGAAGACTGACGCGGATGGTAATGTGACCGTCTATAAGGCTCGGCTTGTCGCTAAGGGTTATCGACAAGTTCAAGGGGTTGACTATGATGAGACCTTCTCACCCGTAGCGAAGCTGAAGTCCGTCCGAATCATGTTAGCAATTGCCGCATTCTATGATTATGAGATTTGGCAAATGGATGTCAAAACGGCATTCCTTAATGGTTTCCTTAAGGAGGAATTGTATATGATGCAGCCGGAAGGTTTTGTCGATCCTAAGAATGCTGACAAACTATGCAAGCTCCAGCGCTCCATCTATGGGCTGGTGCAAGCATCTCGGAGTTGGAACATTCGCTTTGATGAAATGATCAAAGTGTTTGGGTTTATACAGACTTATGGAGAAGCCTGTATTTACAAGAAAGTGAGTGGGAGCTTTGTAGCATTTCTCATATTATATGTGGATGACATACTGTTGATGGGAAATGATATAGAACTTTTGGAAAGCATAAAGGCCTACTTGAATAAGTGTTTTTCAATGAAGGACCTTGGAGAAGCTGCTTACATATTAGGCATCAAGATCTATAGAGATAGATCGAGACGCCTCATTGGTCTTTCACAAAGCACATACCTTGACAAGATATTGAAGAAGTTCAATATGAATCAGTCTAAGAAGGGGTTCTTGCTTGTATTGCAAGGTGTGAGATTGAGCGCAGCTCAACGCCCGACCTCGGCAGAAGAAAGAGAAAAGATGAGTGTCATCCCCTATGCCTCAGCCATAGGCTCTATTATGTATGCCATGCTGTGTACCAGACCTGATGTGAACCTTGCCATAAGTTTGGTAGGGAGGTACCAAAGTGATCCCGGAATGGAACACTGGATAGCGGTCAAGAATATCCTGAAGTACCTGAAAAGGACTAAGGATATGTTTCTCGTTTATGGAGGTGCCGAAGAGCTCGTCGTAAAGGGTTACGTCGATGCTAGCTTTGACAGAGATCTGGATGACTCCAAGTCACAAACCGGATACGTGTACATTTTGAATGGTGGGGCAGTCAGCTGGTGCAGTTGCAAGCAAAGCGTCGTGGCGGGATCTACATGTGAAGCGGAGTACATAGCTGTTTCGGAAGCAGCTCAGGAAGGAGTCTGGATGAAGGAGTTTATCACCGACCTAGGAGCGATTCCCAATGCGTCGGGCCTGATGACTCTCTTCTGTGACAACACTGGAGCTATTGCCATTGCCAAGGAGCCCAGGTTTCATAGGAAGACCAAGCACATCAAGCGCCGCTTCAACTCCATTCGTGAATATATTCAAGATGGAGACATAGATATTTGTAAAGTACATACGGATCTGAATGTCGTAGATCCGTTGACTAAACCTCTTCCATGAGCAAAACATGATCAACACCAGAACTCTAGGGGTGTTCGATTCATCACAATGTAACTAGATTATTGATTCTAGCGCAAGTGGGAGACTGTTGGAAATATGCCCTAGAGGCAATAATAAAATGGTTATTATTATATTTCCTTGTTCTTGATAATTGTCTATTGTTCATGCTATAATTGTATTAACCGGAAACCGTAATACATGTGTGAATACATAGACCATAGCATGTCCCTAGTGAGCCTCTAGTTGACTAGCTCGTTGATCAATAGATGGTTGTGGTTTCCTAACCATGGACATTGGATGTCGTTGATAACGGGATCACATCCAGGGACGGATTCAAGGGGGGACGAGGGGGGGCGAGACCCCCCCCCCCCCCAACGACCGAGTCGTCCCTCGTGAGCGATCACTATTCCGTAATATTTCTGCTTGCGTACATGTACGTAACCTGCTTCGCCCCCCCTATCCCCTTCGGCCTTCGTAATTAACGTGAACCCTCATGCCTCAACCCATGTACTGGTACAGCCCATTAGATATGAAGCACAAAAATGCCAAGCAGGCCATCGTGGAAAAAAAAAGGCCCTGTTAGTCACAACACGAAGCCACATATCGCTAGACGCTAGTCTGTTCGTTTCCAAACCGCTGCCCGCTGCTGCGATAAAGACTGATACGATACCCGCTGGCCGCTCAGATCAGATCTCTCCATCACGCCGCCATCGAGAAGAGAAGAAGGGAAGCGGACGCCGGGACATGCAATCGTCGATGGACTGGATCCGCGGAATACATGCCCGCAGCCCGGACACACGGCGATTGAGCGGCAACCGGCAACAACACAAAAGGGAAAAAGGTAATTTGTTTTCACATCAGATTAGTTTGTGCCTTTTAAAACTATATATATAAGTATAATCATACAAACTATAGGCATTAATCAACAATTATAACATCTCAGTTATTTATTTGTGCTTGTGTACACATGAAGAAGATGAAGAGAGATGAATCGATTCATTATTTTTTCAAACCAGTTGGTTCAAGTTCCCAGCCATCGGAAAATGACGCTACTGTGCAATCTAGTAAAGAGAACAAGCCTAATCCTAACTAAGGCTAAAGACTTCCATTGATGCCATTAGGTAACCAAGAATTATTTAATTTCAGACATTTAATATTTCTTAATACGTGATATCTGATAATTATTCCAAGAACCAAGGTAATAGCCTGACCATAATTAATTTAGTTGATATGCAAGCTCCTAATCAATAACTTATCTATGCCACAAATAAAATTTCATGAATCTAGTGTCATTGTCTTTCTATCAGTGCTCAGATTTATTATCTCTGTTTCCTCTTATCACCGTAATAGGTAGGTTAATTCTGTTAAGAACTTAGTGAAAAGCAGGTTAACCTAAGGAAAAAAAATCTCTTGCATCATTGTCTTCGCCCCCCCTATGGTCAAATCCTGGCTCCGTCCCTGATCACATCATTAGGAGAATGATGTGATGGACACGACCCAATCCTAAGCATAGCAAAAGATCGTGTAGTTCGTTTGCTAGAGCTTTTCTAATGTCAAGTATCATTTCCTTAGACCATGAGATTGTGCAACTCCCGGATACCGTAGGAATGCTTTGGGTGTATCAAACGTCACAACGTAACTCGGTGACCATAAAGGTGCACTACAGGTATCTCCGAAAGTGTCTGTTGGGTTGGCACGAATCAAGACTGGGATTTGTCACTCCGTATGACGGAGAGGTATCTCTGGGCCCACTCGGTAATGCATCATCATAATGAGCTCAATGTGACTAAGGAGTTAGCCACGGGATCATGCGTTACGGAACGAGTAAAGAGACTTGCCGGTAACAAGATTGAACAAGGTATAGGGATACCGACGATCGAATCTCGGGCAAGTAACAAACCGACGGACAAAGGGAATTGTATACGGGATTGATTGAATCCCCGACATCGTGGTTCATCTGATGAGATCATCGTGGAACATGTGGGAGCCAATATGGGTATCCAGATCCCGCTATTGGTTATTGGCCGGAGAGGTGTCTCGGTCATGTCTGAATGGTTCCCGAACCCGTAGGGTCTACACACTTAAGGTTCCGTGACGCTAGAGTTGTTATGGGAAATTGTATGTGGTTACCGAAAGTTGTTCGGAGTCTCGGATGAGATCCCGGACGTCACGAGGAGTTCCAGAGGTAAAGATTTATATATGGGAAGTCCAATTTTGGCCACCGGAAAATGTTCGGGATTTTTCGGTATTGTACCGGGAAGGTTCTAGAAGGTTTCAGATTGGGGCCCACCTGCATGGGGGACCCACATGAACGTGGGTAGTGGGGGCAACGCCCCACACCCCTGGTCAAGGCGCACCAAGATCCCCCCTTAGAAGGAATAAGATCATATCCTGAAGGGATAAGATCAAGATCCCTAAAAAGGGGGGATAACAATCGGTGGGGAAGAGAAAGGATGGGATTTCTTTCCTCCCACCTTTGCCAACACCCCAATGGACTTGGAGGGAAAGAAACCAGCCCCCTCCACCCCTATATATAGTGGGGAGGTGCATGGGAGCTGCAACCCTTGCCCCTGGCGCAGCCCTCCCCCCTCCTACTCCTCTTCCTCCGTAGTGCTTAGCGAAGCTCTGCCGGAAAACCACGAGCTCCACCACCACCACGCCGTCGTGCTGCCGGAGCTCTCCCTCAACTTCTCCCCCCTTGCTGGATCAATAAGTAGGAGATGTCCCCGGGCTGTACGTGTGTTGAACACGGAGGCGCCGTCCGTTCGGCGCTTGAATCGGATCTTCCGCGATTTGAATCGCCGCGAGTACGACTCCATCAACCGCGTTCTTGTAACGCTTCCGCTTAGCGATCTTCAAGGGTATGAAGATGCACTCCCTCTCACTTGTTGCTAGCATATCCTAGATTGATCTTGGTGACACGTAGGAATTTTTTTGAATTATTACTACGGTCCCCAACATATAGGGCATATCTCCTACAGACTCCCACTTGCACTAGAGTCAATAATCTAATTAATGCTAATGCACTTTACACCTGTGGCACATCGGTGTAAATATGCTTCGCTTGTGGTATAACCTGATGTCCAACGGATCTAACGACTTCAGCTCCGTGTGTATCTTTGCATGTCCTCGCGTTTTCACGCTTTCACAAAATTCATATTTTGTGTGGACTTGGCTTTGTATGTATGTGATTCACAGGTCGAACCTGGATTCCTCAGACTGAGTTATGGAGCAACTACTTGCAGTAGTGTCCCATTGACAAAAGCCATCTTGGAATCATACTAAGTTCATGAATGAACTATATGATTCAACATCTTCTTTGTCACTTTAAAAGCGGCAACATACTTCGCCTCTGTTATAGAATTCGCCACAGTAACTTCTTTGGAACATTTTCCAACTAGATGTGCCACCAAATTGTGTGTTACACAAAACCCTCAATATAAATCGAAAATCGCACGGAGAAAAGATGAAGACTGTATCGATGTAACATTTTACAACGAACTCTTCATGATCTCCGCTTGTGAGAAAACATGTCAACAGTGCTACTCTAGCACTCAATGACACTTTTCACTGTTGTCCTATGATCAGTACTTTTAACCATTTTGGTATCTATACTCGCAACTCCTTGGGAGCATCGGACATATCTGGTTGTTTTACATACCATGGAATACATGATTAATCCAAACACAAGAGTGTGTGGAATTTCCATCATGTATTTTGCTCATCAGTGTTTTGGGACACCGAGTCTTGCAAAAACTCTTTCCATGTGACTTCGGCAAGAATCACTCCTTGGCGTTTTAAATGCTAAAAGGTTTTAGCATCTTGTCAATATGTATTCATTTCTTAGCCCCATTAGGGAAATCTATCTCCATAGATCATCATGCCTAATGTCAAGGCTATTTAGCCTAAGCACTTCATCGAAAAACTATTTTCAAATGAAGTCCTAATTCGTGTCAAGAATTTTATTTCCAATTAACAATGTGTTAAGCACACAACGTTTTTAGAAAATATTATTATGCTCCCACTTACTTTCTTGAATTACAAGCATCTTCGTTACCCATTGATGAAGTCAAACCCCTTTGACCATTTCATCAAAACACGAAGATTCCAACTCCATTTTGCTCTCTTCTGTCCATCGCTGGAACTCTGAAGTTTGCACCCTTACTAGCATCCTCTGGATTGACAAAATACCTTGGACTGTAACACATGCAAGTCCTTGGTTTCATTTCCATCAGATGGAAATCCTATTGTCATCCATGTTTCATATCTCATGATTGAAATATGTATTAATTGCCAGTTCAACCCGAACCGACTTTAAGCATCGCTACGATGAAACAACCTCATCGTAGTCAACTCCTTGAACTTGTTATTTCAACAAGTCAAGCTTTATGGATAAAACATTTTTATCCGTATCAGTTTTAAGTTCCAAAAATATTCGTTAGACTCAAAGTCTTCCGAAAGGTGTATCAAGGTTTCAATCTTGAATCACTTATATGGAAACTATCTCGGATTGTATTGGCATTTAGCCAATTCTGGAGTCAGGGCCCATCAACGCTTCCTTGTGTATCGTAGGTATACTGTTGTCTAACAACAATATCTCGTTGCGCACCTGAGAGGTTTGCACGAGCCTTGTCTACGTGGTTCAGCTGCAAGTTTGACCGAAGTCCATACATTTTATTGGAGAGACTTCCGTATCAGTCGTAGTAGGAAACTCCGGAATCACTTCCAAGGTTCCTTTCCTTTGACCTGATGACGAAGATACTGGTTATCTCGTCGAGTTGCACTGTCCTCCCACTCACCTTTCGCAAGAACAATTCTCTTTAAAAGCATACCGTTTTGTGGCAAAAAACCTTTGCCTCGGTATAGTGGTGGGGGAATACCCAATGACTTGGGATAACCTACAAAGTAGCACTTGTCTGATTTGGAATAGGTTTGTAACCTTTTACACAAGCCCCATATTCCAAATGTTAAGAAAAGATATAACATGGTTGGACGTACCATACCATGGCGTCATTTCAACAGACCCGATGGAGCTCTTTTCAGTGTAAAAGCCGCAGTCTCTAAAGCATCACTCTTTAAAAGGGATGATGGCAAATTTATTTATGTCATCTTTGATCTCACCATGTCATAAATGGTTCGATTACATCTTCACGGACTTTCCACTCGCAGTGGTGTTCCGGGAAGTGCAAGTTATGAAACCCCTTTCACAACTCATCAGACATTCGCTAAACTTGTAACTCAAAAACTCCTTTCTGCAATCGGATTGTAGAAACATAATTTTCTTGTTACAATAACTTCTTCTTCATTTTTGAAAACCTTTTGAATGATTTCAAAAGATCCAGACTTATGTCTCAACAAGTAAATATCCTTATATCTACTTGAGTCATTTCTGAAGATAGATAAATCCACTACTTGCAACATTTATCAGACTACACACATCAAATGTATGATCACCAATAAGTTTTGTTGTTCGTTCCTCATGGCCTGTGAACGGTATTTCAGTCACTTCACTTTTCGGAGGAAAGTTGCAAGTGTAAGATGATTCAAAATCAAACGACTTCAAAATCCATCATAATGGAATTTTTCGTTGCGGGTTTCTCCATTGTGACCAAATGCAGTGCCACACTTGTGTGGTATTCTTTTAGTCTTACGACATTTAGCGTCAGTGTTATGGATGTATCATATTACCATCAATATTCATGACATACGTCCCATCAAGGATGGAAGCATGGCCCTTCATGTTATTCATAATACTGAACAACAATTGTTGTTTTTGTGAACAACTCTTTTGCAACAAACATTGTGCAATGGGCTAGAGTGTATGAAACTCTGAAATGAATTATGAAAGTAAACCCAGAGGTAATGTATTATTATTAATATTCATAACATACGTCTCATTCATAATGAAAGTATGGCCCTTATGTTATTCATAACATCAAACATCAAAAGTTCTCTTATGAACAACCTTCTTGCAAGATACCTTATGCAATGGGCTAGAGTTTGTGAAACTCTAAATGAATTATGAAAATAAATACAGACGGTAATACACCGATGGAAGGTATAGTAACATTTACCATGTTCCCTGTGTATACCAAAACCTCATTCCTGGCTAGTCTTTCAGGCCATAGTAGTTCTTACATCGAGTTGCAACAGAATGCAATCGAGCGGGTATCTTTGTGATTAACTCACAATACCCAAGAATTAGTGATTAACATGTTTAACCATAATTCCCAAGAACTATATCTTTGACCAGCCTTCTATACATCAAAAACTTGTATGACATTCATACATGAGCTGGATATTCCAGTCTTCTTTATTTTTGCCTTTATACTTCTAACAGATTAACTTTTAGTATTTCTCCTACTCTCAGAAGAAGCACCCAACTTAAGAGTGGCTTTAGCCCCGGACTTCCTAGGCGTGAAAGTCTCACTAACACCCTTCGGACACTTCCTTTCTCTTTAAGTTGTTTGTTTTATTCACCTTTCATCATATGACAGGCGTTCTCCTGGATCCCTCTCTTATCAGTCTAATGCATAGTAAACACCTTTACTAATAGTTTGCAAACAAACATCGCTTTGGATATCTCATATCTTTTAGCTTTTGTCTGTCTCTGAAAATGATTTTCAGATTCCATGAATATCACATAACTATCCAAACTTTCGAAGTTCGGGTCTCAGGGAAGCAAACATATTGCACTTGACTGAAACGGAATTCTTGCTTTTGGATTGAAGGACGAGAGTGATATGATCCATAGCATTAGCGGGAGAATACCAAAAGTATGCGATAGGACAAAGTCCTTCTCGGCACTCTTGAGGACAATCCTCACATTACGTTACCAACCGTAAAGGTTTTAACCAGATATTTAACAGCTATTCAATTTTAATAGGGAAGGTGGAAATGCGAGCCATTATTCTACAACTATTATGCAAATCACACTTAGACAGTGTTCAAAATTAATTGCACTGTGAATTTAAACAAGTTAATTCTACAGTGCGCTCCCACTCAAATCAATATCTCTCATAATTGATTGTGAGTGATACAAGATCCGCACTTCCATTCAACGCCATTGAACGAGATGAACACTGATGGCGCGAACTTCAATCGGTAGGCAAACTTGCCGATCACATCTCTATGTGACTCTTGTTCATCTTTCGATGGGCGTGTTCCGAGCTTAGGGAGATCCTTCCAGAATGTCAAGACAACCAAGTGATCTCGCTGCGAGGTCTCAACTCACCCGCCTCACACATCCCTAATCGTTCGCACCCAGGGAGATCCTGTGATACCACAAAAAGTTAGGTGCCGTGACGATGCTACACCTGGGAGAACACTAACTACTTGATATTTTTGTGAGAGATCTCCCTAATAAAAAGCGACTACCACACAATCAAAAAGGGTGCATCATAAGGGATAAACATCTCAGGCAATTCATAATAGCATGATATGGTATAGCCCTTCCTGACGGAGAAGTCTTTCATTTCTTCGTCTCCGGCATTCGCGTCGGTGTTCACCTTCGCGAAGATTGCCACCACATTGTCGATGCACCAGATGATATTGCTATCTCTATAGCTAATAAAATAAGTGCATTACTTAAGGTTGACACGCATGTCATAAAAGTGCAATCATATGGCTCCAACCATCATGCCGAATCATGACACGCAGGTCATGTTAATCAATTTACATTATATAGTCATCTCATACGTAATCAAATTATTATGAGCACTGCTATACCACATCACATGCACATGCAAACCCTCCTGCAAAACCAAGTTAGACGCCTCTAATCGGTTCATGCAAAAACTTGTTTTTCGTGGCTTCTAAGGTTTCGAAACAAACCGAAGCTACCAACGTCCATCATCAAGTATAATAATTCAAGTCGCTAGATTAACTTTTCAGGGTGTATGAAGCATGAGATAATAAAATATCGAGCCCCATACTAAACTTTGTCATACGCATGACCCCCGTGCAGATCAAATCTGCATTGCCCTTTCATCTGCAAAACATCCATCTTTCTTTAACTATGGTGGAACCCAAAGAACTGTTAGCACTTCGTTGATATGTCAATCAGCATACTCAGGAGCAGCATGAAAGGATCATAGATTGCCAGAACTTTGTGAGATTCCACCATGCTGTCAAGATTAGGATTATGCAAATTCAAGGGAAGCAACAGGAACATCGGGTAACAGATTTCATCTGCTACCCGCACAAATAATTTTCAGTAATAGAACTCATCTACTACCTAATTATATTGTGCAACACCCATACATCTCTATGTATTCTAGATCGCAACCTGCATCTACGCATAGCACGGCTCATGATGCCACTGTAGGGAAACGCAGCAGAAAACAAAATTTTCCGACCTACGCACCAGCCCAGGACCACTATGGAGACTGCATACAAGGTTTGATCATTTTCGTTACCGACTCGTAGCGCAGCGGAAGTAGAGTCGATGACGATCGGCGGTGCAGGTCCCCGCAGCTAGGATTTACAACCTCCCAACCGCGAGGATGTATACCCTCATCCGCCACTCGGACAGCCCTCCGGGAGGCGGTCGAACAGTCCCCCGGACGGTGTCGCGGACAGCCCTTCGGGAGGACCTTTGAAACTCGGACGATCACTCGGACAGCCCTTCGGGAGGACTCACAGAACTCGGACCGTCACTTGGACAGCCCTTCGGGAGGCACTCTCTAACAGCCCCTCAGGCACTAAGATCGAAACTACGACCTCTCTACAGAGTTGAACACATACGGTGTCATCTATCCGGCAGGGCTTCGCCGTCCAGAACTAGTTCCCACCGGAACCCAGACAGCCTTTCGGCTCTACGAAACTATTTCGCGGGGAGGGAGAGAGAAGCCAGATCATTGCATGGCATGTGTATGTGAGAATGGATGGATTGTGGAGGGCTGCCCCTCCACCTCTATTTATAGGAAAACCATATGGGAAAAATACCCAAAAAACCCATCTCATGGATCACTTTCAAGGGCATAAAGGGAAGGCAAGTGGAGCTCCATGGAGGAGCTCCATCTTGGCCGGCCACCCCTAGGGGGCCCCCCACATGGGGGTTCCTTGGTCCCCACTCCCTTCTAGAAGCCTTTTTGCAAAAGCCCTAAAAGATGGCTTTCCAAAAAATATCCCAAAAAGCACTTTCACTATTCATGACAACATTTCTCAGCGTCCGTTCGAACTGAAAATATTTATGTGGGCTTAGAACATTTCTAATACCCACTAAAATAATTTTCAACGCATTCTGGAACAATTCCAGACTAGTGATTTTCATCTGGGAAAAGCATCTGAAGCGGTTCCGGCAGCTCCGGAACATTTCCGGTTTTCATCCCGGAAAATTCCCAGAAGTTTCCAGAATGATTCTAGCACCCTCCAAGAATTATCAGGCATGTGCCAAAACCAATTTGACTTTATGGTATCCTCTGAAACAACTTTTCAGTTTCACCGAAACTCATCCGGTGACGTCTCTCTTCTGAACTTTTCCGCTGTCTCCGAAAACTTTTTCCAGAAACTTTCTCTCAGACTCCCTATCTAGTATTCAGCAGATAGATGACCCTTAAGCGTGTGACCCTATAGGTTCGGTGAAGTATAGACATGACCTGGAACCCCTTCCGATCAATGATCAACATCGGAGCCGTGGACACCCATATTGACCCCTATACCCACACGAATGAATATTCGAGTGAACCTCCAGTTGCCGTGTGCTATTCCTGTTGCTTTGCGATATGTTACAAATACCCGAGGTGAGACATGTTGGCATCCCTGTGGATCAACTCCTTGTCCACTATGCCAGTTACCTCGTTACCGGTATTGTTCTCTTTTCTCGTTATCGTGTTCCGGCATCCCTGTGATCAAATCACCCTCTGTCTGGCCAGACGATGATGGATACCGTAACACCGAGAGGGCCCAGAGATATCTCTCCATCGTTGGAGGAGCAAATCCCAATCTTGAGCTATCAAGTTACTTGACATACTTTTCCATGAACCCGTAAGCCGCCGTAATAGCCACCCAGTTACGGATGACATTTAACAAACCCCAAAGTTCATGAAGCAAGCATGAAGAAACTCGATACTCTCATGGTCTAAGGAATCATGCAAACATTAACCATCTCTATGTTATTAACCATTAACTTATGACGAATGTATCTCATAGCATAACATCAATTCGGGTCGATTCAACACAAATGTTCTGCTAACAATTGTGCCCTCAATATTGCCGGCATAGTCATGCCCATGATCAGGAAAACAGGATCATCATGCAATACTTGAGCCAGTCATAGAGGCTTGACTAGGAATACATTTTACCATTTATTATCCCACACGTGCACATGAGTTTCCCTCCAAGCCTCATTTTATTTGCAGACTCGAGAATCATTGCAGTTATAGCACGGAACATAAACCTAATTATGAACAGGGAGATAATCAATAATATTTATTATTGCCTCTAGTGTTGGAAATATGCCCTAGAGGCAATAATAAAATGGTTATTATTATATTTAATTCTTCATGATAATTGTCTATTGTTCATGCTATAATTGTATTAACCGGAAACCATAATACATGTGTGAATACATAGACCACAGCATGTCCCTAGTGAGCCTCTAGTTGACTAGCTCGTTGATCAATAGATGGTTGTGGTTTCCTGACCATGGACATTGGATGTCGTTGATAACGGGATCACATCATTAGGAGAATGATGTGATGGACAAGACCCAATCCTAAGCATAGCACAAGATCGTGTAGTTTGTTTGCTAGAGCTTTTCTAATGTCAAGTATGATATCCTTAGACCATGAGATTGTGCAACTCCCGGGTACCGTAGGAATGCTTTGGGTGTATCAAACGTCACAACGTAACTGGGTGACCATAAAGGTGCACTACAGGTATCTCCGAAAGTGTCTGTTGGGTTGGCATGAATCGAGACTGGGATTTGTCATTCCATATGACGGAGAGGTATCTCTGGGCCCACTCGGTAATGCATCATCATAATGAGCTCAATGTGACTAAGGAGTTAGCCACGGGATCATGCGTTATGGAATGAGTAAAGAGACTTGCCGGTAATGAGATTGAACAAGGTATAGGGATACCGACGATCGAATCTCGGGCAAGTAACATACCGATGAACAAAGGGAATTGTATACGGGATTGATTGAATCCCCGACATCGTGGTTCATCCGATGAGATCATCGTGGAACATGTGGGAGCCAATATGGGTATCCAGATCCCGCTATTGGTTATTGGCCGGAGAGGTGTCTCGGTCATGTCTGCATGGTTCCCGAACCCGTAGCGTCTACACACTTAAGGTTCCGTGACGCTAGAGTTGTTATGGGAAATTGTATGTGGTTACCGAAAGTTGTTCGGAGTCTCGGATGAGATCCCGGATGTCACGAGGAGTTCCGGAATGGTCCGGAGATAAAGATTTATATATGGGAAGTCCTATTTTGGCCACCGGAAAAGGTTCGGGATTTTTCGGTATTGTACCAGGAAGGTTCTAGAAGGTTCCGGAGTGGTGCCCACCTGCATGGGGGACCCACTTGAACGTGGGTAGTGGGGGCAAGGCCCCACACCCCTGGTCAAGGCACACCAAGATCCCCCCTTAGAAGGAATAAGATCATATCCCGAAGGGATAAGATCAAGATCCCTAAAAAGGGGGGATAACAATCGGTGGGGAAGAGAAAGGATAGGATTTCTTTCCTCCCACCTTTGCCAACACCCCAATGGACTTGGAGGGCAAGAAACCAGCCCCCTCCACCCCTATATATAGTGGGGAGGTGCATGGGAGCTGCAACCCTTGCCCCTGGCGCAGCCCTCCCCCCTTCTACTCCTCCTCCTCCGTAGTGCTTAGCGAAGCTCTACCGGAGAACCACGAGCTCCACCGCCACCACGCCGTCGTGCTGCCGGAGCTCTCCCTCAACTTCTCCTCCCCCCTTGCTGGATCAAGAAGGAGGAGACGTCCCCGAGCTGTACGTGTGTTGAACGCGGAGGCGCCGTCCGTTCGGCGCTTGAATCGGATCTTCCGCGATTTGAAGATGCACTCCCTCTCACTTGTTGCTAGCATCTCCTAGATTGATCTTGGTGGCACGTAGGAATTTTTTTTAATTATTAGTACGTTCCCCAACAGTAGATTCTATGCACGAGTAGAACACAAGTAGTTGTGGGCGATGATTTGTTCAATTTGCTTACCGTTACTGTAACACCCCAAAAATTCAACCATGATTTTATTAAATAAAAATTGGCTAGAAATAAAAAATTTAAATTATATTGGGTGTTTTATTAATTTTTGATTATTTTCTGCCCTCTGTTTTTCAAAATTCTTCCCTCCATATAGAAATTTTTGCAGAATAATGTGGGTTTTGGGTAGTTCCCATAAATCATTTCAATTATAGTTTAATAACAGTAAGAATTATTTTCATAATAAAAATTGCCCCAAAACAATTCTTTTAACAGCATTTTTCAATATTTTAAATGCCTCTGTTGCACTGCAACCACTTTAAATAATTGTTTTAAAATCCCACAAAAATTATGACAGGTCAGGTGGTGCCTATATATCACTTTTAAGCAAAAACCTAACTTGGTCTTTTGAAAATTTTGAGTGAAACAACCTCTTCTCAATTCTGTCCTGAATTTGAGTTTCTACTACAACCTCTATTTTCCTTGCTCCAAAAATCCTAATTATTTTTCCCACTTATAGTCCTTCCAATAAAACCCTTAATTCCAAAATTTTAGCTCCATTGGAATCTTTTTAGTTCACAAAATATTCCTCTTAAGTTTCTGTCCAGAAATGAATTTCTCTAAAACTTGCACTAGCAAGTTTTTCCTTTGGCCCAACCAACTCCACAACCATATCTAGAATCTAATGAGACACCATTCTGCCAAATATAACTTTCACAGGAATCTTCTAAATGGCCTTAGCATTTCATCAAACACCTATTGGGCATGACAGAATGTGGCAACCTCCTAAAACTACATTTGAAACTTAATCACCTGACCCAACCAGCATGTCCACCATCACCTCCATCCATGCATATGTCATCATGCTATTTTTCAGCTCATTTGGGGCAATATAGATGTCGTTGGCATTTCGTCGAGCACATCAGGGGCATGTCAGGAGCGCGAGCAGAGTGCAGTTACTGCACCGCCGGCGCCCGAGCGCTGCCACTCCCCAGCTCCTTCCCTCGCTCGTCCTGATCTTCATATGGATCATCCAGTCACCCCTGGTCTTCGCCGACACCCCACCTTGTCGCCTGGCACCGGCCACCGCCGACCACCGCCGTCCACAGAGACCAAACGCGCCGCCTGACGAATCCCTCCACTCCACGTCTCTGCCAGCACTGCCTTTTGCTTAAATGCTAAAGGTCGAGCTCATCCGCAGCTCCACCAACCCCGCCGACCAGTGCCCCCGACCGCAACGGCCACAACCACCTTGCCGGTGCCATCAATGGCCGCCGCCGTCGTATCTTCCTCGGTAAGCCACGGACCGACCTCCCCCTCGCTATAAAGCTCGCCCCGAGCTCGCCCTACTTCTCAGCACCCCTCCCCTCTCACCTGGAAGCCACCCAGAGTGGCAAACCATCCAGAGATGGTCGTCTCCGTCACTCCCGACCGAAGCCACCTCCACCGCCTCTCGGTTGGTTCCGGCACCGTTAGAACCTCCCCCTCTCCATTTCCTCCACCACTAGCTTCCTAGAACCTTCTCCAATCGATTCCCCTCCTCAATTTGGCCGGAGCGAGCTCGTAGGTGAAATCCCCTTCCGGGCTCCGCCGGAATCCTTCGGGCGAGCTCGCCGCCGGCAAACCCTTGCTCTCCGAAGAATGTGCCACACCTCAACAGGTTCGCCAGGAGTCCCTGAGCATGTTGGTGTGCTCACCCTCCGGCGTCGCATCCCCAAACGCTGGCGAGGACCGCCGGGAACCTCGCCTCCGCTCGGTCAGAGGAGGGAGGAGGCCGGCTTGACCAGGGTCAAACCCGACATGCGGGACCCGGCCGTCAGCCTCCCATCACCCTGTCTGCTGGTGCGACTGAGCAGTGGGCTGGCCCAGAGGCGCCTGACGGTTAAATTCCGCCCAGTGCGCGTTGCTGCCTTTTCCCTTTTTCTTTTTCCAGTAGGTTTCAATTAATTCTACAGTAACCATTTCGACTCCAAATTTTGTGATTCAAATTTCTACATGCTTCTAAAATCATGCTCTATCAAACTAGCTAGGGTGAACATTTTTATTATGCCTAGTTTCTGCTGGATCAATTAAATAGTCCTTTTAACCATTTATTTAAACTTAGAAAATTCATAGGTAATTCACATTAACTCCAAATAAATTGATTCTTTTTCTGTTATTTTTAATTTTTCATCTAGTTTATTTTAGTATTTATTTCAAAAATATTTGAAACAATTTTTGGCACTGTTTTTACTATATGTGGTAATTCAAATATTTTTTAAAATAGGAAATGGAGGGGAGATAAACATTTCAAACTTTTGAAGTGCACCTAATACTTCTGCATGCTCAAGGCAAGCATCTTGAACACTTGATATGGTGATTGCATGGTTGAATTATTTGCAAGAATAATTAACTCATGAGTATGTTGAGTTCATATAAAGTTGGCATATTGATAGTTATGCATGCATGACCCCATGAAATATTTTACTTTCATTTAGGCATGAAGTAAGAGCAAGCATGGCTATTTTTCTTTTGTCACATATGCCTGTGCCGGTCCGGACTAAACTGCAGGAAAGAATCAGTCACGAGTAAAGTGACCGTGAGACTGAAATTTCTCGTGGTGACGAGAATGATCAGTGTGGGCATGTTGGAGCATGCAAGGGTTGTAGCCCTGTTGGGGTGCTACTATTGAAAAGATACTTTGTTGTGCTAACCACTGCAGGAAAACTTGTACCTCCTGAGTCGACCGTAGATCGAGTCTTGTTCCGGTAACCCCCATACTTGATTCGTGCTGCCACTTGTCCCTGCCACAGGTGGGGTATGGTTCAGTAAGTTGTTAACCCCTTTCCGTGCACACACCACATAGAGGACTACGATGAGGGTTTCCATGTTGGTGGACTAAATCTTATCATCGGATCAGGGGGCATGGGTGTTTCCAGTTGTGACTGAGAGGGGGGCACCCCTTGTAATCCGCGCGTATTAATAGTGATCCCATGCAAGACGTTGGTCTCTCTGTCTTAAAGTTTTTCTTGAATGATGCTTTGGGTGATTCCTGGCATCCGAAAAGTTAATCTGGTATGTGCTGGTTAGGTATGTTTTCAACCCAAAGACCGTAAAAGGAATTAGTCGGTGTCACGGTACTGACTAAAGAAAATCCTTTACTTGTGGGTAAAGAGTACACCCTCTACAGAGTTTAAACCTATTCGAATAGCCGTGTCCGCGGTTAAGGGCTACAGTCTGGGTTGGTCAAGTGTCGGTCTTAGGAGGAAAATAGTTAAATTGAGCCTGAATTATTTTGCAAGATAATTATTATCAACCTGATGCTACCATGAATATTTTTGCTATGCATATTAATATTATCGTGGTTATGCATAATATTGAGGACTAACCTGTTTCTCTTATTTTGAATTTTTCCTGAGTGTCTCAGGGGCTGGCTAGACTACCCCGGGCATTCAGTTTTATTTTCAAGACCTCTCGTGGCGTCTCTCGAGTTAACAGTTGGTTTATCTCGCCACTACTCTTGTAGACACCCGATTGGCATTTCTCTTCAAGTCCGACCGTGGCGTCACTTGACGCCCGACAGGCATTTCTTTTCAAGACCTCTCGTGGCGTCTCTCGAGTTAACAGGCGGTTTATCTCGCCACTACTCTTGTAGACACCCGACTGGCATTTCTCTTATTTTTCTGAATGTCACTTGGGCTGGCTAGACTACCTGTGGCATTCACTTGCTTTTATTTTCAAAAGACTGGTTATGGCTAACATGTTTTATTTACTTCCGCATCATTTTATAATTATGTCATGACCAAGATTATAGTCAGCATGAGCATGTTATCATGAGTATATGCATTCATTATATCTTTTGTTCATAATGTTTGCGAGTACATTCAAACGTACTCACAGGCTTGTCCCTGGCTATTTACTTGGCCAGGTCAGGATTTCTTTGAGGAGTACCACAGCGACGTCCGTGCGGAGCCTAGGATGGCAACCACGTGGGATAGGAATTATCCAGGTCAGCCGTTCCTGTGGGAATGAAGCCCCATCGACGTTGGAGAACCACGAGTCGCTTCCGTCATCCACCACCGGAGTCACTGTTGTATCATTAGACATGTATGGTCTTGTATCCAATTCTTGTAATAGCTTGGTAATCTGTAACAAGGACGTGTCCACCAGTAACGGTAATCCTGGGCTGGTGATGACACGAGGGGTTAATTTTTGGGATTTCGTATCCCGGCCCCGGCAGCCTTGGTATCAGAGCCAAACTGACCATTGGCTAATCCTATCTTAGCCTGGTCACTATCCCTAGGTTTCCACACCGTCCACATCCTTTCCTGTCCATAGTCAAGCCCATCTCATCCGATAAGCCTGCACAGTGCCAGCTGACATCTTTTGACAGTCGGTGCCCAACCTATCAACCTAGCCCATAGGCCATGTGCCTGTGGCTGACACCTGAGTTGTCCCATCCGCAAGCGTGCGATGGAAGACTCCGCTGGCTTATAAGAGAAGCCTTGCCCCAACCCAGCACATCACAGCCTCACTCTCAGTTCAATAATCCAACCACCAAGATGCCAGGCCCCATCGTGCACAACGAGACCACCGCGGCCGAGCTTGAAGGCTTTGTAGTCATCCTTGCCAATCTCACCCGTCGTGCTCTCAGCATCGAAGAGTTGCCGGAGTATGTCGTGTACCAAGAGCACGCGAGTGACTCCATCATCACTACTGGGCCACGGTGCACATCTACGGGAGGGGCGTCACCGTAGAGCGCCCTTACCGGTTCACCGGGAGGACGACCACCGACGAGCCCCAAGCCATCCAACTTGCAGCCCGAGAGGCTGTAGTTCAACTCCGGCATCGGTCGCCGAGGGTTAACTGCCGCTCCTTCTATTACTACCCTAGTCGTGAAGGCTATGGTAGACCAACCCAAGTCGCCAATGGAGACCATGAGACGGACCCTGCTCTGGCGCATCTAGTGCGCTACCTGAGAGCGCAAGAGGCACTGTTCGATCAGGTCACCAATGATCTGATTGAGACCCGCAGAACGCTTGCTCTCCTGACCCCGGTGAGAAGTGAAGCTGCACCTGCCACTGACAACCCGATAGTACTGTTCGGGAGACCAATCGAGCCTGCGAGGTCTGCCCCTGTTGCCCACCCGGGCAATGCATTCGTTACCCCGGATGAACTCCGTCGTCTCTTTGGGATTTCCTCCAATGGGACTGTAGCCACTACACCCCGCGTGGGTCATCATCGCTACCCTAACCCTGCAGCTCCTCATAACACTCCGGTCAACTCCGACGTTGAAGCCCCCGGAGAAGCCTCGACGTCCGCGAGACGCACCTGGCTAGATATCGACGAGGTGGACTGAGTCCACCAAAGTAGTTGTCGAGTCCCTAGTTACCCTGTTGCCATATTGATTCCACCGTCGTGCTGTAGACGATTATGTGTATGTTCCTAGCAGTGTGTAGTGTTTGATTGAATGATGTGCTTTTGTGTTATTACCTTGTGCATGATTGCTTGTCTGTTGTGATTTGCATTTAATTCTTCCGTCCTTAACAAATCTCGAGGACGAGATTTTCTTAAGGGGGGTAGAGTTTGTAACACCCCAAAAATTCAACCATGATTTTATTAAATAAAAATTGGCTAGAAATAAAAATTTTAAATTATATTGGCCTGCGTGTCAATGAAAATGCCATGTAATTACTTTACTTTATTGCTAACCGTTAGCCATAGTAGTAGAAGTAATAGTTGGCGAGACAACTTCATGAAGACACGATGATGGAGATCATGGTGTCATGCCGGTGACGATGGTGATCATGCCGAGCCTCGAAGATGGAGATCAAAAGCGCAAGATGATATTGGCCATATCATGTCACTTTATGATTTGCATGTGATGTTTATCATGTTTACATCTTATTTGCTTAGAACGATGGTAGCATAAATAAGATAACCCCTCACTAAAAATTTCAAGAAATGTGTTTCCCCTAAGTGCGCACCATTGCGAAGGTTCGTTGTTTAGAAGCACCACGTGATGATCGGGTGTGATAGATTCTAATGTTCGCATACAACGGGTGTAAGCCAGATTTACACATGCGAAACACTTAGGTTGACTTGATGAGCCTAGCATGTACAGACATGGCCTCGGAACACGAGAGACTGAAAGGTCGAACATGACTCATATAGTACATGCGATCAACATGGAGATGTTCACCGTTGATGACTAGTCCGTCTCACATGATGATCGGACATGGCCTAGTCGATTCGGATCATGTAACACTTAGATGACTAGAGGGATGTCTATATGAGTGGGAGTTCATTAAATAATTTGATCAGATGAACTTAATTATCATGAACTTAGTCTAAAATTGTCTTTACAACCTATCTTGTAGATCCAATGGCCCACGCTAATGTTGCCCTCAACTTCAACGCATTCCTAGAGAAAACCAAGCTGAAAGACGATGGTAGCAACTATACGGACTAGGTCCGTAACTTGAGGATCATCCTCATAGCTGCCAAGAAAGCATATGTCCTTGAAGCACCGCTAGGTGACGCACCCATTTTCCCAGCAACTCAAGACGTTATGAACGCCTGGCAGTTGCGTAGTGATGATTACTCCCTGGTTCAGTGTGGTATGCTTTACAGCTTAGAATCGGGGCTCCAAAAGCGTTTTGAGCAACACGGAGCATATGAGATATTCCAAGAGCTGAAAATGGTTTTCCAAGCTCATGCCCGGGTCGAGAGATATGAAGTCTCCGACAAGTTCTACAGTTGTAAGATGGAGGAAAACAACTCTGTCAGCGAGCATATACTCAAAATGTCTGGGTTGCACAACCGCTTGTCTCAGCTGGGAGTTAATCTTCCAGATGACTCGGTCATTGACAGGATCCTCCAGTCGCTTCCACCTAGCTACAAGAGCTTTGTGATGAACTACAATATGCAAGGGATGGAGAAGTCCATTCCTGAGTTATATTCAATGCTGAAATCAGTGGAGGTGGAGATCAAAAAGGAACATCAAGTGTTGATGGTGAATAAGACCACTAGTTTAAAGAAAGGCAAGGGTAAGAAGAACTTCAAGAAGGACGGCAAGGGAGTTGCCGCACCCGGTAAGTCAGTTGCCGGGAAGAAGCCAAAGAATGGACCCAAGCCTGAGATTGAGTGCTTTTATTGCAAGGGAAATGGTCACTGGAAGCGGAACTGCCCCAAGTACTTAGCGGATAAGAAGGCCGGCAACACCAAAGGTATATATGATATACATGTTATTGATGTGTACCTTACCAGCGCTCGTAGTAGCTCCTGGGTATTTGATACCGGTGCGGTTGCTCACAGTTGTAACTCAAAACAGGAGCTGCGGAATAAGCGGAGACTGGCGAAGGACGAGGTGACGATGCGCGTCGGGAATGGTCCCAAGGTCGATGTGATCGCCGTCGGCACGCTACCTCTACATTTACCTTCGGGATTAGTTTTAAACCTCAATAATTGATATTTAGTGCCAGCTTTGAGCATGAACATTGTATCTGGATCTCGTTTAATGCGAGATGGCTACTCATTTAAATCCAAGAATAATGGTTGTTCTATTTATATGAGAGATATGTTTTATGGTCATGCCCTGCTGGTCAATGGTTTATTTTTATTGAATCTCGAACGTGATGTTACACATATTCATAGTGTGAATGCCAAAAGATGTAAGGTTGATGATGAAAGTCCCACATACTTGTGGCATTGCCGCCTTGGTCACATTGGTGTCAAACGCATGAAGAAACTCCATGCAGATGGACTTTTGGAGTCTCTTGATTATGAATCATTTGACACGTGCGAACCATGCCTCATGGGCAAAATGACCAAGACTCCGTTCTCCGGAACAATGGAGCGAGCAACCAACTTGTTGGAAATAATACATACTGATGTATGCGGTCCAATGAGCGTTGAGGCTCGCGGTGGCTATCGTTATGTTCTCACCCTCACTGATGACTTAAGTAGATATGGGTATGTCCACTTAATGAAACACAAGTCTAAGACCTTTGAAAAGTTCAAGGAATTTTAGAGCGAGGTAGAGAATCAACGTGATAGGAAAATAAAGTTCTTACGATCAGATCGTGGAGGAGAATACTTGAGTCACGAGTTTGGCACACACTTAAGGAAATGTGGAATTGTTTCACAACTCAAGCCGCCTGGAACACCTCAGCGTAATGGTGTGTCCGAATGTCATAATCGCACTCTATTGGATATGGTGCGATCTATGATGTCTCTTACCGATCTACCGCTATCATTTTGGGGTTATGCTTTAGAGACTGCCGCATTGACTTTAAATAGGGCACCGTCTAAATCCATTGAGATGACACCGTATGAATTATGGTTTGGGAAGAAACCTAAGCTGTCGTTTTTGAAAGTTTGGGGATGCGATGCTTATGTCAAGAAACTTCAACCTGAAAAGCTCGAACCCAAATTGGAAAAATGCGTCTTCATAGGATACCCTAAGGAAACTATTGGGTATACCTTCTACCTCAGATCCGAAGGCAAGATCTTTGTTGCCAAGAATGGATCCTTTCTGGAGAAAGAGTTTCTCTCGAAAGAAGTAAGTGGGAGGAAAGTAGAACTTGATGAGGTACCCCCTCTTGAACCGGAGAGTAGCGCAGCTCAGGAAGATGTTTCTGTGGTGCCTGCACCGACTAGAGAGGAAGTTAATGGTGATGATCATGAAACTTCGGGTCAAGTTGCTACTGAACTTCGTAGGTCCACGAGGACACGTTCCGCACCAGAGTGGTACGGCAACCCTATCCTGGAAATCATGTTGTTAGACAACGGTGAACCTTCGAACTATGAAGAAGCGATGGCGGGCCCGGATTCCAACAAATGGCTTGAAGCCATGAAATCCGAGATAAGATTTATGTATGAAAACAAAGTATGGACTTTGAGGGACTTGCCCGATGATCGGCAAGCCATAGAGAATAAGTGGATCTTTAAGAAGAAGACTGACGCGGATGGTAATGTGACCGTCTATAAGGCTCGGCTTGTCGCTAAGGGTTATCGATAAGTTCAAGGGGTTGACTACGATGAGACCTTCTCACCCGTAGCGAAGCTGAAGTCCGTCCGAATCATGTTAGCAATTGCCGCATTCTATGATTATGAGATCTGGCAAATGGACGTCAAAATGGCATTCCTTAAGGAAGAAATGTATATGATGCAGCCGGAAGGTTTTGTTGATCCTAAGAATGCTGACAAACTATGCAAGCTCCAACGCTCCATTTATGGGCTGGTGCAAGCATCTCGGAGTTGGAACATTCGCTTTGATGAAATGATCAAAGCGTTTGGGTTTATACAGACTTATGGAGAAGCCTGTATTTACAAGAAAGTGAGTGGGAGCTCTGTAGCATTTCTCATATTATATGTGGATGACATACTGTTGATGGGAAATGATATATAACTTTGTGAAAGCATAAAGGCCTACTTGAATAAGTGTTTTTCAATGAAGGACCTTGGAGAAGCTGCTTACATATTAGGCATCAAGATCTATAGAGATAGATCGAGACGCCTCATTGGTCTTTCACAAAGCACATACCTTGACAAGATATTGAAGAAGTTCAATATGGATCAGTCCAAGAAGGGGTTCTTGCCTGTATTGCAAGGTGTGAGATTGAGCGTAGCTCAACGCCCGACCTCGGCAGAAGAAAGAGAAAAGATGAGTGTCATCCCCTATGCCTCAGCTATAGGCTCTATTATGTATGCCATGCTGTGTACCAGACCTGATGTGAACCTTGCCATAAGTTTGGTAGGGAGGTACCAAAGTGATCCCGGAATGGAACACTGGACAGTGGTCAAGAATATCCTGAAGTACCTAAAAAGGACTAAGGATATGTTTCTTGTTTATGGAGGTGCCGAAGAGCTCGTCATAAAGGGTTACATCGATGCTAGCTTTGACACAGATCTGGATGACTCCAAGTCACAAACTGGATACGTGTACATTTTGAATGGTGGGGCAGTCAGCTGGTGCAGTTGCAAGCAAAGCGTCGTGGCGGGATCTACATGTGAAGCGGAGTACATAGCTGCTTCAGAAGTAGCTCAGGAAGGAGTCTGGATGAAGGAGTTTATCACCGACCTAGGAGTGATTCCCAATGCGTCGGGCCCGATGACTCTCTTCTGTGACAACACTGGAGCTATTGCCATTGCCAAGGAGCCCAGGTTTCACAGGAAGACCAAGCACATCAAGCGCCGCTTCAAATCCATTCGTGAATTTATTCAAGAAGGAGACATAGATATTTGTAAAGTACATACGGATCTGAATGTCGCAGATCCGTTGACTAAACCTCTTCCACGAGCAAAACATGATCAGCACCAGAACTCTATGGGTGTTCAATTCATCACAATGTAACTAGATTATTGACTCTAGTGCAAGTGGGAGACTATTGGAAATATGCCCTAGAGGCAATAATAAAATGGTTATTATTATATTTCCTTGTTCATGATAATTGTCTATTGTTCATGCTATAATTGTATTAACCGGAAACCGTAATACATGTGTGAATACATAGACCATAGCATGTCCCTAGTGAGCCTCTAGTTGACTAGCTCGTTGATCAATAGATGGTTGTGTTTCCTAACCATGGACATTGGATGTCGTTGATAACGGGATCACATCATTAGGAGAATGATGTGATGGACAAGACCCAATCCTAAGCATAGCACAAGATCGTGTAGTTCGTTTGCTAGAGCTTTTCTAATGTCAAGTATCATTTCCTTAGACCATGAGATTGTGCAACTCCCGGATACCGTAGGAATGCTTTGGGTGTATCAAACGTCACAACGTAACTGGGTGACCATAAAGGTGCACTACAGGTATCTCCGAAAGTGCCTATTGGGTTGGCACGAATCGAGACTGGGATTTGTCACTCCGTATGACAGAGAGGTATCTCTGGGCCCACTCGGTAATGCATCATTATAATGAGCTCAATGTGACTAAGGAGTTAGCCACGGG
Source organism: Thinopyrum elongatum (assembly GCA_011799875.1). Taxonomy (NCBI): domain Eukaryota; kingdom Viridiplantae; phylum Streptophyta; class Magnoliopsida; order Poales; family Poaceae; genus Thinopyrum; species Thinopyrum elongatum. Next base: position 457,820,131 of record CM022299.1, read on the forward strand.
ATCATGTGTTACGGAACGAGTAAAGAGACTTGCCGGTAACGAGATTGAACAAGGTATAGGGATACCGACGATCGAATCTCGGGCAAGTAACATACCGATGGACAAAGGGAATTGTAGACGGGATTGATTGAATCCCCGACATCGTGGTTCATCTGATGAGATCATCGTGGAACATGTGGGAGCCAATATGGGTATCCAGATCCCGCTATTGGTTATTGGCCGGAGAGGTGTCTCGGTCATGTCTGCATGGTTCCCGAACCCGTAGGGTCTACACACTTAAGGTTCCGTGATGCTAGAGTTGTTATGGGAAATTGTATGTGGTTACCGAAAGTTGTTCGGAGTCTCGGATGAGATCCCGGACATCATGAGGAGTTCCGGAATGGTCCGGAGGTAAAGATTTATATATGGGAAGTCCTATTTTGGCCACTGGAAAATGTTCGGGATTTTTCGGTATTGTACCGGGAAGGTTCTAGAAGGTTTTGGAGTGGGCCCCAGCTGCATGGGGGACCCACATGAACGTGGGTAGTGGGGGCAAGGCCCCACACCCCTGGTCAAGGCACACCAAGATCCCCCTTAGAAGGAATAAGATCATATCCCGAAGGGATAAGATCAAGATCCCTAAAAAGGGAGGATAACAATCGGTGGGGAAGAGAAAGGATGGGATTTCTTTCCTCCCACCTTTGCCAACGCCCCAATGGACTTGGAGGGCAAGAAACCAACCCCCTCCACCCCTTTATATAGTGGGGAGGTGCATGGGAGCTGCAACCCTTGCCCCTGGCGCAGCCCTCCCCCCTCCTACTCCTCCTCCTCCGTAGTGCTTAGCGACGCTCTGCCGGAGAACCACGAGCTCCACCGCCACCACGCCGTCGTGCTGCCGGAGCTCTCCCTCAACTTCTAAGGACAAGGAGGAGATGTCTCCGGGCTGTACGTGTGTTGAACGCGGAGGCGCCGTCCGTTCGGCGCTTGAATCGGATCTTCCGCGATTTGAATCGCCGCGAGTACGACTCCATCAACCGCGTTCTTGTAACGCTTCCGCTTAGCGATCTTCAAGGGTATGAAGATGCACTCCCTCTCACTTGTTGCTAGCATATCCTAGATTGATCTTGGTGACACGTAGGATTTTTTTTGAATTATTACTACGGTCCCCAACATATAGGGCATATCTCCTACAGACTCCCACTTGCACTAGAGTCAATAATCTAGTTAATGCTAATGCACTTTACACCTGTGGCACACCGGTGTAAATATGCTTCGCTTGTGGTATAGCCTGATGTCCAACGGATCTGACGACTTCAGCTCCGTGTGTATCTTTGCATGTCCTCGCGTTTTCACGTTTTCAGAAAATTCATATTTTGTGTGGACTTGGCTTTGTATGTATGTGATTCACAGGTCGAACCTGGATTCCTCAGACTGAGTTATGGAGCAACTACTTGCAGTAGTGTCCCATTGACAAAAGCCTTCTTGGAATCGTACTAAGTTCATGAATGAACTATATGATTCAACATCTTCTTTGTCACTTTAAAAGCGGCAACATACTTCGCCTCTGTTATAGAATTCGCCACAGTAACTTGTTTGGAACATTTTCCAACTAGATGTGCCACCACATTGTGTGTTACACAAAACCCTCAATATAAATCGAAAATCGCACGGAGAAAAGATGAAGACTGTATCGATGTAACATTTTACAATGAACTCTTCATGATCTCCGCTTGCGAGAAAACATGTCATGAGTGCTACTCTAGCACTCAATGACACTTTTCACTGTTGTCCTATGATCAGTACTTTTGACCATTTTGGTATCTAAACTCGCAACTCCTTGGGAGCATCGGACATATCTGGTTGTTTTACATACCATGGAATACATTATTAATCCAAACACAAGAGTGTGTGGAATTTCCATCATGTATTTTGCTCATCAGTGTTTTGGGACACCGAGTCTTGCAAAAACTCTTTGCATGTGACTTCGGCAAGAATCACTCCTTGGCGTTTTAAATGCTAAAAGGTTTTAGCATCTTGTCAATATGTATTCATTTCTTAGCCCCATTAGGTAAATCTATCTCCATAGATCATCATGCCTAATATCAAGGCTATTTAGTCTAAGCACTTCATCAAAAAACTATTTTCAAATGAAGTCCTAATTCGTGTCAAGAATTTTATTTCCAATTAACAATGTGTTAAGCACACAACGTTTTTCGAAAATATTATTATGCTCCCACTTACTTTCTTGAATTACAAGCATCTTCGTTACCCATTGATGAAGTCAAACCCCTTTGACCATTTCATCAAAACACGAAGATTCCAACTCCATTTTGCTCTCTTCTGTCCATCGCTGGAACTCTGAAGTTTGCACCCTTACTAGCATCCTCTAGATTGACAAAATACCTTGGACTATAACACATGCAAGTCCTTGGTTTCATTTCCATCAGATGGAAATCCTATTGTCATCCATGTTTCATATCTCATGATTGAAATATGTATTAATTGCTAGTTCAACCCGAACCGACTTTAAGCATCGCTACGATGAAACAACCTCATCGTAGTCAACTCCTTGAACTTGTTATTTCAACAAGTCGAGCTTTATGGATAAAACATTTTTATCCATATCAGTTTTAAGTTCCATAAATATTCGTTAGACTCAAAGTCTTCCGAAAGGTGTATCAAGGTTTCAATCTTGAATCACTTATATGGAAACTATCTCGGATTGTATTGGCATTTAGCCAATTCCGGAGTCAGGGCCCATCAACACTTCCTTGTGTATCGTAGGTATACTGTTGTCTAACAATAATACCTCGTTGCGCACGTGAGAGGTTTGCACGAGCCTTGTCTACGTGGTTCAGCTGCAAGTTTGACCGAAGTCCATACATTTTATTGTAGAGACTTCCGTATCAGTCGTAGTAGGAAACTCCGGAATCACTTCCAAGGTTCCTTTCCTTTGACCTGATGACGAAGATACTGGTTATCTCGTCGAGTTGCACTGTCCTCCCACTCACCTTTTGCAAGAACAATTCTCTTTAAAAGCATACCGTTTTGTGCCAAAAAAACCTTTGCCTCGGTATAGTGGTGGGGGAATACCCAATGACTTGGGATAACCTACAAAGTAGCACTTGTCTGATTTGGAATAGGTTTGTAACCTTTTACACAAGCCCCATATACCAAATGTTAAGAAAAGATATAACATGGTTGGGCGTACCATACCATGGCGTCATTTCAACAGACCCGATGGAGCACTTTTCAGTGTAAAAGCCGCAGTCTCTAAAGCATCACTCTTTAAAAGGGATAATGGCAAATTTATTTATGTCATCTTTGATCTCACCATGTCATAAATGGTTCGATTACATCTTCACGGACTTTCCACTCGCAGTGGTGTTCCGGGAAGTGCAAGTTATGAAACCCCTTTCACAACTCATCAGACATTCGCTAAACTTGTAACTCAAAAATTCCTTTTTGCAATCGGATTGTAGAAACATAATTTTCTTGTTATAATAACTTCTTCTTCATTTTTGAAAACCTTTCGAATGATTTCAAAAGATCCAGACTTATGTCTCAACAAGTAAATATCCTTATATCTACTTGAGTCATTTCTGAAGATAGATAAATCCACTACTTGCAACATTTGTCGGACTACACACATCAAATGTATGATCACCAATAAGTTTTGTTGTTCGTTCCTCATGGCCTGTGAATGGTATTTCAGTCACTTCACTTTTCGGAGGAAAGTTGCAAGTGTCAGATGATTCAAAATCAAACGACTTCAAAATCCATCATAATGGAATTTTTCGTTGCGAGTTTCTCCAATGTGACCAAATGCAGTGCCACACTTGTGTGGTATTCTTTTAGTCTTACGACATTTAGCGTCAGTGTTATGGATGTATCATATTACCATCAATATTCATGACATACGTCCTATCGAGGATGGAAGCATGGCCCTTCATGTTATTCATAATACTGAACAACAATTGTTGTTTTTGTGAACAACTCTTTTGCAACAAACATTGTGCAATGGGCTAGAGTGTATGAAACTCTAAAATGAATTATGAAAGTAAACCCAGAGGTAATGTATTATTATTAATATTCATAACATATGTCTCATTCATAATGAAAGTATGGCCCTTATGTTATTTATAACATCGAACATCAAAAGTTCTCTTATGAACAACCTTCTTGCAAGATACCTTATGCAATGGGCTAGAGTTTGTGAAACTCTAAATGAATTATGAAAATAAATACAGACGGTAATACACCGATGGAAGGTATAGTAACATTTACTATGTTCCCTGTGTATACCAAAACCTCATTCCTGGCTAGTCTTTCAGGCCATAGTAGTTCTTACATCGAGTTGCAACAGAATGCAATCGAGCGGGTATCTTTGTGATTAACTCACAATACCCAAGAATTAGTGATCAACATGTTTAACCATAATTCGCAAGAACTACATCTTTGACCAGCCTTCTATACATCAAAAACTTGTATGCCATTCATACATGAGCTGGATATTCCAGTCTTCTTTCTTTTTGCCTTTATACTTCTAACAGATTAACTTTTAGTATTTCTCCTACTCTCAGAAGAAGCACCCAACTTAAGAGTGGCTTTAGCCCCGGACTTCCTAGGCGTGAAAGTCTCACTAACACCCTTCGGACACTTCCTTTCTCTTTAAGTTGTTTGTTTTATTCACCTTTCATCATATGACAGGCGTTCTCCTGGATCCCTCTCTTATCAGTCTAATGCATAGTAAACACCTTTACTAATAGTTTGCAAACAAACATCGCTTTGGATATCTCATATCTTTTAGCTTTTTTCTGTCTCTGAAAATGATTTTCAGATTCCATGAATATCACATAACTATCCAAACTTTCGAAGTTCGGGTCTCAGGGAAGCAAACATATTGCACTTGACTGAAATGGAATTCTAGCTTTTGGATCGAAGGACGAGAGTGATATGATCCATAGCATTAGCGGGAGAATACCAAAAGTATGCGATAGGACAAAGTCCTTCTCGGCACTCTTGAGGACAATCCTCACATTACGTTACCAACCGTAAAGGTTTTAACCAGATATTTAACAGCTATTCAATTTTAATAGGGAAGGTGGAAATGCGAGCCATTATTCTACAACTATTATGCAAATCACACTTAGACAGTGTTCAAAATTAATTGCACTGTGAATTTAAACAAGTTAATTCTACAGTGCGCTCCCACTCAAATCAATATCTCTCATAATTGATTGTGAGTGATACAAGATCCGCACTTCCATTCAACGCCATTGAACGAGATGAACACTGATGGCGCGAACTTCAATCGGTAGGCAAACTTGCCGATCACATCTCTATGTGACTCTTGTTCATCTTTCGATGGGCGTGTTCCGAGCTCAGGGAGATCCTTCCAGAATGTCAAGACAACCAAGTGATCTCGCTGCGAGGTCTCAACTCACCCGCCTCACACATCCCTAATCGTTCGCACCCAGGGAGATCCTGTGATACCCCGAAAAGTTAGGTGCCGTGACGATGCTACACCTGGGAGAAAACTAACTACTTGATATTTTTGTGAGAGATCACCCTAATAAAAAGTGACTACCGCACAATCAAAAAGGGTGCATCATAAGGGATAAACATCTCAGGCAATTCATAATAGCATGATATGGTATAGCCCTTCCTGACGGAGAAGTCTTTCATTTCTTCGTCTCTGGCATTCGCGTCGGTGTTCACCTTCGCGAAGATTGCCACCACATTGTCGATGCACCAGATGATATTGCTATCTCTATAGCTAATAAAATAAGTGCATTACTTAAGGTTGACACGCATGTCATAAAAGTGCAATCATATGGCTCCAACCATCATGCCGAATCATGACACGCAGGTCATGTTAATCAATTTACATTATATAGTCATCTCATACGTAATCAAATTATTATGAGCACTGCTATACCACATCACATGCACATGCAAACCCTCCTGCAAAACCAAGTTAGACGCCTCTAATCGGTTCATGCAAAAACTTGTTTTTCGTGGCTTCTAAGGTTTCGAAACAAACCGAAGCTACCAACGTCCATCATCAAGTATAATAATTCAAGTCGCTAGATTAACTTTTCAGGGTGTATGAAGCATGAGATAATAAAATATCGAGCCCCATACTAAACTTTGTCATACGCATGACCCCCGTGCAGATCAAATCTGCATTGCCCTTTCATCTGCAAAACATCCATCTTTCTTTAACTATGGTGGAACCCAAAGAACTGTTAGCACTTCGTTGATATGTCAATCAGCATACTCAGGAGCAGCATGAAAGGATCACAGATTGCCAGAACTTTGTGAGATTCCACCATGCTATCAAGATCAGGATTATGCAAATTCAAGGGAAGCAACAGGAACATCGGGTAACCGATTTCATCTGCTACCCGCACAAATAATTTTCAGTAATAGAACTCATCTACTACCTAATTATATTGTGCAACACCCATACATCTCTATGTATTCTAGATCGCAACCTGCATCTACGCATAGCATGGCTCATGATGCCACTATAGGGAAATGCAGCAGAAAACAAAATTTTCCGACCTACGCACCAGCCCAGGACCACTATGGAGACTGCATACAAGGTTTGATCATTTTCGTTACCGACTCGTAGCGCAGCGGAAGTAGAGTCGATGACGATCGGCGGTGCAGATCCCCGCAGCTAGGATTTACAACCTCCCAACCACAAGGATGTATACCCTCATCCGCCACTCGGACAGCCCTCCGGGAGGCGGTCGAACAGTCCCCCGGACGGTGTCGCGGACAGCCCTTCGGGAGGACCTTCGAAACTCGGACGGTCACTCGGACAGCCCTTCGGGAGGACTCATAGAACTCGGACCATCACTTGGACAGTCCTTTGGGAGGCACTCTCTAACAGCCCCTCGGGCACTAAGATCGAAACTACGACCTCTCTACAGAGTTGAACACATACGGTGTCATCTATCCGGCAGGGCTTCGCCGTCCAGAACTAGTTCCCACCGGAACCCAGACAGCCTTTCGGCTCTACAAAACTATTTTGTGGGGAGGGAGAGAGAAGCCAGATCATTGCATGGCATGTGTATGTGAGAATAGATGGATTGTGGAGGGCTGCCCCTCCACCTCTATTTATAGGAAAACCATATGGGAAAAATACCCAAAAAACCCATCTCATGGATCACTTTCAAGGGCATAAAGGGAAGGCAAGTGGAGCTCCATGGAGGAGCTCCATCTTGGCCGGCCACCCCTAGGGGGGCCCCCACATGGGGGTTCCTTGGTCCCCACTCCCTTCTAGAAGCCTTTTTGCAAAAGCCCTAAAAGGTGGCTTTCCAAAAAATATCCCAAAAAGCACTTTCACTATTCACGACAACATTTTTCAGCGTCCGTTCGAACTGAAAATATTTATGTGGGCTTAGAACATTTCCAGTACCCGCTAAAATAATTTTCAACGCATTCTGGAACAATTCCAGACTAGTGATTTTCATCTGCGAAAAGCATCTGAAGCGGTTCCGGCAGCTCCGGAACATTTCCGGTTTTCATCCCGAAAAATTCCCAGAAGTTTCCAGAAAGATTCTAGCACCCTCCAAGAATTATTAGGCATGTGTCGAAACCAATTTGACTTTATGGTATCCTCTGAAACAACTTTTCAGTTTCACCGGAACTCATCCGGTGACCTTTCTCTTCGGAACTTTTCCGCTGTCTCCGAAAACTTTTTCCAGAAACTTTCTCTCAGACTCCCTGTCTAGTATTCAGCAGATAGATGACCCTTAAGCATGTGACCCTATAGGTTCGGTGAAGTATAGACATGACCTGGAACCCCTTCCGATCAATGATCAACATCGGAGCCGTGGACACCCATATTGACCCCTATACCCACACGAATGAATATTCGAGTGAACCTCCAGTTGCCGTGTGCTATTCCTGTTGCTTCGCGATATGTTACAAATACCCGAGGTGAGACATGTTGGCATCCCTGTGGATCAACTCCTTGTCCACTATGCCAGTTACCTCATTACCGGTATTGTTCTCTTTTCTCGTTATCGTGTTCCGGCATCCCTGTGATCAAATCACCCTGTGTCTGGCCAGACAATGATGGATACCGTAACACCGAGAGGGCCCAGAGATATCTCTCCATTGTCGGAGGAGCAAATCCCAATCTTGAGCTATCAAGTTACTTGACATACTTTTCCATGCACCCGTAAGCCGCCGTAATAGCCACCCATTTACGGATGGCGTTTAACAAACCCCAAAGTTCATGAAGCAAGCATGAAGAAACTCGATACTCTCATGGTCTAAGGAATCATGCAAACGTTAACCATCTCTTTGTTATTAACCATTAACTTATGACGAATGTATCTCATAGCATAACATCAATTCGGTTCGATTCAACACAAATGTTCTGCTAACAATTGTGCCCTCAAAATTGCCGGCATAGTCATGCCCATGATCAGGAAAACAGGATCATCATGCAATACTTGAGCCAGTCATAGAGGCTTGACTAGGAATACATTTTATCGTTTATTATCCCACACGAGCACATGAGTTTCCCTCCAAGCCTCATTTTATTTGCAGATTCGAGAATCATTGCAGTTATAGCATGGAACATAAACCTAATTATGAACAGGGTGATAATCAATAACATTATTATTGCCTCTAGGGCATATCTCCTACAGGTATTGGGGCCCACGGTAGGCTTCTCCATCGACTATTAGCTCTATAAATACTCTAAAATCCCAAAACCCCTAGGGGAGTCGAGAGAAAACAGTTTTCGCCGCCGCAAGTTCTAGAACCACGAGCTCGAATCTAGAGGCCTTCTCCGGCACTCTGCCGGAGAGGTCAATGATCATGTACGGGTTCTTCATCAACACCCTTGGCCCTCCGATGATGCGTTAGTAGTTTACTACAGACCTACGGGTCCGTAAGTTGTAGCTAGATGGCTTCTTCTCTCTTTTTGATCGTCAATACAATGTTCTCCTCGATGTTCTTGGAGATCTATTTGATGTAATGACTTTTTGCGGTGTGTTTGTTGGGATCCGATGAATTGTGAGTTTATGATCAGTTCTATCTATGAATATTATTTGAGTCTTCTCTGAACTCTTTTATGCATGATCTTTATAGCCTCGTATTTTTTCTTCGAAACATCGGTTTGGTTTGGCCAACTAGATTGATTTTTCTTGCCATGGGAAGAGGTGCTTTGTTGTGACGCCCCCAATTCAATCGTACACTAATCATACATGCAAATGTGTACGATCAAGATCAGGGACTCACGGGAAGATATCACAACACAACTCTAGACACAAATTAAAATAATACAAGCTTTATATTACAAGCCAGGGGCCTCGAGGGCTCGAATACATCAGCTTGAATACACAAGAGTCAGCGGAAGCAACAATGTCTGAGTACAGACATAAGTTAAACAAGTTTGCCTTAAGAAGGCTAGCACAAAAGTATCAACGATCGAAAAGGCAAGGCCTCCTGCTTGGGAGCCTCCTAACTACTCCTGGTCATCGGCGTCCGTCACGTAGTAGTAGGCACCCTCGGGGTAGTAGTAGTCATCGGCGGTGGCGTCTGAATCCGGGGCTCCACCATCTGGTTGCGACATCCGAGAAGAATGGAAAAGGGGGAAAAGAGGGAGCAAAGCAACCGTGAGTACTCATCCAAAGTACTCGCAAGCAAGGATCTACACTACATATGCATCGGTATCAACGAAATGGGTAGTATCTGTGGACTGAACTGCAGAATGCCAGAAGAGAAGGGGAAAGCCTAGCCTATCGAAGACTAGCATCTTCAAGCATCTTGCAGCATCGGAAGAGATAAGAGTACCATATTATAATAGTAGTAAGTATGTTGTAACATCGCCCAGAGATCACTTCCTCGACTCCTTGCAAGAAAGCAATCCCAGAGCCATCATTTCCATTACATGCCTCAGCATCCAGTGTAGTTGTATCGATCGGGATACAACTCTGAGCGTCCGTTACCATGGAGACGGCTATTCGAATAGATAATACTTCCCTGCAGGGGTGCACAAACTTACCCAACACGCTCGATCAACTCCGGCCGGACACACCATCAGGTCATGACCGGCCTCGGCCGACCAACACACCGTAGTCCTACCTAGGCTCAACAGAGAGGCCAGCATGCCGGTCTACATCCTAAGCGCGCAGGGGTCTTGGGCCCATCGCCCTTTGCACTCCTGCATGTTGCGTACGTGGCCGGTGAGTATACCTAGCCCCCTTATACAAGTGAGGCATTCCAGTCCAACCCGGCACACGCCGCTCCATCGCTGACGTCCGTTGAGCTTTCGGCTGACACATACGGCGCAGAGTGCCCATACTTATTCCCGCGTGGTGGTTAGTGCAAAAAAGGCCAGAGGCCTACTCGGATCACATATCCAAACCGTTAGTGTCTTGGTAGTGCGCGGTAACGAGCAGAGACTCATGATCATGTGACCCCGTCGCCTTGTCTCGTGGACTTACGGCAAGGGCTAAGAATGCCCGGCCGTGCCACGTAATTATCTCTCGGGTACCGTCCAGGTCAACCCGACTTCACATCACTCGAGGGTACCCCTCGGGGCCGAGCCGATGTCATCATGGTTCTGTGGTAAGTCAAAGTAACCGTGTGTCTGAAACAGCAAAGGGGAAACCCGAGGAATCACCCTCAATGGATTCCCACTCGATGTAACCGTCAAGGTGGACTTGGAGGAATCACCCTCGATGGTCCACACTTGAGGGGTTGCACGACAGAGTCGTTATCGGGAGTGGTGAAGGAGGAATCACCCTCGATGACCACGACCGAATAGTTACACTACAGGGTTAACATCAGAAGTGCTGACGAGGTATCACCCTCGGCACTCGATAATAACTTTGCAGAGTCGTACAACTAAGGGGGTGATGTGCGGTGTTGGGGTCTGGACGTCAATCACGTTGATCGAGTCATCGAACATAAAGCGGGGCAACTAGGACAAGGTGGGGGGTCACCGATGGATCTCTAACCAACCTATACTAAGCAGTTTAGAATAAGTAGGTAAGGTATGAAAGCATGTAACAAAAACAGGCTATGCATCAGAGTAGGATCATACAAAAAGCAGTAGCAGTTCTAATGCAAGCATAAGAGAGAAGGGAATGGGCGATATCAGAATGATCAATGGGGGGTTTGCTTGCCTGGAAGCTCTATTGAGAAGGAAGGGTCATCATCGACGTAGTCGATCATAGTGGCATCGACAGCGATCTCGGGGTCTACCGGAGAGAAGAGGGGGAAGAATCAATAAATAATGGCATCACAAAGCATAACATGGCAAAACGCGATGCTAGGGGTGATCTAACGTAGTGCTAGGTGATATAGACGAAGAGGGAAAACATCCGGGAATGTTTTCCTAGCGTTTGGCATTTTTCGAATAGATGAATCGGAGGGGATGGATGCATGTTCGCTATGCTAGAGGCACGTGACAGACGAACGGATGACATATGCGGATTCATCATATTTTTCTGAACAACTTTGATATATAAAACATTTTCATCAGAGTTACGGTTATTTTTCTATGAATTTCAAAGTTTTAAACAATTTTCTGAAACTAGTAATATTTCGAAAATAGATCAGAAATGCTAAGTGTACCCAAAAGTACACCCAGCCCGTGGCGGTGTGGGGCTGACAGAGGGCCCAGTCAACTGCCCAGTCAGCAGTTGACTGGTCAAAGGCCCCTGTGGGACCCATATGTCATTGACTGAACAGTTAACTGATTTTAATTAATCTAATTAAATCATGGGGCCAAGTTGTCAGTGTCTAATAACTTAACTGAATTTACTTCTTAGTTAATTAACTAATAGTGGGGGGGTGGGGGCCACGTGTCATTAGGCCATCTATCTAATTACAGGGGCTAATCCCCGATTAGGCAGGACGGCCCCAAATCGTGTAGTGGCCTCTGGCCATGGCTGGGAGCACGCACAGCCGCTCGCAGAGGAGTGCCGGCGGCCGGTGCCCAGCGCACGGGTGGAGGGGAAGCAGGGCGCGGCCGGCAGCGAGCGGTGCGGGCGCAGGCCTGCGCGGGGCGGCTGGGTCGCGGCTGGCAGCGAAGGCGGGGGCATGCGTCGAGGCGCGGTGGGGTGGCTCGGCGGCTGCGGCGCAGTTCAGGCAGCAGCGATCGGCGACGAGCGGGGGGCGGCCGCGGAACGGCGAACACGAGCAGCAGAGGAGAGCAGGAGTAGGCGCTGCGAGTGCACATAGACGCCACGAGTCGTGGCAGTGCGCGGCCAGGCGAGGCAGGGCAGGGGTGGCTGCAGGCGGGCGACGCTGGGAGCAGGTGTGCGCGGGCGCCAGGGTGCAACTGCAGGTAGTCAGGGGTATGCGGTCGTGCGCTCAGACCTGAAGCTCCGGCCATGATGGCCTAGCGCGGGGACGTCCTCAACGGCGACAGATCGAAGCAGGGGAAGAGGGGATCTAGGAGAGGAGCTCACAGTGAGCTCGGGGGCGCGGTCGAGGAGGCCGGGGGTAGACCGGAGCGGTGGGAATCGACGACGACGGTCAGTGATGTAGGTGACGAAGATGACGGCGATGGCAAGCGTACAGAGCCTCCCCGGTCCAACCCAATAGCGCAGACGAAGGAGGCGATGGTGGTGAAGCTCCTGGACACCTCCGGGTGGCTTGAGGTGGGCACGAGTCGTGGCATTGATGACGGCAAGGCGAGGACCGAGCATCACGGGGAAGAAAACGGCACGAGGGGGGAAGAGTGGGGGCTAGGGTTCATGTCCAGGGGTTCGGGGGAGGTCAAATGCACCGCGGGGAGGCAGCGCATGGACGACGCGTGGCAATCGAAGCCATGGACGCGACGCATGCGTCCACGGCGCCTGTGATGAACATGGAAGAAGGAGATAGGGGGAGTTGGGCTGGGTTGTTGCACTGTGCATTAGGCCCAGGTGCAAAGTAGCTCCTTTTAGCTCTTTTCTCTTTTCCTTTTCTATTTCTATTTTGCATTTTTGCCTTAGCTTTGCATTTAGTCCGTGTACTAAATGAATTTTGCCAGGGTTGAAACTTGGCACATAATTCCAGTGCATTAGCCTAGGGCCACACACAAAGTTTCAGGTGGTTTCGGAAACGTAAGAATATTTTTTGGAATTTAAATGGCCAAATTAAATGTTGCTGGTCCACTAAAATATTGCCAGGGCCAGAATCAAAACCCAATTTTAGTTGATTTCTTCATCACAATTTCCGGGGGATTATTTGCAAAATTATGAACAGTTTTATTTTAATATCTGAAAAACTATTTTCTGCACTTCTATTAAGAATTTAAATTTGAGTTGAATTAATTATTTAATTGCATTTTAAGTATGAAAATATGATGACATGGCATATTAGGGGAAGATCACTGTAGCTTGATTATTGGGGCGGTACAAATCTCCTCCACTACAAGAAATCTCATCCTGAGATTTAAGAGGTGGAGTAAGGGGGCAGTTATGGTTACGAAATTCTAACGGATCTTCTTGGTCTTGGTTGCTCTTCTCGGAGAAGTCGATCCCTTCCGTTGACGTCTTCATTCCTCTGCTCTGGGTCATCATGATGGAGTCATTATCCTTTCTTCGGGGTCTTCATCGTACTGACGAAAGGACAAGGGGTAACTTCGAAAGAATGGTCCTCTACAAGGTTGCTTATCTGGTAGATAACATCAGGGATGGTGGCGGAAAGTAACTCTCGAATTGAAACTAGAGAAAATTTCGAGAGCAAAGTAAGAAGGTACCATGAGGAGTTTCGAATGGGCAAGCAGTCGTTTGATGCCTAATCAGAAGGCAAAAGGGGTTCAGAGCAACGAAATAAACATTTTGTTCGATACTAGAGTAGATCATCTCTAGGAAGGTGGCTCATGAATTACATAAGAAGCCAAGTGCGAGGAATAACTTTAGAAACAGGGGTGTACAGGAGAGTCAGGTTTCGATCCTGTGAAACTGTGGGTTATGGGGCCACCATGTGGGTTGAAAATAGGAAGGGCGCTGACATCTTGCACGGTCTAGATAGCAAGGCATGTCTGAGAATAACCTGTCAGTTAAGTTGGCAACAACGTTGGTACCAAGGGTGAGGGACGAAGAGAACCATTTTCCTGCTCGCAAGGCTAGGCGGACCAATAGGCAAAGTTCTCATCCATCGGTGGTTACCTGAATGTTATCAGCAATAGTAACAGGTTCTTACTGATAGAGTTGTACACCGAGGTGTTACATAAGCAGGTAATTATTTACTTCTTAGATTATATAGATCACCAGAAAGGTTAAACAAAACAATGGAAAGGAAAATGTGATTAGTATATTAATCAGACCAAAGGAAAGGAAAAGGTGATTATACCCGAGTATCAGGAGTATATCCTTCCCAAGGAAAGGCAGAGCATGATATACATAATAGTACTCCAAGTATGTAACCATTTAGGGAAAAGGGCGAGGAAACTCATGATGTTACCCATACAATGGTGTTTGGATAATTGATCAAGAAAAATTTAGCATTATGCTTACAAGGTTCTTGTTCATGCTTGAGTACCACGGTCATGCTTCGGGATAGCATTGACATGGTCATCAGGTAAAGGTCAGTCTTTGGATACACAAAGGATCCATCGGAAACAACTTATAAAATAAGTTATATAATTTCAGCAAGGAAATGATGAGGATGAGGTCGAGGGGCTCAGCAATAATTCATCGAGGGGGCAAGGATGGTATTTCTCATCATGAATTTGATTGATATCCTGGAAGAGTTCCGAATGTTGATGACGATCACAACCTATTTGTCGAGAGGTTTCTTGAAGATGTAATCGATCATCGACGACATCAAGCAAAAGGAATGATGAAGCGAAAGGTTATTAGAACCACAAACAAGATGCAATCTCAGAATCAGAGTTGCCTTTCAAGGCAAACCATATGATGTTGAACATTCGACATATGCTTATCGCATTGTCGGAATTATTTGTTGGAATTTAAACGGCCAAATTAAATGGTGCTGGTCCACTAAAATATTGCCAGGGCCAGAATCAAAACCCAATTTCGGTTGATTTCTTCATCACAATTTCCGGGGGATTATTTGCAAAATTATGAACACTTTTATTTTAATATATGAAGAACTATTTTCTGCACTTCTATTAAGAATTTAAATTCGAGTTGAATTAATTATTTAATTGCATTTTAAGTATGAAAATATGATGACATGGCATATTAGGGGAAGATCATTGTAGCTTGATTGTTGGGGCATTACAAATCTCCTCCACTACAAGAAATCTCGTCCCGAGATTTAAGAGGTGGAGTAAGGGGGCAGTTATGGTTACGAAATTCTAACGGATCTTCTTGGTCTTGGTTGCTCTTCTCGGAGAAGTCGATCCCTTCTGTTGACGTCTTCATTCCTCTGCTCCAGGTCATCATGATGGAGTAGTCATCCTTTCTTCGGGGTCTTCATCGTACTTACGAAAGGACAAGGGGTAACTTCGGAAGAATGGTCCTCTACAAGGTTGCTTATGTGGAAGATAACATCAGGGATGGTGGCGGAAAGTAACTCTCGAATTGAAACTTGAGAAAATTTCGAGAGCAAAGTAAGAAGGTACCACAAGGAGTTTCGAATGGGCAGGCAGTCGTTTGATGCCTAATCAGAAGGAGACATGACACGCATGTATCGTTTCCATTAAGGATAAAAATATGGGGTCTATTCCTACATGAATAGATCTTGTCTACATCATGTCATCGTTCTTATTGCATTACTCCGTTTCTTCATGAACTTAGTGATGGGGAATGTTGCATGGAAAACAAAAAATATTCTACGCACATGCAAGATCTATCCATGGAGATGCATAGCTATGAGAGGGGGATAGCATCTACATACCCTTGTAGATCGCTAAGCGGAAGCGTTTATCACGCGGTTGATGTAGTCGTACTCTCCGTGATTCGATCACGATCCAATCGATCTAGTGCTGAACGGATGGCACCTCCGAGTTTAGCACACGTGCGGCTCGATGATGTCTCCTCCTTCTTGATCCAGCAAGCAGGAGAGGAGAAGTAGATGGGATCAGAACCAACACGACGGCGTGGTGGTGATGGAGCACCGACAGTGCTTCGCTAAGCGTCGCCGGGACAAGGCGGTGGACCTATGGAGTAACGGGAGGGAGAGGGGCGCCAAGGGCTTGGTGTTCCTCTTAGGGCGTCCCCTCCCCTCTATATATAGGTGGAGGGGCATGGTAAACAGCCCCTCCAAGCCGTAGGGCGCAGCTAAGGGGGAGAGGACTTGGACTCCAACTCCAATCCTATTCCTACTAGGACTCCTTCCTTTTTTGCCTTCCCTAGCCACATGGGCTTTTGAGGACTTAGTGAACCTAGCCCAATAAGGCCAGGGAGCCTCCTCGCAGCCCATGCTAGCCCTTGGGTCATAGTTGATGCACTTGTGGACTTCCGGACCCCTCCGAAATCCTCCGGAACCTTCTGGAAGCTTCCCGGTACAATACCGAAAAAACTGCACCTTTTTCCGGAACCCAAAATATGACTTCCCATATATAAATCTTTACCTATTGACCATTCCGAGAATCCTCGTGACGTCCAGGATCTCATCCGGGACCCCTAAAAATATTTGGTTACCACTCATCAAATATCCCAATACTACTCTAGCGTCAACGAACGTTAAGCGTGCGACCCTGCGGGTTCGGGAATTATGTAGTCATGACCGAGACACCTCTCCGGTCAATAACCAATAGTGGGACCTGGATGCCCATATTGATTCCTACATATTCCACGAAGATCTTTTATCGGTTGAACCTTTATGATAACATATGTAATTCCCTTTGTCTGTCGGTATGTTACTTGCCCGAGATTCGATCGTCGGTATCTCTATACCGAGTTCAATCTCGTTACCGGCAAGTCTCTTTACTCATTCCATAATATATCATCTTGCAACTAACTCCTTAGTCACTTTGCTTGCAAGCTTCTTGTGATGTGTATTACCAAGAGGGCCCAGAGATACCTCTCCGTCATACGGAGTGACAAATCCCAATCTCGATTCATGCCAACTAAACAGACACCTTCGGAGATACCTGTAGAGCATCTTTATGATCACCTAGTTACATTGTGACATTTGATAGCACACAAGGTATTCCTCCGGTATCCAGGAGTTGCATGATCTCATGGTCGAAGGAATATGTATTTGATATTAAGAAAGCAGTAGCAATAAACTGAACGATCAAATGCTATGCTAACGGATGGGTCTTGTCCATCACATCATTCTCCTAATGATGTGATCCCGTTATCAAGTGACAACACATGTCTCTGGTTAGGAAACCTTAACCATGTTTTGATCAACGAACTAGTCTAGTAGAGGCTCACTAGGGACATGGTGTTGCCTATGTATCCACACATGTATCTGAGTTTTTGATCAATACATTTCTAGCATGGATAATAGACGTTTACCATGAAGAGGGAAATATGATAATAACCAATTTATTATTGCCTCTAGGACATATTTCCAATAGTTCCCACTTGCACTAGAGCCAATAATCTAGTTCACATCGCCATGTGATTAACACCCAATGAGTTCTGGGGTTTGATCATGTTTTGCTTGCGAGAGAGGTTTTAGTCAAATGGGTCTTCAAAATTCAGATCCATGTGTATTTTGCAAATCCTTATGTCATAATGTAGATGCTGCTATCAACGCTTTACTTGGAGCTATTCCAAATGGCTGCTCCATTATACGTATCCGGTTTGCTACTCAGAGTTATCCGGATTGGTGTCAAAGCTTGCATCGACATAACCTTTTACGACAAACTCTTTATCACCTCCATAATCGAGATACATTTCCTTAGTCCTTTAGTTACTAAGGATAATTTTGACCATTGTCCAGTGATCCACTTCTGGATCACTCTTGTACCCCCTTTCCCAGACACGTGGCAAGGCACACATCAGGTGTGGTACACAACATGGCATATCGTATAGAGCCTATGGCTAAGGCAAATGGGACAACCTTCGTCTTTTCTCTTTCTTCTGCAGTGCTCGAGCTTTGAGTCTTACTCAACTTCACACCTTACAATACAAGCAAGAACTCCTTCTTTGACTGATCCATTTTCAACTCCTTCAAAATCTTGTCAAGGTATGTACTCATTGAAAGTCTTATCAAGCGTCTTGATCTATCTCTATAGATCTTGATGCCCAATATGTAAGCAGCTCACCGAGGTCTTTCTTTGAAAAATTCTTATTCAAATATACTTTTATGCTATCCAGAAATTCTTTATCATTTCCCATCAGCAATATGTCATCCACATATAATATCAGAAATGCTGCAGAGCTCCCACTCACTTTCTTGTAAATACAGGCTTCACCGTAAGTCTGTATAAAACCAAATGCTTTGATCACCTCATCAAAGCATATATTCCAACTCCGAGATGCTTGCACCAGTCCATAGATGGATCGCTGGAGCTTGCAGACTTTGTTAGCACCTTTACGATCGACAAAATCTTCTGGTTGCATCATATACAACTCTTCTTTAATAAACCCATTAAGGAATGCAGTTTTGACGTCCATTTACCAAATTTCATAATCATAAAATGCGGCAATTGCTAACATGATTCTAACAGACTTTTAAGCATCGGTACGGGTGAGAAAGTCTCATCGTAGTCAACCCCTTGAACTTTGTCGAAAACCTTTTGCGACAAGTCGAGCTTTGTAGATAGTGATATTACCATCAGCGCCTGTCTTCCTCTTGAAGATCCATTTATTCTCAATGGCTTGCCGATCATCAGGCAATTCCACTGAAGTCCACACTTTGTTCTCATACATGGATCCTATCTCAGATTTCATGGCCTCTAGCCATTTGTCGGAATCGTGGCTCATCATAGCTTCTTCATAGTTCATAGGTTCGCCGTTGTCTAACAACATGACTTCCAGGACAGGATTACCGTACCACTCTAGTGCGATATGTGCTCTGGTCGACCTACGAGGTTTAGTAGTAACTTGATCTGAAGTTTCATGATCATTATCATTAGCTTCCTCTTCGGTTGGTGTAGGCATCATGGGAACAGTTTTCTCTGATGTGCTACTTTCCAATACGAGAGAAGGTACAACTACCTCATAAGTTCTACTTTCCTCCCACTCACTTCTTTCGAGAGAAACTCCTTCTCTAGAAAGGACCCATTCTTGGCAACAAAGATCTTGCCTTCGGGTCTGTGGTAGAAGGTATACCAAATAGTTTCTTTAGGGTATCCTATGAAGACGCACTTCTTCGCTATGGGTTCGAGCTCATCAGGCTGAAACTGTTTGACATAAGCGTCGCATCCCCAAACTTTAAGAAATGACAGCTTAGGTTTTTTGCCAAACCATAGTTCATACGGTGTTGTCTCGACGGATTAGACAGTGCCCTATTTAACGTGAATGCGGTTGTCTCTAATGCATAACCCCCAAATGATAGTGGCAAAATCGGTAAGAGACATCATATGACGCACCATATCTAATAAAGTATGGTTACGACGTTCAGACACACCATTATGTTGTGGTGTTCCAGGTGGCGTGGGTTGTGAAACAATTCCACATTGTCTTAAATGAAGGCCAAACTCGTAACTCAAATATTCACCTCCGCGATCAGATCGTAGAAACTTTATTTTCATGTTACGATGACTCTCCACTTCTCTCTGAAATTCTTTGAACTTTTCAAATGTTTCAGACTTGTGTTTCATTAAGTAGATATATCCATACCTACTCAAATCATCTGTGAAGGTCAGAAAATAACGATACCAGCCGCGTGCCTCAACACTCATCGGACCGGATACATCGGTATGCATTATTTCCAATAAGTCATTAGCTCGCTCCATTGTTTTGGAGAACGGAGTTTTAGTCATCTTACCCATGAGGCATGGTTCGCAAGTATCAAATGATTCATAATAAAGTGATTCCAAAAGTCCATCCACATGGAGTTTCTTCATGCGCTTTACACCAATATGACCTAAACGGCAGCGCCACAAGTATGTTGCACTATCATTATCAACTTTGCATCTTTTGGCATCAATATTATGAATATGTGTATCACTACGATCGAGATTCAATAAACCATTCACATTGGGTGTATGACCATAGAAGGTTTTATTCATGTAAACAGAACAACAATTATTCTCTGACTTAAATGAATAACCGTATTGCAATAAACACGATCTAACCATGTTCATGCTCAACGCAAACACCAAATAACATTTATTTAGGCTCAACGCATATCCCGAAGGTAGAGGGAGTGTGCGATGGTGATCATATCAATCTTGGAAACACTTCCAACCAATGTTGGGGATATCGCTTATCGGGAACTTATCGGTCGACCCATGATAAGGGGTAAATCGGTTAATTTATCGGCATATCGGCTGATTTATCGCCATATCGGCTGATTTATCGGCCCATTTATCTTATCGGTCAGACAACGATAAGCGATAAATCGGCCGATTTATCGGAATATCGGAAGATATCTTGAACAGTGCTTCCAACAAACATCGTCACCTCGCCCTTAACTAGTCTCTGTTTATTCTGCAACTCCTGTTTCGAGTTACTAATCTTAGCAACTGAACCGGTATCAAGTACCCAGGGGCTACTATGAGCACCAGTAAGGTACACATCAATAACATGTATATCAAATATACCTTTGTTTACTTTGCCATCCTTCTTATCTGCCAAGTATTTGGGGCAGTTCCGCTTCCAGTGACCATTTCCTTTACAGTAGAAGCACTCAGTTTTATGCTTGGGTCCAGCTTTAGGATTCTTCACGGGAGCAGCAACTTGCTTGTTGTTCTTCTTGAAGT
Organism: Thinopyrum elongatum; assembly: GCA_011799875.1. NCBI lineage: Eukaryota > Viridiplantae > Streptophyta > Magnoliopsida > Poales > Poaceae > Thinopyrum > Thinopyrum elongatum. The sequence continues at coordinate 457,840,877 of CM022299.1, forward strand.
TCCCTTTTTTTCCTTGCCCTTTTTCTTAAAACTGGTGGTCTTGTTAACCATCAACACTTGATGCTCTTTCTTGATTTCTACCTCCGCCGATTTCAGCATCGCGAAGAGCTTGGGAATCGTTTTTGTCATCCCTTGCATATTATAGTTCATCATGAAGCTCTAGTAGCTTGGTGATAGTGACTGGAGAAATCTGTCATTCACTATCTTATCTGGAAGATTAACTCCCACTTGATTCAAGCGATTGTAGTACCCAGACATTCTGAGCACATGCTCACTAGCTGAGCTATTCTCCTCCATCTTGTAGGCAAAGTACTTGTCAGAGGTCTCATACCTCTCAACACGGGTATGAGTCTGAAATACCAATTTTAGCTCTTGGAACATCTCATATGTTCCATGGCGTTCAAAACGTCTTTGAAGCCCCGATTCTAAGCCGTAAAGCATGGCGCACTAAACTATCAAGTAGTCATCAGATCAAGCTAGCCAAACGTTCATAACGCCTACACCAGCTCCTGTAGCAGGTCTGTCACCTAGTGGTGCATCAAGGACATAATTCTTCTGTGCAGCAATGAGGATAACCCTGAGATCATGGACCTAGTCCGCATTATTGCTATCATCATATTTCAACTTAGTTTTTTTCTAGGAATGTATCAAAAACAGGGGAGCTACATCGCAAGCTATAGATCTACAACATAATTTGCAAAGACATTTTGACTATGTTCATGATAATTTTTAGTTCAAATAATTAAATTACTAATGAACTCCCACTTAAATCAACATCCCTCAAGTTGTCTAAGTGATACATGATCCAAATCAACTAACCCATGTCCGATCATCATGTGAGATGGGGTAGTGTTCAATGGTGAACATCTTCATGTTGATCATATCTACTATATGACTCATCTTTGACCATTCGGTCTCCAGCTGACGGTGTCCTGGAGTAGGGGGTACTCACCACGTCGTCTCCCGACCAGCTGGATCGGGCCGAGGACCCCCATGGCGGTTCTCTCATGGGCCACTTCGGGCAGCCCATGCCACATACAAGGAAGATTCCACAAGACTTGGTGATCAAGACAAGGACTCCTCTCCACTGACGTATTTGACTAGGACTCTTGTTATCCTAGGCCTCCGGTACATTATATAAGCCGAAGCCAGGCTAGTCGATAGATCATTACTACATCTCATATATGCTAGATCATTATGACATTCATCATCATACCATTAGGGTTTAGACCACAACATACGATCTCGAGGTAGATCAACTCTATACTCGATACTCCATCAATATAAACAAGAGTAGGACGTAGGGTTTTACCTCCATCAAGAGGGCCCGAACCTGGGTAAACACCGTCTCCTGTTACCATTGATCCGAGAATCCACAACTCGGGACCCCCTACCCCGAGGTGTGCCGGTTTTGACACCGACAATGGTGCTTTCATTGAGAGTTCCGCTGTGTGATCGGCAAAGGATCAAGGGCTCGCCTGCAGATTAACTGCGACGTCGGCATCTTCATCGCCGGCTCGACTGGTTACCTTGGCTCAACCGAGGACTTTCCTCTGCCTCCGATCGTGATGTTCGGACGAGGGCCTTCATCAACCTCAACTCCGATCTCTATCAAGATCATGGAGGAATCATCCATGGAGCTCGGGGGCTCAACGTCAACATTGCCGTCGAGCGACCGTGCTATTTTTCTGGACAGCGAACTCATATCCGCTGCCACCGCCTCCTCGAGCATCACTTTGACGATTCCTTGGTGGAATTGTGAGGAATTGAGTCTACAACAACCCTATAAAATTTTGTCGTGTTCTGATGAAGCAATCTTCGTCGATCTCCGATATACCGGAGCCCTGTCAAATCCGGATAGAAATCTGGACGAGTTTGGAGCGTGGTGTCCAGCGTCTAGCTCAGACGTCCTTTGTAAGATCCAACCATTGATCGGCTGCGGAATTCCTATATCTATCACCTCTCAAAATTTCAACTCGATCCGACCATTCAAACTCCGGGAAACCTCCGATGAACGCATCAATTTTCAGATCTGTTTTCTGCGCGAGAACGAATCCGACCCGAGTTCATCTTTTTTACGAACGGGATATTGGACCACCTTTTTGGAGGAATCTCTTTCTAGGGTATTGTGTTTTGTTTCGAAACACATGCTCACAAACTTTGCTGCTTTTCGGAGGTAATCTTCACCATCGCGTCGGTGTCAAACCAGCCTGACAACATTGCTGCACGGCTACCGACCTGCGCCAGACGGGTCATCGCTTCATCAAGCCGAGCTCAACCTTATCGGATCATCATCTCGGCAAGCCGAACAATAGTTTGGCATCGTGAAGGCTAAATCATTACCAACATCGTCGCCCCATGGAATATACGAAGCGGGCACAGCGGCATCGCTGCATGGTCACTTCATCAAGCGGGCATCGACCGCGGCACAAGATCCGACCCGTGTCGGCATCGCCGCACTATTGCTTCTTCAAGCCTTGATGCGACCTATGCATCCGAAGATCGGGAGTCAATTCTTGCCGGACTCGCCTCTCTTATCCCGAATCCAACTTCAATCCTGGACGCGACTTCGGCGTCCAAACACCAGGAGTCAACTCTGGTCGGACTCGCCCCTTGCACCATAGTACCGGAGGACGATTCCAAAGAAATCCCAGATACTAATCCGGCTGACGAAGCCGGTGTCCACCACGCCAACCTGCTTCGACACCTCAGCTGACATGGGGCTGCATCGTCACACTACCGACCTACCCCATCACCTTGGCTAGACCAGGGGCTTCGTCATCTCTTCATCAACCTACTCTAGGGACTTCGGCGTCACCAGCCGACCAACTTCGTCACGTTAGCTGGACCAGGGGCTTTGCCTCGCCTTGTTGACCATGTTGCGTCACCACTTCATCAAGCCGAACTCCTCGCTCGGTCACCTTGGGCTTGGGGGTTGGGACCTCGGCTAGGCCGAGGACTACGTCTTCGTCCCGCCGCAAGCTCGGACCGCATCATCAACACCAAGCACATTAACCAGCTAAGTCACCTCCATGCTCAGTTTTTTCTTTAAAAATTATAATTCTTGTTTGGTTCAACCAAACATTATATTTGTGTTAAACAAAAAAGTTGTTCATTCAAACGTTGATTGTTAAACACTTCTTTTTTCCGCCGAGCTCTTCGTCACCTCAGTCATGAGGGTTTTCGTCACCTCGGCTGGACCAGGGGCTTCGGCTCGCCACATCGATCGTGCGACATCGCCACTTCATCGAGCCAAGCTCTTCGCTCGGGGACCTCGGGACCGGCTTGGGGGCTGGGACCTTGACCCGCTGCAAGCTCGGCCCACATCATCA